>OZ057413.1:9558123-11036731 GCA_964056705.1 Troilus luridus | reverse complement strand
AGTTTATTAACAGGATAACAATTTAAAAATGAAAATTAGAACTATCCCCAAAAAAGAAGGAAAAGAACCTCTCCAGGGAGGAACAGAATGTAAAGAATTTTAAATTGAAAGAAATGTCAGCAAGTCGTCTCCCAAGTGAATTCTAGAAGGATGGATGGGATTGGCATGATAACTGCTTTCAGAAATGTGGCATAATAAAATAGTAATAAACGGTATAATAAACTATTCTTTAGATAAAAAAAAACATTAATATAAAAAAAAATAAATGGGGAATAAGATAGTACTTGAGGGGAATAACGTCTTGGTTTATCGCAGGAATAATAGTTTCCGATTCGCCTTAAAGCTGGTCTTTTAACTGCCCATGGAAATGAATCTCTGGAATTAGAATCTACTAATTTGTTTTACTGCTAATAGTTCCTTAAAGGATGAATACTGCTTCTTGAGAATAAAGTTTTACGAATCGAAATGGTTTATCGTTATCATTTTTTTTTTTACAGGTACAAAAGAAGAACTAAAAATAAAATTCATCCAAAGATGTCTTCCAGTCTTCATTTTACTGCTATTTTTATCTTAAGTGGCGATTTTTTTACTAGACTATTTACTACTTACCAATTTATTAACACAATGCTTTACTTTATTTACTTACTAATTAAATAGCCTACATTATTTCAAAGTTGTCAAGTACTCGGAATTACGAACAACCATTTTCATAGTGAAGTATAGACATTCAAGAAATGAGTGTAATATGGTCCAGGGAGGAATCAAAAACTAACAAAAAATATTTTCTTATTTTGAGAAGAAAAGATTTGTCCAGCCGGGAATCGAACCCGGGTCTTCCAGTTGAAAAGAAAAGATATGTCCAGATATATTTTTTTTCAAATACAAATATTTAAAAATTAGTAACGAATAAAATAAGATAATCTATTTTTAGTTATAATTCCTTAAATATATTTTTTTTTTTTGGTTACTAGAAGTACATATTGAGTTATAAGAATAAATTTAAAAAACCTGTACCACTACAACCCGAATGGGTCTGGGGTTCAGTACATGGTAGAGACTATACTGTTTTATGTACAACGGTTCTGCAAGGAGGTGATTTGTTCTATTTCCATCTCCGGCTGGAAATAGACTAAATAAAACTCTTACCTGCACCGGGATTTGAACTAGGATTTGAATATGATTTAATCAAATCTCTTTAAATATGATTTAATCGGATCTCCATTAATTGTCATTAAAATTCCTACTTAAGGCATTCTTAGTGAAAGATGACGGAAAGTTGCATTCATATCTATATTTATATAAAAATTATTTTTAGCGATCTTCTTTTATATTCATGGTAAAATGACACATTGCTGTATAATACATAAATCCGTTGTGTTTCGGTTAAGACGTTTATTTCTTATGTTTTCAGTCAACTGATTGATGTTATGTTTTTTTTAAGCGTCTTTATCTTTGAAAAATAGTAATTAATCACTTAAAAAGTGTGCATATGGAATATCAATACATCCATTGGCCTTTATTTGTATGATAGAGAAGTTTTTGAAGAACATCTTGAATAATATATGGATAAGATAAATGATCAAATTACTATCATAAGGCATTATAATTGACTGCGGGGGAGTAACAAATTGATACCAGCAGGCTTCCCTTAATGATGCAAGCGAAACTCTCTACGTCTCTCTTAATTCATCTTTGTAGACTTAACTCGTTAGGAATTGTGCAATGTTTCTTGTTATATCAATCGTATAGTACTAAAAACAATTTATAGGTTATACAATTTATAGGGAGTACATTCTCAATCACCTATTATCAGTTCCGATCAATAATCTCATTTAAATTGCCTACCAGTTAACCTTTAACTTCTATTCAAAAGATAAATAGGTACTTGTGTATTAGAAGGTACCCAGGGACTGTTATCCTTCATTTTTTATAACTTGAACACTGATATTATGAATTTGATAACACCTACCTTCTTATTCATATTAATGGAAATTGAAATATACAAAATGTTATAATTTTTTTTAATTAATTTATTCATTGGATAATTACAACTGTATTATTACACAACATCAAATAAATGGCAGGAATTATATACAGTAGCATTGATAAAGACAAGTAGAGAAATTACCCGGTGGTAGTACACAAATGATAAATTCAGCTTCGAACCCCACGACGCCAACTTCTTCTCAGACATCCAGGCGGGTTATCGGGGATAGGAGAAAGAGCCTGATTTGAAACTACTGGGTTTGAGTGGAAAAAAAGTCTGTCATGAAAAGATTGGCAGTGGATTCGGAACAAATCAGCAACAATTGAGGCATTGAAGTCATTATGGATGATTTCATTCGTAACAAATTATGGAGCATTAAGGATTTTATGAAGAATTTTGTATTGTAATGATTAGTTTCAAGAAGAATTCGATGGCTTAGTTGATCCCTAAAGCTCTACTCCGTAAGCCCGACTCGGTCTTGTAATAGTCATGTATGTGAGTCTTTTGTAATTAATTACAAAGTTGTAGCTTAGAGCGTTTGTTAGTAAGTGTTGCACTTGCCTGAAACGAAGTATAATAAACAAATGCTAATTCCAGTCCCCGCTAGCCACGTTCCTCTTCTTGCATAAATATATTTCCTACTCTTTCGACGAAAACATTTCTATCCTTGAGAAAATCCATTTGATGACCCTTTTAACATAATTTCATCTTCGGAATCATTTTAGAACTTCTGGAAATATTTAAGAGATTTTTCGAAAGAAGGCTATCCCCAAAGGGCTATTCTGTCTATTAGGTATTGGCAATAACAAAAACAAAAAATTAAACTGAATCAACAACAGAGAAAATTAAAGAGACGACAAACAAAATTAACATGACAAAAACCAACCAGAAAACAATTCAATAATACACACTTAAATAACTCAAATGAGACGAGTGATAAAATGAGGTTACACTTAAGGTAAGCGGTAGGCTTCACAGGTACCAGCTAATACTTAATGCTATGTACCGTATCGGGCGGCATTATAAAAATAAACATGGTTTTGTACAATGAGAAAACGATCGTTTTGAAAGAAATGGGTCGTTCAGGTAGAATGGGCCCACATGGTCAAGGTGGGTGAAGAAATGACAAAAACGGGGGGGTCGAGGTCTCTACATTGAGAAGAACTCTCTGAACAGATCCCGAAGAGGAGGGAGACAGAGCTGGTGAAGAAATACGAGCGGAGGAGTACCCGAAGACAGCGAGACCAGAAGAAGATACACCTCACCAAGAAGAACTCTAGATGTACCCCTGTTTCAAAGACAAGTCGTAATTAAAGTCTGTTATGGGTTTTATGGCAATGGTCTTTTACATCAGAATCATTAAGTGTAATTCTCAATGTATATATTGAATCATTATGAATAATGTTTAAAATCGGTGACTTTTTGCACCGAGTAGCCACTCCTATTAGCCCTGAAGATGGCCTACAAAGTAGGTCACAAACACATACAATATAATAGGTTTCCACTTATTTGTTGTGTAATTTTTGACTGCACCCCCAACTATTTCCATCCTACATTGTTTAAAATCGTATTAATAAAATATATATATTTTAATTCCTTTGGTGCTTACTTAGCCCAGATGCACTATATATTTATGAATAATATATTGATGGTTTAAATAATTGGTAAACACACAACAGACCTCTGGAAAAGAATCCAATTAAGACTTAATTTAGAAATAATACTTTGAGTAATCTTCTTAAAGGATTACTTTGGCATCCCAAAATCAATTAGAATATTTAAAATGTATTTAAGAGTATAAAACATAGCAGTAAGTACCAAAATAATTAAAAATCATACTTTATTTACACTGGAAAATTCTTATCTCATAAAAAATAAAGTTTATATATAAATAGAATTAAACCCGGTCACCGCAGGTGTTACTCGTGTAAAAATAGAACTTAAGCTCTGAGGAATAACATCTAGAATACAATATGTTTCCATTCTGTTTGTTTCTAGAAACTAAAATTGAATTCTGTATTAGAGTAGTAAACTCAAATATGTTATTATGCAATCCGCGTTATAACAACAAACAATTCCAAAGCTACATATTTTTAAATGTTTATAAAATATAATAAAACTCCATTGAAGAAGTTGGTATTACCTTATTTAACTCGTTCTATCAAAAGAACTTCTAAATCAGTATCTAAATTATTAAGATCAAAAATACATTTTTAATTTACTTACTTGCTTTATTTGTATAATGGAGAACTCATAAAGTTTATTTGTGTTATTTAAATATTAATATTTAATTAGTTCACTTTATATTTAAAATTTAACCATAGCACAGTTCCGCTAAAAAACAAATTAAAATTACTAGGATTTAAAATTAAATTTATCTATCTTAGTCCCGCTAAACGGTCCCTTCCCGTTTTGTTTTGTATAACGTCAGCGGCCTCGTGCCGGTTCGAGTAAAAACCGCCTTCAGCGGACTCAGCCCATTGTAACGCCTTAAAATACCGAAAGGTAACAGAAGGATTTTGTTTATATAGAAGTATTTGCAGGTATAGATATCTCTAAATTGTATATATATTGTAAATAAAATCTTAGAGGATGAGAAAAAAAAATCTACCTTAGGTCCCAATTAATTAAAAAAGACTCTACATATACATGACTGTTATAAGACCTAATATGACATAAGTAGTAGAGTTTTCTTCTTGTACCCAACAAATTCTTCTTGAACACAATCCAAAATCCTTGATGTTCCATTCTTTGTTAAGAAAAATCATTCTTAATGAGAAATATCCAATATCATGCTGGTTTGGCCCGAATTCTATAACAATCTTTCCATGAACAACTTTATTCTCACTCAAACCCACTAGTTTCAAACCTACTTTTTCAATTCCCGATATTGTTTCGAGCATCTTAAAAAAAGATAGCCTCGTGACCTTCTTCTTATGTTATGTGAGTAATACCAGAGGTTTGTATCTCGACTTGTCTTTATCTCGTGTCATTATGTATCATTTGTTCTACTTAATTATTATATAATAATACACTTTTGAATTTCAATAAATAATTTTTTTTTAAATATTAAGTATGCTGAATCTTTATTTGATCACTGTGTTTTTTGGAATATAATTGAACCGGGTTATGGCAGATGCCGTCAAGAACGTAATTAAAAATATTGGGGAGAGCTTTGTTTCAAGGGCATCAGGAAGGAAAAATATGACAGGATTCTCCAGTTGATAAACAAGGCTGAACTGAAACTGTTTTGCAAGTCAGTTTAAATGCTGGATTAGATATTTCTTGAATAGGCTAGGCCTCAGTATTACTGCAGATTTCGACCTGGTGAAGCGTCACTAAGACAATATGCAGGACCTGTTGCTGCTTGTTTTGTGAGACTATCCCAGAAGAGCCAATTTGTTTAAAGAAAAAAAGTAAAGAGAGACTTATTTCCTCGTCAACGGCTTATTATCCCAATAATTCAAATTTAGGGGGGTCCAGCCTATTATTGCTAGTGAAGTTATATTTTAGATACTTTAATAGTTTCAATATTATTTTTATCATATTTAGACACTTCTCTATTTGTTCTCCGTCTCCTGACTCCACCCTCCTGCACTCCCCCATAGATACACCGGAGGACACGTCTCTCAAACATGAGGTTCGCCTGCATATCGCTTCTTGTTATAGTCCATGCTTCAGACCCATAACATAATACTGGACGTATAAGAGTTTTATACAACAGCTTTTTGGTTGACCTTGTGAGGAGGATGCTTCTAAGCCGGGGCCTTAGTCCAAAGTAGCATCTGTTACCATCTTTTAGTCTCTTCCAAATCTCGGATGAGTCGTCGTTGCTGGTATTTACAACCGAACCGAAATATGTGAACTCGCTGACCTTCTCGAAGGAATATTCCCCCAAATTTCACGCTCTTTCCAGGAACTGCAGGTTGCTGAGTAACCATGTACTTTCCTTCATTGACCAGCAATCCTAATCTTCTTGGTTCTGCTTCCAGACGAACTAAGGCTTCCCCAACTGCTTTTTTGGACCTTCCGATAATGTCCCTTATTTTGGGTACCCTATTACTATAATATTTTATAGAGGCTGGGTGGGCCCCAGGAGGGTCCAAGATCCTACATTATCCATCTCCGGCAGCAAACAGACTAAATAAAAGTCTTGCCCGCAGCGGGATTTGAACCAGAATTTCCGGCATGGCAACGCAGTGCTCCACCACTGAGCCACTCCGCTCAATTCCTTTATTTATCATGACCGAATTAGTCGGTTTAGTGTTTGAGGTTTATTTATTTCAGTAATTGTCCTAAAGTAGCCAGCGGTGTATACTGCTGAATTCTGGTTCTGGATAGACCCTATGGGATCTGTAGCACCTTCTAGTGATAATCCAGCCTCTATAAAGCGGTTACCCTTAATTGGGAAAAACCTGGCGGATAAGCGTGATCTCAGAAAGTCGTCCCAACACAATTGTCTTAGAAACAGTGCAGTCTCTCCTGTTTACTGAACCCAAGAGTCTTCATGGGTTGTAGTGGAACATTTATTTTAAATTATCCTATGGACTTAAAAATTTCACTTAAGACAAAACAAGACATGATACAGCCATAGAAAAACTTACAACATCAATAAAAACCACTTTAAACGACAATACCTCAAATCATAAAATTAACAATTCTCAGAAGACTGGCCTGCCACAGCATATTCGTACCTTATTAAGAGAGAAACGCAGAGCAAGAACGAAGTGGCATAGAACTCGGTACCCAGCAGATAAATCTATCTATACTAAATTGACTAACCAACTAAAAGCAGAAATTAGAAAATTCAAAAATCATAAGTTAACGAACCTAACTGAAAATCTCTAACGTCTTCTGACAAATCATTATGGATGACCACCAAAAAGATCCTTCACTTCAAAGACTTTAACCATCCACTCCTTACTGAATCCAATGACTGGACAAGATCTGATGAAGAGAAAGCACAGTTGTTCGGTCAATTCCTTTCTAAAACTTTTCAGCCTCATCCTGATATCATGAATCCATCTCACCATGAATATATACAAAGAGAGTTAAATATTCCCCTTCAAATGACCCTTTCTCCTAAAGCATTCCATCCTTCAGAAATATCGAATATTATTCACAAATTACTTTCTCGGAATGCTCCTGGACAGGACTTCATCACGATCCACATCTTAAAACACCTTCCTAGAAATCTATTCTATTCCTCACTTACATATATAATGCATACTCCGCACTACATATTTTCCTAACCTCAGGAAACTATCCGTCGTGAAAATGATACCGAAACCTAAAAAGAAACCGGAATGCTCCCCTTTGGAAAGAAACTCTTCCTCTTACCACCCTATCTTTTACCATCAATGGGAAAAATCCTGGAAAAACTCATCCTGAAACCATTGTACCCCATCCTGAATGCAAATCACATTATCCCAGATCACCAGTTTGGATTCAGAACATCCCACTCCACTATCCAGCAATGTCATCGTGTGGTCTATGTTGTTTCCTCAGCTTAGAAACGTGGATTGTATTGTCCAGCGGTTTTCCTTGATGTCGAACAGGCTTTCGACCGAGTCTGGCACCCCGGGTTTCTTTACAAACTCAGCCAATTCCTACCTCCTACATACTTTTTCATTATTCAATCCTATCTCTTCTACATTTCATTCACTGTAAATCATAATAATGTCTACTCATCCCTCTTTCCTCAATCTTCCGGCGTTCCTCAAGGCAGTATCCTCGGCCCAATTCTCTACACAGTTTATACAGCTGACATCCCAACTCCATAATGACCTTAAATTCCCGTTTATTGCTGATTTGGCCCGAATCCGATATCAATCTTTTCATGACAAACTTTGATTTACACTCAAACCCATTAGTTTCAAACCTCGCAACCTCTTCAATTCCCGATAATCCGAGGCGTCTGAAAAGAAGATGGCCTCGTGACTTTCTAAGCTGAACTTTTTATTTGAGTACTACCACTGGGTAGTTTCTCTACTCGTCTTTTCATTTCAATGTATTCATTCATTATATTTACTTAATATATTCTGTATAAAGTTGTAAATTTCAATAAATATCGAATGCTAACTCAGAATTCCCGTTATTGAAATATCCTGCAATACACGTCATTCCTTTACGGGGCTGTGAGTGATGAATCAAAAGGAATATAAGGGGGACGCTCATTCCTTTTGATTTATTCCTCGAATCACTCCTTATAAACGTGTCCTTTCGACTATAGCATGATATTTTCCAGTGACTAACCAATCAAACGTTAGACCATAATATGAAAACCAATTCTTCTCCCCCCGTCTCTTCGTTGATTTTCTTGTACTGACCTTATTTAAATCAATACTAACTAAATACAAATACAAATCAAATACTAACTGCCTTCGATGGAGTACTCATTAGGTAGGTTAACTATACCTTCCTTAAATCCAACCGTTTCTTCATTCTGTATAGAATTTTTCACTCAAAAAATCTGAACTTGATTAATAATTTATTTATTTACTAATCCGAATTAGAAAAAAAAACTTCTTAAGGCTATCACCAGTTCCATTCCGATCTAACTTCTACCTTCCTTCCTGATACTTTCCTCGGGAGTAGACCTAGTATCTTCCTTTTCCTTTTTAACACTTACAGTAGTACCTGTACAACTAAAACCCATGGAGGGTATTGTGATCAGTACGTGTTAGAGACTGTACAGTTCCTTGGACAAAGTTTTTTCAAGAAATTTGTTCTAGATCAGGCTCAACTGCTTATTTTGGGTACCCATTTTATAGAGGCTGGGTGAGCGCCGGAACGGTCCTAGATCCAATAGGATCCATTTCCGATCATTAAAGGATTAAATAATTTACATACAACATCTGGATTATAACCCGGAACCTTCAGTACACAGTAAATGCACTACTTCCATTAATGTCTTGAACAATGATAAATTAGCATTTTCTGAATACATTTAGA
Organism: Troilus luridus; assembly: GCA_964056705.1. NCBI lineage: Eukaryota > Metazoa > Arthropoda > Insecta > Hemiptera > Pentatomidae > Troilus > Troilus luridus. The sequence continues at coordinate 11,027,790 of OZ057413.1, read as the reverse complement.
TTGGCATTATATCTTACAGAGGGGCCAGAAGACGCACATATTTACCTTGCATATAACTATTTTCTAACCAGCACTAGATTAATATAAATTATAAATAAACATTTATTAAATAAAACGATAGTCGCTTCTGCAGCTTATGATGATTTTCCGTTTCTTCTATTCTTAAAAAATCAATTCATATTATTCGATGTGCAGAATTTTAGATGCGAAATTAATTGATAATTTATTTCATGTCACTTTATTACACTGCATTGTTTCATGGACAACGGTTGGGCAGGGAGGTGATTTATTCTAGGTCTCGCTCAACCGCCTGATTATTCTTTTAGGTATCCACTTTATTGAGGCTGGGCGAGCCCCAGATCCCATGGGTTCCGTCTTCGGGCACTAACTGATTAAATAAAAGTCTTCCAGCGAGCGGGATTTGAACCTAGGACCTTGGCCATACAATTAATTATTATATCCAATTTCCATGTTAATTTCTATTATATACTAATTCATTGTGAGGATTTCCTAAAAAAAATGTCCCGTCAATTTTTTCAAAATATAGCAATATCTTCAATAGGCATGAATAAAGCCCCTAAAGAAGCGAGCTGGGTACCTCAATGGTAGAGCGCAGAGATGCTGAGCTGGGGATCCTGGATTCGATTTAACATTTAATATGTTTACTGCTATAGATAGATCCTGCGGGATCTGCAGAACCTTCTGGTGCTAACCCAGCCTCTATAGAATGGGTAACCTTAATTAGGGTAAAAAGCTGGTTGAGCGTAATCTAGGGTAAATCACCTTCCTGCATAGTTGTCTTAAAATATTACAGTCTCTATTATTTACTGAACCCAGACCTGATTTGTAGTGGTACAGGTTCTCTTTTTTAGGCACGGTGACTCAGCGGACTACCACTGTGCCAATCCACTCCCTTATCACAAACACTTATAGTAATTTGTTTTTTCTTATCGTAATAATCTTCCTAATTCCATCCAGCATTCTTCCCGTTGCCTATATTTTCATCTTTTCTTCCTTCTGAGTTATTGTATCATTTCTTTCCAATATTAATGAAGCGAAATAGGATCTGTCACTTGGATAATCCTGAATAATTCCCTGATCAGATCTATCGCCATCAGATCTACATTATCAGATCGCCATCAGTTCTACATTATTTCGGAATTTCCACTGCCAGAAACTTAGTTAATACTGTTAAAATGGAACTTAACTAGAGTCCTGGAGACCCACCACTAAATTTCCCGACCGCTAATACGAACTCGCAAGTTATTCCACAGACCCGAAAGCTTCTTGCATTTTCTCTTATCATCCCTAACTTCGACTATAGCAGTGTATTACTATGGCTCCTTCGCTCTCTGTAATTAGATCAGTAACACTACAGAAACCTTCTCAATATTCAACATAAAGACAATGTTATGGTTATATTAAAAAAGTATATAAGTGGTCACCTGAGGCTTAGTGGTTAGCATAACAACCTACAATGCCCTAGGATTTTTAAAGGGAGTACAATGTCCTTGGCTGTGCCCTGGGGACGTAAAATGGGGCCTTGAGCCTATACGATGTTCGTTACTCATTGAAGATCCTATTGCAAGAGGTCAGTGTCTGCAAGGGCTCAGCACCTTACGGGTACCGTCAGTGAAGTACTGAAAATATTCGAAAAGTCAGAGTTTGAAGAATAGTACTCCCGGGATGAAGGGTTGTGATCTGAGCGGAAGAACTCTGAAGGTAGGATCCATCTTTTTACTGTAATATGATGATAGTTCGTCCTGTCGTTGTTTATGGTGGGGAGGCGTGGACTATAACCAAACAGCACGAGAGATTATTGAATGCATGGGAGAGAAAGATTCTTAGAAGAGTGTTTGCCCCAACCAAGGAAGGAAATTGTTTCCGCATTAAAAGGAACCAAGAACTTAAAGACCTATATGGAGAACCTGACATAGTTTCTTGTATTAAAAAAGCAAGATTTAGATGGTTGGGGCACGTTCACAGAATGGACAAGGCTCCCAAAGCTTATTCTGGAGGGACGTCCAGACGGAGAAAGAGGAAGAGGAAGGCCAAGAGTGCGATGGCTGGACAATGTGGTAGCAGACCTTAAGCTCCTGGGGGTAAGAACATGGAGAAGAGCAGCAAGAGATCGGTCAAGGTGGAGGAGAATTGTTGAGGAGGACCATAGCGCCATGTGCTGATGATGATGATGACGAGAGTAGTGAAGTCAGATGGTTATTTCAGTTGATGATGTAGCCAATCAATTATGGCCATTATTTTGTTTCTTTTAGGGTTGTAACAACTCGATCACTAAACAGATAGGGCTGTGAACCATTTACTATATTGTAGCTATTATTATTATTAGTTGTTAGTATATCTTTTACCAGCTATGCAACTCAGTGGAGGGGAAAAGGGAATTGGAAAATAGTGTAAAATTGCACATATTTAATTCCATATACCTACCTACCCTTATTTATAGAAGTGAGAGCTGGGTCCCGATGGATAAAAATTAATAGCTATATTCAACTCAATTGATTGAAGAATTACTGTAAATATTCCTCACTCATAATTATATTATTTTTTATATTATTAGATGCTTTTATTTAATTATATATTTTTCTACTAGTCTAATTCTATTTATTGTAAATTTTTATGCTAGTTTTTTTTTGTATTACTTTTTTGAATTCTCTATCAGAACACGCCATTAGTTTATATTTATTTTCAAGTTATTATGTAAATATTGTATTATTCTAAAAATGTAGCTCTTTGGTCAGATATATTTTTATTAAATTCTGTTCACTTATGTTATTCTTAAGGGAAATGGTCCTAGAATAAAATTATTTTTCTATTCTATTTGTAACCTTTCCTTCAAAGCAAGTTACTCCATAATATCAAAGGTAAAAGTAAGAATATAATCGTTTAACGTATCCGATAGGCTAATTAGCTATTGAACAATTAATTGTTCGTTGCTAGGAAACTAGATTGGATATTGCATAAGGCATGGATAGTAATTAATTTTCAGCCTTATAAGGGTTTCATTGCAGTCAAACAACCTAACTATAAGGAATAATTTAACATTATGGTTATGATTCTGTTAATAAACCATATGAAAGTGGAACCATTTGCAGAATTTTATGAATTGTATTTACAAAGTGAAATCAGATTAAAAAAATTACTATAATATTCATCAATCCTAAAATTGTTGTAGATATAATAGTAGTTTGTTGTAGATATCCTAAAGTTGTAGATATGTAAACGAAACATGGGTTTTCGATACTTTTAATTTTTATTGTCCATAAAATTTCAAAATATCTCCCCAGCTTTCAAGCAACTTTGTGGGTAATTTAGTAGGGTTAGGTATAAAACTAAGTATATGTATGGTTAGTAACAGAAAAAAGGTAGATTTTGGGGATATTGCTTAGAAAGGGAATAAGTTTGGATTTATGGAGAAGTTTAAGTACGTAAGGTCAATGCTAACTAGAAAAAACAAAATTCAAGAGGAAATAAAGGCGCGATTAATGGCAGGAAACGCTTGTTATTACAGTCGAGCCTCGGTATATCGAAACTCAGGGGAACGAGAAAACTTCGAATTATCAAGGATTTCGATATAGCGATGCTCGATTTATTGAGGTTATTTCTGACTGACTTCGATATATAGAGGTAGAGGTTCACAATATACTCAATGTAATACAGAAAAAATGTACTTATTTTATTAAAATATTGTACATATACATACAGCAATATAATTTACGCCAATTACATTGCTTAAGATTGATATTTTTTAATATTTAAATTAAGAATTATTATTACAAACATAAATAAATGCAGTTAGAAAAAAAAATTCGTAATTAGAATAAAAACCTTTCATACTTTTTACTATTTTTCAGAATTGTGGATAGGGTGTTCCCTGGTTTTTCAAACCGTTTCGTAATATCGCACTTTTTTTCAACCCCGCCGTTTACGGCTTCAATGACTTTGAGTCACCTTCATAGGGTTTTGCACTTTGCCATATTTTGAAAATCAAACTAAAACATGACGTCGTACGATAGAAGACGAAAATGCACAAGTGTTAGCAGAAACTGAAACAGACTGGAAACAAATGTGAGTGGGGGAGTTACAGACTTACTTGAGAAAAAAGGCCGTCCTGAGAATGACAATGCTTCTCAGAACGAGCAGTGTTCAGGCTAAACGCTTCATATTTAACTACTTAACTTCGATATGTAGAGGTGCGGTGTAAGCTAAGGAATCTTGGGAAATTCGATATATCAAAGCCTTCTAAACAAATTCTTCGATATGAAGAGGTAAAAATAACATAGGAAAGGCAGATTCAAGGGGAATAGAAAATCTTCGGTTTATCAAGGAACTCGCTATATCGAGGTTCGACTGTATTACTTAACTCGCGTCTTTTGTCCCAAAATCTAAAAATCAGAATTTATAAAACCTTTCAACTCTTCTATCCGAATGTGAAACGTGGCCGCTAACAATGAGGGATGAACGTCTTAAGGTACTTAAAAATAAAGTGCTGCGCAGTATATTCGCTCCAAAAAAGGATGAAAACATTGCAGAATAAAGTGATTTCACAACGCGGAATTGCGAAGCATGCCCCCAGTTAATATATAGCGCACGTAAGATTAAGATGGGCTTGTAAAGTTGTTAGACGGAGTAACGAACGAATTCCTAAAAAGTTAATAATTGCTGTGCCGAAGAGTGATCTGAAGGATTTGGGTTTCGGTAGTGGTCTGTGGACAGAGGTTTGTTAGCTGAGATTGGTGGTGTACGCATCGAGCCTTCGGGTTCGCTAAGCTTTGTATTTAATAAATTAATATGGTTTGTATATTTGGTTGTCTAGGGAATAAGTAATTGGTAGAATCGCCATCAATAGTAGTAAATATTGATGAGCATTGAATAAGTAGCTAGGTTTGAAACTAGTGGGTTTGAGTGGGAATTAAGTTTGTCATAAAGAGACTAGTATCGGGATCGGCCCAAACCAGCAAATAAGGGGGCATTGAGGTCATTATGGATGCCTTAATTCGTAACAAAGTAAGAAGTATTTAGGATTTTACGAAGATTTTGGATTGTAAAGATTGGATACAATGGCCTAGTGGAGCCCCCCAGCTCTACACCGTAAGTCCAAATAGATCTTATAATAGTCATGCATATGAATCTTTTTTAATTAATTGGGAGCTTAGAACGTTTGTCTTTATTGAAATTTACAACTGCGTTACAAAAATACAAGTAAATATAATAGCAGGGATGCTATACCAATTCTCGACATTTAACAAAAGAAATAATCAACATAATTTATTCATTTTTTAAATATTTTTATTTTAAAAGAAAACACATGTCCAGGACCGGGACTCGAACCCGGGTCTTCCAGATCGCTAGTCTGGAACTCTACCAATTGAGCTATCCTGGTTCAATCAGGCATGCTCCCCGATCATGGCCATATCCTTTCTTTTCACTGATCCCATGTCCCCGCGTTCTCGAAATTTGCGATGTATACGATTGGAAAAATGTTCTTTGAACATTTTTTAATTTAATGTCCCGGTCCTGGGCATATCTTCTCTTTTCAAATAAAAATATTTAAAAATTAATAAAATCAATAACTAATAAAATATAATAAATTATAATAATATATAACGACGTAAGTCAACAAGATCTAAATTAAATAAATGTTCAAAGAACATTCTTCCCCCCGTATACATCGCAAATTGCGAGAACGCGGGGAGATAGGATCAGTGAAAAGAAAGGATATTGTCATGACCGGGAAGCGAGCCTGATTGAGCCAGGATAGCTCAATTGGTAGAGTTCCAGACTAGCGATCTGGGCGACCCGGGTTCGAGCCCCGGTCCTGGACATATCTTTTCTTTTCAAATAATAATATTTAAAAAATAATAAAATCAATAACTTATAAAATATAATAAATAATTTATTCATATATAAACCATGTTTCCCCTTCAAAATTTACATTAATGTATAATGATTTGTTTTCTACGATTGCTGGCCATTCTACTGACCGACACATAACGAGACAAATCTGAATTTAATGAGGAGTTACTGAATGTCATCAAACCGTTGAAGGCAAAGCGAGTTTCGAACTTGGAACCAAGCGACAAACCAAGTTCACAGTCCCCGTGCTCCCAATTGAATAAGTTAGTAGTTGAAACAGTTCGTCGTAAGATGCTTTGAATTAAATAAAGCAAGTGTTTTTAAGATCAAATGAACTCTTAGTCCAATTATTTAAGAGTCAATTGTCTAAATAGTACAAAAACCTTATTAAAGCCTATACCAATATGTGAAGGGTCTTGGGCTCAATACATGGTAGAGACTGTTCTATTTCTAGGATAACGCCAATACTGCGAGGTAATTTCGAGATCATGCCTAACGGCTGGGTTTTCCCCCAATTTAGGGTACCGGCTTTATAGAAGCTGGATGAGCCCCAGGAGGGTCTGTTAGCAGGTTGTATATTTTATCTGCCGCAGCTGGATTATAAATATGTAAAAATAGATATAACCCTCCGTCGTAAACCAGCGACTTCCTGCCCCCCTGTATCGTTTAATAACATCCCTCTAAGTCCTGTAGAACAGATCCGGTACTTAGGACTACACCTTGACAAACCCTTAACTTGGAGTCCTCATACTAGACTGAAACGACAAGAAACAGCTCGCCGTTTCAGGCTACTTCAACATTTACTAGATAAACGCTCTAAGCTCCCAATTAATTACAAGAGACTCATATACATGACAATCATTAGACCTATCTGGACATACGGAATAGAGCTTTGGGGCTCCACTAAGCCATCGAATTCCTCTCGTATTCAATCCTTACAATCCAAAATCCTTCGGAAAATCCTCCCTCAATGCTCCTTATATTGTTGCGAACAAAGTAATCCATAATGACCTTAACGTCCCGTTTATTGCTGATTTGGCTCGAATCCGATATCAATCTTTTCATGACAAACTTCATTTCCACTCAAACCCACTAGTTTCAAACCTCGCAACCTCTTCAATTCCTGATAATCCTCCGAGGCGTCTGAAAAGAAGATGGCCTCGTGACCTTCTAAGCTGAACTTTTTATTTGAGCACTACCACAGGGTAGTTTCTCTACTTGTCTTTTCATGTCAATGTATTCACTCATTATATTTACTTGATGTATGTTGTATACAGTTGTAAATTTCAATAAGTATATTTAAAAAAAAAATAGATATATGAATATAAACTTGAAAAAAGGAAACCTGCACTACATGATCGGTATTAGGTTCTGTATATGGTAGAGATTGTACTGTTTCTAGAACAATGGTTGCGCAGAGAGGGGATTTTCCAGGCTTTTCTCCCAAAGGATGGACGGATCCCACAATAGTAAAATGATCCTACAGGGTACATCCTACAGCTGGATTTGAACGCAGGACTTTCACCATATTAACTCAGCACTCTACTCACTAAGCAACTCCGCTCCCCAAGTAATCGATAAACTAGGCTTTATTTTTATTCTTTATATATCTACATAGATACAATTTATATATATATACGTTATAGATAGAAGCAATTTATCTAGATTACGAGGTTTTCCTGCAAGTGTACCTAATTTATATTGGCAGACTAGGCCCAACAAAAGTTTAACAGATTAAGTAATGTATCTGCCACAGCTGAATATTTACCCGGACCTAAGCTCATCAACTCAGCGCTCTAAATGCTGAGCTACCTCACTTCTTCATTTTTTCAGTTAAATTAGAGACAATTAATAACCGTGTTTAATATGTAATTACTTATAATTCTTATAGTAATATTTTCGTTAATTAATATAAGCTAATATATGTATAATGTAAAAATTACAGAGGGATAAGCCTATATAATACTGCATATAAGATATCCTCGATAACTCTGTATAACCGCCGATGTTGAGAGAAATCTTGGGGAATATGAAGGAGGCTTTAGACCTAACAGATCTACAATATATTCTTATTTGAAAAGAAAAGATATGTCCAGGACTCGAACCCGGGTCGTCCAGATCGCTAGTCTGGAACTCTACCATTTGAGCTATCCTGGCCCAATCAAGCACGCTTGATATTTAAAAATTTTTAAAAATGTAACAAAAAATATAATTTTTTACATTATAAAAATAAATAAAAAATATTTAAAAATTAATAACAAATAAAATACAATAGATCTGATTTTTTGCCTCAAGTAGATGGGCGAAAAAATTAAGTTAGTTCAACAGTACATTGTGGATGCTGTTCATAGATTTCAGGACGGCTTATGATACAATATCCTGGAGTGAGCTCTTTAGAGCTATGAGCGAAATGAAAAATCCATCCAAATTAGTGCGCTTGGTAATGAGCACGATGGAAAACACAGTTTGCAGGCGTAACTCAACCACAAAAAAATGTAAGATCAGTACAGGACTTATGCAATGAGACTCGCTGGCACCTCTACTATTCAATATTGTAATGCAAAGTGTCATTAAAAGTGCAGGATTACTGGTGGAGGGAACCATTCTTAACCGTAGTCTGGGTATTCTTGTATATGCTGATGACCTTGTAGGAAGATCGCTGATTCTCTTAAAAGAAGCTTTAGGGAGACTGGAAGTGGAAGCAGGAAAAATGGGGTTACAGGATAATGAGGAGAAAACCAAGGTCATGGTAATAAAGAATAGAAAACCAAGCCGACCACCTCATAGATACACGTTTGGAAGATACACTTTCCAACGAGTGTCAAGTTTCCAGTATTTAGGAAGCCGTATAAACGAGAATTTGGATGAGGAGGAGGAAATCAGAGTCAGGATAGTATCAGCTAGTAAAGCATGTTTTGAGATCCCAAAGCTCCTGAGAAGTAAGCTCCTTAGCCTAAAGTCCAAGCTGATGATTAATAAAACCATCATTAGGCCAGTAGCGACATACGCTTGTGAAACCCTCATACTGAAGAAATCGAGCGTGGGAAAGCTGAATAGATTAGAATGGAGAGTTCTACAGCAAATATTCGGCCCAGTTCGAGAAAATGACTAACTCAGGATCAGAACCAGGGGCTGATTGAGTTATATGGAGACCTAACGATCTCCATAACTCGAGCAGGCGATCGGAACGATTGGGGTAGAGCGGTTGAGCAGGCCAAGTACTTCTTATTGAGTCTGTCACGCCAATAATGTAATGTAATGTAATATATGTATCTAGTTCGTAAATACTTTGCTATCAACTCATAGCAATTCGATTGCTTCAATCGAATCAAGATTGTGGTAATTCCCATTCGAGATTAAATAACAACCAATCAAGGGAACCAGCTTTATAAAGGCTGGGTGAGCCCAAGCAGTATCTGTAGATCCCATATGATCCATCCACGGCTATCAATATATTTTTTTAAAGTTATTTATTGAAATTCACAACTGTACAATAGTATATATCCAGTAAATATAATGAAACATGAATAATGACACGAGATAAAGGCAAGTAGAGAAACTACCCAATGGTAGTGCTCTAATAGCAAGATCAACTTAGTAGATCACGAGGCAATCTTCTTTTCAGACGCCTCGGAGGAATTGAAGAAGTTGCTAGGTTTGAAACTAGTGGGTTTGAGTGGACATTTAGTTTGTCATGAAAAGATTGATATCGGATTCGGGCCAGATTAGCAACAAATGGGACATTAAGGTCATTATGGATTACTTTGTTCGTTACAAAGTAAGGAGCATTGAGGATTTTACGAAGGATTTTGGATTGAATACTAGAGGAATTCGATGGTTTAGTGGAGCCCCAAAGCCCTTCTGTAAGTCCAGATGGGTCTAATGACTGCCATGTGTATGAGTCTTTTGTAATTAATTGAGAGTTTAGAACGTTTGTCTAGTAAATGTTTAAGTAGGCTGAAACGGCGTGGCGTTTCTTGTCGTTTCAGTCTAGTATGAGGATTCCAAGTTTTTTTTCTTTTGTCTAGGTGTAGTCCTAAGTACCGGACCTGTTCTACAGAAATCAATGAGGTGTTATTAAACGATACAGGAGGACAGGAAGTCATTGGTTTAGTACGGAGGGTAAAAGTGAGCTATCAATACATTAAATAAGTTATCTTTCACAGCTGGATTTGTATCTGGAAGGTTCAGCATAGGTACTTATCGCTCTACACAATGTGCCTACATCACTCCTATAATAATTTTAATACTTCATAAATAAGGAAAGTTTAGATACCATAACAGACAATTTACTTATTATTCGGTACAAAATTAAGAAATAAAAAACCTTCATTAAAAAAAAAAAACGATCTTTACTACTGTGGTTAACGATGATTTTATGATATAATATAGTTATCAATTTTCTTTTTGCCTTAAAATTTGTATGGGGGTTCTTGCGGTGCTCCGATTCACCGTTTGATAAAGTATTAAATCACTAAATCTTTGATGAAGTATTAAGCTATAAGGGTATAAGTGGATATGTGAAGCAATTAAAAGAGGAGCTGGATAGGCTAAAAATCAAGGATAAAGACTGCTGGACAGATAGCTTTTCCGGAAAAAACTAAAAGAATTTGGGTTTCTTGCGGGAAGGAAGAATGGACGAGGGAGAAAATTGACTAGGGAAGAGCGAGAGGAATAGTCCAGGAAGATGAGAAAGTGTTGGAGTAGAAGGAATGCGGAGAGTGTGAAGAAGATTTGAAAGATATTAGCGTGGTCTTTGATAGCCGATTCTTGGGGGGAAAAATAGATATCAATTATTTGATCTGCTCCTTTTTAGATACGGAATTAATTGGGTTTTTTTTAAATTATTTAACGTAACTTAATGCTACTATAGCAATTCGGACGATGCTACAGTAGGAGTCATAAATTTTGCGTATCAAGTTACTTTAAGGATAGGGATCTTTCACACAGGATCGAAACCCCTATTACTCCTGAAGGATGTTATAACTAAGGATTTTTTATTCCCTTAAAATTCCTAAGGCCACCTGCCGGGCTATGAACCTTGGGAGTAGAAGAAGAATAGAAGAAACCAGGTGATTGTCGAAATAATTCATTTTTCGGTTAAACTCATAACTTTCAGATTTTTATATACATAATAAGTAGAATGAAACATACTGATACAAGAATAGATGTATCATTGAGGGAAGGTTATTGCAGAGAGAAGTCATTGTGTATTGTTTAATCTAAAATAAACCATGGAGCGCAAAGATTTGTTTAAGTTTATTTTATTTACCAAGCAGGGTCTTAAGACTGTGAATAGAACGCTAAAGTTCTGCTCCGTTTCAGAGATAATATCTTAACTCTTCTAGAAAAAATCCCTCATCTATCAAGATTAAGAGAAATGTTGCACAAACATAAACAAGTATAAGATATTTTTATGAGGTTCAAATGTATTATTCGTACTTTTTGTTTCATTAACCATACACCTATGTCCGTCTGAATATTTATTCATAACCCATGAACAACTTGCTGTACTAATTGGTCTAGAACAACGCAGTTGTAAGAGGACTACAAGGAACGACGCCCAGCATTGCCGTAAGCCATTCCATAGTTTTATTCTAGTTAACTAACTTCAGTTGACCTTTCATCAGAAGTAGGAGGTAAACTCTTGTAATATTTCTCAAGTATAATAATTGTTTAGTTTTTATAAATTTGACATTGCACAAAGATCTCATAACATTTGTGACTGACAATAAAAATAAAATTCATATTTGGATACGAAACTTACTACTACAATCATTACTGACAGACGCATTGCCACAGAATCCGACAAGGAGACTGAAACGTCTCTGGAGCAGGGATCTACTACCAAGAGATGAACCACGCTAGGAGTGCCTTCAATGGGAGGTTTCTCCATACTCGGTCCACGAGAATCCCTTAGGGGAGGTTTTCAAAAGAAAATCGAAAATAGATTATATGCTAAAAGGCATTTGTAAAATTTTTTTTTATAAATATTTTTATTATTGTTATATGAAGTTTGTAGAAAAAAACTCAATACAATTGTTAAACGACGTTCAAAGAAACCAAGCGAATTTATTGAAGATAAATCCATTTTATACAAAACACAAAGACAGATGTATAATCCTGTTTTATTAATGTAACAAAATTTTATTTCTAATAATAATAAGGTTTAGCGCACCGGAAGGTTCAATGCCGATATCACCTTAAAATCTTCTTTCCACGGATCACTACCCAAACCCAAATTCGCCAGATCTCTCTCAGCGCAATCTTTCCATCTACGTTTCGGTCTACCCCTCACACACAGCGCTTAACATTTTTTTACGAATACGTTCGTTAATAAGCCCAGCAACTTTACAGACCCATCTTAATAATCGTGACGCTATCACTTAAATAATATTAACCGGGTAAATTCTTCTCAATACCGCGTTGTTTAATATCGTATATTCTGCAGAGGTATCATCCTTTTTTGGTCCTAATATTCTAAGCAACGCCTTATAAAGTTTTATAAATTTTGATTTTTAGTTTTCGGGACAAAAGACGCGAGCTCAGTAATGTTGATACTGAATAATAACATTCCCTGCATTCCCTGCCTTTAATCGCGCCTTTATTTCCTCTTGTCAACGCTTCTGTATTTACTTTTATAGTTTCCGTGTACAAACCATATACTTTAATTTATCATAGTGTTACGGTCAGAGAGAGAGAGAGAGAGAGAGAGAGAGAAAGAACGCCTGAAGGGATTAAGACGGATTTAGAAGGCCTCGTCCAGGATAGACAATTCCTGGAACGTCTTAGGGCTCCCCTGCAGCCTAGAACATTCGATGGGCCTTTATATGCCGCCTGCTTCAGCCTTGGGGAACAGTTAGTGTCAGCCAGTGACAGTGGACGGTGACAGTCCGTGTGAATAATAAGTGTGATTCAGTGATAAGTGAGTGTAATAAACTGTTTCTGTTTATTACTGTGCGTTAGCAGCCAAGTTTCACATGGTTTCATCCGTAAAGAAGAATTGTAAGGATGATGGTTTTATAAATTCTGATTTTTAGATTTCGGGACAAAATACGCGAGATTTAGTGGCCACGTTTCACATCCGTAAATTCATATATAAAAAAAATATTATTTTTTATACGAATTTTGTTGATTTTATTTCAGTGGAAAATAGTTGACTGGATAATTCTAATAGTGGATTAAAATGGTCGAATTCTATTAATTTTGTTAATACGTATTATCAATTGTAATTTTATTGATCACTTGGTAATCATTCTGTACCTAATCATACAACAAATACATGTAGAAACAATAATCTTAAATTTTTAGATATCACTACACATATTCTTATTATGTCACACATCATTACTCAAAATTCTTATTATGTCTCACCAGTTATTACGTATTTTACCTTTCTCTTTATTTCTTCTCTCTATTTATTCCCTAATTTATCTTACTCTCGGTATTTCTTGTCATCCTTTTCAATTCTGTTCTAAAAATCTGTTATTATTCCTTGGTACTGCAATGTTTTAAATACTTTTCTCTGTTTCTTTTCCCAGCCCTGAAAAAGACCTACATCTTATGCTGAAGCATTGACGCAATAAAATCTTTGACTGCGCCCCCTGACCATTTCAATCCTCGATTTTATTTTTAAGATACGTTAAAAAGGTATTGTCAATAAATAAATGATACATTAATTAACTCATTACTATTGAGAATCGATTTGTAACAAGCGTTAAATCTTCTTTTGTAACAAATTACGTCTAAATTTGTACAATCAGCTTAAGATAGTTATAGTGGTAATCTGGCACAGTTCAGGAATTGAGTATTGTGACTAAGGATTTGCATTTAGACTGCTAGCTAGAGCACAAGCTCCATTCAAACTTGTTTGTATGTTCTGATCCATTTGTTTACAACTGGAACTCTATTGGAGTATATAACACTGTCAGAACTGTGATGAGGATTAGGCTGATTTTGTTTTAGTTGGGGAGAGTGGGTGAGATCGGAGTATAGCATGGTGAGTTGCTGTGATGTCGGTATCGGGTTCAAATCCGGCTGAAACATATAAATTATTAAATCTGTTAGCAACCACGTATTCACTCTGTGGGATCTACAGAAACTCCTGGGGCTCACCCGTACCATATTTGATTTTAGTCCAATGATTAAATATTATTCTTAAGATTTTTTTCATTGGTCTTATGATCAAATTAGTATAAAGTTTACAAAAAATTTAAGGATACAACAATTAAAAATAAATCAATGTGTTCAATGCTTAGTTTGTGTGATGAAGGTTCTGGGTTAAATTCCAGCTGTAGCCGATGCATTATTCATCATATTAACAGCCACGTATAGCCCTGTGGGATCTACAGAAATTCCTGAGACTAATCCAGATCATAATAATTTTTTGTTTAATCATTAAATAGTATTCTTCGGATTTTTTTTTTCATTCGCCTCAAAACTGATCAAAATAATAAAAAGTTTATGTATTGTAGAAGAGTATAAAATTCTAATACAATACAAGTATTCAAAGTTGACGAAAATATCACTCGAATCGTAAAATAATAATACACTACCCATTAAGAAAATTATTTTGATTTAATGGATTATTATCGGATGCAAATTATAACAGTTTATTATTCAATTATTTTTTTTAATTTTAAATTCAAGATTTTTTAATCTTCACGATTTACAGGCCGTTAAATAACTATAAAATACCGAATAATAATATCTAATATTTGTTAAAAATCTAATACCTAGAAAAATGTAATAAAATTTAAAGCAAAAATGTACAAATAATTAACTTGGAACACTCTACTATCTTTCTAAACTTTAGTTGAATGCTCATAAATTTCTTTTACCATTTTCAATTAGAAAAACATTAATTTATAAGATTAAAAGTAAGCTTACAAACGAATAAATAAGATGAGAAATTAATTTTAATTCAACAGAGTTTAAGTAAATTAATAAAAATGATCCGAAAATTTCCACGAAAGTAGGAAGGGCTTGAAATTACATAAAACAATTTCGTTTGATAACAGGAGTATATATTCATAAAGAAAAAAAAAACATTGCGTTAGTAAATAAGTGTTTTTCCCGTTACCGTCTCCCTTCATTTAAAATAAACTCTGTGAAACGATTGAGTGAATAAATTAATTTTGATTTTATATAAATATAAATAAAATTATTTTAGGTTAATTTAAATTTAATTAGTTTCAAACTGGATAGTTTATTTATTAAAAACTTAAAATATAAAAGCAATTTGACTATAGTATATATATATATATACTATAGTCAAATTACTTTCATATATATATATATATAAATGCTTTTATATATATATATATATATATATATATATATATATATATATGTATATACATATATATTTATATATGCAATTGCCTGGAAAAAGGAATATATTTGTATATGGTGAGTTCAACCTTAGGACTTGTTTAATAAATTTTGTTGACAGTTCGATTCAGAATATTTTTTATATAAATTCATCGATATATCACTCCTACACAAGAACAAGGTCATAACTAAAAAAACATAACTTTTTAATAGTGCTATTTGAAAGTTCCATGTAAATCAACAAAATAAAACTTTGGCTATTAGCAAAGCAAATCATTCCTATTGTAATGATGGTATTGACAAATTCTTTTATCAACCATT
This sequence comes from Troilus luridus, assembly GCA_964056705.1. Classification (NCBI taxonomy): domain Eukaryota; kingdom Metazoa; phylum Arthropoda; class Insecta; order Hemiptera; family Pentatomidae; genus Troilus; species Troilus luridus. Next base: position 11,012,265 of record OZ057413.1, on the reverse strand, counting down.
AAAAAATATTTAAAAGCTTGAAATTTTATTTTAACTTTTTTATTATCATCATAAATTTCCTGAATTAACAAGCTTCAAACATTTCAAATACTACTGAAGGCATAACTCAAAAATGCCATTTTTAAAAATATGTCGTCCTTTTGAAGGAATGATATAAGTAATATTTTTTTTTTTTAATTCATTACGGTTATGCATTATATAATATATAATAAATATATTTATATATAAGATAAATTTAAATTATATTTCTGATGAGCATCGGTGCTGACGATACCCACACATCTGCGGACAAAATGCCCACATATCTCCTCATTTGGTGAATAAAAGCCACTGGAATACCCATTGATTACACTTATATAAAAATATTCATATTTGATGATTTCCAAATCCACGAAACTATGTTTTATATTGATCAATTCATAATTATTATAACTATGAAACGGAAGAAAAATGAATAATTTTCTTCGATGATACAAATAAACATATATATTACATGAATTAATGAATATCTTATATGAGCATATCTACAGCCCCAGTGAATGAGTGGTTAAGTCGGATTTTGTCCAGAGGGAGTTAACTGCGTTCTGACAACCGGAATCGTATCATTCTATTTGTTTTTGGCTTGAAATGCTATTGAAATATAAAGAAAATCACCTTTTCAAGCCAGTGCCTTACCTAGCCCTTTATTCACTACGAAAATAACTCGAATCCGCTTACTTAAGTACAAGAAACTCATTTTGGAAAAATTTAGACTTAACCACTTATTACCCGGGGCTGTAGATATATATGAATGAATATATTGAACTTTTGTTCAACTTTTTCTTAGGAAATAAGATTTTGTTTGAGAAGAAGTGTGCTTCAAATTTAGGTTATTTATAAAATAATGGATTCTGAAATTATTTGTACATATTATTATTTAATATCTCTAAATAAATGTAATTTTGGCGAAATTACGGCCATGAAATTTGTCGTCGATATTATAAAAGTATATTATGAACTTAAGCGAAAGACATTTTGATTACAATAAATTGGTCCGAACTGAAATAAATATCTCTTGAAATGGTCACAAAATAAATGTTTCGATTTTTAAATAGTAAAAAATATGTTATAAGTTCCGAATGTGAGTATAGCCTAGTTTCTCTAAAAAGAATAACTATATTAAGTTATACTACAACTTGTGCCATTTTAGCATAACCGGAATAATTTTTATTTTATAAACATTTAATATTTTTTATATAAAACAGAAAAAAATAATCTGTTAATATTTTGAAACGAAGTGCAATTTCAGACCTCATGGTACTTTAGTCTATCATGATGTCTCTGAATTTTCTGTTAATACAATGCAAATCATAATTATTGCGAAAACTTATGATGAATTATTATTTGGATTTATTAAGTACATATATGAAGTATTTGCTGGGTGTATTAATACGTTCTATTGTTACCACACCCTCTTCTAGTGCCTTATTTATTAAATTTTTAACTTGAAACATTTATTAAATAAAACTACTCTCATATCATATTTATATTATTTTTTATGTGTCATGAATTTAAAATTTAATAATTGGTAAGTTCTATACAATTTATTAATAAGTTAATAATGATCAAAAATTCTTACACAGGGGTTTCATAACTTATCTTTATAAACACATCAGAAGTATTAAATTTACTTTATTTTAATTAACTTCAATTTTTCACTTTAATATTTTCTTCTGAGGTTTTATAACCCAATCGTTTATGCTATTAAAATTCAGATTTTTAATTTTTAAAAATATTTAAGATATTGTAACTTCATTATGAAAATTATTGTAAGAATTTTAAGAAATATTAAAATGAAATTTAAAAAAAAATCATTCGCAATATTTTATAACATTAATGATTTTCTCTGTATTTTTAAACGCAATACTTATCAATCTACAATCCCTTTAAGCTGCCTATTATAATTCAGATTTTTGTTTTAAATACATTTTATATATATTAAAGAAACTAGAACTTATGTATAAAATGAAATTCAAGGGAAGATATCATCCGAAATATTTTATAATATTAATTATTTTCTCTACGTTTTGAAAAATAATACGTATTTGTTAATATATTATATATTTAATTCTAATTTTTTACGTTTTTAGACAAAAGATATATTGATTTTTAGATAAGATTTTTATTTAGCATAAGATCAACCAAAACCTTAATAGTTATGTTTTTTATAATGTTCACCCAATATATTTTATAACCAAATATTATGTAATTCCACAATGTTACCATATAAATATTTATATTAACGATTAATCTTTCTTTCTAAATATGGATTAGAGTGAAAAAAAGGAACATTTTACAAATTATTTCATTTCATATCGAATACTTTAATTAAATAAATACTATTTAAGAATCATTATATATAATAATATAATAAATACTATTAGGCAGTTTTTGTAATAATATTAATATTTTTACATAAATTTTTTTTGCCTACCTTCATAAAAATGTTAAGTTTATGAAATATTTTTAATATGAATATTGTAAGGAGAAAAACCGTTCTAAAGTTTTAAATAATGAATTTTCTTAATTATTCTTAATTTAATTTATTGAATGAATAATTATAATTTTAAATTGTATACAATATATAATAATAAATAGAAGTTTTAAAAAATACAAAGATTCTATACACCTTTGGGGTGTTAAATAAAAATACTTCTCTCGATCTTGGGCTTCCTGACACCTGTGGATACAAACAACCGTTTCTTATCTCAACTAAAAGATTAATTTATTTGAGTTCCTTTAAGTGAATTTTATAAAGTGCATTTCTAGTTGTATAAAATGTATGTTTTTTATGTAGAATTTGTGTGTACTGAGATAAATATTTATAAAATTTATTAGCGTTAATTATATATAGATTATTTTGAGATTTATTTATTTATTTTGGTTGTAATAATTCTGAAAAAATATTTTATATTTTTTTTTATGATGAAACATAAAAAAATAAATATATGAAATGGTCTATCATGGATCGGATTTTCGAATACATAAATAAATAGATAAATTTACCTTTATTATCGTGTGTATTTATTGAAGATAAAGAAAGCAGAAGACGACTAGAGAGCTGAGATCATCATTGGGCGGGGCTAGAGGCTGAACTGGTCCGGGCGTTTCCCCCACCCCTAGTCCCGTCCCCTCCCTACCTGTACCCTCGTTGCGCCTGTTTTTTATTTATATTTTCTTTTTGTATTCATTTTTGGATTTAATTAATTAATTAAATTCTATCTATAAAAAAAGAGAAAAAAACCTGTACTACTTCAACTCACGAATTTTTGGGTTCGGTACATAACAGAGACAGTACTGTTTCTTGGAGAACGGTTGTACAGAGAGGTGATTTATTTAACATCAACTGTTGAAAGATTTTTGTATAATTTTTTTCTTTCATCTATACATATAAAATGCTTTGTCCTGAATGACTGACGGATCAACGCACAACCTAAACCGTTAATCGTAGAGACCTGAAACTTGGATGGTTTGTTTTTTTATGACGTAGGCATCCGTTAAGAAAGGATTTTATGAAATTCCACCCCTAAGGGGTGAAAAAGGGGGGCAAACTTTGTATGCTTGCTAACGTGTTTATTACGCGCAAAATCTACACCTTTTCGCTAAATAAAACAAACCATGTTAGATAGTTCACTTCTCACTGCTGCCGTAAGTGAAACCGTTGTACTAAGTAATCCCTTTCAATAAATTCAATAAACATTACATACTAATTCTTTGCTGGCACGAACAACAGTAAAGTTCTGTCCGTCCCGTTTGTTAATTAGTGTCAATATATGTTTCACGGCTTTGCTGATCCGTCTGTGATGAAATTTGATATGGCTAATCTCAAGCCTGGGGAAGGCATAGGCTACTTTTTATCTACGCACCACACAGGCGAAGTTAATATAAAACTGTAACCTGATTGACTAACACACCCAGTGGTCAACGCACAGCAGAGACCACTGAAATTAGCATCATGAAATTCGCAGATAGGTTCTTTGTATAGCTTAAATGAGCACTAAGAAACGAATTTGGACAATTCCACCCCCAAAAGTTTCTCCCTTAATATAATAGGGGTTCAAAGATTGTATGGAATCCGTCAGTTTTGAAGTTAGACATCTAAAATTTCGGATGTACGAGTAACTTATAGTTAATAAAAATTAAATTATTTATTTAAATTGTCTGTCATGAAACTTTATGAGGCGGACCAAATTTCACCCGAGCGAACCCGTGGTGAAAAGCTAGTTGTATATATGATTCTGTATAGATACATCTTAATATGTCCAAGTTTTTGAAGATTGAGACTGGTCTGTTTGGTAAAGCATATTACTTTTGTGAATTGTAGCAAATTATATTAGAAATAAATATACATAAACAAAAATATAACATCATCCTCAACCACAAGTTTCCCCCCTCTTTTAGGTACCCACAGGGAGCGGAGTCGCTCAGTGGTAGAGCACTGCGTTGACATACCGGAAATCCTGTTCAAATCCCGCTGCAGGCAGTACTTTTATTTAGTCTGTTTGCAGCGAGAGATGGATCATGTGGGATCTAGGCCCCTCCTAGGGCTCACCCAGCCTCTATAAAATATTATAAAAATAGGGTACCCAAAATAAGAGGGAAAGATCTGGCGGTTGAGTGTGACCTAGGACAAGTTACCTCCTTGCAGACCCGTTGTCCATGGAATAGTACAGTTTCTACCATGTACTGAACTCCAGACACGTTTACGGGTTTTTTTTGGGTACCCACTTTATTAAGGTGGGTAAGCTCCACTACCTAACTAGTGTTCTATTCTGTAATAGAATTCGAGAAATTCTAATTGTATGCAATTACCACAGGGGCTTATGAACTGATGGAAATCTTTTGGAGATGATCTGTATAAGATGAAAAGGCAACACGCTCGTTTAGTTAATTCACTGTACGCCGTGAAATATAAGGTCAGAAATAGGTAATGACCACATCGTAAAGCATGGGTGTTGACATAATGCAAAACAAAAAATAATCAAAAAACCTGCGTAGATTAATTCATAATAATGACAAAGGTAAGAATATATCCTTTCATCCCCACACATGATTATGATATATTTCTATCTGTACTCACTATTCAGGAAAACCTCCAAAATAGATATAAGACAGAAACTAAACACGTACACTTACCTACTAAAACCAGTTTGGACATATCCATTTCAAATTTATGTGATCGCTAAACAGACTCACAGAAAACGACTGCAGACTTTTCAATCAAAAGTACTAAGACTTATCACCAAAGCACCATGGTACATCAATAACAAAACTCTGCATACTGACTTAAAAATACCAACGGTTGAAGAACATACTACAAACGCTTTCAAGAAAAACTACACGGGCATCCAAACCCCTTAATAGAACGAATGGCCTCTACTCTCATGCCAGAGAACACTAGGAGGAGATTAAAAAAATCGTGGATGAGGGATTTGTTATCATAGGAATCAAGCCAAGGGAGAGGTACCGCTGGCTACTGTTCTTCTTCATGCCTTTCAAGTCTTTGTATCATATTTTTTTTAGTGTCAGACTATCTGCTGATTGTCACTGTTTTGTATTTGACGGATGTAGATAAAAATATAAAGAAAAAAAAATGTATGGATCCAAGAGTGCAGCATATAAGACGGGTTCTTGTTTAGTATATGTCATCTTTTAAATTTGCTTCTCATATATTATTTTTTAAATATAAAAATGTCGCATTCTTACTGAACTGGGTCTCATAATTATTTTGCTTGACTTTTTTTTTTCTTACAAATTTTCTAGGGAAAAGAATAATGCAACTGCTGAATGGCTCAAACTTTCGAACAGGCTAGAGAGTATTATTGTAATTTTTTTTTATTGTCTACATTATGATCCATTAGGAAACGTTATTGACTCTTCATCATAGTTAACCTTAGACCTTAAAAGAAAGACGCTCGCATACAGAGGTGTTGCGGAAGAGGAAATATGAGGAGCCTGTTAGATAGAGAAGACTTCTGAGGGAAGAAAAGGAGGAGTGGAACAGACATTGACTGGCAGCAACAAGGGTTTAATTATACGAAAAGATTTATCCATCGTTCACTTCTAGTTGAATTGCCTTTTACGGGGGGGGGGGAAGAGAACAGAAGAACTGCGTATCATACGATCATCTACGGATCCTAACATACTGCCATACCACGATACCAAGTAAGATTCTCTCATATTATCATACTATGAAACAAAGTATGATCCTTCCGTACTACCCTACTGTGATCTTAAATCCATACTTACCATAGGACCATATACTATATTTCTATTATACTATCAACCTAAGTATTTTACCAAGTATGATCTTACCATGCTGTCGTACTATGATACCAAGGATAGCAGTAGTATTCTTCTGAGTATTTCTAACTCGAACCCTAAAATGATTAATTTATATTAAACCGTAAAAAAAATTTAAGTTCCAAAATAAATAAATTTCTGAGAAAGCCCAACTGAATGAATCGTCTGCTGGTTTTATCCTCTACGGAATGATATAGCTATTTCCTGACTAAAACCGCCATAAATATTAAAACGTAAAGTAATTCATATAAGTGAGCTACCATTTAATATTGAGCCGCATTGGAACGGATTTTTATATTTTCCTGAAAAAAATTACAAAGTGTAGCAGGATGAATAATTGGACTATTTATCTCAATAAATTGATGTTATTTTAAAGCGGTTTTGAAGAAATTGGTTAACCAAGTTCTTCCAATATCATAAAAATGAGCTCACTATATCATATATATTTGAGTAGCTCAACAAAAATTTTCTATAAATAATTGTTCATGGTCAATTTTGAAAATATCTACTATTTTTACTCAACCATGTACAAATCTATTATACGCCTATTTACACCTGTGAGATAAAAACTGGGGAGGTCATTCTGATTTGTGTTTTTTTATTGAAAAGTTTAAAGAAAATGGTTTTGCAATTAGTCTGTGAAATATTAACTTCAAATGTCGTTTCTTATTTAACAGGTAAGACTAAATAGTAAAATCAGTTAACCCTCCTAATGCCGCGTGGGGTCTCAAACGACCCCTATTTCATATTTTTGACTCTCCTTAAGTAAAAAAAAAGTTATGCTCACGAGGGCTTAGGACATTTATCCTTAGACTTTATGTAACATGAAACATGCAAAATAAAGCTGCAACGATTTTCATGCTCGAAATACATCACTGTGGATTAATTTTTTCCAAAAACCGAAAATGGGGTCCCGGAACGACCCCACCTGGTAGTTACTGTTAAGATCATTTCAGATCGCAGGAGTCACAGCCTATGCCTTTTCAGGCTCTTTATATATTTTCCTAGAAGAATAATTAGAAGAAGATTAAATTTTTATTAATAGCTGTTTCTATAGAAACGGACTCAAATTTATATTTATGTTGTACTATAACTATCCTATATAGAGCATTATTTTTAAACTCAATATTAGCAATATATGAAACTATTCTGAATACTGTAGATAACTCGAAGTGATTTGTTATTCCAGTAGTTAAAATTTTATAATTATTTAAGTCGATTTTAATCGAAAAGACAAAATTAGAATCTTGCTTCAGTTATTGCCGAATTCATTGTAAGTTATTGTTGAATTCACTATTTTATTAATTGCTGTTTCTATAAAAACAGACTCAGAGATATATATTAGTGTTTACATATAAAACATTATTTAAATTACTAAATAAAATATTAATGAAAATAGATTAATTAATTAATTAATTAATAATCACTAGTTCACTAAGAAGGTCACGTGGCCATCTTCTTTTCAGACGCCTCGGAGGATTATTATCGGGAATTGAAGAGGAAGCTAGGTTTGAAACTAGAGGGTTTGAGTGGGAATGAAGTTTGTTATGAAAGGATAGATAGCGGGTTCGGGCCAAATCAGCAACAAATGGGACATTTAGGTCGTTATGGATGACTTTATTCTTAACAAAATAAGGAGCGTTGAGGATTTTACGAAGGATTTTGGATTGTAGGGATTGGATATGAGAGGAATTCGATGGCTTAGTGGAGCCCCAAAGCTCTACTCCGTAAGTCCAAATAGGTCATATGATGGTCATGTAGATGAGTCGTTTGTAGTTAATTGGGAGGTTAGAGCGTTTGTCTAGTAAGTGTTGAAGTAGCCTGAAACGTCGAGCGGTTTCTTGTCTTTTCAGTATAGTATGAGGATTCCAGGTTAATCGTTTCTCGAGATGCAACCCTAAGTATCGGATCTCTTCTACAGGCACCAGTGGGATATTATTAAAGGATACTGAAGGGCAGGAAGTCATTGGTTTACGACGTAAGGTAAAAGTGATTTGATGGGTTTTTTGAGAATTTATTTTAATTCTCCAGGTTTGAAACCATTCTTCAAGATCAGTGATATGGGATTGGAGGCTTTGGGATACAATAACTGGATTAGTGTTGACTGATAATACACATGTATCATCAGCATACGTGGTAAGGATTAGTAAGTAGTAGTATTAGGATGAGTTGGGATGTCAGCTGTATAAACTGTATAAAGGATTGGGCCAAGGATACTACCTTGAGGTATTAATTAATAAAAATATTAAATTAGGAGCACAAACTATCTTAGTATTTTTAGTTGTTATATATTACATTTTATTATCTGTATTAACTAACATTTTTTTAATTATATTTCCGTCCTTATTTTCGTTCCTATTAAGACCTCTCCTCTATCACAAGTAAGATGAGGTAAGACTGCATCATTTATTTAAAAAAAAAAAAAAAAGAAAAACTATACCACTGAAACGTGTGAAGGGCCATTCCATGACAACTGTTGTGCAAGGAGATGACTAACCGAGATCTAGTCATAATCGCTAAATTTCCGTTCTGTATTAAGGATGTCTAATATATAGAAGATGAGTGGGCCCAAGTTGGGTCTACAGATCAGATTAATAGATTAAATAATTCATCTGCCTCAGCTGGATTTGAACCTGGGATCTTCCGCGTATCTACCACTGAGCTACGCCGCTCCCATGAGATTACATCAATTGGCTCATCAAAATCAAAAATCATAAAACTTATTAAAGATATAAAGATTTTAAAAAACACAGCTCAAGGTATATAGACATATGGGGTAACCAGCCTCTGAAACCTTGGAGCTCGTATAACGTTTTTGCTATCAATTACTGCTCTTCAGCCTCTACAAGGGTCCTTGGCACAGGTATAAATCCTCTTGTAGACCTTCCCGACCTCTACCACAATTCCCGCTTCTATGGAGAATAGAGATCGGAAATACAGCAACATCAATACTGATTCAAGCAATTAAATTAAAAATTCATTATAGCTTAGGTATCGAACGAAATATTGTATCAGCGGTACCAAAATAAAAATATACTTTATTATCTATCGATAACGTACATCCCTTCCCATCTCCTATTATATGATAATTTAACATATACTAATTAAATGTAAACACATTTCCAACATAAATTCTATGAAATAGATTTTATCAATAAATATTACTAACAACTAAAAAATGATAAATCTAAACATATTATAAAACAAAGCCCTCATCCGCGTGTGTTCGCGGTAAACTCAACATCTACTGCACGCATTTTGATGCGGTTTTCACCAATAGATAGAGTGATTCACCAGGAAGGTTTAGGTATATTCAAGGTTTGTGTAAATAGGTTGGAATATAACGATATTTGTTGGAAATGTTGGAAAAAGTATAGCCGCCTGGGAGGTTTCATCAACGACGCAGCCTAATATTAATTATCTATCTAAATACATTATAAAATAAAGTTTTTGGCGGTGTCTGTCTGTCTGTTCGCAGTAAACTTTTTTTTTATAATAGCTACATAATAAATAAATCTATTCCTTACAATCATCAGCGATATTCAACTTCCTTACTAACTCTATTAAATTGCCTTTGCCAATATTATTAATCCATTTCCATGTATCATGTTTGATTGGTCAACCGTCTCAATAAGGATTTTGTTTTTGTAATTATTGAGTATCTTAATTGGTTTACTAATGATCGAAGTCGTATACTTATTAAAATAAGCTATTCAAACATAAACACATAGCTGAAATAGTAAGTCAAGCTAATTGCATAGCATGGATAGAAAAGCTATTGGCATAGTCAATTCTATACTGTGTAGTAATAACATCCTAAAAACTACAAAAAAAATGATTTTCCATACTATTATAACGGTTATAATGTTATATGGGTGTGAAACATGGAAATTAGGAAAGAAAGCCAAGAGAAACTTCTAGGTGCGAAGATGGACTTTTGGAGAAGGACAGCCAGAATTTCTAGGCGTGATAGGATACCCAACTCAGTAGTCCGAGAGGTATCAACAATGCCATTCTCGAAAAAAATCACAATTAATTAGAGTGGTTTGGACATCTATTGAGGATGGTGAGTAATAGAATATCCAAAATGACCATACTCTGGTACACTTAAGGAACAAGACGAAGAGGCCGACCAAGAAGATGAAGTTCAGGAAGACATGGCAGTGTATGAAGAAGATACATTTGACAGAAAGACCTGGGAAAAAATGTTATCCTAAAATTAGGTTAGAGAAAAACATAACTTCGGGGAAACAAAAAAAAAATGTATTCTAATTTTAATTTCACATTATCAAAATCGAATTGGATTCACACCATTCGATGTGATAAAAAAAAATTTAATAATGTGTAAATATGCTGTGCCGAGGGTTCGATAATGACATTCAAGGCAGTTGTGACGTCATAGCAGTATAAAAGGCTCTAAAAAATACACTTTGAAAGGATTTTTTTTCTAAATTCATCCCTAAATCCGCTTTCCAGGATGAGCGCTATGTGATAAGGGTTCCAGTCAAAGGATTATTTAGTCCTTTTTTATTTACTTCATTAGGTGACTTTTAACAACTACCAAAAGTGAATCCATTTACTCCAGTAGATAAAATTCCCTCCTTAAATTCAAAATTATTAAATAAAACCTTTAAATTGAGTACTAATTTTTAAAAATACATCCCCACCTTCGGACTTAATTTATTGCCATCAACCGTTTATTTAATTTTAGGATATTTTGTGAAAGAGAAGTCTTTCATAAAAAAATCAGTTTTAACCTTCGTCATCGCTCCTGGGTTAGTTTAACTGATAAATTTACATTAGCTCGGTTTTAAAAGAATATTACATCAAATGCCAAAAACAACAACAGAAAATATATTATTAGGCCTTTTCTTTTGTTGAAATGGAAATATACTATACTTTATTTACATATACTTTTTATGCGATATTGTATATTCCGCATTGTGGACTGTATGTTAGATATAAATATATAAGACATTGATATATACAGAATGCCATGATGTAACTTACTTACTTTACTTTATAGGCGTTCCAACAAGGGTTGCTACAACTGGTCAGAGCAGAGTTCCATGCCTCCCGATCCACCCAATCATCCTCATGGAGTCCTCCACCAGCAATCTCCTCCGGGACTCCCTCTATACACCTGCTTTGGGCCGTCCTGGTCGTCTCCTCCCAGGTGGAACCCAATCCAGCACTCGGTTTGGCCAGCATTCAAACGCCATTCTCTTCAGATCTTAGGCGGCGTGCACCGATCCTTTCATTTGTAGCAATACCGACATCCATCCTCTGTCGAATTTCTTGGTTTCTTACTTTATCCAGCCTAGTGATACGGAGACACCTCCTCCAGAAATCTATCTCAACCACCTGCACCTTTGAGTACAGATGGTGGGTCATAGTCCAGGTTTCCGAGGAATATATCAGGATGGTTTCCACTATGGCTGTGAAAATATTTATTTTCTTTAGATATTTCCGTATTCCAGAGGACCGTATGCAGGGTTCTGGTAGCCTTTCGGGCTTGCTCCATCTTTATTCGGACGTCCCGGTAGCATCTAAACAAGAACCCAGGTACTTGAATACATTTACTTTTTTACAGGCTTCCCTGTCAACCAGAAGCGGACTATTATGGTATCGCCGATTGCCATATACTCGGTCTTATCGAAATTAATTTTTAAGTCCACCGTTTCCTAGCACATCTTCAGTATATACACCATCACTTCAAGGTAGACCTTCCGCCTCGCAAACACGACCTGGTCGCCATCAATGAACGGCCCAACATCCCCACACTGCCTGTACCATGGTTTCACAGCCTCGTGAAGGTATATCTTGAAAAGAGTGGGTGACATGCTACAACCTTGGTTTAATCCCTTAGTACCATGAAAAGGGTCCGAGAGGTGGTTTCCTTATCTTATCCGATACACGTCACAGCTGTATAGGTGCCTCACAGCCTTTATCAGAGCCCCATTAATGCCTGTTTTTTTAAGTGCCACCCACAGCCTCTCTCTAGGATCATTATCATATGCGTGTTCCAGGTCTATAAAGGACATATGTAGTTCCTGCTTCCTTTGCTGAGACTTCTCAATGAGTTGACGAACAACAAATATGTTGTCCGTGCAAGACCGTCCCGCCGTAAAACCTGCTTGTTCCTGAGGGATAGAGTACGCTTCCTCTAATTTGTCCCGGAGCAGCCTACCAATAATTCTGGCAACAGAACTTTGTACGCATATTCCTCGGTAGTTTCGGCACACTTTCCTGTCACCCTTCTTGTATTTAGACGATATGTACCCAGCCCTCAGGTCATCCGGGATATCATCTCCCCTGAGAACAAGGTTAATTAAATCCGTCAAAAGGATTATCATATATTATAATGAAATTATAGATATAACAATTATGGGTTGATGAGATACCTGTGAATGGCATATTGGTGTCTCATTCTTCTTTGTGATTTCAGGATTCCTCTTTATCGGACGCCTGGTGATGGTTCTACTCCATGACAATGAGATAATGAATATATATCTTGAGCAAATGGTCTTGGTTCGCTTCCACTTATCTATTAACAATAGGCCATTTTATCCTAGTTGTAAATAATAGTATCCAAGGTAGGTAATAGAGGGCTCTGTATCTGTTGAAAAGAAATAGAGCAGATAGAATGAGGAGAATTGTTGTTATGCATTGAACTCTTCTTATGTAATGTTTTATTGTTTTTTTTTCCAAAGATTACGTTTGGATACGTTACGATACAACCAACTTAAATTTTTATAGATGTTTTGTTGTTTGTTTTCTTGTTGTTTTTTTAAATACGACCTATTTTTTTTAAGTCATTTAATGAAATTTACAATTTCATAACAGAATAGATCAATTAAATATAAAGAATGTACACATTGGCATGAAAAGACAAGTAGAGAAACTACCCAGTGATAGTACCCAAATAAAACGTTCAACTTAGTTGATCACGAGGTCATCCTTCAGACGCCTTGGAGGATTATCAGGAATTGAAGAGGTTGCTTGGTTTGAAACAAGTGGGTGTGAGTGGGAATGAAATTATTCATAAAAAAATTGATATCGGGTTCCGGCCAAATCAGCAACAAATGGGACATTAGGGTCATTGTGGATTACTTTGTTCGTAAAAAAATAAGGAGCATTGAAGATTTTACGAAGGGTTTTGGATTGTAAGGATTGGATACGAGAGGATTTCGATGGTTTAGTCGAGCCCCAAAGCTCTTTTCGGTAAGTCTAGGTGGGTCTAAAGATTGTCATGCGAGGAGGGGCTATTAAATAACGAGACTGACGTTGCTGCGGAACAAGTACGCATGCGCCAACCGCCATTGACTGATAGCTGTTTAGTGTGAAGCTTTCTCTTTAGTATGCAGTTAGTCTCGTTTCTGTAAACAATACCGTTTAGTCAGAGCCTACGTTCGCGTTAGTGTTGTTTTTCTGTTTTGCCGGATAAAATGGTTAGTGCAATAATAGAGCAACCAATTATTGTGAAATTTCACTTCAAACTTATGATATTATGATCCGGAAACGAAGCGCCAATCCATGCACTGGAAGACCCCAACTTCACCGAGAGCCAAAAAAGCTATAATGAGCAAGTCAAAATTTAAAGCAATGATGATTGTTTTTTTCGATTTTCATGGGATTGTGTACCTTCACTGGATTCCTGAAGGTCAAACTATTAATCTATACTACTACCTTGAGGTACTTGCAAAACTACGTGAAAGAATAATTAAAAAACGACCCGAAATGTGGAAGGGCAAATCATGGGTTCTCCAAGACAATGCGCCAGCTCATTCCGCGTTATCTGTCAAGAGGTTCCTAGCCCAGTGCAGCATCCCAGTGTTAGAACATCCACCTTATTGACCAGGTCTTGCACCATGTGACTTCTATCTGTTCCCTAAGGTGAAATCTTCATTAAAAGGGACGAGATTTGAGCCCGTGGAAGCTGTAAAAGAGAAAGCGGCACTCGTCCTGAAGGAGCTGACAGAAGATGACTTCCTGCACTGTTTCCAACCATGGAAAATTTGCATGGAGCGTTGTAGGGATAGAGGGGTGTATATTGATAGTAAGTATAAGTAATTATGTATAAAATAAAAATAAATTTTATTCCAACGTCCGTCTCGTTATTTAATAGCCACACCTCGTAAGTCTTTTGTAATTAATTGAGAGCTTAGAGCTTTTGTCATTACAACAATGTTAAATTTTTTTTTTTTTTTTTTTTTTTTTTAATTTATTTATTGATATTTACAACTGTATAAAAAAAAAATACATCTAGTAAATGGGCTAAGCGATACAAAATGACATGTGAAAATGACATGTAGAGAAACTACCCACTGGTAGTACTCAAATCACAAGTTCAACTAAGAAGTCACGGGGCCATCTTCTTTTCAGACGCCTCGGAGGATTATCGGGAATTGAAGTGGAAGCTAGGTTTAAAACCAGAGGGTTTGAGTGGAAATGAAGTTTGTTATGAAAGGATAGATAGCGGTTTCGGGCCAAATTAGCAACAAATGGGACATTAAGGTCGTTATGGATGATTTTATTCTTGACAAAATAAGGAGCATTAAGGATTTTACGAAGGATTTTGGATTGTAGGGATTGGATACGAGAGGAATTCGATGGCTTAGTGGAGCCCCAAAGCTCTACTCCGTAGGTCCAAATAGGTCGTATGATGGTCATGTAGATGAGTCTTTTGTAATAAATTGGGAGCTTAGAGCGTTTGTCTAGTAAGTGTTGAAGTAGCCTGAAACGTCGAGCGGTTTCTTGTCTTTTCAGTCTCGTATGAGGATTCCAGGTTAATCGTTTGTCCAGATGCAACCCTAAGTATCGGATCTGTTCTACAGGCACCAGTGGGATATTATTAAAGGATACTGAAGGGCAGGAAGTCATTGGTTTACGACGTAAGGTAAAAGTGATTTGATGCGATTTTTGAGAGTTTATTTTAATTCTCCAGTTTTGACACCATTCTTCAAGATCAGTGATATGGGATTGGAGGCTTTGGGATGCAATAATTGGATTGGTGTTGACAGATAATACACATGTATCATCAGCATTAAATTTTTCTAGATGTTTTTTTTCTTGTTTCTTTTAAATATACGAATTATTATTTTTTTTAAGTTATTTAATGAAATTTACAATTTTATAACAGAATACATCAAGTAAATATAATGAATGTATACAAGATGGGTCTACTGATTGTCATGTATATGATTCTTTTGTAATTAATTGAGAGTTTAGAGCGTTAGTCTAGTACGAATCATTTTAAAATCCATTTTTAAAAATACCAGATAAAGAAATATACGTTATTTTTAAATTTCTACGAAATTAAGAAAGAAAAAAAAAAGAATAAACATTTTATTTTAACAACTATTTTAACAGCTATTAAATTGATATTTTTGTAAGATAATCTGTATAACTGTATTTGTAAAGTGGGAAGCATAAAATAACAAATAATATCTACAGCAAGAAATGTATCTCCTGTATTTCAAAAATAAGACATTAGAATAAGGAATGCCTCTTTGCCAAAGAATTCCTCTGAATGAGCTACCGTCTCAAAAAACTCGAGGCCATAGAAAGAAGTAATCTAAGAAAGATCTTGGGTGCGGTTGAGACAGAAGATGGATGTAAACTGCGAATTAAAAGAAAAATCTACCAGACAGTGGAAAGAATATTTGAATACTCAGATGAAAGAATCGACCAATCAAATACTCGACTATTTATAGAAGAGGAATACCACTGCGTAATGAAAAATTAAAAAAAGGAATGATTTAGAAAAGTTGAATTGAAGGAGTGAATTAAGGGGCAAAGTGAAAAATGTGGAAGGGTTCCGGGATGAAGAAAGACAGGAGGAAATAGAACGAAGTTGGACAAAAGATCAAAGGGAAATTCCAGTGAACGCATGAAGGAATATTGGAGACCGAGAAAAGCCTAGCACAGGAAAGGAAAGAAATAAAGTTGATGCGTGATCAAATGTGGTCAATATAAAATTAAAAATAAATTAATATATCTAGATATTTGTTTGCTTTACTTCATAGATGTTCGTTTCATTTTTAATTTATAAAATGCTATACTCACATCAGGGTGTGAATCTAGTTAATAATAAAAAAAAGGACATTTTATGACTTCGTTTTATATTTTATTTACGAAATATATTAAAAAACTTCTTTTTAAAAACACTGTACATAAATGGAATGATCTCCATAACAACTTTAAACGCTAACCTTTAACCTTATCTAAACTTTTAAGCTGTTCGGTTGCTCTACCGGTAGCTTCAGCTGGAAACTTCAACAGGATGTTTCCCAAGTCAAATGCTAAAATTGATCCAAGTAAGGTCCCAAACTTTGATGTGAATACGAAACTTATTCCTAAGGATCTGACAATTGTTACTTGTTCCATACATCTTCTCTTTGTTCTTCAGCATCACACAAACTTGAAACTGAATTCATTTACTACATCAATGTGTGTATTGTTTCTCAATTAGAACACTATTTCACTTAAATATTGTATAAGGTAGGAAATAGTTGGGGTTGCAGTCAAATAAAACACTAAATAAGTGGGTACTTATTTATTATGTGCCGACGTTTCGACCCAC
Organism: Troilus luridus; assembly: GCA_964056705.1. NCBI lineage: Eukaryota > Metazoa > Arthropoda > Insecta > Hemiptera > Pentatomidae > Troilus > Troilus luridus. The sequence goes on along the minus strand of OZ057413.1, from coordinate 10,995,338 downwards.
TCTGTGGGTCATCTTCAGGGCTAAGACAAAAAAACAGACAAAAAAGAACAAAACTATAAAAAAAACATTGCAGTACCAAGTATATGATAATATAAAAAAATATATATGTAGAGTAATAGAAATTTAGAACAAAAAAGTGAGGGATATATATGAATAAAGATATTACAGGGTAAATGTAATGAAAGGTGGTGATGTAAAAATTTACAAAGGTAAAAGAAGGAAGTAAACAGAAAGTTTATAAAAAGAAAAAGTTTAAACATCAGAGGTGGGATGTAAAATTATGGAAAAGATAGTCGAATATAGATAAAATATAAAATGTATGATAATAGACTCCTTGGGAGTTTACATAAGTAAAATGAAATAAAATATAACAAAAATGATATCAAAGAGTAAATAAAGGAAAAAGAAAAGTAGAAAAAAAAGTAGATTAGTACTTAAAAAAGTAAAAGTGGGTCGAAACGTCGGCACATAATAAATAAGTACCCACTTATTTAGTGTTTTATTTGACTGCACCCCCAACTATTTCCTACCTTACTCAGATCTTCCAGTCAACCATCTCCTCGCTTCTCATAAATATTGTATAATTAGGTGAAATTTATCAAATACTTCCTTCAATGCTGCATGAATTGAACTAAGAATGTTTTCAGATAGTTATTTTTAACATTAGTATTTCAGCTAAGTGTTTATTTTTGAATAGCTTATTTTAATAAGTATACGACTTCGACCATTAGTAAACCAATTAAGGTACTCGGTAATTACAAAAACAAAATCCTTTTTGGGTCAGTTGACTAACCAAAATTTGGAAATGGAAATGCATGAAAAATTTATTAATAATATTGGCAAAGGCAATTTAAGAGTTAGTAAGGAAGTTCAATATCGCTGTTGATTGTAAGGAAATAGACTTATATATTTAATTTTTTATTTGCACTTGCGCAATTGCGCATCTCGCAACTTTGATCTAAGTGTTTTTTCTGCAATGTTAAACGACTTAAAGAGGAAAACTTAAAAAAATAAGTGCTCAAAGGCTCTGAAAAGACAAGTCCTTGGCTCTGAAAAGTTATCCTGAAGCAAGTACTATCTCTATGAAAATTACATGGTTAATCTTAAATATGATAATTTAGTAGAATAATAATTAAAAATCTGACGCAATTCAACCTAAGAAGTTCATGTTTGGAAGGCGTCTGAAAAGAAAATGACTTCGTGGCCTTCTAAGTTAAATTTGTTATTTGAGTACTACCACTGGGTAGTTTCTCTACTTACCTTTATCCATGCCATTATGTATCATTCCTGCCATTACATGTAATGAATTATAAAAAATCTATCATTTTCCATGCATGTTATAAGAAAAAAAGCATAACTTCCTTACTGTTCCTTCATTCCAAACAATTAAAATTCCCCAACCTGGGACATTCAAAGAGATGAGATCGTAAATATTTGATCAGTGTAAATGGGAAGTCTCCTTTAGGGTTTCTGTTCTCTAGGGATGTGTCACGGTGAAACGGAATTGTTAAATTAACGCAAATAAGTAACGAATTCGCTTTGTATATAAGCGACTGAATAACTGATTACTTCGGAGACATCATAAAGGTCACGATTCAGAATTAATATGGGCCTAATTTAGGAATGATTTCTTTTTATCCCGTGATGGAAACAAACAAGATGTTTTTTTAAATGTGTGCTTAAAAAAAAAGTTACCAATGCTACGAACAGTATTATAAAAATATTATCACATGGAGCCTTAGAATTTTTTAAAGAAAGTAAAAAGTCCAGTAGATCAGATCTCTAATTTATGATTGAAGTTTCGTAGATATAGGTAACACGGATTTTATTATTGTTATGTGATCAGACTACTCATCAGGATCTTGGACATCGATAAATTTATTGTAGACGCTTGGTATATGTGTAAAGTCTAGAATTTCTTTTGAGAGCAAGAGAAAATATAATTGCTGAAAGTTATATTAACTTTGACCCTAAACGTGCTATCATTTCAGGTTATTTTCAAAGTTCCTTTGTTTGCCCGTAGCAAACATAGTGGAAAATATTTAAATTCTAACAAAACATAATGCTGATAGTTGGTAATATCAGTTAAACGAGTAATTAGTTAATTAAGAAATATTAATTTAGTTAATTGCTTTCAGCTCCATATAACAAGCATTCCCAAACCCTTATTTGAAATGGTAAACTCATATAAGCCCCTTGGGAATGTTATGCTAACAAGGAAAAATGATATTGATGCGTTTTATCATCATTTTAATTTCATCTCAAATTATTATTATTATCAAACTAAATAATAATTACAAAATATACAAATTTAACCATATAATAAAAAAATATATATATATATATTGTAAATACGTCTCCCACAGGGCAATAACGAAGTTATTGAAACAGTGCTGATATCGATTACTAATTGGCCTCTCCGTGAGTCCAGCTCTGTTAATGGCTTGACTAGGGACTTTGAGAGTCTTAGTGAGATTTAATGATTATCGTCAATGCCTAATCAAAGATCACTTATGACTCTAAATGGATCCAAACTCTACGTATCTTTCTCTAATCTTGTAATTTTATTTAAATATCATAATTAATTAATTAATCTTAAATATCTTATAGAAACATCATAATTATTTTTGAAAAGGCAAACAATAGTAAAAATAGTAATAAATTGAACTATTGAGTAATAAAAAACAAAATTCATGGACAGATAAATATTACTTAACAATTAAATTATAGCATATTACACATTTTTGGCGTAGGGTGGTGGCGGCCCCATCGCCCGGTCATCGTACCGCAGTCAGCCACTGGCCCTCCAGGTTGGGGGACATCTACACTGACGCTCATACAGTACACTAATACAGCACACTACACACACCCCCACACCGTACAGACCAAGGTCACTTACAGTATACACCCTAGGGCTACCTCCCCTAGGTAGCTGCCCCAGACGGGGGAGCAGGTCAGGAAGCTCAAAGGGGGCAGCCCCCCCACCTGACTCGGGGGCAGAGCCTGGGCTAATAACCCCCTCCCCTTAAAACCCTACTATTACGAAACCTGCAACGAGAAAAGCCGGACGGATTAATCGGAAACGACTCAACGCACGCCTAATGGAACTTATTATAGGACAATGGAATGTTTTATCCCTTCATAGACCGGGAGCTCTACATCAGCTCCTAACACAACTGGACCGCTATCATGTTGACCTAGCTGCAATCCAAGAAATAAGATGGACTGGTCAAGGAGCTTTCAACAAGAAAAGTCATACCATCTTCTACAGCTGCGATGACAAGAGGCACACCTTCGGAACTGGATTTATTTTGAGCAAGAAGATAAGTCAGTTAGTTATTGGCTTTGAACCAATTAGTCCAAGAATCTGTTATCTCCGAATAAAAGGAAAATTCCATAATTATAGTATGAGTAGTGTCCATGCCCCGACTGAACCATCAGGAGATGATGAAAAAGATGCCTTTTATAGTAGTCTGGAGCAACGCCTTGATTCCTGCCCGAGAGCTGATGTTAAGATTATCCTGGGGGATTATAATGCGCAGGTAGGAAAGGAGACAGAATACTTGCCAACAATTGGTCTAAATAGCATTCATGGCCATACAAATGATAATGGGATGAGGATGATAAATTTTGCTGCTTCGAACGGACTTGTGGTCGGCAGTACTATGTTCCCTCACAAAAACATTCATCTAGCGACTTGACACTCCAATGACGGATTCACACGTAATCAAATCGACCATGTGTTAATAAGCAGCCGTCATATCAGTAGTTTGATGGATGTAAGAGTTTTCAGAGGAGCCAACATCGATTCTGATCACTACCTCATGATCGCCAGGTTTAGGGCTAGAATTTCCAACATCAGAAATCAAAATAGAGTACAATCGGCGAAGATTAACACGGAAAAACTGAAAGATCTCGAGGTTAGGCAACTCTTTACTGACAGCATGAATGTCAAAATTAAAGATTTGGGTCAGGCTGATAGCATGGATCAAGAATGGCAAAAATGTAAAGAAGCCATGGAAGAATTGGCAGTTGGTGTGCTTGGATTCCAAAGACCAACTAAGAAAGTACCCTGGTTTGACGAAGAATGCCAAGAAGTGACCAGCCGGAAGAACCTTGCCTATAAAACAATGTTACAGCGAAGGCATACAAGAAGATCAGTGGAGGAATACAGATCCAGAAGAAGGGAAGAGAAACAGACCCACCAGAGGAAAAAGAGGGCTTGGCACCGGGAACGCCTCCAGCAGATGGAAGAACTTCGGACTAATAATGAAATGAGAAAGTTTTTCCAAGAAATGAACAACAGCCGACAGACATTCAAACCTAGAATAAATGCCTGCAGAGACAACGAGGGTAATCTCACCACAAATAGGAAACAGGTTCTGGAACAGTGGCGGCTTTACTTCGATGTCCTACTTAATGACGTGGGTGGAATAGAAAGAGAGGAAATAGAGATGCCCCCAGGGGAATTGGAGCCTCCTGATGTGGATGATGTTTATGAAGCTGTGGAAGAGCTCAAAAATAATAAAGCACCAGGACCAGATGGACTCTCCCCTGAACTTTTTAAGTATGGAGGAGAAGAATTAGTCAAAGTCCTCTATAATATAATAATGGATATCTGGAGGATGGAGGAAATCCCTTGTGAGTGGCGCAAAGCAGTTATATGCCCGATTTACAAGAAGGGGGATGTGCTTGATTGCCATAATTATCGTGGTATATCCCTCTTACCATGTGCATATAAGGTGTTCTCTCGAATACTTTATAAAAAATTGCTTCCTTTTGCCGAGCAGAATACAGGAAAGTACCAGACGGGCTTCATGAGAGGAAAGTCTACCATGGATCAGATATTCTGCATTAGAAGCATTCTGGAGAGGTGCAGGGAGTATAATATCCACACACACCACCTGTTCATTGACTTCCGAATGGCCTATGATAGTGTAAAGAGGAACGAGCTGTACAAGGAGCTGCTGGAAATGGGAATACCACCGAAGCTGATGCGACTGATTAGGGCTACGATGAAGAAGGTACAATGCACAGTGCGTGTTCAAGGTGACCTGACTGAAAGCTTCGAAACTCACAAAGGGCTGAGACAGGGTGATTGCCTTGCATGCCTTCTCTTCAATTTGGCTCTTGAAAGTGCAGTGCGGAAATCTGGAATACAAATTGGGGGAACTATATTCAATAGATCTTCTATGATTTTGGCCTTCGCCGATGACATAGATATTGTGGCAAGAACCCCTACAGATTTAGAAAATGCTTTTAACAGTCTCCAGATAGCATCAGCTAGATTAGGTTTAGAGGTCAATGAATCAAAAACCAAATATATGCATGCAGGCCCACAAGTGAATGTGCATGAACCATCGCATTTTATGGCTGGAGGGTTTAAATTTGAAAGGGTGGAGGAATTTGTGTACCTTGGATCGCAGGTGAACGCGGATAATGACATAAAAGCAGAAATCCATCGGAGAATTATATCCTCAAATAAATGCTATTTCGGGTTACTGAAGCATTTTAGAAGCAGGGCTATTTCCCAAAACACGAAGGTGCATTTGTATAAGACCCTAATAAGACCAGTTCTCGCTTTTGCCTCCGAATGCTGGACATTACCCAGTTCTCAGGAAGCCCTTCTCCTAAGGTTCGAGAGGAAAATTTTGAGGAGAATTTATGGCCCAGTTTGCACCAATGGGATATGGAGGATAAGGACGAACGCTGAGCTAGCAAGACTCTACAAGAGCCCAGATATTTTAAGGATAATAAAAGTAGGCCGGCTTCGATGGGCAGGTCATATAATTAGAATGACCCAGGATGAGATTCCTAAAATGGTCCTAGACGAAAGGATTTATGGGACAAGAAGAGTGGGAAGACCTCGGCTCCGATGGATCGATGGAGTGGCGGCGGATGCCAGGTCCATCTTGGGAATTCGCAATTGGAGAGCAGCTGCAACCAATAGAGAAGACTGGCGAACCAAGCTGCAGGAGGCCTTGACTCTGCAGGAGTTGTAGCGCCACGAATGATGATGATGATATTACACATTACATTACAGTACATTATATTACAATATTCGTTTGATCCATAGGTTTTCGTCTATTCCAATCTTGTTTCTAAATTATTTACTCGCGATTTTCCCAAACAAGATGGACAAATGACCATTTTGTGCTTACCGCAAATGGATTATTGGCAAAGCTGACAATTAGAATTACTTTTTCGATCCTTCTTCCAAAGACAAGAACTGTACCTAGCTCGTTTTGAGGTAAAAGGTTTTTTGTGGCTGGCTTCATCTACATCAGATACATCCATCGTGAACAGAAGTACAAAAAATTTTTTTTGGGTGGGATGCTGTTCAGGCATGATAGATTTTAGCATTAAAAATCTGTATCTGTCCTGTGAAGATGCCCCAGTTGGTTAGAAATATGTCACATATAAATAAAATGATTATGGTTTACATGTAAGTACATATACCAAATCAATTTTACCCAAGAAGAAGAAAATGGAAAGAAAGAACAAATTTCTGGAAGATTAAACAAATATTTTTTTTTAACTCCTAACCTGCACTGATCCGAACCCGGAGGACCAAAAAAATGTGGCGTCTGCCTTTCCCGGGTTGAAAGGTTGAGCACGGACCGTCGAGATAAAAATGATTTGGCCGGAGGCAGCAGGTAAAATTTTGAAGAGAAAATAAAAATATTTAAAAATTAAAACAATTAATAAAAAAGTATAAAAATTGTTAATGATTTTACTTTGTAACTGTTTTTATGTATAGCAGATTTTAATAGAGGGTGCAATTACTATTATATAGAATTTTTAGATAATCAGTTATAACAGGAATATCATCTCAAATGACAAAATTTGAAAGAGTGACGAGAATGTTGAAAGGGAATATTAAGGGATGTAAGGTAGGGAGCTCAACGACGCCTCAGTTAACACAAACCTTTGTGTGTTGTAGCTTTCTAAGAAGAGTTCTCTGGATAAATTATGAAAAAATATTAAAATCTAAAAGAAAACCCGGGGGGATTGAAAATTTCATACCAGTTTCGTCAATACTTTTCCTTCTCTATTGAAAACTGCAAAAAGGTTAGAAAATAAGAACAATTTCAATTTTCAGAAACCAATTGTAAGTTTAACAAATAGATTCTACAGTAGGAATATGGAGGAGTAAACCATAAATCTGTGCCACTACAACCTGATTTGCCTCAGAAGATCATATATATATATATATATATATATATATATATATATATATATCTAAACATTCCCAATACATTGTTTAGAACAGTCTTACAACTTTTATTGTTGTAATCTTTCTTTTTAGAAAAATTTTCCTTCTCAAAATTGAATTCCAATTTTCTAAAACTTTTAATTTGCTATAACAATTATTTAAATATAGAATGAGAACAAAGTCTTGAGTCTTAAAGTTGCACGATGAATTTTTTATTTTGAATTTGTGGCTTTCGTCACTTTAAAAATATGACTGCTCTTGAAGAATGGTGTCAAAACTGGATGATACAAATAACTTACCGAAAATCCTTTCAAATCACCTTTACCCTTCGTCGGTTACTAATGACTCCTTGTCCTCCAGTATTCTTTAATAATATCCCGCTGAATTCTGTACTTTCTGGATATTATACAGATCTAGTACTCAGGATTACATCTTGACAAACTTTTAACTTTTAATCCTTAAAGAATCCTTAATATCTTGTCTTTAAATTAGATTTAAAAGACAAGATACTGCTCGCTGTTTAGGCATCTTGAGTGCTTCAGCCAGACAAACGCTCTAACCTTCCAGTTAATTACAAAATACTCGTATATATGACGATAAGACATGTCTATACTTAAAGGAGTAAATCTTTTGGGGTTGGACAGAAGCCTTTTAGAGTCCTTATGCCGGTTCTTTCGAATGCGATATTGATTTTTAAAAGTTAAATTAACTAGGGTAGTGTCAAGTATGAATACGGGCTGTATAGGACTTCAAAGGAAGTCTTTAGCCAAAAAAAAAAAAAAAAAAAAAAAATCTTTTGGGCTCCACTACGCCATTTTTCTCGTATCCAGTCCTCAAAATCCAAAATCTTTCGTAAAATTCTTATTACTCTTTACTTCGTTGCGCAAAAAGTCATCCATGTCCCATTAATTGCTGATTTAACCCGAACCCGATAAAGATCCTTTCATGACAAACTTTATTCCCACTCAAACCCACTAGTTTAAAACCTAGCTACTTCTTCAATTCCCGATAATCCTAAAAGGGATCTGAAAGAAATATCTTAACTTTCGAGGTTGAATTTGTTATTTGAGTACTACCATTGGGTATTTTCTCTACTTGCCTTTATCTCATGTCATTATATATCGTTAATTTTTATATGCGATATACTTACTTCTTGTATTGTTATAATTAATATTATTATTTGGCGCTACGATTCGCAAGCGAGTCCTAGCCTCCTCTGGCACCAATCACCATGCTGTTTTATTGCTTCCTGTTTTCATCCAGCAGGTAACTCCGGCTTTCTTGGAATCATTCGCTACGCATTCCGTCCATCTTAACCTTGGCCTACCGACCCCTCGACGTCCCTGCAACTTCCTTAACAACACCACCCTTGGAGTGGCACTTATTTGCATTCTAGCGACATGACCTGCCCACCGAAGATGATTTAATTTCTTCATTTGATCTCCGTCACCATTCCCCCTAATATTAACGTGACCGAAGGTTCGTTGAAGTACGTTTATTTCGAAAACTTGTATCTTTTTATCTTCCGACTTTGTGATAACAATCGTAAATTTCAATAAATACATTTTTTAAAATTATTAACTGTTTTCTGATTTTCTAAAAATTATATCATGTTACTAAGAGATAAAATTATATAATTAACTCTCCTCCCCTACCCACTGGGTCGTGTGCACTGCTGCTTTGTCGGTGCCTGTCCTCACCTGAGTGAGCAGGTGAGGGTGAGTGAGTGAGGAGTCCAAATACCCTCCCAGCCTGTCTTCTCGGAGCCGTCCTAGCGATAAGGTAAGCCTTCTCTAACGTATATTCTGATTTTTATGTGGAAAACCTTATGTGTGGGTCGCGTATGACCCAGGGGTAGCTTATGTGGAATAAATATTCTTAACTGTTTTGGTATGTCTGGTCTAATTATTTTGTTATGTTTAGCAGTAAATATGGTCAAACGTCGCCTGTTTATCACGGAAGATGAAATTCGGGCGGAATTGTTCCGTCAGGCGGAGGAAGAAGAAGATGGTTTAGCAGTAAGCAGTGAGTGCAGTAAACCTGACGACGAAATTATCCTCAATGATGAAGATGATGAATATATTTCTGATCAGAGGGATGATATTATACCTCTTTACTCTGTAAAAGACAGTGATGACGTAAATTTTGTCCTTGGAAAGGACCTGGAAACCATCTGGGCTCCCAAGAAAAACATAATTACACATTTCCAAGGCCCAAAATGGGTGAGAAAAAATTATATCTATGTGTGACGCGAGAACATTTTATATATGTGGGGGAATTCCATATATAGGCAAAGAGATGGCAATTAGACCTGAATTATTATTGGCATCTCAATGTGTTCTGGTCCTTAGTGAACCATTGAAAGGGAATAACTGAAGCATTACGACCGACAACTGCTTTACTTCCGTTGAGCTAGCTGAAGCACTGACAGAAAATAAACTTAAATTGGTCGGGACCATGAGAAAAAACAAGAGAGAGTTTTCTCCATCAATGGTCGATCCATGAGGCCAAGCTGTTTTTTTATGCTTTTTTATTAATTGTTTTAATTTTTAAATATTTTTATTTAGAAGAGAAAATATTTGCAGATTTGAACCCGGGTCGTCCGCCTCTCAGTGGCAGTTTGAAGAGAAAAGATTTAAAATCATTGACAATTCAAAATCATTTTATCACCACACAGGATTGTTATTCAGAATCAGATCTTAATACAGTTAAATTGAACCGTTTTTAAACATACATAATTATCAACTTTTTAATTATTTGTTTTATTTCCTTCAACTTCAATTGAATAATATCATTTTTTTATAACTGTGTGTTTTATTTAATTATTACAGGGAAGCTCTTCTGAATTTATTTTACTAAGTCTTGCACTTATATCATATTCCTAATACAGTCAACACTGGATGTATCCATGGCAACCACCCCCTGGCCAGAAGATTCCAGCTGTTGTTAGACTAATTGAGATACTTATAACCTTTACTTAATGTTTATGTTCAAGTTTTGTAATTGTTATCAATTTAATATAATGTTCAAAATATGTACAGTGCTTTTTTATTTCATAATAACTTGCAATACTATACTGATATTGATTACTGAATTAATAGCTACTACAGAATGGAAATTGAAAAGAAATTCCTATTGTTCTCATGCACTAACTTTAGTATTGTACAGAACACGGTGCGCCTTGTAATCCATAAGGTATACTATATAAACTTCCAGCAACACATTACTGTCGTGTAGGTTTAGTAGGCAACGTCTAAATTCAGGCGCTAGAATCACTCCCATTTTTTTGCTTTATTCCTCAATCCTTCTATTAATACCTTCCAAATAATTTTCAATATTTTAAATTTTTTTTGATATTTTACTACTATTAAAGTAATCTAACCGTAATCAATAGAATTATTTTTAGTAAATTGTAACAAAACATAACAATCATTTTTGAGGAATAATCAGGACGCCTGGTAAAGTTGGATGTTATTGGGAAATAATGAATTATTTATGTGTAAGAAAAGGATGTAATGGAAGGGAATATAGAATTTTTTTTAGATTCATGTGATAAAAATAATATTATTTTCATTAAAAAATATACATAAAAGACCATTATAATCCAAATAAAATATTACGATTCAGTATCATCGGTTATTTCTGTAGTATTAACACTCGATGATGTTTCTGATGGTATCAAAGTTACAATAGGCCGATGGTAATTAAAATAAGCAACGAAAGTGTTACTTTTAACGTTATGGAGATGTCTTGTAAATACTGCATCTATTCTTGTGCCATGTCTTGTTGTAGATTCCCTTGGATTATTATTAATATACAACTGAAAATCTTGTTAAAGAAAATCAATCAATGGTGCTGACTCATCTTTTGCGAAATTTACATAAAAGTCTCCAGCTAAAATCATGGATAATTCATCTTAATTTTCTTTCAACATTCTTGAACCACTTATACTGAACGGAAGTAAACTACGGTGTAAAAATGAGATGATATCTTTGATTTTTTGGTTAAGTGAAATGTATACAACAACCATGAGTATCTGTCTCCCATAATCTAATGTAATTTGAGAAGCACATTTTAAGAGAAATTTAAGCACTTAAAGCGTAATTTTATACGGATAATAATTTTATTAATATTAAATAAATGTTTAATATTATAATTTTAAAGCGTAATTTTAAGTAACTTAAAATAATTTTAAATAATAAATTTAACAACAGACATGAGGCTGCTCGAAGTTTTCGCATCACAGCATCACGACATCAACAGTTGCTCTCACTCGCCAAAAGCGCCATTAGATGTTTCACATCAAAAAAATATTAGGGATTTTAACAATTAACTTTATTCCTTTAACATTCTGAGCAAACTTCTTAAGGGATTCTTAAGGAATTGGAACGCAGAATTTTAGTAATAATTTATTAAAACAAAAAAAAATTGATTCATTAAACAAAATGCACTAGGATTAGTATCATGTATCCTCCTGACCATATGTTTATTGAGCTTCTTTTTCTGTTCATGTTTGTTATTCTCAAGTGACTTAGTCCCAAAATAAAGTTACCCTTCAATTTTATTCTATAGCCTGCACTAATGTAAATTTTGTGATTTTGACATTAATGGTGCCTGTATAAGTTCAGCTGATATGTGAGTTATTGGTATTCGACGAATTAAAACAGAAATAACTGACAAGATGGGGCTACAAATCTCTTTCCAGAAAATAGAATAAATGATCGACAAAAACTATACTGAGAATACATTCAAGACTAATTACGGGCAGATAAAAGTCACAAAACATTTCAAGTATTTAGGAGAGATCAACAGCAGAAACCGATAGGACAGGGCTACAATGAAAGACGAGTGCTTCGAATTAAAAAAAACTGAATTTCCACAAAAAAGATATTTATAATACAAATAATTTCCCAATCAATGCGAAATTGAGGCACTACACTGCTTTAGTTTATTGATGTAAGGCTAGTGATTTGGTCAAGTCGCTTCTGAAAATTTAAAGGCGAATGCTAAGAACATATCGGCCAAAAATATCACAGGGGAGCTACTGATTGAGATCGAATAAAGAAATATCTCTTGAGATCGATTCATACTGTTTACATATGCCATATTCTTACGTTATATACGTTCCTTCTTTTGGCATAAATTGACAATTTTTTATTCTATTTAAATTCTATATTCCTGAAGCCCAGAATTAATGAATAAAAGGGCTTTATTCGAAGGCAATATTGACCCCCCAAACCATGTACTCGAACAAAACTCCTTTGAGTCGCAACTGATTCCTTTGTAAGTGAACCAGTTCTGTTTAGAATTTACTACTTCATCTTATGTCTTGTTTTGGAGATAATGCCATTTTCCTTTAAAAAAAAATGTAGAACTCTCTTCCTCATCACACAAGTAGGGTATGTTTCGGAAAACGCATGGAGATTACTTATTCGGTAATTATGATTACTTATGTGAAATAACTCCATATGTTTGAAAAATTTAACATGTAATGAGAAGTATGTGTAAATGATATTGTTACGATCAGAGAGAGACAGGGACCGGCTGAAGGGATTAAGATAAACCGGAAGGGATTAAAGAATGGGCGTAGAAACTTCGCGATCTGTCTAGATACATCGCGAATTGCGTGGAATATTCTAGGTGTACCCCACCCCGACCAACCTTGCCTATGTAAAAGGGCAGTAGTCAGTCAGTAGTAAGTCGGTAATAAGGTAGTAGTAAAGTTGTCGACTTCAGTGACAGTGACAGTTAGTGCCAGCCAGTGACAGTGTGTTAAGTAATAAGTGAGTGTAATAAACTGTGCGTCAGTTTGTCATATTGTGGAGAGTCTTAAGGTGGTGGACTTCAATTAGAGGATTGTAAGTGTTAATTTTTAGTTATAAACTATAGTGTAATTTTATTGTATTTGTACAAATTTATGTAAATAGTCAAGTTATTTAGTCTTAGCAATATCATATATTATTTGTATATTATTTTAGGCCTAGGTTATAATCTGTAGAATATTGTTATTGTAAATTTATATAAGTTTAATAATTTAATTGTTTTAAATAATTTCCTTGTAGTCTTTTTAATTTGTTAATAAATATTAGTAACTTGAACTTAGTAATAGTTTAATTCATTTTACACCCAATGGCCCGTAATAATATATTAACAAAACCTATAATGATTGGAGGAGAAGGTCTTAGTGTTGAAATCGATGAGTCCTACAACTCCAAACGGAAATATTGTAATGGGTGTTCGGAGCCGTATGAAGGGAAACTAGAGAGTGTTTCATATATCCTGTCCCTTGTAGAACAGCTGATTTCTGACTTCTTGCATTAAACCTGCAATACGACCTAGGACAACAATATATTCTAATTGCTGGAAAGCTTATAAGGAAATAAAGCAAATTGAAGGCACGAGGTATAAACATTACATTGTTAACCATTCAACAAATTTCGTTGACTTGAACAGAGGTGCTCAGACCCAGAGGGTGGAATCCCTTCGGGCTTCAGTCGAACGAAGAAACAAAAAAGAATCTGGAACGAGTAGAAATAAATTGGATTCATATTTATGCGAATTCATATGAAGGAGAAAGTACGAGAAAGAATGATTGTTTACTAAGATTTTAGAAAGCATTGCTTATTTTTAACCACCAATTTAATTTCAGTTGTTTTGTTTTGAGATTATTTATAAATATACACTTGTTTTGTCATGAGTATTTTATTTAATAGCATAAATAACAGATATCTACGAAATAACGCATGCGTTTTCCGAAACAGATCCCACAAGTTAAACACTTCTATTAAAGTCATATTATAATTTGTAATGTAGAAAACAGAACTAAGATATCCACGCATATCCATGATAGTTGTCATATGATTTATTTAGTTGCAGAAAAATAACGTAATTGACAGACGTTACTAAAAAGTAACTGACAGTCCTATAGTAGAAAATGTCCGACTGTTTTCCACACTAACATACAATCATCTAGATTCGATATCAAAGAAAAATGTATTTATATCGAGATAAAATAAATAGATATAATAAGGTGAAAGCAGCTTATATTGTGCTAGAAGGAGCTACAAATAGCTGTCTTTTGTGTACCTACCTGCTCCGGTATGGTGGTCCTCATTGCTGTTCTCCCTTAATGACTTACCTTGCTTTGATGCTTACTAGAAAATTAAGCCCCTTTATAGATGAGATAATGATGTTATATAATCAGTATATATACAAACATATGTGTGTAAGAAATTGGTAATCATTGATTTGTAATATAAATAATAATTTTAATCAAATATTTTTAATTATTTTATTTATCTATAGTGCAGGCTATAGAATAGAATAGAGAAGAATAACCAACTTTATTCCGGGACAAAGTCCCGTTAGAACAACAATCATCAACAGAAAAATAAACATAATATATATCTGGGAACGCATAACAATTCTGGAAGGCAACCATCTCAGGATTAAACTGGGTACTCTCGTGATTTAAAAAAACAAACAACCAAACTGGTTTTTGGTTGGTTTCCTTTGTAGGCCAAAATAAAACGTACGTATCATGACAAGATATTAAGCAATTAAAGAGAAAAAATAAATGAACAACAACCTAATAATTTCTATACACAATTATACCTTCTTTACAATTAAAAAAATCGACTAAAAAACAAAATCAATTACTCAATACGGTTTTATTTATGCAAATGCCTAACCTGCTTTGAGAGCATATTCTATATAAGTCAGGAGATGTTGGAAAAGCAAGGATTTAAATGAGGATGATAGGATTATATATAAGCATTCGTTAGTAAAGTTGATTCGTTGTGTTGGAAAGTGACTTGGTTCTATGATGTTCAAAGCAACAGCATAATGTATATTATATTGTTACAGTTGTAATAATATGCATTGCAGTGCATTTAACTAGTTCCCGCCTGAGTCATAATAATATCTGTGATTCTATCAGTAATAGATTTCTAATTTTTTCTAAGCAAATCATTGTATCGTTTTTATGTATTGTTATTCTGCACCTAGGTAAACTGAAATGGCGATTATAATATTTTTTTTAGAAATAAGTCTTAGTTATTCAGTCCTCATTATAAAAGACATAAGTGTTAACTAAAAGATGAGGAAACTATTATAGAATGTAGAGAGGGTATCGACTAGAACCGAACGCGTGCTTAGAAATCCCCTTGGATTAATCCCGCCCCATTTCCTTTATTATTCCAGGCCAGCGAAGAAAGGCTACAGGTGTCCCGAACAACCTGTTGCCTCCATGAGTTCCCAGATATATCTTTCTTATCTCATCTCCCTTTTATGGCTCCTCCGTATTTAACTTTTCTCCTATAGTATTATTTGATATCACATCTCGTAAAAAACTCTATTGGGTGTTTACATATGAATTTTCCGTTTTCAAAAGAAAGGTTATTCAGCAAAACAACTTTATTAAATCAAAAGATTTTTATTCAAAATAATAGGGTGTATAAAAAAAAATTACCGATTTTCAACCAAATATTTGTATCATTATTTCTTTGATTGATTAATGCTCAAAGTATAGTATATACTCATTAGCCATCTAATAGCCTTGTGCTTAATCCCACGCCAATACAATTCACCTTATTTATTTAGATACGGCTAAACGGTACAAACAACTATCACATCTACTGGACTACAGATCTTCATTTGACTTATGGAACAATCGACTTATCTATAATAGTATACTAAAACCTATTTGGACATATGGAGCAGAACTTTAGGGTTCAGCAAAAAAAGTCCACATACACAAGACACAAATAACACAGTCCAAAATTCTCAGAAAAATTGTTAATGCACCATGGTATATTTCAAATCACACCATACACAACGACATGAACATTCCCACTATAAACTCATATATTCATAACAAATACATGGCATTCCACTCATCGACACAATATCACCCAAACCTTGATAGGAAAAGATTAAAAAGACATTGGCCAAGAGACCTACTCACCTATTGATATTTTTACTCCATCATCACATAGAAGATCATGTAGAAAAGCAAAGTGAAAAACACTCGGATCAAATTTGCTGAATGCGCAATTGCGCAGGTGCAAATGAAAATTAAATAATAAATAAAATAAATAAATAAAAAAAAAAGTTATTAATATTTATTAGTCTAGTTTTTTTATAAACTGACACTCCGGACAATAATTATGTGTTTTTTCAAGTAGTTTATTTCTTAATAAAAACATATGATGGGCTGCACAAGCTCAATACAAAATATCAAGAATTTATTTGAAATAATAATTAGTATATCGTTATAGTATTTATAGCTTGTATTTGTATTTAATTAACATATATTAACGAGCTTTATTTTCATTTTCAGCATTAGCGTAGTCAAGTTCAACAATACTAAGATCAGTTATACTTTCAATCATTTCATAAACCAAGACATTTCTTCTTCTTCTTCAATCGGCGCAGCAACCCATTACTGGGCCTCCTCAAGCACCTTCCGCCAGCTCAACCGGTCAAGTGCAGCTGCTCTCAAGTTCCGTACTCTGAGCAGGGTCCTTGCATCTTCTTCAACACCATCCAACCATCGCAGCTTAGGGCGGCCTCTCGGCCGTGTTCTGTGTAGGCGCTCATTAAGCAGTTACATAATGGTAGGCCCAGCGCAGCCTACCGATCCTCACAAATTTTCCGATATGAGGCTCACCAATCAATGAGTATACTTCCCTGTTTGTGCGTCTTCTCCAAGCTAAACCATCCTTTACTGGGCCGTAGATGCGTCTGAGTATCTTTCTCTCAAATGTTTGGAGATCCCTTTCATCAGACTTCGTAGGTACCCAAGTTTCTGATGCGTAGATTGCACTGGTCGAATTAGCGTCTTATATAATCTTGTTTTTGTAGATCTTGATAACGAGCTACTTCATAAGTGCCGACGCAGTCCAAAATAGCACCTATTGGCCGATGCTATTCACCTCTTTATTTCTGCCGAGACGGCATTCCATCAATGGATGGAATCCACCTGAGATCCGAGGTATACAAACTCATCAATCTGTTCGAAAGAGTAATTGCCAATTTGGAGAAAACTTTCGTTAATACCTCTTTGGTTACCAGCAGTAATATATTTGGTTTTGTTAGGATTGACAAGTCCCAGCTTCCTAGCTTAAAACCAAGGCATTTAACTATGGCATATAAAACCTCAGGGGAAAAGAAAAATTTAACTAGTTATTGGTGTTAAAAGTTGTTATTAGTATCGATTGCACAACTATTAAATGACTGTTTAGATAAATATAATTATTCTTATATCAATGGAATTCTAATCTTTAAACTAAACTTGAATAAAAGAAATAGTACAACTCATGCACAGTCTGCTAGGCGTCGCCAGTCTCGAACATGTTGGTGACCCGAAGCTAAAAATTTCCCACTACCAAAAGAAAGAGTTATTTTCCCTGCAAATTGATGAATATCAAGTCGAAGAGTTTAACTCTTGCTCAGCTACTCGAAGGAAATCAATTATTGAATATTTTTAGTTAGTTAGTATTCCATTCGCCTCCAACTAAAAAAGCCACCCCTCACACCACGACCCCAGGACCTGGAAGGAAGGAAAGCTTTTAACTTAATCTGTGTGGGTTGCTATGGCAATAGCCTCCCTTGGCGATATTATCAAGAGATAAAATGAACAAGCAACATAATTTTCTTCCGTTCTCGCCCTTCGTAATATCACAATCCTTCTTAAGTATGAAAATAAAACATCCAAAGTAAATCTCATTTTAGGAATTTTTCATATTTACGTAATGCCATAAATGAAGAGATATATTTAGTTAATACATTAGTGGAAAAATTCCAACTAAAAACCTTGAGTCTCTAAACTAAAACAGGAAATTGAAAATACCTGTCTAATATTTCGCCTTTTCAGGCATCCTCAGGGCAGAAAGAGAATAACAGCAAAGCAAAACATGAATAATGCACCCAAAAAAACACACATCCCACCACCTCCAAGACTCAAATGGAGGTGGTGGGATGTGTGCTTTCTGCCCTGAGGATGCCTGAAAAGGCGAAATTCACCCTCCAAATTTTAGGTCTCTACGATCAGCAGTTTAAGCTGTGCGTTGATCCGTCAGTCAGTCAGTCATTCAGGACAAAGCATTTTATATATGTATATATCGACGCTCCGGAAGTATTACGACACAACTGCAAAATTTTGAGAAATTGACTTTTTTGTCTTGGCGGGCTCATAAATGCATTTTATGATTTACTTTATAAATAAATTTATAAATTTATTTTATTTTACTAGATGTTTGTAAATCGACATAATTGTACTTACTAAATTCGCCACTGGAGGGAAGATCGGTCGTTATAACCTGGATGCTTATTTACCCTTCCCTCCGGCAGAATAACAACTCCTTTGTTCAGTTGTGATTTCCAAGGTGTGATACCTGTCCCGATGGGGCAAACATCACCATTTTATTACAAGTCGCGAATAAACTGCTTCAACTTCACAGTAAGTTCTATCAAGCACCATTAATAATTATCAAATAAAGCAACTAACTGACTAGTGTTTTTTCTCCTCAGGTAACCGAAATTATAACGTCAAAAACTAACTGCTATTCTTGGCATGAGGGATTAGGTAAACGAGAAGTTAATGAAATTGCCACTGGAGTATACCTGTACATTGAAGAGCTCTCTAGAAGCAGACCAGGGAGTGACATAGTATTTTATTCCGGTAATTGTGGGGGGCAACAAAAAAAACAAGTGAGTAGAAAACAAAAGAGGAATAAGTTTTTGAGTAAGGAAGCCTGGTTACTTATTTGGTTATGATTTTGGAGGTTCATGATGCCAATTTATTTTTTTGCTGTCGGACATCTAGATGTCCATTCTATTACCCATAAATAGCTCATTCGAGGTCACACTCAGAACGAGGGTGATGCAGTGCATAGTGTTATTGAAAGAGGTTTAAAAAGGACCAAAAGATCACGATCAATTTATGTTCCTGACAAATATGTTTTGGTAATCGAAAATGCAAAAAAGAAGGGTGAGCCCTTAAAGAGTTAAAGAAATGGGTTCTAATGATTTCTTTGATTTTAATTCACGTTATGACAAGATGGCCTTTAATTTTATGAAAAATGCAGAGAGAAACTTTTTTAAGGTTTCTGAAATAAAATAAATTAGGTTTGAAAAGGGGAGTGATATTTTTCAGTATAAAAATAGTTTCAAGGAAGTAGATTGTTAAGAGGTAAAATTTAAAAAAAGTAAATCAAATGCTCAAGAATGCCTTTCTTTAATACCTGCTTACACCAGGAAGATTTCCGTTCCAGAAAACAAGTTAAAAGACTTAATTAGTCTGATGAACAATGATATTATTCCCTCTTTCTACAAACCCTTTTATGACAGTCTTAAATAATTTTGGAACAGGTTTTTCTATAATTTTTGTATAATTTTTTTGTTAAACCGATTTATCCTTTTATACAATTTTGATAATTTTTGTTCAAATAAACTTTTCGTGATATTTTTACTTGTTTTCCTTACTCCTATAACTACAAAAGTGTAAAATTTCTGATGCATTTTCAGAAGAACAATGAGGTATTTACATGGTAATGGTTACTGTCTTATTGGTATTTGTTATTTTATAAAATGAAATAACTTAAAAGTTGCAATAATAACCCACGATGTTTATAAACTACTCTAATAGAAGAATTAAACCGTATCTATAAGCTTTTTATTTGCTTGTACTGTAAAATTTCAATTTTTTCAGTTGTGTCATTATACTTCCGGAGCGGCGATATATAGTCTATACATATATATATATATATATATATATATATATATATATATATATATATATATATATATGTATATATATATTTTAATCGTAGTCTCTCATGAATGTAATATAAATGTCTCTTAAATCATAATATAAATGTAATTTATGTTCTGTTCGTTGTTGCCTAATATTTCTTCCAAGTTTCCTAAAACTTCTGATTTTTCTCTTTGATGTTGGAATCTTCTGCATTCCGTGAGAAGATGTTTTATATTCAGCGGAAGTCCACGCGTTTCACACATAGGAGGTTCTTCTTTAGCCATGAGGTAAGAATGAGTTAGACGACTGTGATCTATTCGTAGCCTGGTGAGAACGACTTCTTCTCTTCTGATTTCATGTACCGATGTACTCCAGCTTCTGGTGTCTGCTTTTATCTCACGCAGTTTATTATTTGTGGTATTTTTCCAAATGAATCCCCACTTTTCATTTATTTTTTATTTTTTAAGCAAACTACGTCTCCCTTAGTAACTTTATTCTACTGATCGCCTTTTTTAATTGCTTCCTTAGCATTTTTTTCAGCCATTTCATTACCCAAAATACCGCATAATATAACATTATTATATAATTTACAATAAAAAAATAAGGATAGAAAAAAATATTTCATTATTAGGGAGGAGTCCCACGAGTGGCGGATGGTGGAAATATGGTGAAAAGTTCCTCCCGACTAACTCCGATCGAATCGCTGATCAACAATGCCCCGCAGGTTTGGTGGAAGGATTTGACGTAGGTTAAAACGCCCTACTCACATTATTTTATAGTTCGAAAAATACCACTAATAGTCATGGATCTTTCTGAGGTAAAACGCCCATGGGCTTAATAACAAACGAATTCCTTAAGGGGACGCCTTGGCGCGAAAACAACAAACCTTCGAAACCTATTGAAACGCGGTTCGGCGCGAAGCGAAACGAACGCGATCAGTAGGCTAAGAATAAAAGCTAAGACTTCGCGCGCTTAGGAAATAGCCGCCGCGGCGCACCGCATCGCATTGAATTCGCTTTTCATTGCTTCGCTTCGCAAACGCGTTCGTTTGGAACGGTCTACGTAGGACGTAGGGTTAAAGTCAATAAGAGGTGTACCTACTGGGAAGCATCTGAGGAGTAGCCTGAAGTGTAGATGGGAGTATTGCGGTGGATTTAGATTTGGCTAATGGTCCGTGGACGGAAGCCAAGATAGGTAATATCGGCGTTTGTCCTTCGGGTTCAAGCCTTATTATTATTATCAAGCTTTATTATTCTCATAATTATAAGTGAAAGTTAAAATATTGGTGAGGAAATATGATTAACGGGACGTGTCTTGAGAAATATTGAAAAAGATGGGGTACAGTCAATAAATTTTAAAACTTTTATTTTTGCCTACGTTTTGGCCATATTTTAGGCCACCATCCGGGCAGGGGGGTGTAGAATCCAATTGTAACATACAAGTTACAGTAACTATAACACGGTGTAGCCAATAAATTAGAATTTATTTTATTTGTGCCAACGTTTCGCCTAATTTTAGGCCATCATCCAGACAGAGGACAGAGGAGTCTAGGAGCACTTAAACTTTACCTCTTGAGGTTAGCAATAATCTAATTGTTAACGTTCTAACGTCTTATTTTTTAATTTTTTTTTGTTGAGGACATAAATTCTGGGTCACATCCTTAGCCAAATTTTAGTTTATGTTTTATACTTTAATTACATGAATTAAAAAAAATTCCGAAATCTATTGTTTTATTGCGAAGCAAATTTAAATAAAATCTTTATCCATGCTTATGAATTCACCAAATGATTGGAAACAATGATTAATGTTTAAAAAATTACATAATACAAAAAGGTTAGATTCCTATTTTTTCCAAATATTTGAACTAATGTCTATTCTCATATCAGTCACAATACAAGCCAAAAAATACAAAAGGGTATACTTAGAGAACCGAGACTATTGTACCTCAAATATAACAGTATTTGTACCAATAAATTTGTTCAATATAAACGCTTGTAGGATTCCTCCCTACAGAACCATATTACTAGAACTGGCCTAACAAGAGCATTCGATTTCCAAGCACGTCCCCGATAGCAACCGTCGTCATTGATGTACGGATCAAAGTCGTGAAGCAGCAGTCCACCCATCAATAACAGGCTCATCTCTATCTGCTCCGTCTCTACAGTTTGTCCCTTATAATAATATAATATTCTATATTCTTTAGGCATAATATTCTTCAAGGGACAAATTGTGCTTTCAATCATCTATGAAATTATTACGAATATCCGATTTATCTTGAAATATTATAAAATGTATTAAGAACTGTAGAAATCGGAATATGTTTTTAACCCTTGAAGTGCAATTCAGACAGACTCTCTATAAACGATTTCATGAATGAAGATGGTAGTTAACATATGTAGAAGACTAATAAGAAGCCAATATTTTTATTTTGAAGAGAAAAGATATGTCCAGGCCGGGATCTAACCAACTGAGCTGGCTGGCTCGTAACACGGCTAGACAAATCCATTCTCTTCACCAATCCTATACCGAGCCATGTAGCTCAGTTGGTTAGAGAATGCAGAAGATCCGGGTTCGAACCCCGGCCTGGACATATCTTTTCTCATCAAAATAAAAATATTTAAAAGTAATCACAATCATAAGAATAATAAATAGAAAATAAATCTAATATATAAAATTGTTGTGTCACAGTGTTTGTAACAAAACTCCTTCGAAACGGCTTGACCGATTCTTATGAAATTTTTTTTGTATATTCAGTAGGTCTGAGAATAGGATGTATACTATTTTTCATAGTTCTAAGTGATATGAGTCGGCTATGATTATTGATTATGCGCCGATTGTAAAAGTGACGCTTGATGATGCTGCATTTTTGATATGTTATAAGGGCATGTCTGAGTAGTGTAAATCCAAATTTGCATACGAAATAACGGATTCTCCGATGGACAATTATATGTGGTATGTTCACGTGTTAGTAAACCATCTAACCTATCGGTATTAGCAAAGGGCAGATTAACAAAAAATAATGTGCATCGATTAGCGCTCAATTAAATGAAAATAAATAGTTATAATTTTTAAAAAATTTACTAGCCATAATTAAAAATCAACAATGATATACCTCATTCATTAAACTAATGTTTATATTTTATCACTTAAGAATTTTGTATATTATTTATTTATTATATACTATACTTAGATATAAGATGAATAAAATGTAATAGAAAATCTATCTAATTCATTTTTTCCATTCATTCATTGTTTCTCTAAAATTCAAATTTTAACGTAATACTTTTTAAAACTATTACATCAGCCACAGCATGTGGCCGGGTCAGCTAGTTATAATATAAAATTGACGTAAGTCAACGAATCCTAATTAAAGTAATGTTCAATGAACATTCTTCCCCTTGTATGCATTGCAAAAATGCGAAAACACGGGGATATAGGATCGGTGAAGAGAATGGATTTGTCTGGCCGTGTTACGAGCCAGGTAGCTAAGTTGGTTAGAGCACTGCGCTAGATAATGCAGAAGACCCGGGTTCGAATCCCGGCCTGGACAAATCTTTTCTTTTCAAAATAAAGATATTTTAAAATAATCATAATAATAATAAATAAAAAATATAATATTACTATTATTTTTATTTTTATCGGCTTCTATAAAAGAAGGTGTATTCTTCCCCCGGACATAAGTCAAGGCTGTAAGGCTTGAAAAATTAAATTATTGTGTTCATAACTTTTCTTAAGATACTCACATTTCCGACTAATACTGCTTTCTGTATTTGTTACAGATTATTATAATTTGGGTCTAACTCTTTTATACCGTTCACCGTCATTTCCAGAATCAGTTTATTCGTGAATATGACCAACGGCAAAATTTATGCTTTATCAAACTTATATAATTCCTTCATTTCCACTGCCAGGTACTGATATTTTCTAATTTTTTCGGCGACCACCTTGTGGAGGTTATCATCTGCTGGTACTCCTGGCAAAATATCAGGCTTCGGTTGTAAGGAATTTTGTGATCAGTTATGATGGCCTGATCCCAATAAAGTTTGACATGCACAGATTATTGAGACACTGTTGCGATATTATTTTCTCAGCAGATACTGCTTGCCGCCAAGAACTTAACACCGGGCGTAATATGCTTGACTCTCAGGAAGCTCTCCAGACATCACTAAATGAATGGCATGAGGAACTCCAGCTAAAAGGATTGCACAAAAATCCAGCTAAAAGCAAAATTATGTGTGTATGAAGAAGAAACCTGGAGTCAATGATTTTAAATGATGGGGAACCCCTAGAAATAGCGAACACCTATCTAGGGATATTCTAATCGGGTGATGAAGGCCAATGGACTTTACTACCAGATATACAAAAGAAACATCGGAAAACATGATAAAGCAGAGATGCCAAAATTAGGACATTTAAATCGGTTTTCCTTCCAGTCCTTTTGTATGGATCTGAAAGTTGGACTCCTCTTAGATTTGGAGATTCCTCCAAAGGATAGTTGGCAGGATTTGGAGGGAGTGTATAATAAATGACAGGATTCGCGAGGATTTGGGAGTAAGATCAGTGCGGGACATCCTGGAAGAGTGGCAATTTAAGTGGTTTGGGCATGTCTGCAGAATGAGTGATACCCGAAAGGCCAGGTGGTTTTTTTGAAGCTAGGCCATAAGGAAAACGCCCTCATGGTAGACCCAGATCTATGTACTCCGACAACATTGGAAAACTGGGTGCAGCAAGAGGACTCACTACTCGGGAGATGAGAAGAATTGCAAGGAACAGAGACCAATGGGCTCGGTGGACCGAGACGGCAACTACACGCTTAGCGGCACACAGGAGTTAGAGGAAGAAGAAGAAGTGAATTGACGGAAGCAGTAATTTCAACAAGATAAGGAAAGCCACCTCATCGACTTTTTCGGTAAATCACCTACCGAAAAAGTCGATGAACTAAGCTTATCTCTGAGTAAGATTGTCTTACCGCTGCTGCTAAATTTCTTTCTTATAATCAAGTATTATTTTAAAGACTAAGAAGTGAAAAATTTAATAATAATTACTTGTATTAAAAAATAATATCGTTCTCACCAAGAACTGATCAGACGCCACATATCTCATTTATGCAGCCATCTTGTGCGCTATCGAAAGGTCCTTAAGTACCGTTTTAATCGACAATGTAAAAAGAAAATATTTTTTATTTGAAAAGAAAAGGTATGTCCAGAACCGGGACTCGAACCCGGGTCTTCCAAATCGCTAGTGTGGGACTCTACCATTTGAGCTATCCTGGGCCCTAATCAAGCAAGCTTCTTGGTCGTGGTCATATCTTTTCTTTTCACTGATCCTAATTTATTGATTACTGATCCCAATTTGATTTGGGCCCAGGATAGCTCAAATGGTAGAGTCCTAGCGATCTGGAAGGCCCGGGTTCGAGTCCCGGGTTAGTAGTAACAAATAAAATTAAATAAATTATAATAATTATAATGACAGAAGTCAACTAGATCCAAATTAAAATAATGTTCAAGGGGCATTCTTCACCTCGTATACTTCGCAAAAATGCGAGAACGCGGGGACTTGGGATCAGTGAAAGGAAAAGATATGACCACGACCGAGAAGCGTGCTTGATTAGGGCCCAGGATAGCTCAAATGGTAGAGTCCCAGACTAGCGATCTGGAAGACCCAGCTTCGAGTCCCGGTCCTGGACATATCTTTTCTTTTCAAATAAAAATATGAATATTTATAACTTTAAAAAAAAACCACCTATGTTTCACGAATAAGAAAAAAACTTATAAAGTATTAAATCAATAATTTTACTAATAATCATAGGCTTTATTTAATAAAATAAATAAGTATTCAATAAATTTAACTATCTTTATTTTAATGGAAAGGGTGAATCCCATTTTATTATATTAAAGCACCATAAATATTAAGAACTTTAAAAAAACATTTTATTTTTCACAAATAAGAAAAAAAAACTTTTATAGAATTGAATCAATTAATTTTATTATAACCATAGACTTTATAGTTTTAATAAAATAAATAATTGGCTATAAATATATAAGTGGCTATTAAACCGGTCAATTAGTTAGACTAAAACGGGGAGGGCGCGATGGTGATAATTCGGTGGGGCCCCACTGAAATCTAATCCCGCCCGAGATCATTACGAAATGAAGTTGTGAAGGGCCTAGCTACCTAATCCCATGAATTTACGGGAGAGAGCGCCTTTTATTCGAGTTAGCATGATGGATTATTTTTCAATTTGGTCTGATTAATATCATTAATAATTTTATCATTGTAATATTAGGGAGCGGAGAGGCTCAGTGGTAGAGCGCTGAGTTGCCCTGCTCTAGGTATTTTTTTAAATCTATTAGCAGATGAAGATAGGTCTTATGAGATCTAGGAGCCTCCTGGGGCTCATCCAGCCTCTATAAAATAGGTACCCAAAATAGGGGGTAACATCTGGCGATTGTGCTTGAGTCTCTACCATGTACCCAAGACCCTCCATTGGTTCTTTTGATGTTCTTATTGCCTGAATTCAATATTTTCTCCAATAATATTATATTTATTCAAATATAACTTAAATTGTAGTAACCGGATCATTATATGAATATATGCAGATATAATCAGTCTCTAAAATCTATACATATAAAATGTCCTGAATGAATGACTGACTGACTGACTGACGGATCAACGCACAGCCTAAACCCCTGATCGTAGAGACCTGAGACTTGGAGGGAGTGTTCTTTGTATGGTGTAGGCATCCGATAAGAAAGGATTTTCCTAAATTCTACCCGGGGGTGAAAAAGGGGGGCACAATTTCTTACTCGCAAAATCTAAATATTTTCGCTGAACAAAACAAATCAAGTAACATAGTTCACTTCTCGCTGCTGCCATACTACAAGTAAAACCGTTATACTAAGTAATCCTTTTCAATAAATTCACCACTAGGCCCCCCACACCTACCTACCTAATTAATCTCAAGAAAATTCAATGCACGACCCTCTCTTAAAATGCACCTGGTGCAGTACAAGAGATGCCATGTGTCATATTAATATGTTATTGTCAAAAATTAATAAAAGCCAAGAGGCTAAGAAAAAAAAATCAATAAATTCAATAATATAACATACTAATCCTTTACTGACACGAACAACAGTAAACTTCGGTCCCTCCCTTTTGATTATCAGTGTCAACGTATCTATTACCAATGTTTCTATTATCAATGTAATCTCAAGCCTGGGGAAGGACATAG
This sequence comes from Troilus luridus, assembly GCA_964056705.1. Classification (NCBI taxonomy): domain Eukaryota; kingdom Metazoa; phylum Arthropoda; class Insecta; order Hemiptera; family Pentatomidae; genus Troilus; species Troilus luridus. The sequence continues at coordinate 10,968,134 of OZ057413.1, read as the reverse complement.
GCTACTTTTTATCACACACCACACAGGCGAAGTTTACATAAAACTGTAACCTGATTGACTAACACACCCAGTGAGCAATGCACAACAGAAAGCACTGAACTTAGCATCTTGAAATTCGCACATAGATTCTTTGAATAGCTTAAATAAGAAAGGAATTAGGACAACTCTACCCCCAAGGGTTTCTCCCTTAATATAATAGGGGTTCAAAGATTATATGGAATCCGTCAGTTTTGAAGTTATCTGAAATTTCGGATGTAAGAGTAACTTACAGTTAAAAAAAATTAAATTATTTACTTAAAATGATCTGTCACGAAACTTTATGTGGCAGAAAGAATTCCACACGAGCGAAGCCGTGGGCAAAAGCTAGTCTCATTAATAAAAAGACATAATTTTGAGCTGCAAAAATTATAAAAATAGAAAGGGGTGTCAATCGCGGTAATCGCACTAAGATGTGCTATCATGAAAGCGAAAGACCTCTTAGAGGATTATCACTGCGGATTCTGTACTTTCTTTATGAGAATGATAATTGAAAAATTCTGGGAATGAGTTATAAAACAGCACCGCCTGTTTATAGACAACAACAAAGCCTACGATAGCATGAGGATTACTATGGGGCTCCACTCCAAATTCCTCTCGTATTCAATCCTTGCAATCCAAAATCCTTCGCAAAATCCTAAACGCTCCTTATTTTGTCACAAATAAAACCATCCATAATGACCTGAACGTTCCATATGTTACCGATTTAGCCCATTCCAGATACCTACCATTCCATAATAAACTCCAGGCCCATCCAAACCCACTAGTTTCCATCCTTGGTTCCAATTCCATCCCGGACAATCCTCCTAGGTGTCTGAAGAGAAGCTGGCCTCGAGACCTTCTATAATAGAAATGTAATTAGAGTGCTGCCAATGGGTAGTGCCTCTACACGTCCTTTCATGCATTTATTTATTCACACAGCCCTTGTACTAGATGTATATATTACAGTTGTACAATTCAATAAAGTAATTTAAAAAAAAAAAAAAAAAAAAGCATAAGGCTTAGCTGTTTCTTTATTTATTTAATGTCACTTTAGGCTGCAAAAGCTAATCGGACGTTGCAACAGTGGGGGTTCTAAATTTTCTTACCCAGGTGTAATTTGGATAGGGACCTTTGCCGAGCATCACCGAGCAGGGTCGATACCTCCATTTTACGCCCCTTTTTAAGAACGGATAACTAAGGGTATTATACCCCTTAAGAAAATGTCAATATTATCAAATTCCGTATTGTGATAAGGCAAGGAAGGGTGTTACAATAAATAAAATACTCATTTTGGAAGATCCTTAGGCTACTTACGAACTTAGTCATAGTAGGACAGCATTGACTGAAATATGCTCTATGAAAGATTGAAATTTCAAGAATGTCCTATGAAACTTATGATAGAGAGACTTCGTTGACTGCAAGTTGTGGAAGACAATCTTCGGTCGAGGGATGGAGCAAGGTGACCGAAGACTATTCTGTGTGAGTAGGATTCCACCACAAATAGTTTTAAGTAAAATCCCGTTAGTGTACACCGACAACGTTCGATTCCTAGGTCTCCAAATGGACAGCAAGCTAACCTGGTCAACCCATATAGAGCAATTAAAAATCAAAACAGTTAATAGAATGAAACTACTGAAAAAACTAGAGAACACCAGGTGGGGATCAGACAGGAAAACAATGCTCCGCATTTATAAGGCACTGATCCCAAGTAAAATAGATTATGGCAGCTTTATATATGCATCTGCATAGTAGGGTTAAAAGACTAGACGCACTCCATCATGCTGGTATACGGATTTCTACTGGAGCCTTCAGAACAAACCCAGTATACAGTGTCTGCGTCGAAGCCGGAATCCTTACACTTACATATCGTCGCCAAAAACAAGGGGCTAAGTATATAACAAAAATATACACGCAACCAGAAAATCCAGTTTACTGCTCTTTATTCCAAAGAATAACGAGAACAAGTATAGGAGGGTGAAAAATCCCTCCCTCCCATTGTGGTACAGAATGAGAAATGTCATCTCCGAATTAGTACAACACCAGTCAACAAATGCTAAAAAAAAAAAGGAAAACGGATAACTTAGGGTTTCTTATCCCTAAAAAGTTCAATATAGTCAAATTCCTTATTGTGATAAGGCAAGGAAGGGTGTTAAAATAAATAACACACTCCTTTTGGAAGATCCTTAGGCTACTTACTGCACTGCGAACCCTCGAACTAAGTCATAGTTGGACAGTACAGACTGAAATATGCTCTAAGAAAGATTGAAATTTCAAGAATGTCCTATGAAACTTATGAGACTGATCAAGAAGGCACTGCATGACATTAACTGAGTAGTGAAAATTTGGAGAGAATTTGATAATTCAGGCTTCATTTGATAATGAAATGTGTTAAGCCGGAAGAGCCTCTTTCCCAAATATTATTCAATATGGAGCTGGAAGTAGTCATGAGATTTATCTGCACACGTACGGTTGAAACAATATCCAGCGTTCGCGGATGATGTTGTTACCGCAAGAAAACAAGAACAACACAACAAGGAGCGTTCGAGGGATGCAAATAACTGTAGGCTCTGCTGCGAGTCACGAAGGCGTACCGAACGGTGTCGCACAAGGCGGTGCAGGTGCTGGCGGGAGCGATGCCCTTGGACCTCGTCCTTGAGGAGGACGCGACGAATTACGAGGTAAAGAGGAAGGGGCTAGCGGCGCTCCCGGAGGGACTCCGAGAAAGGATCGGCGAGACCCCCAACAGATGGAGGAGGATTGTTAGGGAGGACTCGATCGAGGAGTGGAACGGACGGTGGGTGGGAGGCCAGAAAGGCTCCACCTTGAGGAAGTCTTCCCCACCGTCCAGTCGAGAGTGACTGCGACATGGGTCCTCCCGGACTACTGGGTCTCGCAGATGTTGACAGGACATGGCGGGTTCCGGGGAAAGCTCAGCGAGCATAAGAGAGAAATCGACCCCCGGTGCCCTGCCTGAGGAGTCCCTGAGACAGCGGAGCACGTTATTGTTTCCTGCACCGCGATGGAAGGATACCGTGCCCGGTTGTCGAGGAAAACCGGGATTTTCGCCCTCGGCGAGGAGGACTTCCCCCGTTTGATGGAGGAAAAGAATTACCCCTTCTTCGAGGAGTTTGTCTACGGGTGGAAGGAAGTGGTCGGGCCTGCGCATTTCACCATTAGCAGGATCCGGCCCCTCGGCGAGCCACCAAACGAGGAGCCACCAGATGAGGAGCCAGACGGGGAACCACCCCCGGAGGAGAGAGATGGAGCTGAGGACCGGACGGATGCGGACCAGGAGGGCTGAACGCCATCCGGACGGATGGAGACCGGCCAGGAGGTGTAAAGGTGCTGCCCCAACAGTAAGGTGCACATCCGTGCACCGGGCAGCACCACAGATTAAAAAAAATTATTATAATGTACCCACAAAAATAAATGGTACCCCCCCATTTAATGTAGTTAAATTTTTGAAATAAAGATTTAAAAAAAAAAAGTTGCCACCACAAAGAAGAACATAATAAGACAACTGGGATATGTCCGATGAAAGAACCCTGGCAGGCTCCCTAAAATTATGATAGAGAGACTTCGTTGACAATCTTCGGTGGAGGGATGGAGAAAGGTGACCGAAGACTATGTATTCTGTGTGAGTAGGATTTCAGAGAAGGCCAAGGTTCAACAAATAAAAAAAAACAAAAGTAGGATAAAATTGATTAATAAATAAAATACAGAAATTCTACAGGAGGAACTACTCGAGGAGCGAAAAAATGTCCATATGGGTAAAATATGAGCTATTTTATAGCAGAGTGATGGATACATACCAAAGCAAAGACCACGAAACATTTGCGTATGATAGGTTTTACAGAAACTTCTATCAGTAACCTCTTCAAAACTAAGTCAAGAATAGATGCTGAGAACCTTGAATCAAATCATGATTAGACTAATATCCGATTATAAACTTCAAAATCTGATAAACACAGGCTTCCTTTAAGAAATGGTAGAATTTGAAAATCAAGACATAGTGTACAAAGAACTATCACTAGATGATACTATCTCTTAATCTCTTTATTTCGATCAGGATAAGGATCAGTGGAAAGAGATCCAGTACTTTCTACAAGGGACAGAGAGATTCCCATAAGGATATGGAAAGGAAGAGAGATATTGTGATTGTCATAGCACCGTCTTTTTTCCCCCCTGAAAATTCGACTTAAAGGTAGAAATACCCTCGGGAAATTATAACTAGAAAAAATATGAGAAATTCCTTCGAGCTTTAATTTTAAAAAATGGTGTTTCAACTCACTGGCATTGTTCAAAATTGTTATAAACATATTTTCTATTTCAATCATTGAGGATGATAATAGTGCAATATTGGTCATATTGGAAATACCACAATCCAAACTTATAGAACTATCCTTGGACCACATTAATAATAGGCTTGCAACACTCCTACGCTCTGAACTGAGCGTGCTATGCTGGGATACAGTGCATGAATTATAGCATTATATATATTTATATGTATTTATCAATTTAATATTTAAATTGATAAAATCTCAATGCAACATTTTTAGGGTAGTGGTAAAAAATGTATCCCTTTAATTTTGTATGAATTGTTTAATAAATTAATACATTTATGTATCATATAAAAATAACCTTTAATTTAACTAAGATACGTTTATTAATAAAATACGTGTTTACAATTGACTTTTGTAATTACAATTGACTTTTATTGACTTTTTTGTAACAAATGTGGTATGTAACATGGTTTTTCATGTTCTATTTTAGACTCTCAAGACCTTTTTGTATACCTGTATATCTCACTTACGCTATAACAATAGCGTCTCCTGGATTTAAGTTACTCATAAATTATTGCTTCATTCATCAATAACATTAATTTTGTAGATAGGTTGTTGTGTCATTAAGGCGATGATTACCTATTCACAAATATCCCTTATTGTTATATGTGGATATTTTGGTTTCAGTTACACGAGTTACACTTCGAGTTACACTTTGATTATTGATTATTAAGTCCCAAAAAGTTTTAACTTTTCATTCGTTCCTTTTTATAATATTCTCGAAAATAAAATAGTAGTGAGTTTTAGTAGGAAAAAAAGAGTGTAGTTTATCGGTAACTATGGATTTACGTTTCAACCAACATTTCGCAAAGTATAGATGATATATTCTTGTTTTAAACGTTCATTTCTTGATGAAATAATTACCGAAGAATTCTTACATAAATCTATTATTTCTTCTATTCTAAAGCTCATGATAATTTGTATTTTTGCAGAATATAAAAAAATAAACGAATTAACGTTAAAGCTTCTTGTTCCTCAACTCGAAGTGACAACCTGCGGAACTGATACCGATACTTTATATGTGGAAAGCACTTCAGAAGATATCTCACCAACCTGAATCTTAACCCTTCCCATTCTTGGAAAAAACTGTCCTTTTCCTCCACTTTCTTCTTTTCCAGGAAAACTCCTGGGAAACTCGATGAGAGTTCACTCAACCTGTTCTATCACCTTCCTATAGTGTTATAACAAGTGATTGATAGTGATTCAGAATATAACCAAATCTAACAACTAACTGGCACTAGTCAGTTTGTGTTTAAATAATATTGCCTACGTAATGGTATGGATATTTATTTCACTATTTTCAGGATACAACTGACAATGTTTTAAGTGAAAACTTCCTCAGCCCCGTTTAACGACTTTTGGTTGGGAAAATCTCCTGGGTTCGTATCACTGACATGCTCGTGATGTGTTCCACGAGACAGGCGAAACGGAGGAGACTGTGTATGTGTTGTACAATTTCTTTTTAATCAACTATGGTTTAGAAGGTTTATAATTCCATTGATATAAGAATAATTACTTCTTCTTCTTCTTTGACTTCCTCTTATGCCACTTGAGCCTCCACCCAATGCATTCTTTTTACATTATTGGCGCGACAGACTCATAAAGAAGTCCTTGGCCTGCTCAACCGCTCTACCCCAATCGTCCCGATCGCCTGCTCGAGTGATGGAGACCTTACACAGCCTCAGATCTCCACAGACGGCATCCTTCCATCTAGCTTTGGGCCTTCCTCGAGGTCTTACTCCATCCGGATTTCCTTTATACAGCTGTTTAGCTGTTCTTTCTTCGCCCATCCTATATAAGTGGCCCAGCCACTTGATGCGCTGCATCCTGATGAAACTCGTTATCATTAGGTCTCCATATAGCTCACTTAGCTCCTTGTTCCTTCTGATCCTGAGTTGGTCGTTTTCTCGAACTGGGCCGAATATTTGCCGAAGAACTCTTCTTTCGAATCTATTCAGCTTTTCCACGCTGGATTTATTCAATGTGAGGGTTTCACCAGCGTATGTCACTACTGGCCTAATCACGGTTTTATATATCACCAGCTTGGACTTTAGGCTAAGGAGCTTACTTCTCAGGAGCTTTGACATTCCAAAACATGTTTTATTACCTAATACTATCCTGGCTCTGATTTCCTCCTCCTCATCCAAATTCTCATTTATACGGCTTCCTAAATACTGGAAACTTGACACTCGTTGGAAAGTGTGTCTTCCAAACGTGTAGCTATGAGGTGGTCGGTTTTGCTTACTATTCTTTATTACCATTATCTTGGTTTTCTCCTCATTCACCTGTAACCCCATTTTTCCAGCTTCCACTTCCAGCCTCTCGAAAGCTTCTTTTAAGATTATTAGCGATCTTCCTACTAATACAAGGTCATCAGCATATGCAAGAATACCCAGACTACGGTTAAAGATGGTTCCCTCCATCAGTAATCCTGCCCTTTTAATGACACTTTGCATTACAATATTGAATAGTAGAGGTGCCAGCGAGTCTCCCTGCCTAAGTCCTGTACTAATCCCAAATGCTTCCGTGATTGAGCCATTTACCCTTACGCTGCAAACTGTGTTTTCCATCGTGCTCATTACCAAACGCACCAACTTGGATGGAATCCGCATTTCGCTCATAGCTCTGAAAAGCTCATTCCTAGATATTGTATCATAAGCTGTCCTGAAATCTATGAACAGCATCCACAATGTATTGTTATACTCCTTCATTTTTTCACACATCTGTTTGAGGGAAAAAATCTGATCTATAGTAGATCTGTTAGGTCTAAAGCCTCCTTGGTATTCTCCAATATTTCTCTCAACATAGGGCAGTAGGCGATTATACAGAGCTATCGAGAATATCTTATAGGCAGTATTCAGTAGGCTTATCCCTCTGTAATTTTTACATTCTGTAGAGTCTCCTTTCTTCTTGTAGACAGGCACTATAATAGACTCTTTCCAGTCTTTCGGGATCTGTTCCTCTTCCCATATTTGGGCAACTAGTTCCTGCAGCTCTTTAGTTAGAGCATTGCCAGCTGCCTTCAGGAACTCAGCAGGTATGCCATCTGATCCTGGTGACTTGTTATTTCTTAGCTTCATAACAATATCTTCTATATCCTCTCCATCCGGTGGTACTGCTTCGTCTTGGCTGTCATACGAGTCACATTCCAAAACACTTATTTGTTCCTCTGTCTGGCTTAGTAGTCCTTGGAAATAATTCCTCCATCTCACTTGGACGTCCGTCTCCAGCACCAGTAGTTTCCCCTCCTCATTTTTCACCATGCTCCTTCTAGAGCAGTAACTGTTTTTAAACGACTCCACTCCTTTAAAAAATTTTTTGGTATCGTTGCTCCTTCTTGAGTTTTCGATATCTTTTACCTTATTGTACAAAGCTTTTCTTTTCTTCCCTTTCAAGATCTTCTTTGCTTCTCTTCTTGCATCCTGGTACTCTTTCTTGTTATTTCTTGTGCTTATACTCAGGTATTTTAACCTTTTCTCATTTCGTTTTCGAATCGCCTCTTTACATTCTTCATCAAACCATATATTTCGCGATGGTTTCTTGTCCATCTTGCAGTATTCGCTCGCAGTCCCTATTATAATTTCTTTAATACGATTCCAATGTGCATTCACTTCCCATCCATCTTCTACTACCGGCGTATTTTTAATTCCTTCCTCTACTCTAAGGGAAAAACATCTTTGTATTTGCTCATCTTTTATCGTTTCCTTGGACCATTTGTTGACCTTAGGTTTAATCTTCCCCTTTTTGAAGGTATACGTTTTGAGCAATATTTTCATGATAACGAGGAAGTGGTCGGAGTTGACATCCGGGCCTCTAAAAGATCTCACATCTTGGATATTATTGAAATACGAATTATCCACAAGGATATGATCAATTTGAGTAAAAGCGCCATTGGGTGAATGCCATGTCTGCTTGTGTTTATCTTTATGGGCGAATACTGTGCTCATAACTACTAGAGAGTTTGATATTGCGAAGTTGATCATTCTTTCTCCGTTGTCATTTGATTTGTTATGGAGACTATTCATTCCAATTGTCGGTATGAACTCTGATTCTTTGCCTACTTGGGCATTAAAGTCTCCCATAACAATCTTCACATCACCAGAGGGGCAACTTCTCACGATTCTGTCCAGATCTTCATAGAAATCTTCTTTTTCTTCGTCGTTCTTTTCCTTTGTTGGGGCGTGTACATTTATCACTGAAAAATGTCCGGTCCTTCCTCTCAATCTCAGAGTGCATATTCTTTCACTGATTGGTTGAAAATCAACTACGGCTGATTGTAATCTCTTACCAACAAGAAATGCTGTCCCAAACTCATGTTTTTCCTTACTTCCACTATAGTAGATAGTTGCTTCTTTTCTTTTGAGAGCACCGGTACCAGTCCAACGTACCTCCTGAATTGCAGCGAGGTCAACTTTCATTCGGGTCAGTTGTTCTACCAACTCTTGCATAGCTCCAGGTCTAAAAAGGGTCCTCACATTCCATGTTCCAAATCTATAAGCCGTGTTCCATTTTCCAGGTCTTTTCCGTAAATCAGTCCGACATCCGAGGCTTAGTTGTTGAGTTCTTTTAACCAGGTTATTGTTTTTTGACAAAAGGGGGGGGTCGGCCCCTCCTTTCAACCCTCCTGCTTTATCCGGGCTTGGGACCGGCAATGGAGTCTAGTTAACTAACCCCATAGGCGCAGTTATGCATTCTTTCATCTTTGTAAAAAAAAATATTTTTTTCTTTTTTTTGCATTACCACCTTTCTGTACATTTTCTCTGTAATTTTTTTTTTTATTCATATATATCCCTCACTTTTGTTCTAAATTTCTACCTCTGTACATATATATATATATATATATATATTTTTTCTATTTTAACATATACTTAGTACTGCAATGTATTTTTATAGTTCTGTTATTTTTCTGTTTTTCTTTCTTAGCCCTGAAGATGACCCACAAAGTGGGTCGAAACGTCGGCACATAATTAAATAAGTAACCACTTATTTAGTGTTTTTATTTGACTGCACCCCAAACTATTTTCTTCCTTACGTCTATCTTCCAGTCAACCATCCCCTCGCTTCTAAAGAAATTATAATATCCTAGCTCATGTATTTATTGGTTGTTATATTTATTGCCAACATTTATGGTTGAATAATGTTATTTATTCTCTTCATTGCTAAGTATTTTCTCATGGTTCATACTTTGTATTTACTTTTTTTGACAATTTATAAATCGTTTATAATTTATATTATGTTGCGCCTTCTTGGTAGATGTTATGATTATGTTTTATTTTTACTATTCATGTTTATTATTCTAAAGGGACTTAATAAAGTTACTTTCTATTCTATTCTATAGTATTTAGAACTAATACTTCGAGGATTCGGCAGTTGTCGTATATGTTATAGCAGGAAGTAAATCCTGGCTGTTGGCAATTGTTATGACCCGGGTGTTCCAGATTGCGCTGGTGACGCAGAGACGCCGGAAAGATAAGACGGAGGATCGATTTTGATGCGCATGAGCAGGAACCAGTGTGGATGATGCCGGCCCAGCTTCTGGCTCCAGCCTTGGTCCTTCTGGTACAACTCCGTCCTGTGGTTTCAGGTTTGCCACCATAAATAACAATAATTTCCCACTGATTCTCTCCATCCTTATCCGAAGGATCATGCCTTAGATCGAAAACAGTCGATACACGAATCATTACATGATAGAACTATCTACCTGTGTAGAACATGAAGAGTACTATGAGATCACATTTCGAGATATAAAAGCCATTAATAATGACTTCATAAATCTATACATATCCTCAATTCTCTTGTAAATAGCTCGCTTTACAGGATGATTACTACATATTTCCAACCCTAACCGCACGAGAACCATAATCCTAGAACTGTAGGCAGGTCCTTTGCCTTTCAAGGGGTACATTTATTAATAAATAAATAACAAAATGAACACTCTTTAACCACTTTTTTGGTGCACAATGTTGAGTTAGTTATTGGTAAAAACATAAAAAATAGAATTTCTGCTACAGTATTTTAAATCTGCAATACAGGTTAACTAATCCTATGGATCATTTTTTTATTTATTAAATGAGTTTTTTTCAACTTTATAATAAGATAGGTACTCTTTTCAGAGTTCAAAACCATCATACACCACATCTAGGTTATGAAAAACGTGGTTAGACAAGTCATTGCATTACTATAACTAATATCAAAAATACAATCCTGGAATAATGTCTCATATTAATTTCTTTTAAGATTTATAACACTCTGTAGTTACAAAATTATAAATTAACAACCTACAATTAGATATATAAATTAAGGTATGCCTAAACATTTTTTTTGGGTGGGGGAGGTGACATCTCTTATCTTTTGATTGAACCTCAAGAATCAAAAGTAAAACTTATTTATTACTAGTAAAGAAAAGTAGATACCAATATATATGCAATGAATGATATCAAAGCTTTCTTTTTAATTTATTTTTCATAGGAAAAAAATTAAAAATAATTCTGTTTAAGATAATTTAAGTTCTGCAGTTAATTTATTTAATCTGTTAACAGCCAGGAAGTACTAGGTGGGATCTGTAGACCCTTGTATTGCTCACCAACTCTCTTTTAAGTGGTTATCTTTAATTTGGAGGGAAAACCTAGAGGTTGTAATCTAGAACGAATCACCTCTCTTCACAACCTAGTAGTTCAAGAAACAGTACAGTCTATAAGAAGTACTGAGCCCAAGGTTTTTTTTTCTGTGTAAGTAATGATCATTTATTCATTGCCAAGTTCTACGGTCCTTGAAGAACCTGATAACTTCTTCCTCCATTTGCTTCTGTCCACGAAAAAGCTCCCACTGCTATTAGGAATGATCATTTTATTTGAAACAATCCTGTTTTATTTAATTTAATTAAAAATAAAGGTTAAAATGGGTAATTATGTCCTATCTAATCAGAAATGGCTTCCATTTTTTAACTGTTGCAGGCGAACTGAACAAGAATGCTCACAGGACTTCTGGAGCTAACAGTTTCAAGAGCGACCTCTTCTGTTATTACTGCGACACCTCTATTGATGGCCCAGGATGCCATAATCTCAGCATCCACGCCAACCGATCCAGTCTGGTTAGGAAGTGTGGGGATGAAATGAAAATATGTATAGTGAGTCTGATCACCACTTTTTATTTATTAAAAAAATAAATTATAATTAGTTGATAAATAGTGGAAAATCAAAACAGGGATCAAAACTATTACCAGATTATTATAGAATCTTTTAGGATCTTTAAAACTTCTATCTTAGGTTACCTGTAGTGCAGTGGTTAGCATAAGAACTTTCCATGCCCAAGATCTTGGGTTCGATATAATTTCCTAACAATTAGGTATTAAGATGTATATTTTTAACACTATTCTATAATTCCACTATTTTTCATGCTCTTTTTTAGGGTAACAAGGTCTATGTTGCTTGGATATAAGGTTTTTGTTTTCATTCATAAATTATTATTTCATTCATTTCTGAAAAATAGTTATTTTTTAAATACTTTTTATGTTACTCAGGTAGTTTGATAGTTTCTACATGATGGAAGTCTAAATATTTTTCATTTTGAAAGCCAAGCTTTCGAGATTAAAAAAAAAAATGAAACATTGACAGCACCCGTCCTAATTATTAAATTATTTGGGAAATGTTTTTAAATACATATACACAACTTACGGTAATTTCTTATTAATAAAACATTTGTTTCAGGTGAAAAAGTTCTCCTACCAAACGAGTACAGAAAACTCCACATCAAAACCCAAACTTTGGGCACTGCAACGGAATTGCACATCAAAGTGTGAACAGGGTTGCATCTCGGTAGGAGAGAGAACGAAACTATTTGCTTGCACTTACTGTTGTCACACAAACAGTTGCAACTCGATGATGGGTAAATCACCTTCGGCAAGATCGTTTCCAATGCTAACCTACTTCATATCTTTGATAATTCCCATTCATTACTTTTTATATGATAACTTCTCTTCGATTTTATTGTAATTATAAGATCTAGTAGCATTTTTCAAATATACCATTCATAGATTAATTATGTATTATAAATCAAAGACTAAAACTAAAATTTTGTTTAAAATTCGGTATATTCTTTAAAATATAAAATTAATTTATGATAAAAGAAGAGATTTTTGTCATTCATTCTGCTCTGAGGTCACTTTGCAGAGTTAGATTAGTTCTTTATTATTCTAGAACCAGAAGGATTGCTTTTGGCCTGTGCCGGTTGATTTGTATTTTGCCACAAACTCTGGTAATCCATCTTAATATTCCCGTTCCAACTAAACAGATTGGTATGCTTTATAATGAACCATATTCCCTGTCTTATACCATATTCAAATTATTATTTTGTTTATTGTATTATATAAAACGTGGGTAAATAATACAATCTACGATTCCCTCATAAAGATGCAAATAATAATTATTTTACATTTAAAAAAATAATAAAATGAATGTGCGATTAAGTGGTAATCATTGTTTTTCTTTATATAAATTATCAGTATTATCAATGAATAAGAACTCCTACTAATCACTAAATAAACAACCTAAATAAAGTTGTCTGTCACAAATATATTCATGTAGAAACAATCACCATGTCACAGATATGGTTTTATTTTACAACAATAATCAAAACAGGCCTGACATTACTTTATTTCCCCATCGCTATGAAATTTTAAGTAGGATATGAAAATTTTAAATTCTAAATGAAAATTTTTGAATTAAGTGATAATTTTATAACCTAGCATTACCTTCTCTTATGAAAATCAAATATTTATGACTCATAGGGCTTTTATTCCTATCTAGATCATTTCCATAAACAAGGGGCCATGAATAGTGACATACTATTCAAAAAAATGTCATTTCATATTTCCTATTCCTTCTTACTTCATCAAATAACAGCCAAAATGAAGTCACTTGACCATGATTTCACTCTGTCAAACATTTTCATGTAGATCAAGTTAACAGAGAAATCAGTCAGCCACTTTTAGTTCTGTTAATAGTGCATTATTGTTGTTAGAGTTTTGAAATAGTTGTCTGTTTAGTTAGTTCACTTGTATAAAATATAGTTAATATAATAGGTGTATTATTATATTAAAATTCACTACAATAGATAAGAAATTTCTTGGCTACTCCAAAGCATGATTTTCTTCTAAATTTAGATGGCGGCCAAGAATAACAAATAAAATACTGGGAACAACTAATTACGTCAGATAAATAATAATTCATATAAGAACAAATATTCCATATTTGATTATTGTTTTTTCAAACAATTATTTTAGATCGTTAGAGACCTTTTTTCCTCATATTCAGGATCTTCTTGTTTATTTATTTATTTATTGGGTAGACAGTCGCCTGAAGCGCCCCCTCTCCCTTCTTCCACTCATTTCGGTCAGCAGCATGTCTGCTGGACACTCCAAATATCCTCAAGTCCTCAGCCACTGCGTCCTTCCATCTTCCTTTCGGTCTTCCACATGGCCCGGCTCCATCTGGGGTTCCATAATATAATTTCTTTGCTGCTCTCCCATCATCCATTCTGATAAGGTGTCCCAGCCATTTGAAGCGCTGAATTCACACGAAATGGGAAACTCGGATATCATCTTATAAGGCGTAGATCTCTTTGTTCTTTCTTAAACGGTGTGTACCATTTTCTCTAACAGGCCCCATGATGTGCCTCAACACTTTCCTTTCAAGCCTGTCAATCTTTTCAGCCAAGATCTTTCGTAGGGTCCAGGTTTCACAGGCATATGTCAGTACAGGCTGGATGATCGCTTTATAGAGCTTCATTTTGGTACACCGACTTAGCAATCTACTACAGAGTAAACTTCTTAGGGCAAAAAATGCTATGTTACCCCCCCCATTATGCGATTCTGAATTTCTTCTTCTTTCTCCACCCGATTATTTACTATGGAGCCGAGGTATTTAAAACTAGAGAGGCATTAGAATGCATACTGTCCCACAACATATTGCTTTGGCGGGTTTATAGGCGTTTTCTTCCTAAGCTCCATAAGTTTTGTTTTATCTTCATTTATGGATAACCCCATTCTTCCAGCTTCCCTTTCACAGGCCTCCTTGATTGCTTTGAGGGACAGTCCAATCAGACAAATCACCAGCACAACCGTTGTCCTAAAAAGAGTACTGTCTTTACCGCGTACTGAACCCAAGACTCTTCATGGGATGCAGGGATCCAGATTTTTATAAATATATACATATATACTAAAATATAACTGACATTTTTGACATTCAATTCTAAAATTGGCATAATCAGGACATATTTTTTAATTCTATAACATTTTGTAATAATTGTTTGAAAAAATTAATAAATGAGAAAGATTTTAATTTTCCTGAAGTTGAAAAATTATTATCATAGATAAACCCACAATTTTATGTGTTGTTCTTGAATGTCACTCAGTTCTTTGTTTAGTTAAACACAAATACATCATAATGTTCGGATTTCTTCTATCATAAAGCTAAAATTTTTCTGTTGAAATGCAAAATGTTCATTCATTAGCAATACATTCTAATTCTGCATTTTTCTTTAGAATAGCAGTTTTAGTGATTTAGTTAGATTAATGATTGAATTCAGAATAATTATAATTATTAGAAGTATTCCTTCTATTTCTACAAAAATCTTTAATATAAATTTCAATATCTGATTTTAATATTTGATATGATAAGTGCCAAAAAAACATTTTTAGCATTCCATATTTCTATTAAAAGTGAACTTATATTTAATAGTTTGATTATTGAAACAAACTTTAATTGCTTATTGGTTAATAATAGCAATATTTTTAAAAATTCTTACTTATACTTTTAGATAGTTTAATAGTAAACAATTCATTCTACTCTCATCATTCAAATAATTCATTTATCTAATAATTCATTCTCACAATAAAAACCATTCTCTAGTCATTTATGTTTTTAATATAAAACGTTTCGACAATTACATGTCATTTTCAATCAATCATACAAACAACTTTCTGCATCATTTCTTCTTTATCATCAATTTGAAAGAGTTACAAGTCACATATATCTTTTTATTATTTATTGTCATTTTTACTGTTTAAAAGTTTTACTTGGAGGTTAATTATCCTCCATGGTCCTTGAGTTTAAAGTAACCTTTAATTTAACAAAACCGTTTTAATTAAACTAAAGGACCATGGAGGATAATTAACCTCCAAGTAAAACTTTTAAACAGTAAAAATGACAATAAATAATAAAAAGATATATGTGACTTGTAACTCTTTCAAATTGATGATAAAGAAGAAATGATGCAGAAAGTTGTTTGTATGGTTGATTGAAAATGACATGTAATTGTCGAAACGTTTTATATTAAAAACATACATGGAGAATGGTTTTTATTGTGAGAATGAAATATTAGATAAATTTCAGTCCAGTTTACATCCTTTTAAAATAGTTCATTTATTAAAATTAAATTAAAAAATGGCACATTATTAAGATTTACTCAGTGAGATAATGTTATCTCTTTCTGATTAAGAGATAACCTAGTAATCATTTGTAAAAATATTATTCAAAAGATTGTTTTTAATTGGCAGGAATTATAAATCTCCATTGTCACTAGAATGAAATTATAAAGAAATGAACAATTCAAAATAAAAATTTCAGATAATTTTGTTAAAACTAACATGTTAAAGAAAAAAAAATAAATTATCTATTGATAATGTGTCTATAAATGTTTAAAATATGATAAAATTATTCAAAAAAACTCAAGTTGTTCTTTCAAATGTAAATAAGAAAAATAACATATATATATTCTTATATATTTTTGTATGCTAATGTATATCCTA
This sequence comes from Troilus luridus, assembly GCA_964056705.1. Taxonomy (NCBI): domain Eukaryota; kingdom Metazoa; phylum Arthropoda; class Insecta; order Hemiptera; family Pentatomidae; genus Troilus; species Troilus luridus. The sequence goes on along the minus strand of OZ057413.1, from coordinate 10,951,967 downwards.
AATGTTTTAAGAATGTATTGTAAAACATGTTTGTTCTTTCATGCTTCACGTTTCATAATATAAATCTATGTATTGTTTATTAATTGTTGTAATAAATATGATATTAAATGTTTTAGTTCTTGACTTGAAGGTATGAACATTAAACCCATTTATAATTTGTTATTTTTGAAAGTGTTATAAGACCATTTATTCATATTCAGAATATCTAAATATTTCCTTTTGTATTACTTCAAAAATACGGGTAAATGTTTTTTATCACTGAGCACTTAGAAAGGAGTGGCGTTTTAAACCCTATCCACCTATAAATTTTATTATGAAATAATAATGATTAAAATCATTTAAAAGAATATTTTCTTTTTTTTATCCAAATGGGCTTATACCACTTTCAAAAATAACAGCTCATATGTTGTTTTATTGCATGAAATAACAATTCCCAAGGGAGCATTAATTAATCATGACTGAATAAATAAATAATCAATGTAATTTTTTATTGTTTTTATTTACATCGCATTAAGAACAATAAGCATTTTAATGTATTTTCCTAAATCTTATAATTCATTAAATCCAAGATGAAATATTGTATAGTAACTTTTTTTTTCTCTTTATATTTTTATCCACACCTGTCAAATAAAAATAATTGACAATCAGCGGATTGGCTGAAGGTAAAATACAGAAAGCCATAAAGAAGAACAGTAGCCAGCGCTACCTCTCCTGTGGCTTGATTTAATTTCCTATGGTAATAGATCCCTCATCCACGTTCTTTTTTATCTCCTCCTAGTGTTCTCAAGCATGAGAGACGAGGCCATTTGTTTTATTAATGGGTTTGGATGTCCGTGTAGTTTTTCTTGAAAGCGTTTTTAGTATCTTCGTCAACCGCTTGTATTGTATTGTAACCTAACTATAAAAAAAAAAATATATATATGTTTTAAGTAAATGTTTTGATATATGCCATGAAATAGGTTGAACACACTATCTATTGAAGAAATCCATCAAAATAAACTTCTCAGACTCTAATGAAAGAATAGCAACAAATGATAACTCATCATCATACTTTTTTCCTCCCCTACCGCTGTGCAGTGTGAGGATCCTTCTTATAGAGCCTGGACCAGTTCTCTTAGCCTGTTACAGTCCATTCCTCTCATCCTGAATCTTATGCTGTCTTCCCAGGATATGCGAGGTCTTCCTGACGATTCTATCTGGCTCCATCCTAAGTAGATATCCGAACCACCTTAATTTGTGTTCCTCCAGGATAGTCTCTGCTGGTTTAATATCGAGACTAGCCTGTATTGTTGTTTTCTTTATCTTATCTCTCCGAGTTTTCCTTTCCACTTTTCACAAGTACCTCATTTCCATAGCTTATACCTCATTTCTGAAGTCAACAGTATTTCTGTTATGGGTGTATGGTGGCTAGTTTATGAACAGAACTTTGTTGTTATGTGTAAAACTCATCAATAAAACCCAAATCAAGTTTCTGTTGTGAAAATAAAAGTGGCCGATTTCATTGCTTTTAGGCTTGTTGACCTAAATTTTTGAGTAAAAATATTCCCCAAATCATCAGGATATCATTCACCAAATCGAAATTTGAGAAATATCATTTTCCTCTACGGTTGTGCATAGTATTCAGTGCATTATGAGTATCTCGGATTTAACATCTCGGCTTAGGGAGTTGGCGTCCCCATTGCCCAGTCTTCGGACTGCAATCAGCCACTGGTCCTCCAGGTTGGGGGAACCCAGTACCGGGGGGGTATAGCCCGGCCACCCTTCCTCCTGAGGGGACATAAATATTCCGGAAGTCAGTTGTCCCGAGGTAACGGGGCCTCCTGGGCGGGGCCAATCACCCGCCTGGGAGTATAGCTGATTCAAAGAAACTTAGCGAAAAGCCTCGGAGCAATGGACGAACTAAACGAAACCTAGCAAGAGACCGGGATAGATTCGGCTCCTGGCTGGACGGTCCCCTACGCTAAAAGGCACTATAGGGGGGAGCGAAAGAAGAAAAAGGATTTAACAAACGAAACTCTCTGTCTAAGAAATACAAATAAACCACTAGAACATCCTAGATATAAAACATAAAACAACTGAACTGCCAATAAACAACAAAACAATAGATAACTTAAAAAAATAATTTTTACCTAAAGAAAAACAGTGTTTTGGAACCCAATCACTTCAATAACTACAGACTTTCACAATGGAAACGTTGATGACTGAAAAATATTCTTCCAACCAGTGGTGAACTATGCTTATTTTACAGTCTGTTATGTATACTAAACTATTAGTAACAATTTTTATTAAATCTAACTTCAATATGAAAATTGTGAACATTTATTTACACATAAGACTCATTAGAACGCATGCTGTAAGTAACCATACTTGATACAATAAAAATAAAATGTTCAGAAACAATTACTAGTAGTGATATATCTCTCCTTCAAAAGAACAACGACATATTGGCATTTTTGAGTTAAGCCTTCAGTAGCAATTGTACTGGTTGAAGCTTTATTCAGGAACAACATATCTGATATTCCATTTATTTGTATTTCGTGTAATACTTAGAGGACTAGTTTTCTTTCTGCTGTTAGTGATTCAATGCACTTTTAACGATTTTACATATGTGATTATTTGCACATCTTAAAAGTTATAAGAAAAATAAATAATTAAAAGTTATAAAATTATACGAATAAATAATACTCTTCACACTGTTCCTTTCTTTGTTTTTAAAAAATGTATTTTTATAAATAATGCGGGGGTGACTCCTACCCGCCAGACGGCTGACCGACCGTTACAATACAATAGTCTGTTCGTTTAATTTACTACTAGTCGCTCAAATTTCAGAACTATAATTTACATGTATTCTGTAGTTCAAATTGTTAATTATTTTTTTCAACATGATTTAAGCAGGAAAAAAACACACTTACCACTCCTGTCAACTTGTTCCATGGCTGCAAACATAAAAAAAAACATGTGGAAGAGAATGGTCCGGGTAGAGGTCAATAAATTTCTCTGAATATCTAGAAATATTCATTCTAAATATTTTCTTCCACATATTTCATCAAGGTCAACTATGTTCATTCAAAATATAAAAAAGCAGTGAAAGAGGACCGTAAATCAAAATGTACTTTGAAAGTATTGCTTCCGAATGTATCAGTTAGCACAATTTTATTTAAATACATTGGTGGATATTCTCTGGCACATCCGAAAAGTAGACAGAAGTATAATATGGAATAAAAGAATTGAGTACAACATAAAAATTTGGCTTAATTGTTTTTTTACAACTGTTCATTATACCTCGTATGGTTGTGGGTAAACCTTACTATTCGCTATTTGTTAGAAACTCCTTTTTAGAGTTCTTCTATAACAGATCTATTTTTCCATTTTAATCAGTAAACATGTGTAACGCAAGCAGCCATGCTTCTTTGTGAACATGGATTGGTAATAGATAACTATTTAAAACTTCATAAGTGTATTTTGAACAGGGCACAGTCTACAATATCAACAAAATACAGTATACAATAATAATACGATAATGATTTGTACTAATACTATTAATTATCAATAATTTATTATTATGTATAACACTCAAGCACATATTGAAATTTTCAATATGAAGCATAGGAAGCCTCAAATCATGGCGACCGTGGGGCACCAAAACTGATCAAGGATTATAGATTAATGCTGACTACCGTTATTTACATAAAAAATGCATTGCGTTATCGCTTATTTACAAGCTGACGTTCATTTAGGGGTTTATCCTTCATTTGACCAATCGTTTTTCCTGCTGTCTCGTTCAGAAGCCAAAACAGTAGGATACCACCAATTAGGTTTACCAAGCTGAAGAACCAGATGTTGACGTAAATGCCGTATTTCTCATTAATCGGAGAGTAGGCCTTGAGCACAGCAAAGCACAACACGGCAGCGAACCCTTCGGTGAAACCGGCTGCTATTCCTCTTGTACTGGCGCCGAACATCTCGGATTGCAAGGTCTGCAGGAGTGGTCCCATACCAATGTCAACGAAAAAACAATACATAAACAGGCCGATGTAGAGTCCCCAGGTAAAGTGAGAAGAATCAATTGTTGTCTTTTCGTGGATGTAGTAATATGCACCGGTCAGAAAGTGAGAAACAAAGCAGCCGAAACAGGACCACAAGAGCAGTGGTCTACGACCCACCCAGTCGGACAAGAAGGCGGCTACCACAGAGATCACGACGAAGAGACTATTTAACAGGATGGTCATTTCTGCAGGAGGAAGGAAGGATTCACTTCTGGAGAAGGTGTCCATTGCGTAGTTGACGAAAATTGTCATGCCACCAAGGTATCTTGCAATGCAGACAATTTGTACAATTATAAATGCCTTCCTCTCGTCTTTGTCGAAGAAGAGAGTTTTCCAGGATCCCTTCGTCGACATTTCATCTTCTACTGCTTTCTTCATATCCTGGAGTTCTTCCTCGATTTCTGTATCTCTGAACTTCTTCAAGACCTTCCTCGCTTCTTCTTCCTGGTCAGCCATTAGTAAATAGTAAGGAGTTTCCGGCATGAATATCCAAATAATTGTAAATATAATTGGTAGCGGTAAACAGACATAAGCGAAAACATCATAGCAAAGATATGGTCCAAAAGCAGTGGCGTAGAGTATTCCCAGGTACCAGTTGGTCTGGAAGGTTCCCGACAACCTCCCCCGCAGCTTGGGCTCGGCGATCTCCGCCGCGTAGATCGGCGTGACTGTGAATCCGATGCCAGTGGCCAGCCCGTGGACGATCCTCACCAGGATCAGGGAGAGCATAGACTTGGACCAGAGGACCAGAGCCCATCCCGCCAGGCAGAGCGGGCTGATGCTCATGATGACATACTTTCGGCCAAACCTGGAACAATATAATTAAGAATAACTATGACTTCAAAACCCACTTTTTTAACAACTTCCGATCAATTCATTCACTATGAATGTCCTTAATTTAAATTTTAACATATATATATATATATACTAGCTTTTTGTCACGGCTTCGCTCGCGTGGAATTTGGTCTGCCACATACAGCTTCGTGACAGATCATTTTATATAAATAATTTAATTTTTTAACTATAAGTTACTCGTACACCCAAAATTTCAGATGTCTAACTTCAAAACTGACGGATTCCATACAATCTTTGAACCTCTATAATATTAAGCGGGAAACCCTTGGGGGTGGAATTGTCCAAATTCCTTTCTTAGTGCTCATTTAAGCTATACAAAGAACCTATCTACGAATTTCAAGGTGCTAAGTTCAGTGGTTTCTGCTGGGTGTGTTAGTCAATCAGGTCACAGTTTTATTCGCCTGTGTGGTATGTTGATAATACGTAGCCTATGTCCTTCCCCAGGCTTGAGATTATCCATATCAAATTTCATCACAGACGGATCACCACAGCCGTGAAACATACAATGACACTGATTAACAAACGGGACGGGCAGAAGTTTACTGTTGTTCGTGTTAGTAAAGGATTAGTATGTAATTTTATGATAAGGATTACTTAGTATATCAGTTTCACTTGCCGTACGGCAGCAGCGAGAAGTGAACGATGTTACTTGTTTTGTTCAGCGAAAATAAGTAGATTTTACGAGTAAGAAACACGTTATCGAGCATACAAACTTTGCCCCATTTTTCACCCCCTTAGGGGTTGAATTTCGGAAAATCCTTTCTTGTCAAATGCCTACGTCATACAAAGAACACACCCTTTAAAGTTCCAGGTCTCTACGATTAGCGATTTAGGCTGTGCGTTGAAATACCTATGTCAGTCATTCAGGACAAAGCTTTTTATAATTATGGTCAAGGTGACTGGAGAGATAAGAAAAGGTGGGGGTCGAAGACTCCACTAAGAAAAGGACTCTCTGAGAAGATCCCGAGGAGGTAGGAGCTAGGAGAAAGCGGAAGACGGAGCCGGCGAACGATGCTGGACGCGGAGTATCCGAAGATGACGAAACCCGAAGACACCCTGCCAAGAAGAAATCTAGATGTACCCCTGTATCACAGATAAGTGTACTTTATAGCAATCCTCTATATATATCTATATCAGTATCATTAAGTGTACCTCTAAGAATATCTGTATTGAATCATTATTCTTATTTTAAATTTAGTAAATAAACTATTATAATTCTTTTGGTGCTTACAAACCCCAGATGCACTATTTATTCATGAATAATACATTGAAGGTTTAAAGACTGAGTAAATTGGTAAACACAAGAACAGACCTCTGGAAAAGAATCCAATTAAGACTAAGGCATCAAAAGAATAATTTGAGTAATCATCCTAAATGATACTCTGGCATCCCAGAAATCAATTAGAATATTCAAAATATATCAAAGAGTATAAACGTAGCAATATATTGTGGAAGGTTTTTTGTTTTCAATTCATTAATCTCTATTTCATACTATGTTATAACTTCTTTTAATTTTTTTTTGTTAATTTTTTAAACAATTGTTATTCGTTTTTCCTAAGTTCATATTAAAGTATAATTTCACTATAATTTTTATTGAATTTTTGTTACTTACTACTATTTCTATTATTTGATTAAAATTATATTCTAATAGTTTACCTATTGGTCATTTCCCCCGATACGAGGGAACCGGCGATGACTCCAGCTTGAATAATAGAAATGAGCCAAGAGATATCTTCCACTGTGAGGTTTAGTTCTGGGTCTTCTTCCAGCCGGAGTATGATCGGTTCGAACCATCCATAAGAAGCACCAGCCACCAGCACCGAGAGCTGGCCTACCAGAATTAATTGCATTATTATTAATTGTCTCTGATTAATTAAATAATATGTTAACACATAACATAAGTCAGCAGGGGTAAGAAGGGAATAAACCTGAATATAATGAAAACACTATGGAATAATGGAATAGGATAAAGATACTTGAAAAAAATTATATATTTTATTTATTATACTGAAATGTTTTTAAGAAATTCAGTAACACACAATTTTCACCTAAAGTTCTTTTACTAAAAAATTAAACTTTTTTAATCTTAATTATTATATATTTGCTGCCCCGGTGAATAAGGTGGTGAGTCGAATTTTGTCCCAAATTAGTTAAAACTATAGGAATCGGAATTTAATGGCAAATTGTTTTCACTTGATAGAAATATTGTACCAAATCATAGTTCCTACTTTTCTTTAAATATTTCTGCTTCTAATCCAATAAGTTGGGGCTTTTTCCAATGCATAAGAAAAAAATTAAAGACTAATCAATCTCCAAGCCCGGATGAAATTCATAGTGAGGATAAATTCATAGTGAAAACTGGCATTTATCCGGCTCGGAGGACCATGCTTAAGGTAGAACCTTCTTTTAGTGCGATATGGTACCTTCCCTGTCTGGTGTGAGTGGACTGTATAGTATATAAATTATATAGATGAAATAAAAGCTTATATAGATACATAAAAGTGTCTGGAGCACATTTTAACCCTGATGTAGACCAGTAGAAGTACAAGAGAGAACAACAGAGTGAAAATGTGCTCCAGACCTAATCATGGAGCAGACCACTCAGAGGGCCAGCAGGTTGATGAGGAACCTGCAACTACCAAAGCCATTCACAGATGGACAATTTACACAGAACAGTAACATAAAATCATTTTCTTGTATTCATGTATAGAAAGAAAATGCCTTTTATTTCATCAGAGAGGGAAGATACCATATCCCAACAAAGGGAAAATATCTCTTCTACCTTAAACAGCTGTCATCAGGAACCTTCTGAAACCCGCAACATGCGTACAACCGCACTGGACAGAGCTACATGGAGGAAGCTCATAGTGGAGGCCAAGGTCCACATGGGGCTGTAGCGCCACGGAAGGATGGATGGTATAGGAATATGAGCTTAATGTGTCATGCACTAAATATCGAGTTACACATTATTCACGACGGAATTCGCAGAACACATCAGAAACTCAGTTTGGTCTCAGAAAGGTCCTTAGACGGAGATGCATTCTGTCGCCCACGTTATTTAATGCCTACCCGAGTGATCTTTTGTTTCATTTAACGTCATAGTACGCGACTACAACTAATCGGACTAGTGGTGTTATCGGGATATGCTTAGAGTTCCATGGGTACATTATGTCGGAAATGAAACAGTACTCAAAGATTACAGCTGACTGTTATGCGGAATTTTAACAAACACCACAGATTTAATTATCTCATTAAGACAGCTGTTTTAAAGATTCAGTAAAAAGAGATTAGGTGTCAAAATATAAGATCTTTAACAACATTGGGAGATTATTTGTATTTCCCTTTTCTTTTTTATTAATGAAAACAGCTATATAATAATATAATATAATATTATATTCGCAACATGTAGTGTATGAACACATTCCACTCACTCACAGCCTGGCGCTACAGTCTCCGAATGACCTTCCTCCAACAGCTTGCTACTTTCCACCCGATCCGTGACCGCCCTCCTTCATCTCCTCACTCCCATCCTACGGGAGTCCTCTTCCACTTCTCCCATCCATCTCAATAGTGGACTCCCCCGTTTTCTTCTTTCTCCTGGATTTGCATACCCCATTTTTGGAGGTAATCTTTTCGGATCCATGTGTACAAACACATTTCATGCACATAAATGTTCCTTTTTGACCAAATGTTTTATTCATGATTGAATTATAGAAATAAATGTTTTATTATTTTATCTGAAAAGAAAATATATGACCAGGACCGATACTCGAACCCGGGTTTTCCACGTAACCGTCGTAGGGCCAAGCCACCTCAGCCATCCTGGTTCGCTTCTCGGTCAGACATATCCTTTCTTTTCGCTGATCCTACATCTCCGTGTTCTCGCAATTGTTAATATATACACGGGGAGAATGTTCATTAAACATTACTTTTATTTTCGGATCTTGTTGACTTACGTCATTATATATTTTATTGTTAGATGTTGTAATGTTTTTAATATTTTATTTGAAAAGAAAAGATATGACCAGGACCGGGACTCGAACCCGGGTTAAATTATAATAATATATAATGAAGTAAGTCAACAAGATCCGAAAATAAAAGTAATGTGTTGTTCATCTAACAATAAAATTAAAGAAATAAATGTTTTAATGATAGAAAACTTAAAATTATTTTTTTTAAACGCAACTATTATTATATAAAAAATCCCTACGTTTTTATTTTTATTTTTTTGAATTTTTTATTTTCGTTACATCTTTGGCCGTCAGAGATCGCTGACAGCGCTTCCGTCGTTATAACGTATTTTTCTCGTCAGTTACCTTCTGCCCCAGCAGCCACTCCTATTGGGTTCGTACAGTTTCATATTATTTATATCTTCTCTTCATCTTTCTCCATCTCCTTCCTTCACACCTATTTCTCCCATCATCACTTTAGCATCCATCATAGTTTTAATAAAAGAGTTCATGTTGATAGAACATCATTATTTTTTATAATATATCTCCATTCACTTACTGATATCTTATATCTCTCATCTATAGTTTCTTTTATACTTACATCTTTATTTATATAATATAACATCATCCCTATTGTATACCTTTATATAACATCTGATACTTATATTTTAAATTTATATAATATAACATCATTCCTATTGTATACCTTTATATAACATCTGATACTTATATTTTAAATTCATATTTATATTTCACTTCTCTGCCTGTCATACATTAGATTCCTATTCTTTACTTTCTACCTTATTCTTCTCTATTTATTCTTAGGTATCATAATTTTTAATTCATGTTCTTTCATTTCACTTATGGTACTCCCCAGGAGTCTATTTTCATACTATTGTTTTCTCTGCAATACATTTCTATCTTTATTATACTAAGTTTTCCATACTCATTATATTTATATCTTTTTCATTTTTTTTTCTGTTTAACTTCATTTCTCTCTTTGTATTTTGTTTTGCATTATCACCTTTCTATACATCTACTATGTAATCATCTTTTATTCATATATCCTTTCATTATATATCCTTCACTTTTTTTTTCGCTCAATTTTTGATATCTCTACATTTTGTTATGTTTTCTTTATCTCTATTTTATGTATTTTTACAGTCTATTCTGTTTTTGTCGGTTTTCTCATAGCCCTGAAGATGACCTACACAGTAGGTCGAAACGTCGGCACATAAAATACAATAGTTTCACTTATTTTGCTGTGTTTTCTTGACTGCACCCCCAACTAATTACATCCTATTATAGTACCTACAGTCAACTAATTTCTTTATTACAGGAAAAAGGGTTAGTGGAGCCTATCAGCACTATTAGACACGTTTGAAGTGGCGAATCGAAATAAAGTGACCAACTTTCGCACTTAGTTTCGCCTAATATCCCTTCATCAAGTGATAAGAATAATTGCTGCTAATCCCTGAGAAATTATAGTAGCAGCTCGAACAACACTTTGGCGAATTTGGTATTACCAAGGATGGAGGACTGGCTAGACCTTGTGAAAAAGATACTGGATCAGGGGCCAGTGCGGGAAATGCGGAGTGACAGGTAAGCCGGAAAAGAACATTATAGTCTAGATGGAAAAATTAATGTGGAAGATTGACTGGCTTGGTTGTCAGTTCTACGAAAGGGTTGAGTCCAAGTGGAACTGTTAAACCGTTTAGTCACTTGTCTTATATGGATAACTAAAACGTTATAGTATACATGTTGGCTGTATGCGGTGATTCAAAAAGTGGCTTCTGAGAATCGAATTAAAAGTCTATTGTTACGGTCAGAGAGGGAAGAAGGACCGGCTGGGAGGATAAGACAAACAATGGGATTAAGCGGAAGGGATTATAGAATGGCGTAGATCCTTGTGGGTCGGTCTAGGCGGTTCTCGGTCTTCTTCCGAGAAATCCCCACCCCGACCGGCCTTGCCTATATAAAAAGGACAGCTGTTCTGGCCGGGAGTCAGTAGTAAGACGAGTTAGTAATAAGCCAGTGAGTAGCAGTCGTTAACTAGTGGCAGTGTGTGTGAGTTAGTTAGTATTAGTATCAGTCTGTAATAAGTGCTTAGTGAGCAACAGTGATAATTAGTGGCCGTGTAATAAGTGTAATAAACTGTGGGTCAGTTTGCCATATTTGGAGAGTCTTACGGTCGGTGGACTTTAGTTAGCGAACTGTAAGTGTTAATTTGTAATTGTAAACTATAGTGTAATATTATTCTATTTGTACACATTTATATATAAATAGTTTAGTTATTTAGTATTACCAATATCTTATATTATTTGTATATTATTTTAGAAATAGATAACATTTAGTAGAATATTGTTATTGTAAATTGATATTAGTTTAATAATTTAGTTGTTTTTAATAATCTCATTGTATTCTTTTTAATTTGTTAATAAATATTAGATTCTTGAATTAAGTAATAGTTTAGTCCATTTTACACCCAGTAGCCCGTAACAAATTGGTGTCAGAAGTGGGATATTGTGTAATTGTTATTATTTTGTAATTATTGGGCTACTGTTTGAAAAATGACTTCTCAGAGTCTTAAATTGATGGATTTAAAAGTTGCGGATTTAAAACGGGAATTAGAAGAACGTGAACTGGATTCTTCCGGGAATAAAAGTGTACTGCAACATCGCTTGCGTCAATTTTTTGTAGAGTTAGGGGAAAATCCAGATGACGTTCTGTTTGAAACTGATTTAAGCAAGTTGTCTGCAACTTTTAAAAATGAATTAGGCAATGTAGAAAATAAGCTAGGTAATGAATTAAGCAATGTTAAAAATGAGCTAGGTAATGAGTTAAGCAATGTAGAAAATAAGCTAGGTAATGAATTAAACAATGTTAAAAATGAGCTAGGTAATGAGTTAAGCAATGTAGAAAATAAGCTAGGTAATTTACAAAATGAGTTAAGCTATGTAGAAAATAAACTAGAGTCTAAATTAGGTACATTAGAGACTAAGTTAATGGAAAGTGTTGAGAATAAGTTAGCCGATGTAGATAATAAAGTAGCTGATGTAGAATCTAGGTTAGGAGAAAAATTGAATTCAATTGAAAGCAAACTTAGGCAAAGAGTGGAAGCTATAGAGGGACTTATGAGCAACCTACCGACGAACAACACCGACCATAAAACCATTCTGCCCACCAATAATAGGACGCCACCAGCTCACAACACCATTCCAGTATTCGACGGAAAGACGCCGTGGGAGGACTACATGACTCTCTTCGAAACAGCGGCTTCGATCCACGGGTGGTCACAGGAGACCCAAGCTTCAGCGTTGTGCCTGGCCTTGCGTGGAGACGCCTTGGGAGTACTGCAGGGGATACCCATGTCGGAGCGGTCCAACTACGCGGAGCTGATCAGAAGACTGGAGATGCGTTTCGGCCACCGCCACATGGACCAGCTATATCGCTCACAGCTGAGAAGCAGGGTCCAGAAGACCAACGAGACTTTGCAGGAATTTGAAGCGGATATTGCCGGGCTGGTGAGGAACGCCTATCCATCGGTCACCGACGATGTCTACGAAAGCTTGGCTGTCGACAAATTCCTGGATGGACTTCGGGATCCAGAGACACAGCAAGCAGTGAAGCTCGCCAGGCCGAAAACATTGGGAGACGCATTATCCCAGGCCATGGAGTTCGAGGCTGTTAGGCAGTCTGTACGGGGCCATGCGCGAGTTAGAGCAGCAGAAGCGGAGCCTAATGTGGTCCCTAGCATCGAAGACATAGTAAGTAAAGTTTTGGAGGCTCTCGGGACCCGTAAGAAGGAGATACGCTGTTGGAGCTGCGGCCAACTGGGACACCCTAGAAGCAAGTGTCCATCGAAGAAGCAAGAAAAGCCACAGGAAAACTAAGTAGGGTTGATGGGAAGGGGCAACTGTCAACCCGTAACGTCAAAGGCCCCAGGAAGGCCATCAGAGTTGCGTCAATAGGAAGCAGAACGAACAGTTTCTACGTTGATGGGATGGTGAACGGGCAGCTGCGAAGTCTGCTAATAGATACCGGCGCAACCATGACAATCTTGAACTCGAAAACACTTCCAGCTGAGAAGATCTTACCAACAACTTGGGCATTACGGACTGCCACGGGACAGCCAGCCAAGGTCTACGGGGAGACAGTTGCCACCTTCATCATCGGGGGTCAACATCTGAAGCACCGCGCTCTCGTGGCAGAAATCGATGAAGATGTCATATTGGGCATGGACTTCATGATCGCATACGGAATCAAGCTGGACATGGAAGCTTTACCTGCACAGAGCCAAATCGTGACGCATGGGACGGTCGAAGGACATCTACCAGAGGGTCAATGTGTACTACTGGAACCCGGAACGCACGAAGAACAAGAGATTGGACGCGGCGTACTGGTTGCTAGGTCTCTCATCAAGGCCGGACGGACCACTCCAATCCGGCTAATGAACCTGAACAGCTTCCCGGTAACGCTAAAGAAAGGAACACCGGTCGGGGAGTGTACCACCGCTACCTCAGTGGTTCGTCAGCTGCAACGTCATCCCACCGAGCTTCGAGGGCTCCCAGAGGAACTAAAAGGATTTGTGGATGCATCATGTCGCGACCTCTCACCTGAACAGAGCGAGGAGGTGAAAAACATGATTACCCGATGGCATGACGTCTTCGAGATCGGCCCAGGACCACGGGGTAGAACGGATATCGTCCAGCACAGGATTAACACTGGGGATGCGAAGCCTATCCGACAGGTCCCGCGGAGGCTGCCGTTAGCTAAACGGGAGGACGCCGAGGAGATTATTAAGGAGATGGCAGCTGATGGTGTCATTGAGCCTTCAAGTAGCCCCTGGATGTCTCCTGTCGTATTGGTGAAGAAGAAAGACGGAACGACAAGGTTCTGCGTAGACTACCGTCTTCTAAACAACGTCACCAAGAAGGACAGTTATCCGCTTCCCAGGATTGACGATACGCTGGACACCCTGGAGGGGTGTAAACTCTTCTCTACCTTGGATCTCCGCAGTGGATATTGGCAGGTTGGATTGGCACCTGAAGATAAAGAGAAGACGGCGTTTTCAATTGGCACTGGGCTCTGGCAGTTTACAGTAATGCCGTTCGGGCTTTGCAATGCTCCTGCCACATTCGAGAGGCTGATGGAAAACGTGTTAAGAGGTCTCTCTTGGGAAGTATGCCTGGTGTACCTAGACGACATCATTGTGCTGGGAAAGTCCTTCGCTCACCATCTGAAGAATCTGGAGAAGGTCTTCGAACGACTGCGTGCAGCGAACCTAAAGTTGAACCCGAAGAAGTGTAATCTCTTCCGAAGGCAAGTCAACTACCTGGGGCATATTGTGTCAGACAACGGAGTTGCTGTTGACCCAGAGAAGATAGCAGCGATCACCGAATGGCCAGTACCTCGAGATAAGCACCAGGTGAGAAGTTTTCTCGGGCTCTGCACCTATTACCGGAGGTACGTGAAAGGATTTGCTGACATCGCAAAACCTCTTACCAGGCTTACCGAGGAGAAAAGGACTTTCCATTGGGACCACGAGTGCCAGGCATCCTTCGAGGAGCTGAAGAGAAAATTGAGTAGTGCTCCTATTCTGTGCTATCCACGTCCCGAGGGCAAGTTCATACTCGACACAGATGCCAGCAACATCGCCATTGGAAGTGTCCTCTCTCAGCTCCAAGACGGAGAAGAAAGGGTGATTGGCTATTTCAGCAAGGCACTCTCAGCTCCGGAACGCAACTACTGTGTCACAAGGAAAGAGCTTCTGGCAGTAGTAAAATCCATAGAGCACTTCCATAAATATCTATACGGAAGAAGGTTCCTGCTGAGAACGGACCACGCGGCTCTAATGTGACTGCTGCGATTCAAGTCACCGGAGGGACAAGTGGCGAGGTGGATCGAGCGCCTTCAAGAGTACGACTTTGAATCTGCTCATCGTTCTGGAACGAGCCACAGGAATGCGGATGCGCTGTCAAGAAGACCATGTGAAGATGAAGAATGCAGGCATTGTTCCCGACAAGAAGAGAGGCAGGGGACAGTATTGAGGACAACGGTTGTTATCGACAGTTGGCGGGACACAGAGGTGTCAAAGGAACAGGACGAGGACCCGGACTTAAAACAAATAAAGGAATGGAAAATATCGGGGCGAGGAAGACCGACCTGGCAGGATGTGGCTCCAATGTCGAAGAATGTAAAAACGTACTGGGCCCAATGGAACTCCATTGTAGTGGACAACGGGCTGCTGAAACGGGCATTGGAGAACGCGGAAGGAGATCAGCGTAGGCTACAGCTCATCGTTCCAAGGAATAAAGTGCCCGAAGTGCTTAGGGAACTACATGACGGTGTAACTGGCGGCCATCTTGGAGTTCACCGGACATTGGAAAAAGTTCGTGAACGCTTTTACTGGGCAAACCTTAAGGACGATGTGTTGGACTGGTGCAGGCGTTGTGCGGCTTGTGCGGCTTCTAACGGGCCAACAAGAAGAAAGAGGGCCCCTATGAAGAAGTACAACGTGGGAGCACCGTTCGAGAGGATAGCAATCGACATCGCTGGCCCTTTCCCTGTGACGGACGAAGGCAACCGATATATTCTCGTGGCCATGGACTACTTTTCTAAGTGGGTGGAAGCGTATGCCCTTCCGAATCAAGAGGCAGTCACGGTTGCAGACGTACTTGTGAAGCAGCTCGTCAGCCGGTTTGGAGTACCCATGGAACTTCACGCTGACCAGGGAAGAAACTTTGAGTCTGCAGTCTTCTCCGGGATGTGCGAAGCACTGGGAATACGGAAAACCAGGACGACACCTCTTCACCCTCAATCGGATGGCATGGTGGAGCGCATGAACAGGACAATGGGTCGATATTTGTCTAAAGTGGTCTCCGAGCATCAGCGAGACTGGGACCAGTATCTTCACTTGTTCTTGTTAGCCTACCGGAGTTCAGTCCATGAAGCAACGGGGCAGACCCCCGCAAATGTGGTCTTCGGCCGAGAACTTCGTTTGCTTTGTGATCTGAAATTCGGGTTCAAGCCAGACGAGGAAGTTAACGGAGAAGAATACGTCACGAATCTACGGAAGCGGATGGATAATATCCACGAAAAGGTTCGTGCAAACATCCAGGGAGCCAGTGACAGAATGAAGGAGCGTTACGACATCAGGGCAGAGAAAGGTGGATTCCAACCTGGAGATTTGGTCTGGCTACATGATCCTCGAAGAAGGCGAGGCTACTCACCTAAACTTCAAAACTCCTGGGATGGCCCGTTTGAGATCATCAATAGGATAAACGACGTCATCTATAGGATCAGAAAGCAGCCAAAAGGAAAACCCAGGGTAGTCCATTTTAATAGACTGGCCCCATACAAAGGAGACCATGGCCCGACAAAAGACCAGCAAGTCAGGTACCTCAACAACGTGGAGGCCAGTAAGGTATCAGTTGCACAACCTAAGGTACAAGGTTCCCGTGGAGTAACTCAGGCAGTATACAGAGATATCTTCTCGTTACCCGCGGACTATTCTCTGGCCCATTGTGTAGCCGAAGATCTGAGGACTTCCCGAGGGATTGCAACGGTCTTCAGGAAGAAGTTTGCTGGAACTGAGGAACTGGAACGCCAAGGACCACGCGTCGGGAAAGCACTCCACCATACGCACGAAGGACGACACCTGTTCTACTTAGTTACCAAGTGTGCTACTGATCAGAAGCCCACATATGACGCACTGCGGCGAAGCCTCGACGACCTGCGGAGTAAGCTTCTGAGACTGCGTGTCACCAAGCTCGCGATCCCTAAGTTGGGCTGTGGATATGACGGCCTGGAGTGGAAGGTTGTCAGGAACATGCTTGAACAGATATTCGCCAACTCTGGAGTCGCCATATTGGTGTGCACATTCAACCCCTGGAAAGGAAATGCGTCTCCATCGAGGGAAGCTCATAACCGCCCGATTTCTCCGGACTATGCTCTGGGGCAGAGCACTTTTAAGGAGGGGGCAGTGTTACGGTCAGAGAGGGAAGAAGGACCGGCTGGGAGGATAAGACAAACAATGGGATTAAGCGGAAGGGATTATAGAATGGCGTAGATCCTTGTGGGTCGGTCTAGGCGGTTCTCGGTCTTCTTCCGAGAAATCCCCACCCCGACCGGCCTTGCCTATATAAAAAGGACAGCTGTTCTGGCCGGGAGTCAGTAGTAAGACGAGTTAGTAATAAGCCAGTGAGTAGCAGTCGTTAACTAGTGGCAGTGTGTGTGAGTTAGTTAGTATTAGTATCAGTCTGTAATAAGTGCTTAGTGAGCAACAGTGATAATTAGTGGCCGTGTAATAAGTGTAATAAACTGTGGGTCAGTTTGCCATATTTGGAGAGTCTTACGGTCGGTGGACTTTAGTTAGCGAACTGTAAGTGTTAATTTGTAATTGTAAACTATAGTGTAATATTATTCTATTTGTACACATTTATATATAAATAGTTTAGTTATTTAGTATTACCAATATCTTATATTATTTGTATATTATTTTAGAAATAGATAACATTTAGTAGAATATTGTTATTGTAAATTGATATTAGTTTAATAATTTAGTTGTTTTTAATAATCTCATTGTATTCTTTTTAATTTGTTAATAAATATTAGATTCTTGAATTAAGTAATAGTTTAGTCCATTTTACACCCAGTAGCCCGTAACACTATTAAATAATTATTTTCAAAAAAATAGTTCACATTTAAAAGGCAATTTGGTAGCTCAGTTCAGTTAGCACTTAGTTCCTTAACTGAGTGAAGAAATATGACATCTTGCTTTTTGATTGAGTGACCGAAATTTGGCACGTTATTTCCCTTACTATAAAAGTCTAAAGCAGATTAAACCAATGACTAATTTTCATATGATTCAACTTCAATAACGGGGCGACCTGTGGTCTAGTGGTTACCGTAATAAACTACTAAATCCAAGATCGCGGGTTCGTAGCCCGGCAGGTGGCCCTAGGATTTTTTAAAGGGAGTAATAATCCTCAGTTACGCCGTCTTTCGGAAGGGACGTTAAACGGGGGTCCCGAGTCTGTACGATGTCAGGTACTCGTTACAAATCCCTATCCTAATTAAACCTGGATAGGCAAAATTTAGAGCTCCCAATATAGCATCGTCCGACTAGCCATAGCAGCCTAAAGTTACGTTAAATGAACAATCAAACTTCAATAACAATTTAGTAGAGAGTATTGATAGCCTTACCACAGTAACCTACCCGTGTATTCTAAACCCTCTTTAATACTATCCTACGAATATTATAAATGCGAAAGTTTCTTAGTATGTTTGTCTCTCTATCACGCAAAAACTACTGAACGGATTTGGATGAAACTTTACAGTAATATAGGTTACACCACTAAATTATAACGCATCGATAAATTACCTATATTGTTTGAGCAACCTCGAAATAGTTATTGGACCTTTCGATGAGAGCTCCGAAATGGATAAGGAAAATAAATTTCTGATTCAATTACACCAGATCCCATGTCATTTTGATTGTAACCTTTTATTAAACTAATAACATAAATCAATAATTTTTTTTTATGAAAAAAACAAACAATTAATTAAATTAATCGAACAATTTAAACGTTTTTATAATTAGAAAATGAAGTTACTAATATTAACTAAATTATAAACAACTAATTAATAACAAAAATAAAACAATTATTATTTAATCTTACGATAATAAATTTAACTCTATTAAATTACAAATAAATGAAATGTTCAAATAAAATATATTACAAAATAATGAATGTTTATCTGGTTTTGTAGTTGAAATGATATTTAAAAAAAAACTCTTATCTGTCTGTCGAAGTAGATTCGAGCAGAAGATTCTCGGCAGGGAGAGCTGGGTGTTGAGACAACAGAGGATTTTCGTCGGCAGGGCGAGCGAAGATGTTGAGATGATCGACTGGGTCAATTCGAATTGGTCGAATCGATGACTAAGTTTAAACTAATTACACCTGCAGGTGGGCAGCAAATTAGTATCTTCTTTGAATTCAAAATGCAACTTTGGGCTCCTACAGAGCATACGATGTGCACTTCGAGAGGCTCTTGCCAACACTGTCTGGCTCGGTCTAGCCGGAGCAAACAAAAGCCGGTCGACTCCGCTTTGTTTTTTTCTCTTCACTTTTATAACATATGTTTTCAAACTTACTACAAATATTACACTTATCACTTAAAAAATAAAATTACCCTTTAAATTAAATTATTCTAAACAACAATGAAATAAAACGTTTAAATTATTATATTGAAATAAAACTGTGATAAATAAGTAAAGAAAATGTTTTTTCTATTACCAAAAAACGATTTAATTATCATAATTAAAACTAATAATATTTTATAAGGTTAATCCTTCATCTGGCCTTAACATATATATGTACATTATTCTAATCCTTTCAGTTTTAATTTCTCGCTGCTGCCGTACGACAAGTGAAACCGTTATACTAAGTAATCCTTTTCAATAATATTACATACTAATACTTTACTGGCCCGAACAACAGTAAATGAAAGTAACTTCTGTCCGTCCCGTTTGTTAATCTGTGTCAGTGTATGTTTCACGGCTGTGCTGATCCGTTTGAGATGAAATTTGATACTGATAATCTCAAGCCTGGGGAAGGACATAGGCTACTTTTTATCAACACGCTACACAGCCGAAGTTTATATAAAACTGTGACCTGAATGACTAACACACCCAGCAGAAACCACTGAACTTAGCACCTTGAAATTCGTAGATAGGTTCTTTGTATAGCTTAAATGAGCACTAAGAAAGGAATTCGGACAATTCCACCCCCAAGGGTTTCCCGCTTAATATAATAGAGGTTCAAAGATTGTATGGAATCCGTCAGTTCTGAAGTTAGGCATCTGAAATTTCGGATGTACGAGTAACATAAAGTTACAAAAAATGTATTTATTTCTTTAAAATAATCTGTCACGAAACTTTATGTGGCATACCAAATTCCACGCGAGCGATGCCGGGGGCAAAAGCTAGTCTTTCATATAGTTTTATTAAATATCTTTCAGTGATAATCCATTTTTAAAAATTTAAAAGAATTATCCTTATTTATTTATTTATTATTGAATTTTAAGGCATACAAATTTTTAAATAATAATAAATATTATATTTATACATTAAATTGGTTAAACGCATAGGCTCACTGTCTCAAATCTATTTTAAACTTGTATGTGGACAGTAGGAAATAAGTATACCCTACATTTAAACAAATAAAGTTTAAAGTGACATAAAAAAAAAAAAATATGAAGGTATCTATCCTTTTTCGCTATTGTTTGGGCAATACATATTTTAAATCTGTATTTTTTACGGTTTTAAATGTTATTGTCTTGTTTTTTACAGAAAATTTTTACTTGTAACTTTTGTAGTTATGTACAGTATGGTTTTTGATACATAAAACCAGAAATTGTTGTGATTTAGAATGACTTTGTGGTCGAAACATCTTAAGACTTAATAAATGAAGAAATTATTGACTGGATAATGCTTTTTTCCTTCCTAATTTAGAAAAATTTGACGTATTTAGTCAAGTGAGATACGTCATATTGAAATGACCAATGACTAAATTTTAGAAACTTTGAATAATGTTAAACATATTTTTTTATGAAAATTTATCATAATGAATTTATGAGCCAATCAATTCATTATTAAACACCTGAAGATTTTTCTAGAATTTTTTAAATATTGGATTGATGTAATTATAATTCTCCAATACTAGATTTTTACTTCATTATTATTACTACTACTAGTATAATATCACGTAAAATATCACTATAGTATATTATACATTACTATACAATAGAGTCCCTTATCACTATTTTTTGTTGTCAATAAAAAACAATATCAGAGAAGCACAACGACTATCGATATATCGAACAAGGAGTTTTAGCTGTTAGTCTTTTTCGTAAGCTAAGCCTTTTTAAGATTTTCTTCTATAAAATAACGTCCTTTCGATCCAGTTACCGGATATTTTATATGTTTTATAACATCATATAACCAGGAAGTGACCAATATATGAAAATAACCATGAACCAAAAACGGTTTTTAGAGGTCTTTATGTTAAATAGACTCAACTCCAAATTTTACTACGTAAGTTCGATATAGAATAACTTTAAGATTACTTACTGATGGTACTTGCGACAATCTGCTTCTTCCGACCCCTCTTCATCTCGATGGCATAAGAAATACTACAGAAATCACGTTGATTACAACTAATACGTGAGAACAAACAGAAATTTGTAACTTTCTCATATGAATACAAAGGAAAATTGTTAATTACTTAGCTAATTATAAATTATTTAATCGTTTTATATAATTCCCACAATTTTTACTAACCTTCAATTTAAGGTGAAAATCAAAACTGGCATGCCGCCTTAGGCTCGTTTCACACTTAAACGGTTTGGTTCGGAGCCAATTTTAAATGTTGTTAATTTTAAATGTTGTTGTTTAATGAAAAATGAGTGATTCACTTGACATTGATGTTGATAGTCTGATTTCATCAGTTCAATCACGTGCAGTTCTGTGCGACGTAACGTTTGTTAAGATGTACTAAGAAGAGTTTGTAAGAAACGTTAATTAGACCAGCCTTTAATCACGGTGCTTTGAGTGCGGTGTAACTTAGTGAGTAGAGATCTGTGTTACTGATGTCTAGGCTTTGAGTAACAGACTGGCTGAACCAGATACATTTTTTAATCAAATAACTACCTTATTGGCCACAACCATTCTCTATTGAAGGAAAAGCCTGGCGGTTGAGCGTGATCTTGGACAAAACATCTTGCACAATCCTTACGATGTACTGAACCAAATTTCATTCATGACTTGTAGTGGCATAATCGTTTTTTTTTGTTTTTGTTTTTTTCGCCATTACCTCATTTGATACACTGGTCTCTTCCACCTCAAATTCAGGCTACGAGGAATTGTAATATATTATTAAATGTTAATTAGCTAAAACAAACTTCTAATAATAACTATGGAGTAAATCAGCCCTCTTCATGCCCGTTGGTAAATAATGAGTAATGATTATAATTTATTTTATTTTATTAGTTATTGATATTATTAATTTTTAAATATTTTTATTTGAAAAGGAAAGATATGTCCAGGACCGGGACTTTGAACCCGGGTCGTCTAGATCGCTAGTCTAGAACTCTACCAATTGAGCTATCCTGGCTTAATCAGGCTCGCGAGGACATGGGATCAGTGAAAAGAAAGGATATGTCCAGGACCGGGGAGCGAGCTTGATTAAGCCAGGATAGCTCAATTGGTAGAGTTCCAGACTAGCGATCTGGACGACCCGGGTTGGAGTCCCGGTAATGAACATATCTTTTCTTTTCAAATAAAAATATTTAAAAATGAGTAATGATGTTGAGTCAAGTATAAAAGGTTTTTCTAAAACATCCTAGTTCAAACTAATATTAGAAAATAGTTATTATTACTTTTTGTAAACATCGAGGAAGGATTGTAATAGGGAAATGTTTTGGTTTTTATATTTCTACAGTAATATCGGGATTACGGATATTCTATTTTATAAATTCATTCTGAGAGGAAGTGCCGCTGGGAACCGCTTTACACTAATCCTTCTTATATCATAATTGTATGTAAATGTCCCTACATCAGTTAGAAGTATTATTGTATTATTGACAGGTTCGAATAAAGATTTGTTACATTATTACATCAGTTTACCTGGGACTTAAGATATCTATCCGATATTACCAGAAAAAACTTATAACTGCTGCGACGCCGCACAGCGCTAAAATACGCTTAAAAATAATTAAATCCTCAAGAAATTGAAGTATAGCCTGGAAATTTGGCAGTCTTGTTTGTGTTACCTAGTAGTTGGATAGTACATATTATGAAACGAATTTGAGGATAATGAAATAGTCAGTATACAAGTCAATTGTCAAGAAATAGAACAAATATTTTTCAAAAAAGATGTGTGAGGTATTATTCCAATATATAAATTCATATTATATTAATTCGTGTGGGATGCCATGTAATACAAATGAAATTTTTATAGGTATTTATAAATCTACGAATTTATATGAATGAGAATGTATTTTATGTATATACAAAAAAAAACATCATCTGATGCTCCCTCAACATGAGAAATTAACTGTTCAGCATCCATCCTCAAGGTCCAGTGCGATTGTTAGCCATTTAGTCCGTAATGACGAAACTAAGGAGTCTGAAGAGATGAGGATGTTGTGCATCTTCATCCGTAGAAATGCGGGAACATTTTCGGCTGGTGTTCAGCTTGAATTTTCTGAAATCTTTCTTCCGCGCTTCTTGTGCCTCTTCAAACGTTCAACTAATTGGCATCGGAGTTGAACCCAACAAAGTTTTTACATGAGGCAGAATCATAAGAAGCGATGACGGCATATAATAACAACTATAATAGCGAACATACAGTTCATATGTTTCCATACAATATTAATCGATTTTGCCTGAATCTACGTTGTAGCCCCTAAAAAGAACCTGAAGGACAACGTAAAATCAATGGATGAGGTTTTTCATCAACGCCTGTCACTTCTGCAGCTAACTTCCAGTTGCGAAAAAAACGACGAGCAGTATTGTCATCATTATTCGTCCCTACTCCCTACTTCGGCACATCCATTACATATTTTCTCTTTCAAACTTTTTGAATTAGGTTTTTTCCTCTATATTCCTTCATAGCTTTTTCATCTTGAGATCTTGCACTCCATTTTTTGAAAGGAAGACGGTGCCCTATGTGGAGGACACACTCCATGAACATGATCCATGCGTGAACCGTTGGCATTCGGTAAGCAGTAGATGAGTCATTGACGGCTTTCGTACTCACCAAAGGAACGTTGTTCATCTCACTGGGTCTCGAGCCACATACCCAACACGAGAAGGAGGATGCTGTACCCATGATAAATTGTCTAACTTTGCCATCTATCATAGTTAAATAAAATTTATGGTGAAGTATGAATACTACATTATCGATTGTGACAGAAGTAGGTTTTCAATTTCTGTTTCACAATCCACTTCCAAAACAAAGATAAATCCTGAGTCTGTGGCAGATTTCCAATATGAGCGGAGGATGCAAAAAATCTGTTCACTGTAATATCCACTAGATTACCAAGCTCCCCCTTCCGAAAGTGAAATAAAAGGATAGAACAACTTTTTAGCTTCTTGTAGTTTATGGTAAGATGGCAAAACGTTGGTTGTATTGGTTACTTGTCAATCCTCCACCAAAATATAATGCCAATACTACATCCCCGTTTGATGCTGATGGTTCATCATTTAATTCATCTAATTCATCAGCATCAGAGATTAAATTACGTATGGCATTAGCAATGTTATTCTTACCTGCGGCTCGCAATCTGCTCTCTAGCGCATATTGCAGTTCACAATGACTGTAATTTTCGATTATGAGCTGAGCTAGGCGTCTCTTTGAGCTTTCACTAGGGGCATTAAAATCTTTTTTCGGACGAGCCTTACTGGAACCAGCACTACTGTATTCCACGGCTGAACCGCTGGCATCCGGTGGATACCACTCAAAACAAAAATCATTGAGCCAAAAATCATTATTTTTATTTAAAAAACAGTTTTGTTGCGTGAACACGCGGCCCATTTTGTTTTAAATTTATTGCTATCACTTAATCTTAACTTATCTTTAATTAACTGTTGGTAAAGATTGGACAGGAGAAATTCATCCACTAAATATTCAAATAAAGTGTGTCCATTTTGCTCCTTTGACTTCAATAATTCTTCCACAAGGACACGGATTTTTATTTTTATTGATGGCATGGTAAGAACACAGACATAAACGACAACCGACATGATATAAGAATGGAGTACAGAACTAAAGGATTACGATCACCCCTCACCCGTTGGTTTGTTTACACAGGCATGGAATTAGAGCGTTTAATCGCTAAGTTTGGGCTCAGGATCCAAAGTTTGCAGGTTTACGCAGCTAATTCCCTTTCAGAATTTTCATTCAGAACCTTGATGACTAATTAATGTTTATTTCAAAGATACTTAAGAGGCGATTTTTTGTAGTGTTTTGAAAAAAAAAATGGTTTGAAAACCTTAAATTCCCTAATTTTTCTGTGCTGGTCAAAACTGATTTTCGGATTGAATATTGGATTATTCATTTTCTTCCTCCTATCATTATCATTTGACAATTTTTGGAAGAGAGAAATTAAATATACCCGCCTTTAATATGAAAAAAAAATTACAGACTATTTGCTTAAAAGCAATTTTTTTTATATCCCCGCACTTCAAAAATACGGGTAAATGTTTTTTATCACTGAGCACTTAGAAAGGAGTGGCGTTTTAAACCCTACCCACCTTTACAATTTTATTATGAAATAATAATGATTAAAATCATTTAAAAGAATATTTTCTTTTTTTTATCCAAATGGACTTATACCACTTTCAAAAATAACAGCTCATTTGTTGTTTTATTGCATGAAATAACAATTCCCAAGGGAGCATTAATTAATCATGACTGAATAAATACAAATAAATAAATAATCAATATAATTTTTTATTGTTTTTATTTACATCGCATTAAGAACAATAAGCATTTTAATGTATTTTCCTAAAACTTATAATTCATTAAATCCAAGATGAAATATTGTATAGTAACTTTTTTTTTCTCTTTATATTTTTATCCACACCTGTCAAATAAAAATAATTGACAATCAGCGGATTGGCTGAAGGTAAAATACAGAAAGCCATAAAGAAGAACAGTAACCAGTGGTACCTCTCCTGTGGCTTGATTTAATTTCCTATGGTAATAGATCCCTCATCCACGTTCTTTTTTATCTCCTCCTAGTGTTCTCAAGCATGAGAGACGAGGCCATTTGTTTTATTAATGGGTTTGGATGTCCGTGTAGTTTTTCTTGAAAGCGTTTTTAGTATCTTCGTCAACCGCTTGTATTGTATTGTAACCTAACTATAAAAAAAAAAATATATGTTTTAAGTAAATGTTTTGATATATGCCATGAAATAGGTTGAACACACTATCTATTGAAGAAATCCATCAAAATAAACTTCTCAGACTCTAATGAAAGAATAGCAACAAATGATAACTCATCATCATACTTTTTTCCTCTTCGACCGCTGTGCAGTGTGAGGATCCTTCTTATAGAGCCTGGACCAGTTCTCTTAGCCTGTTACAGTCCATTCCTCTCATCCTGAATCTTATGCTGTCTTCCCAGGATATGCAAGGTCTTCCTGGCGATTCTATCTGGCTCCATCCTAAGTAGATATCCGAACCACCTTAATTTGTGTTCCTACAGGATAGTCTCCGCTGGTTTAATATCGAGACTAGCCTGTATTGTTGTTTTCTTTATCTTATCTCTCCGAGTTTTCTTTTCTTCTTTTCACTAGTACCTCATTTCCATAGCTTATACCTCATTTCTGTAGTCAACAGTATTTCTGTTATGGGTGTCTGGTGGCTAGTTTATGAACAGAACTTTGTTGTTATGTGTAAAACTCATCAATAAAACCCAAATCAATTTTCTGTTGTGAAAATAAAAGTGGCCGATTTCATTTTTTTTAGGCTTGTTGACCTAAATTTTTGAGTAAAAATATTCCCCAAATCATCAGGATATCATTCACCAAATCGAAATTTGAGAAATATCATTTTCCTCTACGGTTGTGCATAGTATTCAGTGCATTATGAGTATCTCGGATTTAACATCTCGGGGTAGGGAGTTGGCGTCCCCATTGCCCAGTCTTCGGACTGCAATCAGCCACTGGCCCTCCAGGTTGGGGGAAACCCAGTACCGGGGGGGTATAGCCCGGCCACCCTTCCTCCTGAGGGGACATAAATATTCCGGAGGTCAGTTGTCCCGAGGTAACGGGGCCTCCTGGGCTGGGCCAATCACCCGCCTGGGAGTATAGCTGATTCGAAGAAACCTAGCGAAAAGACTCAGAGCAATGGACGAACTAAACGAAACCTAGCAAGAGACCGGGATAGATTCGGCTCCTGGCTGGACGGTCCCCTACGCTAAAAGGTACAATAGGGGGAAGCGAAAGAAGAAAAAGGGTTTAACAAACGAAACTCTCTGTCTAAGAAATACAAATAAACCTCTAGAACATCCTAGATATAAAACTTATACAACTGAACTACCAATAAACAACAAAACAATAGATGTCTTAAAAAAATAATTTTTACCTGAAGAAATACAGTTTTTTGGAACCCAATCACTTCAATAACTACAGACTGTCACAATGGAAACGTTGATGACTGAAAAATATTCTTCCAACCAGTGGTGAACTATGCTTATTTTACAGTCTGTTATGTATACTAAACTATTAGTAACAATTTTTATTAAATCTAACTTCAATATGAAAATTGTGAACATTTACTTACACATAAGACTCCTTAGAACGCATGCTGTAAGTAACCATACTTGATACAATAAAAATAAAATGTTCAGAAACAATTACTAGTAGTGATATATCTCTCCTTCAAAAGACCGACATAATTCAACAATTGGCATTTTTGAGTTAAGCCTTCAGTAGCAATTGTACTGGTTGAAGCTTTATTCAGGAACAACATATCTGATATTCCGTTTTATTAGGTTACCTTCAGTTTCCTGACCATTAATTATTATTTGTCATGAAAAACCTAATTCTAAAATGCTCTATTTCAAGTAATTATAAGTTAAACCTTAATTTCGGGCGCCAATAAATAAATACTGAATTTAATAATAATTTATATGATATGAATTAATATGACAAAATAAATTATATTAGAATGGACGAATATTTGCATTTCCCCAAAAAATAACATAAATCGGGTTTTACCCACTCATTTGACATAAACACTTTCAAATGTTAAATTATATCCTTTAACTATCCTAATCCCCACTTTATAGGACTTCACTTAAAACATATAAGAATTACAGTACCTTTGTCACTTTGACGTATATGTCAACAAAATGTCCGCTTCTCTTATTCCTTGGTTCTCCAGGTAGGCTTGTTCTTTGTTCTCAAATGTGATATTCAAATGAATGTTTAATTTATATTCACATATATTACTTATCAATTTATAATAGTACAAAATAATATTTACAAGTTACATCATAACCTTTATTCATCGCTTAAACCTATTTCAATTTCCAATCATCCAAATGCAAATTTTCGTCTTTATCTAATTATATATATATTTATATATATATTGTTTAATAATTATTTTTGATACCTTACAATTTGTTTGTATTTCGTGTAATACTTAGAGGACTAGTTTTCTTTCTGCTGTTAGTGATTCGATGCACTCAACGATTTTACATATGTGATTATTTGCACATCTTAAAAGTTATAAGTTGCTATTTATACGAATAAATCATACTCTTCACACTGTTCCTTTCTTTGTTTTTTAAAAATATATTTTTATAAATAATGCGGGGGTGACTCCTACCCGCCAGACGGCTGACCGACCGTTACAATACAATAGTCTGTTCGTTTAATTTACTACTAGTCGCTCAAATTTCAGAACTATAATTTACATGTATTCTGTAGTTCAAATTGTTAATTATTTTTTTCAATATGATTTAAGCAGGAAAAAAACACACTTACCACTCCTGTCAACTTGTTCCATGGCTGCAAACAGAAAAAAAAACATGTGGAAGAGAATGGTCCGGGTAGAGGTCAATAAATTTCTCTGAATATCTAGAAATATTTATTCTAAATATTCAGAGAAATTTATTGACCTCTACCCGGACGATTTTTTCCACATATTTCATCAAGGTCAACTATGTTCATTCAAAATATAAAAAAGCAGTGAAAGAGGACCGTAAATCAAAATGTACTTTGAAAGTAATGCTTCAGAATGTATCAGTTAGCACAATTTTATTTTCATACATTGGTGGATATTCTCTGGCACATCCGAAAAGTAGACAGAAGTATACTATGGAATAAAAGAATTGAGTACAGCATAAAAATTTGGCTTAATTGTTTTTTTACAACTCTTCATTATACCTCGTATGGTTGTGGGTAAACCTTACTATTCGCTATTTGTTAGAAACTCCTTTTTAGAGTTCTTCTATAACAGAGCTATTTTTCCATTTTAATCAGTAAACATGTGTAACGCAAGCAGCCATGCTTCTTTGTGAACATGGATTGGTAATAGATAACTATTTAAATCTTCATAAGTGTATTTTGAACAGGGCACAGTCTACAATATCAACAAAATACAGTATACAATAATAATACGATAATGATTTGTACTAATACTATTAATTATCAATAATTTATTATTATGTATAACACTCAAGCACATATTGAAATTTTCAATATGAAGCATAGGAAGCCTCAAATCATGGCGACCGTGGGGCACCAAAACTGATCAAGGATTATAGATTAATGCTGACTATCGTTATTTACATAAAAAATGCATTGCGTTATCGCTTATTTACAAGCTGACGTTCATTTACGGGTTTATCCTTCATTTGACCAATCGTTTTTCCTGCTGTCTCGTTCAGAAGCCAAAACAGTAAGATACCACCAATTAGGTTCGCCAAGCTGAAGAACCAGAAGTTGACGTAAATGCCGTATTTCTCATTAATCGGAGAGTAGGCCTTGAGCACAGCAAAGCACAGCACGGCAGAGAGCCCTTCGGTAAAACCGGCTGCTATTCCTCTTGTACTGGCGCCGAACATCTCGGATTTCAAGGTCTGCAGAAGTGGTCCCATGCCGATGTCAACGAAAAAACAATACATAAACAGGCCGATATAGAGTCCCCAGGTAAAGTGAGAAGAATCAATTGTTGTCTTTTCGTGGATGTAGTAATATGCACCGGTCAGAAAATGAGAAACAAAGCAGCCGAAACAGGACCACAAGAGCAGTGGTCTACGACCGACCCAGTCGGACAAGAAGGCGGCTACCACAGAGATCACGACGAAGAGACTATTTAACAGGATGGTCATTTCTGCAGGAGGAAGGAAGGATTCACTTCTGGAGAAGGTGTCCATTGCGTAGTTGACGAAAATTGCCATGCCACCAAGGTATCTTGCAATGCAGACAATTTGTACAATTATAAATGCCTTCCTCTCGTCTTTGTCGAAGAAGAGAATTTTCCAGGATCCCTTCGTCGACATTTCTTCTTCTACTGCTTTCTTCATATCCTGGAGTTCTTCCTCGATTTCTGTATCTCTGAACTTCTTCAAGACCTTCCTCGCTTCTTCTTCCTGGCCAGCCATTAGTAAATAGTAAGGAGTTTCCGGCATGAATATCCAAATAATTGCAAATATAATTGGTAGCGGTAAACAGACATAAGCGAAAACATCATAGCTAACATATGGTCCAAAAGCAGTGGCGTAGAGTATTCCCAGGTACCAGTTGGTCTGGAAGGTTCCCGACAACCTCCCCCGCAGCTTGGGCTCGGCGATCTCTGCCGCGTAAATCGGCGTGACTGTGAATCCGATGCCAGTGACCAGCCCGTGGACGAGCCTCACCAGGATCAGGGAGAGCATCGACTTGGACCAGAGGACCAGAGCCCATCCCACCAGGCAGAGCGGGCTGATGCTCATGATGATATACTTTCGGCCAAACCTGGAACAATATAATTAAGAATAACTATAACTTCAAAACCCACTTTTTTAACAACTTCCTATCAATTCATTCGCTATGAATGTCCTTAAGTTAAATTGTAATATATATATACACTAGCTTTTTCCCACGGCTTCGCTCGCGTGGAATTCGGTCTGCCACATAAAGCTTCGTGACAAATCATTTTAAATAAATAATTTAATTTTTTTTAACTAAAAGTTACTCGTACATCAAAAATTTCAGATGTCTAACTTCAAAACTGACGGATTCCATACGATCTTTGAACCCCTATTATATTAAGGGGGAAACCCTTGGGTGTGGAATTGTCCAAATTCCTTTCTTAGTGGTCATTTAAGCTATTCAAAGAACCTAAGTTCAGTGGTTTCTGATATGCGTTGACCGCTGGGTGTGTCAATCAGGTTACAGTTTTATATAAACTTCCCCTGTGTGGTATGTTGATAAAAAGTAGCCTATGTCCTTCCCCAGGCTTGAGATTATCCATATCAAATTTTATCACAGACGGATCAGCACAACCGTGAAACATACATTGACACTGATTAACAAACGGGACGGACAGAAGTTTACTGTTGTCCGTGTTAGTAAAGGATTAGTATGTAATGTTATTGAATTTATTGAAAAGGATTACTTAGTATATCGGTTTCACTTGTCGTACGGCAGCAGCGAGAAGTGAACTATGTTACTTGATTTGTTTTGTTCAGCGAAAATATGTAGATTTTACGAGTAAGAAACACGTGAGCAAGCATACAAACTTTGCCCCCCTTTTTCACCCCCTTAGGGGTAGAATTTCGGAAAATCCTATCTTATCGGATGCCCACGTCATACAAAGAACACGCCCTCAAAGTTTCAGGTCTCTACAGTTAGCGGTTTAGGCTGTGCGTTGATTCCTCTGTCAGTCATTAAGGACAAAGCTTTTTATAATTATGGTCAAGCTGACTGGAGAGATAAGAAAAGGTGGGGGTCGAAGACTCCACTAAGAAAAGGACTCTCTGAGAAGATCCCGAGGAGGTAGGAGCTAGGAGGAAGCGGAAGACGGAGCCGGCGAACGATGCTGGACGCGGAGTATCCGAAGATGACGAGACCCGAAGACACACCCTACCAAGAAGAACTCTAGATGTACCCCTGTATCACAGATAAGTGTAATTAAATTCCTGCAATGTACTTTATTAAAGTATAATTTTTATTGATTTTTTGTTACTTACTACTATTTGATTAAAATTATATTCTAATAGTTTACCTATTGGTCATTTCCCCTGATACGAGGGAACCGACGATGACGCCAGCTTGAATAATAGAAATGAGCCAAGAGATGTCTTCCACTGTGAGGTTCAGTTCTGGGTCTTCTTCCAGCCGGAGTATGATCGGTTCCAACCAGCCATAAGAAGCACCGGCCAACAGGGCCGAGAGCTGGCCTACCAGAATTAATTGCATTATTAATTATTATCTCTGATTAATTATATAATATGATAACACATAACATAAGTCAGCGGGGGTAAGAAGATAATAAACCTGAATATAATGAAAACACTATGGAATAATGGAAATAGAATAAAGATACTTGAAAAACATTATTTATTTTTTTATTATACTGAAATGTTTTTAAGAGATTCAGTAACACACAATTTTCAGCTAAAGTTCTTTTATTAAAAAATTAATTTTTTTAAAATTTTAATTATTATATATTTGCTGCCCCGGTGAATCAGGCGATAAGTCGAATTTTGCCCCAAATTAGTTAAAACTATAGGAATCGGAATTCAATGGCAAATTGTTTTCACTCGATAGAATTATTGTATCAAATCATAGATCCTACTTTTCATTAAATATTTCTGCTTCTAATCCAATAAGTTGGGATTTTTTCCAATGCATAATAAGTGCCATAAAACGAACTAACAGTGGTGCAGAGTGATATGAAAGACCTCAATCGACCAAAACTGGCAAGATATAATAATAGAAAAATCAAGTATGGGCCTGCAATAACAAAAGAAAAGATAAGATGGGGAATAAAAAAATTAAAGACTAATCAATCTCCAAGCCCGGATGAAATTCATAGTGAGGTATTGTAGTAAGGAAGTTATCCTGTTAATGAAAACTGACATTTATCCGGCTCGGAGGACCATGCATAAGGTAGAACCTTCTCTTGGTGCGATATGGTACCTTCCCTGTCTGGTGTGAGTGGACTGTATAATATATAAATTATATAGATGAAATAAAAGCTTATATAGACACATAAAAGTGTCTGGAGCACATTTTGACCCTGATGTAGACCAGTAGAAGTATAAGAGAGAACAACAGAGTGAAAATGTGCTCCAGACCTAATCATGGAGTAGACCACTCAGAGGGCCAGCAGGGTGAGGAGGAACCTGCAACTACCAAAGTCATTCACAGATGGACAATTTACACAAAACAGTAATATAAAATCATTTTCTTGTATCCATGTATAGAAAGATGTGCCTTTTATTTCATCAGAGAGGGAAGATACCATATCCCAACAAAGGGAAAATATCTCTTCTACCTTAAACAGCTGTCACCAGGAACCTTCTGAAACCCGCAACATGCGTACAACCGCACTGGACAGAGCTACATGTAGGAAGCTCATAGTGGAGGCCAAGGTCCACATAGGGCTGTAGCGCCACGGAAGGATGGATGGTATAGGAGGAATATGAGCTAAATGTGTCATGCACTAAATATCGAGTTTTTGGTCGAAACGATGACGGAGTCTAAACTAATTACACCTGCAGGTGGGCAGGAAATTAGTATCTTCTTCGAATTCATAATGCAACTTTGGGCTCCTATAGAGCATACGATGTGCACGTCAAGAGGCTAGTGCCAACACACTCGGTCTACCCGGAGCGAACAAAAGCCGGTCGACTACCTTTTGTTTTTCTCTCTTCACTTTTATAACATATGTTTTCAAACTTATTACAAATATTACACTAAACAAATAAAATTACCTTTTAAATTAAATTATTCTAAACAACTATGAAATAAAACGTTTAAATTATCATATTTAAATAAAAATGTGAAAAATAAGTAAAGAAAATGTTCTTTCTTTTACGAAAAAATGATTTAATTTTTATGCTTAAAACTAATAATATTTTATAAGGTTACTACTTCATCTGGCCTTAACATATATACGTACATTATTCTAATCCTTTCAGTTTTAATTTCTCGCTGCTGCCGTTCAACAAGTGAAACTGTTATACTAAGTAATCCTTTTCAATAACATTACATACTAATACTTTACTGACCCGAACAACAGTAAACGAAAGTAACTTCTGTCCGTCACGTTTGTTAATCTGTGTCAGTGTATGTTTCACGGCTGATCCGTCTGTGATGAAATTTGATATTGATAATCTCAAGCCTGGGGAAGGACATAGGCTACTTTTTATCAACACACCACACAGGCGAAGTTTAGATAAAACTGTGGTTAATATAAAACCACTGAACTTAGCATCTTGAAAATCGCAGAAAGGTTCTTTGTATAGCTTAAATGA
The DNA here is from genome assembly GCA_964056705.1 of Troilus luridus. Lineage (NCBI taxonomy): Eukaryota > Metazoa > Arthropoda > Insecta > Hemiptera > Pentatomidae > Troilus > Troilus luridus. The sequence continues at coordinate 10,918,069 of OZ057413.1, read as the reverse complement.
GCGCTAAGCAAGAGATTTGGACAATTCCACCCTCAAGGGTTTACCCCTTAATATAATAGGGATTCAAAGATTGTATTTAATCCGTCAGTTTTGAAGTTAGACATCTGAAATTTCGGATGTACGAGTAACTTAAAGTTACAAACAATTTATTTATTTAAAATGATCTGTCACGAAACTTTATGTGGCAGACCAAATTCCACGCGAGCGAAGCCGTGGGCAAAAGCTAGTCTTTCATAAAGTTTTTATAAAATATCTTATAGTGATAATCCATTTTTAAAAATTTAAAAGAATTATCCTTATATATTTATTTATTAAAGAATTTTAAGGCATACAAATTTTTAAACAATAATAAATATTATATTAACTTGGTTAATCGCATAGGCTCACTGTCTCAAATCAATTTTAAACTTTTATGTGGACAATATGGAATAAGTATACCCTATATTTAAACAAAGAAATTTTAAAGTGACATAAAAAAAAAAATTATGAGGGTATCTATCCTTTTTCGCTATTGTTTGGGCAATACATATTTTAAATCTGTATTTTGCTTTTGTAGTTATGTACAGTATGGTTTTGATACATAAAACCAGAAATTGTTGTGATTGAGAATGACTTTGTAGTCGAAACATCTTAAGACTTAATAAATGAAGAAATTATTGACTGGATAATGCTTTTTTCTTTCTTAATTTAGAAAAAGTTGACGTATTTAGTCAAGTGAGATACGTCATATTGAAATGACCAATGACTAAATTTTAGAAACTTTGAATAATGTTAAACATATTTTTTTATGAAAATTTATCATAATGAATTTATGAGCTAATCAAATTCATAATAAAACACCTGAAGATTTTTCTAGAATTTTTAAAATATTGGATTGATGTAATTATAATTCACCAACACTAGATTTTTACTTCATTATTATTACTACTACTAGTATAATATCACGTAAAATATCACTATAGTATATTATACATTACTATACCACAGAGTCCCTTATCACTATTTTTTGTTGTCAATAAAAAACAATATCAGAGAAGCACAACGACTATCGATATATCGAACAAGGAGTTTTAGCTGTTAGTCTTTTTCGTAAGCTAAGCCTTTTTAAGATTTTCTTCTATAAAATAACGTCCTTTCGATCCAGTTACCGGATATTTTATATGTTTTATAACATCATATAACCAGGAAGTGACCAATATATGAAAATAACCATGAACCAAAAACGGTTTTTAGAGGTCTTTATGTTAAATAGACTCAACTCCAAATTTTACTACGTAAGTTCGATATAGAATAACTTTAAGATTACTTACTGATGGTACTTGCGACAAACTGCTTCTTCCTACCACTCTTCATCTCGATGGCATGAGAAATACTACGTTGATTAAACTAATACGTCAGAACAAACAGAAATTTGTATGTTTCTCATATGAATACAAAGGAAAATTGTTAATTACTTAGTTAATTGTTAAATATTTAATCGTTTTATATAACTCCCACAATTTGTACTAACCTTCAATTTAAGGTGAAAAGCAAAACTCTACATGCCGACTTAGGCTCGTTTCACATGTAAACGGTTTGATTCGGAGCCACCGGACAAGTGTGAAACGGTGAAACGGTGCGTGTTCGGTACCTAATAGATACCAGACCCGAAAGCTCAGTTTCTTTCGGGTTCAAGGTTCACAAAAACAATAGGTAGTTCACACATATAAGGTTTAGTTTCGGTTTGGTTACATTTTTGGCAAATGAAAATATTATTTCATTTTCTCATTTTAAATTTTGTTGTTTGATAATAAATGAGTGATTCACTTGACATTGATGTTGATCGTCTGATTTCATCAGTTCAATCACGTGCAGTTCTGTACGACGTAACGTTTGTTAAGATGTACTAAGAAGAGTTTGTAAGAAACGTTAATTAGACCAGCCTTTACTCACGGTGCTTTGAGTGCGGTGTAACTTAGTGAGTAGAGATCTGTGTTATTGATGTCTAGGCTTTGAGCAACAGACTGGCTGAACCAGATACATTTTTTAATCAAATAACTACCTTATTGGCCACAACCATTCTCTATTGAAGGAAAAGCCTGGCGGTTGAGCGTGATCTTGGACAAAACATCTTGCACAATCCTTACGATGTACTGAATCAAATTTCATTCATGACTTGTAGTGGCACAATCGTTCTTTTTTTTTAATGTTTTTTTCACCATTACCTCATTTGATACACTAGTCTCTTCCACCTCAAATTCAGGCTACGAGAAATTGTAATATATTATTAAATGTTAATTAGCTAAAACAAACTTCAAATAATAACTATGGAGTAAATCAGCCCTCTTCATGCCCGTTGGTAAATATGAGTAATGATTATAATTTATTTTATTTTATTAGTTATTGGTATTATTAATTTTTAAATATTTGTATTTGAAAAGAAAATATATGAAGAAGGTTCTTTGAACATTTATTTTATTTGGATCTTGTTGACTTACGTCATTATATATTATTATAATTTATTTTATTTTATTAGTTATTAATTTAAAAAAAAAATTTTATTTGAAAAAAAAACGGGGAGCGAGCCTGATACAGCCAGGATAGCTCAATTGGTAGAGTTCCAGACTAGCGATCTGGGCGATCCGGATTCGAGTCCCGGTCCTGGACATATCTTTCCTTTTCAAATAAAAAATTTAAAAATTAATAAAAAATAACAAATAAAATAAATTATAATAATATATAATGACGTAAGTCAACAAGATCCAAATTAAATAAATGTTTAACGAACATTCTTCCCCTCGTATGCATCGCAAGCTCCGAGAACGCGAGTGCATGGGATCAGTGAAAAGAAAGGATATGTCCAGGACCGGGGAGCGAGCCTGATTAAGCCAGGATAGCTCAATTGGTAGAGTTCCAGACTAGCGATCTGGACGACCCGGGTTCGAGTCCCGGTAATGAACATATCTTTTCTTTTCAAATAAAAATATTTAAAAATGAGTAATGATGTTGAGTCAAGTATAAAAGGTTTTACTAAAATATCCTAGTTCAAACTAATATTAGAAAATAGTTATTATTACTTTTTTGTAAACATCAAGGAAGTATTGTAATAGGGAAATGTTTTGGTTTTTATATTTCTACAGCAATATCGGGATTACGGATATTCTATTTTATAAATTCATTCTGAGAGGAAGTGCCGCTGGGAACCGCTTATTGTATTATTGACAAGTGCGAATAAAGATTTGTTACATTATTACATCAGTTTACCTGGGACTTAAGTTATCTATCCGATATTAACAGAAAAAACTTATAACTGCTGCGACGCCGCACAGCGCTAAAATACGCTTAAAAATAATTAAATCCTCAAGAGATTGAAGTATAGCCTGGAAATTTGGCAGACTTTTTTGTGTTACCTAGTAGTTGGATTATATTATGAAACGAATTTGAGGATAATGAAATGGTCAGTATACAAGTCAATTGTCAAGAAATAGAACAAATATTTTTCAAAAAAGATGTGTGAGGTATTATTCCAATATATAAATTCATATTATATTAATTCGTGTGGGATGCCATGTAATACAAATTAAATTTTTATAGGTATTTATAAATCTACGAATTTATATGAAAGAAAATGTATCTTATGTATATACAAAAAAAAACTTCATCTGATGCTCCCTCAACATGAGAAATTAACTGTTCAGCATCCATCCTCAAGGTCCAGTGCGATTGTTAGCCATTTAGTCCGTAATGACGAAACTAAGGAGTCTGAACAGATGAGAATGTTGTGCATCTTCATCCGTAGAAATGCGGGAACACTTTCGGCTGTTGTTCAGCTTGAATTTTCAGAAATCTTTGTTCCGCGCTTCTTGTGCCTCTTCAAACGTTCAACTAATTGGCATCGGAGTTGAATCCAACAAAGTTTTTACATGAGGCAGAATCATAAAAAGCGATGACGGCATATAATAACAACTATAACAGCTAACATACAGTTCATATGTTTCCATACAATATTAATCGATTTTGCCTGAATCTACGTTGTAGCCCCTAAAAAGAACCTGAAGGACAATGTAAAATCAATGGATGAAGTTTTCATCGACGCCTGTCACTTCTGCAGCTAACTTCCAGTTGCAGAAAAAACGACGAGCAGTGTTGCTTTCGTTATTCGTACCTGCTCCCTGCTTCGGCACATCCATTACATATTTTCTCTTTCAAACTTTTTGAATTAGTTTTTTCATCTCTATTCCTTCATAGCTTTTTCATCTTGAGATCATGCACTCCATTTTTTGAAAGGAAGTCGGTACCCTAAATAGACACACTCCATGAGCCTGATACATGCGTGAAGCGTTGACATCCCGTAAGCAGTAGATGAGTCATTGACGGCTTTCGCCCTAACCGAAGGAACGTTGTTCATCTCACTGGGTCTCGCGCCTCATACACAACACGAGAAGGAGGATGCTGTACCCGTGATAAATTGTCTAACTTTGCCATCTATCATAGTTAAATGGAATTTATGGTGAAGTATGAATACTACATTATCGATTGTGACAGAAGTAGGTTTTCAATTTCTGTTTTCATCCTAGTGACTGCATCTAGAACTCGGCTACATGTTTCTTTGGCGAATACGAAAGTGATTGAATGACACAACATAGTCGAAGAAGGGTGAGGGTGGGTACAGTACCGGGTTTCTTCGATGGATGTCAGCTGGAGTGTTACAGCTGAAACCATAAAAATGCTTTCATCTGAAATACCAAAATGGCTAAATCTTGATCGTAAGTACAGTTATTGGAAGCCCCATCACAACTCCACTTCCAAAACAATGATAAATCCTGAGTCTTTGGCAGATTTCCAATATGAGCGGAGGATGCAAACAATCTGTTCACTGTAATATCCACTAGATTACCAAGCTCCCTCTTCCGAAAGTAAAATAAAAGGATAGAACAACTTTTTAGCTTCTTTTAGTATACGGTAAGATGGCAAAACGCTGGTTGTATTATAATATAATGCCAATACTTCATCCCCGTTTGACGCTGATGGTTCATCATTTAATTCATCTAATTCATCAGCATCAGACATTAAATTACGAATGCCATTAGCAATGTTATTCTTACCTGCGGCTCGCAATCTGCTCTCTAGCGCATATTGCAGTTCACAAAGACTGTAATTTTCGTTTATGAGCTGATCTAGGCGTCTCTTTGAGCTTTCACTAGGGGCATTAAAATCTTTTTTCGGACTAGCATTACTGGAACCAGCACTACTGTATTCCACGGCTGAACCGCTGGCATCCGGTGGATACCACCCAAAACAAAAATCATTGAGCCAAAAATCATTATTTTTATTAAAAAAACAGTTTTGTTGCGTGAACACGCGGCCCATTTTGTTTTAAATTTATTGCTATCACTCAATCTTAACTTATCTTTAATTAACTGTTGGTAAAGATTGGACAGGAGAAATTCATCCACTAAATATTCAAATAAAGTGTGTCCATTTTGCTCCTTTGACTTCAATAATTCTTCCACAAGGACACGGATTTTTATTTTTATTGATGACATGGTAAGAGCAAAGGCATAAACGACAACCGACATAATATAAGAATGGAGTACAGAACTAAAGGATTACGATCACCCCTCTCCGGTTGGTTTGTTTACACAAGCATGGAATTAGAGCGTATAATCGCTAAGTTTGGGCTCAGGATCCAAAGTTTGCAGGTTTACGCAGCTAATTCCCTTTCAGGATCTTCATTCAGACCCTTGATGTCTAATTAATATTTATTTCAAAGAGTACAGAAGAGGCCATTTTTGGTAGACTGTTTTGAAAAAAAATGCTTTGAAACCTTAAATTCCCGAGTTTTTCGTCGCTGATCAAAACCGATTTTCGGTTTGAATATTGGATTATTCATTTTCTTCCTCCTATCACTATCATTTGAAAATTTTGGAAGAGAGAAATTAAATATACCTGCCTTTAATATGAAAAAAAATTACAGACTATTTGCTTAAAAGCAATTTTTTAAATTCCCGCACTCACGGTTCTTCACCGTCTTCACGGCTCCCTTTAGCATTGTAGTTAGTGTTACCAGATCAAAAAATGAAAATTCCGCTTTTTGAAAAAAATTCCGGACATTCTTTTAAATATAATGTGTAATGTCGATTTGCGAGAAAACGAAGCTAATTCTAGTATTTTCTCGTGAGAGTATGTAGTCTGTGTATAATATTAAAATTTTATTATTAACAATTAGCCATGCATGATAACTAATCCTCAAGAAATCATAAATATAAAAAAAAATTCGACATGAAAAATGCATTTTATGAGATTTGTAACTTATAACTTTTTTAAGTTATACATGATTGCTAATTGATGCAGAAGAATTTTTGTGGAAAGATTGAAAATGACATAAATTTGTCGAAACGTCTAATAATTTTAATAAATTAAGAATATATACAGACTGGATAATGGTCTTTTTACTATTTTTTATGAAAATTGAAGATTTATAGTCAGGCATTTTACATCGTCTTTAAAAAAAAAAAATATGCCCTGTGAAATGTTCTATAAAACTATTATGGACTATTCGGAAGTGTTAAAAAGTATTTCTCGGAGCACAAATTATAAGAACGATGATCTTGATAATAATATATAATTTATAATAATGTAAAATTGATTTTTAATAAAAATTTTGAGTTTATTTGATTTTTTTATTTATTTATTTACCTGAATTCTATAAAATCCGGACGGCTTAGAATTCCCACCACTTTCCGGACTTAGACCCATATTTCCGGACATGTCCAGAAAATTCCGGACGTATGGCAATCCTAATTGTAGTGGACTAAGGGCTCTAAAATTCCAGTTCTGATTGCCTAAAAGGTAGGCCTATGCAAATTTACTAATCCTCAATAGGATGATTATAGGAAAAAAAACATTTCAAGTCCTTTTTAGCGTTTTCGCCCCACTGTGCGCCGGTTCAACTTAAGCGGTTATTTCCTGGTGAACCCAAGAAATAGATCTCGACTTTCTGTGCTTGGCGTTTTCTTTAAAATGATTCAATGTCCAAAAAGAGGCATACAATTATTATTCGAATGCAATTATCTATTTATCAGTGGAAAAAATAAAAAAAATTTTAACGAAACAGATTTATATTGATCATGGGTTGAAAGGCTTTCTTGTTTTCCGGCCCATATAAGACAATTAACACTTTGTGAAACAGTTATTCCTTTGCATTACAGATATACAAAAAAATTATAATATAATTTTGAAATTCACCTTAATTTTAATTGCAATTTTATAATTAGTACTTCAGCTATAATTGTGGCTTTATTTATAGGGTAGCCGTCTTCATCCTCTTGGGACGAAGGCTCAAGGGACCCAGGCTGTAGCAAGACAATATGTTATAATATACAAAAAATCACACACAAAAGTCCTTGAAATAAAACATAATGGAACAAGAGCTTATAGAATAACTTTACAATAGAGATTGACTGAATGTTGATTTCGGCCAGGGTCATGTGATTGCAGTTTCATTGTTGATGATTATTGATTAGTTGCCTGCTTCAATCCTGTTATGTAAGTAATGTAAGCATTTAATAAGTGTTAATATTAAAAAAACACTTTTAGAAGATTTAATTAAAAATTATTTATTAAACATTAATTGTAAGAACATATTTTTAAAAAATCTGAAATATTCATAGGTTGCTAATCTCTTTTAGGGGTGAAAGTTTGTTCTAATTGATAACCATTATTTATTTCTTGTTAAAAAAATTAGTAAATATGTATGAGATATGAATCAAAACAACTTATGTTATTGCAACACCCATACTTTTAAAATTGTATGGTGTAATAGAATAGGCTCATATTATAATCAGAGCAGACATAATAATAATAATATGTACTGATATATATGTAAATGCTATGTATTTAAGAATACAATTAGTACATTCAAGAAAACGCTAAATCTTCGCTTATTAGGATGTCTATTGGAAGAATTTATCATAGTCTGGCGGCAGCAGGTTTGATATGGATGCTTTATTAATGTGACTACATAGAGGAACATTATTTCCTGAAACCGTCCTTGTTGGTCTAGAATGTGCCCCTATCGGAAGGTTAACCCTCAAGTGCAGAGACATTGTCCCTGAGACCATTTGGTACCATTTTTTCGGAATTCCCCACTCTTCCGATTATGTGCATTTTGGTTTCCTTTCCAACCTCCCTATGCCCAACTATACTGTTGCAAATAGGGTAGTAAACCTGCTTGGCTTTGGATATTCTGTTAGCTACTTCCGGGCCAATTCTTTCCCTGCTGCTGATAATTAGAATAGAAAACCTTCAAGTTCCTAGGGCCATTTGTATAAGAATTGCTGATTCAGTAGGCATAAAATAAATCACTCCTTCTTTTGATGACATGGGAAAACTCTGAAGAAATAAGTGAAAGCATTGTTACATATGCCCACAAAAAACAATGAGGATACATCTTTTCTTTGTGATATATGCAAAAAAACAATATGCTTGGAGTGCTCCAAGAAACTGTGTGTCAATTGCTTGGAATAGTAATAATTTTAATTTTGAAAAGTATTCTTATTTTCATTAATAAGTTTTTACTAGTTTAAAATCAAAAATAAACATATTGGAATTAATTTGTTATAAATACACAAGTTTTAAAAGAGGTAGTTTTTGATTTTCACGATTTCCTTCGTACTAAATCCAATGATTAGACAAGATCAGACGAAGAAAAAGCACAGTTATTCGGTCAATTCCTTTCTAAAACTTTTCAACCATATCCTGATATCATAAATCCAACACACCATGAATATATAAAAGCACAGTTAAATAATCGTCTTCAAATGACCCTTCCTCCCAAACCATTCCATCCCTCAGAAATATCTAATATTATTCTCAGATTACCTTCTCGTAAAGCTCCTGGACACAACCTCATCACGATCCACATCTTAAAACATCTTCCTAGAAAAGCTATTCTATTCACCAGCACATCTAATGCTGTACTTCGCACTGCATAAATATGTAGGAATATAGGATAGGATAGAAAAATTCCTAACCTCTGGAAATTATCCGTCGTAAAAATGATACCTAAACCTAAAAAATAAATCTAAATACCCTTCCTCTTACCGTCCTACCTCACTTTTGTCATGTCTGGGTAAAATCCTGGAAAAGCCCATCCAGAAACGATTGTACCCCATCCTGGATGCAAACCACAATATCGCAGATCACCAGTTTGGATTCAGAACACCCCATTCCACTATCCAGAAATGTCATCGTGTGATGGATGTTGTTTCCTCGGCTTTGGAACGTAGATTGTATTGACCGGCGGTCTTGTTTGGCTTTCGACCTTGTCTGGCACCCCGCGTTGCTTTACGAACTCCGTAAATTCCTACCTCCTACATACTTTCTCCTTATCCAATCCTATCACTCCAACAGGTCATAACAACGTATAACTCGCAGTAAAACATAACGATGTCTATTCATCCCTCTTTCCTCAAGCTGCGGGTGTTCCTCAAGGCAGTATTCTAGGCCCAATCCTCTACACAGTTTATACAGCTGACATTCCAACTCTTCTTAATATTATCCTTACTACGTATGCGGATGAAACATGTCTATTATCAGTCAACATTGATCCAGTTAGCATCGCATACTCTATCGTGTTGCTCTTTGCGCCGACGTTAAGATGATGTACAGGGGAATCTTAATCGATGAAAAGGATCGTTGTTTTTAAAACATATCCTAGCGTGGTTTGTCTCCCGAATCCGTGAGAGAGTTCGAGCTCAACACCGTCACGTACAGTCTCTGTACATCACCGCTCCTCGCACAGCGCGTCATGAAATCACTAGTTGAAGACGAAGGTAGAAAATGGCCGGTAGCAGCGCACCGGCCATATAAGTTTCTCCATTAAGCTTATATGGGTGGCATAGTAAGAGGAACCGATACAGAAGAGGAGACCCTTATATTACGTCATCAACTTGAGCAATTGTAAGTTGCTGCTAAATTCCTCCTGCGCAGATGGTCTAGCAAAAGCGAAAAGGTGGTAACTTCAATCCCACCTGAGCACCGGGAGCAAGCCCTAACCATGCAGCAAGAAGATACTCGTAGCTGTATGCTGAAAATACTTAGTCTGAATGGCTACCACAAGAGGACTTCTTTTCTTATGCTATCACCAAGACTACGGGTCCTACAAACAAACGATACGTCCTCTCTGTTATAGCAAGATTGTTCGACCCTGTAGGCTGGCTAACTCCCTTTTGAAATTGATTTTCTAGGCGAATCAATTTATGTAGTTGTTGTGGATGACCGAGCAAGATTGGGGCAATCCCTTGTCAGCGGAGCACTAATAGGTCTGGGAATCATTTTTGCAAGAACTTCCCGCACTCTCAGACATCCAGATCCCTCGACTTGTCAAAACTCTCGAAAACCCGATATTTTATTTAATCGGCTTTTGCGACGCCTCTTAGAGAGGGGGCTGCGTGGTAGTGTACCTTTTAGAACGGTTTGGTGGTAATGGCAGGGTTCATTTAATTAAGGCTGAAAGTAGAATCGCTCCCCTTAAACCAAGCCATACTATTCCCAGATTGGAACTCTGCGCATGTTTAATGTTAGCCCGCCTTATTGAATCCCTTGAAGAGTTCCAAACCGCCATTACCATCACTGCGACGCAGTTATTTACGGACTCCACAGTCGCTCTCTGCTGGATCCACACTCCGCCACACCAATTGAAAACATTCATCGCCAAAAGGGTAACCGCCATTGTAGTGATCACCCTAGCTGCCTTGTGGGGCTACTGTTTCAGTGAAGATAATCCAGCTGATTGTGGATCCCGAGATCAGATGCCTCACATGCTTATGCAGTTTTCTCAGAGGTGGGAAGATTACACCATTTTTGGAATTACATCTAAACAGATGGACACATTCTCACTTTGATCAGCTAGAAGAAATTCCTGAATGCAAAGCTGAGACTATCGTGATGTTAGCCACCGCCAAACCGAACGAACTTGTTAACACCATCAGCTGATTTTCATCGCTTCAACGCCTCAAAAACGTCTTCGGCTATGTTCTCCGCTTCGTAAACAGCTGCCGCACCGCAAAATCTCATTGTAAATCCGGTTCACTGTCTGTTTCAGAACTCCGAGACATCATAATGTGTACGTCTATCCAAGGAACAATGCTTCCATACTGATCTTAAGATTACGTCCCCTGAACAAATGTCTTCAGCTATAAAACCACTATCACCTTTTATTGACAAGCTTAGAAATTCATACCTCACGTATGATGCCAAGCACCCCCTCATTTTGCATAAGAAATCGCATTTAGCAACCCTCATAAGTGACTGGTATCATCAAACCACAATCCACGGAGGCCCTCGCGTAATGCAGGCTTCATTCAACGAAATTATTGGATACCAGGACTTTGTCAACTAATCATGATGCGCATATTTAGATGCCTTCCATGCTACAAACTCAAGGCCAAGAGAAACCAACCATTAATGGCAGAATTACCACCTTCCAGATTTCACCAATATTGGGATTGATTTTGCTGCCCCTTTCCAGATTAAGGAAAATAACCGCCGGAAGGCTGTAATTTCTAAGGGTTACATTTGCCTCATCGTCTGTATGGCCACTAAGGCGATCCATTTGGAAGCCGTCTCCTATCAAAGCAACAGTGCATTCCTTGCTGGGTTGGACCGCTTTATTGCCCGTCCTGGATTGTGCTCGAATATCTACAGTGGCTGCGGTACAAACTATCTCGGGGCGTCCCGCGCACTAAAGGTAGTTCACCAATTTCTCCAGAGACACGCTGAGGATATTCACGACCAACCCGCATCAAAGCCGTTCTTAACAGCCGTCCACTTTGCGTCATTTCGTCCGACACCAACGACGATGTCGACTATTTGAGTCCGGGACATTTCCTAATTGGAGGACCACTGTTGGTTGCACCGGAAGGGGAACTGACAGACACCGATCTACACCGCTTATCCCGCTAGCAAGTTCTCCAACAATCGCTCCAAAGCTTCTGGAAGAGGTAGAGTCATGAGTACCTCCAGAACATTAAATTATAAAAATCATAATGATGAGACTACTTTCACAAGTAGTGCAAAACAATACTTTTTCATGTGTACAAGACACTTGATAATGATGCCTTTACTAGCACATCCAGCTGAAATATATAAAAGCAAGGGGTGTTCTACCAGTTTTTAGACTATCATGGCTTTCTTAAATTTACTTTAAAATTTGGTGGTTTTAATCTGTTAACAGTCCAACGGTTTTTAGTAGACAGAATATAAAAAATATTAATTCATAGCAATATTTGTTTTAATTTTCGATTGATAGCACCAAACCAAAAATTTCTTAAATTTTCAGGAAGTAATTTTCATTTAAGTAAAATACAAGGGAAAAGGTAAAGGTATTATTGGGACTTCCGCTATAATTAATTTTACAACATAAAATGAGGTAATTAAAAAATATATAAATATATTGATTTATTTCTTAACTTCATAATTACTATAATTTTCTAATATCATACAAGTACTTGATTATAATTTGAATTTCATTTACAATATCATCGTGGAGTAACAGATTAATGAAATGTAATATATTAATATATTTAAATCAAAATTTGTAGGTAGATTAAAGACCTGCTACAATAGCATTGATAACCATTATAGTTTGTATGCTTTTAAATACTGTTAGTTCATAAGATACGAACCGTCTAATAGAACCGAAGACAAATACCTCTAATATCTTATCCAAACCTTCATGCTGAAGATTGTTTTGTCTCTATAAAACTAGTTTGACAAAACTCTTAACATGAAGTGATACATTTATTGTGAGTTGTAACAGATCAGCATCTCTGTGTCAAATTTCTATGGAAACGATATTCCATTTCACCATTCAGTTTTCGGTCTCTTGTCTAACCAGGCTTTGATTGTAGGGATAGCATGAATTTTTTCTCTGAAAGCACCAATATTTGGGTATTCCTTCACAATGTCCAATTTCAGCATAAAGCTAAAGTATTGAATCACAGCAGCGAAATATAAGTCAGCCCAAGAAAGCTGAAAAATATAATTTTAAAAATTAGAAATAAAAAATTTATAAAAACACCTTCTTACCGATTCTCACCTATTCAAGTGAATCTTGGACTCTGGCTAAAAAGCACAAGAGCCAAATCCAAGCCTTGGAGATGCGTTATATAAGAAGAATGGAAGGGAAGAGCAGAAGAGACCGAGTGCGAAACATAACAATGCGGTCCAATGTGGGGCTTCGGCCAGCGGAGGATATCATCGAGGAGCATCAGCTGAGATGGTTCGGCCACGTTTCCAGAATGGCAGAAAACAGTGTGGCAAAGGCTGTATATGAGACGAAGGTGGAAGGTACAAGACCGAAGGGAAGACCAAGGAAGACTTGGGAAGGCGCAATCCAGGAGGCCTCTGACAGAAGAGGTTTGGAATGGGGAAGGAGAAGAAGATTGGTACAGGAGAGACAGTCATGGGTTAGGCTCTACAGGAGAGATCCTCACACCGTTGGCGGTAGAAGAGGAGTAGATTAAATAAATAAATAAATTAGAAAAATTATTACTAAATATTCTAGTCTTAGCAAAACTAATAAATAAATCATTTGTATTTCTAACCAGACTGTCAAAATATTTTTTGTTTAATAATAAAGCATTGGTCGGTCTATAGGTAGGCCTATCTGCTTCAGGACAAAGTGTCTACAGACTCAGCTATATTGTATCACCAAAGTGTATATCATTATAAATAAATTTCAAACTTAAATTGTTATGGAACAAATGCATCAGCATTATTTAATCATAATTGATCATAGTAAGAATTAATGTTTATTTAGACTAATCTTTCATTTAAAATAATACAATGAATGACATTAAAAACTATAAAACTCAAGATGTTTTTATAATAACAGTAAATCTCAATATTATTATAAACATTACTGAATCAATATGTCTAAGAAGAGAAAGTTCATTAGAGGAATCCACTGAATATTTTCTAAAAGGGCATGTGTATTGCCTCTATAAGCTTGTTTGTTTCAAAAGCCTTACACTGTATGTATTAAGTCATTCTTATGATAGTAGAGAGCAGAGAAAAAGGTATTAATCAGAAGCTAAAATCAAATCCATATACAAAAAAATAAAAATCAAAGATTTGGATGGTAAGAATAAGTTAAAACCAAAAAGTTGTCAAATGATTTTCTAAAATGTATGTATCTATCTGGGTTAGATGAACTTAAGAGATCCAAGAGCACTTCATGTGTGGAAATGACAGTCGAAATCAAGAGTCCCTCAAAAATAATAAAATGAATCTGGGATTAAGTGGTAATTATTGTTTTTCTTGTATATAAATGATCAGTACTAGATAGATATAGATATAGATATAAAATGCTCTTTATTATTAAATTATTTACAACTGTTCTTTTTAATTTTATTTTCCACATAAGCAACCACAGCATGGTACTTTATACCGTCTGCCGGGAGTTTGATTAAACTACTAAACAACAAGAAAACTAAAAAATAAATCAAATTTCTTTTTGACATTAATAATTAAATTCTGAAATTAAAAAATGTCTATAACGACCTGCATTACTTACAAAATTATATAAACCTATAAAATTCTCTCCATTCAGAATATCTATCAATTTTTGTTTTGATATCAGCTCATATTTTAAGAATTTTTTTCTATACAATTTTAAGACGGGACACACTGCCAGGAAGTGAAAACTGTTTTCAATTTCTTTCAGTTTTTCTTGTATATAAATGATCAGTACTATCAATAAATAAGAATGTTCACATATTTTTAAACTAACAACCAAAATAAAGTTATCTTTCACAAATATTCCAATACTATTTCTAAATTGACAACTCAAAACTTACATTTCTGGAAAAAAAAAGAAAATATTTGACAGTCCAAAACAAGAGTCCCTCAAAATATCAATAACTCCAAACAATAAAGTGGTGCTTCAGTAAAAGACTTAAATTGGAAATAAAAATATATTGAAATATAAAATAATCTCCCTATTATACAGGGTGTTTCAGGGTTAAATGGCCAAACTGAAAATTTGAAATAAGGACCTCAAAACAAGAAAAAAATTTCCTATGAAGGTATGTCCGCAAACGCTTTGTTTAGGAGATATTCACATCTAAAGATTTCATTGTTACGAATTATTCAGGCATAGTAAATAAATAAGGCTTATTTTATTTGTTCCAACTACTTTATTTATTAAATGTAAAACATTAACATTCATATTAAATGTTCAAAGTGATTCCCTTGAGCATTCAGACATATAATACTCAGTTCAGGAAGGTATGTTCGCAAACGCTTTGTTTAGGAGATAAGCTTAGATAGAATACTAATATGACCTTGTCTCCCTAACTGTACATAAACTATGGACTTTAGGATTAATACTGTTTGGAATAGAACATCAATAACAAATAATAATAAGAATAGAACTATCAATAACATTTATCAGTTTGTTTGAGGCTTTCGCAGAGTACTCATTATCCTTTCCATTTATTCTAATGCTGAATATGCCGATATGGTGTTTGTGTACGGTTTTTGCAATGGTAATGTCAATGCTGCCCGTCGTGAATATTCCATGCGATTTCCAAATAGAAGATTACCTAGTACGTCTACCTTTAACTCTACGTTTCAACGCCTTAGAGAAACTGGTACATTTGCTGTCGTACCACATGCTGATGGTATTTTAGCCCCTTTACGAAATGAAGAAAGGAGTGCGACCGTACAACAATATTTTGATGATAATCCATCTCCCAGTGTACGAAGAGCTGGAGCAGAATTAAATGTTACGCCAAAGACAGTATGGAGAACTCTCATTGCAGATGGACGTCACCCATATCATTATCAACGGGTATAAAATTTACTACCGCAAGATTTAAGGCAAAGAAGAATTTTTTCAGATTGGTATTTAAATCAAGCTGATCACAATCCACACTTTTCAGGAGAAATTTTATGGTCAGATGAAGAGGTATCTTCAATCAGAAAAATAATCATCTCTGGTTGCATGAAAATCCCCATGCAATTCGTCAGCATCATTTTCAGCACGAGTTTCAGTGCAATGTGTGGTTCGGGATAATAGAGAATATTTTAATAGGCCCGCATTTCTTACCACTTCGACTCAATTCGGAAACATTTTTGGAATTTCTTAATAATGATTACCATGATTTAGTTGAAGATATTCCGCTACAACTGAGAAGGAACATAAGGTTTCAATTAGATGGTTGCCCTGCACATTACGGAAGAGCTCCACGACAATGGCTAAATGCTAATTATCCTAATCAATGGATCGGCCGTGCAGGACCAGTGGCTTGGCTTGGCTTGGCTTGGCCTCCTCGCTCTCCAGACCTGACACCACTGGATTTTTTTGTTTGGGGTAACATTAAACAAAAAGTCTATCCAAGGCCAGTGAATGACCATAATTCTTTACGAAGAAGGATAATTGAGTCTTCTGAAACAATAACACATATCCAGGCCCGTTCTGTTACTGCTGCTGATGAAGAAAGATGCCGAGCCTGTCTGAATGCTCAAGGAAATCACTTTGAACATTTAATATGAATGTTAATGGTTTATATTTAATAAATAAAGTAGTTGGAACAAATAAAATAAGTTTTATTTATTTACTATGCCTGAATAATTCGTAACAATGAAATCTTTAGATGTGAATATCTCCTAAACAAAGCGTTTGCGGACATACCTTCATAGGAAATTTTTTTCTTGTTTTGAGGTCCTTAGTTCAAATTTTCTGTTTGGCCATTTAACCCTGAAATACCCTGTATAAAGAAGTTTTTAGTGATGTAATTATTTTTAGTCTTTTGTCATGCTCGATCAGTCAAATTATAATTATTTTTTAAAATTGGCAAATAACAAAGCCATTGTTCCTGACTTATTTAAGCCATTACAAAAAATATAACACTGTTTTTTAATTTTAAATTAAAAGCATCGATTTTAAAAATCTGATACCAATATTTCGATTTTAGGACTGCTATATTATTTCATAAATAATAAGTTTAAAAAAATATACCTTCCCGTTCGCCATGTAGCCTTCTTCTTCTAGCAGCTTGTCGAACTTTCCCAAATAGAGCGGTACGGTCTTGTTGAAAAGATTATCTTTTAAATGCTGTTTGTTATTCTCATCTCTATTGTAGAAGTAAGACCAAACAGCTGTAAACGTAACATTTAAAATCAAAATACACAGTTTCAATTTATTTTATTATTTTTTTGGGAACCTCAGAGATAATTATGAACTCAAATATGAGGCGTTCAGGATCAAAAGCGGGTAATTCCGAAATTTTGAAAATTTACTTTCTCACATTTTTCGCTAGTTTAGTTTAGTAATTTTGTGCTCTTAAAACTCCAGGTTCGGGACAGGACTAAAACCATAAGAAATATGGGGGCATAGTTTCGCCTGATGAAATAAAACGTCCCTTTATGTCAACATGGTTCTAAATTCTTGAAAGATATAGCGAATAACTTTTTGAAATGAAATCTTCTTTAGTCGCGTTCAGCAATTTTTGGTAGGGGAAAACTTGAAGTTTGGCTTCAGCGACATGCTCGACATGCTTGTGACATATTGTAGCCCGTATAGAAGTTATAAAATTGATTTTAATCGACTTGGGTGAACAGAGATTAGGTTATTAGAGATTCCGTTGATGTAAGAATAATTATATTTAACTAAAATTTAATGGCCCTCCATTGAAAATATGATTTTGGCCGAATATGAACTGCTAAATAAAATAACGACAGAGGCGATGTATGAAACGCAGGGGAAGAGCTCGGCTTCGATATAATGATGGTGTGGCTGGTGATGCTAGGTCAAGGAGCTAATAATACAATGGAGTTGAGAAAATGGATTTAAATTGGGGCCGATTGGTGGGGGTAGAACTTCGAGGGCGGCCATATGCAAGAGCACAACCATCGAGTCCAGACTTGTTCCAGAGCTTGCCAGAGCCACTTGTTGCGTTGTTTTATTTTATTGTCTTGAATTTTGATTATATTTTCTTTTTGTAAAATAAACGTAAAACATTACGAAAATGGTTATTTGCTGTGTGTACGGATGTTCCAGCCGAACAGACAAAATGAAGAAAAGCGGAATTACATTTCACAAGTAAGTTGGCATTATTTTATTTCCAGCACAGTTTTTGTTATATAAATACAATTTGAAAATCATGATTAAGATTAAAATGTTTCAATATTGTTTTTTGACAATTTAACTATTATTATTATTATACTATAAGGAGCGGAGTGGCTGAGTGGTAAAGTACTGAGTTGCTATGCCGGAAATCCTGGTTCAAATCCCGCTGCAGGCAAGACTTTTATTTAATCTGTTTGCAGCGGGAGATGGATCATATAGGATCTTGAACCCTCCTGGGGCTCACCCAGCCTCAATAAAATATTATAAAAATAGGGTACCCAAAAGTAAGGGGGGATCTGGCGGTTGAGCGTGATCTAGGACAAGTCACCTCCTTGCAGAACCGTTGTCCATGAAACAGTACAGTCTCTACCATGTACTGAACCCCAGACCCGTTTACGGGTTGGAGTGGTACAGATTTTTTTTTATTATACTATCATCATAATTCATACTATTATTAAGTATCATGTTTTAATTTCAGGTTTCCTAAAAATGAAAAATTTGTGTTAAGGATTTGTGTTTTTGCTAGTTTATCTGAATAGAAATTTGAGGATACCGTTAGGGTACTTCTTAGTTGACGGTATAAATGGGGAACAGAGAAGTTCCCCACCCTGGTCCCATTTTGTCTTTGCGTTTCAAAGAGAATGTCAACTCCATAGTATTATAAGCTCCTTGGGCTAGGTCCATGTTGGGTGTGATTAATTGGATGGCGGTACAGGATCAAGATCATTGGTGGAAGGTGGTACAGGAGGCAGAGATTCGAAATCGAGTTGTTGTGCGGAATGAATGAATAAAAAACATTAATATGTTTTGAGTATAGTTAGGAATCCTTGAGACACTAATTGAAAGACAACAATCAGGATTCTAAGTATTAAGTTAAACATATTTATTTTGAAGAGAAAAGATTTGTCTTCAAAATAAAAATATTTAAAAATTATAACACTTAATAAAATATATATATATTAGGTTAAACAATTGAAAAATGACCAAAACTTTGATAAGTTAAATATATCAAATGCTGATATCATAATCACATGTTAACTAGAGGCACCTTGATTAAAATCGAAAATGATTTTTTTTTCTAAAATATACTCATCGATTGTCGAGAAAATATTGTATTAAGAAAAAAAATTATAAATTTTATTTTACAATTTATTAACCAGTTAAATCTTCTATGTAAATAATCAATTACAAATAAATAATTACCATGACGGAAATCAACGAAGGAATCCATAATCATGTCTATTTGCAGCTGTTCCCAATCGTTGTCTCCGTACAGGTTAGCCTGCTTAGCAAAGTACCTGTTCAGAAGTTAAGAGGCCATTAATATTTTTAATTGTTTATAATAAAATTGCTTATATTTATTAATAAATACTATGACATTAGTGAAAAACATCCTATCAAAAACCCAAGTCTCTAAACTAAAAAAAGGAAACGAAAATCCGTGCCAATATTTAGGACAAAGAGAATAATAGAAAAAAAAGGGAAAAAGTACATCCTAATCTCAAAATGCAGTAAGTCACTAATCAGAAGAAACATCTCACCACTTCCAGGGCCCAAATGCAAATAGTCAATCCTTTCAAGTGTCTAAAAAGTGCGGAGTGGCTTAGTGGTATAGTGCTGTGCTACCGTGTTCCTGGGTTCAAATCCCGCTCTCTGGCCGACTTTCATTTAATCTGTTAGTGACTAATGACGGATCTTATGGGATCTAGAACCCTTCAGAGGTTCACCCAACCTCTATAAAGTGGATACCCAAAATAAAGGGGAAAATCGGAATGTTCAGCTTGATCTATGATAAATCCCCCCCCCCCCTGCACAACCGTTCTCCAAGAAACAGCACAGTCTCTACCATGGACTGAACCCCAGATGTACGGGTTGTAGTGGTACCTATGTCTCTAAACTAAAAGATGAAATAAGAATACCTGTCAATATTTCGCCTATTCAGATATCTTCAGGACAGGAATATAATTACAGCAAAGGAAAAGACGGAATAAAGAACAAAACCCCATGAACATAATATAATATATTTCACCATAAGTGTCTTAAGGACCTTCGGACGACTTTGAGTCTTCTGAATTTTAAATTAATGTTTTCAAGGCTTACTTACAATGCTGTATCTTTTTATACAGCATAAAAAACAACAAAATCGACTTCTAGAAAAGTATAGGTACGGTTGAGTAAAATTGTGGCTTCAACACGAATTGTTTAAACTTTTTTTTCGGCAGATACAAACTACAAAATTTGGGGCGGCCTGTGGTCTATTGGTTAGGATAATGATCTACTAAACCCAAGATCGCGGGTTCGTAGCCCGGCAGGTGGCCCTAGGATTTTTTTAAGGGAGTTAAAGGGCCCCGAGCCTGTACGATGTCAGGTACTCGTTAAAAATCCTTAACCTAATAGGCAAAAATTTAGAGCTCCCGATGTAGCATCGTCCGATTGGTCATAGCACCATTAAGTGGCGTTATATGAACAAACAACAACTACAAAATTGGCAAATTTGCTATTAGCGGTCAACATATTAAAAAAGATATCACAGTATTTTAATCATTGCTTTAATTTTTAAATATTTTTATTTTGAAGAGAAAAGATTTGCCACCAGCCGGGATTCGAAGCCGGATCTCCGCCTCACCGTGCCAACGCTCTAACCATTTGAGCCACCGGGGTTAAATTATAAATAACATAATGACGTATGTCAAATAGATCCTAAATTTAATGTAATGTTCAATGAACATTCTTCCTCGTGTATACATCGCGAAATTGCGAGAACACGGGGGACATAAGATCGGTGAAGAGAACAGATTTGTCCTAGGTAGGGAGCGATTTGTCAAATGGTTAGAGCATTGTCACGGTGAGGCGGAGATCCGGGTTCGAATCCCGGCTGGTGGCAAAACTTTTCTCTTCAAAATAAAAATATTAAAACATAGAGTATTTTTGTAAAGAATGGGTTGAAAACCCGTCATATTCCTAAAATATATAGTCCACACTGGATGTATCCATGACAACCACTGATAACACCTGTCCGGAAGTTTCTAATTGTTGTTACGATTTCTTCAGTTACTTATAAATATTACTTTTATATTTATGTTCAAATGTTAACAATACCATCAATTTAATATACAGTTCAAAATACCTACTGTTCTTTTAATTTCATAACATAACCTAAGGGTTTTGTGTTTAAATTCGTGAATAGCTTCGTTTCGATAAGACGCCCAACAATTTCCTGTGCTAAAATTCTCGATTGTGGTAGCTAAAAGAGGTAGCAAGGATAAAATATGACGATTTGATGATTATCAAAAATTTATTACTAACTGGGTTTTTTTGTTGTTAAATCTCAAGATAATTATCTAAATTATTTGAAAAAATATTTGTCCTACAAAATGTATGGTTTGATCAAAGAGTCCCCTCCTTCCAACATGTCTCGATAACGAGGTCATCAAAAATGATTACTAACCAGCTGGTTATTTGTTTTTTCATTTTTATTGAAAGGAGGGGACTCTTTGATCAAACCATACATTTTGTTGGACAAATATATTTTCAAATAATTTAGATAATTATCTTGAGATTTAACAACAAAAAAAAACCAGTTAGTAATAAATTTTTGAGAATCGTCAAATCGACATATTTTATCCTTGCTACCTCTTTTAGCTACCACAATCGAGAATTTTCGCACAGGAAATTGTTGGGCGTCTCATCGAAACGAAGCTATTCACGAAGATTAAGCTTGATAGTAATCAAGTGCAAAAAATGGACCATGGATCCTGGACTAGTACTTTTTTTTTTAATTGAATTTTTTAATTTCGCTAATCGGCCAACTAGGAACCACAATAAACCTCACTTTACCTTCTGGTATTTTTTCAATTTTCGTTTGCTCCACATCGTCTTGATGAGCTCACTGTGTTTAGCACGACGTTCTTCTGTCCATTTAGCACCAGCTGCCCGTTTCTCATCTCGGAATGTCCCAAAAGTCTTGATGGCTGCTCCAAAACGATTTCGGTCATGTACATCTTCCTCTCGTATGCCCATTTGTTTAAGGTTAATGACGTTGATGTAGCACCGGCATTGTTTTTTTGGGTTTTGAGTCAATGATACAGAAGATACGTTTCGTCCACCGAGAGTCGATCATCCGTCGAATATGACCGTAGAAGCGAACTCTGCGTTTACTTCTCTTCTCTATCTTAGAGCATATTTCTTGCTTGGATTTTCTAATGTAGATGCTATTTTTGTAATTCGGGCTAAGTATGCTGTATAAGATTTTTCTCTCTAAATCTGCGAGCAAACATTTCTCAGACAGAATAAGGTATTCAAAAGCATTCAGTGGCACTGGTTTGATGAAAGTATTGTAGCGTCGGAGTTTTGTATTTATGGAAAAACACTTCTTGTAGTAAATGTTTTTTTGTTGTTGCTTAGAGGCGTAAAACCCTAGGGTCATCAACGCATGTAGATTTTTGATTTTTATGATTATTTATCTTTAAAAAAAATGAAAAATAAATAAATTAATAAAATATTCATATACACACACATAAATATACTATATATTATAAATATATTATAAATAAATAATACATCTATAATAAGGAAATAAAACAATCGGAAAAAACAACAAATGGATCTATAGCAAGGACAATGGAGGATCAAATATTGGATATTAATTTACAGTTTGTAATGAATTTCACCACTTTGTCTATTTCAGATTTGCTGTCTCTAAGTGCTTTTCTAACATCGGGTAGTATTTTGAGCTGATTTAGTATTTTTTTATAGGAGTAGCATTCCTCAAACATATGTCTGATGCAAAGATTTTTATTACAACTAAGGCATATCGGTGGTGCATCCCTTGTAATGAGATGTGCGTGGGTAAGCCGTGTGTGTCCTATTCTAATGCGAGCAATAGCCACCTCTTCATGGCGTTTTGTTGTAAATGTTGAGGGTGCATTGGAAAGCAACTTCCATTTTCTCGACTCGTCTTGCTGAATCCATTGCCCAAGGTATTTAAATTTATTAACCCGGTTTATCAAAATTTTGTTTTTAATGTAGTAATTGTTCTTTTTTTCATATGTCTATACAAATTTTGTGCAAGGGAGCGTGGGAGGCTTTCATTTGAAAGGGGGGGTGCGTCAAAAAAGGTTATGGGACCACTGGAATAGACTATGTTCTGTTAATAATTTATGATGTTAGTCGAAAGTTAATAGTCAAATTAGTTCATACCAGATAATCTTTTTGTACTCGTATATCCATTAAATATTATAGACCTAATATCCAATAAAGGGTTCAAATCCCGCTCGCTGGTACGTTTCTATCTAATCTGTTGGCGGCCGGAGATGGATCCTATAGAATCAAGGACCCTCATCGGACTCATCCAGAATCTATAAAGTGGGTACCCAAAATGAGGGGGGGGTTTGGGGAACAGCACAGTCTCTAAAGTGTACTGAACCCCAGACCCTTCACGGGTAGTAGTGGTGCAGGAATTATTAATATCTACGAAATTTCATTTCTTTCGACAATCAGACCTATAAGATGTCTTAGGACATAAGGGGTGTCGTTTTTCATTTATTTCTGGAGCCAATAACATCAATTAGAAAATAAAGGTTGTAGTTTTCGTGGGGCAACGAAATCGGCTTACAATCCTGAAATACAGTATGGTCTAAAAAAATAGGTTTAATCTCTTGTAATTATTGTTTATATCACGTTCTGATAAGAAGGGGCGTTTTCGCTGCTCTGCGCTGGTTATGATAAGAAACGACAAATAATATGTTGTAATAAATCTATTACGTCAAAAGGAACAGCGGTATAGTCTTCTTTTGTTTTCATTTCGACTAAGAATCTGAGAAACTATCGGACAATTGTTCTATAGCTTGACACAATAGGCTTGCTTTGGTAAAGGAAAGAGTACCCACAGAATGAGTCTCAGGCTTTGTGGGGGTCTCTGTAACATATTAAATAATTTATATGCAACGGTTGAATCTGAACCCGGGGTCTTCAGCACAGCAACTCAGCGTATTTTGTCCCGAGATCTAAAAATCATAATTTATAAAACCATCATCCTTCCAACTCTTCGTTATGGATGTGAAACTCGGGCGCTAACGCTGAAGGGTAAACAACGTCTTCAGGTATTCGAAAATAAGGTGTTACGTAGAATAATCAGTCCAAAAAAGGACGAGACCAATTAGGCCAGCGCCCAGGTACCAAAAAAGGGCTTTAGGTTGCAATAAATTGAAGAGAGCTAAATTTTTTATATGTTGTAAGGGCGTGTCTGACTCAAGTTTGCTACCGAAAAAAACCCTTTAAATTACCGAAAAAAACTTTTGGTTATTTTAGTTTTTGGCCTATATCTCCTAATCGGTGCGTTTTTGATAAAAAACTATATTATCCATTTTTAAAGTAGATTACATTTGATATAATTTGAGCTCAACCGCAGCTCTATAGCTCTAATATATTTTGAGTTACGTTCCTTTGAACATTAGTAATTTTTTCTTTAAAAAAAAGAGTGATTCTACGATTTAAGTCATAGGGAACGAAGATGTAATAAATTTAATTAGCTTTAATTTAAGCACATACCGAGGCAACTAGATTTAATAGATTCTGAGATACGCTCCTTGGTCATTTTTTCCAAATAGTCCAAATGTAGGCCAGTGGCCAAGTGTTTAAGGGTCGCAAGAAAAATCAAATTGCATTTTTGATATGTTGTTAGGGCATGTCTGAGTAGTGTAAATCTAATTTGGGGTCCGAAAAAACGGATGGGAAAACTTTAGGTTGCCAAAAAACCTCGAAATTTTGGGAGCTATTTCAGTTTTTGGCCTGTATCTCATAATCGGTGCATTTTTTTTTTAATTGAAAAAAAAACAATTATAAACTAGATTAAATTTGCTAAAATTTGAAACCAATCGCAGTTCTGTAGGTCTAATAAATTATGAGTTACATACCTTTTGAAAATTGTTTTTTTTTTCAAAAATTTCAAATTTTAAGTTTTGGCCGACTATCTTGAGAAACACCGGCCGAAGGAGTGATTCTACGATAAAAGTCAAGTGAAATGGAGTTGTAGTAAATTTAATTATCTTTAGTTTAAGCACATTTACGAGGCCTGGAATTGTTTAATTTCTCTTGTTAATTAAAAAAAAGGAAAATTGGGGAAAGTGGGTGTGAAAAAATGACCAATTTTCGAAAAGGATCTGTTACACCTACAGGCCTTAGTCTATGCTTAAATTAAAGATAATTAAATTTAACCTTGACTTTCATCATAGAATCACTCCTTCGCCCGGTGTTCCTCAAGAAAGTCGGGCAAAACTTAAAATTTGGACCAATTTTCAAAGGGATCTAAACCAGAATTTATTAGACCTACAGAACTGCGGTTGGTTTCAAATTGTAGAAAATTTAATTTCCCATAGTTTTTTGTTATTTTTAAATGCACAGATTATGAGATATAGGCCAAAAACTGAAATAACTTCCAAAATTTCGAGTTCTTTCGGCCACCAAAAGTTTTCTCATCCGTATTTTCGGTAGCAAACTTGGATTTTCACTATTTCACTATGCCCTAACAACATATGAAAAAATGCAGCTCTCTTCAAATATTATTCAAGTGACAGCGTCACGAAGATTAAGATGGAGGATTTGTAAAGTTGCTGGGCTTAGTAACGAACGAATTCCTAAGAAGTAAATAAACATTGTGGCGTCTGGGAAGCGTCTGGGGGAAGACCGAAACGTAGGTGAGAATATTGCGTTAGGAGTGACCTGGCGGATTTGGGTTTTGGGTTCCTGGGTAGAGGTTTGTAAGCAGAGATTGTTGGTATCGGCATCAAGCCCTGGGGTGGCTAAGCCTTATTATAATTAAATTTATTCGAACAAAAACCATTTCCTAAGAATTTATATTTTTTCCGTCATCTCCTATTATTATTTTTAAGTATCCTTTTATCAATCAAATGTTGAACCTTAAAATGAGGAATTTTGGTCACCAAGAAGATATTAATAAGTATTTTATTTTATTAGTATTTATTTATTTCTGATTTTTACATTAGTAAAATACAGAGCGAGTTTGGTTAGAAGTTTTACAAAAATAATAGTACATAAAAATAACAGAATAGTGAACGTACAGAAAAAGAAAGTACTTAATTATAATACTAAACATTGTAATGAAAGTAAATTAACAAATATGGCCATGAGTCGACACTATGTCAAAATATGGAAAATTCTTGTAATAAACCTTGTATGTAAGTAAAGGAGAACTTATGTAATTCAAAGTTATTATTTTGTGGGTAAACAATCATATATATATGTCAATGGGTCAGAGCTGTTCTAAAACTTAGAGCTATATATAGGAAGTTACACAGATTAATAATATCATTGTTGTGTTGAGCGTTCAGTACTGTATAAATATTGTGATCTTATGAACTAATAAATCTATTTCTAGGTTCTGTATAAAATGGACAGTCAAAAAGGATGTTGTTTAAATCGTCACGTGATTCATGTGAGCAATTGTCTTCAGTATTAGTTCTGTGGGTTGTTTTATAGGCGTAAACAGCTATTTGCTTGCTGGGGGAAACTCTACTTTGGCTTAGGTGTCTTATTCTCTCTAAGGGTAAATCTGATGTCAGGTATGGCTATATTTATACAGAATAAATTGTTGTACAAAACATTGTACTGAGAGCACAATTGTACTATTTACATCTTGATCGTATAACCTTTCTTTGTATTTATTTATCATTGATATTAATTAGTAAATTAAATATAGCTGCGAATTTTTACAAATTTATTTTGGACTACTTGTTTTCATTTAACTTTTCCTATACATTAAAACATATATAATGTATATAATATTATGTATCTATAGTCAAACGCCAGACGGCTCTTCTCCAAGGCCCCTTTTACCAGAACGGCTTATTTCTCAATTTTCCGCCTTCCTTCTGAACTTCTATCATGTCTTCGTAAATATCTCTCTTAATGAAATGTTCTGCCATCTTGGAAAAAAAAATACAGAACCTTATTAAATATCAAGAAAATAATTTTATTCACCCCCCACAAGAAAAAAAGCAGCATTATAAGCTTGCCTGGGAGGTCGCCGCCAGGCTCAATATAATAGACAAATCGAATGAGACCATCTATCTAGAAATCTTTAGAGATTTTTACTTTTTTCAGAACAGATATTACAGATTTTATGAATATTTCAAAACACTTGACTTCTTTCCATAAGAGGTGTTACGCTAACAATAACAAATACTGCTGATATATTTTATGTAATCAGCGACAACACATTTTTCTGTATCATAAATTGCAATATATCACTTACATAGACATACAGTATTATAAAAAAAATTAAGAAAAAGCTTGTAATGGTGGGGGTTTTTTTCGTGGGAGAGGGAATTATTTTCTAGATATGTAATAAGGTTCTGTATTTATTGCTGATTTTTTTTTAAATATAGCGGAAAACGCACAAAAAGGAATGATGTCCAAAACGGTCATATTCCTAAAATATACAGTCCACACTGTTGTATCCATGGCAACTACAAAACCACCTGGCCAGAAGATTCCATCTGTAGTTAGATTTTTTTCAATTACTTATAACCTATACTTCATGTTCATGTTCAAATGTTATGATTATTATCAATTTAATATACTGTTCAAAGTATCTAACTGTTCTTTTTATTTCATAATAAAAACCTTTTTTATTCACAATAAGGACATTGCCTAAAAAATACCTATGATTCAAAATCACTCTGCCTTCTCTATCTATAATAATATTTTCTTTGCTGATTTTCTAAATGCCGGATATCGGTAATTTGTCAATGTCGAGAGCTCTACTTGACCGAATTTTAAAGATTGGTTATCAGATATCGAGGAATTTGATACTCTACAATTGATTAGCTCAGTAAAGGTTTATTAAAAGCAGTTATGACTAATCGGACGATGCTACCGTAAGAGTCTAAAATTTTGTCTATCTAGGTATAATTAGGAAAGAGATCTATAACGGGTACCTGACACTGACAGGCTCGGGACCCCTACTTACGTCTTTTCTGAAGGACGGAATTTCAATAGGATTTTTCACTTACTGTGCAGATTTTCATCTGCAATTCAAGTGTTTATCAACCTTAACATTATCATAAACACGTGTACTACATCAAAAGAGTGATATATCAATTTTTTTTATCTGTTCAAACTTAAAGGTGATAAGTATTCGACACATTCGGAATTAATCCACCCATAATTAAGAATTAGATACGTCCACTATCTTTGCATACTTTAATCCCATTCACGTTAAGATATTACAGTTAAAATGTCAATGTGTGCTTCGAATCCAAAAGGTACAGGGGCGACCAGTGGTCTAGTAATTAGCATAACAAACTTCCCTAGATCCCTAGATCGCGGGTTCGTAGCCCTGCAGGTGTCTCTAGGATTTTTTAAAGGGAGTAAGAAATCCTTGGTTCTACCGTCCTTCGAATGGAACGTTAAACGGGGGTGTGGGGGGGTTAAAAATCGTTATCCTAATAAAACCTGAAAAGGTAAATTTTAGAACTCCCACTGTAGATTAGCCATAACAGCATAAAGTGAAGTTATACAAACAAACCCAAAGGCCCCTCTTCCCACATCTAGAGAATTTACATAACCTTACTTATAAGGGTCATCTGAAGATGCGCAAATTTCACTTCAGATTTCCAAAATTATCAATAATAAAAATTCATACCTAATTTCGACCTGGAAATATTCATACCCGGTTAGTTACCTTAAATTTTTCACTTTGTAGCCACGCAGGATTACCATTAATTATGGATTAAAAAAAAAATTAAAATGAAGAAGTAAGGGATGAATGACTGAAAAAAGAATGGAAGTGTAATTTGCAAGGTTTTATTATTTTCTAATTACTGTAATTCGTTTAAACCTGAAAAAGAACAAGGAAGTAAAAACTTTAGCATAGAAGGTTGTTATGCTAACTACAACAGAACAGGTGACCGCTAAGGTAAATTTGGTAAACAATGAAGTGACCATAATTCTCTATGATCACCAAATACATTTTAATGCTTTTTATATCCCGTAATCAGTCATGAGGGAGAACTTGGTGGCCAAGAGTGTTAAAGCGTAAATTCACTTCTACTGTAGCCTTAAAAACTTATCCAATAGTGGTTTTATAATTATTTTTTTTAAAGTTATTAATTGAAATTTACTACTTTATAATAGAATATATCAAGTAAATACAATAAAAGATAAGTAATGACACGAGATAAAGGCAAGTAGAAAAACTACCTACTAGCTTTTCAGACGCCTCGGAGAATAATCCAGAATTGAAAAGGCCATTATGTTATGAATATTCTTATATTCATTTATTTCATCTATTTTATAATTCGATTTCCAGTCTATTATATCCCTTCAAAAAAATGCTCTCTAACCTACTTAGTCATTTGCTTAGGATGTAATGTATAGAATAGTATATTATGTTATTTAGTTGTTTTAAAGTTGGTTTTTTAAGAAGATGATCCAGGGTGTGGTTAAAGAAACTATATGATTGGTTTTTAAATAAATATTGAATATAAATGAAAAAAAAAATAAAAAAATTGGATGATAAAATTATTTTATTTATTTATTTACTGATATTTACAACTGTATTGCAATAATACATCAAGTAAATAGGCTAAGCGATACATAATGACATGTGAAAATGACATGTAGAGAAACTACCCACTGGTAGTACTCAAATCACAAGTTCAACTAAGAAGTTCACGGGGCCATCTTCTTTTCAGGCGCCTCGGAGGATTATCGGGAATTGAAGAGGAAGCTAGGTTTAAAACCAGTGGGTTTGAGTGGGAATAAAGTTGGTCATGAAAAGATTGATATCGGATTTGGCCCAAATCAGTGACAAATGTGACATTAATGTCATTATGGATTACTTTGTTCGTCTAAAAGTCAGGAGCATTGTGGATTTTTCAAAGGATTTTATTAATTAGATTGTAATAAAATCAACTCTTCTGAATCATTTGGTTTGTGAGAAAAACTAGAGATCGGTTATCATTTTTATTATTTATATTACATACTAATTAAGTAAACAATTTAACCAACGCTTATTGTTTGAGCTCCCGCGAGACAGTAGGACCTCTCGATAAGAGCCCCGAAATATTTATGGGGAAAATAAATTCCTGATCCAAATCGCCAGATCGCATGTCACTTGACCTTTTATTGAACTATAATTATAAATCATTATATACATTAAATAAAATAAAAAATATAAACTTCGATGTTAAAAAAAACAGATTACAATTAACAAAAAAAAGAACAATTTATGAATTTCTCCTACGATGAATCTAATCAATGTCTATTAATTGCAATCATTGTTATCAATGACACAGTAGTGTTTATCTGGCTGGCGAGTTGAAATAGTATAAAAACAAGAAAAAATCTTCCTTATCTGACTTGACGTAGATTTTCGACGGCAGAGCGTTCGAAGATGTTGATACGTCAGTTGTCCTCACTTCGGCAGGGCGAGCGAAACGTCAAAGGAATTTTCCTCGGCAGGGCTAGCGAAAATTTCCATACAAACACCAAGTTGATTCAAATTGGTCGAATCGAGGGCAAGACTTTAACTGTACTGCACTAATTCACACTGCAGTTGGGCAGCGAATTATTATATCTTTAAGTCCACAAAAACAACTGCTCTTGTTTTTAATTTGCACTCTCTCGGGCTAATACTGTCTGGCTTGATACATAAGGAATAAACAATAGCCGATCGAATCCACTATTCACGTGTCTTATTTTTTTTTATAAAATTAAAATATTCTAAATAATAATAAACAAATAATAACAACATGAAAATAAATAATGTTATAAATATTATTGTATTATATTTACAAAAAGGTAAAAATAAATTAAAGGAAAATTGTACTTCTTTTACAAAATATTAATTTAATTCTTTATGTTTAAAGGTTATTAAAATAAATTACCTAATACGGTTACAACACCACCTGGCCTTAACACTTATAAAATAAAATAAATACGTCTTTAGAGGACGGATATGACGGAACATGGTGTGGGGTTTAGTATATTTTATCATCATTATTCCTATAAAGCTTTTGTTTTCGGGCATGATCTCGATGGTGTTTTGTCTTCACAATCGTGTTATATCACGTATAGCCTAATTCCACAACTGCGTATTTAACCTATTAACATTTGAACTCTTTGTCCTTTCCAAGATTAATCATCACAGTCGTATTACTGACGAAAAAGAGGTAAACTCGTAAATTAACAAAGACATGCATGATTTTACAACAACAAAAGACACAGTAATCTTTACCTGCATATCGCCATGGATTGGTGTAATCTGTGTCCATCGAATTCCAGCAACGGTATTTTTTCGAATGGCATTGCTAAAAAATAAATAATCTTAGTTATATTAACTAAAAATAAATTTTCGATTATATATGTTATATTTATAACTATTAATTTCAGACAGTGACCTAGAAAGATATATTTATAAAATGTATTATCTCTTATCAGTTGTTATTGAGGTTAATGAACAAAAGAATATGTTTTTGTAATAAAGGTATCAAGAATTTGCCATATTTCCGTGTTGGAATCTGTTATCTCATTAGCATGGGCAGACTCCTGTGTTAGTTATTACTAGAAACACTTGATTGATAGCTTTAATTTTTAAGAATTGAAGCATTAATTATTGAAAAAATAGAGGGTGGAAATAGTTGGGGGTGCAGTCAAAAATTTACACAATAAATAATTGGAAACTTATTATATTTTATGTGTGCCAACGTTTCGACCTACTTTGTAGGTCATCTTCAGGGCCAATAGGAGTGGCTACTCGGTGTAGAAAGTAACTGGCAAGTGACAGTTGCCAAAGCAAGTGACAATCAAAGTTGCCTTACTACCATCTGCAAACTGCTCTAAAATGTAATCAATACTCGAGTTTACTTGAGTTTGTGTTCATACTGCTTCATGAAATGGATGAGAGCATCCTTGCATTCAGCTAGATATTCGACTGCATGAAACCACGTGTTCCATGCATTTATGGCAGGACTAGGAAATAGTTTTGCTTTCATATCAGGATAATTCTCTTATAAGAAATATATGTACGCACTTATCAATTCATTTATTCATCATTGAAAAAATAGCTTTTATACCTTTAATTTTGCGTTTTCATAGCGTTTACGCCAAGGATTTAATTAACAATTAAATTGCCAAAATCATTTGAAAAGTGTATATTGTATTATTGATTGAAACTCAACATGGCGCAGTTTCTACAGTAGAGTGTGTCATGTTCGTTTTACGATCCTTTATTACAAGATTATAGTGACTAAAAAATCTTTCAGCGTCAACACTATTCACAGGGGCCCACACAGTCGTCAGAGCTGCCTCAGCAAATTCTCTGTGAACAATTTTTACAGCTAAGGTTAGCTGAATTATGTCTACAGTGACTCCATCCCTCACTTGCTCTAGAAGCTGTCTTTGAAAATAGCTGTTACCTTCCAGGAATTTACTGTCATTAACAGATTTGAATGTTGGTGCAAGCCTACTTTTACTTGCTAAAATAATAGCGTCCGATCGCTAGACTTTCTGACCTACAATCGCAGGATTGAACATTTTACCCGCGTGCTCAAGAAATAGATTAGTGCTGTTGTCTTGACGATTCAGTATATGAGATGCCAGTTTCGCAGTACTCTTTTGACAAATCTCTCTTATTTGGGTTAAGACAACCTGGTTCTTTACCTCCTGCACAGCCTTTAAGGTTTTGGCAGGGAAAACACCATCACTATTTTTTTTTAAAGTAAGGCTTAGGGACACCAAATCCTCCCAAAGAAAATGAGCGTATGGATATTTTGACTCTTCTAATACATTTGACAAATTGGCCACAAACTTCTTCAACAAATGTCAAATGAATACATATCAAAGTTGCCTTACTACTATCTGCAAACTGCTCTAAAATTTAATCAATACTCGTGTTTTTAGATCCATACTGCTTCATGAAATGAAATAGATGAGAGCATCCTTGTATTCAGCTAGATATTCGACTGCATGAAACCACGTGTTCCATGCATTTATGGCAGGACTAGGAAATAGTTTTGCTTTCATATCAGGATAATTCTCTTATAAGAAATATATGTACGCACTTATCAATTCATTTATTCATCATTGAAAAAATAGCTTTTATACCTTTAATTTTGCGTTTTCATAGCGTTTACGCCAAGGATTTAATTAACAATTAAATTGCCAAAATCATTTGAAAAGTGTATATTGTATTATTGATTGAAACTCAACATGGCGCAGTTTCAACAGTAGAGTGTGTCATGTTCGTTTTACGATCCTTTATTACAAGATTATAGTGACTAAAAAATCTTTCAGCGTCAACACTATTCACAGGGGCCCACACAGTCGTCAGAGCTGCCTCAGCAAATTCTCTGTGAACAATTTTTACAGCTAAGGTTAGCTGAATTATGTCTACAGTGACTCCATCCCTCACTTGCTCTAGAAGCTGTCTTTGAAAATAGCTGTTACCTTCCAGGAATTTACTGTCATTAACAGATTTGAATGTTGGTGCAAGCCTACTTTTACTTGCTAAAATAATAGCGTCCGATCGCTAGACTTTCTGACCTACAATCGCAGGATTGAACATTTTACCCGCGTGCTCAAGAAATAGATTAGTGCTGTTGTCTTGACGATTCAGTATATGAGATGCCAGTTTCGCAGTACTCTTTTGACAAATCTCTCTTATTTGGGTTAAGACAACCTGGTTCTTTACCTCCTGCACAGCCTTTAAGGTTTTGGCAGGGAAAACACCATCACTATTTTTTTTTAAAGTAAGGCTTAGGGACACCAAATCCTCCCAAAGAAAATGAGCGTATGGATATTTTGACTCTTCTAATACATTTGACAAATTGGCCACAAACTTCTTCAACAAATGTCAAATGAATACATATCAAAGTTGCCTTACTACTATCTGCAAACTGCTCTAAAATTTAATCAATACTCGTGTTTTTAGATCCATACTGCTTCATGAAATGAAATAGATGAGAGCATCCTTGTATTCAGCTAGATATTCGACTGCATGAAACCACGAGTTCAATGCAGTTATGATAGGACTAGGAAATAGTTATGCTTTCATTTCAGGATAATTCTCTTTTAAGAAATATATGTACGCACTTATCATCTTTCGAGCATTAAGGAAGATGGTCGTAAAATTTGCTGCTATATCGCGTTTTAAGCATATTTATCGCTAAAAACACTATTTAAGCGTGACCTAGGACAAGTCACCTCCTTGCAGAACCGTTGTCCATGAAACAGTACAGCTTAGCCATGTACTGAACCCCCAGACTCTTTCACGGGTCGTAGTGGTACAGGTTTTTTCATATTTGTGTGTATGTATACTATTATATATGTAAGATTTTTTAGTTTGTTGAGGTCATCAATAAATAAATATATCTTTCAGTGACGTACCGAGAATTTATTGTTTTTATATTCATGAAAACATTTGGCATGCAATGCTGGTTTTTTTTTAAGGGAGTAAAAATTCCTTGGTTGTGCCGTCCTTCAGAGAAGAGGTAAAATGGCGGTCCGGAGTCTGTGCTCTGTCAAATAATCGTTAAGGATCCCTATCCTAGTTATACCTGGATAGGCTAAATTTAGCACTTTCCTCCTTAGGGTGTCACAAGGAACATAAACACTCACACTGCCAAGCTTTGTTACCTTCCTCCTAAGCCACTCACACTCACAACACTGCTCACTGCCTTCATGATTTCTAACAACTATACACCCTCAAATATCCTAAAAACTATCATGATTTCTAAAAACTATACCCCTAACAAGTATAAGTTCTTGCGACATCCGAAAATAATAGTGCGTGTATAGTTTGCTGAAAATCGCGTACATTTTTCTGCTTCCGGAAATAGTTATAGTAACCTACTATTATTATTTAACCAGCTCTAATTTGAGTGGTAAACTACATATAGCTTTATGTTAGCGAGGTGATAGTTGACTGAAAGATCTGAGTAAGGAAGGAAATAGTTGGGGGTGCAGTCAAATGTAATGTATTTTTATAGTTTTGTTGTTTTGTCTGTTTTCTTTCTTAGCCCTGAAAACGACCTACAAAGTAGGTCGAAACGTAGGCACAAAATAAAAAATAAATACCCACTTACTTAGTGTTTAATTTGACTGCTCCCCCAACTATTTCCTTCCTTACATATAGATTTACTTTTAATTCTGAGATTAATTTTTCTTTTTTTTTTAAACACTCAATTTATTTTTTTCAAAATCATTCTACTGTTACAATGCATTCTTCTTCATTACAATCCATTGTGCATCATTCAATAGTCATCAAAAGAAAATCAAAGGGGATTGCGAATCTGCACACCTCCTGTGGATCAATAAATTTGCCAAGTTTGAGATCCATAATATGGCAACAACAAAAATGGATGAAACTATTTTCTCTGGAATGATAGCATTTCTTACTATAGTTTATGTCTACATAATATGTGATTTCTTGTCCTGTAAGCGTTATCTTCCATATTTTTCAATTCTCAAACTCTTTGTTCCTCCTCACTCCACATTTATCCCATTCATTCATACACTATGTATGATGAAAATGATGAACGAATGATTTACCCTTAGAAAGATTTTTATTAGCTTAAAACAACAACTATACAAGAATAGTGAGTTTACAAAACATATAAGTGGTTATCTGCCAGGTTAGACAATAGTAGGGAAAGTTTCCCTCACACGAGTGGGATTAAAAATCACCACACTATGGTACTGGACTTGTATTTTTTAAACACTTTCTATCCCTCTCTTTTTTTACTCATCAAACTCACTAGCTTTTAATTATCCAAGTTATATTGTCTTAGTCGTTCTTCATTGTTTTTAGTTTCTATTCAGCTGCTGTTTGAAGATTCATCGATATCCAACAAAATTAGATCAAACAGGTTAAATTAATTTATAAGAATGATTTTGTTTGGTATTCTTTTAAAACTTGCGAATGAAGCTGTCTATTTGGTCACATGTTATTTTAAAAAGTAAAGTTATCTGTTTTCACATTTTCTCAGTTTTCTTAGGAATGTTCTTTCTAACTTCAATTTATATTCCCTCTTTATAATCCTATTGTTTTTAATTCTCCACCTTTCTGGTCCTCATACCACACCTCCGTCACATTCATTCATACTCTAGTAGTAGATTTATAGAACATATACCTTCTCGTTGCCACTAATGCCCTAATATTGAAACACACATTCCGCTTGACCCATGCTGAATACCCATAGAAATGAATTAAAAACAAATATAAATTAAACATTTCCATTCCACATTCTGTAGCAATCAATTATAAAGAGGTTTTGCTGTACAATAATGTCGCTTATATAAGCAATCAATGATTGTTATATAAATACCAATTGGTATATTTATATTTAAGCAATACACACGTGTGTTATATTTTATCTTGGACTAATCACCAAGTCATGGTGAACCTACAATCAGAATCTTAGATAGCAAGTTTAAAGTGTTTGACTGAATTATCTCGGTTCCGAGAAGTTTATAGTTACAGAGGATTTGTTCATTATGACATGATAAAATATATTTAAATAAAAACATCAAAAAATTAATAACCAGTAATAATGGTTTGAAATAGTTCAAGGGCTAATTTTAACTTGCTAAAAACAAAAAATGAAATAATAACTTATAGTTAAGCATTACTTTACGATTTTACAATTCTAGTATTTGTAAATATTTATATCTTGTTCCCTAAACTATATTATATAATATTATATTTATGAGTCATATAAAATAATTCGATTCAGAAATTTAATTTATTTACTCATCTAAGTATATTTTCTTTCTTTAACTTTTTATTTTCTAATTTATTTTACAAGAAAAAGTTTTTAGTTAATAAATTAATATAAATATTTAAATTAGCAATTAAGTAAAAATAAGAATTTATCTTTAATCTAACTCACTTGGTTTATATTCAGTCAACCATTTACTATAGTCATATATTCTGAAGTCTTCAAAATCCTTTTCAAGATACGAGAGCATGTACCTGATGGTTTCACCAAGGCCCATAATGTTAAAATAACTCAATTTATAAGTTGTCATCTTAAACGGAATTCCTAAACAAACGAAATTTCATAATTAAATACTTTTATAGGTATAACTTATATAAATTATTTTATGATCAATGGTTTAAATTTAATAAAATACATTTTCAGATTCTATAAAAAGAAGAGAAAATATTTTTGGTGTTTTTTTTTTTCTTCCTTGAGCAGTTGGGGCTAGCCCCCTTTACCCTCCCATAGTTTTGTAAATAAATAAAAAGTATACGGTAAAGATAATATTTTTTACTCTGAATGCTTATATTTTGGTTTCAAAATGAAATTTTTTTTTTAAATATTGCACTGACAGCATTCAATTTATTTATTTTGTTGTAAAATATTTTTTAAAAATTAGATTCAATGGTTGATGATGAAATTAAAACAAAAATATTATGTCAGCGTAAATAATTGAATCACAAAAAGTTACAAAGAATTGAATCATTTGTATTACCTGCTTAACAATCAATTTAATTTTATCTTTTCTAATGTTTTTTTTTTATATTTTAATAAAATTGATAATTTTTTTTAATTTTAAATCAAGTGATTTAAATTATAAAATTTTCATATTTATAATAATAGCTGAATAAACAATCTTTATAAAATTTAGACATATTGGTTGAAAAATTAACGCAATAATGAATTAATAACTAAACAAAGACCTATCATTTGACGATAATTTGAGCACTATCAAGAAAATATTCATTATTTTCATAAGAAAATAAAAATAATTGTAAGAATTCCTTTTTGAGGCACTTAAGATACTTTAGAAGTAGAAAAAAAAGAAAATTATCTATAATTTATCAAACAAAAATATTACACTTTTTCTCGCAAATATAAGTTCTTAATTCATCAAATAATTATTAATTATTGAACAAAAATAATACAATTTTAAATATTTATTACAGAAATAATCCCTAAGGAGAAATCACTATATATATATATATATATTTTTTTTTTTTTTTTTTTTTGGTAATATTCACAATTTACTTCAAAATCAAAATACAAAAACAATTAATATTATTAAATTTAAAAATGGAATGATATAGGAATAATATAACTTTATTTCATTCATGCTTACAAAACAAAATTTGTGGTATTTTCTTTTTTTTTTTTTTTTTTTTTTTTTTATTTCATACAAAAACAAGTTTAATTTAAAAATTACAACTAACAATTTCTAAAGTCTTATGCTTTATGTTGAGTTCACCAAATCCTAATCCTTTTAAGCCAGATATGTTTTCCAATAAACAAACTATATAATAACTGTCTAATAAATGTCAAAAATGAATAAGTCAAATTTTTTTTAAAAAGTTTTGAAACAAAAAAAATATCTTCAACCAAACACAAGAATATAATTATTAATAATCATTTCTAACCTATAAATATTTATATGAATATTTAATAAACAAACACTACTTTACCTTGTAAAATTAGAGTTGAAAGAATTGACAAAGATGTTCCCTCTGTAGTGGTCAGGAATATAATGAGTACATTTATTCACATGACAAGCATCATTCTCTTATCACAAACATTTAGATACTACAAAAGGGTTAGGTTTCATTTACTCAAAATTTGAACTGAATAAAATCATTTGTTGTTGATGTAATAAAAACTTTAGTATAAACTAAAACTAAAATTTACATATATATTTTTCTTTAAATATATTAATTAAATTTTATGTGCTGTAAATAGACATAGAAATTAAATGTCATTTAATTGAGCAACTCTGTATTCTGCTTGAGCTTTGAACATTTTTAAATCTTTATTTTAATTAATAATTATTGATTCTTATGAAAGCAAAGTAAAAATATTTATGATGAGATATTATCAGTAAAAATAATACAACAACTTTAAGTAACACGTTTGACTCATTTATATTTACGATTCCACAGTGCTGTTTCTTCTCCACTCCTATTGAATTTCTTTTATAATTATATCTTTTGAACAAAAACAACTCTTCTCATTAAATATAATTTATTATTGTAGTGTTTAACAATTAAAATATTGGGTTTCATGAACCCATTAATATAATTTTGGATATTATGCATTAATCTCTGAATAAATGTAATTAAATACCACAATAATGCATGGTTATACTAATATGTAGATAAATTTCACTGAAATTCATAAATAAAAAACTGAGCTTTTTAAACCACGAAGATTACTTGAAAATCATTCACATAATGTTCAAGATCAAATGTTAATAGATTTCATTTTTATTTATTGTTCTTTTGATGGTGATTATTTTTAAATATTTTTATTTTGAAGAGAAAAGATTGTCCTGGCCGGGATCCGAATCTCTAGTGCAGTGCTCTAACCACTGAGCTACCAGGGGTTGTATCCAAACCAGACAAATCCATTCTCTTCACCAATCCTATATCCCCGTGTTCTCATAATTTTTGTGATGTATACACGGGGAAGAATGTTCATTGAACATTACTTTAATTGGGATCTTGTTGGTTTACTCCAATTGTATATTATTATTTATAACTTATTGTTCTTTTGATGTTGATTATTTTCAAATATTTTTATTTTGAAGAGAAAAGATTTGTCCTGGACGGGATTCGAACTCGCGTCGTCTGCATCTCTAGTGCAGTGCTCTAACACAGGGATATAGGATTGGTGAAGAGAATGGATTTCCCTTGCTTGAATTTGACCCCTGGTAGCTCAATGGTTAATGGTAGGTCAATAGCACTAGAGATGCAGACGACCCGACCCGGGTTCGAATCCTGGCCAGGACATATCTTTTCTCATCAAAATAAAAATATTTAACTCTTTTTTTCTAGAATGTTAATAGTTGACCTTGATAATATATGTGGAAGAAAATGGTCCGGGTGGAGGTCAATAAATTTATCTTAGATGTGGAGAAATGTTTATTAATTAGCCAACGTTTGCATGTCTTCTTCAGGGCTAAATATGCAAAATACAGACAATTAAAAAATAGTAAAAAAATTGCTAAGAATGGTAAATATTAAGGTTAAAATACAAAGGTAGTAAAAAGCATAATAAAGAATAATATAAGAATAAAACAGAAAGTGTTAAAAATTAAAGAAAAAGGTAATAAAGATAAAAATTAAAGATTAAAATGGATAAATATTAAAGTAAAAATACATAAGTATTAGGTATCTGAGTGGTGGACAATAAAGTTGGGGGAGGGGAGAACATGGGATATATATCAATAAAGAGTAAGGATAATCATGTGAAGCATAAATAACCATCACATAAAATAAATAAAAACTACAGTAAGTAATAAAAAATAAAAAAAATAGGCCGATAGGCCCGTCCAAGCTCTAATCACATCACTCTCTAACATACTAAGAGGGGTAGGGGAGGTATAACTACCACCACAAGCTACATTAAAAAACACAAAGAAAAAAACAATTGTTAGAAAAGCTATGTAGAAGAAAATTCAGAAAAAAATCGACCCTTACCAACAGCCGATAATATGATTAAATAGAAAAAAAAGCAAGTGTTTTGAAATAAAATTGATGAAAAAAAAAGGGGGGTTGGTATGAATGAAAGGAGATGAAGCAGTAAACAGGTGGGTATTAATAAGTGTAAACAAGTAAAATGTTAACATGTGGGGTCCCAAGGGAGGGAAACCTTAAAAAATATTTAAACCTTAGTTTAAATATTTAAGGTTAATATTATCTCTATATTTATATATATATATATATATATATATATATATATATAGAGAGAGAGAGAGAGAGAGAGAGAGAGAGAGAGAGAGAGAGAGAGAGAGAGAGAGAGAGAGAAAGAGAGAGAGAGAGAGAGAGTTTTAAATAAAACAAAATTCAATTCAAAACTTGTTTTTGTTTTTTCAAATACTAACAATTTTTAAAATTGTAAAGTGTTTGATACACCATTAAATATAGATAAATTAAACAAGTACTAATCCTATATCATAATAATCCATGAATGGTCTTAAATTCAGTACTTTTTATGAACTTCTAAGTTAATGGCTGTGTAAAGAAGTCATTCGGCCAGGACCAATCTCAGCCATCATATTTTCCCCAAATTAAGGATACCTAGATGTACATGGTCAATACATAGCAACTAACAGATTAACTAATTATATTTAATTGAGAGATTAATTTAATTATCTTCAATTTGGGATCAGGAATAGAAATGCATAGAGACTGACGACAGAGTCACCCCACTCCTTCCATTGTAAAAATAACTTTAAAAAATCTTTAACCTATGCTGTTACATATTTCATAACAGTAAAATCGAGTTGTAACAAATATTAATTTATTGTAGATCTATACATCTTTTTGTTTTCCATGGATGTTACACATGTTTTTCCTTTAATTATAACAAAAAATAAACATATTTATATATTATTATAAAATAGTATATTTTTTTTAATAACTCATTGTGCTTTGACTTAATGAGCATCAGTTTAACGTGTTACTTTTTGGGTATAAATTTTATACTTAAAATTTTCTTAGAGATTGAAGTGGTTGTAAGGATTCATTCTTTTTATATTTTCTGGTTCAAAAACATCAGATCTGAAAATGATATTATATGCTTTAATACCAGATGGCTGAGCATCTATTCTTTTACAACTTTTTTTATGAACATTCATAGTATTTATAATTCCATCTTTTATCTCAGAATAAGAGTTTCTTTACTTTTTTTTTTATATCTTAATCCTTTCCTTCTCCTTCTATTTCTTTATTTTTTCTGTTCTTCAGAGAGGGTTATAACTTTTGTGGGTACTTGTGTACTAGCTGGTCTTCACTGACTGTTATTCTCCATTTTTTATAACCTAAACTCAGATAATTCTGATATTGATAACACCTAGGTTATTCATATTAATGGAAATTGATATATACAAAATGTAACAATATGATGCTGATTCTAGACCCCTCCAGCCACGGCCCTCTTCTTACATAAGTTTAAGAGGTAGATTTCATGCAGACCGGCTAATACACAAGTACCCTTTGGTGAAACTTTTAATTTTATTGAACCATAGTTTAGTATCAGCAATAAAACCCACCTAAATAAAAGAGGAATAAATGAATAAAAGAGGAATATGTACAGGGTAATGGCATCACATTAACATATTTATTCAATGGAATGGAATATAATCTTCTGGTTATATAATGTAAACAATCATTAAAGTTATTTGATAAGGAAACATAAAAAAAATATACAAAAAGCTTTCTGCAATATCATGATTGAGTTGGCGCCCAGGTTATTTACCTCAGGTTATTACATCAGCAATGTAAATCTCACAACAGATAATAACAAACAGAATTACAGACTAGAAAACAAAAGTGAGTCAATGAATATTCCTCAATGGAATAAAATCTACTATATTTCTGTATTTCTGTGGTTCTGTAACTTGATCTGTAAGGGATCTGATTATGTAGGAAATTATGCCTTTAGGGCACTTTTACCTCAGTTGCTTTATTATTTTTTTTTTTTTTAATTTGTAATTATTCCCAAATATGATTTTATCTACTTAAAAATTGTTCATATTTTGTCATTTTCTTTTTTTCTGGAAGGCATATTTTTCATTAGGTTTAAGTTGTTAAAATGTATTCATAAACTTAGTGATTCCATAGTCTAACTTTCAATCCTGAGGTTTAGGGTCTGAGTAACCAGGATCCTGTTTGCCAAATGCAGTTTCTTGGAATGTTCTTTCTTTGTATTTTCTTTAATAAACTTTTCAAACTATTATTCATTGAGATAGTGTAAAGTTTTCTTCAAAATAATATGTTTTCAATAGAGTAGAATTAATATATTTTCTGTTTTGTTTAATGGATCAAACGTTTAGTAAATAAGTAAACTTATTTTTAGTGTACTTTCGATTTTTTTTAAATCAAGTAGGCCTTTACAGTTGAGCAAAAACTCTTTTCGTTTCAGGTAAAGTAACTTTTCCTTTCATAGCACGCCAAAGTCTCACTAAGAAAAGTTATAGCGTTATGCAAATTTTCAGAATGATCGGCCTACTTTGATAATAGAAGTAGAAAATAGGAGAAAAATATTTCTTTATTATTAACGATTACATGATAAATCGTAGATGAGAAAACAGGGTGATAAGAAATTTTCAAATTCAAATTTTTACAGTTTATCAAAAAAATAAATTTAACTCCAATTACTCTAGGAAGCTCCATGCTCTGCACATTTTTCTAATGAGTTGAATGAGCTGGGCATCCGTCTTGTTGAAAATGATAATCTTCTAAATTCACGTCTTCCATGGAAGGTAAAAAACAGTTTTCGAGCACATCCAAATAGGAATGTTGGTAGAAATTAGTGTCTAAAAAATATGGGCCAATAATTTTACTCATCATACATTTACTTTCTTGTACCGTTGACTGTTAGTTACTGTACAAAAATTAGGATTCTCATCAGACCAATACCTACAATTTTGTGGAGACACAATGCTATTAGTTGTAAAAGTTGACTAATCTATAAAAATTATTTTTTTTATAAAAGTATCTGTCGTTCAAAATCTTTTTTCCGGCCCACAAACAAAACAGCAATCGTTGGCCATCGTCTCCAGTTTCTAATTTATGAATGAACATGGGTTTAAATGGAAT
Organism: Troilus luridus; assembly: GCA_964056705.1. Lineage (NCBI taxonomy): Eukaryota > Metazoa > Arthropoda > Insecta > Hemiptera > Pentatomidae > Troilus > Troilus luridus. The sequence continues at coordinate 10,874,354 of OZ057413.1, read as the reverse complement.
AATTTTATTTTCTTTGAGAATTCTTTGCATGTGCGATTTACTTATTGATAATTCAGTAGACCGTTTTCTCAATGATAATTGATTATCAGTGTTCACGGATTCCAGCACCAAGAGTGTAGCAGCATCTTCGTGATCATGAATTAGTTTTTTTTCTTCAAATTTTGGATAATTCCAGTTTCTCTAAACTTGTTCACAAGTTTTTTTAATACATTGACAGATATTGCCACTGTTGGAAATCGCCTGTGAAACTTATTAGTAACATAAGCATAAGATGTTTCCCCAAGTCCGTAACATTGTATTAGGTGAATGCGCTGTTCGAGAGTCAACATTTTTAATGCAAAACAAGTAAAAATAAATGATCAAGTAATTTGCAACTTACTGAGATAATTAATCAACTAAGAACAAATACTTCAAAGTTTTGACGGGTATCTAAGATAATGACAGTAAATTGTTTGCTTTACTACGACACGATTGTTTTTCAAACAAAACAAAACAAAAGCAGATTTTATCAAAGTAGGCCAATCATTCTGAAAATTTGCACAACCTAACTTTTTATTGTGAACAACTTTTCTTAGTGAAACTTTGGCATACTATCAAAGGAAAAGGTACTTTACCTGAAACAAAAAGAGTTTTTGCTCAACTGTAAAGCCCAACTTGATTTTAAAAAATCGAAAGTAAACTAAAAATAAGTTTCAGACCAAGCAGAGTGGAATCCCAAAATATGCTCACCTATTGTGAACTCAATCGGGGGACAAACTGTATCAAAACAATTTCACCAGATTCTAAACCCATAAAGCAAGTTAAAGAAAATGGAGTTATATTTTTCTCAATACTTTAAGAATGTTATAAATACATAATTATAGAGTCAACATACTCTAAAAAATTAATCTAAAGCACCTCTATGAATTTCTTTGGATTGTGGATATTGGCAGTTACAACAAATTAGATGATCTTTTTTTTTAGCAGTTTATTAATTCTAATTGAGTTTGATTTAAGGTCCGTTCTCATAATGAGTCATATTATACAATATATCTAGGTATATTTCTGTTTTATATATATATGTAAAAGATGTTTCCTCAAGCCCGTAACATTGTATTAGGTGAATGCGCTGTTCGAGAGTCAACATTTATATATATATAAAATTTTTTTATATATATATTCAATCATACACTTCTTATACAAAATTTATTAAAATAGTTTTTGAAAAAATAACTTGTTTAAAAATGAGATTATAAATAACCTAACCAAAGTTTACTTAAAAAATAATTTAACAATAATGTTGTTAAAATTATTCCTACCATTATTGATTGTTAAATATTTTTCATGTAATTAAATTAAATAGATCACTCATTTAAGTTTCATAAGAATATTTGATCATCTCTATATATTTTTGGACTAAATATTTTCTGAATGATAAAAATAAATTATCTGGACATCTTTATGATGTCTTGATGTAAATAGTGTATTTACCAACACATTGTTGACTTCAAATATACTTAAACATGACAAATAGATGCTATCATAAAAACAAATAATATTAATCACCAAATAACAACTCCATGAAATCATCCCAGTAGTAATATAAAAAAGAATGTAGTGCTAGGGAAAGTAGGCTTGATGTTTGGGATATGCATTTAGAAAGATTTCTGTAAACATTTTTTTCATTAATAACCAAAAGTGGTTCCATAGTTTAGGAATATTGACAGTCATAACAAATTCTGTCAGAAAAAAAAAGAACTTCTTTCCTTAGAATAGCAAGGAATCAGGACTGTTAATGATTCTTAAGAGAGAATGTGTCGATTGAAGCGTATGAGAAATTTAATATCAAATGGGGTTACCCACTTTCAATTATTACTATATTCAGAAGATGTTTCCTTGTGTTGTTCCGGTCAGAAAAAGCAAGACTTATACTTTAAACATATCCATTACATAAACACAGGATTATCATGTATAACAGTACTTGTGTATTAGCCGGTCTGCATGAAACCTACTTCCTTATCTCGTATAACTTCTTTTTATCAGTCGTCTCATTTGAGTTATTTTTTTAAGCATTATTAAATTGTTTTTGTCTCGTTAATTCTTTTTGTTGTCTATTTAAATTTCTGTATGGTATATTAAATTTAATTTTGTGTTTTTGTCTTATTCCTTTTTTATGCCTATTTAAAATGAACAGAATAACACTTTGTGAATAGCCATCTTTAAAAGAAGCAGCTGTGAAATACTTCCATTAGTTTGGAATTATTCCAAAGACGAAATTATGTAAAAATGGTCATCAAATGGATTTTGACAAGGATAGAAATAAAGATGTTATCGTCGAAAGTGTAGGGAAAAGATTCATATAAGCAGAGGAGAGGAATGTGGCTAGAGGAGGCTAGAATCAGCATTTCAATTTCCATCAATATGAATAAGAAGGTAGGCGTTATCACTAATAGAATTATCAGAGTTGAGGTTAAGGTTAAGGTTAAGGTTATAAACAATGCCGAATAAAAGTCCCTGCAGACCATCTAATACACACAAGTACCTGTATAAATATAGGCCCTATTTTCAGAAATTTAAGGTAGGTAGTGGTTAGACAGGTTACAATCAATAACATACACTTTATTAACTGTGCTTTAATTAATTATATTGCAGTTTAGTTTGATGCATTAAAAAATACATAATTTCTTTTTCCGATTAGAATATCTTATTGGTGAAAAATCCAAAAATATTTTTTGTTGTAAAATAAAATTATTTTAGCAATAAACAATACTTTATATGGAAGTTACTACTAAATATAAAATTAGCCAAAAAAAAAGAAATAAATTAAATAATTTGTTTCAATATCCAGTGCATTATGCTCTTCATTATATTTAAATGATTATTAACAATTGTTTACTGTATCAGGGTCATGAAAATAACAACTACGGTTTAGAGGAAAATAAAATGAGACAAATAATTTGAACTAAAATAAATTTAAAAAATAATTAATTGTAAAATAAAGAATTTTAATACTGCACTGAACATTGTTACACTCGTTGCATTAAATGTCTGTGCAAATAATAAATAAACCTTTTAATAAGTGCTAACTATTATATTAATAAGCTTTTTATTCTTTGACTTTAATGCTTCACCCGACAAAAGAGCACAAAGGAAGTTTCTCAAAAAATTACTAAACAGGTACAGTGTGTAATATATTTTCAAAATTGATAAAAAACTATAATTTGATTTTAGATGTGTAATTAATTACAATTAACATATAGATTCTATATTAATAACATAATAATAAATCATTGTACCTCCACAAAATTGATAATAATAAACAACCATAAAAATCTCTTAAATAATAACAACAAACAAAAGCATACAGCCATCAATACTGTTGTCATTTATTCTAGTAGGAATACATTTGGCTTATGAAAAAAATGTACTTTACCAAACTCGGTAAGCACAATTAACAGTTAGCTATTGTGTACAAAAAATTTCATAACAAAAAATATATATATTTATATAATAAGAAGAAATAATTTCTAAACATTATTTGCCAAACTAAAAATTAAATCTCATACAAAAAAAAAAATGACAACTAAATCATAGAACAAATTATTTTAGACTATTCATTATCAACAATATCTACATAATACAGTTAGACCTTTTTTTTTTTTGTTTTAACAATAGAATTTATGAATCAAAATTACTTTTTTTTCTGTATTTAACAAATGTTATCAAATGGCAGATAATATGAGCATACTTTAAAAAATCGTACAACATATCTATTTATACATAGTTTGGTGAAAAATACACTCACACAAATATTTTACAATATATTCAATATATAAATCTTTGGTGAATAAGACACAGGTTAGAACAAATTACATATATACAGCAAGCTTTTTTTTTCTTTTTTTTTCCTTCTTTCGCCATTGAACTGTAAGCCGTTCCAATTCATGACAATAAAATTGCTTATTACAGGAGTTACCCAAAATGATTTTTTAATTCACGACCTGTTTACGAGAATGGACAGAAATCAAACAGATATCCAAAGACAAAAAAAGACTATGAATTCTTAAGGCAAAAATGTATTTAAAGAATGTTGTTGTAGTGCCAAATCAGATGATTTTTCTTTCTTTTTTTTTCTATTCATGATGTTTCTTTGAACCTACTGCAGTATATCATATCAATATTATAACAATAATTGAAATTTAAAGAAATAAAAAGGTAATTTTTCTTAATTATCATTTTCAGGCAATGTAATCCTAAGCATATATATTCATATATGTTTTTTTGTTTTTTTTTCTATCACTTAGCAGATTTTTTTATGAGAAAACATTTAGAAATCTACTTCTAAAAATGTTATCCCTTCAATAAAGTTATTTTGAAACTAATTCTCAGGTATTATACTGTACAAGTACCTTTTTTTTTTTAAGTATTCGTACATTTCAATATTTCCATTAGTTCGATAACCTTCTGAAAAGGCACTTATCACAAAGAATAATTACCATTAAAAATAAAATGAGTCACTGACAAAGTTCAGATTTAATTTGAATAATGTATGAGGTATTATTCTTATTGCAAAGAATATTGTTAATTTTTACCTTTTTTTTAATTTATCAATGCAAAAAAAAGTAATTTGATATATAAGTGACTTTATAAATTAATCTCAGGAAGGCAACTTTACCATCATTTATTAGAAATTATCATTTTTACAAACTTAAGGAACAATTTAAACACATCTATTGTTTATATAATTATACACTTATGCTAAACACATTTCATAAAAAATACATTCAAACTCTCTTTTGATTTTCATAATACATTCAATATACGAACATTATAATTAAAAAATTCAACATTTGTAACAAAACATTAATTTGAATCTAATTAAATTTAACAAATACAGAAAACATTATATTGCTTTAATTTCTTATTATTTTTTTTCTCTCTCTCTCTCTCTCTTTCTTCCATTTGCTCAACTACAAAAAAACTTTCCCTTAGAATTTAACAAAAGCTATACATTTATGGAATAACGACTTAGCTAGATATACTTTAAATATAATTCTAAAAAGCTCGATGTGAGTGCAGTTATCTGCAAGGCTCTCAAAGTATTTATTTTTTTTTATTCAACACACCATTGTAATCATTCATGCATATTCTTAGACCGATGTAATAATAAATTATCTAGAAAAGGCAGCAATGGATAATCTTAGTGGTGAAAGATTATTTTAATAGTCTGATGACAATTTGACTTGATTTGGGTTTTGTAAACAATAGAAAAATAGTTGAAAATATTTGATCAGTAGAAAACTCATAGCTTATTATATTCGATCTATCACACCTTTCTTAGAACAAAGCTGTGACTAAATATTCAAAATTATTGGAAAATCATAATTAAAATTTATTTACCTTTTCATTAAAACCCGATGAGCATTTGTAGCATGCATTCATAGGGTTTTATGAATAATCAGTGATTTATAATAAGGCGGTAACACAAATAAAAAGTATTAAAAAAATAAATTAAATATCATCCTCCGATAATTTCAAATTTATAGTAGCATCTTAATTCAACAAAAGGTGCAATATTTTATATTAAAGTAAGTTGAATAGGGAAACATAAATAATTTAAAATTTACATTATAAACAATTATTAAAAACTATATGGATTTCAAGCAGCTATCAAATAAACAAAGCAATTGATAAAACACCACTCTTGCACAAAGTGTTGGTGTTTAATAAAGTGAAAATGAAAGAGCATTTACCATACTACCTTTTCTCAGCTACAAATCAAGCCACAATATTTGATTTTCATGTTTAGTAACAGAAAAAACATTTAAGAATAAATGAAAATTTAAATCACGTTCTAGAAGATAGATGATTTTAAGTAATAAATTTTGTGGTATTTTGCTTAAGGCTTTAAGTAAACAACAGAAGACCTAATTTCATCGTTTTAGAGAATAATAAAACACAATAATATAATTTAAATTATTTAGTGGCAGCCTTATGTGTTCCTTAACAGTAAGCAAATATATTGTTACCAGCAAGGCAACAACTATCAATTAGTACACACATATATGTATATATAGACATATACATATATATATATATATATATATATATATATATATATATATATATATAAATATGTATATGATATATTTAACATATATTATTTATAATATATATTAAATATTTATATATATTCAGTTACACATTCAGTATTCCTTAAACGCAGCATGATTGTGGGTGAAGGCAAGATCATTAAAACATGCTATATGCAAACGGTAGAAACAAGTACTTAACACTTAGGCCATTATCATTGATATTTAGCAACTGGTGCTTACAAAAAAAAAAGTTAACGTTTAAGATATACAGCGAGAAACTCTTGTGAAACAAAAATTATTTCCTTATTTGACCTCAAACTTACATGTTATTATATATGTGCACATATTCAATTTTACCTTAAAATTAAAAACAAAAAATAAGAGTTCCTCATACATTTTTAGCCTCAAAATTATTTATAAACACTTATGAAATTATATAGCTTTTATCGCATTTACAAAGAGCAACGTATTTACAAACTTTATTATTTTTTTTTTTATTTATAACATTATTTTTATAATAATGAAGTAGAAATGGTGGATTTTTATTATACAATTATGATTTGCTGTATATAAATTTAATATAAACCACTTTATTTATAAATGCTTTTTAACAGCAGAAAGTCTTTTTTGTGTGCTTGAGGTTTCAGTTAACTTTGTAGCAGCTCTCACCTTTCATATTGCATTTATCACATAACAAGTTGCAAAAAGCTCATTAAGTGTTTTCATAAAATTTAATCTTCATATTTTTAATAATACAAAATAAAGATATTGTTTTTATATTCAGATAAATTATTATCGATGAGAGCAGAAAAGCAGAACAAATTTTAAAACAGGACAACTATTTTTAAACTATTTGGTCCACAGCCCAGCAAATATTGGATATATACACATTTTGCACACAATTTCAACATAATCATCTCTGTTCGAGATATAAATGTATTAATAAATTGAGTGCAATTGGTTGCTTGTAAGGAAAAATATTTACATCATGAATAGCTTTTTTCTACTAACAAAAATAAAAAGAAGAAAGAAATCCATTACCTTTCATGAAATATATCTAGCAAAGAAAAATAAAAATAAACAAAAAACTACAATTCAATCAAATGAATAGGATCCCATAATAAATGAAAACAATTAATTTATTTTAATGTAAGATGCCATGAATAGCTTACATAAGAGGTAAATTAAATTATGGGAATCGTCTAGAAACTATGATTCGTTGAAAAAATGACAAGAGATAAATAAATAAAAGCACAAGAGATAAAGATAAATGAATAGCAAATGAATCACAAAACCTGGGAAGACCAAGAGGTATTATTATTTAGATTGACATGATTTATCTTTATTTTCTTCTTTAATTATAAACCTGTGATTCTAAAATAAAGAAAGAAAGAAAAGAAAAGAAAAATAGATCCGTTTTAACTATATAAAAAAAAATCAGTTTAGTTCATCTACAATAACTATAATAGTTTATAACCATAGTACATAATAAACTATAAGATGTGGTCGGTGCAAAATATAACACAAACATAACTAACCGTAATGTTTTGAATCGTGTGTGGAAATGTGCTTTGAACAAAGTTTCAAAAATGCATACACATTAAATTATACATATTATAATTAACTTATGAAATTATTTACTAGTTAGTCCCTAATATTTTTTTCTTGCTTTTCTGCTTAAAAGAGAGTAGTTTTAAGTAGGGCAAGTAAAATATTTAATTAAAAAAATTATTAAAGTTATATAAAACAATAGTATAATAATGGTTAGATTATAGATATATTTAATAATACAAAATAAAAGATTAGATTATACTTAATGGTTTTCATGCAACTGTATAATATGTGATAAACAAACAATTTATATGTACGAATAAGGTCCATCGGTGAGAGCGCTACAAAGCAATAGTCAGGAATTATCATCTTTCCCTTTCTGACCCCTGTTCGGCTTATATTCCATTCCTGGATCAAACTGCATCAAGACAAACACCTGCATCAGAAAACAAATAGTTAATAAAATAATATTTCTGTATATTAATTATTTGGTAATTGTCTAATAGGGTGGCCCCACTACTGGTAGCACTGCAGGATATAACAATCGTGTAACCTTTTATTCTTTCTTATTGTTTGTGTAGGAGTGTGGTAACCTCGTTACTGTATGTGACGCTATATGGAACATTGGGAGTACCTAGATAAATAGGGTAAGGGGCATACAACAGGTAGTGCCCCTTAGGGTTTATTACCTTTACTCTTATCTTAAGATAAGAGTGGGAGTTGTTCGGAAAGGAGTGGTCAACTCAAGATTCAAGGAACTGGATGAAGCAATGGTCGAGAAATAGCCAGTCACATATAGTGTCCCATATAATTAATGATATAGAATTAATATATATTAAGTATAATGATCTCAGGATGGCATACCGTTTTATTATTCAAATATTGTTCAGGTCAAAGGATCTGGCTTTTCCTTGAGATCATAGCTTGGGCAGTGAAGCCAATATAGCACCGTTTTTTGTTTTATATTTCTAAAATATGATGCAAATGTGGGATCTTCCTAAAAATGAGATTGAAGCAGTTGCATTTTTCGTATAAATGTCAGCATGGCCACAATATGATATTGTGTAAAAATTAAATGCTTTGGAGGTGTCAATTAAGAAGTGAATAAATCATTATTATTAATAAAACGTTCCTTTTATTTTTATTACTATTAAATTATTGTTTTGTTATCAGTTATTTCAAAGATCAAAGATCATTTTAACATGTTATTATTATTAATAAATTGTTCTTATTATTGAAATTTAATATTTATATTAATAAAAAAATGTTATACGTTTGTGATATATGTGGTTACGTCAAAACTCCTAAGCAGCGGTGCTAGCGTCGGAATGTAAGGTTCAGCAAGCTTATCAGTGGAGCCGTCCTAACAGACAAGTACCAATTATTTTAAAATAGCAGATCTATGACATGAAGATGGATTGGAAGAAGGAGCCAAGGAGGTCCCAGAAAAACCTGGGAGGAAGATATTCGGGAGGGGTATGTTGTATGTATAAAAATCTGAACTGAAGGAGATATCACAGAACCGAGCACAATGGATCAGACTCTACAGAAAGAACCCTCACACTGCACCAGGCAGTAGGGGAGGATCGGATTAAGAAGAAGACAAATATTTTAAAATAGTTAAATGTTCAGCTTTATAACTTATAAGTTTCTCAACAAAAGCTGTGAACTTAGTCATCTTGAGACTTAAAAATACCAAGAATTTCCTCCAACTAACCTTGCCATCATTTCCTCTTCAATTTAATTTTTTCCTAGATATCATAGATCATCAATACTTAAAAGTTTGTTATGATAGAGAACTGCAGAAGATTGGCTGAGCTGACCAAGGACCATCTTCATGCCTTGTTTGTCTCTATTCACGAGTCTAACACTCTAGGTCATTTTTTGACTAAACCAGTTGTCTAATGGTATTTTTTTTTCCGATACAAAAAGCTATAAGTTCCTGGTCATTACTATTTTGTGGAGTACCAACCTAATAACCCATTTATTTATGCGGATTTACTTTAATATTTCTAATTATAGACCATGTAGATCAGTTTAATTAATTTGTTTGTTTTTTCCTTGCTTTATTTCCTATCCTCTGGAGATCTTTGTGAAAATGAACTAGGTCAATGACTGCTACATCCTCGAGCGAGGGATATATCTGTCTAAATGTGGCTATGCCCACTGATTGATTAAATTGATTCCAAAGATTCAACTCATATTCACTGCATCCTTTATAAAAAAATAAATAAATAAAACAAACTCCAGCCATTGCTCTTTCTCTCACACTAATATCAAATAAAAAGAATATCCATCAGGTAATGTTAAGTGATCATTTATAAGCTTATTCTGGTAAAATTAGCATATTAGTATTTCAATTGTAACCAGGGAAAATTTTTCCCAATAAAATCCAACAATTTTCTTAAAGAAACCTATATTCTATATTATTCAACTTCTATGATGTTATTGTTGATAAATGATTAAAGACATATAGGTAAAAATAAAAAAAAATAAAATGATTAAACAAATACAGTTAAAGGATACCAAATTTTACAACATTATCTGCAACAAATCCATACAATAGTTGATAATTTCCATAAATAACATTATAAGGTATCAGATTTTATCTGATATTCTATTGTTAAATATATATATATATATATATATATATATATATATATATATATATATATATATATATACATATATATATATAAATGATTGAATAACAGATAGGTAATTCAAGAAGACAAAAATTTGCTTTTTGACAAAATGGAACGTGGTAATGTTCTGAATAGGTTAAGTGATGCATAAATCTTATAAATTTTATTTTATATTCAAACCCTTCGTTTATTTTCTTTCATCCAACTTTTCTACTTATCCAAAAAAACATAGAATACAAGGAAGAGAATATATTATTTCTGTATTGGCCCCTGAACTCCATACTTATTTTAATATAATAACTCTAATTACTTAATTAGAGTATTTTTTGGTTATCTTTTCATCCCAAATAGCATTTCCAAGGTCATAAACCAAAAAATAACCCACCACCCTTATTAAACAAAAAAGAAAAGAAAACATACACATAATTTTTTTACTTTTTGGATTGCTTACCTGATCGGTAGGAAGTAGCGAAAAATCATCTGGTGGATTAGTTATCACATAACGTTTTGAAGAAGCATCACATGAAGAACTAGTATCACGGAACCTAAACAAAATTATGTTTCAAAATTATTTTCAAATATACAGACAAAATTTAAGCAGATCCTCACTATAAATGTTACTCTATAAGATTGATGAATGCATATTATTGTTTTTTTCTTCGGGGTTTTGCAATATTGATCACAATCTGATCCCTAATAAACAATCCCTCCAATATCTTCTGTCCATGCAATCATCTTCTGTTATACCTCTAGCTGCCATATCGTCTCTCACCTCCTCAATCCACTGTTTTCGAGGTCTCCCACGCCTTCTTCTCTTCGCAGGGCAGTATTTAAATGCTCGGAGGGGTATATGAATGCATGTAAGTGTGTTTTATACATTATTCACTATTAATTCCCGAGTTACTCATAATGAGTAAATTTTTTCTCAAAAAATGATAAGTATTAACTTTAATACAATGGTTTGAAAAGACCAAAAAAATCTTTAAGAAAAATTGTTTAATATTAGTAAATGTCTTTATTTATAAATAAACTAGGGGACTCTGCCCTGTCTGAATAAAGACGATCAACCCCTAATGTTATAAATTAGTAATGGTTTTAACAATAATCATTTTAATCAAAGAGTTAATAAGTCTTTCTTTTCCCCTCCACACCCCCCCCCTTTCCTAGCACGGCACACTAACCATGAAGTTCACATAAAGTAATATAAACATTAATTAATTGGTACAACTTCTTAAAGGATGGTGCCATAGCAGAAAAATTAAAACAAATAAAAATAATGGTTGTGGATAAACATTTATAAACCATTATTTTTATCTTGATAACATTTATAAAAGTGCATTAGGGTTTACCAATACTCACATATAGAATCATATAAACATTTTTTAATGTTAATAATAAGTTAAAGTAAGTATATAGTCTTCCTCACCTATATAGTCCTATACAGAGCATTCCGTAGCTTTTAAGTGCTGCGACAAAAAGATCACCATATTTTCCCGCTTCTCCGAACTGAGCCAGAGGTCCATCGTATAAGGAAATTTGACCGACTCGACACCTGTCTCGATTTGACAAGCTGTCAGAAGTACTAAAAAAACAATCAATTAATTAGAAATAAAGTTTAGAAAAGTAAATATAAGAATAATATTCAAGATTCAATGATAAAAATTACCTATATCCTCCTCTTAATCCAGCCCCTTCTGCTAAAATGAGTTCCAGTTCAGGTGTTGCTCCTCCAGTTATCAAAGACCTTATTAAAGTCAACGCATTTTGGTTGAAGTATGTCTGTTAAACAAAAATAAGAACTTTCATTTTTTATTAAATTAGTAGGAAATAATTTACTCTATTTATATGAAAAATAAACAAATCAATATTGAATAAAAACCATTTACAGTATAAAATAGTATTAATGATGTTAACTTCAGGCTCGGGATCCTCATTTTATGTCCCTTCTGAAGGACGCTATAACAAAGGACTTCTTACTCCCTTTAAAAAATCCTAAGGTAAACTACTAAGCCCAAGATCGCGGGTTCGTAGCCCAGCAGGTGGCCCTAGGATTTTTTTAAGGGAGAAAAAAATCCTTAGTTACGCCTCCTTCGGAAGGGGCGTTAAACGGGGGTCCCGAGCCTGTACAATGTCAGGTAATCGTTAAAAATCCCTATCCTAATTAAACCTGGGTAGGCAAAATTTAGAGCTCCCACTGTAGCGCCATCCGATTAGCCACAGCAGCATAAAGTGACGTTAAATGAACAAACAACAAACAAAATCCTAAGGTCATCAGTCAGGATACAAATGTGTGATCTTGGGTATAGTAGGTTGTTATACCAACTACTCAAGTCATAATGTTTTGTATTACTTAAATATATAAAATTAGTTCATATAAATAATTTAAAATTTTGAATAATTATTTACATGTTTATTTATTAAAAATTTATAGAAATTACAAAAGTAGAGATGGATCCTTTGGGCACTGGGACTCACCCAGCCTCTATAAAATGGGTACCCAAAATAAGGGGAAAATCTGACTTTTGAATATGATCTAGGACAAATCACCGACCTGCACAACCTTTGTCCGAGAAACAGTACAGTACACAAGACCCTTCATGGGTTTTAGTGGTACAGATACAAAAGTAGTGAAAACAGAAACAAACAGTATTTATCTATCTACAGCCTCGGTGAATAAGTGGTTAGTTCTAATTTTTTTCAAAATGAGTTTCTTGTACTTAAGTAACCAGAATCAAGTTATTTCCAAAGTGAATAAGGGGCTAAGTAAGGCATTGGCTTGAAAAAGAGTTATTGGTTATAATTACAACTCCATTTCAAGCCAAAAACTACGAGAATGATACGATTCCGGTTATCTGAAAGTAGTTAACTCGTTCTGGACAAAATTCGACTTAACCACTTAACCACTGAAGATATAGTGGTATAAATTTTAATAAGAAGTTTAAATAAAATAAAATTTTTCAAGATGACGGGAAAAAAATTGGTCAGACCAAGAACAATGGATTTTTGAAATATCCCATCCCATTCAGACCAACTTAGCCTTCATTATCAATTTAAAATTTAGTTTGCGATTCTTATAAAATTTTCATTTGGAGGCTTAAGATTAAAAATAGAATTCATTACCGTTGACATGAGAGAATCCAACACACTGACAGCAAACGCTGTTCCACAGGCAAATGGTTGTGTTAGATACAGTTCTGTGTCAGGGTCATCATCATCATCCTGATCAAGGAACTGTACATTGCTATCATTTACTAGTTCTGGAATAAAAATATTATTACTTAAATATTTAGGCAACAAGCAATTGATTATAAAATAAAAGTCATAAAAAATCATTTTACCTGTTATCATAGGCACATTGGCTCCATAAACAGACCCCCTTCTCTGAAGAACAATAGGCCCCGTGACAGATGTTAAGGTTTCATTGGCTGACACAACGCCCGATTCATCTAAATGGTACCAAAATAAAAGTATTAATGCAGAAATAAAAAAATATGCAGTTACAAAAACAGAAAATGCATTCACATGAATTATATGTAATATAATTCCTAGTAGTAGATTGATCCGTGCTCTAAATATACAGAAACATAATTGCTCATAGCTTGAAAATAAATCATTATTTTTTATAATAATAAAAACCGTTGAAACGCTATAAATAAACTCCATACTCTGTAATTTCTTTTTTTAATAACATAGAATTTAAATTTTAAAGAACTGTTAGTATCACTTTAAATTGAAAAGAAATTTTAATGTTTCAAACTTTTGAAGGTGATTATTCCGCAGGTTGTTGCTTCCAGTAGAGTCACGACTTTTAACTTTTCAATCATTTCCCTCTTAATTTTTTCCAAAAAAAAAAGTTATGAGCCTTTTTATGGAAAAGATAATGTATTTATGGGAAATATGTATACTTCTGTAATCATTTCATATGGAAATGAACATTTCAACAAACATATATCATCTATACTTCGAAATGTTTGTTGAAACTTTTATGTCTTGATGAAATGATTACCGAACTCTACTCATTAGTCATAATTACATTCTCTTTTCCATACTTAAGCTCACGATATCTTCTATTTTTGGAAAATATTAAAAATGAAACGAATAAACAGTTAAAACTTCTTATAACTTACTCGAAGCAACAACCTGCTGAACAGATATCCTTTTGAATATACATTAATAATGATTAAAAAATAAATCAGAAGCTACTTTATTTAAAACTCCCAATGCCAAAAAAAAAACTTTCTCTTCTACATCCCTTTCTAATCACCATCAAAATATGAGATCTCAACGCAATAATAAACTGGACTGACAGTAAGTACTTATATAATAATTTAAATTATTATATAAATAAGTACTTATATACTGATTTATCCCTTTGTAATATAATATCACAAAGAAATATGTCAAGTACACTTTTTTTTAAGGATTAAAAACAAATGAGCAATAGCCATGATTGCCTAGATTGTCTATTAATTCTCTCACTAATTATATTTACATTCAATTTGTATTTTCGAACTCTGCACTGCCAAGTAATATAAATAAAGGTAGGTTCATGAAATAATTTGATAGTCTGTTAAATTAAAAACCTTTTTCTTCAAGCTAACAATTCATGCAGTAAAAAAAAAAAAGTAAAAAAGCAAATGAAAACCATTTAAGCATTGACCATTCAAATATTAAAAAACCTGTGTCTGAAGTGTCTTGGTTTTTGACAACCAGTTTTCTTACACAAACTTATTGAATATGGAATATTACGAAGGGATTTTATTGTATTCACAAATAGTTAGTTTATAATTTGAATTATAGTTGTTTCCTTAATGTTATTGGCGCCCGAACCCCAAATTTAATTTTAATTTATTTTCAAAAAAATATTTCTTTATTAGATTTTCGTGGTAATTCTTTTAAAATTATAAATAAAAAGGAACTTAGTAATATTCTGCTCCCATTTCAAATATTATAAACTACATTTTTTTTTTTTTTTATAAATAGTAAAAGGTTTTAAAAATCAAAAACCTTGTTATGCTCTTGTACAATTGCTGGCAGATATATTTCTAAGGTTACTGTACGGCATAAAAACAAAACAGGGTTTGAAAGGTAGTTCCTTTATCTTTGAAATAAGTGTTGTATGGATTAATTTTATAATTGATTACTTGTGTTATGCATACTAAGTGAAATTGAAGGAGCAAATGTATTTTATTTTTTTATTCCAAAATGAAACATTTAATAAGATAAAATTAATTAATCATAGTAAACTGTAATTATTGACAATTAGAGATTAAATAATTAGTGTAAGTTCCAAAAGAAATAGTAAAATAAATACGAAATTAAATGTTAAATAACACTTTTAATACATAAAATATATTAAACATTTTATAGGATTAGTCACTAGTTTTAATATTTTTGACTAAAGGTTAAAGACTACTATTAGTCCAAACAAATTAACTTCCACTTCATCGCTGTGAGTGAGAAAACAAACAATGAAATAAAAATATTTTATACCAAATGAATATTGATGTAACAAAGCACCTTGATTCAAGACCCCTATCGTATCGTCAAAGGTCATTGCTTTTATATTTAATGAAGCGAGAATCGCTTCCTTATCTGCTAATGTAGGATCATCATTGCTAGGCACTTTAGCTGATAGTATTACACACATATCACATAAGTTTACATTAACTGCCCGTAGGTCAGCCCTGCTGAGAGGAGAACCCTGGAATTATAAAATAAAATAAGTAAATACATTTTAGATCACAGATTATCACATTATTTTGTAAATATTTTGTAATTAACATTTTTCATTATGGTCTTGAAAAGACATTGAAAAAATATTAATATGCTAATGACAATTAGTCTTATCCGTCTTTCCGCTATAAATAGCTGTCTTTAAGAGAAGAAGCTATAAAATACTTCCAGAAGTTCGGAGTAATCCAAAGATGAAATTACTTGATCAAATGAATTTTACCAAGGAAAGAAACGGAGATATTTTCGTCAAAAGTTTAGGGAAAACATTAATATAAGAAGAGCAACGTGGCTAGAGGGGTCCAGAATTAGCATTTCATTATTACATTTTGTATATTTCAATTTCCATTAATATGAATGTGTTCAGATTATATTTAAAAAAAAAAAAAAATTTATTGAAATTTACAACTGTATACTGAATACATCAAGTAAATATAATGAAAGATAAATCATGTCCCGAGATAAAGGCAAGTAGAGAAACTACCCAGTGGTAGTACTCAAATAAAAAGTTCAACTTAGAAGGTCACGAGGCCATCTCCTTTTCAGACGCCTCGGAGGATTATCAGGAATTGAAGAGGTTGCGAGATTTGAAACTAGTGGGTTTGAGTGGAAATGAAGTTTGTCATGAAAAGATAGATATCGGATTTGGGCCAA
Organism: Troilus luridus; assembly: GCA_964056705.1. Lineage (NCBI taxonomy): Eukaryota > Metazoa > Arthropoda > Insecta > Hemiptera > Pentatomidae > Troilus > Troilus luridus. The sequence goes on along the minus strand of OZ057413.1, from coordinate 10,857,697 downwards.
ATCAGCAACAAACGGGACATTAAGGTCATTATGGATTACTTTGTTTGTAACAAAGTAAGGAGCGTTGAGGATTTTACAAAGGATTTTGGATTGTAAGAATTGAATACGAGAGGAATTTGATGGCTTAGTGGAACCCCAAAGCTCTATTCCGTATGTCCAAATGGGTCTAATGATTGTCATGTACATGAGTCTTTTGTAATTAATTGGGAGCTTAGAGCATTTGTCTAGTAAATGTTGAAGTAGCCTGAAACGGCGAGTTGTTTCTTGTCGTTTCATTCTAGTATGAGGTTCCAAGTTAAGCGTTTGTCAAGGTGTAGTCCTAAGTATCGGACCTGTTCTGCAGGAATCAGTGGGATGTTATTGAACGATACAGGAGAACAGGACATCGTTGGTTTATGGCAGAGATTATAATATGAATATGAATAAGTGTTCAGATTATAAACAATGGCATATAACAGTCCCTGGATACTGGCTAACACACAAGTACCCATAATTGGTTTATAGTAATTTCTTGCATTCACCTCCACAATTGTAGTCGATAGAGGAAAATACTGATATTTGAAATATCCTTAATAGCGAGCAGTTAAAATTCTCAAAGAAAAAGCTTATGTTTAATAATATTGTCATGTCGGTGCTATTAACCAAGCTTTCGCTCATTGTGTTGTGAGCTTCTTCAGGGCTAGTCAGTTAATGAAGAGTGGGTGGTTGGCGTCGGTGTATTTATACCTGGAGGGGGTCTCGATTGAAGTCGCCCTTCCCATTGGCTGGCCTGTACCGGTCGTGTTGTGTTCGGGTGTGTTCATGTTTGTTCGGTGGGGTGGGTTTCATCTGTGTGTGGATAGTAAGGTATGGTGTGGGTCTTTTGTTGTATGGCAGGATACAAGTTTTTGCTAAGCTTATAGCCATCTTCCTTATTGAAATTTTTGGATTCTTTGACAATTTCGATAGCCTCTCTTATGCTACGGAGATTGAAATTAGCTTCTTTTACAAGGATGGTGGTGTTTTCGAAGGGTATGTGGTGGTTAGTGTTGTGTAAGTGTTCTGCTGCAGCCGATTTATGTTTCTTGAAATTCTTGACGCAAGATCTGTGTTCTTTGATTCTTTTTTGGATGGTCCTTCCTGTTTGTCCAATGTATACCTTGCCGCAGGAACAGGGTAGACTGTAAATGCCTGGGGTGCGTAGTCCGAACTTGTCTTTAGGATTCTGTAGGATGTGGGCTATTGGTTTGTCAGTGGAGAATGTGGTTTTGATATGGTGGTTATTTAGAATTCTGGCAATTTTCTCTGACGTACCTTTAATGTAGGGGATGGTCGTCTGGGTTATAGATTCATTATCTATTTGGTTTTTGTCTTGTTTCTTGTGCTTTCTTTTGTGTTCTACTCGGTTCATGGTTTCTCGGTCGTATTAGTTCTTCAGGGCTGTTCTCAAGTGCCTCTTCTCTTTGGAAAGCTGAGACGATTCAGCTATCATTTCAGCTCTTTTGAGTAGAGTATTGATGATTCCTTCATTCTGAGCGGGATAGTGATGTGAAGTGGCATGGATGTATCTGTTTATATGGGTAGGCTCTCGGTATACCTTGTGTCCTAAGTGGTTTCCTTTCTTTTCAACCAGGACATCCAGGAAGGGAAGTTTGCCATCTTTCTCCATTTCCATGGTGAATTGAATGTTAGGGTGGATGCTGTTGAGATGAAGCAAGAATCTGCCCAATGTGTCTCTTTCGTGTCTCTAGATGGCGAAGGTGTCATCGACGTATCTGAACCAGCATTCAGGTTTTTCGGCTGCAGTAGAGAGTGCCTTCTGTTCAAAGTTTTCCATGTACAGGTCTGCTGCAGGTAAGCTCAATGATGACTGTGCCTTCCAATTGTTTGTAGTAAACTCCATTGAATAGGAAATATGTCTCCTTCATGCATATCTCCGCTAGTTGGTACTCTTCTTCACTTAGTAGGTTCTTCATGAGCTCAGGGCTTCATCGGCAGGGACTTTAGTGAAGAGTGTCTTGACATCAAAGCTCACCAGGATGTCTTGTTCGTTGATCTGGATGGTCTTGATGGTGTCTACAAATTGTTTAGAGTTGCGGATGTTGTGTTTGGGTTTGCCAGTATGGGTTTTGATTATGTCAGAGATGTATTTGGAGAGATGCTATGTAGGCGAGCCAATTGTGCTAACTGTAGGTCTTATAGGGATATCGTCTTTGTGTATTTTGGGTTGTCCGTACAGTCTTGGTGGTGTGGGGTTGGATATTATGAGTCGTTTGGTTTTCAGTGTCTTAGTTGTGCTGGCGTTGATAGTAGTGTGAATTTTCTTGTTAATCCATTTGTAGGTTCCTTATCTAGTTTTTTGTATGTGCCATCATTGAGGATGGCTTAATAACATTGTATATTGTACTTAATAATATTTTTTTGGTTTATACTTAATCTGCCTTGATCCAAATCAACACGTGCTAATAAATAATAATCGTCTAAAATTATGAAAATCAATACAAAAATCATCAAATATTTATGATTTATTATTTTTATTTAATCCTACTAACATTAAGAACAGATATTTTGGGAAGATTTTGAAGCATTTTCCATTCTCTACGGATGTAATCGACGGCTCCGACTATTACTACATGCTTCAGCTCGTGGTAATGAAAGTTGGATGCTCTTAAAGGCATCACCAGGTTTCTTAGACCAATGAGTGGTGAATCTGGATCAGCAAAGAGGCACACAACAACATGCCCGTTGAGGACTGTCATTGCCGCTTGATTCCTGTCCTGTAAGTTAAAAAAAATCATGATAATTTTCTTACAATATTTACAGCAATATAATCAAAAACAAATATAATGTGCTCAAACTAACATATTAAAGAAATCAAAAGAGAAACAAAGTAGGGTTTTAAACAAAGGTATCACCCCAATTAATCTTAAATGATCACCCTATTACTTCCAGTTCCTCTGTAAGAAACCTCGGAATCATTTTGACCAATCCCTTTCCTAAAAACCCCACATTTCCCAAATTTCCCATCGATCAATAAGCTCCCTAAAGTTATTCCATCGTTCCAGGCATCTTCTAACACTACCTATCTGTAAGCTCCTCATCACTTATTTCATCTTTCCACACTTTGACTATGGCTGTGTGGCATATGGTGGCCTCTCGAACAAGCTCAAGAAAAGATTGAGGCGAATTATGGACTGAGATATTAATTATGGAATTATGGAAAACTTTTGAGCGTTCCTTTCTCGCCCGTTCTACTTCCCTTTTGAACTCAATTCCACTCAATATCCGTCATGCATCTTCTTTATCCACATTTAAATCCAAACTTTTTCTAAATCTTCAAAATTCCCAAACAGATGCTCTCTAGTCAATACAAATTTATAGCTATATTCAACATAATCGATTGATGAATTACTGTAAATATTCCTCACTCATAATGATATTATTTTTTATATTATTAGATGCTATTATTTATTTATTTATTTTTCTATTAGCTTATTTCTTTTAATTGTAAATTTGTAAGTTGTAATTTATTGTATTTTTTTTTTCTTTTTGTATTACTTTTCTAATTCTCTTTCAAAATACACCTTTTAGTTATTATTTATTTTTATGTTATTATGTAACTATTGTATTATTCTAATAATGTAGCCCTTCGGCCAGATATATTTTTATTAAAGGTGAATAAGTGTTTAAGTTGAATTTTACACAGGAAGAGTTATCTGTATTGAAAAAAACGGAATATCATAGTTTTTGGCTTGAAATTGAGTTGTAATATTGGCAATAACTCCTTTTCAAGCCAGTGCCTGACAGCCCCTTATTCACTCTGAAATTAATATGATCCCACATTCCTAAATACAAGAAACTCATTTTGGGGAAAATACAACTTAACTACTTACTAACCAGGGCAGTAGATATAATGTAATTGAAATTCCCTGTATAGAAAATTTCATAATATGGTGAATATTGCTTAACCACCTCTCCATATTAACCAATGTTGAAATTCTAGATTATAATAATTAAATATCAATAAGTATTTTTCTGTGTGTTCATCTAGATCTAAATGAAAATACTTTTCATAACTAATTATGGAATAATTTTAGATATTAATTCTTACCAATATACAGTCTTCAAGATTTCTAGCTGGGCTCCAATGAAACATTCCCGTCGAATCGTACTTCATTTCTGTCTTCTCAAAATCAAAATCCTTTGCCTGATCGTCTGCTATTCCGACTTGTAAGCCAACTCCACTATTATTGTTCACATTATTGCCACCTGTACTCCTACTGGTGGGCCTACAAAAATAATAAAGTAATAAAGCTCGATCGTATTAGATTAACATAAAACTTATAAGTTCAGATTCTATTTTTTTTTTTTTTTTTTTTTTTGTAATAATAAGAATAAGTAAGATCATTTAAAAAATGTTTGTTTTTTTGCATTTTTTTTTTTAGATAACTAAATTTTCGATAAAGTAAAATTATAACATACTATAAATTACAAAATATATCACAATAAGATTCATTTTACAAAATATAAATAATTCAAGGATATATAAATCACACTTAATAAAATCAGATCAACTATATATATTACATAAATCATGCAAGTATATAATATCTACAATACTAGAATATCTAGTGTTGTCTTATTTCACAATAAATAACTAACTAATCATTCAGTCGAAACAAAATGCTTTACAACAATACGGTTGTTCCTAAAGAATTATAAATTCAATAAGTACTCTAAATTTTTACAATTACAGGTAACTTCTAAATGTTTAATTGTAACACTGGGTTAAGAATAAATAAAAACGTTCATGCCTACATTTGTTTTAAAAAAAAAATTTTTAAGTTTAAAACTTCCTGAAATTTACTTATGCTTCAGTCATTTAACTACAAGTGAAACATGCACCATGTCAGATTGAATCATGGATAGGAAAATTATCACTTATTTTTTGGATTGATTATAATGTTTAAAAGGTACGAAAATAATTTTTTTTTTTTTTTTAATATTTCAAGTATTTTTAAAAATTAAAATCTGGAGAGATTGCTAAAATTCTTGAGGCACTTGAGCATTTTTTCTTGAGAAGTTGGGTGTGTAGCTGGCTGCCTTCAGCCTCCGGAGATGGGTGAGCAGTTACTTGAAAGAAAGTTTTATTAAAATAGAAATATAGTTGTGAAAAACGTGGTGATCGACAAGTTGCTATCCCTTGTCACTTAAAAAGATGTCAAATCATATCTTTATTAACTTTGTTTAAATTAATAATTATTGTTTGTATTAGCTTGAAATATAAATGACAAAATAATGAAATTTCCAAAAAAAAATATTCATCTATTTTTTTATATATTATGATAATAAAAGATAAGATCAAATAAAATAAAACAAAATTACGATAAAAGTAGAACAATACATACTTTATTTTAGATTCTTCAAGTAGAAGGTATAGTCATAATCTTCAGGTTCTTTGAACTTTCAATTTATAATACTACTATATGATTATAACTAAATGAAAAATTATTTTAAAATAGTTTTTTTATAATGAAAATTCATTTGAAATTTTTAAGTTTTCTTGTAACTTTCCCATCCCTGATCAGTTAAAATTTAGAGAATTTTCAGAACACAGCTAAAAAGCAATAGAAAAGTATAACACAATATACCATCAAGCCATGCAAAAAACAAAACAAAAAGAAATAATAAAGACAGCCTAAAAAGATTACATAAAGAAATACCTAAACATATATTACAAAGAAGGAATAAGCAAACAACACAAGATAATTAAACACAAAATAAAATAATAATAAATGGTAAGTAATATAACATAAAACACAAAGGGGGAAAGGTAAAAGTAGAACAGAGAAAGTGAAATAGTGAGACAGACAGATAGAGCGTACATGAGTTTTTTGACTTCATAAGCAAGATGGTAGCCCGCATACGCTGAATCCTCTTGAGGCCTGAAAAACATCGCCAAACATCACTCTAGTGCCTCCATGCCACCAATTGTTATCCAGGCTTCCTTCTCGAGAAATGATGGTCATAAGGATTATATATTCATGTCAAATTCACACGACTACTTGAAATCATTTCAATATCATTTGAAAAGAGATAAGTAAAAACTGGCATTATAGTTTAGGAATACTGTAATTTAATTACTGAAAAGTTGGTATTACTTAAAAATAATAAAAATATATAGTAAAAAAAAAAAAGGAGAAATTAAAGATTCAAAATAATTAAGATACATATAGAACATTGAAGTGAGTTATAATCATAATACCAAACAATCCAAAAAAAAGAATAATTATATTCACATAATTTAAACACAGTCCAGAAATACTAACGCTTGGCTTCCTTGATTCATTATTATGAAAGCGTTAGAAGTAAATCAAATAAAACATACTTATAAAGATTTACTGGCATCAACTTTAATTGTTTTCTTATTTTTTTCAAATGCCATTGATAAAAATATCAACTATTTTTTTTGCTTTAAGAAGTCAGAAAATGTTGAGGACAACACTTTGAAAAAAGGTGAGAGAGGTGGTAGTAAGCAAAAATTGTGAAAAAACAAAATATAAAAAAAGATAGATTTGTAACAAAATCTATAAAAATATTAAACAAACATGAAACTGTTAGTGAAAATAAAAATTAATTCAGCAAAGTGCAACAAGTGAAGGAAAAGTGCAACAGAAAATGCCTTTACTGTGACATTATTATGTAAGTAAAAAAAAAAAAAAAAAAAAAAAAAAGTTACTGCTAAATATTAGCAATACTATAGCATATTATTTAACTATCAAACGTTAATGTTAATGACAGGCAATAGTTTCAATCGACAATTTAATAACAAGCTTATATCATTAATCTTATCATCTTTCCTCATTAACTAGAACAAAAAAAAATAGTTTCCAAGAATAAGCAGAGCCTAAATTTTTCTGATGCAATCATACTTAATAATATAATAAAAATTAATAGCCAATCCAATAAAAAAACTCAAGTAAAAAAAATCAGTATTCATAAAATTAAACATACAATTAACTAAGTAATTTTTCCATGTTAAAAGTTTTGGTTTGTGGTAGTATAAATATTAAAAATAAAGATCTTAAGGGGTGACCAACCCTAATGATATCACAAGCCAATTTAGAAATGCATCAGATTTCCGCAGGCCGCATTTAACATTATATATCTTCATATTACATTTTTAGACCCATTGTAGAAATTATTTTGAAGTTGATGTATTCCTAAAATATACAGTCCACACTGGATGTATCCATGGCAACCACAAAAACACCTGGCCAGAAGATTCCAGCTGTATTTAGATTTTCTTCAGTTGCTTATAACCTTTACTTCATCTTCATGTTCAAATGTTATGATTATTATCAATTTAATATACTGTTCAAAGTTTCTACTGTTCTTTTTATTTCATAATAGTTATCGAACTACAGCTGGAATCTTCTGGCCAGGTGTTTTTGTGGTTGCCATGGATACATCTAGTGTGGACTGTATATGTTAAGAATATGACAGAAGTGAAAAAATTTTTTTTTATTAAATTTGTTTTCACTACCCTACACATTATAAAATAGATATATTTTGTAAACGTGTGATGAATCCCGGGGGCCGGAAAAATGTTCATTGTAGGCAGCTTGTGGACCACTGGCTGCAAGTTGGCCCCCCTGATCTCATGAAAGCTCATTTATTATAACAATGGTGATAATTCCGTAAGCTTTTATTAATGGAGCCCCAAAAATTGTGAAACATTTTGTTTCAGATCTATCCATATTATAAAGCTTTATACAGAATAAAATAAAACAATTTTTTTGATGAATTTATTCAAAATTTTATATACCTCATATCTGAACTTCAAAATTTTAAATTATACAGCAGAGCATTGATTATCCGAACTTATATCAACAGGTGTGGCTAGTATAATCTAAATTTATTTAAAGAATGAAAATTCCAAACACCGCATTTGTATATAAAAAAAAAATTTGTTTTATTGTATAGTTAAACAAATAAACACCAATAAAAATATCAATGTACATAGCAAGATTTATCAAGGTCGACAAAAAGAAAGTTGTAATATTATTTTCCTTTGATGGATAATAATATTATACTTATTACACGTAATAATTTAATGATTACTAACAATTTTCAAATAAACAACATGGAAAACTAAGCATATGAATCAATATCATATTTCTTTATAAACAGACATAATCCAAAAAAAACAGCTGGAAGTGAAAATTAATCTGACACTAACACCAGATTAATCAAGTCAAAATGCAATAGAAGTACAACTCAATTAAAAGCATCAAAAGTTCATATATCACGGCCAAGAGGCTCGGAAGACAAATTTATTGACATTAAGACCCATTCCCATAATAGCGAGTGAAAAAACAAAACAAAGAGTTAAATTATTATTTTTTCTTCACTAAAAATCTGCAACATACAACCCATTAAGGATCTCCAATATAAATGAAGTACCTTGGGAAGGATGCATTGAATTTGCATTTTGATAAGGAATTCAAACTTAAGATATAAAAGTAAACAGTGGTATTAAGGAACACATCACATTGAAAATTTTTCCTAAAATTATTTTTTAATGTGATGCCTCAACAATTAGACAGATGATTAAAATATAATATATAATATAGGGGAGCGGAGTGGCTCGGTGGTTGAGCAATGAGCTGCCATGCCGAAAATCCTGGTTCAAATCCCGCTGGAGACAAATTTTTATTTCGTCTTTTAGCAGCCGGAGATGGATCATATAGGATCTAGGACCCTCCTGGGGATCACCCAGCCTCTATAAAGAGGTCAACCCGAAAAAAGGGGGAAATCTGGCTGTTGAGCGTGATGAACAGTCTCTATCATCGTGGTACAGGTTTTTTTTTTATGTAATGAAGAGAATCCAGGATAATTTATAATTTCTTTGAGGAAGCATGACTTCCTAATTTTGTTCAAAATACTGACTTTATATACTTTCTTTGTTGATAAACATAGAAATTCAACTAAAATTGAAATTATAAACACTAACCATATAAAAAATTTCTGTTTAGGTGACGTGATTGTCAGTTATTATTAAAAACATATGATTTTAGATATTATTATTCAGTCTTTAATAAAGGTTAAAAGTGTTTTAAAAAAATAAAAAAATAATTGTTACCAAGGAAAGAACCAGCAAAGTCGACATGAATCAATATTGTATACTTAATAAATAAACATGTTAACACTTTTAACCTTTATTAAAGACTGAATCACATATTATCTTTTTAAAGAAATAATTGCTTCTTGAATGAGTAATTGAAATTAATCAATTAAGTTATATTATCTATTCAAACTATTATCATAAAAAATATTTAATAATTATCTATTTTAATAACTGGAAACAATACATAAGAAATAAGGTTCCAAACATGATAAAAGGAATGTTTTTTCATCGTTATAAATGAAAGAGAGAAAAATGGACTTGTAATAAACAACATACGATATAAAAAAAAAAGTAATAAGACAACTGTAAATTTTGAACAGCCATAACTCCAACGTAATACTTAAATGACTATTGTGAAAGATGGTAGTCTAGTTTTACATTTTAATAATAATAACATTTTTTGTGTCCTTATCAAAATATAATTTTGGTCAAGGTAGAGTGGAGCGAAAAGACTGAATTTGTATGGATAGTTTCTCAATCCAGGAAAAAAATCATTATCAAAAAAAGAACCAGAAAATTATTTGAGCTGATTATTCATCTACATATCAAAGCAAATAGACCTACTGCTGTTATGATTTGTTAATATGACGGACAGCGATAACAGAACAGGTTTTTTCAAAACAATTTTTGTTAATTTAATAATCCTTAAAATACACAGATCACGTAACTGATTATGAATAATTTACTGGACTGAATACAAAACTTTCTACATCTCGGAAAACAGAATTATTTTATCAGCATCAGATTCAGTAGGTTTACTTTCCATAAATATTTGTATGTTTTGAGACTTGAAGCATCAAGTTCATGTATATTGAGTAGTAACTGAGTAAAATCAAAACTCTTAAAATAGTTGTATGCTTTATAGAAATGTAAATCGAGGAATGTAAATATGTTTGTTCTAAATATTTATAAAAATGCAATAGAAAAATACGAAAATTAAAATTTTCATTTCAAAAGCTCATACTGAATCAATGCTCATGTTTCATCTAAAAATAGCTATGCTAGCAGGCTACTACTTTGTACAGCTTTTTCAGGCTATCGTTCCTTATTAAGTTCAATGATTTAGAAATTAACAACTTTAAATACACAAATTTATAAAAACGCCAATACAAATTTTGAATTTTAAAAACCAAAACATCAGAATTCAACAGAAATTTAGAAAAACAAACAAACAAGAAAGTAACTGATAACAGTATTTAATTCAGATGTTAATATTTCATGGCGAAATATAAAGAATGAAATGATGGTGTCCAGCTACACAAATCAATCTATTGTAAAAATTATTACCATCATTAGTAGGAGTACTAAAGTTTAATACTTTGATGTTGTAACATAATATTGTATTAAAGTAGATTATTTATTCCAGTTTAATTTTTACTATATCAATAATATTAAAATATCAGTCAAGCAGTAGAAGGGTTGTCACATTGTCCTAACCATAATTTACCACCAAAAGTTAATGAAAAATTAATTAATATCAACCAATAGACATTAATGTACGAGCAGTTTAATTTATAATCTAGAGTATGATAAAAGCGTCATTATTACATGTTTTAAAACATATTTTACAACTGAATAACATTGCTATATACTCTCTTCAATTGCCATGACCAATGTTTTTAAATCTATTCTTCGGTTATTTCTTCTGGTTTTAACCGTGTCAGCATAGAACTGGACGACATAGTCAAAAACAGAAGAAATACATGATGAATGGATTAAAAGCATTGCTAAATTTTTTTAATATAGCATTTGAAAAACATTGTTCAAGATATAGTAAAGTATAGTATATTTCACTATCATTAAAACATAGGTTGCTCCAAAGAAATTTGGCAGTGAAACGTTCTATTTGCTTGAAACTAAAAGTATTTAGGCATAAAATTAATAGACTAAAACTAGAAACATAAAAAATCTTTTCTTTCTGTAGTCAATTATGCACTAAAATATGCATCGCCTTTACATTTTGTCTACTATATATGTAACAATAATGTACTAAGAAAAAAAAAATGTGTCACAGTATTTTAAGGCATTACTTAGGAAAAAAGGGACTAAGTGCAAAGACAGCAAGTCAAAGAAATACGTACGATGGAAACTAAGAGGGTGTTGTGTACAGCAGTGCTTTGTTTCAAATGCTTCCATTGCTACGATAATATCAAAAATATATGTTTTGCATTAGGTGAAATTATGAAGGGGTGTGCACTAAGAACCCGATGGCAAATTTTTATCCCGAATCTGAATTTTACACCTAATTGTTCAAAATAACCAATCAAATTTTAAATGCTAAACACTATAATTGAATTAATAGTTACAAATATATTTTTCAGCAACACAATCCGCTTATATAAGACCAACATGACATAGAAAAAAAAGAAAAGAAATTTGACTAAAAAGCAAAATTAGAATAAAAGAATTAAATTTCTCAAACTATGAATACATTATAAGAAATAAGAAATAAAATATATTACTTATATAAAAAAATAAGAATGAGTCCTTGTAAATTAGAATGCTCCTATTTGCTTAGAACCCCTTATAGAGAGTTGTTTATGTTTCCTGGTAGAATGACGATACTACCACCAGTTCAGAAAAATTAATGAGTAAAAAAATGTTAAAATATTTTAAAGAGAAGTCGAAAATTCAGAGGGGTTCCTGCCTGTATTTGTCATAAGTTTTATCACTTAAAAAATAATAAAAGCTGACAAATAAACTTTTTTTAAACAATAACACCGATACTGATGTAAAATTGACTAGCCTAAAATTGGCCTAAAAGCAATCTAGAATAAATTTATGTTTAAATGAATGTGGCACAGAATTGGTGACAGATTTAATATCTAATTAATTAAATTTTTAAAAAAATGTTCATTGTGCTTAAGAGTTGTAAAGTGCACTTTTTTCTGTTGTTCTTAAATAATATTAGTTGACCTTAGATATCTGGAGAAGAAATTATTACGGGTGGAGGTCAGAGAAATAATTTCTTAAATATGGTTGAACTATTTATTTGAAAGCCAACGTTTCGAGCCACATTGCAGGTCTTAATAATGCATAAAAATTGTAAAGAACGTAAAGAATTTTTACGTTCATATACGTGATTGCTTATCATTATTGTTGATTTATATATTTTATTTTAGCTATTTTTATTCTTTAAAAATTTTATGTATCATTTTAAGTTGTTTGCATCTTTTATATTGTTGAAGTAATTCCTATTATGTAATTTCTATTGCATAATTCATATATTAAGTACTGTAAAACAGATAGACAACACTGTGTAGTAACCATTGAGATTATGTTAGCATGCGCCCTTTGTTATGTGTTCAGCCGTGTTGTTATTGAGTTCTGTCATTGTGCAGTAGGCTTGGAGGATGCCAGAGTAGTCGAGAAGCTTTGTTCAGTTGGCTTGTAGGTTTTTTCATGTTAGGACCGTTCTGGTATTGGCATCATTATGTTGTTGTGACTGGATCATTGTTGTGTAAAGTGTCTGTGTTAGTTTTCACATCCAATAGTTTTGTACATCCAATAAATCTGTCCCTGTATCGTGATAACTTGTTCTTTTGTTTTTCCTGTACTATCACCTTTTTTACTCTCTCTGTTAAAATATATCTAGCCCTGAAGAGGACCTTCAATGTGGGTCATTGGCGTTTACTTTCAAATAAATAGTTAGCTTTCAAAGATATTATTTCTCTGAGCTCCACCGGACCATTTTCTTCCCTATGTATCTAAGGTCAACTAATATTATTTAATAACAACAGAAAATAGTGTACACTATAACTCTTCATCTTCTTCCTGTTACTTTAATTGTAAATAAAAATGTCCGAAATTTCAATATTTACTAATGAATAGAAAACAGACTTAAAAAAAATGTCAATCAACTGAATCAATGACTTTTAAACACTACATAAACCATTAACACTGGCAGTCTGTGAAACCAAAGAATATTGAAAATACAATCTTTTAGATCTACTTCTACAATAAAAAAAAAAAAACCCTACACTTTCCATATAAAGTTAATCTAATTTTCATAAAAAAGAATGACAAATGATCTGAACTTTATTTAACTAGCTTTTCATTGAATAGAATCACCAAACAATATCAATCTATAGGAATTTAAGAAGTATTGTAGACTCATTTTAATGAAATTATACTTATATGTTAAATGTTGCTATAAAAAACATATACAGCTGTTATGCCACATAGAGTGTGTTCATTCAGATTACCTTTTCATTATGTCATTGTTCAAGTATGGTGACTGTGTCAGTTTAGTTCAACTTAGTAATTTGTTCAATTGTAATTTATAATAAAATAATGTTCAATCTTAGTGCATGTTATTTCGAACACCGCCACAATCACCATACTTAAACGATAGCTTAATAAGAGAATAATCAACATGAATCCACTCTGTGTGACATAACAAAAGCAATTAGGACTGTTTGAAAGCTAAATAATTTTAAACAACTGAACTAATGGTAAATAAATGTATACATCAATAACATATGTAATTGTTTTCTATATTAAAGAAATTTAATTTTGCTATCCAGAAATAGAAACATTGATTCAAGTTAGGAGGAGAATAAAAGGAAGGTCAATCTCAAAAATATCCAGAAGGCAATAAATTGCTAGGCAACCCCAACTCTCACCAATTATCTTTAATTAAGAGTAATAATAATAAAGAGTTATTGCCAATAAAACTTTATTAATTATATTTGAATGGTCATTGTTATTCTTATTTTATAATAATGTACTTGACTCATTAGATTCAATAAACTCATAACTTAAAAAAACTTCATTGGTCAGAAATCAAAAGTTTGAAATTAACACTATTGGAAATTGTAGAATAAATGAAATGTTGTATGAAGGATTCATTGCTTAAAGTATACAAGTAAGTAAAGTTAACTAAATCATTAACTATTAATTCTCATTGGTAATGTTGTTGTTGTATCAAATGAGTTTGAAGTGTTATCATTTCAAATATGTTTTCAATACAAAGCCAAACTATCTACTCAATATTTGAAAATTTCACATAATTGTGTCACGAGGTAAACTTGAAATATTGTAACACTTACAATTAGGGTGTATCATTAACAAGTCTGACGTCCAAAATTTATGATACTTCTGTTGTATCTACTACGAAACCAACCCCTTCAATCCAAAAGTGGTAATGCCATGTGTAATCAATAGGTAAGCATTCGAGTGTTTACAAATTTAAGGTTTCTGTAAATGGTTGTTGAATGATTCAAAAGAGTGGTGAATTCTCCCATTTTTTTCTTGATCAATGCATGGGAGAACAGCCCATCGTATCTTCCTTTTCATTGTCCAGAACTAAAGCTTATGATACCAATTCCATATTAGAAGAATTCATAATTAAAACCTCACCTACTGTCTGACAATAGAAAACGACCTTTTGTGGAATCGGAGGCGGGGCTGGGGGAGCTGTGATGAGGGAAGAGAAGAGATAGGGTAATACAGGACCAAATAACATTACAAATCTTAAATAGAGTTCAAAGAAAACCGAGTATAAAACACAATAACAGTTCTAAAATGAAGTTCAAGAGAATGCACAGATATTATAGTAAGAGCAAACTCGGTCATAATGAGGACAAAGAGCAAGAGAAGCGAGCTAGGTAGTGGGGTAAAGGGTGTGGCTTCTCAATCAAGGCTAGCCTGAGGTGACTCTGTGCAGGTTGTTTTCTAAATTGTCAGACTGGAGTAAAAATATGGAAAAAACAAAGGAGGGTAAATTTTAAAACAATGATATAAAAAAAGTTGTTTTAAACAGCAGCCTACAGCATGAATACAAAAGCTGAAAAGGACCCGTTTCTCTGAAATTATTTACTACACATAATTATTATAATTTTTTTTTTATAATAACAAATACCTCACAAATCATTCAGCCGCAAGAGGTAAAAATGGCTCACTACCATGAAGCAGAGGCGATGCGCTAGTTGTGTATAGATATAGTAAATTTTTGTCTTCGATCTTGTAGTAATGCAGAGACATGAAATGAGCTGATCCGCCATTAGTATCAAAGTGCTGGATAATTCCAACAAAGCTAAGGACAACATTATAGAGGCTATGAAGTACTTCTAACTAATAGGAATCAGCTGATGGATCATATCATGGGTTTTGTTTTAATCACTTTCAGATGACAATGTTGATTTCGTCTGGTATCAGTGTTGTTATTTATGTCATGAAAGTAAAACATTGATACTTGATAAGATAAAAAAAAAAAATATACTTAACAGAATTCAATAGCAAACTCTAAATACAATATTATTAGATACTTGTAGTAAAATATTTTGTTAGATTAAATTTTAATTTTAATTTTCTCAACTTTAATTAATTGATTTCTGACATGTGGTGTTTTTAATAAATTAACCTTTTATACGATTTTAATTTCTTTAAATATGATGACCTGAAAACCAATGTGAATTTGTTTCATTCATTCTATCTATCAAATATTAATCAGTATTACAGATTTTTTAAATGAAAAATAACAGAGAGGTGACAAAACCCACTATCAATAACAAATCTAATGACCACATATATAAAATAAATTATAACATAAGAAAACAGAAACATTTATAACATAGTTGTATAAACATTTACGAAAAATACTGATTAAGTGCTTGGAAATGTACCTAAGATTAGGATATAAGAAAGAAAGAATTGTGATATAATATTCCTATAGTGATCGGAAAATTTAGACATAATTAAAACTTGCCATGTTTTAAAAATATAAATTTAAAATAAAACCAAATACTTTTCAAACAGTATTAGAGAAAATTCAGTTCCAAAACTTTTAATATTAAAAATTAAGTTTAAGAGCCATTTCCAGACTTTATAGATATCACTTTTACTTATTAATGAACGAAATACAAACTATTGTCATCATAAGAAATTTCAAATACTTGCTTTCAACATAAACAAGTTTTAAGGTTCCCAGATCCAAATATAAACAATTCTTATAAATTGGTCTGGGTTTGTATGTCTCCATGTTAAGTCTAGCTCGAAAAATTTTTTAAAAAAATTAAAATTGAGTATTTTATCCCGGTATGAGTCTGAAATGCAATAGCAGCTTTATTACTTAACATTATATAATTGATTTTACATATTTTAATAATTTTCCCGAAAATTACTCTTAAAACTATTCTGCAAAACATATAAAATCATTGAAGGCAAAGAAGAGTGACCAAAATATAAAGTCTTAGAAGGTAATGAAGAGTAAATAAAAATCCACAAATTTAAGGCGATTGTTGCATTTGTGATTATTATATGATTTAATTTAACCCACAAGATTTTTTTCAATTAAAACTGATTTATTATTCTTTAAATATGACAAGGCAGTTTTATTTTCTGACTTGTATTAACCATTAGTGGCAGATAATGTATGCCTCCTAAATTTTGTAGAAACATAAATCTTAGTTTTTAGAAAATGTATGTTCAGTACATTTTGGAATTAACATCCTTAATTTAAAATTAACATAATTTTTTTCTGAATGTAGGACCAAAATTTATTTTATAATTTAAAATAAGTCACACTAATTTGAAACATTGTTAATAGAATTTCAGATGCTCAGCACTTAGCTGTGATTATGTTTCTTATTTTAACCTTTTTAAAGATTATTTTATTTTTTTTTTAGCACAATATCAAAGAAAATTTTTGAAATTTACAAAAACTTCATAAAGCAACAATAAATTGTTTTTGTTCAATTTTACTCAGCACAAGCGAAATAGCAACAAGCACTTATTGCTTTGGCTTTTGTACGTTGAAAATAACATGTTATTACAGACAATTATATTCGAGGCCAAACTTTAGCAAACATTTAATATTTTCATACTTAACATTATGCAAATATTCGGCAAAAAATAGCATACATTAGCAGCATTTTTAATCTTAAAAAAAATAAGATGGCCTATTTTTAATCAAATAACCAATTTGAAATTAGTTACCTGCTATAATTTTGATTGGCATTGGATTCATTCAATACTCTATTTACAGTTGGTTTGACTTTGTTGACTTGCTTTGTAGAATTCATGACAGGAGTAGAATTTCGCAGATTCCTATTACCAACTTAAAACACATACATGATTAGAAACTGACAAATAGACTTTAATTTGCCCATATATTTAAGTTTTTCTTACCTGAGTCCTCCCTTTCACGACCGATGTCACCTATAAGTTTATAACATTTAAATATTAGTAGGTGTAAAAAAAAAAAAAAAAATCAAGAATAAATAAATTTATCAATAATTAAAATAATAATACATAAAACTTAAAACATAAATATACAAAGTATTTGTACATGTGGCACTATTATGTTTGTGATGTTCTGTGATATTTAAAAAACCTAATTTGGTATAAAACAAATTAAAAAGAAACATTAACTACAAAGGGTTGTTCTTGAAGTTCTTAAGGCGTGTATGGAGAATATTTTAAGTTAAAGTAATGAACTCATTAAATTACACCAATAGCTGTAATAGTAATAAAAATAAGAGTGTTATATCTCGTATCGCTGAATATTCAACGAGAAAAATTGTAAAAATTATTAAAAGTGTTGTAACATGTTTAATACGGTTATCTGTAAGAAATTTATATGATGATGAACCAATCATTCAATAAATCAGAATAATTTTTTCTAGACATTGTCATGAATTATAATTTCTTGAGCTTGACTAATATTAATTACATTAATTTTCCCCCTTAAAATAGAAACTGCAAGGGATAAATCTGCAGCCCCAATGAATAAGTTGTTAAGTTGAATTTTGTTAAAAATGAGTCAATTGTACCGATAGAAACTGAATCGTGTTATTCTTATAGCTCATAAGTGGTTAAGTGAGAACTTGGCTTGAAATAGAGTTATTTCTTATATTGAAACTAAATTACATGCCAAAGACTACAAGAATTATAAAATTCTACTTCCTTTTGCAGAATTAACTCATTGCGGACAAACACAACTCAATCACATAAATCCCAGGCCTGCAGAAATATTTATTTATTTCTTCAATTTATTATACTATCAATCAACTCATTATAATATCAAATAATTAATACTTCAAAATTAAATCCTTGTTTCTAATAGTATAAAACTCAACAAAGGAGAAATAAGAAGAGTTGTAACTTAAAAATTAATGTTGGAAAAAATTAATAACAGTTTACTACAGTAAGGAAAAAAATTAGCAAAATACTATGGTCACAAGAAATAAATAACAAATAAATTTAAGAACCATCATTGTATAGTAATAATATTACTAGTCTTATCAATAAATATATAAATAGAGATACAACACTATTTTGGTCATACAGTGCTCAAAAAAGGGAAAAACAGATTTCATCATAGCAAAAAATAAGAAAACGACAAAAATTGTCATCAAAATGATTTGTTTCAAAGGGAAAATATCAACAGAATAATAGATAGATAAAATATATAGTTGATTTTAGTGTTCATTTTTAATAACATGCAAAACAATATTCACTATTATTCATACATCATGCAATCTTATTAATGTTTGGTCATTTGAAGATAATGTTGCAATTAAAGGGAAAATTTGGCTAAAACATTGTCACTCATTCACATCAAAAACACACACAAAACAAAAAGAATTTTAAAAATAAAATAAAACTGATTAACCATGTCATTATTATATCTTTCTCCCCTTTCAACTTATGTAAAAAAATCAAATAATGTTTGAAAATGGAAAAAAAATTGTGTACTTCATAACATAATAGAAGTATGAAATTGAGTTCTCCAGGGACATGATATGTGAAAAATTCAAATCATAAAGTACTACATTATTTTAGTTTTTTTTATTGTAAAAAAAGTACATTAAAGGAAAACATATCAACACTGTATTATTATGAAACAATTTTAATGATTTGAATTTAGTATTTTTGTTTGGAATTTTTCCATTCATGTCTTAACAAGTATTTTATATCTATTTTTGAGCTTTCACTCTTTTATATTAATTTATTTTGTGGGACAGCAGTATGTCCAGTGGGTTCTTTTTTAATTTTTTTTTATAAGGTTTCTTGTCTTCTGTTTTTGTAATTTGTTTATTTCATTTTTCTTTGTGCGTTTTAAAAGTTTGGGTGTGTATTATCTCCCTTCAATTCATTTTTTATTTATCAGCTGATTTATTTAACCTTTTCCAGCTGTTGTCCTGTAACCTTCCTTTTCATTCAGTAGTTCAATTTTCCATTTGGGGCTAGGTGGTGATGGGATGTTTCCTCTGGATGGCATCTTGCAGCATTTTGAAGTTGGGACGTGCTTTATTTATTTATTTCATTAACTATTATTCTCTTCCTGTCGTGGAGATGCCTGGATAGGATAACAAAATAGAGACAGGTATTTTTGTTTCCTATTCTTTGCCAAGAGGTTTGTTCTTTGAAGATTTTGATTCACGTCTTAATAATTAATTTATGTCTCTTCTGACCTTTCGCTCTTAATATAAGCGGTGCACACGATCGAGTCAGAGAGTCTGCCTTTGTTTTGGCCAACTAGGGACCGCTTGCCAATTTCAATTCCTTCTCATTCAACAAAAGTATTGATATAATTATTATAATATTGATCTTTTAACCATTTATTTATTTAAATAAATAATATTTTAATCATTAGTTACTTCTATTATAGTAAATACAACCATTTTATTAATTTTTTATATTGTTTATCCTGTCCTGAAGAATACCAGCAATGTTGATTTCCAATAAACAATTTCTCACGATTTGATAATTTACTTCGACCTCCACCTGAACTATCTTCTTCTCGATATATTTATATTAATATTATATGATAAATTATCCACTGATCATAGTACAAAGAAATATAATACACATAAATAACTTATATTAGCCCAATTATACATGATAGAACAGTATAAAGTTATAATTATATGAAAGGAATGGCAAACGGGGAACAATGAAACATTCCTCAGATTTTACGATAATGTTATTGGAATTTACTGTAGTAGTAAGGAATACTACTAATCTTTTAGTAAAAACAATCTGTAACAAACATAGTCAAAATTTCAAGTAAATATGAAAATATCCAAACTAAAACTTTCAGATACAACACATAAGCTGGTGAACAAAAAGACAAAACAAAATATTTGAACAAGACTTAATCAGCTACCTCTAATATGCACTTTCTTGGGAAGTTCTGGTGTTGTAAATGAAGGGGCAAGATGATGATCATCTGTAAGAGATACATCCCGAAATAAAAATTTCAAATTTAATAAATAAGAATAATTATGCAATAATTATTACATTAATGCCTCTGAATTTAGAGTTTGGAACAGCAATAGTTTAAACAAATTATTTACTATAAAAAAATAATAGAAAATTTGAAAATTTAGTCACAAATTTATTTATTATTTTAAATCTTGATTTATTTGCTTTAAGCAATAAACATTCCATTTACTTTGCCATACAGTTATAATTAAAATTCTGATAAACTTATCTAAAGTCTAATCAAACACAAAAACAATAAATTTATTTATAACTGTTGGCAAATTTATTTTCAGTGAAATAGTTATAACTATTTCAGAAAAAAAAAATTCAAATTTAAAACATGAAATCAAAGAAATGCATTAATCTCTAAAGATATCTAAAATAGTAAATTTGTAAAATATCATACTTGATTTTCAACTATTATAGTCTACATAGTACATATTTAGAAAATGCTCCATGCTTGGCTAAATAAGCTGTGCATAAGGTGCATTATGTCTAGAGAACATGTGCAATAAATTCTACAGATTGAAATAAACACAAGCATTTTAGATGTAATTTAAATGATATTATTTTCCTAATGAGAAAGAGCTAACTTTTGTAGGATTTAATAATGAGATCATATCTTTATGAACCTAACTTACTTGAATATGTAATCTCCTCGCCTAATAAGACAGACAAAAGAAAAAAAAATGTTGAAACAAAAAAATTAACTGTTACACCCCTCTCAACTTTCAATTTTTTTTTTATTTCTAAAATAAGTCACTTCTAAACACCAAAACTAATTTCTACAAACAGCGCTATCAATTAAGTTTAAACATTTATTGAATATATAATCTATAATGGACTTTTCATTCAGCATTTACTTCTAAATATTTTATTTATGCCCTAAACATAATGTTTAATAATGTATTTTTTTTAATAACTTTAAAACATGCCGAACAAGCTAACACATTGAATTATGTTTATAACATATACACAACATTGATTGAACAAGGATTAACTTAATGACATAATTTAATTACAGTCACTATAAAAAATCAAATAAAAAAATCAATATCAACTGGAAAAAAGTGCATATTTGATCAAAGTCACAATATAAAAAGTGTGCCAAGTATGTTACAATCGATTTTAATCCAAACAAAATCAAATATAGCCTCTTCTAAACCATTTTCAACTCTTCAACCTATAACTATCTTTCTTATTATTGATGTAGATAATCAATCCAGTAATAATCAATGAAGGAAGAGTAGGGGCGACCTGTGGTCTAGATGTAAGCATAACAAACTACTAAACCCAAGATGGCAGGTTCGTAGCCTGGCAGGTGGCCCTAGGATTTTTTAAATGGAGTGAAAATCCTTGGTTATGCCGTCCTTCAGAAGTGACATTAAATGGGAGCCCCAAGCCTGTACAATGTCAGGTACTCGTTAGATACCTACCCTAATTAAATTTGGATAGGCAAAATTTATAGTTCCCAATGTAGCATCGGCCGATTAGCCATAGCAGCATAAAGTAACGTTAAATGAACAAACAACAACAACAATGAAAGAACAGTGAGCTCAAACTCAAACTCCAAAGAAATTAACTTAACTGATTTTTTAATGAAATATTGTAAAAATTAATTGTACAAAGCTATGCTTAAAACAAATAATATCTATAATCATTATGTATCTATTAATTGTTATTTTTATTCAAGTTGTTTTCAACAACCTTAACCCATTTACGGAAAATTGATAACAAATATGAGATTTACAGAGAAGCAAGTTCGTGTGGTGCTAATTAATTATAACAATAAAGCTACCTCCCTTCTCAGAGGGTGGCCTCATTCCCTTCCTTCTTTCTAACTTTGGGTAAGCCATAATAATATTAATAAAAGATCATTATAAGTAGCTTCAGTAGGGGCCTTTGTTGGAAAATTGGAGGCAGAAATATTCTTAAAAACTGAACCGCTAGAACACATGAAGGATCTTGGGTTCAATATGAAGTAGAGACTGTACTGTCTCTTGGGCAACGGTTGTCAAGGGAGATGACGTCCTAGATCATGCTCAACTGCCAGCGCCCCTATTTCGGGATCTGTGGGTATTCAGGAAGTGGATTATCCACTTTATAGACGCTGGGTGAGCCCTAGGAGGGCTATTAGACTAGCTTCTGGATATAATCATACAGGGGATCCTAAATTATCAGAATCAATTAACTGACTGGAGAATATTTAGGTTTATGAAAGCTTTCAGACTGTGTTGATAAGATTTAATAGAGTTCCAATGACGGTTTTAATATGACAGATTCAATAACGGATATGAAAACAGTATAAATCTACATAAAACAATTATATATAGTTTTTATTATAATAATATATGATATGGCAGAAGCTATATTTGATTTAATGGAAGAAATAGATTCAGACAGAATTCAAAATTTTGTACAAATGAACATCTATATTACATATATTTATAAGTCATATATTTCAATGACTGTTTGTATTAAATGGGTAAATTAAAAAAAAAAAATAAAATTAAATAAAACAAAACTAAATAAAATTAAAATACAAGCATGTTTAGATCATATTTATAATTCAAGGGAAATTAAAAGAATAATGTAATATTTTTGAATTATTTCTTATTGTATTAAAATTCGGTTTCATTAAAAAATATGTAAAAAAAAAACACATGCATGTTTGAATACATTTATAATTTGAAATAAATAAAAAGAATAATGTAATATTTTTTGAGTCATCTGTCTTTGT
This sequence comes from Troilus luridus, assembly GCA_964056705.1. Taxonomy (NCBI): domain Eukaryota; kingdom Metazoa; phylum Arthropoda; class Insecta; order Hemiptera; family Pentatomidae; genus Troilus; species Troilus luridus. The sequence goes on along the minus strand of OZ057413.1, from coordinate 10,834,577 downwards.
TTCAAGATAAAAATAAAGTAAAAAAAAAATGAAAGAATAAAGTAAGAGTAATAAATAAATTAAAGAAGTGAGACTTTGATAGATTAAGCACTTAGTTACTTTATTACAATTGACACAGTTGATAAATGTAATTTAAAATAAATAATGTATTTGATTTCCACTACCATGAAATTCCAAAGCTAGTCGTAAGAGGAGATGTAAAAACAAATCTGTAGAAAATAAACCAGATTCTATTAACTTTATTCAAGACAACTTGTATATTGTATGTTATGTACTACATAATATTGTATTTTATAAGTTTGGAATAACATGGTATTAACGTGGCATAAACCTGAATGTAGGGGTTATAATTATTTGATCCTTACTTGCCCTGCCGACCATCTGAACTGCCCGCACTCCCTTCCTGAAGGTAGCCACTTCAACACACACACACAACAATGTTAGTCCCGAGCCAGATGCTAGAGTATTTTATAGGCTCAATATTACATAAGTAAAAGTTGTTAGGCTTTCTCCATCACACCTCTCAATAAATGTGTGTGTTCAATTTCATATCTGCTCTTTTTTTTTTTTTCCAAAATTGTTAAAATAATCAATAGTAATAAAACAAGGGGGAAAAAAGCCTTCATTACTGTAGCAATGCCATTCATTTAAAGCATAAAAGTCATTCATTGAAAGTTTTAATAAAAAAATATATTTTGTACAATTTAAAAATGTATATAGGCCATTACCGGTAATAAGAATATTATACTTAATTAATAATAAAAAAAAAAAATACCATGATAAAGAGTCTTATTTCATAATGATCATGTACTACCAGAAACTGGTTATACATTATCAAATTAAAAAAATGTGAAAAATTTGCTTAAGAGAAATAAACAAATTATTCAAAACTACTTATAATAATAATAAAAGTAAGTCATAACTAAATTAAAATGACCAAAGGCAAGACCTGAGACTTGTAAGCATCTGCAAATATTAAAAATATTTATTTTGGCATGGTTAGAAAAATATTAATAAAAATCGTAAGCTACAGCAACACTAAAAAGAATTATTATTTGTTATAAAATATAAGCTTAATGATTATAAAAGCGAAGTAAAAGAATCCAACATGCGAAAATGCAAAAGCATTATTAAAGTAGCAGGTTTTGAAAACACAATTACTTATATTGAATAATCGCAACATACTGCCATGACACAAGTCATTGATTCCAATGTGATTTCTTAATCCGTAGTTTTAAATCTTAAGTCTAATGTTTACTTATTTTAAATCAAAAGTTAATGAATTCCCAAATAATAAGATTAAAAGAAAATTTAAATTTATTAATAATTATTATTATTATTTTTCTTTAAATGATCCACACTGACATAAAACAATTCAAACTGCAACGATGGACAGTTAGTAACAGGAAAGAACATTATTCAGAATCCCTTAACTACATGCAATAAATTATTGCACCAAACTAAAATATTTTCAATTTTCATTCTTTGCCTATGATAAAAAACCCGAGCATAAAGAATTTTTAAGAAATCAGCTTTGCCATGTAACTGACCATATCCTTAATCAATTTTTATTAATTAAATTAAAATAAATAAAATCTAATCCAATAAATAAAAGTAATATAATATGTTCTACAAATTTAGACTACATTACTTTAAAATACTTTTGTTTTTCAAATTTAAATAAACAGGAAATGAAATTTATTAATATACTAAATAAATAAATAAATTATAGGTAATGTTTTTTTTTTTCAAAATAAAAACATTGGATAAAATACAAGAAAGGTTATTTGTATAAACATATTAGAAGTTATCCATTTATCCATATTAATTTTTTTTTATTTGTTTCATGTATTTTATTTTAGTTGTAAATTTAAAATATAAATAAAATGCCAGAAGGAACTGTTTGTTATTCTGAATTTATAGTTTCCTTCATTTTTATTTTTGTTTATATCATTAAATTCTGAGGATAGAAAAACTTACTGGAGTTTAGAACTTGAGGGATCAAAAAATGGGAAACAAACAAAATGTTAACATTTTTTTATTTGATTTTGTTTAACATCGCTTCGACTGCTGAGACCATTAGGTACGAGTGTTATCATTAAGTGATAAATTTATTAATTTTGTTTTATTTTTATTTTCCTTTATAAGAGCAAATTTCTATTAACACTTATTTTTTATTTACAAATGTATCCTTATAATTTTCCAAAAAAAAAATTTAAGTAAAAACATGATAAAAGTTTTGAAAATTTTGACTGGTTAATTATTCTTCAATTTCAGAAGTTATTTTAACAAGAAAAAAGAAATAATTTTTTATTAACTTATCTTATCCAAGTAATTTTTCTGCTAACAATACATTGATATTTTTACAAAAAATAAAGTTTATTATTTTAGATGTTATTTTTATTATATTATATTATATTATGTTATTGTTTAATTATCTAAATTCTAATTGTATTTTACTCTAAGATGTATTTTAGACTAGGCTCATATTTCATGTCTTGTATTATTATTCTAAAGGGACTGGTACCAGAATAAATAATATATAACTTATATTACTAATAATCATAATGGTAATTATTTTGCAAGTTGTCGCTTCGAGTTGAGCCACAACAAGTTTTAACTTTTCATTCGCTTCCCTTTTAATATTTTCCAATAATACAAGTTATATTTAGCTTTAGTTATGGGAAATGTTTATACATCGTTAATTATTTTATCTAGAAATGAACGTTGCAACAAATATATATATCAGCAACAAATATACATATATCAGCTGTTATATATAACTACAACATTCTTCGAAATGTTAGTTCAAAACTTTTATTTCTTGATGAAATAATAACCAAACTGTACATATTTCCTATAATCACATTCTCTTTTCCATACTAAAGCTAAATATAACTTGTATTATTGGAAAATATTAAAAATGAAAGAAACAAACAGTTAAGACTTGTTGTGACTTAACTCGAAGTGACAACCTGCAGAACAGATACAATCATAATTATATGGTTATTATTGAATATTACATGGTACCGTTAAAGATGGGCAATTTAAAAAAATGAAAATAATTACGACATTATCAAATATATCAGGATTAAATAAAATAATAAAACTACAAGGGAATAAAATGGCAAAGCCGACCTCATAAATATGGCACAAGCTAGAGGATTCACTCTACAAACAGGACAAAAACGGACACGCATGGCAGGCATTTTGCGAGTGGCAGTTATACGTTGCTCCCTACCATCGATATAACTCTGGTTAAGGTCCCCTTTGACCATTCCGGTCTGCATCATCAACATTCCAACATCTGTAAAAACATCCAAGTCACATCCCAAATCGAATCCCCCTACTTTCAATAACTTAAATAATAGTATAATTAACACAACTAATTTAAATTTGCATTAAAATAAAAAACTAAGTAAAAAAAAAATGTTTAACAATAACTAGCCATGAAAGAATTTACTCAATCAAATATCTGGCCTCAATTTAAAAGTGAAAATTAGAAAATACTCTAAAAGAAGTAAATGTAATGTTTCCAGGTTTCAACCTTGTGCATTCAAATTTGGTTCAAATACAAAAAAATTGTAATCGTGTGAATGAATTTATAATAAATTAAATGTATTTAATGTTATCAGATTATAAGTAGTATACAAATGCCCTTCTCACCGGCGCTAAATCAATTCAGATATAATTATAGCCATATAATATTATAGCCTACTGTAATACAGTTAAAGCCATGATGAGGACAAAAGGATGAGTGAAGCGAGCTAGGTAGAAGGGGAAATGGCTTGCCTAGGCACAGTCAGCTCGAGACGACTTCTGCGCAGATTGTTTTCTAAATTGTCAGACTACAGCAAACATTTTTTTTTTCATCTACATCAGTTTCATTTACATCTTTAAGAAGCTGCCTATTTCTAATTAATTCAGGTATATAATACTATACCTTGTTTTATTACAGTTTATTTTTCTTTTTTCCATACCCTCAAAAGTTCAATATATGAAAATATTTAAAATATAAATTTATAAAAAGATGTAAACTTTATTGTTTAACATCTTGTTCTATAGTTATATTACATTTAAAGCCATATCGCTTTTGCAAATGGCCTTTCTGATAGAACAGAAAGATTTGGAATGGAGTGGGGTTTTACCAATAAATATGATTATTAAATAAGTGGCTTAGAAATGTATACTATTGTAAAAGCTTTCTGTAGTTGAGGCTGAAAGACTACAGAATCAAAAGTGTTTATCGACACAGCATCCAAGTCAAAATGGAGAAAGCCATAGGCTTGAGATTGTTTCAGGTTTGGGATCATTTCTGTACCATTTCAAATGATAAAGCATATTCATATGTTTCCCCTTATCAGAAATAACATTATCTGATAAAAGACAGTCTTCAAATGATGGAAACATGCCCTAATCCTTAGGGTACTTAATTATGATTTTATTCGGCTGAAAATTCACAGTTTCATCTCAGCAGATTAAGAAGAAAATAAAGCTATGCCGCTACAACCCATGAAGGATCTTGGGTTTAGTACGTGATAGAGACTGAGCTGTTTCTAGAACAATGCTGGCCCCAGCTTTTATCCCCAATATAAACGCACCCACTTTACAGAGACTGGGTGAGCCCCGGAGGGTTTCCAGTTCCCGGTGGAACAGATCCCTGGCTGTTAACAGATTTAATAATTTATCTGCCACAGCCTGATTTGAACAGAGGACCTTCGGCAAAGTCTCAGAACTCTTCCACTGAGCTACCCTGCTTCTTTATCAGATCAAGAGCTTACATAAAGTAATCTAAAACTAATCGAAGTAATTAACTTGTGTGTAGTAGGATTGGAAAGTGTTTGTTTTTCTTAAACAAAAATTAACAAAAGTTAAGAGCACACCAAATTGTCAAATGTCCTTCTCTGATATAGGTCAGAAGGATAGCAATAGCATACAGATGATTTTATTTACCATACCATGTTAATCACATGCTAATCTTCAATTATTTCCGTTCCACTACTTACCAGTAATTATTGAAATATCTCCCAAAAATATCCAGTACTTTTTGAATAATTAATGACTCTGACATCAATTTATAAACTTGAATACAATGATAATCATTAATAAACATTTAATTTTTTTAGCAGGTAAATACCTGTCATGCATAGCAAAAATTATTCAAGTAAATTTTAGAAACTATAGTTGATTTTTACAAAAGAGAGCTAATGATTTAAGTCAAAACAATTTAATTAATTAATTGTTCTATTTGAAAATCAGTCAAGAACTATTTATAACATGTGAAAGCTACATATTTGAAAAAGTCATTGTCATTTTAAAAAAAGAAGTTGCAAATTCTCCTTATCTAAAAAAATTCATGAAAGACATGTTCATCAATGAATTTTAGAGTTCAATCTGGTAAAAATATCCAAAGTATTCATGATAGTTAGGTCAATTACTTTGATTTCTTAATAACACTGGACAAGTTTTCATTTTTTAATTTTTTTTTCTAACTTTTATAAGAAAAACAAATATTCTATTTAGTAAATCATAGAAATTACTAACATTTACTGTCAAGTATTACTTGCATTGTTGTAGTCCTGTAATTGATAAGGAAAATATAATTAATGTAAACAAGAAAATTCTTATTTTTTATTCGATTTGTAAACAGATTCTTTGAAGATCAAGTGATTGTCAATACACAGCACGATTTCTAAAATCAATGCTTAAAATTCACTGTATATGCTATTTACAGGGTTTCTGTAAGTAAATAAGTCTCATATATTTTCACATGTGCTCATTTTAGTTTTTGAAAACTCTAGTATAGTTTTCAATCTTAAACATATAATTCTGTCTCTACTACTTAATAAAACCAATATTTTCACAAAAAAACATAAAATATTATTAACCCCTTGATTGATTTATAAAAAATACTTGATGACAGTAGAAGTAAAAGGATCCTTACAATATTTCATTGGTCTCTAAAAATGAAAACAAAAACAAAAAAAACAAAACAATTTATTCCTCTATATAAAATTTTCATTTTACTCAGCATTGTTTTTTGTTTTTTAATAGGAAGGAAGTTGTTATTTTAATTGGTTTTTAACATGATATATAATTAACAATTTCCCCCTTTGTAAAAACTCAGAAAAGCTGCAAAAATAAAAAAATGGTTATCAATTAAATCTTCTATGATCGATACTTTACTGCTCTTAAGGGAAATTTTAAGAATAATTTAAACAAATAGTTGATGAACCATTATGTTAATATAAAATAAAACCAAAAAATTTAGTGTTAAAACCAAAAATTCATATACTTTTGGTAGCTTTTTTTTAACAAAAAAGATTATTACCAAAACTATAAAACCTCATGACACCATGGTTATTTAAATGCAGTATGATTAAGGATTACGAGAGGATAATATATATTTTTTAAATTATCTTATACTTGGTAATAACCTATAAGGAAGAATACACTCCTAAAATTAATAAATCATCTGGTTTTAAAATATAATATACAATTACTAAAAAACCATTAAATAATATAATTATAAATATAAATGTAAATTGATGAATGATAATGTGAGCTCTTAAATTTGTTTTAGTTATAACATACTTATATTAATGTATTATTTAATTTTAAATGTTAGATTGAAATTTTCTTTGAAATACTTAATACCTAACTAAATACACCATAACTATTTTTTTTTTATGAAAAAAAAAAATGGAAAATGTTATTGCAGTATTAGATATTAAATCAATCCAAATTCAATTACTTTAATAAAGCATTTAAAAACACAATTAAATAATGTTTATGTACAATCTTCGCAAATTAAGTTCTTTCCCAGCATTGAAGGCTTAACTTAAAAAAAATTGATATATATATATATACTATGGAAAAAATTAATTTAATTTTCCACTTAGACCATAAGCCATGTGAATTAATCGAAATATAATCATTATGCAAGTCTTGAATAGAATAATATTTTCAAAAACCTGCTAATGAAAATGAAATGTAAAAACTTTTAAAAAAGTACAAAATACATAGAGATATAAAATAATTAAAGTTAAATAATTCCTTAATAAAGCCATTACATTTTTTAATTTTATTTATAAGTCCATAAATGATTTTATTTATCCACTTCTTTACTATTTAAAATTAAAACCAAATTATTTAATTATCATGATATAATTAGTGGCTATAGTACGGTTGACTGTAGAAATAGCTATAAGAGAAGTTCTTTGGGGAACGTGGTTAGTGAAGAAGAAAACACTACTAGTGTTCAGTTGTTTGGCCTAACCTATATGTCATCATCAAGTAATAAAATATAACAAATCGTTATATTGTATAAAATTGAATAAATAACAGTAAGAGGTTAAATCGACATTTGTGGCAATAAATATAAAAATCAGAACAATGTGAAAAAAATAATATAATTTAAATTATTAGTAAAGTAATATATAAATACTTTTGCTGCTGTAGAACATTTTCATATTATTTTCATGTCTCTTTTTTCATTTTTTATTTTTCTTTTTCTTATACATACCCCAGTGAATAAGCGGTTAAGTTTAATTTTGACCGAAATGAGTATTTTGTGGAAGTGAATTTTAGAATTTTAGAGAAGTGGAATGATTTTATTTTCATAGTGAATAAGTATCATTGGCTTGAAATTGATTTATTTCTTATTTTACAACTCCATACAGCCAAAAACTACAAAAATGGCACAATTCTGCTTCCCTCAATATAATTAACTCACCCTGGAAGAAATTTCGAACCGCTTAATTCACCAGGGCTGAAGCTATTTAATATACAAGTTTTCTTTCTTTTCACATTATTATAATTTTCATTAGTTAAATTATCTATTTTTACTAACAGACGATAATGGTTACTTCCAATCTCAAATATGAAATCTCTTCAACCTGACTCGTTGATCGCATCGACTTTAATGCTTCACTCACTTGTCATTAAATCATAAAATACGATTAATAGTGGAATTAAATTGCTGTATACAACATTCTGGTTAATATGGTTGTTTTAACACTGGGTAATTGGTAACCAGTAAAAATTAATATTAATTGAGTACTATTTGTAGTGATCAAATACCAAAAATACAACCAGTAAGTCTCTTATTTATGTAATCTTCACTGACCGCATCCCACAAAACAACTTCTCCTATAATATTTTTTAACTTATAAAAAAACAGATATTGTTTAAATTAAATTTAAATTATGAATAGTAATAATAATACTTCATGGTAATTAAGTAATTTCAATTATATAAAGTTTTAGCTATTTTTATTTTCAAGGTCAATGTTGCTGATCTAATTAATCATTAATTTTTATTTAAATCAAAAATAGTATTCATAAATTTTTCTTATAAATTTATTTAAAATTGAATTAATGAAATAAAAACTTCATTTTTAACTGTAAAGATAGTTGTCTTGAAATAGAAAAAAATATTAGGCAATAAAATGTGCACTGTATTTTAAAAAGAACTACATCATTCATAATTGAAAGATACTATGATTATGATATGCAACATTCATTAGTATAAAGAAAAAAAGATTTGTTTGCATAATATTTTTTTTTCTTTGTGTTTATGAATAAAAGTGAAAATAACCATATATTTTTTTAAAAATGAATTGTCATAGCAAACAAATCTTTCTGAATTAATGCAATTTCAAATACCAATGAACTCTAAATGCTACCCAATGCGATACCATTTTATATTTTTAAAAGGTGGCCAAATATTGTCGACAACTGAGAGAGAAAAAAAATGACTGATACATATATTTATATATACTTGATATTTTTAGATATTATGATTACTTACAGTTTTTGCACTTGCATTTCTTTATCAATGTTTCATCTTTAATGTCATCATGACAAGCCTTGCAATAAAACCATGCTCTGGAAGAAAAAAAAGAGAGAATAGACTTCTTGATGCGTTCATTTATTTATTTTATTTTTTTAAGCAGAATGAGTCAATATCTATAAAAATATGTTATACACTAATAGTCTAGACTCAGCAAGATAACCTAAGACAACCTACATTCAAAAAAAAAAAAAAAGAAGATACTTTTAATTATGTTATATTAACTCCTAAAAATCCACTTCTGAAATGATTGGGAAGTGATTTATGCAGAGAAAGTGGAAAACAACAGGCTCCTTGAGGAAAATTTATAAAAGAACCTCAAGAGTTTTTGAGCTTAGCTAATATAAAGAAAAATACTGTAATATTTTATCCCTCACTCATTTGTTCACTAGCTTATTTTAATTGTCAGGACAGTAAAATTCTAAAAGAACATGGATATTAATTAGAGAAGGGTCTTAGCGGGAATAGTACTTCTTGACCTCCTGCTGCCAGAAGATTACTTTTAACACAAGATAAGGAGGGAAGGCCTGGCGAATCTGCGATTGGGGGATCAGGGATTAGGGAAAGCCTAGCAGGGGGCAGAAGTTACTCTAGGAGGATACAGTGGAAGAATGAAACCAGTAGTAATTAACGACTCCCAAAGCTATGGATCTGAGTCCTTAACACTGAAGAAGAAAGGGCGAATTAAGAGAACTAGAAAAAAGAGAGAGAAAAATACTAAGAAAGATTTTAAGGCCTGAGAAAACAATGAAAATATATGGATTAAAAGGAGAAATGAAGATTTGTATAAAAACATAGGAAAAATCACAGATACAATGAAAAAGATGAGGCTGAAACTGTATGGGCATTTAAAAAGAATGGAATAAATACAGATTATTATTATTATTACAAAGAAGATTTTTAAGTATGTTTATAAACTGAAGAAAACGGTAGGATGGATAAAAGCAATGAAGGAAGATGCCAACAAAATAGGTGTTACAGAAGAAATAATACGTGAAAGGAACTGCTTCAGGCCACTGATAGAAAACACAACCTATGAAGAAGACAAGCCTAAGCCTCGACCAAAGAGAGTGTGGACAGATGATCAGAGATGAGCAGTTGGAGAGAAAATGAAGAAGTGCTGTGAAGAGAAGAAGAAAAAGAGATATTATAAGTCTTGAGTTATGTGCCTTTCATAGGTGTCCAAATTCATAAAAGCTCAGAGCTATGTTGTCATTAATGTAATAATTTAACAAGGGCTACTTTGCAACTGTATCTTTTTACCGGCTACTATTATCATCTGGTGAAGAAATATAAATCTATAAATCGGTTGCTATGTTATGGGAAATTTTTCAGAATCTAAAAATAGTAACATAAGTTGAGAAATGTCATTACAGTAAAGAAATATGAACTTTCATTGGTATTTGGAAAACTAACTGTGTTTTCCATGGACTATCTCTACTTTGATTATCATTAGCTCCTCCTAGGCTACAGAGTAATTTTTTATTAATTTATTCATTGAAATTTACAACTGTAATGAAGTAAATGGGAGAAATGATGGATAGTGGCATGGATAAAGACTAGTAGAGAAACTACCCATTGGTAGTACAATACAATACAATAACCGGCGCAACAACTCGTCACCGAGTCCAGTTGGCTCTATCCTGTGCAGCAGTCCTCCAGTCCCACACGCCGAGAAGAGTCCTAGTGTCCACCATCCTTCCATTTCACGCTCGGTCGTCCCACTCGCTTATTCCAAAGATCTCTTCTGTGGGCACTTTCTTCGGAATCTCGGCTAGATGGCCAGCACATCGAAGTCTTCCCAATTTTATGATTTTGGATATCTCGTTATCTTCAAAGAGTTTGTACAATTCTAGGTTTTTTCGTCTCCCCCATGTCTCGCCTACTTTGATGGGTCCATATATCCTCCTCAGTATCCCCCTTTCGAACACTAAGAGCCATTTTTCATCTGCCTTCTTAATAGCCCATGCCTCCGATCCATAAATTAGTACTGGGCGGACTATTGCTTTATATATCTTGATTTTTGTCTTCCTTGACAGATATTGGCTCCTGAAGTTTCTTGATAAGCTTTAATAGCACCTATTAGTGGTTATTATCCTACGCATTGGTAGTTTATTTCGCTTCCCAAGTAGATAAAGTTGTTGACCACTTGAAATATATGCTGCCCAACCTCAAAGTACGCCTCATGGTTTCCTAGCCCTCCAACCTGCATATACTTGGTATACATATAAACTCCATACCCATTGGTATTACTGAAATATAAAATTTAATCAAGAATGACACGAGGGCATCTTCTTTTCAACACCTCAGAGGATTATCAGGAATTGAAGAGGTTGCCTTGAAAAGATTGATAACGGATTCGGGCCAAATCAGCAACAAATGGGACATTAAGGTCATTATGGATTACTTTGTTTCTGAAAAAATAAGGAGCATTGAGGATTTTACAAAGGATTTTGGATTGTAAGGATTGAACAGGAGAGGAGTTTGATGGTTTAGTGGAGCCCCAATGCTCTACTCCGGAGGTCCAGATGGGTCTAATGATTGTCATGTATTTGAGTCTTTTGTAATTAATTGAGAGCTTAGAACGTTTGTGTAGTAATGTTGAAGTAGCCTGAAACAGCATGCTTTTTCTTGTCTTTTGGGTCTATTATGAGGAGTAAAATTAATTCACAGATTCAGACTGTTAAGAATAACTATAAAAAATATTATATATTTCTTTAAAATATTGTTATTGTTCCATACCTTTTAACTTCATCAGCAGATTGTGCTATAAAAAATCCCTGTGTATTAGCTGATATCTTTGCTCCACGTGGATTAATGGAAATTTTGCTATCGCTCCCATCTTCACCTTTTATCTCGATGGCAAGAAGTAAAAGTTTCAGCTTAGTGAAACATAACCTGTATCAAAGCCTGTCTTCAAATTATTTGAAATAAAAAATACTTAAATTAACAAGTTGAGTATAAATGTATCAAACCCAATTTTAATTTTAGATTACACTGCTTAAAAATTTAAATAATTAACAAGTATTTCATTAACATTATAATCTGAATTAAAGAAATCATACTAGCATTTCTATCATAAAATATAGCATTTATTTACTAAATATATTTATGTTACTAAATAGATGCATTATTAGTGAGTTAAAATATTACTGCATTTAAATCATTCAAGTCCTAATTTAATGCAAACCTACAGTTTGTCAGAAATTTACCCACGGGTCCAAATAAATACAAATACAAAAATTGATTATTACACACCAATAATAACAAAATAAATTAATAATTTACATCAACTAATACAATAGCAATTATATACTCCATATTATTCTGTTCTTTAATTTAATTTTATACCTAAACTTTGTAAATAAATTAACTTGCTTAAGATTACTAAAGCCAAATAATATTATTTTCAGGAATATTTCTACTTAAAATAATGTATTGTTGAAAATTAATTCTCATGATATGAGAACTTTGCATTTAAGAAATATAAAATATTTTGTATCAATAGTCAATTAGTTTTGCTGTAATTATTATGACACTTACTTCTCATGTCTAATCATTAAAGCTATTATTGAAAAATCAATTTTTTTTTAAGAACTATTTAATAAGCAATACCCAAAACATACATAAGTTTTTATCAATTTCAGAACTAGAATAAGAAATTGTTTAAACAAATTAAAATAAATTGTTACTGTAATATTTTACTTATTTTTTCATAAAAATCCAATTGGTAAATAGAGAAAATAAAACAAATATTAGTATTATATCTATTAACAGCTTAATATTGTTTTTCTTTATGTATAAAACTTTTTTTACTAAAATAATGAATAATAATGATAAATATATTTCAATATTGACTTAAGTTAATCATTAAACATGAACATAATTTAAATGAAAGTTTATATTATGTTACAATTTATTAGTAACATAATATAAGCAAAAGGCTAAATAATTTTTTGTTTTTATATATATAAACCTTAATATAGTGCTTAAACCAGATTAAATAAGCAATAATAATAAAAATAGACACACAATTAACTTGTTCATGCATTTCATACAAGACTGGATGGATCATGCACCAAGCCATGCAGGGTTTATGAGATGGATAAATTGATTATTTAGATTACAGAGATTAAAGGAAATCATGTGTTAATAATGATAAGAGACGTCGATTTTAAATAAAAATATTATTTATGTCATTTGAATTTGATATGAACATGTGATTGAAACCCAGCCTTCATAATATTAGGTCATTGTTTTATGTCTTGATACCCCATTGTTAATCAACAATCACATATACAATAAATATTTTTTAAATTAAATTAATAATTTATAACACTAGTGTTATTAATCTTCATACATTCACTTAAACATATTCTATAACTATGTATTAATAACCATTATGTGTGAATTCTTAACTCTTTTTTTTTTTTAAACAGTAACATTTGAGGTATTGCATTGATATATTATGTGTGTAATTCTTACTATTAGTAGTTTGTCTATTCATTATACTATTTCTAAGCTAACCATATCACTAAAATGCCATAACGTTTTAAGTGGACCACTCAATAAAATAACTAATAAATATATAAATGAATTTAAAATTCCAAATGTTGTGACAATTATTTTAATAATAACAATGATTTTTGCATCAATATTTATATAATTGTAACATATAAAAAAAATCAATAAATAAAAGTAATAAAATCAACCCCAGCAACTAAATATTTAGCACATATTTTTTCTGAAATAAATTTGTTTTCAGTGACCAAAGAGATGATTGTAGCCATAAATTTGCTAAAGGAGAAATGAATAAATACATGAAGCTTTAATAGGAAAGGACATTAAACACAAAGAAATAAAAAATTGAACTCAGTATCTATGGAAGAGGAGAACAAAAATTAATTTCTTATTTTCGTTTTATTCTTAAATTATTGTTGGTCAAAAGTTTAATTCTTAATTATTTTTTATAATAACCCTGAAACAATAGCAAATATTAGGTGACTTCCTTTAAACCGTTTCCAAATCATTAACATAACTAAATCCCTTAAAATAATTTTCTTCGTATAATATATGAAGTAGTAGCCATATTGAAGCAGTCAACGGTAGGATAATAGCCAAAGAGTATAGAAAATAATGTTTGTCATTTTATTTTACATTTTACATCGTCTTCACAGTCTGGAAGAAAAAAAAAGAGAGAATAGACTTCTTGATGTGTTTATTTATTTATTATTTTATTTTTTTAAAGCAGAATGAATCAATCTCTATAAAAATATATTGTACACTAATAGTCTAGACTCAGCAAGAGTGAACGGAAGTTAGGATAATAGCCAAAGAGTATAGAAAATAATAGTTGTCATTTTATTTTATTTTTTACATTGTCTTCTGAGATAAAAAAACAAGACAAGTCAATATAGATAGTTGGAACAATCTAGGTAATAAATGATAAAAAAAGATAATGTGAATGAATAAAAAATTTCCTAAAAAGAACCAAGAATGGAAAAAAAATGAACGACTTCGATGTTAAAATCTTTCACAATTGCAATGATGTTATACAAACCATATATTGTTAAAAAATCCAAATGGAAAATTATTAAAAATTTTCTTTATAAATATGTAAATTTCTAGTAATTTTACAAAGTGGTCCATTTAAAAAGTCGAGTACCCTATTTGGTAATTGTTTTGGTTTAAAATTAACCTTCAAACTAGAAGCGGATGAAAAGGAAAACAAAAACGTTTTTTACTAAAAAAATTACTAAGAATTTACAAACAAAAAAATTCTTAAAAAACAAAACAGATTTAATGAATTTACTAATATTCTAGATTTATATTGAATAAGCGGTTTACTGTTGTGCAGAAAAAAAAATTTTGTTTTACCCAATAAAAAAGAAAAACAGTGATTTTAAAAATCCACTATAAAAAAAAGGACTAATGTAAATTAAGTACAGCATCAAATATTAAAATTAATTGTTTATGTCTTTTATTTTTAATGCATATTAGGTTCTATGCATAGTTACAATTTTTCTAAGAGGTACTCAGTAAGCCACATTTTCCTAATTAAATTAAAATCTATTATGCAAGTGATCAGTAAGATATAAGTTAATATGAATGAATTTGTAGTGACTTTTGAAAAAAAGAATGAACCAGTTTTGGTAATAATTTCGCTTCGAGTTGAGTCACAACAAGTTTTAACTTTCAATTCCCTTTTAATATTTTCCCAAAATACAAGTTATCATGAACTTTAGTATAGAATGTACTTGTGGGAGATGTTTATACTTTGGTAATCATTTCATTTAGAAATGAACGTTTCAACTAGCATATATCATCTATTCTTCGTAATGTTGGTTGAAATTTTTATTTCTTGATGAAATGGTTACCGAAATCTACTTACTATTCATAATAACATTCTTTTTTCCATACTAAAGCTCATGATAACTAGCAATTTTAGAAAATGTAAAAAATAAAAGGAATAAATTTGTTGTAACTCAACTTGAAGCGACAACCTGCGGAACAGATACCCAAGTATTACTTAAAATTCTTAGAATACTAAAGCTGCTATGGTTACTACATGATCTAACCTTGCTTTTATTTTTATAACACCATCATAATATTAACCAAATTAATTAAATAATATTTTCAAAAGTTAAGTTGATATTAATTAATTAATAAAAAAAAATAAGAAATTCAAGAAACTTGCCCACTGATAGTTTGCTCAATGTAAAAAATAACAGTATGCTCGAATACATTTTTTTTTTAAATCTTACTGAATACTTCTCTATAAGTTTTTGAAATGGATTGTGCAGAAGTGTTAATTTATAATACTAAAGAAAAATATTTTTACAAAAATAATGGTGAAGTGTAAATAAAATAAATTGCAAGTAATAACTATTAAACTTTATAAGAATATCTTAAGTAATTGCATTTAAAAATGTTTTAGCTTTGTAAAAAAATAAAAAGATCTATATAGTTTTAAAAACATGAACATATAAAATAATTAACAATTTTTAGTGCAATATGAGTGTAATTAGGAATGAGCGACAAACTATTCCATTTAAAACTATCACACAATATTTATAAGAAAAAAAAAAACGTTTAAATTGCTATGATTCAGTCAAAGCTCAGAATACATTGTCTATCACACTATGCAATTCTGCAAATAAAAAGTAATAATATCTAACGATATTTTTAATAGATTGGGTGAGTTTAATGTTTAAACTTACAACAGAGGAATAAGAAGAAATTATCAATCAATTTATTGTTAAAGTGATTATTTAGATAATGTCAATAACAATTACAACAGAATTATTTTGAAATAGTCCATATATAGTTTCTATTTATCCATTAAAAAAATTGGAAAATTAAAAGTACTATTGTAATTAATGCATTTTTCTATTGAATAACATTACATTAATGAGGTAACATTAAAAAAAAAAATTATTATTCCAACCAAAAAGGCAGAAAGTTGAGTAACCTGCTTTCTGGTTATCTACAGAATGTTTGAGCTCTAGTAACTAAATCCATGAGTTAAGAACTGTACCATCAAGATTTTAGACTGTCATATTTGATTCAGATGGTAGTTTATTGCTTATCCCATAATTTTTCTTTGGAAAGAGATCAATCATAAATCAATGATATGATCAAAAATTAAAAATAAATCAATCATAGTTTAATATGTCATCATACATGCATTCTAGCCGTTCTCAGTAAAGCTAGAAATTGGTTTGGGAGCTAACAATTTTTAATTACATTATGAGCAGTTTTAGGTTTAACTATTAAATATGGAATATCTCATAATCCTTTGACTATGTTATTGACAAATTGAATGGATACATCTCAGTACATATTTGGTTTAGTCAAATGAATCATTTAAAATTCTAGCAAATATAATACAATGCTTTTTAACTCTTGTAAAGAAGCATATTTGGCTAGAATTCAACATTTACAAATAAAATTAAAAAGTCTAAAAATTTCAACTTGTTTTCCTGGTTATTTTGCTAATTATTTTTCTATGACTTTTCTAGGAAGTCTCAAGATTGAAATTAACACAACTTATGGCATAATTTTAGTCCTTTTATAAAAAATTTTGAAATAAATTTTTTATTCATATTGAATAAATAGACTACTCAGTTAAAACCACTCAAAGTGGATAATGCAAATTAGTTTTAATACCTAGCCCAGTTTCTACAACAATAACTGAAGAATATCATCTAATGGTATATAATAAAATGTAGTTAAAAATGTCAGCAATATTTGATTTTTTATTCATATCTTTCTTGAAAAATGCATTATTTATTCTAAATTTACGTTAATAACAAGGAGAAAAAAGCAACAAAATTTAAACAGAAACTATATTTTAGATTAAAACATGAAATATTATTTTTTCAATAAGCGTTAGTTGAAAAATTATAAACACTCGTTGAAATTAAAAATATAAAAGTTAAATATGAAATTACCAAGTAAGGTAAGATGCCCAGTAGGAGTTTTAAAAATTTTATTTATTAATTACTTATTTTTTATGTTTGTTTATAAGATGAAAATTAAATATCACAAAAAACTTAAAAGATATCAGTGATAAAAAGTTTAAAATTTCACAATATGTTTGTAGTTAATCATTACTATCTCAATGTAAAATTCTACACTACAATCCACTAATTACTTCCTCAGCAAAGTTCACACTGTATATGGTTTTATAAATCCATTAAGATAATAATAAATCAACTACATTTATTATCATGTATAAGTCGGGTTAAAAAAAAACCCACACCTCACCCAATCCTTATTTGTACATAAATGGTTAGTAAAAGAAGATTGATGTCTAAATGTCGAAAGGGACTTACTCGCTGGCTTGCGGGAAGGTCATGGCAGTAAACGAAGGGGATAAGGTCTCTGTGTACATCTCACAACCGGTTCCTTGGAGATAATCATTCTGCCAAGCCTGAGTGTCAGGTGACTGAAATTCATTTGTCCACATAGACAGTCGTTAAATACGACCCTAAGGCTTTGCTGTTATTGGAGACTGGGACGTTAGAGGAAAGGAGGAATAGAGGAGACAATGTCAACACAATATATGTTTTTTATTACATTTTCTTTATAAGATATTTCTTATATACTGGACTAACTTCTTGATCTATATAATTTAATATTGAAGAAAAAAAAACCTTATTCCGGTCAACAATTTTTATTAAAAAATTAACAAAAGATTAAAAAACGTTTCGACATTTATTTGTCATTTTCAATTTTAGTAGTTCTTCACAACATCCTTCAAATTTACAAGTCCATTCATTACTTGAGGTCAAACAAATTAAAAAATCAAATATATATAAAATCCTGGAACTCAACTTTCTTCCATGGTCAAATATACAATATGTATTACTGTATACATATTGTATATTTGACCATGGAAGAAAGTTGAGTTCCAGGATTTTATATATATTTGATTTTTTAATTTGTTTGGCCTCAAGTAATGAATGGGCTTGTAAATTTGAAGGATGTTGTGAAAAACTAGTAAAATTGAAAATGACAAATAAATGTCGAAACGTTTTTTAATCTTTTGTTAATTTTTTAACAAAAATTGTTGACTGGAATAAGGTTTTTTATTACATAACCTTTTACCCAACACATGATATTCCTTCAGAAATAAAAGTTATATTTTTATCGAGCATTGTTTTAATAGAAAAAAATATTTGTAATTAAAGCCTTTAAAGTGCTCAACGTTATACCAGCAGCTCAGGAAAGATTCATCAATTATCACCAGTTATCATTTATAAAAATTTTAAGTTTTAACTTTAATCTCTGCAACCAATCTGCCAGAAAAAGACAGCTGATATAAAAAGAACAGGAATTCATTAGAAAGATTCCGTAAATTGTAAATAACAAAATGGTAGAAAGTATATTTTAATATGGAAGAAATTAAGTAAAATATAATCTATTTATTGTTACTAAAATATACTAATAAAATGTATAATACAGAAATGTCTATATTTCTGTACTTATTAGAGAATAAATAAAATATAGAAGTACATAACGGAGTAAAATAGGTTTTACAGGGAAATATTTCAATAATTAAAAATAATTATCCCACATAAAGGATAGGTAAACATGAAATAAAAAAGAACAAGACATTAGTTTTACTTATAAAAAGGAAAGTCTATTTTAAGGATTCATTGATTCATTGAATATAATTAAATGAACAGAAACAAGTTTTTTGAACATTTAACACAATACTTATAAAAATCTTGATTTAGATTTTAAAAAATAGACCAAAATAATTATAATATTCTAAGAAATATTTTCAGTGACCGATATTTTTAAAATAGCGGTCTCAGTAAATACCAATCAAACCATAAGAAAACATTTTTTTTAAAGTCAGAAAGATAAAAGAAAACAAAACTTCATTGAAGGCTTCAGAAAAAAATAAATAACAGAAAACATTTTTTGAGCCTATTTACTTCCTTAAAAATCTCGACCGTACCTCTCTCATTAACCTCCTGTTTCACTTTTTAAAAAAACCTATCCTTTATCTTATTAATTATAAGTTCAATAATTGAACAACCAAAAATATTGATGCACATAAGTAAAATAACAAAAAAAAAAACAGTTATTAAATTTAACAACTAGATGTATGTATTTCGATAAGGTGCTCGATTTTTGCAGAACATTCAACAAGGAAGCGCTTAGCAAATGCAACTTATATATATATATATATATATTTTGTGACATGATCAATGTAATACAAAAGGAAGAACATTAGTACATAGAATATACCTCCAACAGATCCAGCATACAATAGATCAAACATTGAGAAGCGGTTATCACACTTAATAATAATAATGAAAATAAAAAAAGCCAAAAGAAAACAAAAAAAACCCCAGCATTCTTGGTTCAATGCAAAGTTGTGATGGCCAGCAAGAGAAACCTTGTCCGCTTTATGCAATTTAAGACAATTCAAATGAAGACAAGATTGTAGATTGCAAATTTGAGCGAGAGCAGTGTGAAGTGACACATAGGATCAAGTGACGCATCTACCACAAACACTTGGAATGATTTTTTAATTTTAACTTTTCCCATCTCAAATTTTCACTCATCTAACACTCCTTATTTGAACTACATTCTAACTTCCAAAAATTATAACAGTTTTAAACATTACCTTCCACTGATTAAAAAAAAATGAAATAAATGAATTCATAATTTTGAAAATAGGAAACAACATACACATAAGGGAGAGTGCAATGCCTTTTGTATAGTCATATCACATATTGCATCTATAAAGGTATTCAATAAGATCTGAAATTAAAAAGTATAAAACTTAGTAGGATAAATGGAGAAAGGTTTCAACATGAAAAAATAAAAAGGGAAACAGATAAAAAGTAAGAGAAATGAGAGATAACTGCTGTGACAAACTACTTGTGGTAACAGAAGAAATAAGGGAGCTAAAAATCATTCCAATCGCTTGTAACGAAGAAGCGCCAACTTCTTTTTTTTTTTTTTTCGTTTTTCACAGGGAACTTACTCTGTCGCCTGAGCGAAAGGCATTCCAATGAACGTAGGACTTAACGATTCTGTGTACATTTCCATCCCCGTTCCTCTCAGATAGTCATTCTGCCAAGCCTGCATGTCTACTGCTTGGGCACATCGTGCGTTCTATAAAATCTTTTTAGTTAGCTGCATCACTTTGTTTATTTTATAAGGTAAAATTCTTTTCTAGCTTTTTATTTATTTAATTCGATAAAATGGAAATATTTATCAAAAATATAAATAACAATATTATTACAATGTATACAAATATATACAAACTGTATTCTTCAACTATCATTACCTCTGTACTATTAAGAATAAGACTTGAATAGGTAAAAAAAAATCTAAACCATGCATCATCAATGTTTAGGCAGTAAAACTGTAGAACAGAAATTTGGTTAAGAAAGTTTATTGCTACTTATTTCAACAAATAAACCAGTTATAATTCAAATGAGAGTAGATTTGATCCTATATCTGTGACCACTGATTGGGTCTGGGGTTCAGTACATGGTAGAGACTGTACTGTTTCATGGACAACGGTTTTGCAAGGAGGTGACTTGTCCTAGGTCAGATTTATTCCAATAAATATCTCAAAATGGTATGCCATAGCATCATTTCTTTTGAGTGCTGCGTTTTTTAGTCTTTTGAACCTCACCTCTCAGACAAGACCTATCGACAACTTGAAAACTAAGATTTCTAACTTTATGATAACTTCAATAAGGTGAGAAAACTGAATAAAAAAGTTCAAACTCGATAAATGTTTCAAAATTCAAAATAATAATAATTTTTATTACAAACAAGAGTCATCCAGCTGCTTTTAGATATCTTATTTGAGTCCTATTGACCGGATTGTGAAATCTTTGAGCATTCAAAAGTAGTGAAAAACGTCGGTACAAATTAGCCGTGGATATACTTTCTAGACAAACTAATACCTACATCCTTTCTTGAATTACCTATTAAATTGTCTAAGAGTGATCTTATGCTCTCTTGATAATGCTTAAAAGGGCAACCAATTTATTGGTTAGATATTTTCTAGTATTCGAGGTACTTGATGTTTTGTTTTTGGAACCTTCTAATAATATCCAGGAAATAATATTTGCTACTTTTATGATTTTTTTTGTTGGCCTGTTTTATTGTTGGAAAAATTCAAAGTCAAATCTTTGTAAAAAAAAAAAAAAAAGTAAGTCAATTCGGCACTCTATTGTGATTTCCTCTGTTATTAAGTAATTTTAATCGTAAAAATTATCTGGGAAGCAATTAAGAAGAATACCAAAACTATTATTTAATCTATGATGTATACGAAATCAGTGAATTTTAATTTTGAGATTTTTGTCGTATTTTCTCATACAGCTGCAGCTCATAATTTATTTAAGCTATTGAAAACTTGACCATACCGTTGAAAATATCCTATAATTTCCTAAAAATATAATCACCTATACATAATTGAAAATGATTAGAAGTCCATATTTTAATAAATTAAATTCAAAAAATGAAAAAATACTAGTCACAATGAAGTTTCCAGTTTTTAATCATACTTTCTTTTCTTACGTCTTCTAAGTGTTTTCTGGATCATCATTACTATTTTCAATGATGAGCAAAATACAAAACAAGATAAATCTATACAAAAAATATTGATAAATTTTTTGAAGTACTGTCCATAGACGATTGTAAATGATAAAAAAACAGAATTAATATTGATATTAACATTTTATGCATTAACATAAAATCTTAATAAAATAAATTTTAATTTCTGATTTTATGCACTTAGTTCTTTTTACTGAGAACATCACTTTTATAGAGTTATCCAAGGGATGACAATACTCAACTAGATAATGTAAAACTAGGGAAAATTAAGTTAGGATAGTCAACACTTAATTTTAATATATATGTATCTTATTAGTAAAATTAAATTAAATAATGTATTTTTTAACTTACCGTTTTAAATGATCTCATGGCAAAAAGATTTGCCATCATGGTAGAAAAACCTGGCGCAAGACAACTTTGGGCTATAAAACCAAGTTTCAACTCAGCTAAACAGATAACATCATCCCCTTGTTTCCAATCCCACGAAGGAATGTTCAATAAATATGCCTGTATAAAAATGTAAAAAAGTCTTGAAATAAAAATAAAAAAATTGATAATTAAAAAAAAAGGAGGAAAAACGATTTAACCTTGTTGTGATACTGCATGAGCTGAATTATAACTCTAATATCATCAGAATAATTTTTTATTGAAATTACTCTCATGATGTTGGCAGCGTCTTCAGCATCCGGGTCTTGACAGTACTTGTTCGCAAGAACTAAACAGGCATCTGCTTCGTGAACCTAAAGGATAAAAATAATGTTTAAATGAGGTTCAATAGCTATGAATTATCATAAAGTAGTAAAAGTTATTAGAAGCACCAGATAAGAATATTGAACATAAATATTTTACACATCGTCGCCTTAGTGACACAGAAACCTTTAAAAAATATTAATGTTATTGAGATAAATCCAGTATTATACCAATATACTATTTTTTATCTTTTATTTTAGAGTCACAAGATCTTATGCCTGCGTTTCCTTGATATAACTTTTTTTTTACTATTTTTTTTTTCACTCGTCAATCACTATTTCATTTATTTCTGAAAAATGGAAATTTTATAGATACATTTTAGTGTCACTTAGGCAACGATATGAAATTTAATATTAAAACATGATCTGATATTACATTCACATAATTATGGGAGAAAGAATTGAAGTAATGACCTCTGATTAAAAAACATAATAAATAAATCAGAAATGCTAAAAGGTTGTATGTATAAACCTTTTTGAAATGACTACATGCAAATCAAATAAGAATGAACATACTGAAACTAAGATTTAAAATATTTGATTTTCAATGAATACAATATGTCTCATTGAACAACATAAAAAAATTAAAGTATATATTTTTCCCGATGGAACATTACTTAAGTATTTCAAACAAGAAAGAAAAAATGGGTTATTCCAAAGGTTATCAATGCATTCTAGTTCGAGTCGGAATGCTAAAATTTATTTTATTAATGTAAAATGTCCTTCAGAGGGGATGTGAAATATGAAATCATGAATATTATATAATATTTGTTAGAGATTTTTTAAAACAAATTATTTTTGCTTTTCTAATGTAAAAAAGAAAGTCAAACACATTTATTTTTTTACAAAATAATCATTACTTTTCAAATCATATTTTACAACTTCGGTTTTATCTATGTTTCTTTCTGACTTTAGGAAATCTATATTATTTGTTTAGTATAACAGATGTGTTAGAATTGCATAAAAATGGATGGATATTTAATATTTGTGACTTAAACATAAAAATACAGGAGACATTCTTTTTTGCCTTGTGGAGAAACAACTTATTAGTAGTTGTTACACGCGAGTGCCGATGTTAAACTTCGCTCTTGATATTTAAATTGAAAATATTAAGTACTTGATCAAAAATGATTTTTATATCCACATAAATATGTTTCTAATGTATTTAAACATTTATAATCTAAAAATTCTACTATAAACTGACAACTAGTAGCCTAGTATAAAAACTAATAAGTGTTAAATATGAAACTTGAAATTATTTCTAAGTTTACGATTCTAATAACGAGTAATACTTAATAAAAAAATTAAATAAAAATGAAGCCCTATCTTATCAGTAATAACTGATATAAAATGCAAATTTATGTAGAAAATATAGTGAAATAAAAATTCATGATGTGCTTCTAATCTACACATGTCTAGATCTAATCTAACTTATAAACATGCTATCTAATTAATAATAAACAAAACAAATGAAAATTAACAGTTAGAGTAAGAAACTTACCAATATAGAGTATTGGGGAAAAATACTTAATTGTAAGCTATGCATAGTTGGAATACAAATAACTGATTAAAATTACTTCTGGTCTGTTTAGTGATTACATTGTAAGAATAACTCATTATCTCATCAATATTTTTTTTTTTATCTTCATTCATTATAGCTGTTATTTTTTTTAATAATATAATTTATTATCCAAAAGTTTTGTTCTATTAATTATAAAAGTACATTATAATAAAAACTGAAAAAAAAAATGCTGACCAAAAAAGTAGGGTAGTGAGTTAGTATAATAATATTACAGTGCTTATGTAAATGGTATTAATATGGTTTATGTCGATAAAAATACATAAATCCATAAAATCTATTCTAAGTTTGCTGGTTTACATTTTAATTAGGCAAAGCAATACTCAAAAAAATGAGATGAGCTATGAAAAATGCTTTGTCTTATCATATAGTTGATATTCTTTAGTAATTGGATTATAACAAATGAATCCGTAAACAAAATAACCTTGTCATATTTTCTTAGCCTCCGGTTATAAAACAAACCTATAAAATTTGAAATATTGTTAAAATTAAACAATTATTGGAAATATAAGTTTTCTGCTGCTGAATCTGTTTGGTGGTGCAATCGGAACATGAGAATGTTCGTTATGAATGAACTATGGACAGTTCTTGAAATTCGGTGATTTGACTTGAGATTAAAGAGGATTTTGAACAAAAATCAAGTAAGAGAGGGCAAGAAAAAATGGATATACCGCAACTAGACACTTATACTAGCTACTAAAAAAATGCCATTAAAAACAAAAGCATAATTTCTGGATTTTAGAATTACAAAGGATTTCAGGTCAAACTATTGACGATCTGACAAATATTGATATTTTTTTCAACATGATAACACTGAACTATCAGTTTTTGTTTCCAGTCAATGGCTCACTATCTTTAAGAAAAGATACATAAATATTCTGGATTAAATTCAAAAAGCGGTTGCAGAATTCTTTTATTCAAAACCAAAATATTGATAATTTGAAGAATTCTGACAGTTAGCCTTAAGATGACTGCAAATATAGAGCAAAACAGTATGTACTAAATCTGTGGTGTAATGGTTAGCATAACAGCCTTCTATGCCCAACTGCGTGTGTTCACAGACCAGCATGTGGGCCTAGAATTTTTTAAAAGGGAGTAAAAATGGTTATGATTTAAAATGGGGGTTCTGAGCCTGTACGGTGTTAGATACTCATAAAGAGATCCCTATCCTATTTATAGCTGGATAGGAAAAATTTAGGACTCCCACCGTAGCATCGTCCGATTAGCCATAGTAGGATGAAGTGATAAAGTGAAGTTAAATGAATAAAGTAGCAACAAAAAAATTATATTTAGAGACTCATCCCATTATTTTTAGACGTATCCATAATTACTATATTACTAATGTTTTTATTATAATTTTTACTTAAGGATACCTTTAAATAAATTTATTAATCGTTAATGTTATTAAATTAATTTCAATTCTAATATAATTATTATTAAATCTATCAGCTCTCATTACTCATAAACTTGTTTTCTTTTATTATATAAACACTCAATTACCTTTACTCTTTGCAGATCGATCGGGTTCATGATGGATCCTTGAAAGAACTCGACAGTTGTAAAATGTCTCTTGAATAATCCTTCCAGCTCCAAATCGGGCGGTTTCCTACCATTTATAATTATAACAGAAAATATTGAACTTAAAAAAAAAATAAAAAAAATAAAGACAGCAAGAAAGTAGAAAGTATAAAATAAGAAAATATAAAAAAAAAAATCTACATTCTAATTGTCGTAGCATGCGATGGTAACATTAACCACTCTTTGTAAAGCCTAGAAATTTTCCAGGTTAACTTCACTCGAGTGACATTCACAAGCATCTAACGTGCTTTCTCTATCTGCCTCCGTCTCCAGTTACCTTCACACGCTCAAGATCGACAGCATTCATCATTGTGCCCTGAAAAAACTCCACTGTCGTGTAGTGTCGTTTTAGAAGGCCTTCGAGCTCCAAATCAGGTTCTTTTCTGCAATTCATAACCCAAATTTTCCCCTACACTATTACTTTTAGATCTTTCTTTCTAAGTAAATCATTTATAAATTTATTTATAAATATTTCATAAACTATAAATATATATACATAGATATTCATTTTGCCCAAACAAAGTAATGGAAAACACATTGTTAATAACTTTATTTGATATTGATAGCCAGTTTTTTAACTAAAGTCACTGGCAAAACTACTATCCACTACCTGACGCCATAAAACCTTCTGGCTTTATTTTGAACCATAGATAGATCTTCCCTATTTTTTTTGTCTTCTTTACCAACTGACCCCTAATATTGTAAAAATCAGAATAGGGTGAGAGTGAAGGTCAATATGTTTTAGAAAAAAAAAATCCCAACCCCTTTTTCTGGTTAAGCATCAATAATTTAAGATAATAAGAAAGTAATCATTTTTAAGGTATTTTCAAAATTTAGCTTTTAAAATATTTTTAACAAACGCTTTATTTTTAAGAAGAAGTTCAATTACTAAAACGTGGCTATTATTAAACAGTTTCTTTCTTATTATTTTTTAGATTTTTTTTTTTGCTACTCCACTTAACAATACCTTTCCAATAATATATATTATTTCCACATTCTATGAAAATAGGTGGAGTTATCAGTAAAAAAAACAAAAAAAAAACGTACTTTCCTATTAATATACAGATCAATAATCAAAAATTTTCATAAAATTAAATTTATTGTAAAACAAACGTACCTGTGTAAGAATACTACTTCTACATCCACATCTTCACGATCTTCATGCAAAAAATCCTTCAGAAAATGAGAAACTGATTCATATGTTATATGCCCGCATACAACTATGTGTCTGAAATGACATTAATTATGGTATATTAATTTATTATTATTTATTAATTAATTTTAAAACCACTATAAATTATAAACAAAGTTTGAAGCTTATAACTAAGTTTAATAAATTATAAATTAAGCTTGAACTACTATTGAAATATAAATTACAAGTTAATTAATATTTTATAAATTTTAAATAGAAAGATGGCTAATAATAAATAAAAGATTTTTATTTTTAAAATTGTATGTAAAAACTTTTTTTTTTTTAAGTCAGAAAAGTATGAAAAAATTAATATTTTTTAATTAAATAAATAAATATATGTATATGTTTGCATTTATTTTATTATTATTATATGTAAAATAATATTATAAATTTACATATGTACATTGGTAAAAAATAAACAAAATAAAATTACAAAGTAATACAAGCATACCAAACATCCCTAGCATGCAACAAAATAGCCAGAATGTAAAATGCATAATGGTTAATCACAGTACAAGCTAATTAGTCTCTACATTGTGGTTTTAGTAAAACTGTTTCAAATATAAATAGAAAAAAATGTATGCGATGAATAGTTTGATCATTAATTCAAAGCTTTTGCTATAAAATCTTGGAAAAATAAATTATATTCGTCTTGTTTAGCAAATATTTATTTGGTTATAAAATTTTGATTTGTTTAATTTTTAGTTTCTCTTTAAGAAATTAAATATCTATGATTAGTGTCATCATTAATAATTTCTAAACAATAATGTGTTTAGGAAAACTATCTCTCAACATAGTTTTCTACAATGCCAAAAACAATAAACAGAAAGAACAATGAACAACAGAAAAAACAAGTGGCCATAGAATTAAAATTAGGCAAAAATATAATTGGGATATTGATTAGGAGATGAAAATCCATTTTAAAGAAATAAATATCAAATTTTTCTTTTATTTTGAGAGAATTTGTTCTTATCTCTTAAAGAAATAAGCTAGGAAATTCTGTACAGTTAGTTAAAAATATTTATTTTGATTACCATGCAAACATAATTTTTTTTTTTAATTTACAATATATTCAGGGAATCCATTAAATAAAGATTGCAATATGGTTTATATAATGCACAAAGCCTAGCACAAGTTAGTATCATAATTCGCTACCAAGATTCGATTGAAAGATAGTAATTTTTAATAGTTAGTATTCTGTTGGAAGTTTTTATAAATTTTTTCTTTCATTGTAAATTATGAGTCTGCACATATACATTTAAATTTGTACAATTGTTTTTAATTTGAGACTGGTCTATTTGGTACAGCGTGTAATTTTGTGAATTGTAGCAAATTATACAAGAAATAAATAAATAATTAGTTAGTATTATATTCCAAAAAAGGGATAATGTGATTATTGGGACAAGATTAAGATTTTTGTTTTGAATTATATCGATTAAATAAATCAATAAAAAATTACAATGCTGGTTCTGTTAAATCCTATTGATTACGCAGGCCTTAATTATATTTTATTAGATATATATTATTCACATCACACTTATACTTGTTAGCAATAATTTGTATAAATAATATAGGAATATGCAAAATTTTCAGTATTTTTGAAGAGATGGGTAATAAAATTTTTTTAATTTTATAAAAAAAAATTTTGTATTATAAGGTTACACAAATACTTGTAATTATATTAGATGTAAAAGCCATGTATAGAATATTCATGGGTGTGTTTCATTCACTGCTTTTCTGATGAGAATGTTTTTTTATATTTTTTTCCAAAATGTAATGAGGTGTTGACATAATTATTATTATTGCCCTGAGGAATAATAATAAATGTCTGCATGTCTGGCGAAACGTTAGCGAGGAATTTAGGGACACCGTCAAAACCAGAAGAAACCATTGAAGACTTTTGTATAATTATTATTTTGATTTTGATTTTATACAAGCACTAAGTATTTTATTAATTTTTTAATTATTGCTTCTTCATTGGGTTTAGGCTCATATATTACCTTACCCATTCCAGTGGATCGGGTTAAACCATTATTTTCCATTTCTCTTTCAGATCAAGCAGTAGCAAATAATGACAAGTTTCTGTTAAAATTTAAAATGGAGATTGGAATAAGAAATTATTATAAGAAGGCTTTTGTTTTTTGCTGGATTGATTGTTAATCCAATGCATTCATAATAATAAATATTCATTATTTCATTTATATTATTCAATAATTATTCTGATGACTACATGAAATCACGCTTTATGATACTACCATAAAGTAACTAAAATAGAACAGAACAGTACTTTATTAATAAATAAATGTTTCATTAACCTATACCACTGAAAGTGTATCTAATCAAAAATTGTGTCATGCCTTAAAGAATGATCTATTATATTCAAAATTAATCAAGATATTTCGAATATGAGGATTCACGGTCAAAAAAGAATACAATTATTTATAGGGAACCTTATCAAAAGTTAAATTTAAATTTGTATCATGTTCTTTCTGTTTTATGGTTTTTATAAAAAAATAAAAATGTTGGCATATAACGGAAAATTTATTTTAACAAATTATTTTTTATTATCTTATTTTATTTTTATTTAATTTTTATTTTAACTTTATAATTTAATCAGTCACTCCTTATTTATTTTTTTTCAAATCACTTTTGTTTACTCGTTATAAATGCTCCTGAAATGCATATATAATATTTTAAATCTGTAAACTGATAAATTTTTCAATACATTTCATTATAAACACCTTAAGATTTTTATAAACATATTGTATAAATAATAATCAAACGGACATGATTAACATTTACTTGACAATTGATAATTGTGATATCCAGATAAGAGATAAAACATTTAGTATAAACATGTTGTGAGATTTAATTCAAAAATTTTTGTTGCCAACAGTTTTAAGTGCCAACTAAAAAAAAAAAAAAGCAGATATAATTCTGTTTATAATAACTGTCTAAACTGTGCAAACAAAATTTAAAATACTATCACACATCATGAAAAGTGCATTAAAAATCTCTTGTAAACATTTTAATAAAAAACATGTAGAATATGAAACGTTTCAGTATGGATTCAATATAGTTGTTTCAAGCAAGGTATAAAAATCAGTTAGTCAGTATGATCTTGGGTTTTTCAAAAGCCAGTAATGACATTGTGGTCCAGATTGAAGACAGAGGGGAATGAAAAACCAGAAAAAGAAAAAATTCAACAATAATAAGAAAAATAAAATTAAAAAATGTACATGCCAGGTATCTAATAGCGCATGCAAAAATGGTTAACAGAAAGATTCATATGTGCAATTAGTATTTCAGATGACAATAAAATGTATCATGCTAAAAAATAAACTAATAAATTAAACAACAATAATACTGGAAATAATATTTATGAATAAACAACTTTCAAAACGAAAAAAAAATTGTTTAATTATTAATGTTGATATAAGAATTTACAGTGTTAACATTCAATAAAAAAAAAACATCACATTGGTGAAATAGGATTTTTTTTTTTATTTAATTTTAAAAATCTAAATAAATAAATGAACAAAGATACATAAGTGCAAAATTTATTATTGAAAATAAATTTCGTCTCAACATGTCTATTAAACTGAAAAATTATTAATGTTTTAATTGAACTAATTAGGAAGTAATTATTAAATACATCTAGTAACAAGCAAAGGTTGAGGTGCGCTTGCGAAGCATTATATCACACACGCACAAATATAGAACACACAGGAAAGTAAAGAATAATTAGTGGGAAAACTGTTAGTAACAACAAACAGAAAGAAAAAGAAAAAAAGGCTAAATAGGACCTATCCCCTTTTCTTAAGGTTAAGACATTTATATCAATAAATAAAGAATATCGTTCACATACACTTATCAAATGTGCTATCATTTCAGTTTCAGATGGAACGGAATAGTTATTTTATTTTATTTTATTTTTATGAAGCTCAAGTGCAAACTGATATTAAATAACCAGAGAGAAAAATATCATACATGAAAAAAAAATTAACATCAATAGTGATTAATTTTTACTTTAGTGCTTACATTGTTATTGCTCTTACTGAAATGCCAACTAATACAACATTTAAACAAACTGATAGCATACTAAAAATGAAATATGATACAAATTATGAATAATTCTGTAACGTATAACCAACAATGCTGTATTTCTAAGTTGCTTCACATTTCACAAGAATTTCTTTAACCTCTTTTCTCTCACCTTCGTCCACGTTCATTCTTCAGTGTCCCTCCATACTTTGGTCTAGTTCCGATCAGATCTATGATCTCAGGTATACAACTGGCGAATATCGCCTAAATGAAAACCAAGAATTGGTTCCAAAATGTAAGGTATAATGTTTAGGTATTTAATCATTCTTATGTTAAAGGGGTCTCCTTCAGAAGGTGTAATTATAAATTTAGAAAGAAAGAAAAGGAGTGTAAACGACGATTAGGTTAAGGATTTCATTCTGATCACTAATTGTGTTAATATTTCACTATAACTATATAAAAATGATACTATTTTGAACAAGTAAAAAAAAAAGAAAAAAAAAAAGAAACATATACATACCCACAGCTGTAAACAAGTATAAATAAAAAATAATAACTCATAGGCTGATAATTTTGAATGATTGAAATTGAAATGATAGAAGTGTAAATAAAAATTACTTTCGAAGTTTAGCGACTGAAAAATGTCCATATCACCATAAGCTTGAATATTACTTTTTCGAAGGAAGGGGAAGAGGAATGCTTTTATCGAACCATATTCATAATTTAAAAAATAATTAAATTATATTTGAAAGCAAATTTTATAAAGCTTTCTATAAAAAATTTACAAGATTCTCAAAAAAGAATTTTTGTACAATTAAAAAATCAAACTAAAAGGCACACACCTTTTAGGATACCTGGTATATCTTATTATCCAGTTAAACTGAGTGCAACAAACAACCACACCCACACTCTTGGACAACACTATGATTAAGAAGCGATTAAAAATTATTATTATAATACAAATGTTTTAAATGTTAAAATAGTTTGTTTAAATTTACCAATGTTTCTTGGTGTCACACAATTATGATTATTTATAAAAAATAACAAAACAAAAACAACAAAAAAACAAAAGAAAATAGTTTTACTAGATTATTGTAAGATGTGAAGTATTTATTGGGTGCATTTTTCTACATTATGATTTCCTTTTTATTTCATAATTTTAATTTGATCTAAAATATATTTTCCTTTCAGCGGAGGATGTTGGCATTTCAATGATTAAACATCTTCCCTTTATACATCTTTGACCAGGAAATAAACTTAAATTTTTATTTAAAAAAAAAGAGTGAATTTCAGTATTTAACTAATTAATGTGTGATTACACAAATTTACTGAAATATTGGAAATGTTTTACAATTACCACATAAAAATAAGCATAAACAATAGTAAAATGATAATAAAGATACGTTTAAAACAGCTTACGTATCATAAGCTTATTTTAGTATTAAAGCACTCCTTCCCTCTCATCAGTTTTTTTTTTTCTATCAATCTACATTAGTTAATAATTAAGATGCCAGAATGACTTTTCTCTATGAATCTAATATATTTACATTAATTTAAAATATTTTTCCGTGCCAAAAAAAAAAAAAATAGCTAATTTTTATCCCTTAAAGTTATAATTTTCTTCATAATAAAACTGGTAATTATAATAAAAGAATGGCCAAAGAAATAATATTGCTTTGTGCGATGAAACCAACAGTGCAATGTTCATTTCTTGTGTTTATTTATTTATTTTTAAACACACTGTGTAGATTAAAACATAATTATAGTTATAGCAGAATACTGGAATAAAATAATACTCATAGTGATTCTAAGGTGTAGGAATAAAGAGTAGGATAAGGTTAATGGATATTGTGTCATATTTCCTTACAAGTCAAGATTAACTGCTGGTAAACGTATTATTTTTTTTGTATAGTAAGTAAATGTCAATCTGATAACTTTGTGTGCATTGGTAATTAAAACTTTAGTTGTTTTTTTCTTCAAATTTTAAAATATCAGTAAAATATCTATTTATAATCAAAGTGAAAAAAATTACATAAGCTGGTGCACTCTACGTTTAAATGATCAATTTAAGAGGCAATATATATATATGTTACTCCAAATATTTCTAGAAAATCATTCTTGCATTTTACTGAAAAAACACAAGTTGAGGACAAAACTAAAGGCATTCGGGTCTAATTCTATTTGATGCATGCCACCAAGAAACAGTTCACTAGAAAAACTAATGTGGATTGAACATGTCCACATTCTTATATATGAAATTA
Organism: Troilus luridus; assembly: GCA_964056705.1. Classification (NCBI taxonomy): domain Eukaryota; kingdom Metazoa; phylum Arthropoda; class Insecta; order Hemiptera; family Pentatomidae; genus Troilus; species Troilus luridus. The sequence goes on along the minus strand of OZ057413.1, from coordinate 10,801,223 downwards.
TTCACAGAAGGAATTGTTAGTAAAATGATTAATTTTGATCAACAAAAATATTTTTGTATTTGTAAGTTCTCTCATAAAATAATTTTCCTTAATAGAGTTCCCAAAATCACTAAACATTGTGAAAAAAAAGTCAAAATTTAGGTTGCATCTTTATAAATTTAGACTAACAGAGAGACTAGGTTATTTTTGAGATAATTTAAGATCTATTTAGATAAAAATTGTGTATTAAACTGAAAATTGACTGGATTAATGTTTTAGAAAAAAAAAATTAGGTGAGAATAAAATCTGAATTATCACTTAAATGAGTAACAAAAATAAAAAAACATAATTAAATAAAAATGTAAAAGCATGTGATTTGTAAACATGTTAATTTTTTTATAAAAGTCTTCCTTCTTAAAACAATAAAAAATACAAGAATGTGGAACAGTTCTACAAATACCAGACTATTTTAATATTTAAAACAAATTTAATATGCCATATCACTCAATGATTGTAAAATTCAAGTCCAATATGCAGTTATTGGGGGGAGAGTAAAATATTAGATAAACTTATATTACACATGTCATTATATTTTGCATCTACTATGAAATTAATTGTAAAATATTACTTATAAGCGGTTTAAGTGAGCACGAATATCAAAAAAAAAAGTTTTTAAATTTTTTTGACTACGATTTTGCTACCTCCGCCTCTCTCGTTTGTATTCGCCACCATACTTGGAGCGATTCGCTGCGAGTTCAGTGATTTCGGGAATCCAGCTAGCCATCACAGCCTATGCAGGAAAATACTTAGACATAGTACATGCACTCCTAAATGAGTGAACATTTTAACTGTTCTTTGCTTTCAAATTAATTTTACCCCTAATTTTTTTTTTTTTTTTTTTTATAGAATAATTACAATCACTGAAATAAATTTTTTTTTTAAATCAACACAAAGTAAAATTGAGAGGTATAGTTTGAAATCAATTATATGATTAATTAATTATTAACTTATTAAATCCAAAGCAAACACCTATCTATAATTATTCATTAAGAAAAACATTCTTTAAAGGAAAAAAAAAATAAGAGCAACATAACACAAATGAATAATATAAATTGACATTCTTTCAACACCATCCTCAAGGCTTTCAAAACTACAATTAACTTATAATAATTGAACGAAAATAAATATTAGCTATTCAAGAACATTTGCGAGCAGACAAATTTATTAATCTAAAAATAAGAACACATGTACACAAAAAATCGGGAACCCCAGAATATATCTACGAGCAGCTTACAATATAATCATATAAGTATTATTAGTACACATAATATGAGGCAAAAACTGAATAGGAAAGGTCATGACAAGAAATAACTTGTAAAAACAGGGAACAGTGGAATTCTAATGTAAAAAAACAGTCAAGTCTCCATTGTCTTAAAAAAAATGCATTGAATTATGTTCAATACTTTTCATAAAACTGTGACATTTTATTGTACTTTTTCATCATCTATGTTTATAAATAATTATGAAAAATATTCTTAGAATTAATAAGGCCACATAACTTTAAAAGGAATGAAATAATTTTTAAAAATGTTAAAGAAATAGAAATCCATGCAATAAAAGCTTAATTAACATTTGTTTATTGATTTCCACTAAATGAGATTTCCAACTTGCGCCTATTAATTAAAAATGCTTTTAATTTTATAAATATATATAAATAAATAAACTGGCTGATTTCGGAGGCCTTGAATACCATATTTATTTTATTAACATATTTATTACTTATTTAATCCATGTAATTATATTGTAACAAATAAAAATTTAAAATTATGGAGTATTTATTTATTTTAATTAAAAAACATATCAATTTAGTTTCACTGTATGAATATTTTAAATTTTTTGGTGTTCAATCCGCTCCTCGGAATAAAAATTTTCCGAGCAAGGTGCACACCTGGTGTACAATGATCTTATTTATGTGAATTCACTTACGAATTGGGTGATTTCCACATAAACATGTTTTTTTATTAAAAATGAACAATATATAAAGAGAATAACGTTTTTTGCTCCTGGAGACCGTGTTCCAAAAAAATCGTCTCGAATGGGTTAAATAATGTATAAATCCTAATTACCAACTAATAGCTAATGAATTTAAATAAATTATTTAATACAAAATAATATAATTAAAATCTATCAGAGGATAACAATACTCAGAATGTAATTATTATTTTCAAAGATCTATATTTTAAACAAACACTTCATCTCAAGTGTAATAAAGTTTTTATTTTCATAGCACAGATGATTTTTCCAAAGAAAAATATTCTTATAAAAATACTTGTTTGTTTTAAGAAGTTGAAGGGAATTTATTTCATTAAATATATAATCCTAATTTTTTTTTTAATGTACACTACTATAGTCCATTAATGATCATAGTGATTGATATATGATGACTAATGATGATATAGTGACAAGTAGAGAAACTACCCACTGGTAGTACTCAAATCGCATGTTAAACTAAGAAGGTCACGCGGCCATCTTCTTTTCAGACGCCTCGGAGGATTATCGGGAATTGAAGAGGAAGCTAGGGTTGAAACTAGAGGGTTTGAGTGGAAATGAAGTTTGTTATGAAAGGATAGATAGCGGGTTCTGGCCAAATCAGCAACAAATGGGACATTAAGGTTATTATGGATGACTTTATTCTTAACAAAATAAGGAGCATTGTGGATTTTATAAAAGATTTTGGATTGTAGGGATTGGATACGAGAGGAATTCGATGGCTTAGTGGAGCCCCAAAGCTCTACTCCGTAAGTCCAAATAGGTCGTATAATGGTCATGTATATGAGTCTTTTGTAGTTAATTGGGAGGGAGCTTAGAGCGTTTGTCTAGTAAGTGTTGAAGTAGCCTGAAACGTCGAGCGGTTTCTTGTCTTTTCAGTCTTGTATAAGGATTCCAGGTTAATCGTTTGTCGAGATGCAAGATACAAGATAGACAAACAATCCCAAAACCTTTACATTATCAAACTGAACTGGAACTGGTAGAGTACTAAGTGTATTTTTACAATGCTCAGAATTAGGCAAAACTTAATTTTTTTTTTTAATTCTTTGCCTTCTTCATTGTAGCTTCTATCTTTGTGTAACCATATGGTGTTATTTTGAATACTGTTATTATAATTAATAAAAGCCATTCAATAATTACTAATGTTGAATCAAACAACATTTTGCTACGACCCAGAGGATTTAAATTTATGTACAGCCAGAAAAGTGTAACTTAAATTGTAAAAAAAACTGTACCTCTACAACCCTTGAAGGGTCTTGGGTTCAGTACACTTTAGAGATTGTATGGTTTCCTGAACAAAAGTAGAGGCGATTTATCTTGCCACCAGGTTTTTCCCCCAAATTAAGGGTACCACTTTAATCAAGGGGACCCACAGAGGGTCCATCCCATGGCTGTTAACATAATAAATAAATTGCTTGCCCGGGACTTTCAGCACAGCAACTCAGTGGTCTACCAATGAGCTACCTGGCCCCTTAACTTGAACTGTACTCTATTTATTATTCTAAGGGGACTCAATATACCAGACAAAAAATTACTTTATCAGGTTGTATAAGCTTTAACAACACATGTACGAACAAAGAACATATGGATGAACATATGAAATAATACCCAAATGGGAAATAGTACCGATTTGTAGCTAATGATTAGGTGAAAAGAAACTATTAAAATAAACATATTTTTCAAAATAGATAGTCTTGTTTTTTGGTTTATTAAACTTATTTTGTAATAGAGAAATGTTTTCTTATTTTTGTATCTTTATTATTTTGTTATAGACTTCTTTAGAATCCTTCTCGTTGAAGCTTTATATATTTGGAGTAATATATAATTGATGTGTTTCATATTAACTAAAACACTGAAAAAAAACAACCTATACTACAATCCATGAAAAGTCTTGGGTTCAATATGTGCTAGAGACTGTAGTGTTGCTGGGACAATGGTTGTGCACGAAGGTGATTTGGCCGAGAACACACTCAATCGCCAGATTTTCCCCCCAATTTGGCGGAAGCATTGAACCCCACAGGGTCTAACCACGGCTGCTAACAGATTAAATAATTTATCTGCCACAGCCGGGTTTGAACCCGGAACCTTCGGCACGCCAACTCAGTGCTCAATCTACTGAGAGACACCATGCTCCATCTATAAGACTATCTTAGAGAATAAACCAATCTTTACTAGATAAATAAATTGTATAAACGAATCAGATTAAATCAAATTCCCCTTTAGTCAGTAACACCAGTTTTCTGCCAGTTTCCACAATATTGTGGATTCTTAAGAATGTGTCATAAAAAGGATTTTTACATCCAAAAAAGTCAGAAACTTATTTAATAAAAAATAATTATTTACTGTTTTACATTGTAAATTACCATTTGTCTATGGAGGACATAATTAAGACATATCAACCATGAGGACAAGATATAAATATATTCTATATTACCAAACTATTCCATTATCCTCTCCTATATATAATCATGCACAAGAAGTCTGCCGAGCAAAGGTCGATCCATGTTCATTTCATAATGAAAATTTTTTTGTTTTTTTTTAAGTAGAGAAATTATTTATATATACCTTAAGTTTAAGTAAGCATAGTGAAAGGTTAAGAAAGTTTAATGTTTTAATTTAAAAAGTTTTGCATTCTTCATGTTTCCAATGTTTTTACCCAAACTTTAGAATATAATACATTCTTAAAGGTAATTTGAAACTATCAAGATTTTTTGATATAAAGTGTAAGAATATTTTTTTGACCATATTACACAATAGTGAAATACTGGACAAAAAACTAAAACATATAAACAAAATTAAATCAGTTAATTACTCATAAGATTCATTTGTTCAACGAACAAAATTTTTACCTCAAGTTTAACATAATTTTAAAAATTACTTCAAATTTATTACTTTTTAAAAAACTTAAAGTATTAAAAATATATGAAAATAATCAGCTATGAAATGCATATGATTTATCAGGCAAAAATGCATGTGTGTGTAGAATGATAGGATTTCAAGTATTATTAATAAGTATATTATTAAATTGTAATATTAAGTATTACTAATAATCATAAATACACAATAGTGTAAGTATAATTGGTTAGAAATTAGGCAGATATATATAATAGAGAAATGCACATGAAAAGTTGGAAATCTCAAACACTTTAATGTTAAAACAACATAACTACCATTTCTTAATGTTCATTAATAATGACAAAGCGTTTTTCAACCATTTAAATATCTATTGCATTTAGAATTAAATAAAAATTGACATTAACAATAAAAAAAAGAGCAAAAACTGAAAAAGACATAAAATAATAACCATAGTGCAATTGAAAAAATCAAAAAAATAGAAATTCTCAATTCTTTCAAGCTTAAGATAACAAACAGTCAACATTTCGCCAATTCAGGTATCACCAGGACATGCATAAAAAATGTATACCATTGAATATTAAATATTTCATATTCCATATTAAAGATAAAGACGCATCAATAAGTGACAGCAACACGTGGAAAACAAAAGACATAGGCAATTAACAAAACAAAGGAACAATATTAAAATAACATAAGTAAAGCAAAGGACGGTTTTAATAATAAAGGCTATTATTATTAATATTAAAGGTTTAATAATATTAATGAAGGCATTTCAGGCACTTTACTGGCCGCATGTCTACGGAATCAAATGACGCCAGGGGCTGTATTTTAGAAGAATAAATTAAAAAATCTTTGTATAAATTCATGAATTAATTTAACGTATGCAAATAAACACTATTAACAACACATTTACCAATGAATAACGATATTTCTCAAATATTACACATAAAATATGTAGGTTTTCTAATTTGATTCGCATTCGAACAAACACGATTATCCTTTCGTATATCCATTTTTATTTCCGAATACAATCGATATTCAAATAACCATATACACGAAATGAGTTAATTGTAGCACAATTTAGTAAATAAAAAGAAAGTTTATTTGTTTTTTTTAAATTTGATAAGTCGATTATATATTTTTTTGTCTCGTGTCCCACCGTATTGAACCCGACGGAAGTGTAAATTAAAAAAAAAATAGTTAAATTAAAACAGGCAATAAAACAATAATTGTCTAAAATCTGAGATGCAAGGTTTAAACTTATATTATTTCAACAAACATCGCCCAGAAATTCTGGTAATGGCCAAAAACTTTGGGTAGTAGCATCACCCACGTGTGAGCGGCCATTGATGTGTTATAAGAACAACCAATCAAAATTTCAAAAAATTTAAAATATAAAATCTAACTGGATTTGTTTTAATTATAATTTTTTCTGATCAGATATTCTTATTATTTTCTCCCTTTGCTTTAAATATTTAATTTATAAGTATGCAATGTGTATTCATGTCTTGACGTCTTTTTTTTTCGTTTTCTCTAATCAGCTGTTTTTTTTTTTAAATAACATTTCCAACTGTTCTTATGTCATCTACCCTTGCTTTAAAATTTGATGGAAGTCTCCCAAGAGTAATGGGATGAATATTAATTTGGAATGAGTTATAGTTGATGTGAATTTGTGAGATATGTCGAAATATTTTCGCTTCATGTACATAATTTGTATATTAAGTCAACATTGCAAAATAACCATTAAGATCAAGTTGGCATTTGCCCTTCGTTAAGTTGTCCTGTTCATCCTTTGTTTAGTTGGCATCTGTTAGTTGGAGTGTTGGGTTCTTTGGTGTTAACAGAGTGTTTCTGTCAATGTATATAGTTCTTTACATTAAATCTGTACCCGTATCGTAATAACTTTTGCTTTTGTAAAATATATCCATACATTCGCTTTTCTGTTGTGCAAATTATTTTCAAATTATTTTTATTAATGGTATGTATAGCCACATTTTGTTTTAGTTTGGATATCATTTTTTTGACACGTGCTTTGGTCAGTTCAGTTAGGAATAATTTGTGGAACGGTGGTTAGTATTTTTATGATCCATAAGATGTTACGGAATTTGGTGGTTCTGGTTTCGATAGTTCGGACTTCAGAATTAAATTAATACTGGAAGTCAACTGTGCACCAAGAGTTCTGGAGGAGGATCCCCTTCAACAGAAGCAGGAAACAAGATGAAGACGGCAAAGGAATTTATGGAAGTCTCTTGTCAGGTAAATCTGGAAGAAGTTAACATTATTCAAGAAATAATTCCAGATAATTTATTTAATTGGTCGAGTTTAAAGTTATAAAGAGGTAAAGAAAATTACTCCTTTAAAGAACTTTGTTGTGGGACACTCAAATTTATTTAAAAATTAAAAAAACATGATGTTTCATATGAAGTAAAACATTTCAATTTCTTCAGCCAAAGCTGCACCCTTTATGTCTGGTTACCATAGTCTCACATAGACCTTATACTCAGCCTCCCTGTCAACTGGGATGACATTTGACAACAGATACTCGAATCTATCCAAACGACGGAGTGGATTGCATCCCGGTATAGTTCTTAGTTTGGTTTCGCCTAATTTAGCAATGCTGACTCATAAAAAACACAATATTTAATATAAAGATTATATATGTATACAAAGCGGCATTACTTCAACACACCCTTCTGGTTCTTCAATACACACAACTGATAACATATACATTACTTATTAATAAATACTATTTAACTTCGGCAGATTTATTCATTGTGTCGGTTCTTTCTCAACTCGATCATGATGACAGCTGTGAAAGGTGGTATATGGGGCTTGAGAACTCATAAATTCCCAAGACAGCTGTGACAGTGGTGTAATGGCCTGAGTACACTCACTAGTTTCTGTTCGGTTTGAGTACCCTGTTTTTCTTCTGTTTCATGTGGGTGATTGCGTCCTTCAAAATTGGGCCTACCCTCTCTTCAGTGTGTCTGTCATAGTTCGCATTTGGAAAGCAACTGATCCAATCCGTTATAGCTTGGCCAAAAATGCTTCATTTGCCCATTCAGGAACCTTGTCGTTATGTGATGCCTCAATGAAAAGTGTTTGGTAGATGGATGCAACTTTGATCGGGGTCTTGACAGGTTGTCCGCAGTTTTTCGTCAAGTTTGGATAAAGGTGCTGGTGTAGCCTGTTATATCTCTTTACCATCGGTGAATCATTGATGTTCTTGAACTCCTGTACTATTTTAGGACAAGGTTGATGGACTGAAATTAGCTTATCAAAACTGCCAGTTCCAGTACTGTGCACTGGAATCGGTTCCCAACCTAGATTCGTTCCATAGCTACTCCTTGGTCAGAGGGAATATCCCAGCGAGATTGGACTGAGAACTCATCTGAGAGCGATCTATGTCACTGCTTTGGACGTAAATCAAACCGTTGGAGTTTCCACCAGGGATCAGTACCTTTTTCTCAACCATTTCCTCAGTTCGTAATGCTGTACTTTACCCGCATCTGTCAAACTTCCCAATCCTCCCCTCCAGTGACTTGGGTCTTTGCATTAGTCATTTGGGAACGTATTTTCTGGATTTATCTAATAGTTAGTATAAGGCCACAATGTCAGCGTGAGAGAGACTATGGTCACCAGACAAAAATGATGCACCTTTTCCTGAAGAAATTGAAATATTTGATTTCTCTTAACACATCTTGTTTTGTTTTTTTAATTTTTAAATAAATGTGAATGTCCAATAAAAAATAAATAATTTGTTATAGGAGCAATTTGCCTAGTAACATTAAACTTGACCAATTAAATAAATTATCTGGAATTGTTTCTTCTTTCAACATGTTAACTTCTTCCATATTTACCTGACAAAAGACTTCTATACAAGTTTTCCATAGGTCGATTCTTAGGCTTCCATAAATTCCTTTGCTGTTAATACACCTGGCCATTACATCATCTTGTTTAAAAGTGTTGAGTTTGGCTTCTGTCATAAACTCTTAGTATGGCATTGACTTCCAGTATTAATTTAATTATGAAGTTTCAACTATCAAAATCAGACCCATCAAATCTTGTTCATAACATCGAGCATGTTAAAAAGAAAACTTGCCATGGTTGCACAAATTATTCCTAACTGAACTGACCGCTAGCGTGTGTCCAAAAAGTTATTTCCAAGCCAAAACAAAATTTGGCCCTACCGTTAACAAAAATGGCTTGCACAAACCTACACTGGGCCCATAACCTTTTAACATAATAGTGAGTGGATGTAAATAAAAGTACAAGTTATTACTGTAAAGGAACAGATTTCTTAGATAAATCCAGAAAACACGTGCCCAAATGACCAATGCAAAGACCCAAGTCACTGGAGGGGAGGATTGGGAAGTTTGACAGATGCGGGTAAAGTACAGCATTACGAACTGAGGAAATGGTTGAGAAAAAGGTACTGATCCCTGGTGGAAACTCCAACGGTTTGATTTACGTCCAAAGCAGTGACATAGATCGCTCTCAGATGAGTTCTCAGTCCAATCTCGCTGGGATATTCCCTCTGACCAAGGAGCAGCTATGGAACGAATCTAGGTTGGGAACCGATTCCAGTGCACAGTACTGGAACTGGCAGTTTTGATAAGCTAATTTCAGTCCATCAACCTTGTCCTAAAATAGTACAGGAGTTCAAGAACATCAATGATTCACCGATGGTAAAGAGATATAACAGGCTACACCAGCACCTTTATCCAAACTTGACAAAAAACTGCGGACAACCTGTCAAGACCCCGATCAAAGTTGCATCCATCTACCAAACACTTTTCATTGAGGCATCACATAACGACAAGGTTCCTGAATGGGCAAATGAAGCATTTTTAGCCAAACTATAACGGATTGGATCAGTTGCTTTCCAAATGCGAACTATGACAGACACACTGAAGAGAGGGTAGGCCCAATTTTGAAGGACGCAATCACCCACATGAAACAGAAGAAAAACAGGGTCCTCAAACCGAACAGAAACTTGTGAGTGTACTCAGGCCATTACACCACTGTCACAGCTGTCTTGGGAATTCATGAGTTCTCAAGCCCCATATACCACCTTTCACAGCTGTCATCATGATCGAGTTGAGAAAGAACCGACACAATGAATAAATCTGTCGATTTTAAATAGTATTTATTAATAAGTAATGTATATGTTAACAGTTGTGTGTATTGAAGAACCAGAAGGGTGTGTTGAAGTAATGCCGCTTTGTATACATATACAATCTTTATATTAATTATTGTGTTGGGGAGTAAAATCCGACCTCTACCTCCACGTGGTGCTCCCTGGGGATTGCTAACAGAGGCGGTACCAAGGAATGTAGATTACATCATTATAGTGTCACTAAGCCAATTAGACGCTAGTATTGTATTGTTTTACTTCAGACTATATTGCATCTATAGTTATAGGTCAGTAGCTTGGTTAATTTTAGAACAGCAGACAACTTTAGAGTTTTCACTAATAAGGAGGACTTGGATAAACGAGCAGTGATTAAATACTTTCATTTGAAAGATTTAGCATCTGAAGAAATCAGGGAGGAAATAGACAGTAAATTGAAAGATTATGGTTCTTCATATTCAATGATTAAAAGATGGTTTGCAGAATTTAAAATGGGACGCATGAGCAATGAGCCTCGCTCTGAAAGCCCTGTGGAGGTGACAACTCTAGAGCTCATTTAAAAAAATCATTATTTATCACTGGAAGACCGCAGATTAAACTTGTCATAAGTAATTTTTGAGCTATTATTAGGTCATTGCAAGGTGAGTTCCGAGTTAGCTCCAGCCCATTGTTCAGTCATCTCATAATAGCTAGAAGCACTTGGAGGAACTTTTGAAGAGTTTGTAAGGGAAGCAGCAGAAGTGAATTAGAATACTGAGTGACACATGTATTAGCCTTTCTTGAGATTATTTTAAGAAATAAATAAACAAAAAGTTTTTTTTAATTTTGTTTTCATTTATCAGCTGACCCTCATATTTATAGCCTGTTTCCGTACTGTAATAACTTGTAGTTTTGTTATTTCTCTGCACTCACTTTTCTGTTAAAAGAGTAGGACATGATAATGCCTGGATTGGCGTTACATTGAATTGATTTTTTATCTTCTGGTATTTTGAAGATTTAAGGTTTTTCATTCAATGTTTTTAGATTTTTACAATTGCGTTCAAGTTGGTATTAACTTTATATAACTTTTATATTAATGGCACGACTATGTCTAAATAATTATCAAACATGGAAGCTTTAATTTAATTAATTAATTGATTTAATTATTAAATAATTAATTAATAATAATGTAATTATTAATTAATTAATTAATATTTTAATGGTTGGTTATTTTGTATGATATCATGAGCTACTTTTACCTTCAAAGTTGTTGAATTTATAAATGTAATTTTAATTACAGCTATCAAAATTAAATCTTAATTAGAGCTGTTTAAAAATATATAATATTTCGTACATAGGATGTTGTATCTTAAATAAAATAAAAATATAAATGGTAATTATTTAGGATACCTGCTTCTGAAAATTGGAAAATCAAAACTCTGTATTACAATGTGATGCTACTTTTCTGCTGGTCAACAAGAATATAATTTAAACCATTCTATTTACTATCATTGGTTGCTAAGGAAAATGATTTGTTATAAGGATAATTTACTAAAATTCTAATCTTTCAGTTACTTTCTGTTTCAAATGACTACATCTTGTAAGAAAATATCAGGGCTCTGACTTTTACATGCCACACATCCATCTTTTTTTATGTGGATCACACAATAATTTATGTAGTGATAAACAGTTAGGTGGTATTTCATAGGATGGTACTGAATCATACTTTTCCAATGGACGGTTATTATATTAGTTCATGGAACTATTCATAATAAACCTTCTACAAGAACAAAAAATCTTTCAGTATCTCTTCCCAAAAATATTATATACTACGGTAGCAAAATAATCTTTTACAAAAACTTTCAGTATCTCTTCCCAAAAATATTATATACTATGTTTTTTTTCTCAGCTTAATTTCATTTTATCAATATCCACAATGGTATTGGAATAACCAGTAATGCCATTTTCAGTATTGGGTAGAGCAGTGATTCCCAAAGTGTGTGCCATGGTTTCTTCATAAAGGCGCCACGAAATATTCAATTAAACAACTCAACAATATTAACGAAACAGTTGAAATTAGATATTTTATATTCCAAGGAAAATATTAAGTATATGTTTTTAATTGTTTGCTGTTAAATGGGTAATCACTTTTAAAAAGGAAAGTTTTCCAATTTTTCAAGAAAGTAACAAAAAAATCAGATGTATTAAGGGCGCAGCGGAAAAAGATCTATTATTTAGGGAGTGGAAAACCGTAAAAGATTGGGAACCTCTCTGGTAGAGTATTTATTTAAAGAATTGAATGGGTCTGTGACTTCAATGAGGATGGTGTAAAAAATTAAGCTAGCCATTAAAAAATATTTGCAGTATTCATTAAAAGTCTAATTTCAAAGAAATGTTACTGCCACAAGAACTATTTTCACCATATACCTTCTGGAGACATTAATAACAAATTCATATTAAGAGAATTAAAGGTAGGTTGGAAATACATTAAAATATTTCAAAAAGTTTTAACACTAGAACTACAAAGATTTACCATATACCTATTTCTACCAACCGGTCAAAATGACCGGTTTGTTTGTTTAATTCAATTTAGAATTCAAGAAATAAAACTATAAATTCATAAGATAATTTAATTTTAAATAAAATAAAATATATTTCATTCAAATATTTTAATTACATAACATAAAGATTAGTATCAACATAGCATAAAGAGTAGACCTTGTTGCAACTTGCAACTATACACGGCAAGCAAGAATACTAAATTGAAATTTTATATATGTATTACATATACACAAATTTACTCATAATAAATTGAAAACATAGAATTTTTGAATTCCGGGAATTTTCAGGAATTATAGATGTATAAAAATTCCGGGAATACACAACATGTATTCATGATATTTTCATGACTGGTCAAAATGACCGGTTCGTATATTTAGGTATATCACATAGATATCTCGGAAAATTTGAAGCGTATGAACGAAATAATTTATAATATTATTGTATACACAAATTTAATAAAAATCATGACATTATTGTAAAATATTAAATAAGACTTGAAGAGGAAATGTTATAAATAAATGATGCAACCGGTCATTTTGACCGGTTCATAGTTCTAGTGTTAAGAACCAGGTTTCATTGCTTGTTTTTTTTATTTTTGACATGGTATGGATCAGAAGCAGATGATCTAATTGATTACCATTTAGATATTACGTTTATGTAAATGATGGTGATAGAATAATTTAAAAATCAAGAATCCTATTAATTGCAATAAATATTTTATTGAAAATTCTGTCAGCCAGATCCCCTTACTTCTAGGGTCCCTGTCAGTATATTATTATTGAAGTATAGAATTCTTTTTAAATAATGCATACTTTGTTATTTAAAGAAAATCTTTTTAGTAATGGATAAGTGTCTTTTACAAAAATTAATAGTTGAATACAAGACTCAATCCTGAAAGGATAAGACATTTTTACAAATTATGCAATAATAATAATAAAATGCATTTAACAGTCATATGCTTACATAAAGATAAGTATTAGACATTTTTATTACAGACAATAGAGGTATTCAAACACACTTCATGCAAAGTAATATAAAACAACACTATCCCACCATAATAAAATATTTGCTGCCAAGAAAAAATTATGTATATATATATTTATTCTTTTTTTTTTAATGGCTAAGAATAGAAGTAAGGAGTGAATGCTTTATTTCTTTTTACAATAGTGCTAGGATAAAAAGCATGTTTTTAATCTTCTGAAGATGATGACATATGATGCAAATTTCTGAAGGATAAATAGTTAAAGAAAGGATTATTATTTGGCAGCAAATATGCACTACCTCTTTCCATGTTCCCTTTTGAACTCGCCGCTGTATTTTGAGCGAGTCCCTACAAGGTCAATAATCTCAGGGATGCTACCGGCAAATATTGCCTACGAAAAATAACACCATGCAAATTAGTAATAATAGAGGAATAAAAAAACAAAACAATTACCACTCATGAGGAATCAGCAAGTAAACTGTTTTGAATTATAAGAAAAAAAAAATCCTAACTCTATAAACTACACACTACAATACTCTAATTTACTAAGAAAAGTAATAAACCATTAAAAAAAACGGTAGTTATTCCACAGGTTGTTGCTTTGAGTCGAGTCGCAACAAGTTTAACTTTTTTTCCACATATATTATCAAGGTCAACTATTATCATTCAAGTTTAACTTTTCATTCGTTTTCCCTATTAATATTTTCCAAAAATACAAGTTATCATGAGCTTTAGTATGGAATGTAATTATGGGAAATGTTTATACTTCAGTAATCATTTCATATATAAATGAATGTTTCAACAAATATATATCATCTATACATCGAAATATCAGTTGAAACTTTTATTTCTTGATGAAATGATTACCAAAATCTACTCATTACCTATAATTATATTCTCTTTTCCATCCTAAAGCTAATGATAACTTGTATTTCTGGAAAATATTGAAAACGAATCGAATATAAACAGTTAAAAACTTGTTGTAACTCAACTCAAAGTGACAACCTGCGGAACAGATACCAAAATAACTACTACTACAACAGCAAAATTGTGCTTACAAATCTAAATAATATTTATGTGCTGATATTGCTATATATTTTGCACTACCACTACCTCATGATATTTCAATCCTTAGGAATTATCTCATATATAAATTTCTTTTAAATTTTAGCAATTTCACTTAGTAATTAAAGGGAATTATTGTATAAAATAAAATAATAATACAAACATTCATGCCAATCAGTTAATGTGAACAAGTCATCTGTTAATTAATGTTTATTTTTTTAAACTAAACCAAATTCATTCTAATACATCAATAAATAATTAAGATGTTTACATGTTCTGTTCACATTTACTGGTGACTAAATATTTAATTTTGTAAAATACATTCTAAATCCTGCTGATTTAAAACTACATATTCACTGTAATACAAGTCACTCATCAAGATGGATTATGAGAGAAAACCTAATTAATCAATTATAACATGCATCGGAAGAATATTCTAAACTAACACCACAAATCCACAGTTGCAGATTAAATATCATACAAAAGAAATAAAAAGCTTATTTAATAGCATATATTAATTGCTGGACAAATTTTAAAAATGTAACTACACAATGTTAAAATTTAAATTTGTAAGTTTTTTTTTTATGGTTTATTGAACAGTTTTAGTGATATTAGAGACCATAGTATAGGTAAGAGGCATGACATGAATATTAATAACACACAGATAATAGGATCAAATCCTGATTCCCAGAGATTAGAAGCCAAAAAATTCAGAAACATTGATAAAAGTGAAGCACGTGACTTTCTAATAAACCTATTAGCTCATAATTGACACTATAGTGATAAAAGGTTAATAAAATATTAACCTATACATGGCTCAAAAAGTGATTCCTAACCAAATCAAAATTAAAATCTGCATTTACTACATCGATTATTAGGTACTGGTGTATTAGTCAGTCTCCATGAAACCTACCTCCTTATCTCATGTAACCTCTTCTTTTCACTCGTCTCGTTTGAGTTATTTTTATGAGTGTTATTAAATTGTTTTTTTAGTGTTATTGAAGTGTATTTGTCTTGTTAAATTTGTTGATTGTCTATTAAATTTAATTTTGTGTTTTGTCTTGTTTCTTGTATTATTGCCTATTTAAAATGAGCAGATTAACACTTAGGTAATAGCCTTCTTAAAAATAAGAAGCTGTGAAATACTTCCAGAAGTTCAGAATAATTCAAAAGATGAAGCTATGTTAAAAAGGCCATCAAATGGATTTTTACAAGGATAGAAAGGGAGATGTTTTCATCGAAAGTGTGGGGAAAACATTTATATAAGAAGAGAAAAGTGGCTTGAGGGCTCTGTAATTAGCATTTTATTATTAAATTTTGTATATTTAAATTTATATTATTATTATTCCATTATTATTGAAAAGAAGGTAGGTGTTATCAGTATGAGAATTATCGGTGTTCAGGTTATAAACAATGGCGGATAACAGTCCCTGGAGATTTGCTAATACACAAGTACTGATTATTATTAAATTATCACTAACTGTAAAATACAGCAGAACTGCTGCTGGATGACTTTTAGCACTATTTGGCTACCTTTCTTATTGTGTTGTGAGAAAAAAACAAAAAACAGTTTCGAGTTTCAAATTAAGTTTCCAAATTTTTACATTTTTCTACAATTTCTAGAATATCAGGGTACCTAAATTAAAACATTAAGTAACTGTGGGGTTCGAGGGACTTTTACCTACTGCTAAATTACACCCTAGTTCAACTCTTTCTTAGTAATGTAAAATACAAACATAAGTAGAAGTATCACTACAAATATCCAAAATGGATTCAGGGATGTTCAAAATGAATGTTTGCATAGAAATGCGAAATAATAAATATTGTCATGATTACAATAGTTTTTTTCATTGTACAAAGAAGCAAAAGACCACAAATAAATCCAAAAATCTCAATATTTGGGCAAAGCTAAGAAATTAGCAAGACGTAAATTTATAAGTTAATCCCACCGTTGCCAGCTTTTAATAGTATTATGCGTGAACCGGGGGCAATGTGCTGTGAACACTAAATTATCATAAAACCTTTATTTGTAACACTGGCATTAAAGTAAAATAAAGATTATCCCTGAAGACCTCAATTCACAAGTTGATCAAGAAACTATCCAACTAAAGAAGGTTGGATCTATGTCATTTTCATGGGAATATGTGTAGATTCTGTTCATTTTTTGAGCATCACCATGATCTTTTTGCGGACATCAAATATTTTTTATAAAGACTGACCATTGGATGGAATGATCAAAACCCTCAAACAGACAGTAAAAGGAACTATCAAAAGTAATCCAAGAAGTGCTTGATCCCTGTGGTCCAATAATGAATGTCTAGCTGTCATTATCAGAAAGAATGAGTCTTACAGGAAGATGATCTATTGACTAAGAAAAAAAAGAATGCTTATTGAAGGAAGAAAAGAAAAAAAAATGGAGCGGATAAAAAAAAATAGTAAATGTTGAGAGTTGCACGACTCTCAATAAAAGTCAGTTATTCTTCCAGAAGGTAAATAGAGGAAGATCTTCTTCAAGCCAAGAGTCACCTAATGGAAATATGTGGATTGAGATGGAAGAAACACTTCAAAAAACCTCTTTACGAAGTAATCGAGAAAGATAGAGCCACTGGTAGGTAAATTCTCAAACGATTTGAAACCACTGGGTCAGTAAGAAATTGAAGCAGACCTGATGAAATAATTAAGTAATCATTAATTAAAGTTATGAAAAGAATGAATAAATGCTTGAGCTGAGACAATATGGTTAGTCACATAAAAAACTGACTCATAGATGAAAAAAAAACTATAGAGAAATTAATCCTAAGTCATGAAGAGGTATCATGTCTTTACTTATACCCTAGCAGTACCATATTTTCCATTTCTAATGCCCGATTATTCATTAATCACTAATCAATTAATTTGTGTAAAACTGTGGAAATAGAAGAAAAATGGTGTTGCAAATGGATTAAGTGTTAAAATATAATAAACAAACCATCTACTATCATAATTGAAAAGTTAGAATCAGCATTGATAATTATTTTAAAATAAAAATTAATTTATTTAATCCACTTCAACACAAATTTTGATACAAAACATTTATCCAGCAATTAGTACAGTTTGTTTTTGACATGCATCGATACATAAAGATAAGGTTATAAATATAGATCGAAGCAATAGTGATGGAGAAATAAGTAAAACTTATTTTATGATATTAGTACATCATCAGGGCAAAAATCTAGATGGCACCCTACTCCCGACTTACTTATTTATAAAATATTTTAAAAAATAAAGTATATTTATTCTTTAACTTTAACAATTGGTGAAAATAATAATCTTATTTAAAACCAGTCTTAACGCTCACATTTTAATTATCTTAAAAGTTTAGATATTCATAGTCTCAGAATCAAGAATATTTAACTTGAAAAAAATTATTATCTTAAATAAGAATGGATTTTATTAAGTGATTTATGGTTAAAAAATTAATTAATCAAATTAAATTATGACATAAAGCCTAAAAATAAATAAATATTTTTAAAATTTATGAATGAATATTTAATTTGTTTAAAAAAAAATTCATTTTATTACCCAGATATTAATTATGAAAATTTATTATGTAATGGGGAAAAACAGAGAGGAAAACATAAATTTATTTATTTATTATTTATTGTTTACAAATATTTTCTTTTACTTTTATTTATTTATTTTTAAAAAATTCTGAATGCAAGTGTTACTATCCCCTTTCAGTTAGGTCTTAAATAAAAAAAAATAAAAAAATAACATAAACATAGTCATGCACTAAGCTACTTAAAAGATCATTAAAAAGAAAGATATTAAAAAAGTTTCATCACCTTATTAATGATTTCAAAACAATGTTTTATGTTTCTGACAAAAGAGTTATTAAATTATTAATTCACAAATTTCTCAATCAGTCAAAACGGACAAATAAAAAGAACCTAGTTAAACAACAACAGATTAATAGCACACATTTTATTCTAGCTTAAACAAAATTAATGGGGTTTACTTGGTAAAATATTTTTCAACAGTTTAATGAAATATTTTAATAAACAAGTTAAAAGATTGTATTTTAAAAATTCAGAGCATTATTGGAGGCCAAGAAAACTCCAGCTGAGGAAAGGGTATAGAGTTGTAAAGTGATCAATACGAAATTTAAAAAAAAAATACACAGACCATATTGCTGTGATCATCAAGTTAAAGTACAATATTCCAATTGTAAGTGTAGTCTTGTGCTATATGGTTCCAAAAACTTTTTCTTATTAAAATTTATTTGTTTGAAATTATTAATATTTAATTTTTATAAATTAATAACTATAAAATTATACTTTATAATTGATTCATAAATTTTTGAAATTATAGATGAAATTATTTAATATTTTCTATTAAAGTCAGAAGTATATAGTTAGATATATTGATTTATTTTATAAAACGTATTTTCTTATTAAAAACGGGGTTCAAAATTTTAGGCGAGCTAACCAGAAATAAATTGCTAAAATAAAAAGTGTCCAGCAGGCATATGTTTTTTTTCCATGGCAACTTCATTTATCTATCTATCCACCTTCATTTAGACTATTATATAAAGCTGAAAAGTTTTAAAAGTTAATCAAAGCAACATTAACCACCAGTGAAGCCTACAAGAGTAATTTATTATACTCTCAGTACGATCAAACTGGTCCAAAAAAATTAAGGTGGCATCTTTTATGACTAGTCGAGGACTGTGAAGCAATAACTCTGATGTCAAGATTTTTCAGCCCAGTTCAAAATTTTCTTTTTATTATGTTAGATTGACCCTTAATCAAGGAAAGCTACAGGCTATATATGTACACGATAGGACTTGTACGAATAGAGCAATAACCATAAATTAATTTCTAAAAGAAAACCATTTTTTAATTAAGCCTATCCCATGATAGCTATATCTTCCTATACTATTTTATAACAATCCAGATTTTGTTTGCATAAATGAGATAATTTAGAAAACAACTTGTCTGATTTGAAAAATTCATTTTACTTCCAATAAGACATCGATTAGACTAAAAAATTTTTTCAATTTTGGTTTGGATTTAGATGATCTGTGAAGTAAATTAAGAAGTTGGTGTAATATATCTGGAGACCAAATACAACTAAATCCAAACCATAGGACTAAAAAAGAAAAATAAGTTCTTGTTTTTAATTTGTTTTTTCCTCATCAACTTATCCTTTAAGTACATTTTTTCATGATTGCGAATTAAAAAAAAAAAAAGTGTATTTTATTCAAGTACAATTTTACTACCATTAATAAAAATTCATTGTGGTTAAGTTTGAAAATTTCTGTAACTATAATACATGAGAATGTGGTATTATGCTGTCATTTAATAATAATATTATTATTATTTAAAAATTATTTTTAGGTGAAAAACCTTAGACGGGAGTGTTTAAATAGCGTATGTGTGTGTTTATAAATATATTTTATTTTCTAATAATCAAAATACTTTATTAAAAATAACATTTGTTTAAAATAAACCCATGAATTTGAAATTTATCTATATAAACTGGAATCTTTGGGACACAATACATCATTTCCATAATATTTTGCAGTATTTTTTTTTTAAAGCAATAGAATTTGTTAAAAACATTATATTTTTTTGTCTAACTTTTAAATTATGCTTCAATTTCAAATAGAAACTATGACCGCTATCAACTTACTATGATATTACTGAACCTCTCAATGGTTTATAGAAACATAAATGGTAGAAATATATTTGCTCAGGTATACTGAACTAAGTAAGACCATTATTTGTCAAGTCAATTTAAAGGAGAAATAAAGCCAAGATATGCTATCATACATCGAACTTCCATTCCCAATTATTATTAATTTTTAAATAAAAATGAAAACTTTTATAATTAATTACTTTAACATAAGCAGAACCCATTATACAAAGTCCGATTACGTGAACTATTAGTCAATAAATAAAAATATATATGAATTCAAACTATCTAAAAAGCAATATCCCTTAATAAACGCATGGATAAATACTAATACATAATTTATACAAACCAAAACTGAATAAAACAGCAAATTATATTATTATTTTAACTACAACTTTTCCATGCATTATTTACACTAAGAAAGTCTAAAAAATAATTATCTAAAATCACTTTTATGGTTAATTTAAACTTTTCCCTGGTAAACAAAATTATATTCAGTGATCCCAATCAATAAAGAAGATAAATAGAAACACAGTAAAAACAAAAAATATTTTAAAGCTCCTAATAAATTATATCAAGACCTATAAACTTTCTGATACTTTACGATTTGTAAAATTAACCAACTAAATTACATTTATTTGTATTTATCTTTAACATAATGTTTTAATATCAAACTGAAAACACTTTAATAATAGAAAGTACTCAATAAAATATCAACAATTGTATCAGCTATCAGATACCTGAATCAGACCAAATTGATGAAACACAAAATAAAGTGAAAAAAAAAAGTATGGGCCCTAGCCCATAATATAAAATTTATTGGAGTCAGCCATATGGAATTTATTGGAGTTAGCCATATGGAATTTATTGGAGTCAGCCATATGGAATTTATTGGAGTTAGCCATATGGAATTTATTGGAGCAAGCAATAGACACAGTTTCAGTGCCCCTCAAAAATGTAGGTTTTATTAAATTTCTTATTGAGAGATCTACACTTACTTGTTTATGGGGTTGAGGGGATATATATACTTCAATCTGGTTGGTTAACCATACTTCAAAATACTAATCTGTTATAGCAACATTTAAAATATAATGGTTTAATCCATGAATCCAACAGCAAATAAAAGTCGCACTCTCCCAGGCCTGATTTGAAATTCTTAATCTTGCAGAACAATCAGTCTTTAGTGGGCAGTCCCAAAAGTGAGCAGCTGAACTTCTAGGTCCCATTTAATAGCTCGAAGAAACTTCTCACGAGTAATGACTTGCTTATTCTTCTTTAAGTAATACGGGTGATATGCAATGCATTCCCTGTATTGCTATATGGCATAGAAGTGTGGACAAAGATGGAAACATTCATAAGAAAGTAGAAACATGTGAGATTTTGGTGTAGCGCTATATTCTCTGAATCCCAAGGAGCGACCACATACTTAACAGAAGTGCTAAGTCAAGTCAGAAAAGATCAAGAAATCGTATATACTATCAAAAACCAGAAATAAGAATACCTCAGTCACTCCATCTGAAATGACAAATATTGTCTACTGCAGCTGATGATGCAGGGAAGGATTGATTGCAATAGTAGACCAGAAAGGTGAAGACACTTCTGAGTGCAGAATTTAAGACAATGTCTCACAACTGTCCAATTATTTAGAAATGCCGCCAATATAATTAAGATCGCTATGTCAATACCCGAACAACCGAAACCGATAAACCGCAGGAAGAAGAAGACAAAGAATATTTTCTACAGCATCTGAATCCTTGAAAAGTGTTCATTAATTTTTTCATTAATCAAACTGAAGACGGAACAGTCAGCAAACCTATTTTAAAAATAAAATATAGCAAGTGAAATTAATACTAACTAATTTATAGTTTCTCAAATCAAACAGAAGGTTCTAGAACAAGACTTTTCTGAAAACTACAACAAATTTTTAGAATGAAGTAGACTAAAAAATACGACATCTATGGAAGAAAATCAGTTTACAGTTGTTTTTTTAAAGATAAAATTGGTGGTCTTGAATTTTCATTTGCTCGATGCAACATGGACAAGTAATCAATAATAGAACCATTTGTAATTCAATGTAGTAAGATGTACTCTATATGTTTTGAACTTAAATAATGAATAAACATTGATTGCTACTATAGATTAAAGCATCTATATTTCCTTAACAGACTATGCAATATATAAAAAGATGCAAATAAACAATATGTATGTATATGTATATATACATACATATGTGATGTCTAAAAAATAAAACAGAGAAGAAAGGCTGTTAAGCACATGCTTTCAAAATTAGCTGAAAAATCCAATTATACTTAATTTTTCATTTAGTAGCATACATAATAAAAAACACACACTTTCCTGTTAACTATTTAGAATGATTTTGTTAATTTGCAATTTATTTTTCTTTA
This sequence comes from Troilus luridus, assembly GCA_964056705.1. Classification (NCBI taxonomy): domain Eukaryota; kingdom Metazoa; phylum Arthropoda; class Insecta; order Hemiptera; family Pentatomidae; genus Troilus; species Troilus luridus. Next base: position 10,778,536 of record OZ057413.1, on the reverse strand, counting down.
ATAAAATATCAGTGTATGCCTTCAGTAAAAAAAATAAATATATATAATCGTAACGATTAATTTCAAAGTTTGTTTTAATACAACTTTTATTTAAAACAGGATAAATTTATTTAAAGGGACAAATATTTATATAAGAATAATAAAAGCATTTTTGGCTTATATCACCTATCATATTAAAGCAAAGACAGATATTAATGAGTGTTTATGCATGTAATGGATATATATATATAAATATATAACATAGATGGATAGAAAGTACGATAAAGAATTGACAAGCGTTAAGCTATTCACATAGTTCCACAAAATCAGCTGAGGCGACGATTAAATTTTTATTTACAAAAAGTAAGCAGTAGAGGAAAATTGGAATGAAAAAAAAAAATCAAAAATAATTTAAAGTAAAATTGAGGAAGGTTCGAAGATGTGGATAGGAAAATATGGTCATTATGAGAAAACGAATATTTCAATAGAATACAAATTCAATGGAAAATTAGTGCACAAAACAAAATAAGCAGGATTTGTACTAATGTTATCAGTCACCAATATTTTTTAACACCATCTTCATTTGTACACTAATATTCACTACCTCTAGTAAAATTGACTTAGCTATAAACGGTTTTTATAAGGATGAAGGGTTTTACACATTACATAACTGGCAATTTAAAATAAAATATTAATTTTTTACCATATAATATAATAATTAATCTTCAGAATTAATTTTCAGTGCCATAACAACTAATATTGCAAAATGGATTTTAGCTCATGAGAATTTCAAATTTACGGATTGTCAAGAATGTTAAAATATAGTGATTTTATATATGACAGAATAAGCTGATATTTATTCAATAAAAAATAAACTCTCTGAATAAAGACAGAATGACAAACTTTGAATAAGTTGTATTAAAAAAACAAACAAAATAGCTGAATTATAATTTATTATAATTATTTGGAGTTAAACCTTAAATGGAGTGAGTTTAATATCATTGAATACAAATAATTAACAAGGTTGTTATTCTGTCTCTTTTACTATCATAATAATTGTAGTAAACTCTTGACACTGTAATGCAACACTTTTAAAAAGGATAAGTCAAAAACAATAACTTACCAATCCAACGAGCAGGAAAAAAACTAGAAACGTTCTACCAAGTATGGTTTGGCAGAAGACATCACCATATCCGACTGTTGACATCGTTACTATGAGGAAATAGACACAAGTCCAGTATGAGAGTTGTTGAGGATTTTTAAAATCCATAGGGTCACCCGAATTTTCTAACTAAAAAATATTTAAATAAAATATTTTAAACTATCATAGAACACAAAAAAAAAACCAAATCTTTAGAAATTAAAAAATAAATCTCAACTAATAATTTAATAATAAGGCATTAATACATGAAAGCAAGAAAAAAAATATGTGGGTCATTATCAAAAAAATTATCACTTTCACTGTCCTACCTCATTTCTCCATTAATAGTGTTTATTTCCAAACAACTAAACTTGATGAATAAACTAAATACTTAAGGCATAAATATCATGTGCTCAGATTGCTCTCATCTGGTTCAAGCTAATGTCATAATTTGTCTCATTAGTTACTATCACAGTGCTACTTCCAATTTTTATACAGCTGTTTAGTACTGAATTATTTTCTTTTAAATTTTACCAATTATCATTTCTCTTTTGCAATATAAATAGAGCTACGTGGTATTCAAAAGGGGCAATCCTACTTCCTAGGATAGAATTCCTAAGAAAAACACTTGCCCACAGATTTAACCAAAAGTTACATCCCATTTGTAACTGATTCTGTGGCAGAACCAAATCAGTGAAATGGCGGGAAAAGTGCAAGTCCTCATTAAGTTTGTGACCAGGTTGTGGGATTTTCGGTCCAAGCCCCGAATTATGTAAATTAAAAAGTTCAAAGAAACTGGTTTGTATTCAATTTATTAGACAACCATAAAATTATAACATAAAGCCATCTAATAAGATCCTAACACCAAATAAAAATCATAAATAAAGCTTACTGCTGAGCCACAAAGAAAAGTTGAGGAAATTAAAAATTTTGCCAATTACTTGACCAAATAAAAACAAAGATATGCATCCGCTTGTGATCACTGTATAATGAGCTCACAGACACACATGACGATAGAAATACTCTTTACAAGTCAGTATAATGTTCCATCTCAATTACTATTTTGAAATTACTTAAAAACCATGGTATGCTTTTTGTTCTCGGTCAAGTTGTTACAATAAGATTAATAAGATTGTTTATTATTCTTGAAGCTAATCCAGTCGTTGTTAGGATAAGAATTAGCTGTTGCGTGTAACAGCTAACACCCTTACTCCCGGCTTTAAAAAAAAATTGAGAGCTGAATGACATTTTTATTTTATTAAAAAATAAATCACTAAAAAAAAGTCACATTAGTTACCATAACTAGTGGAAATGATATATTTTTTTTAAATGACAAAAGTATAGATTAAGTTTATTATAAATATTTTAAAAATTACCAAATGTATGATTCCTGCAGCCGTTAGCCATACTGATATGAAAATAGAAACAAGCTGAGCGAGGCGAATTGAGCTTGATGTTTTTAATATATTAAGGTACTGTAGTATATCTGGAACAGTCATTAGCCTAAGGGCCCTCAGGAACCTCAGACCTCAAGAAGAAAATAAAATAATTACAAATCATCACTAAAAATAATAAAAATTATATTACTTTTTATGCATACCTATCCATGTTCTGTCTAAATATATGGATACAAATGATGGAGGTATCGTAAAATAGTCGACAAATGAATACATTTCCAACATAAACCACAATTTATCACTTGCTGCTATAAACTGTAACATAATAGATAATTAATATTTTATATGTATAATAATAAATAAAATATTTTATTTTATTTTATTTGTTATTAATTTTTAAATATTTTTATTTGAAAAGAAAAGATAATTTTATTTGTTATTAATTTTTAATATTGTTAAATTTTAGGATCAGTGAAAAGAAAAGATATGACCACGACCGAGAAGCGTGCTTGATTAGGGCCAGGATAGCAAAACGGTAGACCCGGGTTCGAGTCCCGGTCCTGGACATATCTTTTCTTTTCAAATAAAAATAAATAAAATAGTTTAAAAACATATATTTATCTTTGTATGTTTTGGGAGCACTATGGCACTATTCCAAAAGATATATTTCTAAATTAATATTAATAATTTGTTAAATAATTATTTCATATGACTCAATCTCAATTTTACCTGTATCAAGACCATAAAGAAGCTAATATTTTAGTTAATAATAGATTGATGGACTGATTACTTTTAATAAGGGATATTTAAATTGTTAAAACAAATCTGGCTAAATATACTTGAAAAAGTGAAGCTTTAAATTTAAAAGAAGAAAGGCGTGGAGTGAAAAATGCACACTAATATTTCATATTATTAAAGCAAATAAACCCTGAGCCTTCACCTTTTCCTCATGAATTATAACTAAAAAACGACTAAGCCATTCATGCGCATAATTACAATAAACAAACGAGTATGTAAAAGAAAACAAAAAACCTTCACTATTTTTTGATAATTTAAATATAAGTTATAAAATTCAAATATTATACAGTTTAAATATATTTATTATATCTTTTTTAAATTAAAAATGTATAAATACATAACATAGCATACTTACACGTATAAAAAAGTAGACCATAAAAAATATATTAAAAGCTAAATCTATCTGCTGAGTCACATTGTTACTCCATTTTTGGCACCTCTCTACCTCTTCGCTATATGAAAAGAAAAATATAAAATGATTAAATTATTTTGTAAATATTTAAAAATTATGATAAATGATAAAAGAAAGAGTTTTACGGCTAAAAACTAAATTAACAGTTGTTTTTACTTCAAAAATCAAAATATACACAATTATTTACTTCACTCTATTATAGTTAGAAAATTCCAGTAAATAACTTACTTTTTTTACTTACGTTTTTTTTACATTACGTTTATAAACAATAAAAGCCAAGGGTGTTATGAATCTTCAGTACTAGCTGAGTTAAAACTTGAGGGATCAATTTTCACAATAAGTAATACAACAAACAAATTTTTTTATGCAAAAACATTGTTAATTCAATAATCGCTAGAAATAGGTTAAACAATTGTAAGTAGTTTCTGACTGAATAGAATCCACCTAAAATAACAAACACCTTTCTTTAAATAGCCAAATTTTCCATTTCATCAAGCTATTTAAAAATAAAATTGCAAGTAGATATGTAAAACCAAATGAATTACTAATAAAAATTGGCTTTATTTGTGTCTGTTTGGATATTTACACTAAAACGAGTTTCTCGATCTTTCTGTATTTTTGAAAGGGATTAGGTGGGATACTGGCAACAACTATTTTAATCAGTAAGAATGAAACCAGTACATGCCTCATGACAAAAAAAAAAAAAATCAAATATATTCACTGAAGTTTGGTTACTCCCTAAATCACTACCAATAGGTTTTAACAGATATTATACCATTTCAGATGCCATAATTACTTTTCCATGAACATTGTCAGCTGATTTTTTTTTCCTGGGGTTTTTCACAACTCAAGGAGTCATATCCCCAATACCCAAAAGCCACTGCTCTCTGTCGATCCAATCCCCCTCACGGAGGCCTCTGGCTGCCATGCACTCCTCTACACCCTCCATCCATTTTTTCTTCGCTCTTCCACGCTTTCTTCTTTCAGGTGGTATATAGTTTTGAATTTTCTTTGGCCAGCGGTTTTCGTCCATCCGCATTAAGTGGCCACACCACTTTAACCTTTTAGTTCTGATCTGGTGAAGGATGTTCTTTTGACATCCGACCTTGTCTCTGATTGCTGCGTTTGTGACCCGCTTGGTTCTCGATATACCACAGCTTCTTCTCCAGAAATCCATTTCCATGGAAAGCAACTTATTCTCCGCCTTTTTCGTGAGTGTCCAAACCTCTGATCCGTAAGTGGCTACGCTCTCTACGAAGGAATGGTAGATCTTCTTTTTAGTTTCTAATCTTATTTCCTTACTCCATAGGGTGGAATTTATCGTACTTATTATTTTTTTCCCCATGTTTACTTTATGTTCGATGTCACCCTCACTACCTCCTCCAGAAGAGAGCCAGCATCCGAGGTACTTGAACTGTTTGCAAGCATTGAGCGTCCAGTCAGCTGGATTTTTGCATTTAAAAAAAAAAAATTGAACCGGTATTATGTTAAAAAAAGATTGAAAAATAGTTGACTGGATAATAAAATTATGTATGAATTGGTCATGGGGTGCAGTCAATGATAACACAAAAAATAAGCAAAACTTATTTTTTATTGATGGTGCCAACGTTTCGGGCTACGTTGTAGGCCTTCTTCAGGGCTATAAAATAAAAAGAAGACAACTGTAAAAATCTTTGCTGTACCAAGTAAAAAATTACAGAATTTATAGTCAAGTAATACAGAAAATATAGTAAGAAATACAAAGCATCAGATAGAATTATAATAGGATATGTATGAGCAAGTTCCTTTTTTATCATAGTTTATGTAAATAATCAAACATTTCTTAATCAACAATCAGTCAACACTGGCTGTACAACCCAGTACGGGTCTTGGCCGCATCAAGGCGTCGCCTTCACTCTTCTCTGTACTGTGCCAAGGTCCTCCAAGCTCTGGATCCAACAATGCTACCTGCATCCTTTTCGACCTCATCTGCCCATCTTAATCGTGGCCGTCCACGTTTCCTTTTTCCGTCAACGTACCCAAATAGCAGTCTCTTATGAGTAGCGTTGTCCTCCATTTAAGCCTAGCTATTCTTATATACTGAACCAGCTCCTGATGCATCCAATATATCTCTGCATTCTGCCTGAGTCTAAATTGATTGCCAACTCTTACTGCTCCATATATCCTTCTTAATATTTTTCTTTCGAAGACCAGTAAACTATTGGCATCTGCCCAGACAGAGGCCAGGTTTCCAATCCGTAAGTTAAAACATGGCCTAGTCTTGTAAAGTATCACCTTGGCTCTTCTTGATATCAGATGACTTCTTAAAATTTTTGCCATCTCAAAATAACACTTATTAGCGGTCAAAATTCTTCTTTGAACTTCTGCTCCAGTTGAGTTATCCGCTTTGACCAAAGAGCCAAGGTAGACAAAACTGTTGACACTTTCAAACGTGTAGGTGCCAAACGTGATAGAGGGTGTTGGTTGCCTTGAAGGATTAGCAACCATATATTTGCCTGATTCACTTGAAGACCCATTCGCCGTCCAGCTTTCTCCAAAGCAAGAAACGCTTGCTGTAAATCCCTCTGTGTTCTTCCGACTATATCTATATCATCCGCGTAGGCCATTATTTGGATGGACTTAGTCAGAATCATACCAGTGACTTGTAATCCTGAGTCTCTTATGACCTTTTCAAGTGCAAAATTGAATAACAGGAACGAGAGTCCATCCCCTTGTCTCAGACCCCTAGTTGTCCTGAATACATCAAACAAGTCATTCAATTTGACTTGGCTTCTCGACTCCCTTATCAGCAATTCCACAAAGCTTATCAATTCTCTGGGGACATTCATTTCTTCCATACCTTGATACAGTTTCCCTCTGAAGATACTGTCATAGGCATTGCTGAAATCCACAAAAAGGTGATGGGTCGTTCTATTGTACTCTCTGGTCCTTTCCATAAGAATTCTCAGGGCAAATATTTGATCAATACAAGATCTACCATTTGTAAAGCCGCATTGGTACATTCCTATCTCTATTTGGGCATGGGGGAGTAGCCTTTGGTACACCACATTGGAGAGGACTTTGTAGGAGTGTTATCCCACGATAGTTATCACAATGCATCTGGTTTCCTTTCTTGTGAAGAGGGGGGATTAGGCCAATGCACCAGTCACGTGGGAGAGTTTTGTTTAACCAAACACTATGAAGAAGATCTCAGATCACCTTTATAACTTAATTTCCACCATTACCTTTAATTTAACTAAATTCTCCATACTTTTAAGTCTCACCAATATATTTGGTCATTTTTTAAACCCCCTGACCAATTCATACATCATAGACATGTAATGTTTTCATTCATAATTAAACTCAATTGAAAGAATAACTTTAAGTGTAATAGTAATTTGTATATAAATTTTAAGGCATAAATGTAAAAATCCAAACAAGAAACCTGAAGTCCCAAAAATAATAGAAAACATCCGTTTTTTTTTTTAGAATTTTGATCTTTTATTCTAATCTTATACATAACATCTATAATTCATATAGTTTTCAACTACAATCATTGTAAACCTTTTGAAATAATATGTAATTGTCTATAAAGCCTTAATATGATTCTGAGTAGAAAAAATTACAATAAAAAAATTATTCTCTACTGCTTTTTTCTGTCATCTTCCTTTGTATTGCCTTGTATCATTTTATGTTGTGTTAGAATTGGAAGAATGTTTCTGGGTTTTGTGACTTTTAAATATTGTTTGTATACATTGCGACTGGTCCATCATAAGTTTTATGAATTAATTTAGCGACTTTAGACTTTTACCCGAACATTCAAAACAACAGAAGTTTGATGCTTTCACAATGTTTGTTGTCCTTCCATTAGCATGCCCTGAAAAGTCCCAGAGGTTCAATGTTGGATATTGTTGTTAGGAGGAGGAGAGAAGCGTGGGAAAATGATATTTTGCTACTTGTGTATTAGCCAGCTGCTGGGACTGTTATCCGGCCTTTTTTTATAACCTCAACACTAAAAATTCTGATACTGATAGCACCTACCTTCTTATTCATATAAATGGAAATATACAAAATGTTATTAAAAAATGCTAATTATGGAGCCCTCAAGGCACTTTCCTTTTCTTATATGTATTTTTCGTTATAATTTTGACGAAAACATTACTATTTCTATTCTTGTCAAAATCCATTTGATATGGTTTTTCACGTTTTTGGAATTATTCCGAAGTTCTGAAAGTATATATCAGCCTATTCTTTTAAAGATGGCCATTTCCTAAGTGTTGTTCCGCACACACAAATAACTTAAATGAGACCAGTGATAATAAGAGGCTAAAGGAGATAAGGAAGTAGGTTTCATGAAGACCAGCTAATACACAAGTACTGACACTTTTTTCTTTCTTCCTCAAATATGGCTCAGGATAAAAGGTTTAGAACAACCATAAACTTGTATACATAACCTATAAACCATTAATAGAACTATAATTAAGGATTACTTCATTTCAAATTTTGGTAGCACTGATTGGTTCCGAGATCCCTTTTTAATGTTTTTTAAATAGCTTTAAAGTTTATATATGTATATATAGTAATTTTGTTCCATGTATAGATACTTAAATGAAAACTCGTAATCTTGGCACAATCCTTCCACCTATGTCATCTATCCCTCTAACATTTACCAAGCCCGAAAACTTTAAAAACCGATTATTGTACGTGAACCATTATTTATCCCCCGTAATCATTTGTTTCTAAAATGGTTATCGGGGATAAAAAACACTCTATCACAACTGTTAAAAATAAAATGCAAGAATCACTGCGAAAAGTTTCGTCAGGGAATTCGCGTAAATATTTGGCTACTGGTAACCTGGTGGTTTCGAAATCCCAAAGATCGTTAGTAACGCAGCATATCGAAACAACGAAACATAAAGAAAACCTACAAAAAAAAATAAAATGTATCCAGACATTTATTTCTACATCATTTACATCAACAATTTTTCAATGATTTGATTCGTGCTTTTATAAGCGCAGTTATTCCAATTTATAAGATCAATAATTCTGAATTAAAAGAGTTTTTTGAAAAATATACCGGACTCAAAATGCCTGACGAAAGTACTATTCGAAAAAATTATCTCTCTGATATTTACCAGGAGACCATGAATAAAATATGCAACCACACAAAAGACGTACCAATTTGGGTGTCCATTGATGAGACGACGAGGACTGATTCTCCGGGAAGGTACGTGGCCAATATTATTGTCGGAAAGCTGTCAGACGAAGACTTATCTAAACCCTTTCTTCTAAACATGCAGTTGTTGGACAAAAGTAACCACGAAACCATAGCTCGATTTTTTAATGATTCCATGATTTTTCTCTGGTCAAATGGAACTCTACACGAGAAAGAGTTCCCAAAAGAAGGTAAAATAAAAGAGTTTTTATTCACAGCTGACGCTGCTCCGTACATGGTTAAGGCTGCGAAGTCATTGAAAACATTCATGCATCACATAGGATCCCGGAAACAGTCAGAAATGAATTTGAAGATTTCGAGTAGACTTGCTGATTTCGAATGTCAAAAACATTTCTCTGAAAGCGCCAAGTCAGGTAAAAATATTGAAAGAAAATTACCCAGAATTAAATTTACCACCGGAACCAATAATCACAAGATGGGGGACCTGGAACACACGAATAAGTGAGAATATAAATGAAATGCTCCACGGTCAGCTGACTGGGCGCCGCCATATTGGCCTTGGCTGCTCCGTTGCACAGCTGGAGTAGGACCATATTGCCCCTACTCCAGCTGTGCAACATGCAATAGAGAAACGAAAATTTTTGGGACGATAGAAAAAAAGTTTCACTTTAAAATGTATGTTATATTTCGACAAATTTTGTTTTTTTAGTTGAAACAATAAAAAGACTTGAAAATCGAAATTAGCTTTTATCAGAAAGCCTGAAAATAGTAGATGATTCCATACAAAAACTAAAAAGCGTCCATGGAACATTTGCTCCAAAAATCACACAAAAAGTTCAACACGTTTTCGAAAACAACCCTGGGCTAAAACAGTCACGATTCGTTTGCGACATTCTAAAAGGAAACTTTGGGGAAAGATATGCCATTGAGCCCGAGTGCAGCATCATGTTTTAAAAGAGCTCCCGATACATCAGTCGAGTGAAAAGATCATTTAGTAGGTCAAAACATTTTGCGACCTGATCGTCAGAGCTTCACATTCGATAATCTAGGGATGTACACAATTTATAATAATAATTTGAAAGAGGAATAAGCGTTTTGTAACTAATTTTTCATATTATAAAGATGTAATATTAGAAATTAAATTTTTTTGCCTGCATATTTCCCCAAAATAAATGCATATTATATGTACATATTTAAGGATTTCATTTTTTGTTCTGGGGTGTAAAAAAACCTTTAAGTCCAAAATTCATTTCATTTTATCTATTTATTAGACGTTTGGACCCAAAACATGGTCATTTTCAATACATAACTATCTCATCAGCCAAGAAGTTTAAAATTTATCTGCAAAAAACATAAAATTGTAAAAAATTCAACAAATAGAAAACTCAATATTACAAAAAACATTCATACAAATACAACATTTTTGGCACTTTAAGTAGTTACAAAATTGTACAAGGTAATATAAAACTATATTTTATAAATGTTATAATTTATATACCTTGAGATCATTGCTGGAGCAGTGAAGCTTATATATATAAATTGATTTAGAATAGCTCTGAAAGTCCAGGATCCATGATCCATTTTTTCACTTGATTAGTATCAAGCTGAATCTTCGTGAATAGCTTTGTTTCGATGAGGCACCCAACAATTTCCTGTGCGAAAATTCTCGATTGTGTTAGCTAACACAGGTAGCAAGGATAAACTATGTCGATTTGATGATTCTCAAAAATTTATTACTAACTGGTTTTTTTTTTGTTAAATCTCAAGATAATTATCTAAATTATTTCAAACCATACATTTTGTAGGACAAATATTTTTTCAAATAATTTAGATAATTATCTTGAGATTTAACAAAAAAAAAAACCACTTAGTAATAAGTTTTTGAGAATCATCAAATCGACATATTTTATCCTTGCAACCTCTGTTAGCTACCACAATCGAGAATTTTCGCATAGGAAATTGTTGGGCGTTTCATCCAAACGAAGATATTCACGAAGATTCAGCTTGATACTAATCAAGCGAAAAATGGACCATGGATCCTGGACTATGATTATATGACGTCCAATCCTAATCAACTTTAGGTGCACTTTGTGCAAGTTGCAATGACTGCACTATCAAGTGCGAGTGCTTCTAAAGTTAACTGAAGTGTGAACAGTTGTGTAGTGAAGTGCCAAATGAGTAGTCCACGTTGCTACCAACAGGTTCAAGATTCTTTGGTCTATTATTTTGCCTCTACCCCACCACTTCCCCTCCAAATATAAACAAAACTAAGATCGACCAATTGCTTATCCATCAGTGTTTCGATAGTGATAGCAAAGGCTTGCCGATGTAAGGTTTCACTAGACAAAACCTAACAACGGCAGCCGATTTGTTTTCCCTTGTATGGGTTTCAACCACAACATGTGAACTAACATAAAATACACAATTCAATACAAACGACAAAACAATTGATACCACATCTTCTAAATATCAAGGTTGATATTTAGTGATAAATAAACATAGAAAGCTTATATAAGGTTAAAAATTAATTATAATTCATAGCATCAATAGCAAAATAAGATCTAGTACTAATTTTCCTTTCAGTGCTTTACTTAATATTATTTTTGCAAAAATAAGTATTTCACTCACTTTTTACTGTGAAATCGTGTGTTGGCGGAGGAAGCATAAATTAAAAATAATATTCATATTTTACTCACAGTATCAAAAACTCTAATAGGTATAAAAAAAACAAAAAAACAAACAATATAAACAATTCTATGAACCTGTTTCGGAAAACGCATGCAGATTACTTATTCGGTAATTATGATTACATATATGAAATAACTCCATATGTTTGAGAATGATTGTAGGAGAAGGTCTTAGTGTTGAAACCGATGAGTCTTACTTCTCCAAAATGAAATATAATGTGGGGACGATATACCAGCAACAATGGGTGTTCGGAGGCCAAAGCAGGGAAACTAGGGAGTGTTTTCTATATTCTGTCACATGTAGAACAGCTGAAATGCTGACTTCTTGCCATTAAAGCAGCAATACGACCTGGGACAGCAATATATTCTGATTGCTGGAAGGCTTATAAGGGAATAAAGCAAATTGAAGGCATGAGGTATAAACAATAAAATTTCGTTGATTTTTTGGTGTATGGAAAGATGTAAATGAATTTAAGAACGAAATAAAAGTCTGAGAAAAAAATAAAAGTTGATATATTGGACAAAAGAAACTTACAATAACTGGCCTCTATTAATTTTCACACACGTACACTTTTTTTTGCAAGGTAATCATAGGTTACCCCAGTGTTGCAGAAAAAGTTTACGAAGTTGTATTAATATACAATTTAATTAAATTATACCACAGTTCGAGATTGCTGCCTGGCAACACTGGGTGGTAACAGTCACCGGGTGCAACCTCATAAAATGTTATTATGTGTTGGCACAATTTAAACATAGGTGCTCATACCCAGAGGGAGATATCACTTTGGGCTTCAGTCAAACGAAGAAGCAAAAAATAATGTGGAAAGAGTAGAAATATATTGGATTAATATTCATATGGAGGAGAAGGTACGAAAAAGAATGTTTGCTTACTAAGTTTTTAGTAAACATTGCTGATTTTTATCAACAAACTAAATTGCAATCGTTTTGTTTTGAGGTTATTTATAAATATACACATGTTTTGTTATTAGTATTTTATTTAACAGCATAAATAACAGATATTTAAAAATAATCTGCATGCGTTTTCCGAAACAGATCCCAATCCATCAATAAATGGCACATAAAAAATACTTTTTTTTTCTATTGTATTAATTGAAATTTACAACTATATTAAATAATATAACTAGTAAATAGAATGAATGATACGTAATGGCATGAGAAAAATCAAATAGACAAACTACCCAGAGGTCGTACTCAAATAACAGATTCAACTTAGAAGGTCACGTAGCCATCTTCTTTTCAGACGCCTAGGAGGATTATCAGGAATTGAAGAGGTTGCTAGGTTTGAAACTAATGGGTTTGAGTGGGAATAAAGTTTGCCATGAAAGGATTTTTATCGGGTTCGGCCCAAGCCACCATCAAACGGGACATTAAGGATATGCATAACTTTATTCATAACAAATTAAGGATCATTGAGGATTTTACAAAGGATTTTTTATTGTAAGGATTAGATAGATAAAGGAGTGCGATGGCCTAGTGGAGCCCCAAAGCTCTACTCCGTAAGTCCAAATAGGTCTTATAATAGTCAAATATATGACTTTTGTAATAATTGGGGGCTTAGAGGGTTTGTCTAGTAAGCGTTGAAGTAGCCCGAAATGGCGAACTTGATGTACTTAAAAAAAAAATAGACCTTTTTTGGAGGAAAATTAATTTTTTACTGTTGAATTTTTATTCTAATCCTCATGTTATTAGTTATTTGAGAAAATGAATTCTTTTCCAACGCTTCTTCAGTACGCCTCTCTAAATCAGACGGTCCAAGCACCAGAGCTTTTCAGGGCATACTAAAAGATAAATAACAAATACCTTTATGTATATTCTATAGTGGTGAGGGCAATAATAACCATTTGTAGTTGTTTGCCCTTAAAATAAAATAACAACAATAAATACCTTGGGGCCAACAGACCTTCCATATTTCGATTGAATAGCAAGGTAATTAACAGGTTATTGGATTAAATAGTGTTCTTGTGAAGCCATATTCTTGAAGGAAAACTTTGATGACAACCCATCAATATAATTGAATACCTTGAAAAAGCTTAGACTAGAAGATTTTTCTGATCAAAAATGGAAAATTCTTCGTTTGAACCATTTACAATAACTGATATTTTCTTGTAAATGGAAGCTACAAATCCTTGAATTTTATGTTAAAAACTGTGATCGATATTTAAAAAATATCGATACGATACATAAAGATATTTTTAATATATATACCCTTTACCTTTACTTTCTGATTCTAAAGCTTTTAAGATAAAAAAGAGGATTTTTCCAAAATGGTCTAATTTGGATTCGTAATGATTTCGCTCTCAACGCTTCATTTATTTTCGTGAAAATCATTTGTCTAAAATGAGTTAATTGTACTGAGCGAAGCGGTTTTGTGTCGTTATCGTAGTTTTAGGCTTGAAATGGTTACATGTGACCTCAGGCTGTCAAGTACTAGCGGGAAAAGAATACCTCCAAAGACACAATAATGCAGCGAAGGTCATTCATCAAGCAGTTGCTAAAAGATGTGATCTAATTAAAGATCACCAACCTTTCTACAGATATCACCCTGAAGCATTATTAGAAAGTGGTAATGTTAAATTATATTGGGACCATACGATGATAACAGACCACCATATATCTCACAACAGACCTGACATCGTGCTTATTGACAAGGCGGCAAAGAAAGCACAGATTATTGAGATAGGAGTTCCTTCCGACGATAACGTGCAAAAAACAATAGGAGAAAAAATTCGGAAATATCAGGAGCTTAGCGAAGAGTTGAAGCATCTTTGTGGACTGGTGAGGGTTGAAGTACTACCAATTGTAGTTTCTACGAATGGACTTATCCCAGAGGAAACAATAAGATCCTTGAAAATCCTTGAATTGAACAAGGAAGTTGAACTACTACAAAAAGCAGTGTTATTAGGAGCTGCTAGTATTGTACGGAAATTTCTAAATATCCATAAATAAGACGATTAAGCTTAACCTTGACCATGGTCCGGTTAAGACATATCAACCAGCAATGCTGAGAAGAAAAAAATTAATAACAATATTATAATGATCGATAATGAGACGCCATTTTATAAGTATCATCCCAATAGACTTCTACAAAAAGGTCCCCTTAAGCTATGTTGGGATGAATCCATTATAACAGACCATTCTGTGGGTAGTAATAAACCAGACATGCTCATTATAAAGATGAGAGATAGATAAGCAACTATTATTGACATTGCAATCCCTAATGACAATAATGTCAATTCTTTTGTGGGAGAGAAACTTCGACAATATCAGGATCTAGCGGGTGAAATAAAAGAGCTCTACCGAATGGAAAGGGTGGTGGTAACACCTATTATAATTTCCACGAATGGATTGGTCCCTAAATCCTTGATGGAGGGCACTGAGAATCTGGGACTTCCTTGAGCAGTACTCCTTGACACAGCCAGAATCGTCAGAAAATTTCTGAACGTTTAAAGAAGAAAAGTTAAAAACAAAAAATAATAACTGCAGATGGTTAGACTTGTCCCCCATCTCTGTTTTGAACCCGGAAATGCGTGAAATCAAAAACAAAAAATAATAATGATGATTGTGCTTGAAATAACTTCATTTCGAGCCAAGGCCTGACTTCGCACTGAATGCACTATGAGATTGACACGATTCCGTTTACCTAAGTACAAAAAACTGATTTTGGACAAAATTTAACATAACCAATCATCCACTGGGGCTTTAAAAATATGATAGCTAGATATCATTACGGTCATATACGTGGACTATTGCAGATGACTTCAATATATTTTACTTGATAGGATGGAATCCGAAATGATTACGTTCTAATAAGACCCAGAAAAAAAAACAAAAAACAATGAGATACTCACTTAATGTTTTAAAATATCGCACTATTATTTCTAAAGTGTCACTGCTGGGTAAACATCTCTTTATCGCTCAACGAAACTATATGACCTAGCTTCAGAGCTTGTCTGCCAGAAGGCACTTGTGTCACTCTTTGTGTCCTAATGCTATTCCAAAAATATTTTTTTTTTAATTAGATCACTATAGAAATACTAGTGCAATATTTTACCAGTAAAATGATATGGGTGTTTTTATATTTAATGTTTTAATAATGAAATAATATAGGGTTCTTGATATTTATAATGTTCTAATAATAAAGATTATTTTATTTTGAAGAGAAAAGATTTGTCCAGGGCCGGGATTCGAACCCGGGTCGCCCACGTCTCCCTCTTGGTGCTCTAACCAACTGAGCTACCAGGGGTCGTATCCAAGTCAGACAAATTCATTCTCTTTACCGATCCTATATCCCCGTGTTCTCGCAATTTTGCGATGCCTACACGGGTAAGAATGTTCATTGAACATTACTTTAATTAAGATTTTGTTGACTTACGTCATTATATTATTTATAATTTATTAAAGAAAATATTAAATTTAAAATATATAATATTTTATAATATTAAAATTTAAAATTTATTAATATTAAAATTATAATATTAAATATTATAATTAAAAATATTAATATAAAAAATAGGATTTATGGTAATGGTTCTAATTAGGTCCATAAACCTATTTTACGAATTTGAAGAAATTGATTTAAAATAATTTTAGTTTTAAACATTTAACAACAAAATAATGCATACATCAAATAGAATGTTTAGATCTGAAGACTCACCTAGAGGCATCTATGAAGTAGATAATCAGCGATGCTATACTTAGTATAAACACTAATACTACCTGAAACAGAAATAAATAAATTAATATTAGATTTAATTAGAGAGATTAAAAATAATATTTGTATATAGAATTAAAATAATGGGCTCGGAGTGGATCCTGCGGAAAAAGTCATTGAAGAAAACAGTCTATGATGGTTTGTACATGTTTTAAGAATGGAAAATAACAGGCTGGCCAAGATGACATACGAGGCTAAGGTTGAAGGAAGAAGGTCCAGAGAAGACCCCGACGTACCTGGGAAGATGGTATTAAGGAAAGCTTCGTAAAGAGAAGTCTGGAATGGAATAGAAGGAGAGAAATGGTAGAAGATCGTACGGTGTGGTCCGGGCTATACAGAAAGAAACCTCACTGCGGAGCGGTAGAGAGGAACGACTATGATGATGATTAAAATAATGAAATATAATTAATTCTAATTTAAATAACTAAATAGCGTTTTTTAAGATTCATATCTGGTCGGATAAATTTTTTATCAAAAGGGAGCAAAAGAGAAAACATAAGGAGCTTAGATCATTCCTAAATTGGTGGATTTGTTTGTTTATTGTGAACAAAATCATTCTCATTAGGTTGTATTTCTCTCTTAGAACATTGTTCTCTCAGTTCTTTATTTTGTAATTGCGATCATTTATAAAACAATTTTATTGTCTTTATCGGGATGGTTTAATTACTCTTTATACATTATTACATCTAAGATAGTGAGAGCTGACATCCCAACCCATCCTAACACCTTCATCTCCACCTATGCTGATGACACATGTGTGTTATCAGTTAATAACGACCCATATATTGCATCCCAATCCCTTCAATCACATTTATCAAGCCTCGAAGAATGGTGTCGGAATTGGAGAATTAAAATCAATTCCAAAAAGTCCCATCAAATTACCTTTACCCTTCGCCGAAAACCCATGACTTCCTGTCCTACTGTATCCTTTAATAGTACTCCACTTATCCCTGTTGAACAGATCCACTACCTAGGACTCAACTTAGACAAACGTCTTACTTGGAACCCTCACACAAGACTGAAAAGACAAGAAACAGCTCGACGCTTCCGACTACTTCAACACATACTAGACCAACGCTCAAAGCTTCAAATCAATTACAAAAGACTTATTTATGTTACTGTTGTAAGACCTATATGGACTTACGGAATTGAACTATGGGGCTCCACCAAACCATCAAATTCCTCTCGTATTCAATCCAAAATCCTAAACGCTCCTTATTTTGTCACAAATAAAACCATCCATAATGACCTGAACGTTCCATATGTTACCGATTTAGCCCATTCCAGATACCTATCATTCCACAATAAACTCCAGGCCCACCCAAACCCACTAGTTTCCATCTTTGGAACCAATTCCATCCCGGACAATCCTCCTAGGCGTCTGAAGAGAAGATGGCCTCGGGACCATCTATAATAGAAATGTAATTAGAGTGCTGCCAATGGATAGTGCCTCTACACGTCCTTTCATGCATTTATTTATTCATACAGCCCTTGTACTAGATGTATATATTACAGTTGTACAATTCAATAAAATAATTTAAAAAAAAAAAAAAAAAGATAGTGAGTGCGTGAGCAAATGAGTGGGTGAGAGAGAGTCCACGATAAGTCAAATCCAGTTCGACCTTCAACTGTTCGAGTTTCAACCATAGCGGGATTCGGAGGATTTAGCCAAGATCTCATTCAAAAGACTGTTTTTTTTTCCATAGAAGTAAGTTTAGGTATTTTTAGGATAAAATGTGTATCACAATTAATTAGCCATGAATTTAAAACTCTCGTTTCTTAATTTAAAATTTAAAATTCTAGAAGTTAGATAAATCAGAGGTTTTATCTTGAATAAGATAGCTATGTGAGTAGTTAGCAGCCCCGAAGAAGACCTGCAATGTGGGTCGAAACTTTGGCTCTTTAACGAACTTATGAGAATTTTTCACCTCCACTCGGACCATTTTCTTCCACATTAGAAGTTATTTTGAAGAATTATTTAAAAAAAAAAAATCATTAGCCAGAAACAACTAAAGAATTCTGTTAATTAAGTGAAAATAGTGGAGATCAATGGGAAGAAGAAGGAACAACAGAGAAAACAGATAAATAGAAATCTTCGAAGAGCAGCTGGAAAAACAAGACGAGACTGCATTAGAAAGGATAGAATAAAAGAGGTAGACGTCGAGCCACTGGAATAAATACTGGAGAAAAGACAGCCTAAGTGGTATGTTCATGTATGTGGAATGGAAGAATACAGAGAACCCAGAAGCTTCTATGAAGACGGACCAACAGGTAAAAGTCCTAAGGGAAGGCTGTTTTATAAAGACTTCATGTCCAGGCTAGGACGACCACAAAGAAAAGAGCTTGGAGAGATGAGAGCATTCCCGAGAGACCGGGGAGTCTGGTTGCGATGGCTGGATGAACCTCCATGCTGAGAGGCATAGATAGAAAGGAAAAGAAGAGGAAGGTATCATAGGAGAGGATTAAGGAGCCTGGATGAAGAAGGGGAAAGGAAAATCATTTAAAAATAATGCATGATAATGTTGGGGAAAATATCGCTTTACTTATAAAAATTTTAATGTGTTTTATTTTCCTGGAAAAAAATGAATGAAGAGGGGTTATGGTTTATTGTTTATTCATTTAAGGTCACTTTATCCTGCTATGGCGAAATGTCCTTTTGTAGGAGTCCTAATGTTTGCCTATCCAGGTATAATTAGGGATCTGACACTGAACAGGCTCAGTACCCACATTTTACGTCCCCAACAAAGAATTTCTTAAAACCTGTACCACTACAACTCTTGAAAGAGTTCAGTACGTGGTAGAGACTGCACTGTTCCTTGGACAACGGTTGTGCAGGAAGGTGATTTGTCCTAGATCACGCTCAACCGCAAGAAATTTCCCCATTATTTTGGGCACCCACTATAGAGGGTGGGTTAGCCCCAGGAGAATCCTAGATCTCACAGGATCCATCTCCGGCTGATGATAGATTAAAAAAGCTTTGCCGGCAGCGGGATTTGAACCTAAGACATTACAACTCAGTGCTCTGCCACTGAGCCATTCCGCTCTAATTTTAATGTTTAAGTATTGATAATAATGACCTTAATGTCCCATTTTTTGCTGATTTGACTCGAATACGATATCAATCTTTCCATGACAAACTTTATTCCCACTTAAACCCGCTTGTTACATACCTCAACGTCTAAATTCCTAGCAACCTCTTTTATTACTGATAATCCTCTGAGGCGTCTAAAAAGAAGATGGCCACGTGACCTTCTTAGTTAACTTTTATATTTGAGATCTACCAATGGGTAGATTCTGTACTTGTCTTTATCCTTGCCACTATGTATCATTCCTGCCATTCACTTGTTGTATTGTTATAATACAGTTGTAAATTTTATTCATTATTTTTTAAAAAACATGTATAGATAATATTTCTTGTCAGTTAAGGATTTCTTACTTCCTATAAAATCCTAAAGCCTCCTTCCCGGTTCCAAGGATGTAAAACACCTCAGGAGAAACGGTATTCATTTTAAAATACCCATTGATGAGAATCGGACAAAGAGGAATTGAAAATTCCTTTTAATTCATAGGTTTTCAGTGAAGAAGTTACCATAATAAGTTCCTACAAAGAAGAGAGGGTCGTATTTTATGTGGAATGTGGCTCTGGTATAAATAAAAGAGGGTCTTAAATATGGTTTGGATCGCGATGCCATTACGTAGGAGGGTCTTTTGAAACGACATAATTGGATCTATATATCAATATAGGGCCGCGTTGGCTTTTGTTTTAAGTTTTGGGGGCCCCTGAGGGGGGGGGGGGATGACTTGAGGCTATTGATCGCTAGAGCCATGACCTCTCCCCAGTTACCAATTTGTTATTCTTCGCGATATCGATATTTCGCATTAACGAAGACATTTTTTTTTAAAGTATATAAGTTTGCCGTTTCAGACTACCTCAACACTTACTAGACAAACGCTCAAAGCTCCAAAATAATTACAAAATACGTATATAAATGACTATTATTAGTCCAATCTGGTCTTACGGACTAGAGCTTTGGGACTCCACTAAGCCATCGAACTCCTCTAGAATCCAATTCTTACAATCCAAGGATGAAGTCTAATTTAATCACAATGAATTGATCGTATTGAAGGAAGTAGAATCGTCATTCTCGTAGGTTTTGTTTTGAAATAGAATTATAATATTAGCAATAACTCCATTACAATCCAAGGCCTGACCTAGCCATTTATTCACTACAATAATAACACGATTCTACTTCTCTCAATACAATTAATTAATTTTAGAAAAAAAATTGTAAATGGATCGAGCAAAACGTTTGAAATTTTAAATTAGAAATATTTTGAATATGATGTCTTCAAATTCTAGGTTTTTCATGACATACAAGTATGTTGAGGGGTTGTCTTCAAAAATAGGGCTTCACAAGAACATTATTTAATCCAGTAACTAGTATTAATTACCTTGGTAGTCAATCGAAATATCGAAGGTCTCTTGGTCCCAAGGTGTTTGTAATTCATCTTTTAGTGTTTTCTGAAAAGCTCCAGTGCTTGGACCGTCTGATTTAGAGGGGCGTAGTGAAGAAGCGTTGGAAAATAAGACATTTTCTCAAATAACAAGAGGGTTAGAATAAAAATGCTACTGTAAAAATAAAGATAAATTAATATTATACCAAAAAAAGTCTAATTTTTTTGAAAAGTATATTAAGTGCGCCGTTTAGGGCTTCGTCAACACTTTCCAGACAAACGCTCTAAGCTCCCAATTAAATTCAGAAGTCTCATATATATGAGTGTTACAAGACCTATTTGGACTTACGGAGTAGAGCTTTGGGGCTTCACTAAGCTATCGAACTCCTCTTTTATCCAACCCTTACAATACAGAATTCGTAAAATCCTCAACGATCCTTGCTTTATTACGAATAAAGTCATCCATAATGACCTTAATGTTTCATTTGATGCTGGCCTGGCCCGAACACGAAAACCATCCTTTTATGAAAAACTTTATTTCCACTCAAACAGTTTCAAACGTCATGAAATCTTCCTAGTCGTTTGAAAAGAAGATGGCCACGTGACCTAAGTTAAATCTGTTAGTTGACTGCTAGGAGGGGATAGTTTTTTTTACTAACTTGCGATTATATAACATTCATAATATTTTTCTTCTTATATTCAACTTCCGGGATGGACCGTGTCTTGTTGATGTTATGAACCAAGCTTTCGCTCATCGTGCTGTGAGCTTCTTCAGGGTTAGTCTGTGAAGAAGCTCACAGCACGATGAGCGAAAGCTTGGTTCATAACATCAACAAGACACGGTCCATCCCGGAAGTTGAATATAAGAAGAATAATAATGACCGTTGAAGCCTACGTGAACATTCATAATATTTTCTTATATATTACGATATTGTAAATTTCAATCAATATATTTAAAAAAAAAAGTTAAATATATATTTAAAAATATTCATTCATTGATGGATTGTTTATTTAAGTGAAGTAATGAGATGCAATAATTATATTTTTGTTTGATTTATGAAAATATACGACTGGTGGAGGGTGTCATTGAACTCGAGCAAAATCAATTTAAAAAAATAAAATAAAGTATCTTTATTATTCCATTTGCCATAAAGCTACTTACACAATAAAGTTACATAAAAAAATAATCATCATTGGATATTATTTCGATAGCAATGTCACTGTTGCAATAAGGATAAGTTCGTCCATTTTTGCACTCTTGATGGGAATAAAATGCATTTTTATTATGTATTTAAAAAAAGTAAAAACTTCTTTAGCCGCATTTGGCGATTTTTGGTAGGGGGTAAACTTGTGGCTTGGCGTCTGCAACAAGCTCGAGACTACCGAAACCTAGCGGCCTGTGCATGAACTATACCATTTCTTTTAATCAACTTTAGTTTAAAGGTTAGAATTCCATTGATGTAAGAATAATAATATTTATCTAAAAAGTCGTTAAATAGTTGTCCAATTGATTCTAATAATAACTTCAAACATCAATAACTGGTTGAACTTTTTGTTTCCCCTGAAAAATTTAATTTGTAACAGTTAAATGGCTTGTTTTGTTAAATGATTGAAAGTACAAATTATCAAAGTATTGTTGAAGTTAACGAATAATAATAAATAATGATACAAATTATATTAAAATCTGTGTAAATACAAATACAAGATATAAATAATATGACTGAGATTGTGCAGAGCATTATATGTTTTGATTAATAAAAAAGTATTTGAACATATATATCATTAATCTTGAATGTTAATAGTTGATCTTTTATATATAATCATCATCATCATAGTCGCTGCTCTCTACAGCTCTGC
The DNA here is from genome assembly GCA_964056705.1 of Troilus luridus. Lineage (NCBI taxonomy): Eukaryota > Metazoa > Arthropoda > Insecta > Hemiptera > Pentatomidae > Troilus > Troilus luridus. The sequence goes on along the minus strand of OZ057413.1, from coordinate 10,755,923 downwards.
AGTGTGAGGTTTCATTCTGTGTAGCCCGGACCACACCGTACGATCTTCTACCATTTCTCTCCTTCTATTCCATTGCAGACTTCTCTTTGCGAAGCTTTCCTTAATAACATCTTCCCAGGTACGTCGGGGTCTTCCTCTGGACCTTCTTCCTTAAACCATAGCCTCGTAAGTCATCTTGGCCAGCCTGTTATTTTCCATTCTTTAAAACATGTCCAATCCATCTTAGACTGTTTTCTTCAATGACTTTTTCCTCAGGGTCCACTCCGAGGCTTGATCTAATGATCGAGTTGCGAATTCGGTCTCGTCTTGTTTTTCCCTCTATCTTCCTTAGGAATCTCATTTCTGAAGCCTGGATCCTACTCATATGTTTGGTGGTCAACGCCCAAGATTCCGGGGAGTATGTTAAGGAAAATGGTCCGGGTGGAGGTCAATAAATTTCTCAAAAAAAAAAAAGGGAGAAATGTTTATTATGTTACTAAATTTATCATTTAATAATTTTCATTTGTCTGTATTTTGCATATTTAGCCCCGAAGAGGACCTGCAAAGTGGGTCGTTGGGTCGAAACGTCGGCACAAATAAAAAATAATAAGTTTCCACTTATTTATTGTGTAAATTTTTGCAGTGCACACCCAACTATTTCCATCCTCCATTTCTTATTAATAGTTTATTTTATTATTAAATAATTATTATGATTAAATAATAATTTATAATTATAAAAGTTTATATTGATGATCATAAAAGTTCTGTTTTGGAATCACCTAACTTCAGTAATTACAAGTGGTTGTCATTTAATTAGGATCGTAATTATATTAATGTCATTTGGCACTTAGGAAATTAGTTGTACTAACTGACTCATTAAGAAAGGCGAGGGACATGGTACTTAAAAAACTTTGTTGGCTCAAGCACTCCTTGCTCTGGAAGTAGGGACTTATTTGTCTAGCAAAATAGTTTGTTTTTAATTACTTAAAACCTAATTAAAAATGTAGTTTTGTTATGATCTTAAATATGTGTAAAGAAAACTGCGTCCTTCATATACAAACGCTTTTATTAATTTTGTATTTGCCGCATCACAGCCTTCTTGACACAATAACTGTTATAAATAAAAGATATGAGAGGAAAAAGTTTTAATATTTAAATTTAAACCAATATCCTGAAAGAAAGAAGGACGAAGTAAAGGCTTTGAATGCTGTTTCTATGTGTTTTTTTTCAAGTGAGGGAATGTTTTGTTGAAAATTATTGTAATTATTTAAGAGATGTAAATATGTATGGTAAATAAAACTTTTTTTTTCAGAGAAACCATTCCGTCTTTATCCAAAGGCATAAAAACATTTAATATACATTTAAGGCATAAACAAATGTTAATATGATAATTAATAATAAGGCTTAGCAAACCCGAGGGAGAGGAGTGGCTGAGTGGTAGAGCACTGAGTTGCCATGCCGGAAATCCTGGTTCAATTCCCGCTGCAGGCCATGATTTTTATTTAGTCTGTTTGCAGCGGGAGATGGATCATATAGGATCTAGGACCTTCCTGGGGCCCACCCAGCCTCTATAAAATATTATAAAAATAGGGTACCCAAAATAAGGGGGGAAAATCTGGCGGTCGAGCGTGACCTAGGACAAGTCACCTTGCAGAACCGTTGTCCATGAAACAGTACAGTCTCTACCATCTACTGAACCCCAGACCCTTCATGGGTTGTAGTGTTACAGGTTCAGGTTAGCAAACCCGAAGGCTCGATGCCGATATCACCAACCTCTGCTTACCTACTTCCGTCCACGGACCACTACCAAATCCCAAATCCGCCAGATCACTGTTAATCCTCCCACCTACATTTCGGTCTACCTCTCAGAACTTTACCAGTCGGGCAGAACACTTATTAACTTCTTAGTAATTCGTTCGTTATCAAGCCCAACTACTTTACAACCCCATCAAGTCTTCGCGACGCTATTACTTGAATAATATTAACCCAGTCCATGCTTCGCGATTCCGCGTTATGTAATCTCCTAAATTCTCCATTGGTCCCATCCTTTTTTGGACCGAATATTCTACGCAACACCTTATTCTCGAATACCTTAAGACATTGTTCATCCTTCAGAGTTAGGGGGCATGTTTCACATCCGTAAAGAAGAGTTGGGAGGATGATAGTTTTATAAACTCTGAGTTTTAGATTTTGGGATAATGGCGACACCGAATATTAACGAGTGTTTCCAGTCTTAACCACGCCTTTATTTCCTTTTGAATTTATTTATTTTTAATTAAAAAACCGCAGAACTAAAAATATAAATATATTAAAAAAGTTATATACAGAAATAACATATTTGATGTATTTTTAATTATATATGTCTTGTTATATTAAAAAAACAATAGTCAATTATCTGAACTAATATCGCCGATCCTGTTTCGGATAATTAAAATTCACTTTAAAGGATTTCTAACAATCACCACTTTTGCATTAAAAAAAAAATCATCGTGTAGAATACAACATAAAATAATAAAAATACATATGTACTTAAAAAAAATAAACATCAATAACAATTTGAACGTAATTAGCAAGTAATATTACTTTGCTACAATCTTGCCTTCCTCTTCAAGGCAACTTATTTCTTTTAAGTATTGTGAGCATTGAATGATTTTAGGAAATCAACGGGATAGAGCTTTCCATTAAGCCTTCGAATTCATCTCGTAACCAATCCTTACAATCAAAAATCCTTCGTAAAATCCTCAATGTTCTTACTTTGTTACAAATAATATATTTTGAAGAGAAAAGATTTGTCTTTGCCGGGATTCGAACCCAGGTCTTCCGCATCTCTAGCGTGGTACTCTACCAACTAAGCTACCAGGGCTCGAAATCAGCCCAAAAACTCGTAACTAGGGCCTGGTTACGAGCACTGGTAGCTTAGATGGTAGAGTACCGGGCTAGAAATGCGGAGGACCCTGGTTCGAATCCCGGCCAGGACAAATCTTTTCTCTTCAAATTATAAAAAAAAAAATATTAAAGTAATCACAATCAAATAAAAAATAGAAGATTTTAGAAATAGTTCGGTAGTAAAAAAGAAAAAAAGAAAAAAGAAAGGAAACATTTTTCATTAATTTAATCATTCAATTTTGTCAAACACTTTACCGCCTTATTTCTCATGGTTTTAGTCCTGTTCTGAACCTGAAATTTTGAGAGTCCAAAGCATTTCTTGGTCAAGCTTGTGAAAAAAATGAAAAAGTCAGTTTTTGATACTTGATTCAAACCTCCAAAGGTTTTAAGCAATGACTTTGATTTTTCGATCTTTCATTATATTAACTGATAATAAAAACAATCCGGAAGCTGCCATTATCCAATATCATTTATCAAAACAAAAAAGAACGTTAAAACACTATAGAAAGAGTTAAACACCAAAATGAATTAAAAATATATATTAGTAAAATTTCAGATAAAAGTGGCTCGATCTTAGTCGAAACAGTCACTGAAAAATAAAAAGGCACTTTTTTTAAATGTTTCAAAATTTTAGATAATGCTCAAAATCTGATTATACGACAAACCGGAAGAAGAAAAACAATTGACTAATTTTCAAAGATTATGAAGATGTTACAATGAAGAGTTTGCATCATCTTATGAAACTGGATGAAGCCTCATGATGTATAAGAAACTGAAGCCATGAAGGGGCGACCTGTGGTCTAGTGGTTAGCGTAACAAACTACTAAACCCAAGATCGCTGGTTCGTAACCCGGCAGGTGGCCCTAGGATTTTTTAAAGGGAGTTAAAAATCCTTAGTTACGCCGTCCTTCGGAAGGGACGTTAAACGGGGTTCCCGAGCCTGTACGATGTCAGGTACTCGTTAAAAATCCCTATCCTAATAAAACCTGGGGAGGCAAAATTTATAGCTCCCACTGTAGCATCGTCCGATTAGCCATAGCAGCATAAAGTGACGTTAAATGAACAAACATGAAACCACGAATAGAACTAAACTCATCAACCAATACTAGGCGATAGAAAACACTGGGCAGATGACTACTTGAGGATTCTTCGGTGCAACAAGTGCTGAAGGTATCAACACTCCAAGGAACTGTGCCAAGGTGTTCCCACCTACTTCAACAGCGGCAGCCGACACTAGCACATGGATTGTAAAGAAAACTGCTCATTTTTTTATCTACATCGCACATATAAAATTCTTATTCCATTTTAAAATATCAAAAATAACTTATTGTAGCTCCAACTTCAGTTTTACGAAAAAAAAATGTTGCAAGTGTAAGTTTTCGTCAATAATAATAAAGTTACGTGGAAGAGCAAAAGCTCAAAATCTAAAACCCTTGATGATGGATGCCCCATTTGGCCCAAACCCGATATCAATCCTTTCATGAAAAAGTTTATTCCCATTCAAACCCTGCAATCTCTTTAATTCATGATAATCCTCCGAGGCTTCTGAAAAGAAGATGTACAAGATCATTCGAATTCGTTATTCGAGTACTTCCTGTGGGTTGTTTCTCTAATTCAAAATTAAGAGGTAAAATATAAATTGAAAATATAAGTATCGGATGTAATATAAAAGTATACAAGAGGAATGAAGTTATGTTAATATAAAATATGATGTAAGTATAGAAGAAACTATAGAATGAGAGATATCAAATATCAGTTTGAGAACGGAGATATATTATAAACAATTATGATGCTCAATAAAAATGAACTGTTTGATTAAAACTATGATAGATGCTAAAGTGATGATGGGAGAAACAGCTGTGAAGAAAGATGAAGAGAAGATATAAATATGAAAAAACTATACGAACCCAATAGGAGTGGCTACTCAGTGAAAAATGTAACTGGCAAGTAAAATACGTTACTAAGTAAGACGGAAGCGCTAACAGCGATCTCTGACGGCCAAAAATATAACTAAGAGAAAGGGGATATGAAAATTAGGGAAAGTGCATAATAGGTGAATTTAATGACGCGTAAATAATGTAAACAAATAAATAAAAATTAAAGTAATGAAAAAAGGGCAGCAAAGAGTATTAATGACTAAAAACCAGTCAACGAATATTAATAAAACAGTCAACGTACTTACAATCAACGAATTTACTCTCTAATATTAATAAGAAAATCTATAATCTATTTCACGGGGCATCTTCCAAAAGATAAGATGCTCTTACTATAAAATTATTGCATTTAAATACAAAAAGTAGAAAGGGTCTCCTGACGTTTGTATAAACAACCGTCTATTGCCAAAATCGCGAATTTGCGGCCGGCAGTTGGCCTGAGGATTTTTTACTCCCTCTAAAAAATCCTTGTTTTTTGGCTTCCTTCTTGAGGACGTAAAATGGTTTGTGCGGTGACAGGTAGAATTTAGAATTCCTTTTTTAGTTTCAGAATTAAGGTGAAAGAAAATGGCCCGGGTGGAGGTCAATAAATTTCTAATAGGTAGAGAGACAAGTTTATCAAAAATCCCACGTTTCGACCCACTTTGCAGGTCTTCTTCAGGGCTAAATATGCAAAATACAGACAATTGGAAATTACTAAATTGTTAAGAATTACTAAATATGTTAATTATTAAAATTAAAATACGTAAGCATCAAAGTATCTGAGTGGTGGAGATCCGAAGAGACGAGGATCGGATAAGGAAAGCTCTGTCAAAAGCTGCTGTTCGGTGGGATACTGTATATAGATCTGAGAAGAATTAGTGTAATGTGTTATCATAAAATACTGAATGGAAGGAGATTTGCAATAAGTCCACTGCACCTGATTTTGAATTGGAATCGATTGTTTTTGAATTCATCAAACATCCGATTTGGATGAATTTTGTTTTCCTAGAGCATTTCCCAAGCCGATTTTGTAGGATTATTTCTGTGACCATCGTGATAACAGTTATCGACTCAATCAATCCCACTTCTTCCGCGATGAAAGCGGTTTGTTTGCGGGAACAACTCATTCTAATTGACGATACAGGAGGGCTGAATTGAGTACACAATAATCTCTGGTTACATATATGGTTATTAACACGTTGCCGCAAATGACGGCTATAGCCTTCCTATCTTTGGCGATATGTAGGCAAACGACGGCTATACCCGTCGTGCACATTTTAATCAATAAAAAAAAGAACAGCGCTAGTGCGAAGTGTAGCATTCCAGCCAACATATTTATTGCCTTTTCATTTTTACTATTTTATAAGCAAAATAAATTACAAATTATAATTTTGTTTCAAACTGATTTTCTTTTGTTAAGTTTACACCTAATTACTCTCTTTTATTCATAGGAATCATTTCGAATCAGTAAAGCTAATGCCGTATAGACGTCACGACGGTCATAGCCGTCATTTTCTACGGGAAGAGAAAAAATGACATGATGAGCAAATGACGGTTATAGCAGTGTCCTAACCAATAGATCACAGATGGAACTTTTAAAGATGTGTGTAAGAATATTGGCCTTGGGAATTTAAGACAGAGTTTTTATTATTTTGTGTAAAATTAATTATCGGCACCCCCAACCATTTTCAACATAGAAATACATCCAGTCAATCATTTCCTTGTCAGTTTAAATAATTTTTAAAACAGCTGTACTGACGGTACGACCTGTCATGTACAATTTTGCCCTTTTAGCTGCATCTTCTATCGATTCCGCTGTTTTCTTAGCCTCGAAATAAAATTATCAGTTACACAAACAAAGATATTTTCAATACAGTATCCTATCCAATACTTGATTCGTTGTTTTTTAATCGATCAACAAATCGATATCTGTTTCAATATAAACAATGACAACCATAATATTCTTAACACGTTGCCGCTTTTAATTTGACGATCGTCCTCAGAAACAAATTAGTAGGTACTAATCGCGCGTTCGAATCCCACGGCAGGTGGCCCTAGGATTTTTTAAATGGAGTAACAAATCCTTGGTTATGCCGTCCTTCAGAAGTGACATTAAATGGGAGCCCCAAGCCTGTACAATGTCAGGTACTCGTTAAAAATCCATATCCTAATTAAACCTGGATGCAAAATTTAGAGCTCCCACTGTAAAATCGTCCGATTTGCCATAGCAGCATACAGTGACTTTAAATGAAAAAACATCAAGGTTCCATCGGGTGTCGACCGTTCCCAAAAAAGCAAGTCCTTAAGATTCTAAAGTACTGGAAAATCTAACTTGTTAAAGTTTCACCAATTCAGGCATCATCATGACATACACCAAAAGAAAAATCAGATCGAAAAGACAAAGTGCAACACATCTCACATAACACAGACAATCACAAAGGCTTCAACAAACACAAAGGAAGATGATACAACAAAATCTGGCGAGGTTACAAAAACAACTGCCGATTGGTTGAATTTTAGTTTTTTTATCTGATCAGCTGTTCTTGTATTTCCTTTCCTTTGTGTTAGTAGTTTTTGATCGTCTTCGAGCAATGTTGCTGTTCCTATTAGATGAATCTGTTTGGGCAGCTGATGTAAGATGTGCACTTCAACATTTTTTATGTGATTTTTCTTTAAGTGTATGTCCTGATGACTTAATTATGTCACCAATAAAACTTCGACTGGTTTGTTCTTCCAATATTTCAGAAACTTGAGGTTTTATTTTTTGGGGGATTTTTCCAATTGCATTATAATTTATATATATCTTTTCTGATCATTTTTATTGATTTGATGCTTTTATTTTATTAAAACCTACATTCGACTAAATGGCGTTGAAATCAGTTACTTATCAAACGTATTGTAATAACCCTCATGTTTAATATTTTGAAACGTGTAAATCTTCAGTTGTATGTGTCAGAATTGATTTTCACCACGGTAATTATTCCGCAGGTTGTCGCTTCCAGTTGATTCACTACAAGTATTAACTTCTCATTCGTCTCCATTTTAATTTATACCAAAAATACAAGTTGTCATAAGCCTTAGTAAGGAAAAGAGAATGCAATTATGGGAAATGTGTATACTTCGTTGATCATTTCATCTAGAAATGAACGTTTCAACAAATATATATCATCTATACTTCGAAATGTTGGTTGGAACTTTTATTTCTTGATGTAATGATTACCGAAATCTATTTATTACCCGTAATTAAATCCACTCTTCTAAGCTAAAGCTCACGATAACTCTTATTTCTGGAAAATATTAATAATGAACCGAATAAACAGTTAAAACTTGTTGTAACTCAACTTGAAGCGACAACCTGCGGAACAGATACCCACCATCCGATCTTCAATATCATGTGGTATAGTTGGGGGTGAATTTCATATAGTATTTATTTTATTAATTTTTTCTTCATATTAATGAGATAATAAATACGAAAAGAAAATATTTAAGAGATAAAACAAACTTCGAGTAATCGTATTACATTGATTTACGGGATTAAGGCCAGTATATAAATCTGTAGAGCCTTTGCTGAGAAGTCAGCTAATATTCTGTTGGCTAACAGATAACTCGAAATATTGCTGTTCTGTGTCCAGGTAGTCACGTAGAATTACACCAAACACAGATGTAATCAATGTTACTAGTTTTTTTATAAATACCAGATCAATTATAATTTTATAATAATAATATTTTTTTCGATGGTTACGTCGGAGACCCGGGTTCAAGTACCGGTCCTGGTCATATCTTTTCTTTTCAAAACAAAATATTTAAAAATTATCACAAATAAAAAAAAAATAAAAGAAATAAATTATAATAATATACAATAACCTATGTCAACAAGATCCAAATTAAAGTAATGTTCAAAGAACATTCTTCCCCGTGTATATATCGCAAATTGCGAGAACACGGAGGTATATATTCAGTGAAAAGAAAGGATATGTCTGATCGAGAAGCGAAACAGGATGGCTGAGTTGGTTAAGCACCACAACGGTTACGTGGGAGACCCGGGTTCGAATCCCGGTCCTGGTCATATCTTTTCTTTTCAAATAAAAATATTTAAAAATAATAATTTTATTTCTCGTTTCTTTTCTAAACTATATGATAGTTATGAGTCAGTATTTACTACGGCAACCAGTTAACAGACACTACACAATTTCTATTGTGTGTCACAGAAAGCAATGTTCGTTCTTTAGGTTTTTATCAGGGTGGTATTTAAAAATCTTCAAACACAATTGTAAAAATACAACAAATACGTTGGTACTATACAGTAATCAAACCGCATAATAAAACATAATTGTAACAGATTATTTTAACTGTGTAATTAATATTATAAACAGAAATGTAATAAATAAAACACAGAAACGTTAATGAATGCAGAAAATGTATGGTCGGAAGTAAATTAGTTAAAAAGAAGTATTTTTTAGTTAACAGAAAAGGGGATGTTTTGGTAATACAGCTGTAGGTGGGAATATGTTTGAACTTGTCGAGAAGTATACGTACATTATGGTCTTTGATAACTTCAAGAGGGCGCGAGTAAAGGCAGGTAATTCCTGTCGACAGCGTTGCGCTAGAAGGACTAGTAAAGGTAAAGAACGAATTTCTATAAAGTTAATAAGCTCTATGCTGAGTAGTAGACGTCTGAGGGGTAGACCCAGGCGTAGGTGGGAGGATTGCATTAAGAGTGATCTGGATTTGGGTTTGGGTAGTGGTCCGTGGACGTAGGTTTTTAGTTGTTCGCTAAGCATCAGTATTATTGTTATTGAGTAATATTATTTAAAAAACCTGAAATAATATTTTAAGCGTAAGTTGTAGAATCTTAATTCTCTGGTTATATTATTACCCCCACTATCGCAATAAGCGCTAAATAGCCTAAAAACATTCAATTAAAAATAAATAACATAATAATAATAATAAAAATATTCATAAATACCAAGAACCTTGCGAGGGATTTAGACATCTTTACCGATTGGTGGAATTTAAAGTACTACCGATTAGCGTATCCTGCAATGGTTTGATTCCTGAGGAAACAATCAAATCTAAGAAAGCGCTCGAAATAAGCTGGGAACTTCAAGAAGTGCAGAGAACGGCTATGCTGGGGAATGCCACCATCGTCAGAAAATTCCTGAACATTCCAAATTAATTATAAAATGAATCATACCCTTGACTTTGGTCCGGGTTCGTGTATTTATCAGGCATAAGGCGAGAAATCCAAAATATAATAAAAATAAAAACGTATACATGGTGTTAATAAAAACAAAATAAATACTTGCGAAAATGATAATAAAAATAAAACAATTTCTCACATCCATAGCTTAATTACAATATTTACAATTTGCCTGGGGTCCCCGAACTAAGCTTTTTACCCAGGAATGGGGGCAAAGAAAGAGTCCGGGAGGCCCCTGCACCCTTTTCAAGCCGCGTCACTGGTTTAAACGCCAATGGAAGGTGGTTAAGGGCGCGTCACACACACACAGGTCTGGGCAGTGCTAGTACTCCAAATAACATTATTTCAACAGTTCTAGGGGCCATTGATGTTTTAGACGGCGGGGTTGGTTTTACGGATGAGTGGAACTGGATAATGACTGAGCCAGTGGATTGGGATGACAGGCAAGGTTTTGGTGAAAGTTTGAAAATTTAGTAGGGATGAGGTCGAGGACGAAAGTAGTGTTGAGATCATTGTGGAGGGTTTTGTTAGAGACATAGTAAGGAGCATTGACAATAGTTCTCAAGACTTTGGATTGAAAGGATTGAATACGAGTGATATTCGACTTTTTTGGAGTCCCTCACAGTTCCAGTCCATAGGTCCAAATAGGTTTGATGATGGTCTTGTATATTAGAAGTTTATTGTCTATTGAAAGATGGGAGGTTTTACATAGTATAATACAATAATGTAATAATAGTTTTACAAAATAGTTATTGTATTTTGAGTCTGGTATGAAGCTTCAATGTATGTATTTTGTTTAGGAGGAAGCCAAGGTATCGTACTGTGTCGGAAATAGGTAGGACGGTATTATTGAATTAGACAGAAGGATATGTTCCCCGACGAAGTGCAAAAGTCGCGTGTTTCCATTTCCCCTCGTTTACTTGATCCGCCATTGGTTACACCAAGTTTCAATTAGTCTGTGGTGCCTTTGGAGGTTCGAAGAAGCCATTTCTGGGTCTGGATGAGATGATAGAACGGCTGTGTCGTCTGCGATCGTTGCAAGGAAGGTTTCCGGAGTATTTGAGATATCAGCGGTGTACAATATGCATAGGATAGGACCCAAGACGCTGCCTTGGGGGACTCCAACTTGAATTGGGTAAAGATAGGAGTATTCATTACCATTCTTTCATTACGTGGAAGAAGCGATCGTAACTGGAACTCTTGGAAGAAGAGAGGTAACTGGATTTTGAGCTTGAACAGCAAAACGGCATGCCATACCCGTCCGAAAGCTTGTGCTACGTCCAGTTATGCGCCTGTGCAGTATTGTTTGCTTTCAAGAGCGGAGGATATGTATCGACATAGACCCTGCTGGACCGTCGAGTGCCTGGGAAGTAATCCAAACTGGTTTGAAGGGATGTTATTGGATTCGATTATGGGTAGGACTCGTTTCAGGAAGATTTTTTCGAAAATTTTTGAAAGAATAATTGAAAAAATAATAACAATTTTTTCTTCACTTGAATATTTTTAATTCTGGGATATAGAAATACTTAAAGAGAAATCTTAAGGTAAAGTAATAAAAAAAGTACTAATAATAATAAAAAGGTTTAGCCGACACAACCAATCTCTACTTGCCAACTTCCACACACAGATTCCACCGCTCGAACCCAAATCCGTAAGATTCCCAAGTATCGAAAAATAATATATTATTATATTATATATAACGATTTTATTAGTATATAAATAATAAAAATCCTATTATTTTACTCTATAATAAGTATATATTATTACAATTATTATGACACAAAGAGCAGTGTTTACGCTAATAAGTGTCTCCTAGAAGCGAGACACAAGATCGCTGATCCCAGGTGGCTATATTTACTAACCACGTGACTACGTAGGTCCTATTTTTGTACGGTCACTTCCTAGCCTCAGTCACATAAAGCTTATACAGTTAAGGTCAATTATTATATCACGTCGGATAAATTTAATATAACATTTTTATATAATTGTTAATATAACATGTATATTTAATATAATATATATATATATATAATTAACAAATATATATATGGTATCATATCAGCAGGCTGTCGATTCGTATTCAGTCACAAGTACAAACTTATCACTCGTTTCCTTTTAATTAAAATCGAAAATATAAATATTCGTGAGTTTTAGTATGGAAAGAAGAGAGTAATTATGGAATCGTGTATGTTTCAATAATTATTTCATCATGAAATGAATATTTCAATGATTATTATTCTCATATAAATGCATACATATATTTTTGTATGTAATTCTGTATTCCATATATTATCCTAGTATATAAAGAGTAATCACAGTTTAAACATACAAATATATATTTATTAAATAAAACAACATGTCAGTAACAAATAACAAAAAAATACAATCAGAAAACAAACAAACTTTATATACTAGAAAATATATAGAATACAGAATTAAATAAACTGAATTGATGATGTTTCATTAGAATATAATAATGCAATCAAGTGACAATTGAAAAAAATAAAATAAAAGACTAAATATAAATAAAACATATGTTACAAAAAAACTTATACTTAACTATTCAGTGTAGTTTACACAAAAGCTTACATTATTATTCCTATGTCCATAAACTATTATACATATATATATATTATACATATATATATATACTATTATATATATATATGAGGAAGAAAATGGTCTGGGTGGAGGTTAAAAAAAATGCTCTTCTACGAGGGAGAATTGTTTATTGGAATTTTGGCCCACATTGCAGGTCTTTTTCAGGGCTAAATATGCAAAATACAGACAATTAAAATAATGCGAGGAAGTAATTGTGGGTAATTATCTTTATTTTGTTTTATCCTCTAATGTATGTTGAGGATTAAATCATTGCTGAAACATACACATTTCCCATGCATATAGTTACTATCATACATGCATACAGTATATTTTTCCTGTACTTCATTACTTAAATTTCGACAAGCATCATTGACTTCCATTTCAGCTCATTTTCTTTAACATTAAGGGAGCGGAGTAGCTCACTGGTAGAGTAATGAGTCGCTATGCCGGAAATCCTGGTTCAAATCCCGCTGCAGCCCATGACTTTTATTTAGTCTGTTTGGAGCAGTATATGGATCATATATAGATCTAGGACCCTCCTGGGGCTCACCCAGTCTCTATAAAGTATTATAAAAATAGGGTACCCAAAATAAGGGGGACAAATCTGGGGATTGAGCGTGACCCAGGATAAGTCACCTCCTTGCAGAACCGTTGTTCATGAAACAGTACAGTCTCTACCATGTACTGAACCCCAGACCCATTCACGGGTTGTAGTGGTACAGGTTTGTTTTTTCTTTAACATTATTTATATCGATTATAAACTAATGCTACATTTTGTTGAAACTAAACTTGAAATAAATCTGGTAAGTCTTGTCAACTGACGTCGCGTTTAGTCCTTTCTACGACATTATCTTATCTGTATCTGCGGTGTCTCCTACCCAGCCTATTTATATATAGCTGATATGTACATATTTTGTTTGGAATTAGAATCTGGCATAATTTCCTGTTACACTAGCCTTCTCTCATTTCTCTCAAAATTGGCATTATCGAGTTAAGCCATCAGTAGCAATTGTATTCGTTAAAGCTTTTTAATTCAATAATGACATATTTGATATTCCATTTCCAACATGGTTTCTTACTAAAGTCATACTTAGAGTTGTATCATGCTTGAACTTGGACTTAAAAAAAAATCTAGTTTTTAAAAAGTTTTTAATGGTTGTTAAAATATTTTCAATACTTTCGTTACAATGTGTTTTGCTTTAACAATAACAAAATTTTATTTATTTAAACTCACATGGACCTTTAAAATAGCTCAATTGAAAAATTGAGTTATGAGATTCCTCTTTTGATTGAGTAATATAACAGGTACTTATGGGAGTTGAAAATACTCATCTTGAATTACCCATTACAGGTTACGTAAGTGATTCCCAAATAAGCTAACACTTTTGTTTTGTTGAGGTATACTTTCAAACAACTGTTCAAGACAGTGATCTCCTCAGTCCTGTTGTATAGATCTGAAACATGGACGACAGGTAAAAGAATCGAGCAGGACCTATTAGTCTTTGAAAGGAAAATACTCCGAAGAATTTTCGAGTCCATCTCAACGGGAACTGGAGAAGGCGAACGAACAGCAAAATATATGCGATATTTAATGAAGAGGATGTTCTTCTGACAATGAAGCTCGGGAGGTTGCGATGGGCTGGACACGTGGCTAGGATGGAAAGGGAGGCAATCCCTAAGATGGTCGGATGGTGTGGCGGGAGATGCCAGAGATGTCCTGAGAGTGAGGAATGTAAGCTGCGCAGAACAGAGTACTGGAGGAGCTGGAGGAGCCCAAGACTCGTAACCGAGCTGTAGTGCCGAGTTAATAATAATAATACTTTCAAACGAATTGTGTACTGACCATTCCAATTGTTATCACAAAACGTGTAATTTCCTGACTTAGCAATTACACAATGTGACGTCACTCGACGGAACTTTAACTATCCCTAATACCAAGCTGGCAACCTGCGGAATAAATACCAAAGGTGATATTAAATTAAAGTTACATATAGTATGGAGTTGCTCTAAAATTAGTTGTAAAGATATTAATGTTTATTATAAAACCCCCTAAAAAAAATCAAATCTAAAAGAGAAAAAAAAATTAGTTTCTAAAAACTAAAAAAAAACGTCTAAAAAAAGAGAGACTAAAATGATACAAAAGGTGGTTTTGCTTGTTCGATCTGATACAAAACTCGGTTTTGCCCTTGAAGATGTTTTGGCGCCAACTCAAGAATCGTACTACAACATAGTTTTCATCCGATAATATAAATTCCTCTAGACTATTGGAAGGTGTTTTATTAATATATTTATAATACACTACAAATAAAGCATATTTAAACCAACTATCTAATAGAATGATGAATAATTATAAAATTTTAACTTAAAATTTATGTCAATTTTATTTTTTTTGGTTACTAAGATAACCTCAACTATGTTTTCTAATTATTAAAAGGTGGAATAAATAATCAGGAATTTTGATTTTTTTTGTTACTAATCCGAATTAACGACTAGTCGAACACTATAAATCTTTACCAAAAAATAATGACCAATAATATTTAAAAAAAAAAACAACTTTTATTTTCGAAAATTTCTTTTAATCATGAAATTCTAGTATTCTATATACTTAATAAATGAAAACAAATGTCGGAAGAATATTAAGAAATTATTTTTATAAATTCCAAATTCATAACTATATTTTTTTTTTTTATTATTTAATTCAATGATATTTACAACTATAATGGTATTATATCAAGTAAATGTGCAAAAATGTAGAATATGACATGAAAACACTTGTGGAGAAACTACCCATCGATAGCACTCCAATAAAGTTCTATAGTAGATGATCTCGAGGCCATCTTCTTTTCAGGCGCCTCGGAGGGTTATCAGGAATAGTATGGGAAGCAAGCTGAGAGACTAGCGGATTCAAGTGCGTATGGAGCTTGTTATGGAAGGATAGGTATCTAGTTTGGGCCAAATCAGTAACATATGGGATATTAAGATCATGATGGATGAGTTTGTTTGTGACATAATAAGGAGCATTGAGGATTTTACGAAGGATTTTGGATTGCAAGGATTGGATACGAGATGAATTGGATGGTTTAGTAGAGCCCCAAAGCTCAACACCGTATGCCCAAATAGGTCTGATGACTGTCATGTAAATAAGTCTTTTGTAATTAATTGGTAGCTTAGAGCGTTTGTCCAGTAAGTGTTGAAGTAGGCGAAAACGTCGAGCAGTTTCTTGTCTTTTCAGTTTTGTATGAGGATTCCAAGTGAGACGTTTATCCAGATGGAGTCCTAGGTAACGTATCTGTTCGACAGGTTTCAGTGGTGTATTATTAAACGATACAGTAGGACAGGAATTCGTAGGTTTACGACGAAGGGTGAAGGTAATTTGATGGGATTTGTTAGGATTTATTTTAATCCTCCAATTTTGACACCATTCTTGTAGGTGTGAGATATGGGATTGAAGAGATTGGGATGCAACAAATGGATCCTTATTAACTGATAACACACATGTGTCATCAGCGTAAGTAGTGAGGACAGTGCTTGGATGGGTTGGGATGTCAGCTGTATATATCGTGTATAGGATGGGCCCCAGGATACTGCCTTGAGGAACACCGGCAGACTGGGTGAAGAGGGAAGAGTAGGAACAATTATGGTTTACTTTAAAGGTTCTATTACTGAGGTAGGAACTGATAATAAGGAAGTAAGTTGAAGGTAAGAATTTACGGAGTTTGTACAGCAGTCCTGGATGCCAGACTCGATCAAAAGCCTGCTCTACATCGAGAAAAGCTCCCGTGCAGTACATTCCGCGCTCTAATGCAGATGAGACAACGTCCACCACACGATGGCATTGCTGGATGGTGGAGTGTGATGTTCGGAAACCAAATTGGTGATCTGGGATTATTTGATTGGATTCTATGATAGGATGAAGACGTTTCAGAATGAGTTTTTCAAGTATTTTCCCCATTATGGGCAAGAGAGATATAGGACGATAAGAGGATGGGAGTTCTGGTGGTTTTTTAGGTTTTGGAATCATCTTAATTATGGATAATTTCCAGGAATCAGGAAAATATGTGGTGCGGAGTACGGCATTGTATATATATGTAAGGAGTAGGATCGCTTTCCGAGGAAGGCGTTTTAGAATCTGGGATGTGATTAGGTCGTGCCCAGGGGCTTTGTTGGCGGGTAATCTATGAATAATGTTTGATATTTCGGAAGGATGGAATGCTTTAGGAGGAGGGGACAACTGAAGTGGAATACTTAATTCTGCTCCAATGCATTCAGAGTGGGTTTGATTAAGGATATCTGGATGAGGGTTAAATGTTTTGAATAGGTGCTGGCCGAAAATTTGTGATTTTTCTTCATCAGATCTTGACCAGGTTTGGGATTCGGTTAAAAGTGGATGGTTGAATTTTTTATAGTTTAGGAGTTTTCTAGTGGTATTCCATAAGGATTTGTCAGTAGTACTGAGATTTTCTGTACGGTAATACAAATTTTGAATTTTGAATGTTCTGATCTCTGATTTTAATTTGTTGGTCAGTTTGGTATAATGGCTCTTGTCCGATGGATATCTCGTGCGGCGCCACTTTGCTCTTGCCCGTCTTTTTTCTTTTAATAACTCGCGAATATGAAGTGGCCAGTTATTCTGTTGATAATGACTTTTACTTGGTAAAGTGTTATATTTTATATTGACTTGTATTGCTTCTGTTAGTTTGTCTATTGCAGAATTAATGTCTCCTTTTGTTTTAAGCGGAATTTTGAGGTCTAAATTATTTTCTAGATTTGATCGGAATTTATCCCAGTCTACACGTCCTGTAATCAGTCGGGGAAGAGAGGGCTTAGGAATGGGAATCGAATGCACTTGAAGCAGAACTGGACTGTGATCAGAGGAAAGGTCATCCAGGGATTTTATAGCAGTTTGATTGCAGGAAATCTGTGAGGAAACAAATATATCTAGAATATCTGGACGTTTTTTGAGGGATGTAGGCCAATAAGTAGGGTTTATGGGTGCGAGGATAGAGAAACTATTAGAGGTTGAAATTTGGGATAAGATGCTACCACGGGAATTGGATGTTCGACAACCCCATCGTTGATGTTTGGCGTTGTAATCTCCTCCGGCAATGAAGCGCGGTCCGAAGGATTGGAATAAGGATTCGAGGAGGTTATAAGAAAGAGAATTGCCAGGAGGACAGTATACAGCTGAAAATGTGATATGGAAAGGACTAGTCATTAAGGTTACTGATGTTGATTGAATGGCGTCAGTTGGAGTAGAAGGAATAAGAGAATGTGGTATAGATTTATGGATAAGGATACAAGAACCGGCATGTGCTGTATCGTCAGGATGATCTGATCTATATGTGATGTAGTCCCGTATGTAGAAATGTGTGCGGTGAGTGAAGTGTGTTTCAGTAAGTAAAGCAATATCTATTTGGTTGTCGTGTAAAAATATATCAAGTTCGTCACGGTGATTATGCAGTCCATTAGCATTCCATAGGACGATAGCTAGGGGCTTTATGCTCATCGTGGGTAATTAAGTGGAACTTCGGTAAGGATTCTCGTGAGTAGAATGATGAGAGGCTTGATAGTCTCTTGGAGATCTTTCAGGAAGGATGACAGGATTGAATTTATGTCGATGGAGTTTTGGATTTGGACTGGATATGGGTCTGGAGTTTGATATTGATAATTAACGGGTAAAGGAAGGTTGGCTGGGGGTTGTACCCGAGGTGCTGGATTTACATTCATTGTTTGATGAACTGAAGGATTCATTTGATTGTTGTGATTGGAAGTGGTAGGATATGGTTGCTGTGGCGGTAGTTTGCCTATTAAGGTTTCAGGATGGAGAGGTATATGCTGACGTGGGGGTTGGACTTTAGTATTGAATTTCTGAGGCTTGGATCTAGGATCTCGGGGTTTGGGTTTGGAGGTTTGTGGCTTGTTATAGGAAGGCTGTGGTTTATCTTGGGAGGGGAGAGGTGCCTGACGTTGAGGCTGCTGCTGGTTCGTTGAGGTCGGGATTATGTTTTCCGGAGGTTGAACTCTGGTGATGTGCTGATCTGTAATGGTTTTTGGTAATTCCGGAAATATAGTTGAGTTGTTGAATTCAGGTGGATGAGGAACATTATTCTCTATGCTTTTCCCTTGCATTTTATGTGTTCTCTGTAGCTGGAAGTTTTTGTATACCAGGCAGCCTTTATAATTCGCCGGGTGGTCCCCACCACAAAGAGCACATTTTGCTGGCTCATTTCTGGACTTCTGACATACTTCTGTTAGATGTGAGCCAGCACACTTGACGCATCTGGCTTGGTGGTGGCAATAGGTCTTCGTGTGACCTAAGTTTTGACACCTAGTACACTGTACTATGGTGTTTTTGTGCCTTGGCTCCTCGAATTTAACAGTTGAATAAACAAGCCTAGTGACTTGAAATATTTCAACATTATTTTTGGCTGGTTCCAGTTCGACAAAAAACAGAGGAAGGGGATATTTTTCAGTTGGGTGCAACACTGACGAGATGTTCCTGATATTATGGCCTATCTCTTCCAGATCTCTCTTGATTGCTGCCGTAGGCGTGGTCGAGTGAAGCCCTCTTAGAACTACCCTATATGATTTGTCTTGTTTCAGTTGGTAGCAGTGGAAATCGTAATTTTTGCTTGTCAGGTGATTTATGAGTTTTTTGTATGATTCTTTGTTGGTGGTGTTTATTTTTATATCATTTACTCGGGAGTAACATCTAAAATTTGGCTGCCCGATAAGATCAGATATTTCTTTTCCGAAGTTATAAAAATCACTTATTTTCGTGATAAATATTGGCGGAGGTTCCAAGTCATCGAATTTTTGTCGTTCTTGATTGTTCTGACGAGTATTATCACTGTGGTCAGCGTTGGTGCTGGTTGAGGCTACTGGTGGCTTGACTGCAGTAGATTTACTGCGGGTTTTTGGCGGTTCTTTCGATGGTTTATTTGTGGCTGAAGTTTTTGAACTAGCCGCTTTGTTTTTTTTTTTGTTTGGCGAGTTACCCGCTGAGCCAGGGGCAGATTTTCTCTGACGTTTTTGTAAAGTTCTTCTTTTAAGATATTGTGAGTCGGTTTCACTAATTTCGGAACACAGAGCTTCTTCCTCCGACATTTCACTACCCGAGATGTCCACATTCATATTTAAATTATTCATTAATTAATGAAAAACAAATAAAATAAAATTTTTAAATGATTAATTATAAACTATTATTAATTTAATTGTATTAAATGAAATAAACATATTTACTAAACTAATGAAAAAAAAAAATAATAATAATAATAAAAATAAAAACAAACAAGTAAAATAAAATAAAAAGTTCACGTTACTGAGTGTAGCCCGGAGAAGATAAGCACCAAGCCTTGACCTTGATCTTGCTTCTATTGAGTATTAGTCCTATCTATTACTGAAGGATTAAGGCCACGTTGCTGCCTTTAGCAGCTGGTCACTAATTTATTTTAGGTCTATTGTTTTTATTAGTCACTCACCTCACTAATATTGAAAGTAAACTGTAGTTTAGTCTATTCACTTTGTTCTGGTAGAGTTTGACGAGATGATATGAACGAAATTGTCAGTAAATAATGTCTCAAGTACAGAGCGATGTGAAAATGTAACTTCACTTGCGGCCATGACACTTGGTACCCAACTATATTTAAGAACGATTTTCAACAATAGATACCATTAAATCATGTCTGATTAGATTAATATTGAAAGAGAATAGAATACGACTGGGATAGAAACCGTTACATTTCGATCAGATGTATTGCAAATAGAAAATAAAATATTTAAAAAATGATTTCACAATTTTAGAAATTAAAATCTATTTTTTTTCTTCTTTTCAAATCTATTCAACTTAAATAAGTAAAAAGAAAAAAAAATGTACGAATACAAGCCATGGGTTCAGTACACGGTAGAGACTGAACCGTTTCTAAGACAACTGTTGATCAGGGGGGGTGACTATTCCGGCTCAACCACCAGTTTTCCCCCTAATATCCAACTTATAGAGGCTTGATGAATCCCAGGAGTGTCTGCAGAATCCACAGGGTACATATGTGTATATCGCTGTTAGCAGAAAGGTGTAAGTAATTTATTAGTGATAGCCGGATTTTAACCCATGATCACCTTAGAAACACATCACCCTACCATTGAGCTAACCCGCTTAAATATATTTATATATATTAAATATATTATAATTTATATTTCATAAATAGTCTCATAATCTGTAAAATATTGGGTTGTAACAAATGAAATGTCAGTGAAGGTGTAAATTTAAATTATTAGCAAAAAAATTATTGAACAATAGTTTTATTAACCAAATAGGATGCTTCACTTTCAATACACCTCTCCCAACGTGAAACAAGCATTTATATTCCCCCTCTGTAGAAATTAGCTGTCAAGGAAGAAGCGAAAGTCTTGAAAGACCGATTTCAGGGAATTTTCGTTGTCAAATTTTTCATTTCTTAAAAAATTATCCAAACAACGGAAAAAGTACAAATCAGTTGGTGAAAGATCCGAAGAATATATTAGGTGAGGAAGGACCTCTATATTCAGCTCCTGAAAAAACCAAACATATTTCCAGCTTTTTTTGGCTTACCAAGCTCCTTAAGGTGCCTGGAAACAGTCACGGCACTTGCTCCAAGTTGTGAACCTAATTCAAGAGTGGTTTGGGAGGGCCCGCTTCGACCAGCATTTTCAACTTTTCCTTGCCCAACTTAGTCTCCGGCCTACCACGTTCTTTGTTGGTAAGGTCATAATCCCCAGACTGAAATTTTTCAAACCAACGGAAGATTGTTCTTTCACTCACTGCATCTTCACCGTAAACAATAGTAATGTTTCGGGAAGCCTACGTGACGCTATAGCCAAGTTTAAATTCGTAGAAAAAAATTATACGAATTTTCGCAGAAAACATACAGTAGAACCTCGATTATCCGTAAGATAGTGACGGATTTGGAAAATAGACGGATATGGGAGTGAGACAAATGTTATATATACATACACATAAATTGAACAATATATTTCAAACATTCGACATTATATATGTACTCGTAACTTATTTACATACTAATAATATATACATATGTAGTAAAAATATTAAAAAAAAATAATAATACGTTTTATAACATTAACTGTTGTCCGAGGAATATCATAGATTTTTCTAAGATTGAAGCACTTTCCCCTTTTCGTAAACGTTTTACAATTTCAAACTTAGTAGCGAGATTTAAACTCTTTGTCTTTTTTCGACATTATTATACGTACTTTTAAGTACCCGTAAGACAAGAATGAAGGCTGAAGGTAGTTCAACTGGAAAAGCTACTCTGGGTAGATATGAGAGATAATTAATTTATGAGAAATGTGTGCGAGGAAGCCTAGGTTCTGAGTAAACAACAGATTCTAGGAATCGAAGTTGTCAAGACACAACGATTGATTCTTGATTCTTGCTTAGCCGGGGCCTAAGACTTTAGCAACCAAACAATATATACACATCATTTTTTTTTTCAAAACTGAGGTAACGGTTAACAGAGAGTGACGGTAAATAGAGTGACGGATAATAGAGGTTTTCTGTAATTTTATTCTTATTTATTTTTAAAACGTTGCTTCACTTTCAAAAGGAAAGACTGGTTATGAAAAAGGATTAAATGATCTTTCAAACGGTATACATAACATAATTGTGAGTGTACAAATAATCTAATCCCTAATGAAAAGAAAACTGTAAATAAACGAAACTGACATTTCATCCGTTACGACCCAATATATTTGTTCATATTTCAAGCAAGAGCTATTAAAGAATCGTTGCAACGACTAGAATTTCCAAAATCAAGATTACGGAACTATATTCCATATTACAGTACAACTGATATTTTCTCTGAAAAAGAGCTCTAATTTAAAAGAAAAATTATTTTTGGCCTGTACTACTTTGAACGTACTTCGACATATCTGAATTATGATTTTAAAGAAAATTTTATACGTCTATCAACATGCATCCTGTTGCAGAACCGTCATTTTAAAATAATTACAAGCCCACCTTTCTCCGCTGAGTCATGTAATCATTTACAAAACGATCTATGAGACACGTGACAACTATGCGATGAGGGAAGAGCCGCATTTTCTATTCATCAGCTTATTTAACTCTTAGTAATCATTCCTTTTACTTGCATCACTTTTATTATTAAGGTATATTTCATTTTTTTTTTTAAATTATTTTATTGAGTTGTACAATTCTAATATATACATCTAGTACAAGGGCTGTATGAATAAATAAATACATGAAAGGACGTGTAGAGACACTACCCATTGGCAGCACTCTAATTACATTTCTATTATAGAAGGTCCCGAGGCCATCTTCTCTTCAGACGCCTAGGAGGATTGTCCGGGATGGAATTGGTTCCAAGGATGGAAACTAGTGGGTTTGGATGGGCCTGGAGTTTATTGTGGAATGATAGGTATCTGGAATGGGCTAAATCGGTAACATATGGAACGTTCAGGTCATTATCGATGGTTTTATTTGTGACAAAATAAGGAGCGTTTAGGATTTTGCGAAGGATTTTGGATTGAATACGAGAGGAATTTGATGGTTCGGTGGAGCCCCATAGTTCAATTCCGTAAGTCCATATAGGTCTTTTAACAGTAACATAAATAAGTCTTTTGTAATTGATCTGAAGCTTTGAGCGTTTGTCTAGTATGTGTTGAAGTAGTCGGAAGCGTCTAGCTGTTTCTTGTCTTTTCAGTCTTGTGTGAGGGTTCCAAGTAAGACGTTTGTCTAAGTTGAGTCCTAGGTAGCGGGTCTGTTCAACAGGGATAAGAGGAGTACTATTAAAGGATACAGTAGGACAGGAAGTCATGGGTTTTCGTCGAAGGGTAAAGGTAATTTGATGGGACTTTTTGGAATTGATTTTAATTCTCCAATTCCGACACCATTCTTCGAGGCTTGATAAATGTGATTGAAGGGATTGGGATGCAATATATGGATCGTTATTAACTGATAACACACATGTGTCATCAGCATAGGTGGAGATGAAGGTGTTAGGATGGGTTGGGATGTCAGCTGTATATACTGTGTAGAGGATAGGACCGAGGATGCTACCTTGAGGAACACCAGCAGACTGGGAATAGAGAGGAGAGTAGGAACCATTATGATTTACTTTAAATGTTCTGCCAGTTAGAAAGGAGCGAATGATCAAAAAGTATGTAGGAGGAAGGAATTGTCGGATTTTGTAAAGGAGACCTGGGTGCCAGACTCGATCAAAAGCCTGTTCTACATCGAGAAAGGCTCCCGTGCAGTACAATCTACGCTCCAATGCAGAGGAGACAATATCCACCACACGATGACATTGCTGGATAGTGGAGTGGGATGTTCGGAAACCAAACTGGTGGTCTGGGATTATGTGGTTAATATTTAGGATGGGATATTTCATATTTTAAAACTAAAATTATAGAGGTTGGAAATAGTTGAGGGTGCAGTCAAAAATTTACACAATAAATAATTGGAAACTTATTATATTTTATGTGTGCCAACGTTTCGACCTACTTTGTAGGTCATCTTCAGGGCCAATAGGAGTGGCTACTCGGTGCAAAAAGTAACTCATTAACTCAGTAACCACACCCAGTAGCCACTCCTATTGGCCCTGACGATGACCTACAAAGTAGGTCGAAACGTTGGCACACATAGAATATAATAAGTTTCCACTTATTTATTGTGTAAATTTTTGACTGCACCCTCAACTATTTCTATTAGTTTAGTACTTACAGTCAACGAATTTCTTCTCTAACCAAAAATTATAGTTTTCTCCCTTTAGGAAAATAATAACCAGTTAGAAGTACAAATAACGCATTAAAGTACCTTTAAAAAGGTATTAGTATACTGTGCCGGTCATTAATAATGACCATATTAATTAATAGAGATGAGAAGTACGTGAACGAACTAGTTTATTGAACTAGATCCGGAAAATGAACTATAAAGAGCGCTTTCTGTTTTGGTGAACTATAGTTCTTTTTAGTTCACACCACTCACCAGTTACCACACTCGGACAGGGGACCGTCGGAGTGTGATCTACGATCGAAAGACGAACTACTTAACTAAGTGAACTAGTTCGTCGTTACGTCGTTATTCATTTTCGGGTTTAATCGTGTTGTGTACTAGTTGCTATATGTGTAGTATGTAATAGTATGGTCTGTAATAGTTTGGATGCTTGTTTAAATTACCAATGAATTACAAATTTTACATTGAATGATTAAAAATAAGATATAACTTACGTATTCCTCAGATACACAACAGTTTAACCTAACTATTTATTGTAGGAATTTTCGGCCACGACTGTGGTAGGGTTGCATCGTGAGAAGAGGGAAATATTAATACCCACAAGGGTCAAAGAAAGTTGAATGGACATTTCCACTGCATATCTGACAGAAACGCGCGCCTATCGTAATGTTAAATAAATTAAGACCAGTCATTTTAATTATATTGATTTTTTCTAGAACCTTTCTAGTTTATTTGACCTCTCAGTTCCTCCCCATTTTTCCATAGTTCAATTCCTCTCTTAGTTTAGTACATTTCTGGTTCTTTTGAAAAATGAACTATGTTGTTCATTTGAACCAGTTCATTAGAATGAACTATCTCAAAAGGATTGAATCCGTAAAAAGAACTACTTTTCCCACCTCTAGGCATTGTATTAGCCAGGTAACGATAAACAAGTCATATAATAAGAGTGAATACTGAAGAAATCCCAAGGAAGCTGTTGAGTGAACGGGTGTATGGAGTCCAGGATCCATGCTCTATTTTGCCCTTGATTAATATCAAGCTGAATCTTCGTGTATAGCTTCCTTTCGATGAGACGTCCAACAATTTCCTGTGCGAAAATTCTCGATTGTAGTAGCTAACAGAGGTAGCAAGGATAAAATATGTCGATTTGATGATTCTCAAAAATTTATTACTGACTGGTTTTTTTTTGTTAAATCTCAAGATAATTATCTAAATTATTTGAAAAAATATTTGTCCTATAAAATTCATGGTTTGATCAAAGAGACTCCTTCCAACATGCATCGATATCGAGGTCATCAAAAATGATTACTAACCAGCTGATTTTTTTTTAAATTTAAATTGGAAGGAGGGGACTCTTTGATCAAACCATACATTTTGTTTGATTTTTTGATTTAACAAAAAAAATACGGAGTAGAGCTTTGGGGCTCCACTAAGCCATCGAATTCTTCTCGTATCCAATCCCTACAATCCAAAATCCTTCGTAAAATCCTCAACGCTCCTTATTTTGTTAAGAATATAGTCATCCATAACGACCTTAATGTCCCATTTGTTGCTGATCTGGCCCGATCCCGGTATCTATCCTTTCATAACAAACTTCATTTCCACTCAAACCCTCTAGTTTCAAACCTAGCTTCCTCTTCAATTCCCGATAATCCTCCGAGGCGTCTGAGAAGAAGATGGCCACGTGACCTTCTTAGTTGAACATGCGATTTGAGTACTACCAGTGGGTAGTTTCTCTACTTGTCATTATATCATGTCATTATGTATCACTCAGCCAATTTACTTGTTATATTACTGTAATATAGTTGTAAATATCAATAAATAAATAATAAAAAAAACAAAAAAAAAAACCCAGATTTTTGAGAATCATCAAATCGATATATTGTATCCTTGCTACCTCTGTTAGCTACCACAATCGAGAATTTTCGCACAGGAAATTGTTGGGCGTCTTATCGAATCGAAGCTATTCACGAAGATTCAGCTTGATACTAATCAAGTGCAAAAATGGACCATGGATCTTGGACTATAGTGGAGTTGGTCGTCCAAAACTTAGGTGGGAAGATTCCGTAGCATAGACGACACATCGAGTCCCAGGACAGCTATATAAAGAAATCGATATGGTCCTTATGATAGTGATTAGTAGACTTAGATAATTAGTAGAGCTGCTCAGGTTGTGAGAAAGGGTGAAGAAGAAATTCCGAAGAAAATTTACAGATTACGCAAAATGTAGAGTGATTCGGCCTAAGATGAGGTGGATAGACGGAGCAACGGTGTTAGATCGTGTCAGGAACTGGAGCTGATATGATACCTGACACAAGATAAGACTAGCGTTCAACGAGGAAGAGGCCAAGACTCAAGCGTTGTAGATAAATACATTGACAATGAAAATCTTCAAGATAATTTATCGGAGTAAAACACTGAACTCTTGGTCGCTTGCTCACGGAACTTCAACGCACAGAAATGGGTGTAATGAATAGAGACAAGAGCAGTAATTTAGTTGTACTTTTTCAGAGGGAAGGGAAGCGGAGTGGTTTAGTGGTAGAGTAATGAGTTGCCATGCCGAAAATCCTGGTTCAGAGATGGATTATATGGGAACTAGGACCATCCTGGGGCTCATCCATTCTCTCAATAAAATGTTATAAAAATAGGATACCCAAAATAAGGGGGGAAATCAAAATGGGTGAGCGTGATCTAGCTCAAATCACCTCCTTGTAGAACCTTTGTCCATGAAACAGTACAGTCTTTACTATGTACTGAACCCCAGATCCATTCACGGGTTGTAGTGGTACAGGTTTTGTTTTCAAAGACCAAAAGGAAACTAACAACAACAAACTATCATGTTGCTCTTAGTTTTTGCAACCTTCTGAAAAAAACCAACTCAATTATTGCCTTTTTTTTTCTCTATTCATTGAAGCCATGTGGGGTAAAGAACAGCTTTAAAGAAGAGAAGGAAAAATGAAATATGAAATAGAATTTGTTACATGCCCTTAGTTGACCGATTCTTATAATAATCAATATATTTATATTTGTCCTGGCCGGGATTCGAACCCGTGTCGTCTGCATCTCTAGTGCAGTGCTCTAACCACTGAGCTACCTGGGGTCGTATCCAAGTCAGACAAATTCATTCTATTTACCGATCCTATATCCCTGTGTTGTCGCAATTTTTGCGATGTATACACGGGGAAGGTTAGAGCACTTCACTAGAGATGCAGAAGACCCGAGTTCGAATCCCGGCCAGGAGAAACCTTTCCTCTTTAAAATAAAAATATTTAAAAATAATCACTATTAAAACAACAATAAATAAAAATAACTTTTAATAATAATATATGGTTTTGCAATAAATACTGTGCACCATGATTTCACCACATCTTGAAATTTCGTCCACTTTAGGTGAGTCCACTAGTCAACTATCTGCCAATGATAAACACAAACACTCGGCGTTTTAGGATGGTGACACATCAAGGATCTTGACTATCATACCGCGGATTATAGATATTTTGAGTTCTGTGACAGCATTGCGTTTTAAGTTATTTATAGTCTGGTAAATAACTAAAGATTCGTAATATACTGCAACCGAAACTGGAAGAATTCAAATTTCATGTGAAAAAGGTAATACTAATTAAATGCTTCACATGAAACATTTAATTCAATTTATATAGTGTGCTTTCGAAATCAACCCTAAGTAACAAATTTCAACTAATTAAAAACGTCTTAAAGAGCTCAAAAATAACGACTATCAAATTGGTTTATAGCTTATCAACAAATGGGGCTCCGAGTTACCAAGTTCTTGTTCCCTACAATGAAGTATCTTGTTTCTAGACCCCTTGTTTAAATAATCTTTATTTTAATAAAAATAATGTTAAGATAGTGGAAAAATTCCAACAAAAAGCCCCTAAGCCTCCAAACTAAAACAGAAATTGAAAATATCTGTCCAATATTTCGCCCATTCAAGCATCCTCAAGGTAGAAAGAGAATACCAGCAAAGAAAAACATGAATAATGCATCCAAGAAACATCCCACCACCTCCAAGGCTCAAATGCAACTACTGAATCATAAGGAAGGTTACCAGACCCCAGTTGGATAAGGTTAGATTAAGGTACCTTGTCTAACCTTATCTAAGATTATCTAACCTTATCCAGCTGGAGTCTGGTAACCTTCCTTATGATTAATGCATCCAAGAAACATCCCACCACCTCCAAGGCTCAAAAGCAACTACTGAATCATAAGGAAGGTTACCAGACCCCAGCTGGATAAGGTTAGATAATCTTAGATAAGGTTAGACAAGGTACCATAATCTAACCTTTTCCAGCTGGGGTCTGGTAACCTTCCTTATGATTCAGTAGTTGCATTTGAGCCTTGGAGGTGGTGGGATGTTTCTTGGATGCATTATTCATGTTTTTCTTTCCTGTTATTCTGTTTCTACCCTGAGGATGCCTGAATGGGCGAAATATTGGACAGATATTTTCAATTTCTGTTTTGGTTTGGAGACTTAAGGGCTTTTTGTTGGAATTTTTCCACTAGCTTAACATTTATTTAAGGTCTGTTTTTCCCTTTTCATAAAAATAATGTTGTTACTGAGAATATTAAGGTTCTACGGACAGATGGTGAGGATGCGCCCAAAGTGATTAAATAGAGAAATCCTTTATAAAATGAGAGGATGCAAGAGTGGTGGGGGTTACATCAAACAGATGAGGAAAGAAACAAAAAGATTGAAAATAACAGACCAAGACTGTTTCGATAGGGATGATTATAGGAAGAGACTCAAAGAAATTAAGGTCCTTGTGGAAAAGAGAGATGCGAGAAAAGGAATAGGTGGGAAGAAAGAAGGAAGGAGAGAATGAAGTGAATGATATTCGCGTAGTCTCTAAGGCCGTTACGTGAAAACAAAATGTTATTACTGATTGAATTCTACAGATAGTTAGCTGATTAGAACAATTTAAATTTCGAGTGCATTCATCATTAATACTATATTAAACTAAACTATTTAAACTTCAGGATTAAATGCGATAAAGGGTCATCCAAAAAAAGTGAATATTCAAAAATTTTAGAAATAATTTCGTGCCTCTCAGCGTAAGGGAGCGTTAAGCCATTTGGAGGCTATTCACTGAGTTTCTTTGAATAAAATGTACTCTCTTACGGATGATTAGCCTCGCAAGAAAAGCCACGTAACCTCGCACAGTGGAACGAATCACGCATTTGTTGGACATCGGACCAATTCTCTAATAACTAAATTTGTCCTTTATTTTGATCTTAAATTATACTTTATACTTCTTCTCAACAAAATCCATAGATAAATTAATTGTGAAAATAAATCTTATATGAAAAATTCTGAATTGAAATATAAATTTTTCTAAAAACTCATATTTTTAAAGCAATCCACTGTTTGAGGTAATGCATTAAATTAATCGTGCACCTACTGGAAACTCATCCATAATAAGATATTTTAGGTAAATAAAACTTGGGATTATTTCAAACGTCTGGGATTTTTCGGTGAAAATTGGGGGATAAAACTAAAATAATCAATTGCGAAAATCGCTCAAAATCGCCCAAAAAACTACCTTCACAGTAAATAACTAGAATGTTTGAAGTTTATTTTCCATTAGTCGGATTCTGCTACTAGATGCTATTTTCCGAGAAAATGATTTTCTTCTTTTTTTTTTCTTTTCCGGGCCTTGAGAATTAATTTAAAATAATTTCTGTTGATATTGGCGTCTACTTTTCTTTTGTTTACCAATGTTTGTTTACATTCATTTACCCGGATCCTTATCTAACATAATAGTATTAACAATGAAACTTAGTTTGTGTGTGGTATTTGAACGACATATGTGTAATGGTGCACATAGGTGCAATAGTCCCTACAACAAATCGTCAAGTTTTTTAATTTTTATTTATTTATTTTTAAATTTTTATTTCGTTATTTAAATAAAACAATTTTATATAGGCACCTACATTTAATATAATTTTGAAGTGTCAATTATACCTAGTGAATTAACTAACAAAAGTAATTATCAATTATTATATTCATTTTGTTTAATAATTAAATTATTTGGTTTGTTACTTTTTCCTTCGTATAACTTTATTTAATACCTATGTATCTGTCTTTCCATAGAATACTGTATTGTACCCATTCTAGTAGTATATAGGTAAAATGTTAGATAATAAATTATCGAACATCGAAATATCAAATCTAGAATTTTTACACGTTTCCCCTAAAATGTTTGATCCTGTTTATCATATAATTAAATAGTCCATTCAAAAAGCTTTAAAACCGTAGCAATAGCCTTATTCTAGGAGAACCAGAAGCGGAGATATTAATGAATGTCCAGGCCTCCCTAACGCTCGACCCACTGTGCCTCGGGGCAGCTGGTTGTTTGGTTGTACCCTCCAAACATGGGTCTTCCCAGGGAAGGTGGCCCTGAGGTGTGTACTGTACGTGACCTTATGTCAGAATAATTGATTAGTATACTGTTCTGTTGTTTACTGATCTCGGGAGTTCGGGGATTCGTTAATCCCCACTAATCTAGCACATAGACTAGTCCCTGCTGAAAATATCATCTCTTTGTAGGTGTATTTCATTTCAATCTCTAGAATGTAAACAAATTATAACATTCTAGTAATTTTTTTCTTAACAAAATAATAACAAACACTGTGAAAAGTTGTGAAATACCTAAAAAATAATAAACAGAGAAAATCATACTACATGTGTCCACACGCTATTGTAATCTGAGAAGGATGAAAAGAGAATGGTGGAGGAGATGAATTTTTGACTGATGAGAAACTGTAGGAGCGAGACAGGGGGGGGGGGGGGGGAGTAAGTACTGTTCACTCTCATGCTTTATTTCTGGATTCTTATTTCATGAAATCTTATTTGAAAAAAATAAAATAATAATTTCATTAATTAATAATGAACTGATTATTTATTTATTGATTTTATAGTAAATTAATTAATCTAAAAACCATTATTTTTATTAAACACTAAACAGTAAAGTATATCATTGATAAATACTGCGCAAAAATGAATAAAGATATTGCTAATTTTGTAGTTTATACTTTACCAAGTATTTATATTATTATTCAGAATGTCCCATTTCAAGTGGATCAAACGTTTTTAACTTTTAAACAAAACAAAATTCAGAAAAACGTTTCAAGTAAAAGTTGTAGTTATTCAGGCCTAGTTTGAAGAAATAAAAAAAATGGTCAATATCGACCTTCAAACAATGTAGTTTCCTCTTGACCCCTGTTTATTTTTATTTTTCTGAAATGTACAATCCAAAACATTCTTCTTCTACTTTCGTGGCTCTACAGCCCATAAATGTGCCTTGGCCTCCTCGATACCTTTTCCAGTCCTCTCTGTCCAGTGCAGCGGCCTTCCAGTTCCGGACATTTAATAGACTTCTAGAGTCCTCACTGACTCCATCCAGCCATCGCAGCTTGGGTCGCCCTACTCTTCTTGTGCCCTGAATCTTTTCATCTATTACTCTTCTGGGCCCTTAAACTCTTGCCATTCTGGCCACATGGCCACATGCCCAACGCAACCTACCAAGCCTTATTGTTTTGACCCCATCCGGAGCCTGGAATAGACTTGCCAGTTCCGCATTGGTACGTCTTCTCCATGCTTCTCCCTCTCTAATTGGTCAATAAATTCGCCGAAAAATCCTCCTTTTAAATGCCTGAAGCAAATTTTTCCTCGGCTTTCTTTATGACCCAGGATTCTGACCTATCTAGAAGGACCCATCGCTATACAAAACATTAACATTTATAAAATATTAACAGTGGCTGGAAAATGTAGAAAATTAACAATTTTTTCTATAAAAACGTCGAAACAGAAGTTTTTAAATGTCAAGACATTTTCTGAAAGATTCGAAATACCTTGATTAATAAGTTATTACGACTAAAAACTCTTAAATAAAATAACTTAATGCTACATTACGTTTCCTCGTAAAGGAGGTATACTGAAGTAGTGAACTTTGAATGCTTTTTCTACTTAACCTATGAAAGATAGAAAAAAAATGTTAAATACATTTTTTCCATGTTTTGATTGTACATTTCAGAAAAATATAAATAAATGGTGGTCCAGGGGAACCTACATTGCTTGAAGGTCGATATTGGCCATTTAAAGTGAAAAACCAAAAAATGTTTTTTTTTATTTCTTCAAACTAGGCTTGAATAACTACAACTTTTACCTGAATCATTTTTTTGAATTTTGTTTCGTTTAAAAGTTAAAACGTTTGATCCACTTGAAATGAGACACTCTGTATATTTCATAACTACATTAGCATTTAATGTAGTATAATTTCTAATACAATAGAAGTTCAGAGGAGAATAGCATTTGGTTGGAACAAGTTCTGGTCTTTGAAGTACATAATGAATGGAAAAATAAGTATTTACCTAAAACGACAGGTTTTCGGCAGATGTATTATGTCAGCGGTGACCTATGGCTCCCGAACATGGCCTTCGAAAAAACACCAAGAGAAGAAGATCAAGGTGTGGCAGAATAGCATCGAAAGAAGTATAATGAAAGTGAAGAAAAGGGACAAAATCAGATGCAAAAGGTTATAAAAAAGAAACAGTGCTCAAAGACACTCTTGCAGATAATAAAAAGCAAATGGAAACGGGCTGGGTCAGTGGAAAAGGATGAGAGGCAGACAATTGGAGAGATGGAGAGATCCATATAGGCTCTTGGGAGGGCCCCTCTGGTGGAGAGCTGTTAAGGATAGAGATGTGTGGTAGAAGAAATGGTTGGCTCTTACAAATCCCGCATCCCAGTAGGGCTAGTCTAGTCAGGGAAGTGTTGAAGGAAGGCCTATGCAAGGAAAAAAGATGTGTGTATAAATATTTATATATAGTGTAAAGAATTGTTTTTTATGTTGTTTGTAAATTTATGTTTTATAGTAATTGTATAATTTACGCATAAATAAATTCTATTTTCATTTCATTTTAATTTCTAATAAATATTAATTTATTGAGGGTATATAAATCTACTTTTCTCCCCATATTAACATACTCCTCGGAATCTTGGGCGTTGACCACCAAACATAAAAGTAGGATCCAGACTTCAGAAATGAGATTCCTAAGGGAGATAGAGGGGAAAACAAGACGAGACCGAATTCGCAACTCGATCATTAGATCAAGCCTCGGAGTGGACCCTGCAGAAAAAGCCATTGAAGAAAACAGTCTAAGATGGTTTGGACATGTTTTAAGAATGGAAAATAACAGACTGGCCAAGATGACATACGAGGCTAAGGTTGAAGGAAGAAGGTCCAGAGTAAGACCCCGACGTACCTGGGAAGATGGTATTAAGGAAAGCATCGCAAAGAGAGGTCTGCAATGGAACAGAAGGAGAGCAATGGTAGAAGATCGTACGGTGTGGTCCGGGCTATACAGAAAAATACCTCACACTGCAGAGCGGTAGAGAGGAACGACTATGATGATGAATAAATATTAATGCTTTTTATAATAAAGATAATATTAAAATGCTAGGAAAAGTAAATATAACCAAAATTAGTGGTTTACCTATTCATTTTTGCGAAGGTTAATTTCAGAATTAAGAGCTAGCCTATCAAACCCAAGCACAAAAAATAAAATCAAGGGCTGCCAAATTTATCAAGATGGAATATGATATTTATGCTGGCAAATTTTTTTTTAAAGTTGGACAAAATATGTTTTTACTATAAGTTACATTATTTTGTTCCAGATTTATTTTCTCTCGAAAATTGCTGAATCGGATGAAAATACAGTAAACTGTTTTTAATAAAACAGAAATATGAAAATCATTTTAAATTTTTTTCTAATCTTATAAACAAATGTACCACTATAACCCATAGAGGGTCTTAGGTTCTTGGATAACGGTTGTGGAAGGAGGACAATTGTCCTAGATCACGCTCAACCGCCAGATTGTGCCCCTTAGTTTTGGTAACAACTTTGTAGAGACTGGGTGAGCCCCAAGGCCTATATCGCTTACTATCCATCTCCGGACGTTAATAGATTAAATAACATCTGCCAGCGGCAGGATTTGGACCCAGGACCATCAGCACGACAACTCAGCGCACTATTTCTAATCTAATCTTAATATTATCAATTATTCTATCTTTCTAATCAAAATTAATTTTAAATGAAAATAAATTGGTAAAAAGTATGAGTTCAAAAACAAGATAAGAATTGAGGCCTTGAAAAGAAAAAAGTAGTAATTAATTATGTAAATATGACCGAAGTTGAGTAGCTCAATGGTAGAGAACTGAGTTGCCATGCCGAAGGTCGCAGGTTCAAGTACGACTGATGCCGATAATTTATTTAATATATTTATTGTACCCTGTGGGATCTGGAAATTCTCCTGGGGCTCACCCTGCCCCTTACGGGGGGTAAACCTGGAGTTGAGCATGATCTAGGGCAAACCACCTCTCAGCGTAACCGCTGTATAAGAAACACTATAGTCTCTATCACGTAGTGAACCCGAGACCATCCATAGGCTGCAGTGGTGCAGATTTTTTTTTAAAGAAGAAAAAAAGGCGTAACTAGGAACTAATTCCCAATTGAAACATTCATTTTTTGTTGTCATAACAGTTTTTTGCTTCTCCTGCAAAATTAGCTTTTTACGACTTACTACCTTCTCCATATCCACACCACAATTAATCAGTAGCAGCTGGAGGTAGCACATAACTAAACTGACCATTTATTTTTTACCTCAAAACGGGACGTGTTTATATACGGCTGATAGCAGGTTAACAATTAAATATACACAACTTTTTAATGTTTTTCATTTAGAAAAAGTATAACTTAATACCACCATTGTGCTCTATAATTATATTCATATCAATATAATTATTTATGTAATAACAAAGTGTGAAAATAAAAAGCTATCTTCAGTTCACTAACTTTATTAAAGCAAAGTTCCTCTAACAGTAGTAGTTTAATTTAATATGCGACATATTTAAAAAAAATGATGTTCATATTTTTTTAGAGAAACAAATGTGATTTAATAAAGTTGCTGATTATTTTAAATAAGAATACATTTTATTGAAAAAGGGAAAGGTCAACAGAGACATTAAATAAATGTTAATACATCAGTGGAAAAATTCCAACTAAAAACGTCAAGTCTCTAAAGTAAAACAGGAAATTGAAAATGGTTTTTAGTTGGAATTTTCCCACTAATATATAAACAATAAATTTTCTTAGTGCGTTTTTTAAATAATATTTTCTATTAAGCTCGTGTCAATTTCCGTGTGGTTTGGAAAAACGGGACAATTTGGCGTTCCGGAGTTTTATTTGGGGACAACGGGACAGGTGACAGAGAAAAGGGACAGTCCCGTTCAAAATGGGAGTTATGGTCATTTAAAACATAACCCGAGCCTAACTTTATTTGTAAATTTTCCAGTGTTACTTGTGTGGACTTACTTTAGAAAGGAATAATTATAACAAAGAACAACAATAACAAATAAAATAATAACGAATAAATTGTTCTTGTTTTTATCTAACCATGACCGTCATTTCATGGTTTACTATATGTATCAACCATTAATTAATAATATTTTTATAATAAACATTTATTGTAATCAACGGAATCCATAATTGGTAAGCATCACGGAGCAAATGCATCCAAAAGCTGCCTCATAAATCTAAAAATACCTGGAATCTAATCCAGTCCTAGCGTAAATACAGAGCATCCTGACAAGGTAGCTCCAACTTAGTGGTAAAGATGCATAATATTCAATAAGAAAAAAAAGGTAAATCAAAGAAATTATGTTATAGTATGTAGTAAAGTATGTAGTAGGTAATACATTACTTATTATAAAGTCATATTCTTTTCCAATTTAGGGAGTGGTGTAGATCGCTGAGTTGCGGTGTTGAAGGTCCCGGATTCAAATGCTGCTGTGATAAAATAAATAATTTTAACTTTTAAGAGCCACGAATAGACTCATTGAGATTAGCAGACCCTCATAGGGCCCATCCAGACTCTATAAAGTGAGTACCTTTAATTGTCGCCTCACTTCAAAACAGTTGTCTTATAAACTGTACAGTCCCTACCATGTACTGAACCCAAGACTCTTCATGGGTTGCAGTTGTACAGTAGTAGTATATCCTCTGCTAAGCATCGCCGATAAAATATTACATCACTGAAATATTTTTTAGAGCTATTAAATTATTTATTCAAATTAAAAAAAATCTGTTCCACTTAAATCGTGAAGGGTTCAGTACGTGGTAGAGACTTTACTGTTTATTAGACAACGGTTGTCTTTATAGAGGTTATTTGTCCCAGGTCAGGCTGAAGTAGAATCCCAGATCCCAAAAGATCCACCCCAGGCTGCTAAAATATTAAATAAAATCTGCCAGCACCCGGATTTGAACCCAGGACATTCTGCTCGTCAACTCAGCTCTCTACCGCTGAGCCACTCCGCTCCCTATTATTTATCATATATTACTTATATCAATATATCATATTGGTATTTAAATCATGCTGATCACAATCCATAGTTTTCAGAAGAAATTTTCTGGCCAGCTGATGGTACCTTCACCAGAAATCCTCTTAAATAAAAAATAAAAATCATCTCTGGTTGCATGATAACCATAAACTCAAGTGTGAATATTTCCCACACAAAAGTGTTTGCGAACATCCCCCCTACTTAACCCTAAAACACCCTGTATATCTACTATCTTTTTCAGAGATTATACTGTCCTCATAATCATGTCTTTTCCATGAAAAATTTTAGTGAATTATATTAAATCACTAAAAGTTGCTGCTCTAGAAGGAGCATGGTGAAAAATGAGGAGGGACGACTACTGGTGCTGGAGACGGACGTCCGAGTGAGATGGAGGAATTATTTCCAAGGACTACTAAGCCAGGCATAGGAACAAATAAGTGTTTTGGAATGTGACTCGTATGACAGCCAAGACGAAGCAGTACCACCGGATGGAGAGGATATAGAAGATATTGTTATGAAGCTAAGAAATAACAAGTCACCAGGATCAGATGGCATACCTGCTGAGTTCCTGAAGGCAGCTGGCAATGCTCTAACTAAAGAGCTGCAAGAACTAATTGCTCAAATATGGGAAGAGGAACAGATCCCGATAGACTGGAAAGAGTCTATTATAGTGCCTGTCTACAAGAAGAAAGGAGACTCTACAGGATGTAAAAATTACAGAGGGATAAGCCTACTGAATACTGCCTATAAGATATTCTCGATAACTCTGTATAACCGCCTACTGCCCTATGTTGAGAGAAACATTAGAGAATACCAAGGAGGGTTTAGACGTAATGGTAAATGGCTCAATCACAGAAAAATTTAAGATTAGCACAGGACTTAGGAAGGAGACTCGCTGGCACCTCTACTATTCAATATTGTAATGCAAAGTGTCATTAAAAGAGCAATATTACTGATGGAGGGAACCATCTTTAACCGTAATCTGGGTATTCTTGCATATCCTGATGACCTTGTTTTAGTTGGAAGATCGCTGATTATCTTAAAAGAAGCTTTATGGAGGCTGGAAGTGGAAGCTGGAAAAATGGGGTTACAGGTGAATGAGGAGAAAACCAAGGTCATGGTAATAAAGAATAGTAAACAAAACCGACCACCTCATAGATACACGTTTGGAAGATACTCTTTCCAACGAGTGTCGTTTCCAGTATTTAGGAATTTGGATGAGGAGGAGGAAATAAGAGCCAGGATAGTATTAGCTAATAAAGCACTTTTTGGGATATCAAAGCTCCTGAGAAGTAAGATCCTTAGCCTAAAGTCCAAGCTGATGATATATAAAACCATCATTAGGCCAGTAGCGACCTACGCTTGTGAAACCCTCACACTGAATAAATCGAGCGTGAAAAAGCTGAATAGATTAGAAAGGAGAATTTTACGGCAAATATTCGGCCAAGTTCGAGAAAACGACCAACTCAGGATCAGAAGGAACAAGGAGCTGATTGAGTTATATGGAGACCTAAAGATATCGAGCTTCATCAGGATTCAACGCATCAAGTGGCTGGGCCACTTATATAGGATGGACGAAGAAAAAACAGCTAAAAAGCTGTATAATGGAAATCCGGATGGAGGAAGGCCCAAAGCTACATGGAAGGATGCCGTCTGTGAAGATCTGAGGCTAAGCAAGGTCTCCATCACTCGAGCAGGCGATCGGGACGCTTGGGGTAGAGCGGTTGAACAGACCAAGGACTTCTTTATGAGTCTGTCGCGATAATAATGTTTATATTAAATCACACACTAGTTTAAACATAATATTGACGTTTGCGGCTTATTTATTCGCCATTTTTTAAAAATACTTATAACTTAACTGATTTAAGACGACAAAAGACTGAACAAACGTCGATAAAATATTACATCAATAATTTATATATATATATATATATATATATATATATATATATATATATATATATATACATATAGAGAAAGAGAGAGAGAGAGAGAGAGTCTGTGTAAGGAGAAATATAAATTTCAGTACGTGATAGAAACTAAAATAAGAAGGTATAACATGGAGGAAGATGTTTGAGTGAGTATTGGGAAGAAATCGGCACGGTGTTGATTGGAGGCAATCAACACAGGAGGCTTGACGGTTAACATCGTTTACTGCCCCTTCCAAATCTCATCTCTCCCTCAGGATCCTATCCAGAGTTTTTCCTGGCTTCCTGCCCTGCTATTGGACAATAAGAGGTATGGATTGCCTGGTTCGTATCTAGGAGTACTGTGTATAGGATTCTATTGAATAGATACTCGAGAGTGTTAAAGCATTTGTACTACTTCAAGCTCAGAGCAAGGAGGTAATATTGAGGAAAGATTAATTTTCTATAAATTTGCTACAGCTTTTGCAGTTTTGCTACAAATTTACTACTAAGTATTCATATTTACTATAGCAGTGATATGGATAATATATAAAAAACAAATTTATTCTGGACGTAAGAAATCAAACTTTGACGTATAGTCAAATATTAAAAAATATTTTATAATGATAGTTTTTATATAAATAGTTAGCTACACCGAAAACATATTCTATGCAAGGAATAACCTCCTATTTATAAATATATTTCCATAAAACTACAATATACTGAATGTATGATAAAATCTCGCAGACTGACTCCCATGTCACAGAATAATCTGTTAATAGAGACCCATCCTTTCGGAACATATCACACACCTACACAAAATCACTAACCCGTATAAATCTACAAAGTGGATCCATGATAGAGTAGCTTCTAATGTTGTCACGATTTTATGAATAGAGAACCACATTTACTTATAAATAAATCTTTTAAAAGATTAATTTATTTGAAGAAATTATTAATTCTTATTATTATTTATATTAAAAACTTGATGGCGATGTAATATCTTATCGGCGTTACCTAGCAACGGATCGAGGATCTGCTCTTTGTTTAGTCTTTTGTCGTGCTCGATCAGTTAAATTATAAATATTTTTTAAAATTGGCAAATCGCTGTTCCTGATTCATTTAAGCCGTTATACAAAATATAGCACTGTATTTGAATTTAAATGGAAGAAATAGAATGCATCGACTTAAAAAATAAAATATACATATTCCAAAAATATACAGTCCGCACTGGATGTATCCATGGCAACCATTGAAAACACCTGGCCAGAAGATTCCAGCAGTAGTTAGAAGTTACTTATAACCTTTACTTCATGTTCAAATGTTATGATTATTATCAATTTAATACACTGTTCAAAGTATCTACCGTTTTTTTTATTTCATAATAGTTGGCGACGAGGTAAATAAGTCAGTTTTTTTTCTTATAATTTCATTCAAGTCCTCCAGATAAATACGATATAAGATGGATCCAACTCAATTCAAGGAATTTCTGAAGAACTTCAATGCCACTATGTCAAATCTGAATTCATCTATCCAGCAATCTACACAGGAAAGTAACCCTAGTTCTAGTCTTAATCCCTTTGAATGTTTTAATGTAGAGGGAAACAAAATTTACAAATTATTTGGAAAGATTTCAAAACTATTGGTCTCAAAAAAATGTTACCAGTAAGAAAAAAACACAAGTTGTAACAATCCTTTTTTTTATAATCATTTGTAATAATCTGAAAAATGAAAATGATCGTGTGTTGTAGTATAAAAAAATAGTGTTATTAAGAGTTATGTGTATATTTCGGTAACCAATTGGTCAAGAAATAATTGTTTTAACTAATATTTCGAAGTATGTATGATGATATATATTTGTTGAAATGTTCATATATTGATGAAATGATACACATTTCCTAAAATTACACTCTGTGTTTCATACTAAAACTCACAAATATTTTTATTTTCGAGAATATTAAAAAGGAAACCAATGAAAGGTTAAAACTTGTTGTAATTTAAGCTTGAAGCGACAAGCTCCGGAACTGATAAATATAATAATACAGTTATAATATTAACATAAATTAAAAAGTATAATAAAATAGAGTTGGAAAGATGAAATTGTTTGCTAAAATAGTCGGTCAGTTATTAAACTATTGACCTATTTGACAGTGCGCCAGAACGTAGGGCACTATGCCCTGTATTGAGAGTCTCTTAACACGTCTAGGGTCTTTTCCTAACTCTTTCCGAGGATTGCTTTGATATATATTGTAATCCTGATTGGAAATATAAGAAATATTATAATTAATATTGGATAAGAAATTGTTCCGAGTGGAGGTCAAATAATAATTTGTTAAACAGTGATAAAATATATATTAGAAACCGACGTTTCGGCCCAATGTGCAGGTCTACGTTAGGCCTGGATAGAAAATACACAAAAAAAAAACCCAGTAATACTACACCCAGTGAACGGGTCTGGGGTTCAATACATGGTAGAGACTGTACTGGTTCATAGACAACGGTTCTGCTAGGAGGGGACTTGTCCTTGATCACGCTCAACCGCCAGCTTTTCACCCCTTATTTTGGGTTTCTTGATCGTTCTGATGGCCTCTATATGAGTTCTAAAAATTATATTTACTATGTTTTCCTCGTCATAATAGCTAGGAAGTTAAAGAACTTAAAAGTTGTGAGAAGTGTGATGTTGGTCCCCCGTGTTTGTTTTTTTTACTACCGAACTATTTTCAAAACCCTATAGAGAAATGTAGAACTTCATTTTTTGAAGGGGGGAGTGTTTATTAGAACCCTTTAAAAGATCAAATCAAGTCGATATTTAAAAAATCTTAGTTCAAATTTGAAAAAGATCTTGAGTTATTGATGAAAAAAAAAATTTCGCCTTTATATAACCAAATACTAATTCTGAGAGAGTGATTACTTATGGATAGACATTTTTTTTTTTCAATTTCTCATTTGGGAAATATATAATATATATAAAAACCTGTACCACTACAACATGATCGGGTCTGAGATTTAGCACATGGTAGAGACTGTACTGTTTCATGGACAACGGTTCTGCAAGGAGGTGACTTGTCCTAGGTCATGCTTAACCGCCAGATTTTTTTCCTTTATTATGGGTACCCTATTTTTATAATATTTTATAGAATCTGATGAGTCCTAGATCCTATATGATCCATCTCCGGCAGCTTTCCTCAATTAAATAGACAAATAAAAGTCTTGCCCGCAACGGGATCTGAACCAGGATTTTCGGCATGGCAACTCAGTGCTCCACCACTGAGCCACCCCGCTCCCAAGGAAACACAACAATTAATAAATATTATTTTATTAAAATTAGTTCAGATTTGTATTTTGTTGGTCGGAAACGTCTGTTTCTAAAAGATAATTTACCACTATTTAATGAATTATTTCCACTCAGAACATTTTCTTCTTCAAATTTATACAATCAAATAATAATTCATCTAAATTTAATGATAATAAAATAAAAACCAGGATATTTTCCAAAAAAGAAATCGCAGATGATGATGTATTTTTATTTGGGCTATGAAAAAGGCTCGCACAATTTTAAATTTTTCTTCTTAT
Source organism: Troilus luridus (assembly GCA_964056705.1). Classification (NCBI taxonomy): domain Eukaryota; kingdom Metazoa; phylum Arthropoda; class Insecta; order Hemiptera; family Pentatomidae; genus Troilus; species Troilus luridus. The sequence continues at coordinate 10,713,696 of OZ057413.1, read as the reverse complement.
AATTAAAAAAAAACCTGTACCACTATTCATCTAAAGAAGAGTCGGTACATAATAGAGACTGGGACAACGGTTTTTGTCCCTGATCACGCTCAAACGCTAGGTCCCCCCCCCAATTAAAACCAACTCGAGACCGATTGTCCACCGTGCGTTATTTTATGTGCTGTAAAATTTTAAAATCCGACTAAAGCAGACAATTATTTAATCTGTTAACTAATAGGGCCTGGGGGATCTGGAGAACTTCAAAGGGCTCAACTAGCCTCTATAAAATGGGTAACCTTACAACACTGTTTCTACCCCATACTTAACTCAAGAACCTTCAATAAATTTTTTTAAATATACGATAGAGATAAAAACATCTAAATAAATAATCTGGTTTCCGATGTTCTTGATCACCTCTACAGCCCCGGTGAAAAAATGTTTAAGTCTAATTTTCTCCAAAATGACTTTCTTGTACTTAAGTAAGCGGAATCGTGTTATTTTCGTAGTGAATAAGGGGCTAAGTAAGGCATTGGCTTGAAAAAGAGTTATTGTTTATATTACAACTCCATTTCAAGCCAAAAACTACGAGAATGATAGGTTTCCGGTTATCTGAAAGAAGTTAACTCTCTCTGGAGAAAATCATACTTAACCACTTATTCACCTGGGCGGTAGATTTATTTTAGTAATGTTTTTGTCAAAAATTGTATCCAAATGCTTCTGATCCATTATTCTATATTGTATATCCAAAGTTATCTTACACTGAGCCTAAATATCTCCTTTAGACATATATTACATAAAAAAATAAACAAATAATTCTGGATTGAATGATTTTTATAATAAATAAAATAATGTACATTTAAAGATAATAAGGCTACCAGTGTAGTGGCTAGCATAACGAGGTACTATTCCCAAAACCGCGGGATCATAGCGTTTTTTTTTAATAGAGAAACAAATCCTTATTTAAGCTTAACAATTTATTTAAAATATTCTGAAATACACTAGTACATCCAAAAAAGCAGTGAATCATTGTGAGTGGTAATAAAGCATTAAATGGGCGAGGGAGCAGCTTGAACTGCTATAACGAATGGAGAGAGTTTAGTGGCACATGCCACCCGACGGTCGATCCGCATTAGCATACGTCATTAATACGCAAAAATCACACGGAATAATGGCATGATAATGGCATGCCACTGGTGGAAACCCCCGTCCCAGTGGTATGTAATCTAGTGCCAAAATTCCACCATGGTCTGTAATAAAGTATACGTTAAACCATAATTAAAGGTTTAATTACTTTACAACTACCGTCAGTTGAATTTTTATTATGATTTGTTCGTTTTATCAGAGATAATAGTTTTTAAGCCATTACTACCGTATTATATATATTATTATTGTATGAAAAACTCACACAGACTGACTCCTATGTCTCTGAATAATATCTTAATAGATTATAATATAATAACATCCATCCTTTCGGAACAAATCACACTTCTTCACTAAACCGCATAAATCTACCAAGTGGATCTATGATAGAGTAGCTACTAATATAATAAAGTCTTTAACTGCATGGTAGATTTTACCATTAACTGCATCAGCCTGAGATTGACAGTGAACTCTCAGTTGAATGGTTAAAGAAAGGGCAACTGTTCGGAGAGACTGATGGTTTTACCGTAGCCATACAGGACCCTAAATTTCATTGAATAAATTATAAAAAAAAAAGCTTTTAAAACAGCTATATTTTTCCGATGTATATTGCTAATATTCTTAACAATGCCAACAAACTGAAAAAAGCAAGTAGCTGATACGTATGGCGCCAGCCAAAAAAGCAAAAACTGTGCGGGTTAGGTATACTTGAAGCGCCTTCAACCACATAAATAAATTGTATTATAAAAATAATATATACATAAAGGAGAGCCAGTTGTACCTTTATAATAGTATATACCTGTACATACAGTAATATAATTGGCCAGAATTATGCCGAATATCGGTGGGCCAAGGGAAAATCGAAGGAAGCTTCTAGCTACTGTAGGCAACTCAATACTTTTGTACGCAGCACCAATCTGGACGGAAGCCTGGCAAGTGCAGTCTTATGCTCGTAAGGTTGTCAGTGTGTATCGAAGAAGTGCCCTGCGTGTAGCTCGAGCTTTTCGCACTGTTTCCTATGATGCTGTGTGCGTAATATCAGATATGCCTCCGATAGATCTTTTGGCAGATGAACGCAGTCAGATTTTTCGAAGGAAACGAGAAGAGCCGAATGCGCACTGGGTAACGTTGGCTAAAGATGAAAGAAGTCATACCCTTGAAAGATGGCAGAGACGCTGGAATGCCTCACCTTCTGGAAGATGGACACACCGTCTGATACCCGATATATCAAAATGGATATCACGCAAACATGGAGAGGTAGATTATTATCTCACCCAACTGCTCACAGGGCATGGTTGCTTTAGGGCCTACTTGGCTCGCTTCGGAATAGAAGACCGAAAATCTTGTCCTACTTGTGATCCCGTGGATGAAACAGTGGAACATTTGTTCTTCTGTTGTCCAGGTTTTTCTCAAGAAAAGGAAGAGCTTGACATAAATTTCGGAAAGAAGTCATCGCCGGAAAATATTGTCACTTTGATGATGACTAGGCAGGAGCATTGGAGTGCTGCAGCAGACTATGCAGCGCAAATCGGAAGAAGGCTCAGAATACAGGGGCGAGAAAGGAGAGGCCAAGCTCTGGCTAATCCGACATAAGTTGTCCAAAGAAGAAATAGGCACATAACCCTTCTCCCACCCCACGAAGTAATGCTTGACGGCTGTTCCGTGGGATGGTAAAAGGAGAATTGGGAGGTGGTTTTTTAGGGAGTAGGAATCTCACACTGTTGTGTTATTACACTTCGTCTTATGAAAGATTTTTCCCCTACCCAGAAAAAAACCCAAAAAAAACCTGTGCATACAACAGGATATAATTGGAGGAATTATTCACGCGAAAAACTGTGCTAAGACCAAGTTTAATAGTAAAATAGGAAAATATATGAGGAAGAAACTGGTCCGGGTTGAGGTCAAGAAATTCTCTTTTTAGATAAATAACCCCCAAAAGAATTATAATGACTGTATTTGATGTGGGATATAGGCAGTCTGAGGCTGCAGTCAATATAACACAAAATAAGAAAAATTCATTCATTATGAGCTGACTTTTCGACCTACGTTGTAGGCCATCTTCAGGGCTGATAAAAGCCGGACCCAATATCATCTATATGCCAAAATATGCCCATTTTGTGCTCACCACAAATGGATTGTTGGCAAAGCTGACAAATCGAATTGCTTTTTCGATACTCCTTCCATGGACAGGCACTGCACCTACGTCGTTTAAGGTAGACGATTTTTTAGGCTCCTGGTACCACAATGTCTTTTTGAAGAAAAGATCTTACATCTTACAGTACGATCTTACGAGAAGGTTGAATAAGTCCTATGACTCTCTAAATGCAGCGAACTTAATTATTAATTATTCAAGTAATACCCTTCGATTTTTCTGAGGCAACTAATGCTGTTTTATTTGTATAACGTGTTAAAATTAACTATATTTTTATAAGGGGAGCGAAGTTTAGAAGTACGCAGGGTTCTTGATCACTGAGCTTTAAGTATTGAATTGGAGACCATCTGGAAGGACTGTGAATTTGATAAATTATAATAATTATAATTATTACTAGGAGCTCACCTAACAGCGGACCAACCCCCAGTTTACAGATTAAAGCACTGCCCAATTAATTGTACAATAGTGGGTTGTTAACATTTTAATAGGAGTACCTCGATATTATTCTAGAATGATTAGTTTAATCGTGTTTAATCGAATGATTAATGTAATCCTAGTAATGGAGACGACATTGATATCATCGGGTAAAGGATACTTCGCGGCGCAATCCTTGCCGAAAATCCTGGTTCAAATCCCGCTGCAGGCAAGACTTTTATTTAGTATATTTGCAGCCGGAGATGGATAATATAGGATCTAGAACCCTCCTGGGACTCACCCAGCCTCTTAAAGTGGGTACCAAAAATAAGAGGGGAAAATCTGGCGGTTGAGCGTTATCTAGGACAAATCACCACCCTGCACAACCGTTGTCCGTGAATCAATATTGTCTCTACCATGCACTGAACCCCAGACTCGTGACGGGTTGTAGTGGTTCAGGGTTTTTTAAGGTACCCACTTTATAGAGACTGAGTGAGCCACAGAAGGTTCTGTAGATCTTACAGGGTTCAGGTAAGTCTTTTAATAGATTAATAAATTATCTTTCGGATTTGACCGTAATCTTCAGCACAGCTACTCAGCGCCTCGCCACTGAGCTTCCTCGCTCACTCAAATGAATACATCATTTTTTATTTGTAAGCACAAACTTAAAAAAAAAACTAACCCACTCCATAAGATAAATAAATCAAACAAAAAATTGAAGCCATCATTTCGACATTGACGCTAAGCACATCTCTAACATTAAATTGAACCTCGTACGTTTAGAAAGACATGGACAATGTGATCGAACAATTTAACCTTGGGTGTTTATCGACACATAATCGAAGTATGGATTATTTCGGTTGGCATGCGAGATATGACACGACATCCTCGATAGAATTTGTAATGTAAAATGACACGCAATCGCTAATAGTGAACAGAACGAAATAACAAAAAGGGGAAATTCCAAAGCAATTTCTAGTTTATTTGATTTTATTTATAAACATGTAACAATCAATCTATGGTAATATTTTATAACCTAATATTACCACATTAAACAGAATGCACATATTTACTTTTTACGGATCTCTATAATAAAATTTGCAGATACGAAGAATGCACATACCTAACTTATATCTTATCAACACATTTGTAGTTTCTTATACTTTTAATTTTTCTCAAAGAAATAGAGCCAAGTGATTTATGTTCGCGCTTTAAAATGATAATCTACATCAAAATGTAGATTATGCTGATAATATTTATTCTTATTGTTATTTAAGGATGTAATTCTCTATAGTTCGTTTCATTTTCTTTTTTATTTGTCATGAAATGGAGTTTTAATATAACCAATAATATTAATAAAACGATTCCGCTTCCCTAAGTACAAGAAACTCACTATGGAGAAAATTCGACTTAACCACTTATTCCCCGGGAATGTATACATATTATTAAGTCCTTTCTTTTCTTTTTTTTCAAGCCCAGTCGAGGGAATTTCTTAAAGAAATAAAGCATTGTATGAAGAGATCAAGATCAAATGTGGATAAAAATTGACTTTCTAACATTTTTTTGGTCATTTTTGTCCAACTCGACACTTTGCCTTCTTATTTCTCATGGTTTTAATGCGGTTCTGAACTTGATATTTATAGAGAATAAAGCATTTCTTGACTAAACTAGTGAAACATATGAAAAACTCAATTTCGATATTTGGAGTTCTACGCTTTTGGCCCTGAAGCCTCATATATTATTCAGCTCTTTTTTCTATTCATAATTTTTTAATATATTTTTTAAACCCAACCTTCAAAGGATATGCATGATATTAAATATTAAGGTTATTAAATTTTAAAAATTATTAATTAATGTGGATAGAATTCTACATAAATTGCTAAAAATAAATAAATAAAACATTATATATTATCTATAAATATTTTTAAAGGTTAGTATCAAATCTTTTCACTTAAAAAAAAAATATTCACCTTCAAAAGCACAATAAATAAAAAATAAATGATATATTATCAGTTATTTCTTTTATTTTTTTCTATTTATGATTTTTAAATATGTTATTCTAACCCGATGGTCAAAACATAAGCATAAATTACTTGAAGATTAACTAAATAGATGGAATTCTCTATAATTTAGTTGTTGCTAAGTTAAATTAACCTGGCAACAGGTTAAAGGGTAATTGTCTTCAATTGTTTAAAAATCATCTTTTTATACAGATCTATAATAATTTCTCAAAATGAATTTGTTAGAACTATATTCCTTAATCAAAGCCAAAAAACTGTCAGAAATTTGTTTTTAACTATAATAATTTAGTGGGAGCGGATTGGCTCACAAAGGGAGCGGGGAGTGGCTCAGTGGTAGAACACAGAGATGCCATGCCGGAAATCCTGGATCAAATCCCGCTGTAGGCCAAGACTTTTATTTTGTAGGACCCTCCTGGGGCTCACCCAGCCTCTATAAGATATTATAAAAATAGGGTACCCCAAAATAAGGGGGAAAAATCTGGCGGTTGAACGTGAAATAGGACAAGCCACCTCCTTGCAGAACCGTTGTCCATGAAATAGTACATTCTCTACGAGGTACTGAACTCCAAACCCGGGTTGTAGTGGTACTGTTTAAAAAAAAAAGTTTTATGTTTTAAGTAGAGTGGACCGGTGGTAGACCGGCTAAGTTGCCGTTCCGAAGGTCTTAGGTTCAAATCCCACTTGCGGTCAGAATTTTATTTGATCTTTTAGCGGCTGGATATAAATCCTAAAGGATCTATCACGCGGTTGAGCGTGATTGAGAACGATCACCTCCATACACAACCGCTGTCTCTATCACGTACTAAGCAAAAGTCCTTCCATAGGTTGTAGTGGTACAAGTTTTTTTTTATAATTTAGTATTCTAAAGGATCTATGACCTTATTTATTAATTCGTTCTTTTTATAATAAATGTCTCATATACTATTCACTAGGAATTACTATAGTATTTGAAAAGTAATTGGTGATTTAATTTAGTTTTAGTAAATTTTACCTAAAATAAAAAAATACCCAAAATAAATAAAAATATTACAACATCATATATTACTCAGTTCTTAGTTATTTTTATTTCAGATTTTAAAGTAAATTTTAGTCGTCAAAGGATTTGTGTGAATTACTGAAAGACTCGAAAACATAGTGCCATACAACTATCGAATCATAATAGAATGACTGAAGAAAAATAATTCTATTTTCGCAGAATAAATAAAGTATTAGGGAAAAGGCTAGTAGAGCTTGAGTAATCACACTGGATATCCAGATCAATAAGGTCATCAATTACTGTCCCTACCACAAATTTGTTACTGCACCAGCTCTCCATTTGTCTTCGTCACGGGCCAACTTCAAAACACTAAATAAATTACAAAACTCACAATACCCAGAGCTCTTGAGAAGTTTTCAACAAAGGAAAATATTTACTTAGAAAAAGGAATGAGCTTTCGCTATAAATATATATTTACGAAATTTAATAGTATGCCAATAGTTATATTGTCATACGTAACAATAATAAAAATAATTAATGATATAATGCACATGGTACATGGTACATGTAACATGGTAGAGACAATACTGTTTCATGGACAACGGTTGTTCACGGAGGTGATTTGTCCTCGGTCACCCGCAACCACCAGATTTTCCCCCTAATTTGCAGGGTGTGGCGCAGGAGGGTCCTAGATCCTATATGATGCATCTCCAGCTGGCAGCATACTAAATAAAAGTCTTGCCTGCCGCGGGATTCGAACCAGAATTTTCGGCATGTCAACTCAGTGCTCTACCATTGAGCCACTCCGCTTCCAGTGTATAATGATATACGTTACAATAATACTCTTTTAACTTGCTTCCAGGTTATCTAGATCATATTCAGTAGTCTACTATATAGATTATTTATCATAGCTCTATAACATTTCTCAGATTCTGTTAATACTAGTTTGTCTTTCCATTTGTCACTTTATGCTGTTACGGATAATCGGAGCCACCATGGGCCGCTCCCCTACGAGGTAACGAGATCCGCGTACTCTTGAAAATATCCCTAACATTTTCTTTCATAATTTTTTAAGCGAATAACGATGAAATAAAGATTATTCTGTTGTAATGATACTTGAGTATATTTAGATAAAATAAATAACGAATTGTTTTCTCATTTTAACTGATTTTCCGATGGAATAGTCAATTTAAAACAAGAAAATTAGTACAAGCGAATTTTTGGAAATATCAAAGAATCCTTAGCCCAATGGTTGAAGAGTCTTATAGAGTTTAAGAATTGCAGAAAGAAGTTACAACTTCATCACGAATCTAATTCACGTAAGTAAATAAAATTGTTTTACGTATTTAATGTGCTACTCAGTGAATAACTTGGCTAGTACCATAGCTACGAATTATTGTTGATGGGGGCTTTATAAGAGTACTGGATGGAAATATAAAGAGAGAAAAAAAATACTTCTCCACCGCATCATTAACCAAGAAAATTTACTCCACAGGCAACGATAAATGGGTTCACAACAGTATCATCTGTGATCACAAGTGTCTATAATCCCCAAATTTTATGTTGATGAACAAAAAAAACCAAGGGTAATTTTATAACTTTTTCTCAAAAAACACCATTATATACCAAGGTTTTAGTTAAAAATAAAAAAAATATATATGTGTAAGATTGTAAATTATTTTGGGCTGGCAAGACTCTGTTTTTTGAAATTGTGAACCCATTTATCGTTGCCTGTGGAGTAGATTATCTTGGTTAATGCAGAGGTGGAGTGGTATTTTTTATATATTTTCACCCACACCTGTCAAATAGAAATAATTGATAATCAGGGAATCGGCTGACTGGAAAATAATACAGAATGCCATGAAAGACATTAAGAAGAACAGTAGCCAGCGGTAGCTCTCCATTGCCTTGCTTTAATTCCCTAATGTAATAGATCCCTCATCCACTTTCTTTTTAGTCTCCTCCTAGTGATCTCAGGTATGAGAGACGAGGCCATTTGTTTTATTAATGGGTTTGGGTGTCCGTGTAGTTTTTTTTTTAAAGTCTTTGTAGTACGTTCGAATGAGTTCATCCACCGATTGTCTTTTCAAGTCTGTATGCAAAGTTTTGTCATTGACGTACCATTGAGCATTGGTGATAAGTCTTAGTACTTTTGACTGAAAAGTTTGCAATCGTTTTCTGTGAGTTTGTTTAGCGTCGCCGTAAATTTGTAATGCACATGTTTACGTATTTAATTTCTGTCTTGAATCTAATTTGGAGTTCTTCCTGAATAGCGAGTACATTAATTTGTAGTGATATAGTGATTGGCGTTTCATCTTAACGTGAGACCCCCATGTCATCCTCCTATCAAATGTAAGTCCAATGGACATGGACATGGACCAAGTTGACTCCAACTGTCTTCGGGTTCATGGCAGCACTGGTGCTACTGCTGCCTCACACCATGTATTTTTATCGACCTCCCAGTCTAAGTCCGCCGTGTTCAGTCGAATGCAGGGCCACCTCGAGCAGGATGCGGTTCTTCACCGTGCATGGACGGTCCTGGGTTTTCAGTATCCTCAGAGTTTCCACTTAATTAGCTCCATGAACTCCTCCAATACGCCCCTGAAAATTTGCGAGGACCATTTTCCAGGTCTACACTAGACAGTCCTTCCATAAGAAATCATTGACGGCATTAAAAGTTCGCGATCACTGTTACTGCATTCAGTGGAGCGAACTATCTATATTTATAATATTATAACAATAGAGTATTAGATAACATGATGACACTAAATAAAAGAAAAAGAAGGAAAGTAGAAAAGGCACTCACGGACTAAAGAACATGCATCAGAACATAAGAAAACAGAGAACGTAAGCTTGAGCATGTGAAGAGGATCAAGAACACTCTAAAAAAAAAAGTTCATTGGAAGAGGAAGAGGACAGACTGATGGAGTGGGAGCAGGAACTAAAGATGGTGCAAGTGAAAAGGAGAGGGGACATCACAAAAAAAATTGACATAGTGGACTGGAGAGGATGGGGCCAAACAGACTTCGACAGTTTGATGACGTGGGAGCAGGGACTGAAGGCTCAGTGGTTTCATAGGGCTACTCTGATTGCATTAGTAGCCAACCATTCCTGCTACTGGATTCAGTGAAGCGAACCACCCACTATAAAAAATGGGCAACGAAACCACAGGCAAAACCTCATGGGTGGTTTGGAATCCTGCCTGTCTCAAATTAAATATTTTCTTCTTCTTTTACTTCCTCCAAGTTCCTTTCTGCTTCGAGTTGTTCTACCTCAGGATCTATCTGAATTTTTCTCTGTCCCTCCCCATCTTCGTCGTCTCCTGGAATCTTCCCAATAACCAATCGATACACTTGATGTTCTTCTCTTACATATTTATTTTTTATATTCATGAATATGATAAAGAGCAGGGGCTCAGACTGTCTCCTTTGCCCATCAAGAAGTATGCTGTGGTACAATTAAAAAAAAAAGAAATTATATAAAAATAAAAATTATATATAAACCAATTAATTTATATAAATTATATTTCAAAAAAAGTACAGCTTTTTTTATCTCTCTTTATTAGATTAAAAAAAATTAGTGATGTAATATTTGATTTGGGGTTGCCTAGCAACGGATCGAGGAGTTTGTTTAGTCTTTTGTCGGGCTCGATCAGTTAAATTATCAATATTTTTAAAAACTAGCAAACACAAAAACACCTGACTTTTTTCAAGCCGTTAAACGAAGTACTGTTTTTGAATTTTTTATTTATTTTATTTTATTATTTATTTATTGATATTTACAACTATATTACAATGATATAACAAAAAAATAGGCTAAGTGTGATACATAATGACATGATATAATGACAAGTAGAGAAACTACCCACTGGTAGTACTCAAATCGCAGGTTCAACTAAGAAGGTCACGTGGCCATCTTCTTTTCAGACGCCTCGGAGGATTATCGGGAATTGAAGAGGAAGCTAGGTTTGAAACCAGAGGGTTTGAGTGGAAATGGAGTTTGTTACGAAAGGATAGATGCCGGCTTCGGGCCAAATTAGCAACAAATGGGACATTAAGGTCATTATGGATGACTTTATTCTTAACAAAATAAGGAGCATTGAGGATTTTACGACGGATTTTGGATTCTAAGGATTGAATACGAGAGGAATACGATGGCTTAGTGGAGCCCCAAAGCTCTATTCCGTAAGTCCAGATGGGTCTAATGATTGTCGTGTATATGAGTCTTTTGTAATTAATTGGGAGCTTAGAGCATTTGTCTAGTTAATGTTGAAGTAGCCTGAAACGGCGAGCTGTTCTTATCGTTTCAGTCTAGTATGAGGATTACTAGTTAAACGTTTGTCAAGGTGTAGTCCTAAATAGCGGAATATGTTTTTTAATCTATAAAACAAACCTAAAGTGAAAACTTAATGTCTCAACTCAATTGTTTATTTGTTCATTTGTTCATTCAATTGTAAGTGGGTACTCACATTCTAATAGGCTCCCTAGTTGTATATAATATATGGTTACTGAGATCTGAGATGGGATAGCATCATAAAGAACGAATGATCCGTCGAGATGAAATCGGGAACAAAATCACAGAAACTTGTTTCGGAATATTGTATTTCTTCCTGTGATTCATGTTATTTTTGCGATTTTCACTCCACTCGTTGTAGAATAAATGTTGCGCGAATGGCTCAAAAGTATTTACAAGCAAGAAACCTCAAGGGAAAAAAAACACCTAGATAAAATAAAAAAAGGTTAAACAATCACGTTGGTAAAACAGATTCAAACAACTGTTCTAAAATTAAAACCGACTATCAGATTGTGTAAACTTTCTAGAACAGGATAAAAATAAATAACAGAATAAAAATAAATAAAGTTGGTTATTTAGATTTTTTTAAAACAACAGAGGTTTATAAAATAGGGTTATTAACTACTACGAACATATACTAAATTATTTTGGGGTATTCGATTATATTCTGCTTTGAATAACTGAGAAACCTCACCAAATATTTAAATAATGATACCATGAATCCGAAATAATGAAAAAAATATAGAATAATATATTACAGTACTATATTAAATAAAACCCACAAGGTTATAAAAAAAAAATTGTACCACTACACCGTGAACGGGTCTAGGGTTCAGTACATGGTAGAGACTGTACTGTTTCATGTACAACTGCAAAGGGGTGACTTATCCTAGGTCACGCTCAATCGCCAGATTTTTTCCCTTATTTTGGGTACCCTATTTTTATAATATTTAATAGAGGCTGGGTGAGCCCCAGGAGGGTTCTAGATCCTATATGATCCATCTCCGGCTACAAACAGAATAAACAAAAGTTTTGCCTGGAACGGGATTTGGTTCTCATAATATAGAAGTAATTTAATTTTTATTCTTTGATAAGATTATGTGTTTAGTATGGAATATGAATTAATAAGCTAATAAGTGATATATGTTTAACCAATACAATATGCTAATGGGGTGTATAAAAATGACCGTTTCCCCTTTCCCATGGAGAGAAGATGGCGACTAACAGTATCTTTCGACACACCACACTCCCTGGCAAGTACTCGTGGGCGGATTTGACTCAACAGCTTCCTTCAGAACCTCATCAATATCAAATTTTTAGCCATAAATATGATTATTTTACATGACGCGTATTATGTAGTAGCTCTCTTCCATTATGTTTTCTTAAGAGAAGCCGTATTCGCAATTATAGATAGATGCATTAATGGTTTCATTTATTTACAGGTCCAACAATAAATACGAAATGATGTAAAATTCAATTTATCATTATATTTACAGATGTTAATATAAGAGTCTTCCCTCAACATTTCTCAGCATTGAGAGTCATCATTCGGCGATTTATAGGAAACAGAAAAACCAAGACGGATTGTGAACTCAACTATCTCCAACCCTTCACACACACACTCTCATACACAAACAGTTTTTATCATCAAATAAACAAAACTTAATACATGTTACATGTGGTATAAAGGATGCCATAACAACAAACTATGTCCAATATCGTTCTCAGCACGTGCGGGGCCTTAAGATTAAAAAAAAAAATTCTTGTTTATGCCATTCTTTGTATTGGACCTAAAATGGTGGTCCAGAGCATGTGCGGGGTTAGGTACTCATATACTACTGGTATATGTAATGGTACTCCAATTATATACCATATCATGGGTAGTGTTATACTACATATTCTTCGAAATTACTTAATGTAAATGGAATTTCGCACCTATGTGTATTAAGAGGAAGCAAAAAAAAACAATTACCTTTGGAAAGGAGAACTGTTAATTTTAAAGCCAACGTTTCGACTAACTGTCAACACTTGAGCCCATTATAAGCCCTGAAGAAGGCCTCCAATGTGGGTCGAAACGTTGGCTTTAAAATAAACCGTTCTCCTTATTTAAAATAATTTTTTCTGACCTCCATCCAGACCATTTTCTACCATACATTTATATAAGGCAAACTAATATTATTCAAGAAGTAAAGTATTTTATCATAGTTTAAACTAAAATTACGGCTTATACCGTTAAAAATATTGATAATTTATGTGTGTGAATTTTAAAGATATGATATTCATACTAATGGACAGACATTGAATATTTTAATTTAATTTTAAGGCTGTCTGTTTCAATCAGTACAATTAAATAAAATTTTATTATCTATGTTTTCCTGACATTATAATAATACAATAACTTTAAACTCCTTTTTTAGAAGAAGACAAAAATTCTATAGCAGGATGTGAGAGGCGGCACGGAATAAGAGAGAGGAAGCTATCGACCGCCCCCGAGCCCCCGGCCAGCCCAGCCAGGTCCCCATTCCCCCCATAAATTTGAAAGAAGAGACCGTATTTTGCCTTGGAGCTCGAGCACGTATCCAGTTCACTTCAATATTTAAACAGCAATCCACTTAGTTCTTCGACCGATACAGGACTCTTATATTTTTTTAAACAATCCTGTTTTTGTTTTTTTACATTTCCTGGTCATTCGGTCATCCGACCGAAATAAATAAGGAAATTAGAATTTCACCAATAGTTTGATTTCACGAGGAAGAAAATGATCCTGGTGTAGGTAAAAAAATTCTCTTTAGTAGAGAGAACTGTTTATTGGAGAGCCAAAGTTTGTGCAAGTATTTCTTTGGTGACCGATTCCAAGAAAACCCTCCAACAGTATCAAGTGACATTATTTGGAAAGGCTCAGTGGCTGGACCCGATTGTGAGAGAAGGCCGATAGCTCGACTACGACGGACTTTGTTTCTAACACAAATCTGGCAAGTTTTACAGATGTTACGAATTGCTTTGTCGAAACCCTTGAAGTAATAATGCGTCCGAATCGTGGCGATCATGCTGTAACAATGTGTCCGTAATGGTCATGAACCAGCTGGATGATTTTATTTCCTAATTTTGGAGAAACAAGTATTCTCAGTTTGACTTTTAAACTTTTAAGGATAATTCCTTGCTTATAGTCAGTCCATTTTGCTACTTTCAACTCCGGAAGGTGTTCAGCTTGGTCTTTTAATATCTGAGATAGATCGATTAGGCTCACGAACTTGATTGCATCTTCATTATTGAAATATTATGGAACCATATTTCTTGATAGTAAGTCGACTTTTCAATAAATAATGTTTAAATTAATATACAAGGATTTCATCTGATCTAGCCTTAGCCTTCAAGTTTTCTAATGGCTTATAAAGTTATAATACATTTCGACCCACATTACAGGTCTTCTTTAGGGCTAGGATGGAGGCAAAAATTAAGCTCAACTGAGTTGGTTCTCCAATAAACAGTTCTCACTGCTAAAGAGGATTTTTTTTACCTCCACCAGAATTGTCTTCCTCATAAACATATATATATATATATATATATAAGGCCAATCATTATCATTCAAGTTTAATTTCACATTAGATACTTAAATATAGAATATTACGAGCCCTGAATGTGGGTCGAAACGTAGGGTTCTAAATAAATATTTTATCACTTAAAGTAATTATTTCTTCGAACTCCAACCGGATAATTTTCGTCCCTAAAAATAAAATAGTATATATTTTTATTTTGAAGAGAAAAGATTTGCCCCCAGCCGGGATTTGCTCTGACCATTTGACCCACCGGGGTCGCACCCTACCTAGGACAAATCTGTTCTCTTCACCGATCCCATACCCCCGTGTTCTAGCAATTTTGTGATGTATACACGAGGAACAATGTTCGTAGAACATTACTTTTAATTATTTATAGTTTATTACAATTATAAAAAAGAAAATATTTTCCCCCAGCCGGGATCCGAACCCGGAGGTCCGGCTCACCGTGGCAACGCTCTAACTATTTGAGCCACCGGGGTCGCCCCCTACCTAAAAATTTATATCTATAAAATAGTATTATTGAGATTTCGTTTAAAATATTTGGAGTTATAAAAATTTATCTTACCGAAAAGACTATTTCTGACTTATAAAGATTAAGCGATCCAACAAGTTGATCGAACAACGTACAAATTATTTAAACCAGTAAGGGTACTATCGGTCCTAAGCGTCCTTATAAGATGACATAATCAGTCGAATAAATTTTACATAAAACAATATTGCTTTAAAAGTAAAATAATACAATACTATCACGATTATTATAATTATAATGTATTATAATATAATATACTTATTATATTATATTGTATAGGTTTAAATTATAACTGCACCATTGCGAACCCTGGCGTGTCTAGTATTACGTGGTAGAGACTGTACTGTTTCGTGGACATTGATTCTACATAGGTGATTTGTCCTAGATCAAGCACCAGATTTTCCCTCTCATTTTGGTTACCCACTGGGTGAGCCCCAGGATTATCCTAGATGCATCTCCGGCCGCTAACAAGTTTAAATAAAAGTCTGCCAGCAAGCGGCATTTGAAACCAAGATCGTCTCCTAAAGAACTGATTTTTGACTATTTATTAAAGATTAAAAAATAAAAGAGTAACGCTTGAATTAATAATGAAAAAAGTATTAAAGGCGTAATGAGGGAATACAAAAACACCCGAAAAAATCAGCTATTCTCCAACCCCGATGAAAATGGCGGATCATTAGCTTCTTTCGATGTCCAAAGAAACACCAAGAGTAGGGAGGGATGTTAATTGGAATAATTAACATCCGAGATGAGAAGTAATTATACGCTATTTTAGCTCGGTAATTGCTCCTAATAAAATAGAACTATTTCTTGGATGTTACAATTATTAAACAGTTACAATATCATAAATTACAACATAGGATGTAATAGATGATAAGTATGTGGGGGGTAAATCTTGATGATGGATGCCAAAAATTAATTACGCACATTTAAATTAATGTACACATTTTAAATTTCTCATAAAAAGCGTCAGAGTTATTGTTTAGCAAAAAATTTAAAAAAATGTTCACGTAGGCTTCCGCGGTCATTAATATTCTTCTTCCGGGATGGACCGTGTCAGTTAATGAAGAGCGGATGGTTGGAGTCAGGGTATTTATACCTGGTGGGCGTGGTCTCAATCGAAGTCGGCCTTCCCATTGGTTCGCGTGTATCTGCCGTGTTGTGTTCGTGTGTGTTCGGTGGGGTGGGGTTCATCTGTATGTGGATGGGTCTTGCGTTGGATGGCCGGATACCAGTTTTTGCTAAGCTTATAGCCATCTTTCCTTTTGAAATTGTTGGGCTCTTTGACAATTTCGATGGCTTCTCTTATGTTACGGAGATGGTAATTAGCTTCTTTTGTAAGTATGGTAGTGTTTTCAAAGGGTATGTGGTGGATGGTGTTGTAGAAGTGTTCTGCTACAGCCGATTTTTCTTTCTTGAAATTTTCGACACAAAATATGCTCTTTAATTCTTTTATGGATGGTCCTTCCTGTTGTTCAATGCAGACCTTGCCGAAGGAACAGGGTATACTGTAAATGCCTGGGGTACGTAGCCCCAACATGTCTTTGGGATTCAGTAGGATGTGGGCTATTGTTTTGTCTGTAGAGAATGTGGTTTTGATGTGGTGGTTCTTAAGGATTCTGGTAATTTTGGCAATGGTCGTCTGAGTTACAGGTTCATTGTCTGTTTGTTTTTTCTTGTTTCTTGTGCTTTCGTTTGTTTTCTATCCGGTTAATGGTTTCTCGGTCGTATCCGGTCTCCTCCAATGGGAAGGCCGACTTCGATCGAGACAACGCCCCCAGGTATAAATACCCCGACTCCAACCATCCGCTCTTCATTAACTGACTAACCCTGAAGAAGATCACAGCACGATGAGCGAAAGCTTGGTTCATAACACCAACATGACACGGTCCAACCCGGATGTAGAATATAAGAAGAATAGAAAAAAAGTCACATTTTTTCTGATAAAGCCCAAATCTTTCAAGACAAACATGTATACAATTTTATCAATTAACCAAGCGTCGTTTATGTAATGCAACGCCAAAGTAAACTATAACAACTGCGATCTTTCGTGATTGCATAACAATCTTCAAAGATTAGCTTTAGGACTCATCAAAATAATTCGTAAAATCCTCAATGCTCTTTACTTTGTCACGAATATAATATTATAAGTCAACTTAATGTCCCATTTTTTCCTGCATTGGTCTGAACTGAAATATCGATCCTTTCATGACAAACTTTATTCCCACTCAAGCCTACTAGTTTCAAACTTAGCTATATCTTCAAATCCATATCCACCTCTGAACCAACTGAAAAGAAGCCTCGTGACCTAAGTTGCATTATTTGAGAAATAACATTTGGTACATTCTCTGCTTGCCATTATCTCTTGATATTACTGTTACGGTCAAAGAGGGAAGAAGGATCGGCTGAGAGGATTAGACGAACAATGGGATCAAGCGGGGAGAATCAAGAAGAATCAAGGGATTATAGAATGGCGTATAGCCATCTGGATCGGCCTGGATGGGGCTAGGCGGTTCTCGATCTTCCGAGAATTGTCCCACCCCGACCTACCTTGCCTATATAAACAAGCCAGCTGTTTCGCCCGGGTCAGTCAGTAATAAGCAGTCGTTAACTAGTGACAATGCGTGTGAGTTACAGTGAGTTGGTATCAGTCTTTAGTAAGTAAGTAATGCTGTGATAGTCCGTGTGAGGATAAGTGTCAGTGATAATTAGTGGCCTTGTAATAAGTGTAATAAACTGTGTGTCAGTTTGTCATATTTGGAGAGTCTTACGGTCGGTGGACTTTCATTAGCGAACTGTAAGTGTTAATTTGTAATTATAAACTATAGTGTAATTTTATTGTATTTGTACAAATTTAGGTAAATAGTTAAGTTATTTAATATTAGCAATATCATATTGTATTTGTATATTATTTTAGTAATGAGATAACAGTTAGGCCTAGGTTTTAATCTGTTGAATATTGTTATTGTAAATTGATATTAGTTTAATAAGTTAATTGTTTTAAATAATTTCCTTGTAGTCTTTTTAATTTGTTAATAAATATTAGTATCTTGAATTAAGTAATAGTTTAGTTCATTTTACTTAAGTAGCCCGTAACATTACGTATCATTAATTATATTTACATGTTGTATTATTATGATATATTTGTAAACTTCAATAAATAAATTTAAAAAAGTTTTTTCAGATATATATTTTCGACGAGACATCACTTATAAGTTAGCTATATATTTTACGTCTCCTGGAATTCCAAACTAAACTCCTTTGGAGCAATTTATCTTTCGAGTGAGACAGCCGGGTTTACTCCTGTCATTACTTTTCCATTTTTAAAACCCCAACACATCCCCGAACCCACTTCAATGAATTTCAATTGGGGCTTGAATACCCTAAACCCTAAATAGAACTGCAATATACAGCAATTTCTTCCTTAACGCTTCCATAGCTTCTTGGAATAGCCTCATCTCGCTGATCGAACTCCAATCTTCTTGTACTGACCTCATTCTTTTGCAAAGAAAAGGAGGCAAGTCGATGGCAAGAGTACAATGGGATGTTTCGTGAAATATCTGCTAATGTTTATATTAAAATCAATATCAAAATGAACGTGAAAGTAATGATATTTCAGAAAATAACCCTTTACATATTATTTTTTAAATTAATTTATTCATTGAAATTTACAACTGTATCATAACAATGAAACAAGTAACTGGCAGGAATGATACATAGTGGCATGGATAAAGACAAGTAGAGAAACTAACCATTGGTAATACTCAAATAACAAGTTCAGCTTAGAAGATCACGAGGCCATCTTCTTTTAGTTTATGTTTAAGAGGAGAAAAACGTAACGGTGTCTATGACATGGGTATCGATTGACTCACACATATTTTTGTTTTAAACTCATTAAAATTTAAAACTAAATTATAACAATACAACAAGTAAATATAAGCATGAATGAAAAAGATCAGAAGCCTTTCATGAATCGAAGAGGTAGGTTTGAAACTAGTGGGTTTGAGTGGGAATAAAGTTTATTTATTTAAGAAAAAAGTCATGAAATGATTGATACCGGGTTAGGACCAAATCAGCAAAAATTGGCCATTAAGATCATTATGGATGATTCATTCGTAACGATAGGTTTTGGATTGTAAGGATTGGAAAGGTGAGGAATTCACGATTTCACAACATTAAATTCGTATTTATTATTTATAAACAATATGTAACAATGTAAATAATTTAAACTTGTATTTTACTTTATTTAGGTTACATCTATTTTGGTTTATACTATTTATTTTACTACCAAATACTTATTTTGTAATATTAATCATTAGCAAGCACGTCTGTGTATATTTTTTATTACTTATATTTTTTTTTGTTACTGCATTTTGTAATGCATTGCATTCTGCCTGACTGTCAGTAAGAAAATTAATTACCTTATTCTTGTGGTCCTTCATAGCGAAGGATCCTGCAACTATTGTCCATATTTCCGCTTGGAATACAGTAGGTGTCGTGCCCAGAGCTAGGTAATGGCCTGTGCCCAGGCATTTGTGTTAGTAACAGAATTGTATAATGATCACAACTGAGGAATGATACCTTTAGTTGTTATTAAACAAAATGCTTCCTCTCATGTTGTTATAAATATTTTTTATTTTAATTTAATTTATTGACATTTACAACTTTAATATGATTATAACTAGTAAATCTGCTGATATGTACATTATGACATGAAAAACACATGTGGAGAAACTACCCATCGGCAGCACTCCAATGTTATAAATATAAACTTAGATATAGCCCAAACAAATAAACAAAATAAAGATAAGATATTTAAATTAAATCAGCTGCATTTATATATATGTTAATATACGTATGTTTTATTTCGATTAATGACCGCGATATTTTTTTTGCAAAATTCTATTTTTTTCTAACCTGCTGCATTTCTGATATGTTGCAAGGGCATGTCTGAGTAGTGCAAATCTATATTTGCAACCAAAAAAACGGACTAGAATACTTTTTGTGGCCGAAAAACTTCGAAATTTTCGGAGTTATTACAGTTTTTGGCCTACATCTCCTAATCGGTGCGTTTTTGAAAAAAAAACTTGTGTAACCTTTATAAGTAGATTCAATTTTCTACAATTTGAGCCCAGCTCAATTGTTGCAGCTCAGTAGGTCGAACAGATCGTCAGTTAAGTTCCAATATACTAATTGTTAACCGGAATCTTAGCTCTTATAAAATTGTCGTGTCACAGTGTTTGTAACAAAACTCCTCCGAAACGACTTGACCTATTCTTATGAAATTTATTGTGTATATTCAGTAGGTCTGAGAATACGACGTAAACTATTTTTCATACCCCTAAGTTAATTATTAATTATTATATACTATAGTTTGATATTAGATGAATAAAATGTGAAATCAAAAATCTATTATATTCATTTTTTCATTATTTCTTTAAAATTAAAATTTTAACTAATATTGTTTAAACATATTATGACAGCCACGGCAACGCGTGGCCGGTTCAGCTAGTATATATATGAGCTAAAATAACTCTTTGTATAAACTTATAGAACGCAGTATCTAGGGCGTACTAATAAATAGACGAACACCTATAGGAACAAAACAACTATCATCAAACAATAACAAGAAGTGTAACAAACATAAGAAAAAGGCGTAAAAAAACTCGTAGTTAAGCGCCTAAATAAAAACCTTAAGCCTCTTAAGCGTTTGTCGAGATGTAATCCTAAGTATCGGGTTCGTTCTACAGGAATCAGTGAGATATTATTAAAGGAGGAGGACTCATTGGAGGAGGAGTCATTGGTTTCCTAAGAATGATATATGTGATTTGACTGGATTTGTTTCACATGTTATAAAAGATAATTACAATAACTTTGTTAAACAGCATTTGGTAAAAACTTCTGGAACATTAACACGTTTACTAATCCTAGTTTTACTGTAAATCCTTTGAATGAATTTTGCTTTAGGAAAACATGTTATGTTAATATCATCATCATCACATGGCGCTATGGTCCATGGAGGATCCTCAACAATTCTCCTCCACTTTGACCGATCTCTCGCTGCTCTATTCCATGTTCTTAACCCAAGGAGCTTAAGAACATCGTCCAGCCATCGCACTCTAGGCTTTCCTCTTCCTCTTTTTATGTGAATGTACCGCATAATATATTATTTGCATATTGCATCAGATCCATAACCGCGGTTAACTTCCTGAGTTATCGTTTCAGTGATTGTGACATCAACGCCTTGAAGAGGAAATGGCTGAAGGAAGATGTGTGATTCGAAATTCCCCTACATGAAGATATTTACTGTTTACTTTTAGAATTCTGTTTCAGGAAAAAAAACTATATAAAAGATTACAGCACTAAAGAAGAATAACAGTTTACATAAACAAAAATTATAAGAATGAAAAAGAGTAAATGATAAATTGTGAAATAACTGATGAGAAATATTAATAATGGCAAGAAATCTAGAAGATAATAAAAAATAGATAATAAAACATACTAAAATACTATATTAAATAAATAATTATGTTTTATTATCTTTAATTGTGTATGTTTTATTATCTTCTAGATTTCTTTGAACTCTCAACATTTCTCATCAATTATTTTGTAATCTATCTTTTACTTTTTGTATTTATTTTTATTTCTGTTTATTTTAACTGTTATTAACTCTTCTTTGGAGCTTGAATGTTTTATATACTTTTTTTCTTTTTCTTTTATTATCTGCCTTGAAGATGGCCTAAATCTTTGGCCGAAACGTAGGGACAAGAAAATAATTTATTCTTATTTTGTGTAAGTCATTGATTGCACTCCCTGATCATTTTATACTATTCTTAGAATTATCCAGTCAACCATTTCCATTCATTTTAGAATATATGGTGTACGTTAGCACGTCCTTGTACAAATACCGGATTATGCTTTTAGAAAAATTAAAATGGCCAACACGCTATGCTAGATGAATTTAGTCAAAATTCCCTTATCTCAAACATTTATCATTCATGATCCTAAAAACCCTGAGTGCTAGGCTCAGCTGATCGAATATACAAGCACGGCCTTGCCCTGAAAAAATCTAGGCCTAACATGATATGTTTTCTTACCCATTAGCTGATGAGAGTGTTTGAGCAAATCAATAAGTTTCAGCCGTTTCAAAAATCACATCAAACCCAAACATGCTTACCTGCAAAAAAAAAAAAAAAATTACAGTGATTTTGTTTATCAGTAATTATTAATGTAACGATAATCATTAAGATCAATTTTTATTGCACTACAAGTTTTTATTGAGGTAATTTTTTGTCTATTGCCTAGCAACGCATTGAGGAACTATTTTTTGTTTAGTCTTTTGTCGATATCTACCAGTAAATTATAAATATTTTTAAAAACTCACAAGCTACAGCTTCTGAATTATTTATTTGTAGAATTTAATTTATTAGTATAATGTTTAAATTTGTATGATCCAGAACGCTGAGTTTATATTACAGTTGCGGAAAGAGGCGAACTGTGATCTAGTGGTTACCATAAGAAACTATTAAACCCAAGATCGCGGGTTCGTAGCCCGCCAGGTGGTCCTGGGATTTTTTAAAGGGAGTAAAAAATCCTTGGTTATGCCGTCCTTCGGAAGGGACATTAAACGGGGGTCCCGAGCCTGTACAATGTCAGGTATCCTTTAAAAATCCCTATCGTAATAAAACCTGGATAGCCAAATTTAGGGCCACTATCCCATCGTCCGATTAGCCATAAGTAGTGATGTTGAATGAACAGAAAAACAGTTTCTGAAATAATTTAGCATTTTTCATTATTAAATTTTTCTTTTTCAGGCTACTTCAGCATTTACTAGATAAACGTTCTAAGCTCCCAATTAACTACAAGAGACTCATTTACATGACAATCATTAGACCCATCTGGACTTACGGAATAGAGCTTTGGGGCTCCACTAAGCCATCGAATTCCTCTCGTATCCAATCCCTACAATCCAAAATCCTTCGTAAAATCCTCAACGCTCCTTATTTTGTTAAGAATAAAGTCATCCATAACGACCTTAATGTCCCATTTGTTGCTGATTTAGCCCGAACCCGGTATATATCCTTTCATAATGAACTTGATTCCCACTCAAACCCTCTAGTTTCAAACCTAGCTTCCTTTTCGATTCCCAATAATCCTCCGAGGCGTCTGAAAAGAAGATGGCCTCGTGACCTTCTAAACTGAACTTTTTAATTTGAGTACTACCACTGGGTAGTTTCTCTACCTGTCTTCTCATGTCAATGTATTCACTCATTATATTTACTAGATGTATTGTATACAGTTGTAAATTTCAATAAATAAAAAAAAAAAAAAAAAAAAATTCTTATTTTTGGATTTTATGTGTCATCACACATTCGTTTGGGTATTTTGGGCATTGCGAAGGAAGCGGAAAACTTCACATTAAGATGATGTGATGCGGGTAGCATAGTATGTAGAGTTCTATGTAGCTATGTAGAAGGTCCCGGGTTCAAATCCAGACGTGACAGAATAATTATTTTATCTATTTATAATATCTACAGACCCGCCTGGGGCGCACCTAGCCTCTATAAATTGGGTAATTTTCATTGGGGGAAAACCTGTCGGTTGAGCGTGTACTGTCTCAACCATGTACTGAAACCAAGATCCTCAAGGGTTGCTGTGGTATAGGTTTTTATGTTTTCCATAAAAATAAGATAATAAAGCCCTTTTAAAAAAAACGAATACATAAAATTTTAAAAATACAAAAGTTATATTTATTTATCAATTTTGGTACCCATAAAAAATCTAATAACTCCAGCAGTCTTGAATTAACAGCTTTTTAATGAGTGTTTAAAATTTATCAACTTTTTTTTTTATTACAACCTTCAAGGAACAAAACCTTTAAGTGGATTAGAATGATAACGTATTCAGATATAAGTAAGGATATTTATAGATAGGTTATATGTAGAATACATAAGCTGAACTAAACAATCCATACTAAGAAAACAAGAACATACATTTTCATCTCTTCTATCTTGTTCACTGTAAGTTATATAGAGAGTAGGAGTCCGTTAGTCTTACTAAACGACTGGGTTAAAAAGAAAATATAGTGTGCATGCTTTCTCGATATATATCGATATATGATCTGTTCCCAATCGATTAATCTCCTCCTTTACCAAACTTTAGAAAAGTATAAGACTTTTTGAAATAACAAAGGAAACAATAAATAAGACAAGTTTACTAGGAATTAAAAGTAATAATTTATCACGAATACTAATTCTTTCGAAAAAAGGTAGGAGAAATACATAGATGATAACATCCTTATTTTTTATTATGTCGTTCGTCGGAAAGGACGTAAAATGGGAGTTTCAGGTACTTGTTAAAGATCCTTATCCTAATTACACCTGGATAGGCAACATTTAGGACACCTGCAAAGTAATATTAGCCACGACAGAATGAAAAAATAATCGAATTGCTACCGAATATATGATTTTATTACGTGTTATAGAGTTTTAGAGATGTAATATTTTATCGGAGCGGAGTGGTGGTAGAGCACCGTGTTACCACGCCGAAAATCCTGGTTTAAATCCCGCTGCAGGCAAGACTTTTATTTAGCCTGTTTGCATGGATCATATAGGATCTTGGACCCTTCTGGGGCTTACCCAGACTCTATAAAGTGGTTACCCTAAATAAGAAGGAAAATCTGGGGGTTGAGCTTGATCTAGGACAAATCACCTTCCTGCACGACCGTTGTCCATGAAACAGTACAGTCTCTACCATGTACTGAACCCGTTCACGGGTTGTAGTGGTACAGGATTTTTTTTTTATTATTTATTTATAGATATTTACAACTATGTTACAATAATATAACTAGTAAATAGGCTAAGTGATACATAATGACATGATATAATGACAAGTAGAGAAACTACCCACTGGTAGTACTCAAATCGCATGATCAACTAAGAAGGTCACGTGGCCATCTTCTTTTCAGACGCCTCGGAGGATTATCGGGAATTGAAGAGGAAGCTAGGTTTGAAACTAGAGGGTTTGAGTGGGAATGAAGTTTGTTATGAAAGTATAGATACGGGTTTCGGGCCAAATCAGCAACAAACGGGACATTAAGGTCGTTATGGATGACTTTATTCTCAACAAAATAAGGAGCGTTGAGGATTTTACGAAGGATTTTGGATTGTAGGGATTGGATACGGTAGGAATTCGATGGCTTAGTGGAACCCCAAAGCTCTACTCCGTAAGTCCAAATAGGTCGTATAATGGTCATGAATATGAGTCTTTTGTAGTTAATTGGGAGCTTAGAGCGTTAGTCTAGTAAGTACAGGATTTTTTAAAAATATTTTATCGAGCTAGCAACAGATCAAGGAACTATGCTTTTGTTTGAAACGTTGACTAATTATGAAGCTACCGTTCCTAACTACAAAAAATATAGTACTGATATTTAATTTAAATAGTAAATATCGAATGCATCGATTAAACAATAAAACAAGCTGTTTCTTATTCCAATATTTCGATTTTAGGATTGTAATCTCAATACAAGGAATTCAGTGAAACAAGATTGAGCCATTTTTTTAAACAATAAATTTTTTTTTTATCATTTATTTTTATTTATTGTTCTTTTGATGGTGATTATTTTTAAATATTTTTATTTTGAAGAGAAAGGATTTTTCCTCTCTAGTCGTCTGCGTGCAGTGCTCTAAGCCACTGAGCTACCAGGGGTCGTAACCAAACCAGACAAATCCATTCTCTTCACCGATCCTATATCCCGGTGTTCGAGCAATTTTTGCGATGTATACATGGGGAAGAATGTTCATTGAATATTACTTTAATTGGGATCTTGTTGGCTTACGTCAATTTTATATTTAAAATTGATTTTTATTTATTGTTCTTTTGATGATGATTATATTTAAATATTTTTATTTTGAAGAGAAAAGATTTGTCCATACATTTTTTTTTTTTATCTAACACTCTTTATTATTTTTTTCAATAAAAAATACTCAATATCTGAAAACAATACTAAGTGGGAGCTCATATTTTAATACGCTCACTTGGGGGATACTAAATTAAGGAGTTAAGTACCTCCAGTATCACAATTAAATGAATACCAGAATAATCTCTAAAATGGTGGTTGGTCCTCTTCGGATCACGTTACAACATTATTTTCATTCTTCTGATAGAGTTTTCTCTGTGCCTAATATCCCTTCATGCGTTTACGTACACCTTCCTTTAGATTCTCTGTCCAGCTTCATCCAATCTCTCAGGCCTTTCCACATCCTGAAGTCCTTGCAGATTTTTCACTCTGCTACAAAATTCACTTCCTTCTAGCATGTGAGATTCTAAAATATTCAACTTTTCCAAACCTTCTTTTACTCCTTTAGTCCATGTTGTCGTGGTCTTCTTTTTCTCCAAAAAATAGTGAATTATTTCCTTGGTAAATGTATGAGAAGTTATTTGAATTACATATTATCGTTTTAAAAATATAAGAAATGGCTAATTATAGACAGATGAGTCCAATTTGAAAGCCGACATGTTATTGTTGGGTAAGAGCCTGAGCTCGATACCATTTGCCAACAGCTGGCGATGGTCACTGGTAATGGAGCCCTCTGTTCTCACTCATTCATCTTACATGTATACATTCCCTGCCGATAAGTAACATTCCCTCAATATCAATTCCATTAAAAAAAAAAAAATGGATCTCCTAGAAAGAAACAAATTAAAATTTCTACAGATAAGCAAGGCGTCAATGTAAGTAACTTGGCTACTATTCTTGTATCAGTTGGATCTCTAACAATTATTTCAAAGCTAAATGCAAGAGAAATTAATAAGTTTTGTATAGTCTGTGAATTTAGAAAACGCTCTTTTATATAATCGGAGGAGGTTCTGGAGACGTGTAGTGGGGAGAAGGAAGTTACCCCACCTTACTGAAGGTCTTCACCATAGCAGGATCAAATAAAACTAAAAATTCGAAAAAAGTGTCCAAAAACAGGCCGAATATAAAACACAGTAACAATGGCAGATCCAAAATGAAATGCAGAGTAGCCAGGTCAAACAAAACAACAATAATAACTCCAAGAGAATGCAAAGATATTACAGTAAGAGTATACCAGGCCTCGATGAGGACTAAGGGTGAGTGAAGCAAGGTATGTAGTGGGGGAAAGATTTGAAAGATGTGATTTTCGAGAGGGTTGCTTACTAAATTGTCAGACTATACAACAACCAAGGATTACATTAAGTTCAACAATTATGTACAGTAATGATACTGTTACGGTCAGAGAGGGAAGAAGGACCGGCTGAGAGGATTATATGAACAATGGGATTAAGCGGATGGGATTATAGAATGGCGTAGAGCCTTCTGGATCGGGCTAGGTGGTCCTCGTCCTTCCGAGAATTGTCCCACCCCGACCTACCTTGCCTATATAAAAAGGCCAGCTGTTCGGCCGGGGGAGTCAGTAATAAGCCAGTGAGTAATAAGCAGTCGTTAACTAGTGGCAGTGTGTGTGAGTTAGTTAGTATTAGTATCAGTCTGTAATAAGTGCTTAGTGAGCAACAGTGACAATTAGTGGCCGTGTAATAAGTGTAATAAACTGTGTGACAGTTTGTCATATTTGGAGAGTCTTACGGTCGGTGGACTTTAGTTAGCGAACTGTAAGTGTTAATTTGTAGTTGTAAACCATAGTGTAATATTATTGTATTTGTACAAATTTATATAAATAGTTTAGTTACTTAGTATTAGCAATATCTTATATTATTTGTATATTATCTTAGAAATTAGATAACATTTAGTAGAATATTGTTATTGTAAATTGATATTAGTTTAATAATTTAGCTGTATTAAATAATCTCATTGTATTCTTTCTAATTTGTTAATAAATATTAGATTATTGAATTAAGTAATAGTTTAGTCCATTTTACACCCAGTAGCCCGTAACAATACTCACTTTCTACTAATCTATAGGGTCAGTGTTGGAGTCAGGCTGTGAAAGATAATTTATTTAATCTGTTAACAGACGGATGTGGTTCTTGTGGGATCTGGAGAGCATCCTGGGAATCAACCAGCCTCAATAAAGTGGGTATTGCGATTCAACATGATCTAGGATACATCACCTCCTTGCACAATCGTTGTCCTAGAAACAGTAGAGTCTCTATCACGTACCGAACTTCACATACAGACTCTTCGTGGGCTGTAATGGAACAGGTCTTTTGTTATTATTTTAAGTAAAAAATAAGAACTAAGCCTGCAACGTTAGATATAGTCAATAATTTAGGGTAACGTACATGGTCTTTCTAAGGAACATGGCCGTTCGTCAATATTCATTGTTGGACATTCATTGTTTTCGTAAGGACCTTATAAGGATTTTTTAAAGAGAGTAAAAAATCCTCGGTTATGCCGTCCGATGGAAGGGGCGTAAAATGGGGGCCCGAGTTTCTATGGTGACAGGTACAAGTTAAAGATCTCCCCCCTAATTATGCCTGCGTAGGCAAACTTTACGACTTCCACCATAGCAGCATAAAGTGACGTTAAAGAAACAAACGAAATTCAAAAGGTTACAACATTGTTATATTCTCTACTGTTGTTAGTAGTGCCGCTAATCTAACTGAAGAGTACCCAATCATTAAGTTTTTTTTTTAAATATGAGTTAATTTTAGGTCGCTGTGTTAATTTTTTCCAAGACCCAAATATAGCTGACTGAATATTGGAACATATAGTCATCGATAAGTTACAAATTTCAATTCCTGTAATCATCTAGATTAGATCTAGTTACACACTAGAAATACTAATAGTTATACACTTAGAAATACAAACGACCGGAAGGGGCACGACGGGCCATTACCTGCATGGTATCAACTGTTTCCGATGTGGATTAGTTATCGCACCTATCGCCCTGGCACGAACCTCTAACACGTAGCTCTGGTCGTCGAGGTGAGAACATAATCCTACAGCAACTGGAGATATAGTTCAGGTCTATGTCTGATATATCAGTGAGTTATTAAAATACCGTTGTAGATTACAAAAATTTCTAATGGATCAAGACAATTGAGGACTTGACATGGAAAAAGTAAAAAAATATATATATCATTTTTTTATAGAAAAGGCAGTAATTTCCTTTCATTGAAGCTTTCATTGTTAGTTCGCTACCTTAGTATTACAAAGTTGTATGATACACAAATATGAAAATGAGAAAAACTATATCAAAGATTCTGAGTATCTTTTTATTTTTGGTCTTTATTTGATACCCGGTCGCGATTTTTTGACGTTTTGAAGATCTATGTATTTTTTTTCGACCCATGGAACCATTTGGTATCAAAATCTCTGATTTTTCAATTTTGTAACCTACAAATTTTAGTCCAGGATCCATTGTCCATTTTTGCACTTGATTACTATCAAGCTGAATCTTCGTGAATAGCTTCGTTCCGATGAGACGTCCAACAATTTCCTGTCCGAAAATTCTCGATTGTGGTAGCTAACAGAGGTAGCAAGGATAAAATATGTCGATTTGATGATTCTCAAAAAATTATTAATAACTGGGTTTTTTTTATTGTTAAATCTCAAGATAATTATCTAAATTATTTGAAAAAATATTTGTCCTACAAAATTTGTGGTTTGATCCTTCCAACATGTATCGATAACGAGGTCATCAAAAATGATTACTAACCAGCTGATTTTTTTTACTTCTTTTATTTGCACGGGATCAGGCAAGCAGCGTCTTCGGTGAAACCCATCGATATTCCAACCCATTTACACAAAACCTCGACAAATTATATACCTAAACCTTCCTGGTGAATCACTCTATATATATTAGTGAAAACCGCATGAAAATCCGTGCAGTAGTTATTGAGTTTACCGCGAACAAACGCGGCCGAGAACTTTGTTTTATAATAAGTTTATATAATTTACTCTTAATATTAAAATTGCAGTAAGACGTAGCTTGTTTTATTTTATAAATAGATTGATTCATTTTTTTTAATTTAAATTAAAAACAGTGCAATATCTTGAGTAACGACTTAAAGAAGTCAGAAACACTGGCTTTGCCATTTGCCAATTTTAGAGACATTTATCGAGCACGAAAAAAGGCAAGCATTGATGAGTAAAGTGATATAAAAAAAACAATACCATCGCAACCATGACGGGTCTTCACCTTGATTTGTCCGAGATCACGCTCAACCGCCATTTTTCCCTAGTAAGGGTACCTACTTTAGCTGAGCCCTAGAAGAATCTGTAGATCCAACATGGCTGCTATCAGATCAAATAATTTACCTGCCAAAGCCCGATTTGTTCAAACATTCAGATTAGAAACTTCGCACTATTTATACAGAGCTACCCCATACCCCAATAAATTTTAATCTCTGTAAATTAAACATGGTCATTGAAATATTACATTGATATTTTTGAAATATTTACACCAAAAATGATAAATAAAGAAAGTCTTTCCTTATAAGCCCCGGATATTGAATATTCAATGAGGATATGAACGAGCACCTACTCTCAATAAAAAAACCCAACTGAGGCGCGTTTGGATTTCGTTATTAGTTTAGGACTCGGGGATTTCGCTATTTCCTTTTTTATTTAAAGGAAGAAGATGAACTTGAGGATGATAATATAACTCAAATATCTTTGAGTTGAGAAGAAAACCAATAGATGGTGCCCTTTCTATACCCAGAAAGAAAGAAGAAATGGATAGAAATACAGGATAATAATAATTGTTTTATTGATATATACAACTATATTGCAATAATACATCAAGTAAATAGGCTATGTGATACATAATGACATGTGAAAATGACAAGTAGAGAAACTACCTGCTGGTAGTAATCAAATCACAAGTTCAACTAAGAAGTCACGGGGCCATCTTCTTTTCAGATGCCTCGGAGGATTATCGGGAATAGAAGAGGAAGCTAGGTTTGAAACCAGAGGGTTTGAGTGGAAATGAAGTTTGTTATGAAAGGATAGATACCGGGTTCGGGCCAAATCAGCAACAAATGGGACGTTAAGGTCGTTATGGATGACTTTATTCTTAACAAAATAAGGAGTGTTGAGGATTTTACGAAGGATTTTGGATTGTAGGGATTGGATACGAGAGGTATTCGATGGCTTAGTGGAGCCCCAAAGTTCTACTCCGTAAGTCCAAATAGGTCGTATGATGGTCATGTAGATGAGTCTTTTGTAGTTAATTGGGAGGTTAGAGCTTTTGTCTGGTAAGTGATGAAGTAGCCTGAAACCTTGAGCGGTTTTTTGTCTTTTCAGTCTAGTATGAGGATTCCAGGTTAATTGTTTGTCGAGATGCAACCCTAAGTATCGGGTCTGTTCTACTGGTATATTATTAAAGGATACTGAAGGGGCAGGAAGTCATTGGTTTACGACGTAAGGTAAAAGTGATTTGATGTGGTCTTTGAGAATTTATTTTAATTCTCCAGTTTTGACACCATTCTTCAAGATCAGTGAGAAGAGATTGGAGGTTTTGGGATACAATAACTGGATTGGTGTTGACTGATAGTACACATGTATCATCACCATACGTGGTAAGGATAGTATTAGGATGAGTTGGGATGTCAGCTATATAAACTGTACAAAGGATTGGGCCAAGGATACTACCTTGAGGAATAATATTAAAGAAATAGAAATAAAGGATTTCGAAAAATTCCAGCTTCATACACTTTTACAGGATATTTTAAGCAAACACTGTAACTACTGAATAGGAGTGTGGTGCTCACGCAGCCTCAATAAAATGTGTGATCTCAGACAAATCACTTCTCTACAGTTCAGTCTCTATCACGTACTAAAATCCTAAATCCTACGTGGGTAATAGTAATATAGGTTTTTTATTTACTAGTGATCGATTAACGCTTAAGCGTGATGAAAGTATTAGAAATCGATTAACAGTCCTCTTGTGAATCCTAATATTTTACACTGCCACTTACAATGAATAACAAAAACACAATCAACCATTCATATGGTAATAAACACATGTTTATAAATAAAATATATTTTAATTGAATAAAACTCATTTTAGTAAGGAAGGAAATAGTTGGGAGTGCAGTCAAATTAAACACTAAATAAGTGTGTAATTATTTTATTTTGTGCCGACGTTTCGACCCAGTTTTTGGGTCATCTTCAGGGCTAAGAAAGAAAACAGATAAACCTATAAAAGTACATTGCAGTACCAAGTATATGATAATATAAAAATATATGTAGAGTAATAGAAATTTAGAACAAAAAAGTGAGGGATATATATGAATACAAATATTACAGAGTAAATATACAGAAAGGTGGTGAAAAGGAAGTTTTATGGAAAAGCTAGTAGAATATAGATAAAATATGAAATGTATGATAATAGACTCCTAGAGAGTTTATATAAGTAAAATGAAAGAAAATCTGACAAAAATGATGTTAAAGAGTAAATACCGGAAAAAGAAAAGTAGAAAGTAAAGATATAAATCTAGAGTATAACAGGTAGAAAAGTAAAATGAACATGGAAAGTAGAAAATATAAGTAAGGGAAGTTTTAAAATGTATAAAAATAGAATGAAGTGGTATAAATATAAAATATGATGTAAATATACAAGAAACGTATAGAAATATCAGTAAAAATATGGTTTGAGAATGGAGATAGAATATAAAATTATGATATAGTGAAGTTAAATAATAATGAAATCTTAAATAATAACACATGATGGATGCCAAAGAGCTAATAGGAGAAAAAGGTGTGCAGAATGGAGAAGGAAACGTTGGCACAAAATAAAATAAGTACCCACTTATTTAGTGTTTAATTTGACTCCACCCCCAACTATTTGACTGCACCCCCCAACTATTTGACTGCACCCCCAACTATTTGACTGCACCCCCCAACTATTTGACTGCACCCCCAACTATTTGACTGCACCCCCCAACTATTTGACTGCACCCCCCAACTATTTGACTGCACCCCCAACTATTTGACTGCACCCCCCAACTATTTGACTGCACCCCCAACTATTTGACTGCACCCCCCAACTATTTGACTGCACCCCCCCAACTATTTGACTGCTCCCCCCAACTATTTGACTGCACCCCCAACTATTTCCTTCCTTACTCAGACCTTCCAGTCAACTATCTCCTCGCTTCTCATAAAACACATTTTAGAATTCTATACATAAAGAAATATTTATTATTTTCTATTTCATTTTATCAATTTATTAGATTAGGTCGATATTTGCTCAATACACGTGTAAACATCATTGAAATTTAATGGATACTCACTTCGATATTGCAATTTACAGATTTGCAAAAAAATATAGTTTTTAATAACAATGCAAAACCTTCTCACATTAATTTAGTTTCAATTAATTTATTAATTTTATAATTTTAATTTACTAAGAACACTAAGCTACGAAACCAATATGAAAACAAATGAAAAACTTCTTATTTTCAAAAATTAATATACCGCGATCGCAGCGCTGCTTACTGGACGCAATGTAAATTAAACAAATTAAGGCTATAAAGAACAGTAACAAAAAAAAAAGTTAACTATTTAAAAACATTATTTATACGACTGGATTGTTAATCTAAGCCCTTAGTTCCCGAAGTGGTCCAGGTGGACCCCCAGTGGTCCACGGGAGACTCGACTGGGGTCTACGTTAGTGTGACAAAAAATGGTTTTAATAATTGGACCATTGAATGGAAAAAGGAAATAACTCGATTTTTGTTGTAATATAAACTGAGGTAGCCATTTTTCTCATCGTTTGTAGGCACATTTACTGACCAGGACAAGGGTTTATCTCAATAGCTCTAGACCATTTAAAATCAATATGTTGTCTGATGGTGAGCAGGGAAAAAGGGAATAACTTCTAAATAAATAAATAGTCCCTACGTCCTAAAAGTATAAAATAATGTTGTAATAGATATATATTAAGATTGCCCATGTATGGTAGTATAATTTTCATGTTTAATGTTATTTTGTAAGATCAACAGAAATATATTTAGACAGTTTTTTGCGTTTCTGAAAAAATAGGTTTCAGTGACTTATTCCCTTTTCCTACTCATTGGTTCAATTAAAATCAGTCGATACTTGGTTTATTTCATCGCAATAATTAATTAGGTAATCCTATTCTGTTAAAATAGCCATATCTTGTTGAGTAAGACCGCCTTGTGATTACTAATATGGTATAAATCTAGCTGCAGGGTGCCACCGGAACCAGATACATTTTGAAAGTGGTCTATGAGAAAAAAGTCTGGAAACCTCTGATCTAAACCATTCTCAAAACAAAAATAGGCCCAAAACACGAACAGAAGAATTTCATATATAAGTACATTCATAATTAATTATTAGATATTAATAGAAAAAATGTACAAAAGAAACCGTATATAAGAAAATTTAACTTTGGGATATAAATAAAAGGCACAATTAGGTTCGTAAATTTTTCCGCTAGGAACTGCTCCCTTCCAAGGAACAGTTCAAGAAATGTAGAACGATTTCAATGCAATTCATTAGCTGCCAAAACAATGGAACTGGAGGAGAAAAGAACAGAAGGATTTTCTAAGAATCAAGTCCCTTAATGAATTTTCCCAGAAAACTTCTTCCTCTGAATTCATACTTTGCAGCCGAGGAAAAACTGATTTGTATCTATTGATTGAAATTCTGAAATTATTTAAAACATTATTCTGAAAAACAAAGAAAGAAAAAAAATGAAGCCTTCTCAAGTAGGGCCTCAATATACATTTAAGAACAATACGCGATATTGATTTCCATCAAAGTCCTAAAAATGGAAATATAAAATTTCCATTAAGAATAGAATGAAGAGGTTTTTAATTATTTCTAAATATCTTGAAATCAAAATCTATTTTGAAGAGAAAATATTTGCCCGGCCGGGATCGAACCCGGGTTCAGTCTAATACTTATTATGCATCACTTCTAGTAAGGCTGAATAAGTATTGTATACTATATAGTAATACTTACTATATTTTAAGTATAGTAAAGTATTTATTTTAAGTATACTTACTTAGTTTTACTATATAGTAAAATACTACCTACTTAGTATTGTCATTAATGAAATGTTTTTCTAATATAATTTATAGAATTTTTTTTTTCATTTAGTTTCTGTATTCTAATAAAAGTCCTAAAATCGCAACATTGGAATAAGATATAACATTTATATAACTTCATAAAGCCTCCGTCGCAGTGCTCTAAGCCACTGAGCTACCAGGGGTCATATCCAAGTGGGCCAAATCCGTTCTCTTCACCGATCCTATAGCCTGACTGAATACGACCTCTGGTAGCTCAGTGGTTTAGAGCATTGCTCTAGAGACGTAGACGACCCAGGTTCGAATCCCGTCCAGGGGAGTTTCTCTTTAAAACAAAAATATTTAAAAATGATCACTATCAAATCCTTTTGGACTGAAATGATATTAGTTTTATAATTTATTTGTATTAATTATTAATTTGATAGTGATCATTTTTAAATATTTTTGTTTTGAAGAGAAACTCCCCTGGCCGGGATTCGAACCTGGGTCGTCTACGTCTCTAGAGCAGTGCTCTAAACCACTGAGCTACCAGAGGTCGTATCCAGTCAGGCTATAGGATCGGTAAAGAGAACGGATTTGGCTCACTTGGATATGACCCCTGGTAGCTCAGTGGTTTAGAGCACTGCTCTAGAGACGTAGACGACCCAGGTTCGAATCCCGTCCAGTGGAGTTTCTCTTCAAAACAAAAATATTTAAAAATGATCACTATCAAATCCTTTTGGACTGAAATGATATTAGTTTTATAATTTATTTGTATTAATTATTAATTTGATAGTGATCATTTTTAAATATTTTTGTTTTGAAGAGAAACTCCCCTGGCCGGGATTCGAACCTGGGTCGTTTACGTCTCTAGAGCAGTGCTCTAAACCACTGAGCTACCAGAGGTCGTATCCAGTCAGGCTATAGGATGGGTAAAGAGAACGGATTTGGCTAACTCGGATATGACCCCTGGTAGCTCAGTGGTTTAGAGCACTGCTCTAGAGACGTAGACGACCCAGGTTCGAATCCCGGCCAGGGCAAATCCTTTCTCTTCAAAACAAAAATATTTAAAAATAATCACTATCAAATTAATAATTAATACAAATAAATTATAAAACTAATATCATTTCAGTCCAAAAGGGGTCTTAGGTTCAGCACATGGCAGAGACTTTACTGTTTTCAGGAAAAGTATTGTGCAGGGTGGAGATTAATCCGAGAGCACTCTCATCGTCAGGTTTTCCCTGAATTAATCGTGTCCACTTTATAGAGGATGGTGAACCCTAGGAAGGTCTGTAGAACCATAGGGTCCATTCATGGTTGTTAACAGATTAAATAATTTATCTGCCACAGCCGGATTTTGAATCAGTTCTTGTTGGCAACTCATGACTCAACACAGTGAGTAACCCCACTCCTTCTTTGGATCTGCAATAAAACTTAAAACGAGTGCTACATACTGCATTTTGATGACTGTTGTAAATTAAAAGGGGCCATAGTACCTCACTGGTAGAGTGCAGAGTTGTCATAACGAACTCAAGACGAGTTCAAAATCAATGCAGATCGCTGGGAGATATTATTTAATCATTTACCAACCGGAGATGGGTCCTATGAGACCTAGGGCTCACCCAGCCTCCTAAAAACGGATAATTAAAATTGACGGTTATCTAGGACAAATCACTTTCCCGCACAACCGAGGTCCAAGAAATAGTACAGTCTCTATCACGTACTAAATTCTGGACCCTTCATAAGTTGTATTGCCGGTTTTTTTTAATTTATCTTTTTTTTAATTTTTTATATATATATCGTAACCTAAACTATAAAAATGGTGAGTTTTTAACTTGTATTCAATCGACATTGGGGAGCGTAGTGGCTCAGTGTTAGAGCACTGAGTTGCCATGCCGGAAATCCTGGTTCAAATCCCGCTGGAGGTACTTTTATTTAGTCTGTTTGCAGCCGGAGATGGATCATTTAGGATCTAAGACCCTCCTGGGGCTCACCCAGCCTCTATAAAATATAATAAAGGTAAATATTAAGGTCCTTGTGGAAAAAAGAGATGCGAGAAAAGGAATAGCGTGGACGGAGGACAAAAGGAAAGAACAATCGGAAATAGTTAGGAAAATGTGAGAGGAAAGAAGGATGGAGAGAGATCCCGTTTCCAAAATCCGCTGTGGAAGGTAAATTATTTAATCTGCTTAACAGTCGGGAATGAAACCTATGGGATCTGTAGATCCTCCTGATGCTCACTCAACAATTTTTAAAAATATTTATAATTTAGAGAACGGAGTGGCTCAGTGGTAGAGCACTGA
This sequence comes from Troilus luridus, assembly GCA_964056705.1. Classification (NCBI taxonomy): domain Eukaryota; kingdom Metazoa; phylum Arthropoda; class Insecta; order Hemiptera; family Pentatomidae; genus Troilus; species Troilus luridus. The sequence goes on along the minus strand of OZ057413.1, from coordinate 10,676,370 downwards.
GTTGCCGTGCCGGAAATCCTGGTTCAAATCCCGCTGCGGACAAGACTTTTATTTAGCCTGTTTGCAAGGTCATATAGGATCTAGGACCCTCCTGGGGATCACCCAGCCACTATAAAATATTATAAAAATAGGGTACCCAAAATAGGGGGAAAATCTGCCGGTTGAGCGTGACGTAGGACGTCACCTCCTTGCAGAACCGTTGTCCATGAAACAGTACAGTCTCTACCATGTACTGAACCCTAGACCCTGAGATTGTAGTGGTACACTTTTGTTTTTCAATAGACATTTTTAATGCGACCACTTAAAAGTATTTTTAAGTAGATGCATTACATCACCTTAGGAAAAACGTTCCCGCACAAGATTAATCATATTTAATAATCTAAAAAAATAAAAATTTGTAACACTGCAACCCGTTCATTGCATTGTAGAGACTGTACTCTTTCGTATTTACAACCAAGGAGTTAAAATATATGATTAATATGTTGTAAAATAATGGACATATTAAAAAAAAAAAATGCTTTTCTCAAAATAATATAAAATGTGTAACAATACACTGTATGATTCATAGACACGTAATAAACAAAGGAACACAGAAAGAAATCTATTAAGATAAAATGGCAGTATTGGAATAATAAGATGTGAGAATTAAATTGGTTGAAATCCATTCCCTGCTTCAATTAAATAGAGAATAAAGTATAATTATTCGATAAATCAGATAATTAAGAGGAAAAGGTAAAATGAATATATTCAGCGAATGACGTCAATAAGCCAGAATTAGAATAAGAGAGGAGGAAAAATACGAGGAAAACTAAGAAATTTTAATTAATTGGATTAAAGAGAAAAACATTTTCAGGGGCTGAGTAATAAGGCAGTGCTAGGAAAACTGTAATTAAAACAATAAAAACGGTCAATTAAAATAAGCCTTGAAAAAATTGAATAAAGTGCTTATTCCGTAATGTATAATTGAGGAAAAGGAAATTTCAATTTAAATGGCATTAAATAATTCCTATCCTAAAAGCATATTCGAGATAATTACTATATACGAAAATTCATTTAATGGGAATAAATGTTGACGGCAAAATAATTGAAAATGGTCTAAAGGGGGAATTGGAAAATTTTATTAAAATGGAAGAAATAATTCCTGGGTTAGCTTCGAAAAAACTGGGAAATATCTATTGCTATATTCTGGGTCAGTGTGTAGAGAGCTGAGTGTCTATGCTGAGGGTTGCAGGTTCAATTCCGGCTGTAGTAGGTGAATTATTTAGCCACGGATGGATCAATTTTGATTTAGAGACCCTCCTAGGGCTCACCGAGCCTACAATGGCTTCCAGTCAAAATGATACACTAGGATATTTGTAATTTATTAAAATCTTTTAATCATTACTTTAATTTTTAAATATTTTTATTTTGAAGAGAAAAGATTTGCCCCCAGCCGGGATTCGAACCCGGATCTCCGCCTCATAGTGGGAACGCTCTAACCATTTGAGCCACCGGGGTCGCTCCCTACCTAGAACAAATCTGTTCTCTTCACCGATCCTATATCTCCCGTGTTTTCGCAATTTTGCGATGTATGCACGAGGAAGAATATTTATTTTTTTTTAATAAATTTTTTAATCATTGCTTTAATTTTTAAATATTTTTATCCGCCTTGAGAGAGGAGCGACCCCAGTGGCTCAAATGGTTAGAGCGTTGCCACGGTTTGGCGGAGATCCGGGCTGGAATCGCTGTTGGGGGCAAATCTTTTCTCTTCAAAATAAAAATATTTAGGACATTTATAGATGTCTTTGAATAAATAAATAATTCAAATTATATTACATTAAAAACAATAATTTATTGAAATCACTAACCATCCTAGAAGTATGTACTTTGTATAAAAATTTTAAAATAAACAAGGATTTAATAATAACAATAAAACACATTTGTTTAGGATTACTAATCTCGCAATGAAAATGATACACCTTAGTTTGCCTCAATAATTTTTTACCTTAAACTATTTTACTTTAGTTAAACTGTTGTGTCGAAAGTGTATGGCTCTTTTTAAAGCGAGCTGAAGAAAATCTGACGTTTTTATTTAATTTTTTACGAAAAAAAATGGTTGCACACACAACGTTAAAAGAACGGGAGTTGGTTATTCAGCATTTTAATGACGGTAAATCTTTAAATTAAATATCCGAAATTATTAAAAAAAGCCGTTCAACTGTCCAGCATATAGTGGAGAGATTTAAGAAGGAAAAGCGCATTGCCAGAAAAAAAGTTAAAAACACTAGACAAATGTTAACTGATGAGGATGAAACTTGGATCGTCAGGGAAATTAAAAGAAATCCAAGTTTGAGTGCACCCAACAAAGCACAACCTACAAATAATTGTACTAAACTAATTGTTAACTAAATACAAAGTTTATAAATTATTAGTAATCAAAAGTTAATTAGAAGTGATGTGGCATTTTGAGTATGAGATGAAATAGTTTATTTCCTTTTTGTCTGTTAGTTTTTTTAAATAATCAAAGTTGAATATTTTCAATTATATCTGTTTGTATATTTTTAAATTGATACTATAAAGAAATATGTTGAAGAGTTTTCTGGTTTTGATCCCTGTAACAATATAAATTGTTGTTCTTTCTTCTTCTTTCTACAGGCTGTATCAATTTCACTGTGAGCCACTGTATAAAAAGTGGGTACGCGTAATTGGGGGAAAAAGCGGTTGAGCGTGATCACGGGGAAATCACCTCCCTAAACAACCGTTATCCAAGAAACAGAACAGTCTCTACCATTTACTGAACCCAAGACCCGTCATGGGTTGAAGTGGTACAGATTTTTTTAATTATATTCTCGAAATTTATTAATGAATTTCATAAATTAAAAGACAAAAAGTTTTGGATTTTGTTTTATTTTACTACACATTTAAAAAAAAAAATATTTTCTTATAATTCTATAATTTTGAATTTATATTATTGTTACTCTTATTTTAAAAGAAAACAACATTCAAGGGACGTAACAGTGGATTTTGCAAAGAAAACTTGAAAAACTAACTTTAAAAAATTTTTCGAGGACTGTCAACGGAAGTGAAAAATCAAGACTTTCGAATAACTGTGTTCTTTTGTGAATTTTTTGTTTTGTTTCAAAATCTCCGTTTATTTATAAAATATTTACATACAATATATATACAGCAATAATTACAATTTACTTGTACTACCAGAAGGTATTTTAAGTAAAGAGCTTTAGTAATTTACCTCTTTTGTGAATATCTAAATAAATTAGTTATATTTCAATATCAAATTTGAAAAGTTAAATTATTAACATCAGTCTGGTTTTCACATATATTTACACTGCGAACAATGATTATATACATTGTCAAGTTTTTTATTTATTAATCAAAACATACGAAGGGGAGCACAATACACAATACAAAATATCAATAATTTAATTGAAAAATTATAAGTATGCATTTATATTATTTAAACAATTCTAATTGTTGTGTATTAGCTTTCATTCGCAACTTAAAACAAGACATTTCACTATGTGTCTGAATTTCAAAACTAATAAACGACATTTTAGTTAAATAGAATTATTCTTATTTGAATCGAATTGTAATCTTTTAACTGAAGTTGATTAAAAATAATCGTATAACTCATACACAGATCGACAGGTGTCGCCAGTCTCGAGCATGCTGCGGACTCGAAGCCATAAATTCACCCCTACCACAAAAGTCGCCAAACGCGGCTAAAGAAGTTTTCACTTACCTCTGTGTCTGATTTACAACATTTCTTCGTCCTTCCACATACAAAAATAAAAAAAAATTGAATTCTGCATCCTCGTCTAAAAGAAAGCAAGTGAACCTCTTCGATCCAGACTTGGGATTGGCCAGGAAACATGGCGCCCAGATGAGGAAGCTACAAGAGACGGAGGGAAATGAAGGAAGAAAACAGGTTAAAATTAGATTTTCAAATTGAAGCGGGGGGGCAGAGAATTTAGTTCACAAATTTAAGGAAGATCTCCAAGTTAATAGAGATTTGCAAGACTCCAGAACGAACCGAGGACTTAATAACTTCCATGGTTAATACAAACAACCATAAATTGAAAATCCTTGAGATTTATCCAGAACTCCTAAAATTCGACAGAAACATCTTAAACGATTCGATTTTTCTTTTAAAGATGTAACGCGAATTTATGGATGATAATCGATCAGATTAAAATCTAGATGAATATAGCTAGTGCGATTTTAATCGTTTAATTGTGCCAAAGAGATGTGAGAAACTTCACACAGTTGGATTGAAATAACAGATCAATTAGAAACAAGCGCGATGTTTTTCCTCAAATGGTTCAATTAGTTAGGAAAAGACCAGAAAGAATTGCTGATAAGCCTGTTGTGAAATGCAGTACTACGTAAGAAAAAAATAATAACGAATACCATTAAAAGGCATCAAGGATCTTGTGTTCAGTGTATGGCATGGCATGGCATGGCATGGTATGGTATGGGTATGAGAGAGCCTCAAGGTATCACATGGCCCTCCGTGGCTGTTAACAGATTAAATAACACAGTCCGGCGATAAAAAACCTTTTTGTACTGAAAATACCTTATTCCTATAGTTTTTAGGGTGCTGAATCCAAATACGATATTAAAAAAGCTGTTTCACCCACAATTTCTTAACATTTTATAGTTAAATTTGTTAAATTAAGCGATTTTTGAAAGAATTGAACAGCTTTAATATTTAAAATAAATAACTGAAAAACTAGGTCTATTGGTGTGGATGAAGTTGGTAGCACTGCTGAAAGACATATGCTGGCCAAAAATGTCGTATATCCAAAAAACGTGCTTCTACCACCTCTACATATAAAGTTAGGCCTCATGAAACAATTTGTAAAGGCTTTGCCTAAAGGTGGGCCATGATTCAAGTTTCTCTGCCAAAAGTTTCCACGCCTTTCAGAAACTAAACTATAAGAAGGCGTCTTTGTCGGACCTGACATTAGAATAATTATGTTTGATGTTAACTTTGAATCCAAAATGACCTTTAATGAGAAGAAGCATGGGTATCATTCAAGCAAGTCGATACAAAGTTCTTGGGAAATGAAAAAGACCCAGAGTATGTTTCTATTGTAGCTAACATGTTACAGAAGTTTAAAAAGTTAGGATGTTTGATGAGCCTGAAAGTTCACTTTTTGAGCAGCTGCCTTAATTACTTCCCGGAAGTTAGTGAGGAGCAAGGTGACCGTTTTCACCAGGACGTTAAAGTGATGGAAAAACGCTACTAGGGCCGCTGGAACATCAACATGTTGGGGGACTACTGTTGGTCACTTCACCGAGAAGTTCAACAAGCGACTCATCGTAGAAAAAGCTACACAAGAAGCTTTAAAGAAAAAAGAGAAAGAAAGTATAGACCAATTCTAGTTGACAAGTGAAATCTCTATTAGCGCATTATATCACTGTTTTAAGTAGCCACTGTAAATACAAACTATGCTTATGATGTAATATAGTGTTTCATTAATTCCCCCGTATACCGTATAGGGGTTTAGATAGGGGTTTATACTATATAATGCAAAGCATATTGCTGTAAAACTATGGGCGATAAAAAAAACAACTAAGGCCAGATTTAGATTCAGCCCATAAAAATCTATTAAAGTTAAAAAGGTTTTCAAAAAAATTTTTTTGTTGGGCTATGTAATTTATCTGCCACAACTGGAGTTGACACCGGGACCGTCATTAATTTTCTCAACTTTTGAGTATTAAGATTTTGCAATATTTTGTGTCCACCTAAAATAGCTCATTAAAAAAAAAAATTATCTCAGGTCTTTCTGATTTGCTTGTGTGTATCCAGAAGTAATTACATGTATGTATAATTACAGAAACTATTAGGGCAACACTAGTGAGCTTATTTAAATATAAGTATCCACTTAGTATTGCTAAGAGGTATTGAGTATTCTGCAAAAAAAAAAAGGTAATGTTTTTTTTTATAGGCGAGTTTTCATAAAAGAAGGAAAAAACTATACCCAGTCCAAAATTCTTCATTTATTAAGTCTTAGGACTTAAATATGAAGTATAATTTATTAAGTCTTAAAATGTTAGAACAGGTATGTGGACTATAGGGAATAAGTCACCCTACACTTTAAACAAAGAAATTTTTTTTAAATGACATTTAGAATTTTAAACAATTGAATTAAGAAAATTTTGACTTTTAACTTATGTATTTATGCATAAAACCAGAAATTATGTGATTGAAATTGACTCTGTAGTCAAAACGTCCTAAGACTTAATATATGAAGAATTTTGGACTGGAAAATGTTTTTTTCCTTCTTTTATTAAAATTTGAAGTAATTTAGTCCAGTGATATACATAAAATTTTTAAAATATAGGCGTTTTATAATTTAAAAAATATATATTTTTTAAATATTTTTATTTGAAAAGAAATGATATGTCCAGGATCGAGACTCGAACACGGGTCGCCCAGGTCACTAGCCTAGAGCTCTACCAATTGGCTAGTGACCTGGGCGACCCAGGTTCGAGTACCGGTCCTGCACATATCTTTTCTTTTGAAACAAAAATATTTAAAATATAATACGGTCAATAACAAATAAAATAAAATAAAAAATATATAGTTAATAAAAAAAAACGGTTTTAATTTTATTTCGCTGTATTATCTGTATTGAAATAACATTCCTAAAATCGAAATGTTTTTTTTTATTTTTTAAATCGATGCTCTCCTTCCATTTAAATTCAAAATCAGTGCTAAATATTGTGTAACGGCTCAAAAACAATGGCTTTAAGATCTTATAATTTTTAAAAATATTTATAATTTAACAGATCACGCACAACAAAATACTAAACAATAAGTAGCTCCTCGATGCGTTGCTAGGAAACGCCGATAAAATATTTCATCACTATAAATATTTGTATATCTAAAAAAAGGCGTTAATAATATTTATAATGACAGGAGAAATTTCGGGTAACTGTATTTTGATTCTCTAAAGTAGTAAATTTGGATACGAATAGATTGTGGGTCTAGAAACAGAACATATTGTACTAACACAGCTAATATCTCATTAAACATAATAAAATCATTACTGATATTACTATTACAAATAAGAATTTTGTTCAATATAGAAAAACATTAAATGAATATTTAAAAAAAAAATAAAGGAATGTAGCTTCTTATTTTTCAGGAAAAATGTAATGAAATTCAAGTATCTTAAAAGGCACTATATTAATAGCAAAGGGATATATTTATAATTTTATTTGTACTATATTATATTATATTTATATATTATAATAGTAGATAAATGTAAAATATTGAGACAAGAGAAGAGACAGTAAAGAGGCCTAACTCTATCGATTTCCTATAGCCCTTCAACAAAGGCCTGGGTACACGCTAGTTGGTTCCTCTCACTTCTTTCCACCTTTCATAACAACATTCTGTTTCGTTTAGTAAAGAATAATTGGTAATCGATGGGGAAAAAACCAACCTAACAATCAAGAAAACAATTTTTTATTTATTTATTGATATTTACAACTATATTACTATAATATAACAAGTAAATAGGCTAAGTAATACATAATGACAAGTAGAGAATCTACCCACTGGTAGTACTCAAATCGTAACTTCATCAAAGAAGGTCACGTGACCATCTTCTTTTCAGACCCCTCGGAGGATTATCGGGAATTGAAGAGGAAGCTAGGTTTGAAACTAGAAGGTTTGAGTGGAGATGAAGTTTGTTATGAAAGGATAGATAGCGGGTTAGGACCAAATCAGGAACAAATGGTATATTGAGGTCATTATGGATGACTTAATTCTTAACAAAATAAGAAGCATTGAGGATTTTCCGAAGGATTTTGGATTGTAGGGATTGGATACGAAAGGAATTCGTTGGCTTAGTGGAGCCCCAAAGCTCTACTCCGTAAGTCCAAATAGGTCGTATGATGGTCATGTAGATGAGTCTTTTGTAATAAATTGGGAGCTTAGACCGTTTGTCTAGTAAGTGTTGAAGTAGCTTGAAACATCGAGCGGTTTCTTGTCTTTTCAGTCTTGTATGAGGATTACAGGTTAATCTTTTGTCGAGATACAACCCTAAGTTAAGAAAAACAATAAAAAAAGTATTTATAAAAAATCTATATATAGTGGGTTGTAAAGGTATATATGTTCATTCTGATTTTTTATTTATATAATGAAGTAAAATATTATAAAAAAATCTATGAGTTTACCTAACAAAAGAATAACTAAAATTTGTTACATAGTAATATACAGCAATAATTGTAATGTTATCTTCACACCAATGTTCAATATTATTATCATTTTAGTTGAATTTCAAGTGTTTTTCCTATATATTTACTTTTTCTAATGAACTTTTATTTTTGTAATTTTCTAACCAAACTCTTTATAATTTAAAAATCAGAAATAAATAAATATAGTAATATACAATCGATTGATAACTTTCATATTATTAAATTAATATTGTTTTTATTATATAATTAGTGGAGATATTGATTTTTTATGACACCCTCTAATTTTGTTCAAAGTATTTTTTAAAGAATTATATCTAAAGCCAATGAAATTAGAAATACTTGTTATATGGTATGTTATATAGTGTTATCTAAGAATTATTATTTAGTAATATACATTTCATTGAAAATTTTAATCATGATAACATAATATTTAAAAATAACATAAACGCCATGAAAAAAAGTATTAACACACTTTTTTCTTTGTACATAAGTACAAAGGTTCGTTTACTAGACTGTATTTCTATTCTTTCCTATCAGTATTCAAAAATATTTCAATCGTATGAGATTTAATAACTGCTTAATAATGCCAAAAACAAAATATCAGATTTCTTGGGTATTAATTTTTCTAGAGTACGATACGTGATCAAAAAATATCGGCTCAACTGGTCTTGGAGATATTGGTTTTTTTTATAAAACTTTTTTTAAATTATTTTCTAAAGTTTTATGTCTAAAGCCAATGACATTAGAAATAAAGTTTATTTTTATACAATTAAGGATTATTGAAAAAAAGTTATTATTTTAACTGCCCCTATTCACTAATTTTTAATAAATCTTGGGTTAAATGGATGGTAGAATCGTTTTCAACCACAACGATTGTCTAAGTTTTTCCCAATTAAGATTAAAAATTTTATAGTGGCCGATTTCCAACAAGGTCCATCCGTGACAGTTAGCAGATTAAATAAACTATAGCTTTTCTGCATTTTTCTCCTGATTTATTTCTGACATTGAGATGGTGTAACGAGTGCTAACAGCCTTTCATATTAAACGGTGAGAATTTTAATCTGTTTCGCAAGCTGTAATTCTTTAGTTGACGAGTGCTGTAATTTTCGGAGCTGCATTTTGTCTTTTACAAGGTTGGTTGTAATGGAACATATCAGAGTTTGTAGTTTATACGTTCTGCAGCGCCAGTCAATAATCCTCATCCAAGAGATTTGGAAAATATATGGCATCTGCTTGTTGTTATTTTAAAAATAAAGTATCTTTAACTTTAAAATAGATTCAAAAAGGCGATTTTTTAAATATTTATACCTAAACATATCAGGAATGAAATAGATGTTCACAAATAATCATGCTTTGTGAGAGAGATCGTGGTGAGATTTTCCTAAAAACAAGTAGGCCTGAGTAGCTTTTCCAAGTTATCCTGTTTCGAAGCCTACACGGCGCTGTTGTTAGACCATCGCGCACTTATAAAATAAAAAAACCTGTACCACTACAACCCATGAAGGGTCTGGGGTTCAGTACATGGTAGAGACTGTACTGTTTCATGGACAACGGTTCTGCAAGGAGGTGACTTGTCCTAGGTCACGCTCGACCGCCAGATTTTTCCCCCTTATTTTGGGTACCCTATTTTTATAATATTTTATAGAGGCTGGGTGGGCCCCAGGAGGGTCCTAGATCCTATATGATCCATCTCCCGCAGCAAACAGACTAAATAAAAATCATGGCCTGCAGCGGGAATTGAACCAGGATTTCCGGCATGGTAACTCAGTACTCTACCACTGAGCCACTCCTCTCCCTATCGCACACTTATAGCATAAATTTATTACATGTGAGGTGTTCTGGTGTTCTCTACAAATACTATACTACTATAAAATAGAAACTAAAATAATCTGCCAACATTCTTTTGGTCAGAGAAACCATCTTTGACTACCCTACACAAAGGAGCACTAGAGAAAAGAGAATAAAAGGGAGATCCAAAAAATGATGGCGGCAGGACGTGCAGGAGAGCAGGAGAGCAGACTTAGAGAAGAAGGCTGGCTCCATCGAGATCTTTGCCGTGAACTTTTGGGAACCATAAACAACTAGGTTGTAAAAAAAATAGTTATAGAAAAAAAACTTCAATTCTGGTAGGGTATTGGGTTCAGTAAGTGGTAGAGACTATACTGTTTCAAGGAGAACGGTTGAGGAGGGAGGTGATTTGTCCTACATCAGGCTCAACCGCTAGATTTTCTCCCCAATTAAGCGTATCCACTTTAAGAGGCTGGGTGAACTCTAGCTCCAGATTCTACAAGATCCATCTCTGGCCGTTAACAGATTAAATAAAGGATCAGCACGACAACTCGAGGCTCTAGCACTGACCTACTTCGCTCCCCCATAATGGATCATTCAATTTTTGAAATTAAGGAGTTATCCACTTTTGATTCTGAACGCCTCATGTGGTAATTTATTTTTTTAATATATAGTAGAGAGAATCACAACAGGAGTTAGACAGGGTGATAGTCTCTCCTGCAGGACTGTGTCTTGGAAAAAATCATTAGGGAATGGAGAACGATGCTACCACCAGAAGCTGGACTAAAACTTGGATTGTCTTACCTCATTGTCCCATGCCTAGCCTTTGCCGATGACCTCATTCTACTGGCGAACAATACAGAGGAGGCTACTTACAACTTACAGAGTCTTTATAGTGTAGCTGTTAAGACTGGCCTGAAGATCAGCATACAGAAGACTGAGTTTATGACCAATATTAAGGAGGCCCCTTCTACAACTTCCTCTCACACATGCTACAATACGAAAAGTACCTGCAGTTAAGTACTTGAGAGAATGGATCTCTGTGAATCAGAGTAAGAGCCTAGCCACGGAGACCAGATGTACTAAGTTGGAAAGGGGTTATCGCTCCTGTCGTATCTATTCATCTAAGTGCCTCCCCAAAAACCTTAAACTTAGACACTACAGCACGGTCATCAAACCATCTGTTCTGTTCTGCTTCCGAGTGCCTTGTAATGACTAGGAAGGGCCCACTCAGAAAGCTGGAGTTAAAAGAGAGAAAGATCCTGAGGAGGATATTAGGACCAATCAGAGAGGAAGGAGGCATTTACAGGATTCGTCATAATGACTATATGAACACCAGGAGGACATCACCACATCTATGAGGAAAAGTCGCCTGACCTTTTATGGACACTTGGCCCGCCTGGATCCTGAAAGAACAACAGGATATTCACAGTGAAAAGTAGAGGCAAGACTCTAAGAACAAATGGATGGCGTCAGTTAAGTCAGATATGGAACAATTAAATATCCCACTGGAGCAAGTTCACAACCGACCGCTGTTCCGACAAAGCCATCCAACAAGGAGTTTTTCCCATTCTCCCTTAGCAGTAAGAAGACCAAAGGAACAAAGTGGACAGAAGAGAGAAAACTGGCTCATAGCCAAAAAATGAAAGAAGAAGGCTACAACTTTCAAAGAGTAGATATCCCCGTGGTCTTCAGTAGGCCCAAACGACAAAGAAAGAAAGTAGAAAGTTTGATTAAATTCCGATTATCTAATATCGACAAGTACAAGAATGTACAGTTACATATTATCAATACTTAAGCATCAAGATCAATATTAAACATCATAACGTTAAAAAATCTTAAAGCTTCACCAAAAGGTTAATGGCGCCGTCATCCAAGCTAAAAGAATGAAACGGTTAGGAGCGAGGCTTTCTCTGAGGGAAGGAAGATCAAAAGGAAGTCTCGCCAAATGACTCCCTTTGGAAGAAGAAAAGGAGGGTAAAAGCCGAAGAAGTAAGAGAGAGAGGGTTCTCCTAGGGGAGTGGGATGAGAATCTCTAAGGACCACGAACAGTAGGAAAAGAATGGCACGAACTTGATCATTAAAAGAAGGATTCAGCACTGGGGTATATACATATATATATATATATATATATATATATATATATATATATATATATATATATATATATATATATATATATATACACGTTGTCCCATTTCAAGTGGATCAAAGGTTTTCAACTTTTAAACAAAACAAAATTCAGAAAAACGATTCAGGTAAAAGTTGTAGTTATTCAGGCCTAGTTTGAAGAAATAAAAAAACATTTTTTTGGTTTTTCACTTTAAATGGTCGATATCAACCTTCAAAAATGTAGTTTCCTCTTGACCCCCATTTATTTTTATTTTTCTGAAATGTACAATACAAAACATGGAAAAAAAGATAGAAAAAATGTTACATACATTTTTTTCATGTTTTTTTTTTGCACATTTCAGAAAAATAAAAATAAATGGGGGCCAAGAGGAAAATACCTTTTTTGAAGGTCGATATTGACCATTTAAAGTGAAAAAACAAAAAATGTTTTTTATTTCTTCAAACTAGGCCTGAATAACTACAACTTTTACCTGAATCGTTTTTCTGAATTTTGTTTCCTTTAAAAGTTAAAATCGTTTGTTCCACTTGAAATGGGATGCCCTTTATATATATATATATATATATATATATATATATATATATATATATATATATATATATATATATATATATATATATATAAATATAAGAACTAAATTAAGTATTTGCCGCGATAGCGACACAGCCTTCTTGATATAACAGCTGTTATAATTAAAATTATATGAGAGGTTTTAATGGATGGTTACAGTGTGTTGAGTAAATTACAACTTAACTCCTGAAAGGTATAAAAAACACGAAGTATAGGCTTTAAATGCTGTATCTTTCCTTTCTTTCAGGTGAGTGAATGTTTTGTTGGAAATTATTTAAGACTTGTAAATAAATCTTATAATGTATATTTTTTACTTTACAAGTTTTTAAAATTCCGCTTAATGTCACCTATACAGTCAGAACATTTTTTTTATTTTTTTTAAATTTTATCATTTAAGAGGTATGAAACCTTGGAACTTTTAAATAATTCTTTTCTATGGCAACATAGGTTAAAGAGTTAACAACTCATTACTTATGTGGTTTCCGCTTTGCGTTAATTTGGCTTCTTTTTGTTCTTTTGAAGCTAGTTACTTGTAAAATGTTTACAATCTGGTTTATTTATAGTTTTGGATTATTATTGAGCATATTTTTTTTTCAATATATTTCAATATTTATATCAGCGTCTTAGTATTTCTATAAAAGGAAAAATACTTTTAAGCATTTTGGTATTCGGAGTTCGTAAAATCAACTCTCAACAGTCCTATATCAATAAAGATTTCAGGAAACTTTAACAGGAATATATTTTGTAATGGAGGTATAAAAATTAGTTTTGCAGGTCGATCGCTTTGAGAACTAATGTAATAAAAAAAAAATTCTAGTTCCTTCCGTTGAGGAGAAAGTGAAATCAAATAAACAGCAACGCGTGGCCAGTTCAGCTAGTAATATATATATATATATAAATGCGATGCCTAGCATTTATATATAGCTACTTCCCAAACAGCATTATCCAAAATCTTAAGAAAAATAGTAAAAAAATCACAGCAGAAAAACATAATTTATCTTAAATACTCTTTCAAGTTTCCACGGCCACTATTTATACAAAAAACTTCATTTGTTTCTTCTGGTTTAGACCGTGTCGGTGAATTTTCTGCCAACGTTTCGCCAGACATGCTGCTGACTTCCTCAAGGCTTAATTGAGACTCAACTATAAATGCGATGCCTAGCATTTATATATAGCTACTTCCCAAACAGCATTATCCAAAATCTTAAGAAAAATAGTATAAACTGCAGAAAATTCACCGACACGGTCTAAACCAGAAGAAACAAATGAAGTTTTTTGTATAATTTATCTTGTTTAAATAAAATCTGAGACAAAATCAGTTTAATCTTCTCTGATTTCCCACAATGGCGCCTCTGAGTCTGGGACGAAATCTTATTATCAGATAAGTCTAGAACACACACACGACCATGTTTTCCCGTTGAAATACATTTCCTCTTATCAGAAATTCAAATGAGGCAGCTAGAGGATTTATATAGTCAACATTCTTCATTTTTGTTCCAATTTATTGGTTTTGTTTTTACTAGAAACAATGGACATTTGTTTGAGGATGCGCCCAAAGAGATTAAATAGAAAAATCTTCTATGAAATGAGAGGATACAAGAGTGCTGGGGGGGGGGGGGTGCATCAAACTGATGAAGGAAGTAACTGAGAGATTGAAAATAACAGACCAAGATTGTTTCCATAGGGATGGTATTATGAAATAAAAAAGCACTGTAGATATTTGAGCATTATATTAAATTGATAACAGTTTCAACACTTGAACATAAACATTAAGTAAAGGTTATAAGTATGTACATTAATCTAACAACTGCTGGAATCTTCTGGCCAGGGGCGGTTGCCATGGATACTCCCAGTGTTGACTGTATTAGGAATATGATAATTATGGGAAAAGACTAAAAGAAATTAAGGTCCTTGTGTGAAAGAGAGAACATGTGTAAGGAAAGAAGGAAGGAGAGAAGGGGGTATGGTATAAAATGAAGTGAAAATAATGATAATTTTTTATTTTAATTTTATTGTGATTATTTAAATATTTTTTATTTGAAGAGAAAAGATTTGTCCTGGCCGAGATTCGAACCCGGGTCCTCCGCATCTCTAGCGTGGCACTGTACCAACTATGCTAGAGATGCGGAGGACCCAGGTTCGAATCCCGGCCAGGACAAATCTTTTCTCTTCAAATAAAAAATATGAAAATAATGATATTCGCTTGGTCTCTAAGGCCGTTCCATGAAAAAAAAATGCTAGCTTAATTAAGTGAATATAGCATTTGAAAACGACGATCGATCATTTTCTCTTAAAATGATTAAATAAATATGGAACGGTGGACGTCTTCGGGTAGAGTGGTGAGTTACTATGTCAAAGATCCCGTTTCCAAAGTCCGCTGTGGAAGATAAATTATTTAATCTCTTCAATAACAATTTTTTAAAATATTTCTAATTTAACCGATACCTCGGCCTGTTTCAAGGTAACGCCTATAAAATATTACCTCTAAATAATATAGAAATGATAATACAAGAAATTTACATGTCTTGGTTGCAGTTAAAAACAGCTGTGTTACTCCGAAATGCATTAAGATATATTTAAACATAAACGTGGTATTTGGCAGAAAAGGTGAAACGAAGAGAAATGTCTCAACAACAAGTGGATTAAATCTATCTACTCTTCAGTTAGTTGTAGCGTCTCATGAATTTTTGAAATAGTTCCAAATCGGTCAGGTATTTGTCTTCAACATACGGCTGTCTTGGTATTGCTTCGTAGTATTGAAAGTATTGATGTATTACTATAATTTTAAGCATTCGGAACTTTCATAAATGGTTACAATTGAAAAAATAATTTGCTATGTTAACACTTAAAATATTATTTATATATATTTTTAAATGTATTTATTGAAATTTACAACTGTATATTGAATACATCAAGTAAATAGTGTCCCGAGATAAATGCAAGTAGAGAAACTACCAGTTGCTACTACACAAATAAAAAGTTTAACATAGACGGTCACGAGGCCATCTTCTTTTAGACGCCTCGGAGGATTATCAGGAATTGAAGAGGTTGCTAGGTTTGAAACTAGTAGGTTTGAGTGGGAATTTGTTATGAAAAAATTGATATCGAATTCGGGCCAAATCAGTAATAAATTGGACATTAAGGCCAATATGGGTTACTTTGTTCGTAACGTAGTAAGGAGCATTAAGGATTTTACTAAGGATTTTGGATTGTAAGGATTGAATACGAGAGCAATACGATGGCTTGGTGGAGCCCCAAAGCTCTATTCCGTAAGACCAGATTGGTCTAATGATTGTCATGTATATGAGTCTTTTGTAATTTATTGGGAGCTTGAGCGTTTGTCTAGTGAATATTGAAGTAGCCTGAAACGACGAGTTCTTTCTTGTCGTTTCAGTCTAGTATGAGGATTCCAAGTTAAGCGTTTGCCAAGGTGTAGTCCTGTACCGGACCTGTTCTACAGGAATCCGTGGGATGTTGTTAAACGATATACTTACAGGATACAGGGGGACAGGAAGTTAAAATATTATAAACTCATAAAATCATATCAAATTCATATTCATATTCTTTTCGAAAGACCATTGCTGCTGTAAATTTTATGTTAGTTGGTTTCGTTGAAATAACATCTAAGTTGCGATTGTGAATATTTTAGAAGAGACCGAAATTTCTGTAAATGTTTTTACCTTTGGTCTTTTGTTTCACTTTTAGTTCTTGAGATTCAATCGTATACTCATCGAACTATCTTCCATCGACGTTTCGAGACTATATTGTTCACATAATCATCCCTTAACAGTGAAAACGAAGACTTTTAGTGGGTTATATTAAATTACACTCTATGACAAAGTATTTACCACCATATTGAATAATATTATTTGACCTTGTATCGCAATCCTCCCACCTACGACTCGGTCTACCCCTCAGACACTCCCCAGGCGCCACAGCACTTCTTAAGTTTGTAGGAAATCGTTGGTTACTATGTCCAACAGCTTGATAAGCCAATGTTAATTTTCGTGACGATATCACTTGAATAATATTAACCTGGTGCATTCTTTACATTATCGCGTTCTGTAATCTCGTAAATTTTCCAGCAGTCTCGTCCTTTTTGGACAGAATATTCTAGCCCTTGATCCTTTAGCGTTAGCGGCCCCGTTTCATATCCATAAAGAAGATTTGGAAGGATCGTAATTTTATGACTTCGTTTATCAAAAATGTAACAAATGCCTAAGAAATTTTATTTTAAATTTAACATAAGCTAGTGAAAAAATTCCAAAAACCTAGTTTTTGTGCTGTTTAGTCTATTATTTATTTTATTTTCCTGGTGTGTTTTTTGAAGTTTGGTGAGTGTATATTGAAGTTTCAAATTTCTGGAGTATTTATCAGCTGTTTTTATCTAACCTTATCCAGCTGGGATCTAGCAACCTTCCTTATGATTCAGTAGTTGCATTTGAGCCTTGTAGGTGGTGGGATGTTTCTTGGATGCATTATTCATGGTTTTCTTTGCTGTTATTCTGTTTCTACCCTGAGGATGCCTGAATGGGCGAAATATTGGACAGATATTTTCAATTTCTGTTTTAGTTTGGAGACTTAAGGGCATTTTGTTGGAATTTTTCCACTAGCTTAACATTTATATAAGGTCTCTTTTTCCCTTTTCATATTATTAAATTTAACATATTTTAGAATCATAGATCATGTATTAACGATTATCAAGGAACAAAAATATGAAATATTTTCAGATTCTTTGAATCTTTCTTTTTTTATTTATTTCACATCGAGGGACGTAATTGCCTATAGATTATAGATTTGAATTCCAATTTCAGGCTTAAACACATACAAAGGTAGAACAGTGGTAAGTCTAAATAGATATTTGGAGAGACAGCAATGAATTTTAATCCGTCTATTACAGCAAATTTTGTTTATATATTTGTAGCCAGGGTAAATAAGTGGTTAAGTATAAATTTGTCAAAAATAAGTTATTTATAATTATTTCTTATAATTATCTCAAAAACATTTTTCTCAATTTTTTTTATATACTACAATAAATTTTTTTTTATTTTTTTATTTAATTCAATGATATTTACAACTATAATGGTATTATATCAAGTAAATGTGCAAAAATGTAGAATATGACATGAAAACACTTGTGGAGAAACTACCCATCGATAGCACTCCAATAAAGTTCTATAGTAGATGATCTCGAGGCCATCTTCTTTACAATAAATTTAACTATAAGAAGGAGTGATCTGAACACAAAAGATGACATAATACTAAATGAAAAATTTAAATAAAAATAAATATGTTTGTGAACCAATTAAATATATAACTTCTAAGAAATGCCCGAATTGGGTAAAACAATTTGAGGATATTGTTGTAAATAGACGGATGAGAAGCTGAGTCTTGGCCGTAGACATCGGATTCAGGAATAAAATTGGGAACACCGATTCTTGGCAGGCACTAATTTTATATCCCTCTAAGGATGTTCATGCAAATACATTCATATGTAAGTATTTGCAAATATGTATGCACACTACTTATATTTATATTCAATTAAAAATTATGAAATAATTTCATATTAATACATTAGTGGAAAAATTCCAACTAAGAACCTAAAGTCTCCAAACTAAAACAGGAAATTAAAAATACCTGTCCAATATTTCGCCTATTCAGGCATCCTCAGGGCAGAAAGAGAATAATAGCAAACGAAAAGATGAATAATGCACCCAAAAAACACACATCCCACCACCTCCAAGGCTCAAATGCAACTACTGATTCATAGGGAAGGTTAGTAGATTCCCAGCTGGCTAAGGTTAGATAAAAACAGCTGGTAAATACACAAGATTTGAAACATCAATATACATTCACCAAACCCCAAAAAACCCAACAGGAAAACAAAATAAAATAAATAATAGCAACAAACAACACAAGAACAAATGACAAAAAACTAAAAAAAATGAAAGATTAACCTTCCCTATGAATCAGTAGTTGCATTTGAGCCTTGGAGGTGGTGGGATGTGTGTTTTTTGGGTGCATTATTCATCTTTTCGTTTGCTATTATTCTCTTTCTGCCCTGAGGATGCCTGAATAGGCGAAATATTGGAGAGGTATTTTTAATTTCCTGTTTTAGTTTGGTGACTTAAGGTTTTTAGTTGGAATTTTTCCACTAATGTATTAACATTTATTTGATGTCTCTGTTGACCGTTCCCTTTTTCGAAATAATTTCATGCTGCTTCAAATAAGTCATAAAACAATAAAAAACATTACATTTGGTTCAAATCAATATAATATTGTAAAAATATATTGTGAACAAAGCTAAATTACTCGAATAGCTATCATAAAAAGGATTGCCCTTCTATTGCGAAGAAACTTACAAAAGTGTGTGCTTTTTGTAAATCTCAGACATTTTTAATCTGCCAAACTACTCCCATAAACTATAAATATCAATAATATTTTACCCGGTAATTATTCCGCAGGTTGTCGCTTAGAGTCAAGTCACAACAAGTTTTCTCATTCATTTCCTTTTTGACATGTTCCAAAGATATATCATCTATACTGGGAAATGTTAGTTGAAACTTTTATTTTTTGACGAAATGATTGCCGAAATATCCTCTTTATCCATAATTATATTCTCTTTTCCATACTAAAGCTCACGATAACTCGTATTTTTTGAAAATATTAAAAATGGAACGAATAAGCAGTTAAAACTTGTTGTAGCTCAAGTCAACTTGTTGTTGTTTTATTTTAAGGGCAAACAATTACAAATGGTTATTATTGTCCTCACTACTGGAGAATATAAATATTTACAGTATCCACATAATTACCACTAGAGAATATACATATCTACATTACCTACATATTTACATTTATATATTCTTGTTACCTTATTACACTTAATAACAATATTGTTACATATTTAAATAATAACATACCATGCTATATTAGGCACATAGTAAAACCATATTAACATATTGAATATATAATAGAAATATAACTTATATGAAGTTGTTTATATTAAAATAAAACGTTAAGTCAACTTGTTGTAGATGCCTTTTTCACTTAAATTTAATCCTATCATTCATAAATTAATTGTACGCAAAACTTAGAATGCGATTTAATTTTTTTAATATAAAATTTAATCAGAAAGCAATTAATTTTTAAGTTTCCTAGACATTTGTCCTTTTAACTTTTTATATTTTTTAAAGTTATTTATTGAAATTTACAACTGTATAATAGAATACATCGAGTAAATATAATGAAAGATGAATAATGATACGAGATAAAAGGCAAGTAGAGAAACTACCCAGTGGTAGTACTCAAATAGCAAGTTCAACATAGTAGATCACGAGGCCATCTTCTTTTCAGACGCCTCGGAGGAATATCAGGAATTGAAGAGGAAGTTAGGTTTGAAACTAGAGGGTTTCAGTGGGAATGAAGTTTGTTATGAAAGGATAGATACCGGGTCCGGGCCAAATAAGCAACACATGGTACATTAAGGTCATTATGGATGACTTTATTCTTAACAAAATAATGATTTTACGAAGGTTTTTTGATTGTAGGGATTGGATAAGAGAAGAATTCGATGGCTTAGTGGAGCCCCAAAGCTCTACTCCTTAAGTCCAAATAGGTCGGATGATGGTCATGTATATGAGTCTTTTGTAATTAATTGATAGCTTAGAGCGTTTGTCTAGTAAGTGTTGAAGTAGCCTGAAACGTCGAGAGGTTTCTTGTCTTTTCAGTCTTGTGTCAGGTTTCCAGGTTAATCGTTTGCAAAGTTGTAGTGTTAGGTACCGGACCTGTTCTACAGGAATCAGTGGGATATTATTAAACGATACAGGAGGACAGGAAGTCATTGGTTTATGACGAAGGGTAAAAGTGATTTGACGGGATATGTGAGGATTAATTTTAATCCTACAGTTTTGACACAATTTTCCAAGGTCAGTGATATGGGATTGAAGAGTATGGGATGCTATAACTGGATCCGTGTTGACCGGTAATAGACGTGTGTGCAGGAAGTCAGCTGTATAACCTGTGAAGAGGATTGGGCCGAGGATACTGCCTTGAGGAACACCAGCGGATTGAGATAAGCGGGATGAAAATCCATTATTGTGATTTACTTTGAACGATCTGTTAGTGAGATAGGATTGAATAATGAGAAAATATATAGGAGGTAGGAACTGGCGGATTTTGTAAAGCAATCCTGGGTGCCAGGCTCAAACTTTTTAAAAATAAATTTAATTTATATTCACGCCAAACTTAACAGATGTGAAGATAACCTTAGGCACAGATGCGAGGAAGGTTATGATAGATATATGCTTACTGAGAGACTCGCTGAAGTTAACATTTGTTAAATTAATATTATTTGTGTTATTATGGAATATTGACAATTGTGTTGATTCAGGTTTGTAATTAAAGTTACCTGTAGTTATTTAGTTATTTATAAGTTTGTAAATATGTTTTTTTTTAATTACAGTGTTTCACTGCATCCACGTGTTTTATTCCATTCACCTCCTTGGTTAAGTCGTTGAATTCACGACTTACATATTATATTTATTATTGGGAACAGCAGCAAGTCCCAGGTCAAATTCAGCAGCTAAAATAGTGGGGTTTCCAGATCCTTCTGAGGCTCACCCAACAAACTCTATTGAGTGGGTAACCTTAGTTAAAGAAAAAACCTGGCAGTTGAGCGAGATATTGGGCAAATCGTTTCCTTGCACAACTGTTGTCCTAGAAACAAAAACAGACACTGAACATATACTGATACCATGACCCATCCCAAAACCAATGGTAAAGTTTAGTTTTTTTTTCATATTTTATATTATTATTTTGATTTGAAATTCAGATCTATTCTTGCATAACGAGGATATTACCTGCAAAGCGAACAAAATTGCACCGTTTTCATGGACAGTTGAACATCTAGATTATAGCTAATATCCTATGCAACAATAACTAACTGCCTTCAGTGATGCGATTTTCAAATCACCGTTTGAATGCCAGTTCTTCATCACTCAGGGAAAACAGTTTTAAATTTTTAATATAAGTTCATCACTGGTTAGTTGTCTAATTGTCTTTTCATGTCAATTTATTCATTCATTATATTTAATTGATGCATTCTGTATACAGTTGTAAATTTCAATTAATACATTTAAAAAAATAATTTAATAATGAAGAAAAAAACCTTATTCCAGTCAACAAATTAAAAAAAGATTAAAAGACGTTTCGACACCATATCTGTCATTTTCAATTTTAGTTCTTCACACAGCCTCCTTTAAATTTACAAGTCACAATCATTACTGTAAAAACAGTAAAATTACACTACAATACAATAATAAAACAATTTGTCAAAAATAACCAATAACAATAAGCATAGATACCTTGAGGTCAAAACATATTAAAAAGTCAAAATATATATAAACTCCTGGAACTCAACTTTCCATGGTCAAATATATAATATGCATTACATTAAAAACCAATCTCTGTAATACTAGATCAAATTAAATTCTTTTATGAATATAAATATATTATCAAATGTACTGTAAAAAACAAAAACAAACTATTTTAGACAAATATGGTATTTATTTAAATT
Source organism: Troilus luridus (assembly GCA_964056705.1). Taxonomy (NCBI): domain Eukaryota; kingdom Metazoa; phylum Arthropoda; class Insecta; order Hemiptera; family Pentatomidae; genus Troilus; species Troilus luridus. The sequence goes on along the minus strand of OZ057413.1, from coordinate 10,654,096 downwards.
TTTACAAATAGATTAGATGATTATTAAAAGTATTTTCCAATTAATACTTAAATAATATTTCATGTTTTTAAATTAATAATTTAATATTTGAATGGAAAAATTTGATCTGACCCATTTCTAATACTTAACTACCCATGCTCTATTTCTTTTTTAATTTTAAAATTATGGAGGAATATAATTTACTTATATCTCCAGCTTCCTTCCTATCATTAACTGCATTATCCAAAATAATTTAAAAAAATTTAAGAAAACAATAGTTAATTGAATGCAATAGAATTAAGTGAAAAACCAATTCAATGTTTACTTCGTCTGAAATAATTATAATAATAATTGAAAATGGAACCGATCATTAAAATATGAGTTCATTTCAATTCAGCACTTGTTCGAAATATTCGGGGTAGTTAAAAAAATTATTAGTTATGCTGTACTTCGGAGAGGACGTGAAATGGCCGTCCCGAACTTGTGCGGTATCAGGTACTCGTTAAAGACCTGCTACCCTGCAGGAAAAATCCACGACTCCCACTGTAGCATCGTTCGATTAGCCATGGTATCATAAACTGACGTTAAGTAAACTTTTTTTTAAAATACTTAACCACAAATTAACTCTTCACTTTTATGAAGATGTAAGCCAAATTATATACAAGACATGAGAAGTGGCGATAGATACACCATTGGAAATTCTGTCAAAAATTTATAGTTCTTAAACAAATTAGATATCTGCATATTTTCTGTAAGTTTCGAAACTAATTATGAAAAGTAACTTAGAGTAACTGAGTAGCTTAAGCGGGACCTGTGGCCTGTTGGTGAGCATAACAACCTACTAAGCTCAAGATCGCGGGTTCGTATCCCGATAGTTAGGATTCGTACCCCTAGGTTCTTTTAAAGGGAGTAAAAGATCCTTAGTTATGGCGTCCTTCAGAAGAGACGTAAAGTACGGTATCAGATACTAGTTAAAGATCCCTATCCTAATTAAACCTGGATAGGCAATATTTAGAGCTCCCACTGGAGAATCGTCCGATTGGCCATATCAGAATAAATGTGGTGTAAACAAACAAATCTAGGAATAGCTGGACAATATATTCAAAAGATATTTACATACATACATAGATGACTCTACATTCCACGTGAGGACAAGGCTTCCCGCAACACCAAACGATGCCCCGAGGGTCCGAAGCAACACCATCCGCCAACCCTTTTTGTTCCTTGCACTTTTTCTTGAAGTATTTTTTAGGGACTTCATCTGTTCCCATACGTTCGATGTGTCCTTCCCATCGTAGCATGTTCACCTTAATAAATCTGATAATATCGACTATCTTTGTATAGTCAAAAGATGCGTTTTTGGGTTGCAAAAGCACCTCAGAAGTAATGCCTTATCCCGAACCACAAAGATAAGAATATATAAAACCCTGATAAGGCCTGTCCTAACATATGCTTCAGAGTGTTAAAAATATTACGGAGAATCTATGGAGCAGTTTTCACAATAACACGTGGAAGCAACGGTCGACTTAGAAAATATATTTACCAATACAAAATACAATAATATTATTAATGATCTTTGCTATGATAAATAAAATAATGGGAGCGGAGTATCTCAGTGTACAGAATGCAGAGCTGCTTTGTTGAAGGTTCCGGGCTCAAATCCGATTGGTCTAGACTAATTATGCAATATATCCAACAGCCATGGATGGACCCTCCTGATGCTCAACCAGCCTCTATAAAATGGGTGCCATTAATTTTTATTTATTTAATCTACTCCTCTTCTACCGCCAACCTTGTGAGGATCTCTCCTGTAGAGCCGAACCCATAAATGTCTCTCCTGTACCAATCGTCTTCTCCTTCCCCATTCCAAACCTCTTCTGTCAAAGGCCTCCTGGATTGCGCCTTCTCAAGTCTTCCTTGGTCTTCCCTTCGGTCTTGTACCTTCCACCTTTGTCTTATATACGACCTTTGCCACACTGTTTTCCGCCATTCTGGAAACATGGCCGAACCATCTCAGCTGATGCTGCTCGATGATATCCCTAGCTGGCCGAAGTTCCACATTGGACCGTATTGTTATGTTTAGCACTCGGTCTCTTCTGTTCTTCCCTTCCATTCTTCTTATATATCGCATCTCCATGGCTTGGATTTGGCTCTTGTGCTTTTTAGTTAGAGTCCAAGATTCACTTGAATAGGTGAGAATCGGTAAGAAGGTGTTTTTATAAACTACTTTTTTTGTGTTTTTTGACACTTCTTTTTTCCCGATGAATCCTTTTTTGAGGGAATTAAAAAACCTGCTGGCAGCTTTTATTCGTTCTTTTATTTCGCCATCTATCCAACCATGTTCGTTAAGGTGTGCAGAGAGATATTTAAAATTCCTTACTTGCTCTAACCTCGTGTTGTTTAGTCTTACGACTCGGTCCCCATGCTCGCTTTTTCTTCCTATTCTCATGATTTTGGTTTTCCCTGGATTTATTGTCATGTTAATCACTTCCAACTCTTCTTGTAAGATGCGTAAATTGAATTGGAGGTTCCTGCAGTTGTTTGCAAAAACAATTATGTCATCGGCAAATGCGAGGATACTGAGGTGGGTTGGCCTAAGGTTTCTATACCCTAGTTGGTACGGTTTCATTTTTGACTTAGCTCTTTTCAGGGCCGTGACCAATGTTAAAATAAAATGTAATGGGCTATAAAATGGGTACCATTAATTGGAAGAAAAACCTTGCGTTGAGCATGTTCTCGGACTAATCATCTCCCTGCAGAAGCTGGGTCCTAGAAACACTACAGTGTCTGTGTATATCTACCATGTACTGAAAACCCTTCATAGCTGGAATTTTTTAAATAAAATAATATGCATGATAAAATCATTTACACTAAATAACTAGTGCAAATATTTTTCGCCAAAAACACTAACGTTTTTACAGGTTAATAACGTAAAAAGGAGACAGGCGTGGTAATAGCCTGCAATCACCATTTGGATCACAGAGGTCCGCTAGCGTGAGTCCTTTGAGCCCAAATTGTTTGATAGCGCCTAAATGATATGCAATCTAGTTCATTACCTTCTATCTTCATCCTAACATCCTATTTACCATTCTCTTGGCTAAATCTCAGTCCGTATGCCTGCTCTGTATTTTTTGGTTGAGTAAAACATACTCAAAGTCTAAGAGGAATGTCTACGAAGTTTGATTTTTTAAGGTCATATTTTTGTATTTATTTAATTTTTTATTGATATTTACAACTGTATTACAATAATACATCAAGTAAATAGGCTAAGCTATACATAATGACATGTGAAAATGACAAGTAGAGAAACTGCCCACTGGTAGTACTCAAATCACAAGTTCAACTAAGAAGTCACGTGGCCATTACGATGTTTGTAAGTTTTTTCTATGAAAACAGTTTGATGAGACATACAGTCAACATCTTGTTACTCCAAGCTGTTATGGGTTTAATTTCGTGAAATTTGTTGTAAATAATAACATTTTTAAGTGAAACTTCTTTAACTAGTTTTGGTAGAGGGTAAACTAGTTGGTTAACGCCAACAACACACTCGAGACTGGTGACACCTAGTGGCCTATGCACGAGTTATACAATATATTTTATCTCCAGCTGGTACAAAAACACGGGTTTTTGGTTCAATTAATTAGGACTAAAGTATGTATTTTCTTCATGTGCATTAGAAATTCCCTAGGGAAGACAGTAAAAAGATGACAACCTAATTCGCCTAAATAATGTAGGTTTTGTACTGAAAAAGTTCAGGGTTAGGTTGGTACACCTGTCACACCGGCCATTAAAATAAGCTGTTGTTTCAAAACGCCAAAACTGACAAACAGAAGTTCATTTGTGTTCAGGTTGTGTAAGTTATGGATCCACCACATATCAAAATTGTAATAATTGCACATTTAATTTCAGATTTTGAATTTATTGTAAAACATAATATAATACAAAATCTTATAACGTATAGTTTGCCTTTTTACATCCCATCTGGAGATAAAATCTTGTATTCTCCTCGGGACTAAATTGATCATTATTCCCAGCAATACTTTACTCCCTCGGCTTGGCCTCGTGAGTAAAAAAAAAATTATTGCCTCGCGTTCGCTCGGGAATAAATTTGATTGTTTGAATAAAATAAAATAATAATATAAATTGACTCGATTTACTTACAGCTGAAGGAATAATGATATTCTTTAGTCCCTAGGTGCATTATTAACTATTAATCAACATTAGTTCAAAGGTTAGAAATCCGTTGATATAAGAATAATTATATTTATCTAAAAAGTCGTTTAATAGTTGTGGAATTGATACTAATAAAAACCTTAAACTAGTAGAACTTTACATTTCCCCTAAAAGATTTTATTATTAATAGCTATATGTCTTGTTTTATGAAATGGTTGAAAGTAAAAATTATTAAAGTATTGTTGAACTTAACGATGATAATAATGAAAATAAAAATCTATGTAAATACAAATACAATGAATAAATAATATGACTACATACTAATTATTATTTCAATTAAATTAAACAGGTCTGCAAAAAAAAACTTAAAAAAAAATTATTTTGATTTAGTTAACTGATCTTTATCTAGTTTTGGCGCTAATTAAAAAAAATATATTGTTTTTTTCTATCACGTTAAGTCTTGGCTACAAAATAAAGTAGTAGTTTTGGAAAAAAAACGGAAAATTTTGGATTTGTTTTTATTATTTTAACATGAATTAAAAGCAAAAAAAAAACGATACCTAGCTAAAATGAGCATGGAAGTGATGCACATGTGTTGTAAAGTCATTATGTCTTCGTAAAAACGTTTTCTATTTCCATCAAAGCTTTTTTTGGTACTTTTTTGGCGGTATTGTTGTGAATTTTCCCTTTATAACATCCAACAGTAGTCTTCCATCATGTTGACATTCCATCGACCTTGGTATCGCTCCATTTCTTTTATATATTGATGGAAACGTTCTCCTTGTTCCTAACTTACAGCCCCAAGATTTTCTGAAAAGTAGTCCAGATATGAGTGAAGTCTTTGACACTCATGTTGCAGCTCAACATTTTGCAGTTTTGTAAAAATTCAGCAACCGAAGTTTTGTAGTTTGGGTCTTTTTTGTTTCCAAGAAAGCTTGTTACAAGTTTAAATAAAGTCCATGCATTTTTTCTACCATATATATTTTAGTGACAAAGCTTGCATCTTTTAAAAGTTTTCTGATGTCAGGCCCAACAAACACTCCATCTTTCAGCTTAGCATCGGATATACCAGGAAACTGTTCACAAAGATACTAGAAACACTCTCCTTCTTTGGGTAATGCTTTAGAAACTGTTTCATTAGCCGCAATTTGATCTGAAGAGTGGTGGAAGTAAGACCTTTTTAGGATCCACTTAACTTTGTCGTTCAACATTCTAAACTCCAGGAATAAGAGCCTTTCTGATTGGCCAGGTCTGCTTGACATAGTCTTGTTTCCTCTCACGGCTATCCCATTCACAGAGGAAACATATAGACTTTGTGTAACCACTTTGTTGACTTAGAAATATGTAAATAATTTTCAAATCCCCACAAATGGTCCATTTCTGGTCAGAGTAGCCGAGCTTAGTAAAAACAAACTCAAGATTTTCGTACCATTCTTTGAAAAAGGACTGAGTGTCCAACAGGCAAAGAAGCATGTCGGGTACCATTGTGAAAAAGTACAGCTTTCAAACTCCTTTTTGATGAATCGATTAAAAGCCTCCATTTCTCTGGTTCATACGTGATTTTGAACATTTCCATGATTCCAGGTACATTGTTGCAGAAAACTAGGTCTCTTGTGTAAAAAAAAAGGGACAAAATCCTTTTCTCAAAATCGGTTCCATGAAAAACACCGGAGGCTAACATATGTCTTTCTTCAAGTCTAGACCCTAAAACTTACGCTGAACTTTGCGACTTATCTAGGGGTGATAGAATTTTTTCCGTAATCAGCACAAAAAATACTGTTAAACCCACTAGTTAAATATTTTACAATTTTTAGACTACAATTCTACATCGCAGACATGTGTTATTGATCGAGCTTGTATAGGGTGTTTTTTTAAGCTAGATAGAACTTTAAATTGTAAAAAGTAACACAAAAAATTAAATTGTAATCAAAAATTTTTTTTTATTTGTTTCAGTATACTCTGACATTTCGTATACTTCTTTCGCCGATTGGGCTCTAGAGCAGTTGGCAACTGACCCGTTGTTTTATCGCAAAATTGTGTTCAGCGATGAGGCGCATTTTTGGTTGATTTCGAGAAATGGACCTGTCAATTGGCCTCCAAGGTCGTGCGATTTGACACCTCTCGATTATTTCCTGTGGGGCTACGTGAAGTCACTGGTTTATGCTGATAAACCAGCAACAATTGACGCCTTGGAAGCCAGCATTGTTCGTGTTATTCGTGACATACGGCCAGCAGTGCTCGAAAAAGTGGCCCAAAATTGGACGTCCAGAATGCGCTTCGTCAAGAACAGCCGCGGTGCCCATATGCCCGAAATCATTTTCAAATGTTAATGTCACGTATTGATCTTTCGAATAAAAAAAAAATGTTGATTACAATTTAATTTTTTGTGTTACTTTTTACAATTTAAAGTTCTATCTAGCTCCAAAAAACACCCTATATATTGTATATATATATATATAAAATTTATGTATTTTTCAAACAAACTCAGTGATAGTTTTTCTTAAAGTGAATTATGATAATCGGGAACGACGACATTATTTCGGATAATCGAAACTCTTATTGTATATAGTATTACATGGTACTTATAGAACAGAAAAGTAACTTTATTTTGGGACCAAGTCCCTTTAGACTAACGTGAACAAAAAAAAAATATATATATATATATATTGTGTCAGAAGGCTACATAATACGAATCATAATTTTTTTTAGTGCCAAAAAAAAAGTGCCAAAAAAATAAAACTGAAAAAACGAATCATCACAAGATATTAACCAGTTTATAATATATATCTTGCTTGTAATAAATAAAGTTATCAACTATTCGGGAAGTGAAATGATTTCATGACATCACAGCTGAGCCTGTGAAGTACAATATTAGACGACATTGACAGAGGAATCAGGATATGATAGTAAGGAGAGGTTGGTGAAGTTCCAAAGCGTCGATAAACAAATCGACTTTGGAGCGAGGTGACAATAGGTTATGGACCAAGGCAGGAGGTAGGACCAAATATAGGAGAACAACCTATTGGTCCTTAGCCAACGGGTTCCACCTCGCCGCTTCTTATCTCCGTATAATGAGCATTTTATTTAGTATCTTCCGAATAGTATATTATTAGAATTGTATTTCATAAAAAAAATTAAAATAAGGTTTAAGTGATTTTAATATAATTAAACTCTGATATATTGTGAGGAAGTATTGCCGCCGACTATGGTAACTAAGTGGAAAAAATGTTCCTAATTAACTTTTTTTAGAATATTTATTTATCGAAATTTACAATGTGATCTTGGGCATAGACGATTATTATGCTAACCCTGTTTTTTGTTTGTTTTTTTAAATTTATTTATTGATATTTACAACTGTATAAAAAAATACAACAGGTAAATGGGCTAAGCGATACATAATGACATGTGAAATTGACAAGTAGAGAAACTACCCACTGGTAGTACTCAAATCACAAGTTCAACTAAGAAGTCACGGGGCCATCTTCTTTTCAGACGCCTCGGAGGATTATCGGGGATTGAAGAGGAAGCTAGGTTTGAAACTAGAGGGTTTGAGTGGGAATGAAGTTTGTTATGAAAGGATAGATAGCGGGTTCGGGCCAAATCAGCAACAAATGGGACATTAAGGTCGTTATGGATGATTTTATTCTTAACAAAATAAGGAGCATTAAGGATTTTACGAAGGATTTTGGATTGTAGGGATTGGATACGAGAGGAATTCGATGGCTTAGTGGAGCCCCAAAGCTCTACTCCGTAGGTCCAAATAGGTCGTATGATGGTCATGTAGATGAGTCTTTTGTAATTAATTGGGAGCTTAGAGCATTTGTCTAGTAAGTGTTGAAGTAGCCTGAAACGTCGAGCGGTTTCTTGTCTTTTCAGTCTCGTATGAGGATTCCAAGTTAATCGTTTGTCAAGATACAACCCTAAGTATCGGATCTGTTCTACAGGCACCAGTGGGATATTATTAAAGGATACTGAAGGGCAGGAAGTCATTGGTTTACGACGTAAGGTAAAAGTGATTTGATGCGATTTTTGAGAGTTAATTTTAATTCTCCAGTTTTGACACCATTCTTCAAGATCAGTGGTATGGGATTGGAGGCTTTGGGATGCAATAATTTGATTGGTGTTGACTGATAATACACATGTATCATCAGCATACGTGGTAAGGATAGTATTAGGATGAGTTGGAATGTCAGCTGTATAAACTGTATAAAGGATTGGGCCAAGGATACTACCTTGAACCCTGTTTTTAAAATGTTTTTTTATCCATATGTTTTATGTTTATTACTCTCTTACATTTATTATTTAATTTTGTTTATACGCACAAATAGAGTAAATGATACGTAATGACATGAGATAAGGTACAGCAATAACCCAACAGCAGTTCTCAAATACTAAATTACCTAATTCATCGTAAGAGGTCACGGCATTTTTTCAGACCCCTCGGAGGATTATTGGTCATAAAAGCATTGGAAATAGGTCGTTATATGTGATTTTATTCCTGACAAAGTAAGGAGCATTTACGAAGGATTTTTGATTGTTAGGATTGAGATAAAAGAGGAATTCGATGTCTTAGTGGAGCTCTACAGCGCAAATAAAACATAAAAATATCTATTAAACTTTATGCTTGTTATTTTTTCTGTATCTACTCAGCTGGTAGATATTAAACTTTATAGTCATGATTTAACGTACTGGTAATAGTGCAATGCATAGAAATATGAAGAAAATAAATTATTGATAATATTAATAATAATGTCATATATATTTTTAATAGGCCATCTGAGGACCATGTTCCAATTTAGATTTTTCTCCCTTTAAAAAAAATTAAAAACCACTCGCCAGTCTGCGAAACCGCGACTTTGAATATAGAAGGCTGTTATGCTAACCACTAAATCAGAGGTAACCCACTCAACAAGAACTGTTTATACTTCAATTTCTCTATTTCAGATTCCATCCCAACAATTTAATCGATGTTTATTGCTAATCCCATTTTTTTTTTTTTAAAGAACAAACTGTGTTCCCTTGACCGTTAAGAAACTTCCTAACTAATCCAGGGACTTACAAAAATAAAACAATGGCCTGTATCTTTAAGATCAAATTCTATAGGATAGCTACCACAAATAATTGTTTGATTAATCTATCTAGAATCTATATTGGAGGAATAAAATGGTCGGGTAGAGGTTAGAAAACAATCTCTTAAATAGGGTTGAACTATTTATTTAAAAGCCAACATTTTGACCCCATTATAAGCCCTGAAGAAGACCTGCAATGTGGGTCGAAACGTTGGCGTTCACGCCGACCATTTTCTTCCTTATATTTATATGAGGTTAACTAATATTTATTATTATGTCACAAACAAACTCATCCATCATGATCTTAATATCCCATATGTTACTGACTTGGCCCAAACTAGATACCTATCCTTCCATGACAAGCTCCATACGCACTTGAATCCGCTAGTCTCTCAGCTTGCTTCCCATACTATTCCTGATAACCCTCCGAGGCGTCTGAAAAGAAGATGGCTTCGAGAGCATCTACTATAGAACTTTATTGGAGTGCTACCGATGGGTAGTTTCTCCACAAGTGTTTTTCATGTCATATTCTACATTTCAGCACATTTACTTGTTATAATACCATTATAGTTGTAAATATCATTAAATTAAATTTAAAAAAGAACTAATATTATTGAAGTATAAGATATATTCCTTCTCCTGACGATACATTGACTCCCAACTTCCGAATTTGGCATGAATTTATAATATTTGTCGCACTAAATAATGTAATTTAAAAGCACGTTATATAATTCATCACTTTTAAAAATTACAGTGGATTAATTTGAAGAAAAAATTTTAAATAATCGAGACATGGAATAAATGATCAACAATTATTTTGTGACGCGTAGATATATGGAGCTGACTTACAAAGCTAGTGGGAGCTACCCACAGGTTTTCCCAATGGATTATCTGCTTCCGAGAAAGAAATATAGTTCCTCATATGCTTGATGACACCGAACAACCATAAACCTTGGATCTAGACCGATTTGACACTGTCCTTGAACTTGAGTGTTGGTCAATGGGAAGGACATTGGTGTATTGCTGTCGCTTCACCATGGAAATCAAGGTTCACAGCAACATGAGGTTGGGTGAATCCATCCTACTTGCCATTAATTATGTATATGTTTGCAATAAGGCAATCATCGCTTGGCAAAAGATCTAAATGGATTATAGCCCCAAGCGAAAACATAAATAAAAGGTCTTCAACCTTTTCATAAGTCTTATTTAATTGACACAAATGTCATAAAAATAATACTAATAAAGTTAATTAACAATAGGTGATAACAAAAGAAAATTCATTTACTAAATTCGTGTTGGCCCTTGCGTGTTGGGAAAACCAGCATTTAGTCAAATACTGCGTCACTCTTAATACTTTCGGCTTACTTTTAATTAGCTGCAGACTGACGAAATAAATTTGCGCCTTTTAACCCTAGCTAGATTGGACTAGAAATGAAGTAGGATGTCTCTGTATTATTTTAATAACAATAGCAATATTTTTGCTTATCAATAATTGTTTCAAATTATATTTCCGCGATTGGATTTCAGTAAAGTTAAATATTTCGAATTACTTTTTACAAATTATGATTGCCTCAATAAGTAGTATGAAAAACCTTTCATAAACCTTTCAATAAGTAGTATGAAAAATCCTTAGTTACGCCGTCCTTCGGAAGGGACGTTAAACGGGGGTCCCGAGCCTGTACGATGTCAGGTACTCGTTAAAAATCCCTATCCTAATTAAAAGTGGATAGGGAAAATTTAGAGCTCCCACTGTAGCATCGTCCGATTAGCCATAGCAGCATAAAGTGACGTTAAACAAACAACTAGCTAACTAACTAACTGAAAAACGTTTCTATTTCCAAAGGTTTTAGGCTTGAAAAATACCACTCAATCTTGTAGAAATGATGAGTCTATTCGGTTAGCATAGGGAGCGGAGTGGCTCAGTGGTTGAGCACTGAGCTGCCATGCCGGAAATCCTGGTTCAAATCCCGCTGCGGGCAGTTACTTTTATTTAGTCTGTTTGCAGCCGGAGATGGATCATATAGGATCTAGGACCCTCCTGGGGCTCACCCAGCCTCTATATAATATTATAAAAATAGGGAACCCATAATAAGGGGGAAAACCTGGCGGTTGAGCGTGACCTAGGACAAGTCATCTCCTTGCAGAACCGTTGTCCATAAAACAGTACAGTCTCAACCATGTACTGAACCCCTAGACTCGTTCACGGGTCGTAGTGGTGCAGGGTTTTTTTTTTATTCGGTTAGCACAGTGAGGTCAAAAATCGACCGCGTGTTTATCCCCATTTTTATTTTATTATTATCAACCAATAAATAAAAATGTCTTGGCTACGAAGCTAGACTATGTTAAAGAATAGTGAACCCCAGAACATTAAACCGACAGTCAGTTGCCAGGCAACAGAATTAGTTGTCAAGCTAATATTTATGTTGATAATAACATCCGAACCATTACAACCTATGAAGGATCTTGGATACAGTGCATAATAAAAATTTGTGGTATTTTCCAGAAGAACCCCACCAGTTACTTTTAGTATCAGTTACTTTTATTGATAACTGTTATAACTTAATAGAAATTATAATGTAAAGAAAGATAAAATCATTTAGTTTACTTATAGTACATATGATTTACTCAGTCATTAAAATGAATTTCTTAGAATTGGCGAAAATAGTTAAAATAAAGAACCAAGCCTAAAATATGCCCATGATCAGGGTATTATACATAAAAAAATACTCTGTTCCAAAGGACATGAAATGAATTATTAGTGAAAATCGTTTTGTTGGATCACAATCGGGAATGTTTTCTTTACGGAGTTCCTGATAGAGCTACCGAAACTTTGATAGAGTGCATTAAATACTCTATTCGTCCCGGAACTTCTATTTATTCCGATTGTTGGAAAGCATATTCAATCCATTAAAGGCATGGACCTGAGACATTTTACTGTCAATCATTCCAAAAATTCTGTGGATATACAAACAGGAGCTCATACTCAAAGAATCGAATCTCTATGGTCGTATCTCAAGAGAAGGAACAAGAGAGAATGCGGTACCCACCGGACGATGATAGATCGTACCTATGTGAATATATTTGGAGAAGGGTGTGCGAAAACAGGGATTTATTTGAGGAGATCCTGAAGAATATTGTGGATTTTTATCCTCCCAATTTGAAAATGTATATCTATAATTGTCTTGGTTATTTGTTGTGTTTTAATTATACATAAATACAAACATATGAATTTTTATTTCTATTAGGTTATAACAGTTATCAATAAAAGTAACTGATACTAAAAGTAATTGGTGGGGGCCTTCTGGAAAAGATCTAGAATTTGTCCATGATCACGCTCAACTGCCTATTTACTCGCCTATAAAGGGTACTCATTATATAGATACAGTACACCTGAACATCTCTGAATTAAAAAAAAAGAGACATTTCGAACACCTTCAGCGTCTATCCAATATATTTAAATATTGTAATAACTTGAGTAATAATATTATAATAGTAAGTTATTACTTGTAAGTAATAACTTGAGGTAATCAAAATAAATCATGCTCTACCTCCTAGTTTTCTCCAATTTAGAGTACCCTCTCCATAGAGGCTTCCAGGAGGGTCTACAGATACTAACTAATTAATAAATAAATAACCTCAATATGTACCACTACAACCCATGAACGGGTCTGGGGTTCAGTACATGGTATACACTGTACTGTTTCATGGGCAACGGTACTGCAGGGAGGTGATTTGTCCTAGATCACGCTCAACCACCAGATTTTTACCCCGTGTTTTGAGTACCCTATTTTTATAATATTTTATAGAGGCTGGGTGGGACCCAGGAGGGTCCTAGATCCTATATGATCCATCTCCGGCAAGCAAACAAACTAATTAAAAGTCATGCCTGCAGCGGGATCTGAACCAGGATTTACGGGATGGCAACTCAGTGCTAATTAATAATAATAAAAATAAAATGTTAATAAAAAGAAAACTTGTGTGTAGCAAAATCGCAGAGCATTCCCTACCCTTTCATAGCTCTATTAAAGGGTAATTTGACTAGAACATTCTTCGGAGGCCCTTATTTTCGCCATAAACCCTCCCCCTCGCGTGATGAGTTCTACAGCAGTGTCATTTTCCGCTTTGCAGAGGGCTATAACACGAACCATAAAAAATATATACGAGTACAACAGCCATTCGTAACTAGTTTCTTTCGACTGCGGATTTCTTCATGATTCTAAAAGTTATGTAATAATAATATATTTTTATTGAGGTTCTGGAAAAAAAATTCTAAGAATAATCAAGTTCAAACTGAAGACAGATGGCATGTGCGAAGTAACAGAGAAAGAATATCGGATACTATATGCAAGAGGAGGCTGACATTCATCGGATATGAATACAGAATGAACAGCATAGATTGACCACACAAATATTCGAATATTTCTGGAAGAAGACCACTACAACGTGGATTTAAGACGTTAGGAAAGTTAAACATCACAGAAGAAGTGAGTTTATGAGCAAAGTAAGAAATTTGGAATGGTTTCAGGATGAAGAAAGACCAGAGAAGGTTGGATGAAAATGGACAGAGGATCGAAGGAAACATGCCAGAGAACGCAGAGGAAACTCTGTTGATGTCTGATCATGTGAAGAGGTCAATACGAATTAAAAAAATATTTAGGAACATGTATTTAATTTTTATATATTATATATTTATATTTATATATATTATATAATAAAACACTAAGGTAGTTTTTTTTTTAAATAATGGTTAGAAGAAGTCGGCCTAAGTAGATTTTCCAAGGTGTTCCATGTTAAAGCCTACACGGTGATGTTCAGTCATCCCTAACTAATTGTATAAATTAATTGCATGTCAGGGGTTCGGGGATCAATAGCGGATAAATCCAAATTTCTAAAATTGCCTTTTCCATATTTTTAGCTAGTTTAGTATAATTTTTGCTTCTGAAACTTCAGGTTCAGAACCGGACTAGAACCAGAATCTTGACTAAACTTGTAAAAAATTAGAAAAAAATCGTTTTGAAATTTTGTTGTTATCCACTTTTGATCTTGAACGCCTCCTTTGTGTAATTTAAAATTATTAACATAACATATAAATACTATTGGATTTTATTTTGAGATCAGCAAAAACTATTTTAAACAGAGAAATAAAATGTTGAATTATTTTTATTAATTAAATTTTTTTTCTTTCTTTATATTTTCATCCACACCTGTCAAAAACAAGTGATTGACAATCAGCGGAATGGCTGACTGGAAAATAATACATAATGATATGGAAGGCATGACGAAGAACAGTAGCCAGTAGGTAGGTAGCTCTCCCTTGGCTTGATTCAATTTTCTATTGTAATAGATCCCTCATCCACGTTCTTTTTAGTCTCCTCGTAGTTTCCTCAGGCATGAGAGTCGTGGTCATTTGTTCTATCAATGGGTTTGGGCGTCCGTATAGTTTTTCTTAAAAGCGTTTGTAGTATGTTCGTATATGTTCGTCAACCGTTTGTATTTTTAATACAAGTATATAAGGCCGTATGCAAAATTATTAATTAAATTAAAAGAGCTTATTATTTATAACAAGAAAGAGTTTTGACCTCTAAATAATAATAAACTTAATATGGATAATGATAATACATGATTTGACTTTACAATGACTTAGTTCACTAACATAAATACTTCAGAACATATATATATTGCATTCCAATACGGCTCATATTATATATTTAAATAAAATTTATTTATAGAAGTATACAACTGTGTAATAATAATACATCGAGTAAATAGAATAAGCGATATATAATGAGATAAAGGCTAGTAGAGAAACTACCCGCTAGTAGCACTCGATCTTTTTTTTTTATTAAAAAAAACTTCAGAAATTAGAAATACGCCACTTTTTCGACAAATAATAAGTTATTAAATAAGCCTAGGGCTATATGATTTAGGAATCCAACAAATGACTGTAGGCTAGCCTAGATGCTATTGATAGATATGACATGTTTTATTCACGATATCTATCAGGGCTATCTCTAAGGGAAACAGTCAATTATATATACATATACAGTTCCCCGCATTAAGAAAGTTCATAATGATTAATTTACACGAGGAATAAATGTAGTTAAATAAATAAATAAAACCAATCGCAAAACAATAATTAATAAACTAGGATGGTTTAATGGCAAACAATAATAAAATTTGAAGCTCGAGAAGAGAACAACACCGGGTTTTTATTGCTTACATAACAATTATACTTCTTATTTAATTATTTTAAAAAACCTGTACCACTACAACCCATGAAGTGTTTTGGGGTTCAGTACATGGTAGAGACTGTACTGATTCATGGACAACAGTTCAGCAAGGAGATGACTTGTCCTAGGTCACGCTCAACCGCCAGGTTTTCCCCCTTATTATGGGTTCCCTATTTTTATAATATTATATAGAGGTTGTGTGGGGCCCAGGAGGGTCCTAGATCCTATATGATCCATCTCCCGCTGCAAACAGGCTAAATAAAAGTCTTGCCTGCATCGGGATTTGAACCAGGATTTCCAGCATGGCTACTCAGTGCTCTACTACTGAGGCACTCCGCTCCCATTTAATTATATAACAATGCAATAAATTGAAATATTTAGTATTTTTTTCGTATTTTGATAACCACTTACACTACAAAAAAAAATTTGGATTAACAAATGAACCGATATAATGAAAATGCTCTGATTGCAGTGATAAACCCTTCATTACTACAACCTATGAAGGGTCTTCGGTTCAGTAAGTGGTAGAGACTGTAATGTTTCTAGGGCAATGGTTGTACAGGTAAGTGATTTGTCCGAGATCAAGCTCCAATTTTTTCTAAGTGATTTTCCTCCAATTATGGGTACCCATTTCATACAGGATGGTTTCCCATTACGAGCTCCAGCAAGGTCTGTAGATCCCATAGAGTATATCTGTGGCTATTAAAAGAATAAATACTTTAAATCCAAGCCGGATTTGAACCAGGTTCTTTCAATACAGCAATTGAGACCTCTACAAACTTAGCTGTCACCCAATTGCAGCGATAAACAACAATAAAAAAAAAACGGAAAGAACAAATCAAAGTATAGGGTAAAACAAATAAAAATAAAATGCCACAGTCCCCATCAGAAAAAGCATACCAATGTGGACGTGTTACAGTCGAGAAACTGTAGGCATTTCTGTGATTTATGTGCTAGATACAGCTGGAAGCACATTTTTTGATTTGATAAACTTGTGGTAGTTTTATTATTGTGAAGTTTGTTCACAATAGTTTACAACCTTTCAACACAATAGTTAGCACGAATTTTCATCTCAGGCAGTAATTTAGTCAACTTTAACGATTTTAAGTTTCTTCTCAATCTTTATATATGCCTTTTATCGAGGCACTTTAAACACATAATTAGATTTCTAGAATTATTATTTTGGTTTGATGCTCAAAAAGAAAAGAAATTATTAAAAAAATATCGTTACTATATCACGCAAAAGAACACACCCTTGTTTGCACGGAGGGTTCGTTCGCTTAAGATCCACGCTAACTCTATGCATATCATTATAAAACACATTAACATAGCTGCGTGAATACCTGTAGATATAAACAAATAAAAACTTTTTTTCACTCCCTCAACCTCTTTATCTCCGAAATTAGATATGCATCGCAAAGTTAAAAAATTAATAAGACCATTTTATATATATACTGATATTTTTTTTAAATCCCACAAGAGCATTGTTAGTAAATAGATTCCTTGAAATGCAATCAAGCATTTATTTTTGTTTGCCTAAGGGTTCCCTCAGATTGAGGTTTCCTTCAACCAAAATTTTCCATTAATTTGTTTTTCCATTTTTTTCCGTCTTGTATATCTTGCTCCCTCAGACTATCGCCGTGCATACTTTCCTCAATTCCTTCTCTCCACCTCTTTCGTGGTTTTCCTCCCTTCAGCCCTCCGATTGAAAATTAAACTGGGCAATCTTTCTTCTTCTGAGATGACCATTCCAATCTTTTTGGAGGAGGTTTTGTTGAGTTTGCAGACGCCTAGCACCAGATACGATATGTGTGCTCTTTATGACACAACGAGATCGCCTAGCCACCAGATGCAATCAGAGAAGAGATAACGAGCCCTACGCACAAGGTGTAAGTACCTTCTCATTAAATTACTAGGAAGTGCTGATCAGTAATCACCATTAATATCAAAGACAATATCATTAATCCACCGTTCAAGATAAAAGACTCTATAATCAATTCATCACGTGGCACTATCGTCCAGTGTTAGTGTTCTTTTAGTTCATATGACTCTTCATTTCTAGTTAACACTTAATATTTCATTGTTCCTTTCTCATAAGATTATTCATTTATTGTTTTCTTCTTTAAAGATACATTATTCGTTTTATTCTTCCTTATACATATAAGTTACTCATATTATTTCTTCTAACTTTACATGATTATTCTCATGTTCTGTATCTTAGCTTTAATAAACCCAATGATTCAGTATTGCCTAGTTCATTAAATCTCCCGACTCTACTCATTAAGTATATATATTTTTATTTTTTTCTACAGTCTTATCCAAGAGCAAACATCAGCATTAGTCCTTCTTTCTAGTTTGGACACCCTGGCAGCTCTCCTCCACTAGTCTATCTCAGAACAAGCAGCTATTTTCCTCAAACAGTTCTTATTGTCCATTTCTCTGCTCCATATAACAATATGCTTTCAATTATAGATTTGTATATGAGCTTCTTGGCTTTTTAGTCACATTATTGCTCCAAAGGATCCAAAGGGTTCTGAAATCAAGTATTTCTGAAAATTAATCGTTGTCACTTGTTTAAATAATTGTTTTGATCGTTGATTACTATATTAAGGGAAATCCCCAACATGTTATGTATACAGTAAAAAACGTATTAATTTATAATATCTTTTAAGATCTCGAATATGTGTTAAAGGAGTATTTTTTTATTTTTCCTTTGAGAAAGCTGGGTATCTGTGTATAGAGTGCAGAGTTGCTATACTGAAAGTATCAGATTCACATCTATGAGATGTAAATTACTTAATCTTTTAACGGCCACAGGTATACTCTGTGGGATCTATAGACCCTTCTGCGACTCACCCAACCTCTTTAAAGTGAGTATATTTAATAGAGTTAAAGACGTAGAGATCTTAGATAAATCACCTCCCTGCATTAACCGAGTTCTGAAACCAAGACCCTTCATGGGTTGTAGTGGAAATGTTTTTTTTTTATCACAGCGGATTATTTACATTCGAATGGTTCTTTTGTCAATCCAAAAATTAAAATTCTTATTTGTTCAGTCAGCGGTTATTACTAGAGATAAGAAATACGTGAACGAACTAGTTCATTGAACTAGATCCGGAAAATGAACTATAAAGAGCGCTCTCTGTTTTTGAATGAAGTTCTTTTTGGTTCACACCACTCACCAGCTACTACACTCGGACAGGGGACCGTCGGCGTCCGACCTACGTGCTACGTTAAACTAAGTGAACTGGTTGAACCTCTCTAGTTCATTTGACCTCTCAGTTTCTCTCCCTTTTTCCATAGTTAAATTCCTCTCTTAGTTCAGTACATTTCTATTTTATTTTTTTTAAATGAACTATGAAGTTCATTTGAACTAGTTCATATGAATGAACTATTTGAAAAGGAACCATTCAGTAAAAGGAACTAGTTTTTCCAGCTCTAGTTATTACAATGAGGAAATAAAAAAGAAAGTGGAATATAGTACACCCGCCAATTTAACGTGTTGATAAATAAAATAAATAAATAACAAGTGAAAGTATTAAGTGAACCATAAAATTTTTTATAAAAAGGCGAGACAGTGGCCCCTGGCTTCGAATTTTTTGTTGCTAACCCTTTTGCGGCTCACCCAGACTCTGTAAATTGGGTACCCTAAATTGTGGGGAAACAAAAACGGGTGGTTGAGCAATTCACAAGCTGAAAATCCGTTGTCTTAGAAACAATACACTTTTCACTAAAGACTAAACCAAAAAACGGGGCGACCTGTGGTCTAGTGGTTAGCGTAACAAACTACTAAACCCAAGATCGCGGGTTCATTTCCCGGCAGGTGGCCCTAGGATTTTTTAAAGGGAGTAAAAAATCCTTAGTTACGCCGTCCTTCGGAAGGGACGTTAAACGGGTGTCCCGAGCCTGTACGATGTCAGGTACTCGTTAAAAATCCCTATCCTAATAAAACCTGGATAGGCAAAATTTAGAGCTCCCACTGTAGCATCGTCCGATTAGCCATAGCAGCATAAAGTGACGTTAAATGAACAAACAAACCAAAAAACCACTATGTGCTGAAGTGGTGTAGGTTTTTTGGTTTATTCGAAAAAAAGAAATTAATTAAAACTATTGTATGTAATAAACCAAATTATTTGAGGGAACTACGATTTTTAGAGAGCATTATTTTTTATTTTCTTGAAAATTAATAATCAACATCACATGTATTACATTTTATATTATATCATTATATGTTATATTATATTTTATTGGCCTTGTTTGGTTTCAACCCTAGCGAAGATAGTCAGAGAGTGGCCTATTTATAATTAAAAAGATATTTTCGATCGATCGTATCGCCTGCGGAGAATCGCAGTGCCTTCGCTATCCAGATAAGATATTAAGAATAGAATCTGTTAGGAATATTGTCAAATATTTTCACAAAAACGAAATTAAAAAATAAAACTAAAAGACTTTTTTTTTAAACTAGAAATGTTTTCATTACAGGGCCATTTCATTATCTCTAAAATTCAGAGTGGAATTATTGGACTTTACAGAATGTAATGAGCTTTTATTAATCCTATTTATTTATAATAACTACTACCACTAAGATTGTTTAGTATGCCATCAAATATGATCATAAAAAAAGTAATTTTAATGAATTTATTTTAACCATAGATATAGAGTCTATAGGCAGCCCAAACTGCAAGAAACATTACCACCGCGTTCGAGTAAGTAACGTATCTGTTGTAACGTTCGGATCACTCGCTGTTAGTTTGAGAAATTTTCAGCAGGTAACACAAATTAATTCATAAATAATTACTTTCTTCTTTCTACCCAGAGGTGAAACTATTAAATTCACGTCGTACTGGAGGGATATTGACAAAATGCAACAAAAATTTATCAAAAACCGACTTGTATTGACAGAAATGGCCTATACTCTATCACAATAGCGGACAATGAAGAAACTAAAAGAGCTGAGTAACGAAGTACTCCCACATCCACCTTATTCACCATATTCAACTCCAAAAGATTTCCATCTGTTCAGAAATTTGGACAACTTCTTCAAGGGTAAAATTGATGAAAACAATTCTTAATTCAAAAACGCAGAGTTTATTCCACCACAAAACTCCGAACTTTTCACTTCTGGGATTAAAAAATTGATATTACATTAAGAAAAATGTAGGTAATTATTTTGAATAAAACATTTTTGATTTCATAGAGTTGTTTTACTAGGTACTTGTGTATTAACCGGTCTCCAGGAAACCTTCCTTCTTTTCATATCATCATATCGTATTTCCTGTAACCTATCCATATCACTCATTTCATTTGAGTTATTTCTGTGTGTGTTATTTTGTTATATTGTTTCCCGAATTGTTTTTAAGTGAATTATATGTTATAGTTAATATTGTTATTTTTTATTTAGAATGAACAGTGACACTTTGGGGATTGCCTTAGTTGATCCTTCAAGTGGGGCCCATACTCAGTATATACAAAGATTATGCGGCTAAGTGGAGAAACAAAAAACACCGAGAAACTGCAAGACATCTGCCTGGATTCATATTAATGTGAATCGTTGTAGCAGCGAGTGCACACCCTAGCTACTTTAAACAGCGCTATGCTATTTTGTCCTCAAAAATAAATTAAATGTCGTGAAATAAAAAGTTTTTGCTACTATTTTTCCTTGTTCATTTGGTCAGTGGGTGCAGTCAAAGAAAACACAAAATAAGCAGAACTTATTTTTTAATTGTGCCAACGTTTCAGCCTATGGTGTACGCAATCTTCAGGGCAAATAGCGGGTGCCTAGGGCTGTGGTGACTAGTCAAACTAACACTTGTCAACTTGTTAGTATGCCATGTGTTATGTCATGACAGTTGACAAGTGCTAGTTTGACTAGTGACCACAGCTCTGGCACTCGCTATTAACCCTGAAGATGGCCTACACCGTAGAACGAAACGTTGGCACTATCTAAAAATAATTTCTACTTAATTTGTGTTTTCTTTGACTGCACCTGACCAATTCAATCCATCATTAGAATTATCCAGACAACTATTTTCCACTCAAATATAAACGATATAGGGTAGCAGTATACAAGTAACTTTCACTAAATGACGTTTACTTAGAAAAAGAGCATTCCACAATAGAAATGAGAAGTATTTAAATATTTTTATTTTTTATATATAAATATATAAATTTTTTTTAAAGCACTGCAACGGAAATGCAGACGACCCAGCTTCGAATCTCAGTCTTGGACAAATCTTTTCTCTTCAAAATAAAATATTAAAAAATGATTAAAAAAAATAAAATAAAATAAATTAGAGAAATATTTAAATATCTTCGAACTTAATGGACTATCCATAACTTGTGGAGTGATAACTGAATAATAAGTTTGTAACGGTTTCACTTGAACCTCCATAAATAAAAAGAATAATGACATTGAGATCCATTCAAAGCATGCTCTGAGGTGTTTAATATCAGATGTCGGCTAGGCAAAGGATATGCAAATAGAGCAACTCATAGCCACACCACGATCCAAGTTAGAGCCCATTGAATATTTCATCTTACCGCCTTCTTACACAGCCCTTAAATTCTCTTTGAAGTCTCATTTAATTTACGGGTGAGAACGTTGAAATATTAAAACAGAAATAAAATATAATAAAAAAAGCAACATTTGGCTCAGAGTGCTTAAACTGAAAAAGAAAGGCGAACTAAGAGAACTAGAAAAAAGAGAGAGAAAAATACTATGAAAAATTCGAAGGCCTGAGAAAAACAATGAAAATATGTGTATTAAAAGGACACCTGAAGATTTGTATAAAAACATAGAAAAAATCACTGTATGGGCATTTAAAAAGAATGGAAGAAACACGGATTACAAGGATTTTTAATTACGTGAACAAACTGAAGAAAAGAGTAGGATGGATAGAACCAATGAAGGAAGATACCAATAAAATAGTTGTTACAGAAGAAATAATATGTGACAAAAACCGCTTCAGGCTATTCATAGAAAACTCCACCTATGAAGAAGATAAGCCTAGAAACTGAAGAGAGTGTGGACAGATGATCAGAGACGAGCAGTTGGAGAGAAAATAAATAAGTAGTGGGAAGAGACAGAATAAGTCTTGAGTTATGTGCGGTCCATAGATTGTCGAATTCATAGATTAAAAAAATAATTGCTCCTTCTAAAGAACAACGACATAACTCAAACTATGGTATTTTTGAGCCATTGGTAACAATTGTATTGGTTGTAAGGTTTTTAACTCAGGCACAACATACCTCAAGGTAGTATCCTTGGCCCAATCCTTTATACAGTTTAAACAGCTGACATCCCAACTCATCCTAATACTATCCTTACCACGTATGCTGATGATACATGTGTATTAACAGCCAACACCAATCCAATTATTGCATCCCAAAGCGTCCAATCCCCTATCACTGATCTTGAAGAATGGTGTCAAAACTGGAGAATTAAAATAAACTCTCAAAAATCGCATCAAATCACTTTTACCTTACGACGTAAACCAATGACTTCCTGCCCTTCAGTATCCTTTAATAATATCCCACTGGTGCCTGTAGAACAGATCCGATACTTAGGGTTGCATCATGACAAACGATTAACTTGGAATCCTCATACGAGACTGAAAAGACAAGAAACCGCTCGACGTTTCAGGCTACTTCAACACTTACTAGACAAACGCTCTAAGCTCCCAATTAAATATAAAAGACTCATCTACATGACCATCATACGACCTATTTGGACCTACGGAGTAGAGCTTTGGGGCTCCACTAAGCCATCGAATTCCTCTCGTTTCCAATCCCTACAATCCAAAATCCTTCGTAAAATCCTTAATGCTCCTTATTTTGTTAAGAATAAAATCATCCATAACGACCTTAATGTCCCATTTGTTGCTGATTTGTCCCGAACCCGCTATCTATCCTTTCCTAACAAACTTTATTTCCACTCAAACCCTCTAGTTTCAAACCTAGCTTCCTCTACAATTCCCGATAATCCTCCGAGGCGTCTGAAAAGAAGATGGCCCCGTGACTTCTTAGTTGAACTTGTGATTTGAGTACTACCAGTGGGTAGTTTCTCTACTTGTCATTTTCACATGTCATTATGTATAGCTTAGCCCATTTAGTTGTTGTAATTTTTTTTATACAGTTGTAAATATCAATAAATAAATTTAAAAAAAAAATTAAAAAAAAGGCACAACATATCTCATATTCCGTTCCCAACAAAATCAAAAGTAATGTTCAAAGAACATTATTCCTCGTGTATACATCGCAAAATTGCGAGAACACGGGGGATATGGGATCGGTGAAGAGAACATATTTGTCCTTGGTAGGGAGCGACCCCGGTGGCTCAAATGGTAGAGCGTTGCCACTGTTCGCATCCCGGCTGGGGGCAAATCTTTTCTCTTCAAAATAAAAATATTTAAAAATTAAAGCAATGATTAAAAAATTATAATAAATTATAAATAATATAATGACGTTTGTCAAAAAGATCCTAAGAATCCTAATCTGCGCAGAAGAAAAAGAGGAAGACTTGGACTTCGGTGGCTGGAAGATGTGGAAGACGACCTTCAGTCGATGGGTGTCTCTAAGGAGGTTATAAATAAAAAATTGTTGCAAGACATGAAGATAATCATCAGACTAGAACAGACTGTGTGCACTGTGATTTTATGAAGCTGTGCATTTCCTTGAATATAGCGAAGTGTCACATGCTGAAACTGAGCAATGAGTTTTTCTGTTTGAAGGCTATCAGTGATTGAAACAGATCACTATCAAGCTTAAAAGCTCGTGTTGTCTAGTAACTAATTATTTAACATTAAAAACTGTCAGCTTTTTATTTTCAGCAGCATAAACAAGCCTCCCCATTCATTCGCCTACGTTTATCTAAGCAAGAACAAATCAGAGAATGACGTGAGGATGTTCTATGAGAAGATATCCTTATAGACAAGGATGGCAAAAAATTAATTTTGTATTCTTGAGCATACGAAAGCCCATCATACAAATCGCTCTTATAGAATAACTGTTCAACAATGAGGGGTCACCTGTGGTGTATTGGTTTGCATAACAACCTAATATGTCCAAGAAAGCTGGTCTAGTCCGGGAGGTGGCCTTAAAGGGAATGAAAAATTCTTAAAGTATAAAGTGGGTACCCTTAATTGGGGGAAAATCTGGTGGTTGAGCGTGATCTAGGTCAAATCACCTCCTTGCACAACTGTTGTCCAAGAAACAGTACAGTAACTACCACGTACTCGTCTAGAATAATTATACTGAATCCAAGACTTCATGAATTGTTGTGCTATATTCTAAAATGGGAATGAATTTACGGAGGAAAAGACACTACATACAATCAATCAATATCATTAATCACCTAGGAAGAAATCAAAGTGGAGTGTGTCGAGCTGCTAAAGTAAAGTAGAGTTAGACTGTTCAAAACGGTCGCTATCTTTAAGAAGAACATCCTAGACTCTTGCCTCAAGTTGAGAATATTGACTCCAATATTTTGAAAAAGGTGTGGGAAAAAGTGGAGAATTATATATGTCGTGCCAATTCTCTAATCTGGGATCTTTAAAACCAAGTTATGGAAAAATCTATGCATGATCAGAAAAAGATAACCGTATACCGTAAATAAACGCTGAGAATGGAATTCTTCGTGAGGAACAACAATATTTTTAAAAAAAACAAAAAAAGTAATTTTTAGTTTAGACAAATTGGAGAAATGGCCCCTGAGTATGACTCAAGGAAAATTCCTAGCTTCAGAAAAGGATTCTTGGAGTAAGGTAACAAGAATCTTAAGGGCCGAAAGGGACCGAGTAACGTCGTTATAAAGGAGAAATATAAGTCATATCCTCAAAGAGGTTATGGAAGAAAGGAGAGAGCGCTGGTAATGATGAGGAATCTAAGGGTAGAAGGAAAGGAAGATTCCAATCCGATGGATAGGATAGAGGAAATCATGTATGATGGTTTGGTCGAGGAAATCTTCGCATTGGACGCATTTCAAAGGACATATCCTTGAATCTTTTTGTATTCTTCGAAATCTATTAAGTATATATTTATGGATGCCACATATCGAAAGAACAATGTCATAACTCAAAAAACAAAATTTTTCAAAAGAGGTATTTCAAAGGTCTATGTGAGTTTTAAAAATTTGGGTATTGGTAAAGCAAATTCCTATTGTAATGTCATTGAAATTCTCTTGTTAACCATTAGAACATTTTTATTTTGACTTATGTCATCATTCCCATAAAAATTCAAGTTAAAACATGATATAACTCAAATTATGATTTTATTTGATAAAAAAAATTGTAAATGGAATATCAGATATGTCGTTCCTGAATTTAAAAGCTTCAACCAATACTATTGACAATATATTAATAATGTACAATTGTCATCTATGTAATTGACAATTACACATGTTAAAGAGAAAAAAATGTCTAAAACGTAATGAACAAAAAATATTCAATATTTAAACTTTGTCTTACATCATTTCTTTGAGACTACATCATTATTTATTTTAGTTTTAATTTATTTAATACTGGATTTTGGATTGTGAGGATTTCATATGAGAGGAAGCCGATGTCTTAGAGTAGCCTCAACTCTGTAAGTCCAAATAATTTTTATAATAGTCATATATATATTATATGACCTACATGTCTATGACACCTACGTGGTTTGTTTATTTTTCCAACAACAAAGAAGATACAGACTTTGTAAATACTTTATCGCATGCTATGCCATTCACTTATTTTAATTAGCAATTTCGTCGTTAACTGTTGTATTAATGTTATTTTGTTAACATCAATATATATATTTATTTTCGACAATTAGTTAAAATCCTGTGAAGGTTCGTACTTTTTATTTATTTATATATATATTTTTTATTTATTTCTAATTTGATTATGTTTTGTCAATCTTGATTACTTCATGATTTGTATTATTATGTAGCCTTCTGGCCAGATGAATATTATGTTTATTTTATTTGTTCATTATTGTTATTCTAAAGGGACTTGGTCCCTTGTTTGTTTCTATTCTATTCTATTCTATGTATATATATTTAGTATATATATATATATACATATATGAGTATTTTTTTAATTAGTTAAGCGTTTGTCAAGATGTATTTCTAAGTATCTAATATATTGTACAGGAACCAGTGGAATATTATTAAATAGATACTGAAGATGGAGAAGTCATTAGTTTACGAAGAAGAATAAAAGTGTGTTGACGGTTTTGGAGGAAATTTCAAGCCTTACATAATTTAATTTCTTGCAGAATTTTTCAATTATTTCCTTTAAATGCAATTAAATTTAAAGTAAAATAATCTTTTTAAAGATAACCAAGATTACAAATTTATTTTCAGATCTTTTGATGTGTATACTTTAGGTCACTGAAAATATAATGTTTATTCCATATAGTTGAATTAGGGCGCGTGAGACTTAATCTTAGGTAATGGTTATATGAAAGCATAAAGACAATGAACAGTATTGTTTAAATTGTTTTAGAAAACTATTAATTTAAAACTAAATTAAATATTTGTAAACATGTGTTTATAACAAGATTACTATTTCTCATTTGTTATTCAATGTAAGTGGCAGTAAAAATATACAATATTAAAAAATGGCTGTTTATCGATTATTTTGTCTATAGCTATTTGTCGATTATTAATCGCTAGATTGTATGTGTTATCAAACCAAATAATGTTATCTTTTCTTTATAACAATCGATTAACCCTTGTACTTAATGAAGATATAATATGGAGAAGGTTAATAAATAATACCTTAAATAGTTTAATTAATTATATTAACATAAATTAATAAATTTCTCATCAATAAATAGTTTCAATGTCCATGTTTTATAGGTCATTAATTAACTATTCGAGAAAATATAGGAATTTAATAAGAATGTTAGAAATATTTAGAATATTACAAGGTATATAAAAAACATTACAAGGATAGTAAAGGCAATATTTAGGGGCAATGTAATATAAAACCGAGTGCGAATCATAATAGATTTGCATATAAAAAAAAAACGAAGGTTGAAAAATTGTCTGTTTTAGTAACAAGCCAATAGCAGAATAATACAGGTAAATATTTGTATGTTTAAGTATAACCATTAAATGTTTATGTAGATTCTAATAATTAAGTAGCAAGTGTGATTCAAGCATATATACGATGTATTCTTATTTATTTGACAAATAAAAGCTATGAATTTAATAATAGAACATAAAATAATCTAATAAGGAAATTTTTGTCCTATAAACAAAGATATTAAACAAAGGATTGTAATAATAGCTAATTTGTAAACATATTATGTAAATATATATATATGCTTTTATAGAGGATTATATACAATACACAAATAGTTGTGCGTTTGCGCGTGTCCGGCAAGTAATACGAGTACTATGTTGTGTAAAGATACCTTCATATTATGGATAATTACAATTTAAATAATAATAATAAAGTTATTATATTGCATTTTTCTTATTGAAATATAATTTTGTAAACATATTAGTATTTAATAAAAAATGACTTTATGATCAGTATAAACTTAGTACTAACTAAAATAGTTGTTACTAATAAAAAATAACTAGATATTGAACATTAATAAACATAAAATTATAGAAAAACGTCAATAAATAATAGTTTTTTTTTGTCATTAATACTTTTTTTAAAGTTAGTAAGATAGGTCCAACGAACTTTTGTCTATATTGATTCCCAATAAAAATCAAACGACTGCTACCATCCCCATGTAAAAATAATGAGCCTACCGTGAAAAGCTAACTGAAATACATTAACTAGAACTTAGAAATCGATAAAATATAGAAATATAATAATACGACAATATTTAATAATTGAAAATTATACATTAAATTTTTAATATATACTTATTGAAAATTTTGAAAACATATTTAATAATAACTGATTGAAATTATTATTAAATAAATTAAAATTATTTGAATTTTAATTTAAGAAAAATAATTGTTATTTTAGTTTAATACAAATAAATGACTATAGAATGCAGTGACTTTAAGCAGTCGAAATTAATTTATTTATTTACATTTTGATTACTTATTATAATATATATAGTATCAGTGTAAATAATAATAATAAAAAAAATAGTGATAAACATTTAGATAAACTGTTATTGTGTGTTTATTTCAAATATCAATAATTGCATTTTTTTAAATTACTTTTTTTATTACTTATTAGAAAATATTCTCTAATTGTTCCCTCTGTTTTATGTTTGTTTAAATTGTCACCGACATTATTGTTATAATATCTTTATTTTTATTCTTTAATTTAAATCATCCCCACTTTTATACATAGTTTGTTTTTCTTCAATATTTTATTCTTTACAGTTTTTATGTATTATTTTAATTTGTCTGTATAATGAATATCTAGTCCTGAAGGAGACCTGCAATGTGGGTTGAAACGTTAGCTTTCGAATAAATATTTCAACCCTATTTAAGATATTATTTTTCTGACCACCCCGGAACATTTTCTATACTAATTGAAGAGTTTAATAACGTATTTAATAATAATTACTAAATCATGTATTCAATAAAATAATTGTAATTGTAATTTAATTCAAATGCATGACTATAGAATGCAATTAAGATAAATAGTTGTAATAAACAATAAAATCAAATAAAATGTATGAAAAATCGATGTCAAGAGTTCAATATTCAATAGTCAAGACAAAAGGTTTATCATTAATTGTAATTATTAACTATGAAAAATACATTAGAATTATATTATCTATAATATTCTATCTATCTTCTACCTATCTAAATTACAGTATTTCACAAAAATAACTGCAGCCTCGGAGAATAAGCGCTTAAGTCGTATTTTCCCCAAAATGAGTTTCTTGTACTTAGGTAAGCCGAATCATGTTATTTTCATTATGAATAAGGAGCTAAGTCAGAGATTCGCATGGAATGGAGTTATTCCTTATATTACAACCCTATTACAAGCCAAAAACAACGACAATGACACGATTCTATTTCCTCAATACAGTTAAGTCTCTCTGTACTAAATTCGACTTCACCACTTATTCACAGGGGCTGCAGATATAATGTAAAATACACAATGGTATGAGATAAAGGCAAGGAGAGAAGCTAACCACTGGTAGTACTCAAATGTAACTGAGAAGATCACGAAGCCATCTTCTTTTCAGTCGCCTCGGAGTATAATCGGGAATTGAAGAGGAAGCAAGGTATGAAACTAGTGGATTTGAGTAGTAATAAACTTTTTCGTGAAAGGATTGAAATCAGATTTGGGCAAAATCAGTAACAAATGGGGCATTAGTGTCATAATGGATAAGCTTATTCGTAACGAGGTAAGGAGCAATGCTTACATTACAACTCCATTCCAAGCTAAAAACTACGAGAAGGACACGATTCTGTTTTCTTCAAAATTCGACTTAGCCACTTATTCACCCTGTAGATATATATGATCTAGTATATAAGCGTATCGATCCGTTTTAATAAGGTTAAGTTAATCCTTCGAGTTATCAAGGGTACTCACCAGAATCCTGCCGGTTGTAGTTTGGCCCGAAATGAGCTCTCCGGCCCAGTCTTTCGCCTCTGTCATGAACGTCCCCTCGAACTCCTGCTTCCCCTGACGGGCGGCCTTCTGCTCCTTCTGCTTGGGGTCATTGGGAGCGAGGTCCGGCTCCTTTCTGCAGAAGAGGAAGGCGAAGACCCGCCAGAGGAGTACGATGAGGAGGCCAGCGAGGAAGGTGAAGACGGAGGATAGGAGGAAGCACCACCACCGTCTCTCCTTGAGGCAGTCGTCATCCAAGAGGGGGGGAGGCGAGGGGGACGTAGGCTCTTCGCAGATCTCGCAGCATGTCATAACTCAACGCCTCGCACCTCGGCGGCGATGGTGATCAGCAGTCGCCGAAGACACGGGGACTCTTAGCACCGGCAGACCACATCACCGGCCCAGATCTCACTACTGGGATATCTCTCGTCTGTAACCTCTGCAGAGGCTCCCCCACCACCGATCCATCCCCTCCACCTCACGGATCAATAGGGAGCCGAGCCAATAGGATCCTGCTACGTCACAACTGCCCGATAGTTCCACGAATGTCCTCTCCTGGCGCTGGCTATCACTCGGTCAAAGTCGTTATCCTGCTCCGGGAGCGGGACGCCCGGAAATTGCGCCTCCAACTTAAATCCTCCCCCCCCCCCAAGCCAAGGACGCTCCGATTGGGAAAAAATAAGAGATGTCAGCTTAATTTCCGACATCTTTATAAATTGGTAATCGCTCTGTACCGAAATTGGTTTATGAATACGTGGTATACTACAAATACATTAGAATAAACAACAAAATATACACCAGGGACTGGTTTTGTGGGTTTTTTTTAATGAAAATACTATACTATAAAGGGGGAGACTGAAAGGTTTTAGTTATTAAATATACAAAATTTCCATTAAAACATTTTGACTGTTCAAAATCCTAGGGATTTGGAGTGATTTTATAGGATATCTATACATATTATAAAACAAAGTCCTCAGCCGCGTTTGTTCGTGGTAAACTCAATAAATACTGGTTGAAATATAACGATAATTGTCGGAATTTTTGGAAAAAGTATAGCCGCCTGGGAGGTTTCATCCAAGACGCTGCCTAATATCTCTTATCTATGTATTCTATAAATATTATTAAACAAATTCCTCGGCCGCGTCTGTTCGCGGTAAACTCATTTACTGCTCGGATTTTCATGCGGTTTTCACCAATAGATAGAGTGATTCACCAGGAATGTTTAGGTATATAATTTGTCGAGGTTTTGTGCAAATGGGTTGGAATATAACGATAATTGTTAAATCTTTCTTCTTATTTCACTGTATTCTCTGAATTGAAATAACAACCCTAAAATCTTGAATACTGGAATAATACATCGCTTGTTTTTTTTAGCCATTACCCTAACTTCTCAGTTACTTCTCTTATTTACGTAATTCGTTATATACTAATTTATGACTCATGTTATAATTAACTTTATATAAAGTTTATCATACATTATAATTTGTTAAAATGTAAATATGGTATACCAGAAATCAAATTTGCCCCTTAAACCATAAACCCAAATCAAAATATCATCAAGAGTCAAAAAGATAAAATACCACTACTAGAAAACATAGTTTACGACCTTTTTGTATTGTAACAAACACTACATCGAACATACGAGAACACACCTCAAAAATAGATTATAGATTTATTGTCATAAAAACGACTTAAAACCTACATCAAAAACTAACACGTTATCATCCCATAGTAAAAACGAACTCCACACATTTAATTTTGATAAACTCAAAATATTACATAGAGAAAAATAATACAATAAAACGTAAATACTTAGAAGCACTTTATATAAATGATAACTTTAATAACATCGTAAATCACTTAAAGGAAGTAGGAGATTTATCACAATATTACTCTTCTATACTTTAAGGGACTAAAAGAACATAAAAATAAAAAATTATTTTCTCCAAGTTATCAGCTTCCTAATGTATATAAAAAAATAATTCAACCTTAATAACATAACCCACTCACTTTCTCATATCTATCTACTTTTCCAGTATTTTAAAGCAAATTGCTTTCTGATATATATATATATATATATATATATATATATAATAGAATTGAACGATAGTCCTCAATATTTTTTAATACAATTAAAAATACATTATTTTTTAATAACATTAAAAGAATCTTTTAAAATACTTTTAATGTTTTATTCCCTATATAAACTAATATATAATAAATAAACTATAATAACCCATTGTTATTATTCTGCTAATCTAGACAAGTTCAAAGTCTCAGCTCTACTTATTAGTAAAACGACAATGTGATGAACTCACTCAGCATATTTTAAATAATGAAAATGGAACTATTAATTTCCAAAAAAGGAATAATTTTTGTTGTACTACTGTAAGGACAATAATGATGTATAAATTATAACATTCATAAAATATAATTTTATAGTACCTTGTATAATTTTGTAACTACTTAAAGTGCCAAAATTGTTGTAATTGTATGATTATTTTTGTAATATTGAGTTTTCTAATTGTTGAATTTTTTTCAATTTTATATTTTTGCAGATAAATTTTATACTTGTTGACTGATGAGATAGTTATGTATTGAAAATGGCCATGTTTTGGGTCGATACGTCTAATAAATAGATGAAATGAAATGAATTTGGACTTGAAGGTTTTTTACACCCCAAAACAAAATATAAAATTAAAGTCCAGTGCCCTTGAGGCTAAATAAAAATGTAAGTTATACAGAACTGGTCATTTATAGAAACAGAATTCAGACAGTAATTGTAAATAATCTTTCAGATTATTTTGGATACTTAAATTCATTACATTTAAAATTTACCTAATTAATTGATGTCGTAGAACAGACCAAAAACAAATCCCTAAACATAACTGATAAA
This sequence comes from Troilus luridus, assembly GCA_964056705.1. NCBI lineage: Eukaryota > Metazoa > Arthropoda > Insecta > Hemiptera > Pentatomidae > Troilus > Troilus luridus. The sequence goes on along the minus strand of OZ057413.1, from coordinate 10,621,224 downwards.
ATTGACATTGAATGTCACGAAAGTCACAGATGACCTCATTCAAATTGGCTGTGATCTCATGAGAGTGACCAATGCGTTCTGATGTCATTATCATATTTCATGTCATTATATATAATTTTATATTATTGTTATAGTTTATGTAGTGAACACCGGTGACTCGATGCAATTAATTAGTCAATGGTTATATATTGTAACCTATTTATTGCAGATAATATTTTAACATTATATGTATCGCGTTATAAAGTTGATACACTTACTTGGGAGAAACACAAAGCGATTAAGCGTGATCTCGGACTAATCACCTTAAAGTGGCACAAGTTGTATGTATAAACAAGTATCGCATAATAGAAAATTCATCGTGGAGCCATGAAAAATCTCTGTAAAATTGGCAGAGTATTCAATGTTTCACAAATATAAGAGCACTCTTTTGAACGGAAATCGCTAAAGATACAATGCTAGCAAAAAATAATTTATTTGCTTCATTAATTTTACTCATTATAAAGAATAAGTAATCATATACATAGCATATATTTTTGCTTATATCGAGTTTAATTTTACATAAGTGGCTCTAGGTGGGAAGCTGAATTTGATACAAATTAAAGTCTTTCTCGAAAATCTATACAGAAAGTAATATTTTTTTAACTATTTTATTTTATAATTTTAAGTCTTCCATGAGGTTTGGTTTATAATTCATATTTTTCTTAATAATTTCATGTATTTACTGGTGAAAAATTAAATAAAAAATATAAAATTCATAATAGTCATGATATTACATTCACAAAATATAAGGTTATTAAATAAATCAATAAATAAATTAAAGTCTAACAAACTAAATGGAACTAAAAGAAATTCCGGTATCAGCTGGCATAAAATTCAATTTTATTTACTGTATCAGATTGAATACAAAAACATCAATATAAATATTTACATTTAATAAGTATCTTGAATAATCTCTTTGTATGGAGTCAGTAGTATTTTAGCGACCTTGTTTTGTTTTAAAGTCTTTTGTCATACTGGAACGTTCAAATTATAAATATTTTTAAAAATTTACTGGATTAAACCGCTACAAATTTTTACTTCATTAAAATGTACAAAAATGGAGTATACAGGGAATGCAGTGCAATAGAGTAAAGCTATTTTAAAGAAACTATAATTTTTTTTTGTAATTTATAAAGCCAAGATAAAATAAAAAAATGTATATTGCATTACTTTATTTAAGGTAAAATTCTCAATATCTCAAAACAATGGGTATTCATAAATGGCTTACGAAGAAAAATTAAAAAAACCTGCACAACTACAACCCGTGAACGGGTCTGGAGTTCAGTACATGGTAGAGACTGTTATGTTTCATGGACAACTGTTCTGCAAGAGGGTCGCGCTCAACCGCCAGATTTTTCCCCCTTATTTTGGGTACGTTATTTTTATAACATTTACAGAGGCTGGGTGAGTTCCAGATGAGTCCTAGATCATATATGATCCATCTCCAGCTACAAACAGACTAAAGAAAAGTCTTGCCCGCAGCGGGATTTGAACCAGGATTTCCGGCATGGCAACTCAGTGCTCTACTACTGAGCCAATCCGCTCCCATAAGGCTTAATAAGGGAGGTTATAGAATAAGTGGTAAAATTAACTTTAATTCCTAGAATAAAAATTGTAAAAATATATATCATAAAAATATCGTGTAAATATGCTTAGCTCAGTGGGGAATATCACTCACGAATAATATTATAATAATGACTAATTAATTATATAATTTCGATCATGAAGATTTTCAACGGCTAAAGACATTTTCCCACGAGTACATAACACATAAAACCATGTACTACGAAACTTTCTCTGTTTGTGATAATGTGTGTATTTCCATGGAATAAGTCAAGCTCAAAAATTAATTTTTGTACGAAGCAAATTGTTTATTTCATTCAGGCATATGCCTGAAGTGTTAGAGCAACATAATGCATATTTTAAGCTGTGAACAAAAATAAAGTATTATAAGTAGTGATGAATATAGGTGATAATTTCTGTTTAAATATTATTCGAAAATATAGAAGCCTATGCCGCAATAAGCCATGAAGGATTTTGGTCAAGCAGTTCAAACCGTAATGCATGGATTTTCGCCATGGCAACCGCTGAGGTGTGAAACGGTGCGTTGTATTGGTGAAACAGAATTGTCTTTTTCTGCAAATGTGGCCGTTTACCCGCAAGTTCTGCCTTCAGCTTGTCAAGTAATGATGCGTAGTATGCTCTTTTAATGGTTTTTCCTTTTTGAAGATAATCGATTAAAATAACTCTATGGCTATCCCAAAAGCAGTCGCCATCACTTTCCCAGTCGAGAAAACAGTTTTTGCTATTTTTGGAGCCGGTTCCCCCTTTGCAGTCCACAGTTTGGACTGTATTTTTGTTTCTAGAGTATAATGGTGTATCCAAGTTTCATCTATAGTAATAATCGGGGCCAAAACTCGGACCTATTGCGCCAACAGAGCGTTGGAAATGTCGATGCGGCACCCAACGTGCTGACAGCTTTCTCATATCTAGATGTTGATTTAATATATAAGAAACATCAAGACGCGACGCAAGCCTCACTAAACTTACAACATAACTTACAAAAGTTGAATGAGTGGTGCCAACTATGGAAAATCAGACTGAACCACGAAAAGTCACATAACAGCACATTTTACTCATAGACGTGAAACATGCCCTCCCATTTACCTTAACAACTCATCTATCCCGCAGACAGATAAAGTACAATACCTTGGACTAACGTTTGATAGGAGAATGGCATGGGGTCCTCACCCTATGATGAAACGCCAAACACTGAACCATAAGCTCAATTTAATGTACTCACTATTCAGGAAAGCCTCCGAGTTAGATATAAGAAAGAAACTTGCCTTACTTTATGGTATAGATATATCCATTAATGAAGCCATATTTGCCCGGACATAGGTCGAGGTTTTTTTTGCGAAAGGCTTATTTATGAGTAATAAATTATTTATATAATTTATGCATTAAATAGTAAATTGGTAAACACAAGAACAGACCTCTGGAAAAGAATCCAATAAAGACAAGGGTATGCCAGATCCTAAATTATTACTTTGGCATCCCAAAATAAAATATAATGTCCAAAATATATCTAAGAGTAGAAACATAGCAATATATATATAATGTTTAAGGAGTATATTCTATGGTAAATTAAATCCCACCATTTGATTCACAAAGTAGATAAAAAATATATATACCAGTTTTAATTCGTATGTTATAGTAATAAATAGCATAAAGTAGCACAAGATAGTGAATATATTCTTGAATACTGAATAGCTGATGCTTCTAACAAGAGATGGGTAAGATTGTATCAATCTGACCATATCTGATACTTGTATCAATTGATACAAAGGTATCAGGTACGACTGTATCTAATACTTGTATCAATTACTGTTCAGTATCAGATTGATACAACCTTAGTCGTCTAGCATCATTTGGTGAACTTTGGCCATGTTCGGCAGAAACTTTTCAGACCACCCTTGTACTATATTGTTTCAAAGAAAAAATTTGTACAGTTAGTTGATTTGTCCGAAAACACGCACGACTGCCACGTTTTACTCCCAATCAAAAGTAACCAGTTTATATAGGCTGAGTGTGCCACGGGAGGGTCTTTAGATCACAGAGGGTCTATCCATGGCTGTTAACGGATAAAATAATTTATCAGCAGGATTTAAACCCGGAGCCTTCAGTGTAATAATGCAATATTCAGGACAATTAGCTACCCCCATACAGTTTATATGATTTAATGATAATTAAATACGAATATTTAAACTATAAAAGTTTCCATCTACTTGATACGAGTGCCACTTTTTTTATTTTATTACTTCCTGATATATAACAATAGTTTATTTATCAACATAAAAATTTATCAACATGAAAGCTCAAAGAGATTTTTATACAGTTCTGGAAGCAGTCCAAGTTTCTTAACTACCATAGATCGTAAAAGTAGGGGTTTAAGAGCCCAGTATGACTGTCAACATGTACTTTATGTCTATATCTCACATGGATTCATACTGAAGAAAATAGATCTTATCATAAATCTGTTATCATGCCAAAAAGTTTAACAAGTATTTAATTAAGAGGACTTTTTTTTTGATAATATTTTTACATGTGCACGTAGGCTTCCACGGTCATTATTCTTCTTCTTATATTCAACTTCCGGGATGGACCATCCTTACTAAAGATTCTAATTACCATCTCCGTAACATAAGAGAAGCTATCGAAATTGTCAAACAACCCAACAATTTCAATAGGGAAGATGGCTATAAGCTCAGTAAAAACTGGTATCCGGCCATCCAACGCAAGACCCATACACTACCTCACCATCCACATACAGATGAACCCCACCCCACCGAACACACACGAACACACCCGAACACAACACGACCGACACAAGCGAACCAATGGGAAGGCCGACTTCGATCCAGACCACGCCCCCTAGGTATAAATACCCCGACTCCAACCATCCGCTCTTCATTAACTGACTAACCCTGAAGAAGCTCACAGCACGATGAGCGAAAGCTTGGTTCAAAACATCAACAAGACATGGTCCATCCCGGAAGTTGAATATAAGAAGAATATTTTTACATTCAATAAATTCTTGAAAATAACATACAGACGAGGGTTTGAAAATTGAAAAAACGAGCCTTCAGAATTTTTATTAATTTTCTTTATATTTATATCCACACCTTGACAAACGCTTAACTTGGAATCCTCATACTAGACTGAAACGACAAGAAACAGCTCGCCGTTTCAGGCTACTTCAACATTTACTGGATAAACGCTCTAAGCTCCCAATCCATTACAAGAGACTCGTATACACGACAATCATTAGACCCATCTGGACTTACGGAATAGAGCTTTGGAGCTCCACTAAACCATCGAATTCCTCCCGCATCCAATCTTTACAATCCAAAATCCTTCGGAAAATCCTCAACGCTCCTTACATTGTTACGAACAAAGTAATCCATAATGACCTAAACGTCCCGTTTATTGCTGATTTGGCCCGAATCCGATATCAATCTTTTCATGACAAACTTCATTTCCACCCAAACCCACTTGTTTCAAACTTCGCAACCTCTTCAATTCCTGATAATCCTCCGAGGCGTCTGAAAAGAAGATGGCCTCGTGACCTAAGCTGAACTTTTTATTTGAGTACTACCACTGGGTAGTTTCTCTACTTGTATTTTCATGTCAATTTATTCAATCATAATATTTACTGGATGTATTCTGTATACAGTTGTAAATTTCAATAAATATATATTTAAAAAAAAAATTTATACCCACATCTGTCAAATAAAACAATGACAATCAGCAGATTGACTGACAGTTAAATAAAATACAATGACATGAGAGGCATGAAGAAGAACTGTACCCAGAGGTACCTCTTCCTTGGCTTGATTCAATTTCCTATGATAACAAATCCCTCATCCACATTCTTTTTAGTCTCCTCCTAGTGTTCTCAGGCATGAGAGTCGTGGCCATTTGTTCAATCAATGGGTTTGGGTGTCCGTGTAGTTTTTCTTGAATGCGTTTGTAGTATGTTCGTATGTGTTCGTCAACCGTTGGTATTTTTATGTCAGTATGTAGAGTTTTATTAATTGATATACCAGGGTGTTTTTGTGACAAATCTGAGTACTTTTGATTGGAAGGTTTGTAGTCTTTTTCTGTGAGTCTGTTTAGCGATGTCATAAATTTGTAATGCATATGTATGTCCAAACTGGTTATAGTAAGTAAATGTACGTGTTTAATTTTTGTCTTGTTTCTAATTTGGATTTTTTTCTGAATAGAGAATACATTAACTCAGAATTTAATTGTTTGTTTACCTTTGAAGGGGGAGGGGAGATCCCGCTGCAGGCAGTACTTTTATTTAGTCTGTTTGGAGCCGGACGTTCTCCATCTGGACTTTCCTCCATGATCAGTTTTGGGAGCTTTTTTTTTATGCATCCCATGTACATAAAAAATACATGCATCCAAAACTGATCATGGAGGAACGTCCAGATGGAGAAAGAGGAAGAGGCAGGCCTAGAATCCGATGGCTGGACCATCTGGAAGTAGACCTTAGGCTCCTGGGTGTCTATATATAAGCCATACGCCGCTGGTAGTTCTATAAAACCATTTTCATAGCTGTATATTTTGCGAGTCAAATGGTTTGTAATTTAGATTCAGAAGTTCATTTTCATATAGTTTAATTTTTTTAAATCTATTAACTACACGAACGCATTGAACTTTATATTTAAAAAAAACTATGGTTTCCTTAAATAGTTTTAGATAAGTATGCTCAAAAACTATTTTTGGCAGAATTATTTAAAATTATGTACTAGGGTGTGACTGAGTTAGATACATATAAATTTAAATATTATAAGGTAAAGAGTAACAATGTATGCAGTATTTTGAAGGGAAAAAAATACTATTTTAAATATAAAAGATCTTCTTACTAAAGAGAAGTATTTCTGACCTCAACCTGGACCATTTTCTTCCTTAAAAACATGTAAATTTAATTGCACTTAGATAGATTCTAACGTTTTAGTAGTTGTACCTATATATTATTATAAAAATTGAAGTTCTAGTTAGTGCTTATTTTTTTAATGAACTTGACGACACTTCGCAATCAGAAGAAATGAGTGATGATTGGATTAAACATACAATTAATTAAAGAAAATAAAGTTTACAATTAACAGTAAAACTCATATGAAGTTTATTCAACCAATGGTTCTAATTTAAAATCACTACTCCACGACATGTATTATCTTAAGGTTATCGTTAGTTGAAATCTCCATTTTTTTAATTACCTGATGAATAGTTGAAGGTTATCGAGAATATTTGGTCTGTCCTAAAATCCTCGGGATTCATGCGTCTTGAGTTGGAACTGCCTAGAACGTTTTGGAAAGGTTATGTGCGAATCGATCATCAAGCAACCCTGCAAAAGGCTACGACACACAAAATGTCTAGACCTGCTTTTAAAATAGTCCCTTCTTTATTTTAAATGTCGTGTTAAAGTACAGTTTTAAAAAAAGTTATTCATATTATAAAAGTTACTATATATTTATTTTAATACGTTTTTATTAGCTTCTACTATGTGTACGAGTATGTATGTAACGGAATCTTTGAGCTCGATTTTCGTCCTCTTAAAAACATCGAATTCAATTGAAAATGTACACACTTCACAGAAATCGAATAAAATAAAATAATTGAATAAGTTTGTCTCATTATTTCGAAGAGAATCTTTAGGATTAGTAAGATTTTATTGAGCGTGTGGTCCCAAGCAAGGGGGGATTTAAGGGGGTTAAAAATTTGTGTTTTTTTGCGTGCTGTGGAGAATCCATTACTGTACATACTAATAGGCAAATCACATGATCATAGTTGTTAAAATATATGAATAAAATAACAGAGAAACATGATTGAAACTATTGTTTTGATATTTTAATAAACCTTTGAAACCTTTCTATAAATACTACAAGTTTATTTATAAGTTATTGTCGATTTTTTTGCCCGTCTGCTCGTTGTGCCCCTCCTAGAAGAAAATCCTGGATTTTTGCTTCCAGTATTTTTGCTTGGTGGCAAGTAATAAGGCTTAATCTTTGAGGCAAGGGAATGACGACTGAAATGTTATTTTAAAACAGAGAATGCCCTGAAATAATGTTCACATTTCTCTTCTAAACTAATTTTTTTTATTTATAAAACAAAGTTCATATAAAAAAAATCAACATTTTTTTTAAAGCAAAATACTCATCTAAAAACAATACTATGTGCGTATTCATATGTTAATAGGCTTAAAAGGAAGACAAAAATAAATACTAAACATAACTTCATTTTTCAGAATAATTACGGAGTAGGTTTTTACGTAAATACGCCCTATAATAGAAATAAATGAAAAGTCACATAATTTAGTTAATTATAATTAGTTAGCTCAGTTGGTTAGAGCACCGCGCGAGAAAGGCGGACGACCCGGGTTCGAATCCCGCCCTGGACAAATCTTTTCTCTTCAAAATAAAAATATTTAAGAACAGTCATGTAATTTGTACAATGAGAGGTTCATCGTCATGGGGACAGGGAGAGCCCTCCTAATTTTAAAGAAAAAAAGGCTGTGTCACTGAAAAATTATTTTTTCTTTTGTTTTTGAAAAGAAAAACATAATCAAGCCGTGCCTCTTAAACCCATACTTACTGCCCTTACTGCTAGCTGGATCGACCCAATCAGAGAGTTAATAAGATGAAATGCAGACTTTAATTCCAGAGCACTGTTCCTCTAAAAAACAACCAGAAAACCTGCCACTGCCACCCTTGAACGGGTCTGGGGTTCAATACTTGGTTGAGACTGTACTGTTTCATGGACAACCTTTGTACACTTAGGTTATTTGTTCTAGTTCATGTTTTCATATTTTTCATAGTTGTGTCTGGGTGAGCCCCAAGAGGGTCCTAGATCACATGGTATCCGCCTTCGGCTGCCGACAGACTAAATAAAAGTCTTGCCAGGAGCGGGATTTGAACCAGGATTTTCTGCTTGGCAACTTAGTGATCTATCACTGAGCCACTCCACTTCTAAATCCTACCGAAAAACAAGCACAAGGATACACTGCACCAGGCAACAATATTTTCACAATACTTTTTATAAAGCAGAAAATCCTAAATCCAAATGGAAAAATTTTTAAAAAGCTCTCTGTATTCACCCCAAAAAGCTACTCACATTATCCAGTTAATCAGGACGAGCTAAAATCATTTTTTTTCCCGCCACATTTTTATCTCACCCTCTTATTCACTTCAGGCTGGAAAACCCTGATAATTTTGATTATGTTAGTATTTTCTCTGATGAATGTTTTCGGCAGAGAGTCCAATTACAGTGGTCGTTTATTTATTTTGCGTCACTTTATGCTTCTATGGCTAAGCGAAAAATGCTACATAGGAAGTCCTGAACTTTGCCTATCCAGGTATAATTATAATAGGGAATCATTAATGAGTAGTTCATACTGTAAAGGATCCGGCCATTTAACATACTCTCTGAATGACGACATAACCAAAGATTTTTTACTCATTTTTAAAAAATCCTAGGGTCATCAATTTCGGATTTTAGTCAGGCATTTAGTGGTTATATTAACTAATACATCACAGGTGATCCCATGTCTATAGTCCACATCCAATAGTTTAGAAAAATCATTAAACTTTCTCTTCCCATCATTCTTTCCAATCTCCTAAATCCCAAAGCTAGTAAAATTATCTTGGCTTGGTTTTGCGTTTGAACAATGTTTCTATGTCCTCTTCAGGTTTCTACTCATACGAAATAAAGAGATATAACCAATTTAATAACAGTATAAAGGACCAACATAATAAAGTTAACATAAATATTCAAAGAGAAGAAATAAAAAAATATGTAATACTAGGAGGTCGAATTCTGAAACATATTCTCATCACTAACGATAAAAAAAATTAAAACATCATTTGAATTGTTACCTGGGCAAGGTCGATATAAAAAAAGTGAATAGTGGAACGTATGAGAGAGAGGATTAAAATTTATTTAGAAGGTTCTTGGTTTCGGTACTTGGTAGAGACTGTACTGTTTCTAGGACAACGGTTGTGCAGGGAGGTGATTTGTCCGATATCAAGCTCAACCGTCAGGTGTTTTCCATATTAAGGGTACTCACTTCATATCTTGCTTTGTCAAACGATTCGCTCAGTCTCTGCTAAAAGTTAATGTTTTAAAAACAAAAACTCAACAGTTAGACCATTACCTTTCTTCAGTTAACAATTCAATTATTATACTGTTGTTTATAAAAGATTGAAGATCGTTGACCACAGAAACTTAATAAACAATAACTAGAACATCCATTCGTTCCATAAACAAATCGAATTGCTTTTTATCTTCTTTTTTCTCGAGTGAGAGACAAAGTAGTTCCCGATTTAAAAAATGAATGGATATCCGCAATTTGGCTGGCATAAACAAGCGCACTAGAACAAACACCATTCATCTTTCGAGGAGAAATAATGTAGGGAAGAAAGGAGATGGCAAAAATCCAAATAAAACTTAAAATTAAGTTGTTCTTAAAAGGAGTACTGCTACAAAATTAAAATTGCATCATTTTGACAACAGTAAAAATATTAATCTGAATAAATTTATATTGCCTTAAATATATAATAATATTGGATCATATCCGGTTTCCTGACGAAAAATTTGTAGAATAGAATAAAATAGAAAAATATATTTTCCTGCAACCATTGACTAATGCTATCCATTGCATAACTAAAACTGGTGTGCAAAGTCCCACCTTCCCCCACTAGTGAGGGAAACCACTTTCCCTCACTAGTAAAAGTAACATCCACCTAGATCGAATTTTACAATCAGATCTCTATTATTTTTAATGTTAAATGGCGATATTATAATATTATTCATTATATATTCCTAAAATGTTAAAATAAATAATTTTAGAACTATTTTATATTTAATTCAAGATAGATTTTAATTATTTTGAAGCGATTTTATAGAAATATTTTATATAACCTTAAATGTATTAGAACCTTCACACATTAGAAATTTGGAGATCTAGCATTATAAAAGCGATCAGACCACAAACAAAATAAAAAATGGAAATAGATAGTGATGAATTCATAGAAATTGCTCCTCCATTCGTAAAAGAACAGGCTGAAGAGGCAATAAATCAACTTTTACCAAAAACATATAAAGTCAGATATGAAGAGAAATATAAATATAAATCAAGATATAATAATATACGTTTATTTTATTTTTGTATCTGTTATCAGAATATTATTTTCTAAATAATAATAAATAAATGTTTCAATGAGTAAACCGTCCTAGAGTTGTAATTTCCAAGGTTAGTAATAGAAAATTGTAAGAGATAGCAAATAGATATTAACAAAATCTAAAGTTTCACCTTTAATTTCATAATTTTTAAATGGTTGCAGGAAAAATGTAATATTTAACACGTGAGAAAAGTGCTTATATTTTATGTAAGGAGGGAGTTGGAACCTAGAACATTTTTACCACAATCAAGGGTACCCACATTATGGAAGCTGGTCGAGCCCTAGGAGGTTCTGTAGATCCCTCGGGGTTCATCCGTGGCTATCACCTGATCAAATTATTAATCAACCACAGCTGGATATGAACCCTTCAGCACAGTAAATTAGCACTTTGGCCAACCTAAGCTGTCCTGCGTTCTTGTATAAACATTCAGGGACGTTAAAATCGAGATGAAATATATACGATATATTTCTTCAATATTACTATAAATATATTTATAAAGAAGTGATAAATAAATAGATAAATGTCCTAGCTTTCAATTAACTAATGAATTTCTGGCTTCTCTCTGATATAGATGTAAAAACGATTTTACTTTAAACATTTTCCAAACGGTTAATCAGCATGGAGTCGATAGATCAACTTAATTTACTATATAATACGTAATTTATTCTGGTATCTTTATCAATGAGAAAATAATTTATTTTTTGTATTTTATTTTTTTTTATGAACTTTGTAAAACAGACCTGTCTCAGGATGTTGAACAGAGAAAGAAAAAAAAACCGGTTCCAGGGTGCCCTCCTTTTTCAGTTAGTTAATTTATCTGTCGGTGGTTCGATAGCGCGGAATGGTAAATAAATACTGAACCAACTTTTTACGACTACTCTCCCCCCCCCCCTCGCCCCCCTCCGGTAAACGAGAAATAAAGACTTTTATGTGCTCGTCTGTTTCTCTTCTTGTCCGCCATTTGTTACTTATCCCCCCTTCCGGCTTTCTGTGTAAAAGAATGTAACTTAGTGATATGAATTACACAGTTTTAGGTACGAATGATGTAGACAGGTAGGTCATATTAATGATTAGTAGATATTAATTGATGTCAGAATTGTTGATATATTAAAAACATTTGCATTTGAGAACATAATATTGTCTTTTTTTAAATTTAATTTATTGATATTTACAACTATAATAATATTACAAGTAAATCTGCTTATATGTATAATACGACATGAAAAACATTTGTGGAGAAACTACCCATCGGTAGCACTCCAATAAAGTTCTATAGTAGAAGGTCTCGAGGCCATCTTCTTTATAATATATTCTAAATTTAAATAGATTAAAAAAAACAGTTTACTTGACAGCCAGGGAAAACAAGACTTAGAGATTAGACCGTATAGAGGGTCATGTCTCATGTAGAAAAATTACTTCAGTAAATAAATATCTTAACCTTTATAATAATAATAAAGCTTAGCGAAGCCGCAGGTTCGATGCCGACACCACCAACCTCTGCTTACAAACTTCCGTCCACGGGTCACTACCCAAATCCAAATCACTCTTAACCCAATCCTACGCCTCGTCTACCCCTCAATCGCTACAGCGTTTATTAACTTTTTAGGAATTCGTTCGTTACTAAGCCCAGCAACTTTGCAAGCCCATCTTAATCTTCGTGGCGCTATCATTTCAATAATACCGGATACATGGTCGCGATTCCGTGTTGTGTAATATACTGAATACTCCCGTGATCTCACCTTTTTTTTTGGTCCGAATAATCAATAACACCTTATTTTCGAATACCTTAAGAAGTTGTTCATCCTTCAGTGTTAGCGGCCACCTTTTCACATCCGAAAAGAAGATTTGGAAGGATTTTAAGCCTTATTAGACTAATTATTTTGTCGTAAATTTTACCAAAGCTGGGAAAAAAATAACTTGACTAACAGTAACATAAACTAACTTAAAAAACAAATGTTAACTAATCATAAAAAAAAAAGAAAGAAAATCCTCAGCTCAGTATGTAGAGTGCGAAGTTATTGTGATGAAGGATCCGGGTTCAAATCCGGCCGTAGAGGATAAATTATTTAATCTATCCACAGTCACAGATGGTACTTATGATCACTTCCCTGCACAACCGTTAACGAAAGAATAGTAGTCACTACGATGTAGTGAGTTTAATGGTAGTAGGCATTCCTTCATGGTAGTAGTGGGACATTTTTTTTAAAATTTTTTTTTTAATGGAAACAAGACACCTTGCAAAACGCTTATGGCTACTCCTACATTGGATCCGATTCGGTGCGACGTGATTCTATCACATACGATGCTGGGGTGTATACATTATACATATTTTACTATACATTATGGTAAAATATAAATGGATTAAAAATAATTAATAAATAATCTTAATTTTATAAATTTAAAGAATGAAATGTTATAACTGTCGATATATTTCAGTCATTTGGTTTGCTAGCGACGTCTCATCGTATCACACCGGATCCAATGTAGGTGTAGCCTAACTTGGAATCCTCATACTAGACTCAAACGACAAGAAACAGCTCGCCGTTTCAGGCTATTTCAACATTTACTAGATAAACGCTCTAAGCTCCCAATTAATTACAAGAGACTCATATACATGACAACCATTAGACCCATCTGGACTTACGAAATAGAGCTTTGGAGCTCCACTAAGCCATCGAATTCCTCTCGTATTCAATCCTTACAATCAAAAATCCTTCGGAAAATCCTCAATGCTCCTTACTTTGTTACGAACAAAGTAATCCATAATGACCTTAACGCACCGTTTACTGCTGATTTGGCCCGAATCCAATATCAGTCTTTTCATGACAAACTTCATTTCCACTCAAACCCACTAGTTTCAAACCTTGCAACTTCTTCAATGCCTGATAATCCTCCGAGGCGTCTGAAAATAAGATGGCCTCGTGACCTTCTAAGCTGAACTTTTTATTTGAGTACTACCATTGGGTAGTTTCTCTACCTGTCTATTCATGTCAATGTATTCACTCGTTATATTTACTTGATGTATTTTGTATACAGTTGTAAATTTCAATAAATATATTTATTTTTTTAATGGAAACAAGGAAACTCACAGATAAAAACTGAACTATAGAGAGGGTCCTCGGCGAACAATTACTAATGCAATTAAGATAATCTATAATTAAAAAAAAAATTGTTATAGTGAAAAGCTCGTTTCAATGAATACCTTCCAGAAATTAAGTCATATGATTCACCGCTGCCATGGCTACCTTAACCCGTGGGTAATTTTTCGCTTAAAATATTTTACAGGGTGACAAAATGCTCCGTACTAACGAGCATTCTAGCCCCTAAGTGGCAATATTTTAAATCAGCCTTTGTTACGAACAAATGAATCAAGGCTCTTCCTTCTAACGTTACCAACGGTTAGACAAATTTAGTTAATATTCATTATTATTTCATCGTTTCTCTCTTGGTTTTCATTCATTTTATATCTTTTTTAGATGCACGACACGAAATTCCATGTACACGATATCCTACTTTAAAAATAGTTACATCCTGGATTGCTCTACAAACTCCGTAAATTCCTACCGCCTACCTACTTTCTCATCCTTCAATCCTATCTCACAAACAGAACTTTCCAAGTAAATCATAATAATGTCTATTCATCCCTCTTTTCCCAATCTGCTGGTGTTCCTCAAGGTAGTATACTTGGCCCAATCCTTTATACAGTTTATACAGCTGACATCCCAACTCATCCTAATACTATCCTTGTCACGTATGCTGATGATACATGTGTATTATCAGTCAACACCAATCCTGTTATCGCATCCTAAAGCCTCCAATCCCATATCAGTGATCTTGAAGAATGGTGTCAAAACTGGAGAATTAAAATAAATTCTCAAAAATCGGATCAAATCACTTTTACCTTACGTCGTAAACCAATGACTTCGTGCCCTTCAGTATCCTTTAATAATATCCCACTTGTGCCTGTAGAACAGATCCGATACTTAGGGTTGCATCTTGACAAACGATTAACCTGGAATCCTCATACGAGACTGAAAAGACAAGAAACTGCTCGACGTTTCAGACTACTTCAACACTTACTAGACAAACGCTCAAAGTTCCCAATTAATTACAAAAGACTCATCTACATGACCATCATACGACCTATTTGGACCTACGGAGTAGAGCTTTGGGATCCACTAAGCCATCGAATTCCTCTCGTATCCAATCCCTACAATCCAAAATCCTTCGTAAAATCCTCAATGTTCCTTATTTTGTTAAGAATAAAGTCATCCATAATGACCTTAATGTACCATTTGTTGCTGATTTGGCCCGAACCCGGTATCTATCCTTTCATTTACACTCAAACCCACTAGTTTCAAACCTAGCTTTCTCTTCGATTCCCGATAATCCTCCGAGGCGTCTGAAAATAAGATGGCCCCGTGACTTCTTAGTTGAACTTGTGATTTGAGTACTACCAGAGGGTAGTTTCTATACTTGCTATTAACTCATGTCATTATGTATCACATAGCCTATTTACTAGATGTATTATTGTGATACAGTTGTAAATATCAATAAATAAATTTTAAAAATATTTATTTAAAACTTTCCAGACACCTTTCGTAAACAGTTGAAACGGTAAGCTGTAACTTGTATAGTGGAACTGTTTAAGAAATATGTTTTTGTTAATTTGTTGGTGTTTAAAGGCGTAAAACCCTTAATTCACCAACGCCTAAGACTCGCTTTATAAAATGATGGGATATATTATTGATCCGTAATACACTCACGCTCAAACCAAACACACACACACTCATGATAAGTAATTATCTTTTCCAAAAGAATTCGCATGTAAAGAAATTTTCTTCTTTTTTGTAATATTTTTTTTTCACGGAACGACCTTAGAGACCACGGGAATTTCATTATTTTCACTTCTTTTCACACCCGTTCTCTCCTTCCTTCTTTCTTCCCACCTTTTCCTCATTCTTTCCTTCTTGCCTCGGTCCACGCTATTCCTTTTCTCGCATCTCTCTTTCCCACAAGGATCATAAAATCTTTTACTCTTTTCCCATAGTCATTCCCATCGAAACAAGTCTTGTCCTGTTATTTTCAGTCTCTTAGTTACCATTAAAACTATTTAATTGTAAGATTACTTCTAGATATTTACTTCTGAATTTTTCAGTTGATTATTGCTTAACAATAAATTATAGTACACTTATAAATACAAATATGTGTATGTTCCTCACCATAAATCATTTAATTTAAAGTGCATGTAAATACTTAAATATGGTTTCGTAAAGATGTTTAAGTTATTTAGACAATAAGACTTACTTAAATTTGTAATTTAATTAATTAATCATTAGAGTGCTGCCAGTGGGTAGTGCCTCTACAAGTCATATCATGTATTTATTAATTCATATAGCCTTTGTACTAGATATATATCTATATTACTTACAAAACCTATGCATGAGGATTATTAATAATTATCCCCGCTACACGAAAATATCGACTATGCTTAGAGATCTTGAACTTCCCACTATAAAACAATATGTTTTAGCCCAAACAAAAGCATACTTCAAAAAAACTCCAGCTTCCGAAAACCCACTAATCCGAGAAATCGGTAACTATGATAAACATTCATTACGACGCTACACGCACAGAAGAACAAAACATATTCTCCTTTCTTAACAAATTACTATTTGCAGGTATTGTAATTTAAATATCTGTATTTCGTTTATAGTTATTTTTAAGTGTTTACTTATTTTCTATTTAATTATTATTATATTTATTTACTTTATTATTATCATTTTCATTTATTTATCTCATTATTATTATTATTATTTTTTATTATTTTTTTTTAAGCGGGTTTTTTCTACATTTTTCCTGTTATTGTAAAACTTATTTATAAAAGATAACTTTAATTAATTAAAATCAATGTTCTTTAAACATGAAAGGAAGTCCGGAACATGTATTCACACTTATGCTGTTGTATATGTAAAATTGCAAATAAAGTTGTTGTTGTTGTTTTATATATTACTGTTGTACAGTTCAATAAAATAATATTAAAAAAAAAAATAATTAATCATTTAAGGTATATAAAAATATATATTTTTTTATAAGCGAATGTCCCCGAATTGAAAAATGATATATATTTTTTTTAATTTTATTTGTTACTAATTTTTAAATATTTTTATTTGAAAAGAAAAGATATGTCCATATATATGGGGACTTGAACCCGGGTCTTCCAGATCGCTAGTCTATTTAAAAAGAAAAGATATGTCCAGGACCGGGACTCGAATCCGGGTCTTACAGATCGCTAGTCTTTGAAATGAAGATATGTCCAGGGAAAAGACATGGAGACCCGGGTTCGAGTCCCGGTCATGGACATATCTTTTCTTTTCAAATAAAGATTTTTTTTTTCTTTGAGATATAGTTTTCCCATAATTTTTTAATCCTTTCTCCCGTTATGGATTTTCATTTCGCTTTCTCTGGAGTAAATTTTCACATATTAATTTTATTTCTGAATGTATCCCTATCCAGACATATCCTTAAAAAAAAAACAACGACATAACTCAAGCCGTCAGTAGCAATTGTATTGGGTTGAAGCTTTTTAATTCAGGAACGGCCTATCTGATATTCTATTTCCAACATTTATTTTTTTAATAAAGTCATATTTCGAGATGTATCGTGTTTGAACTTTAAGTTTTATGGCGATAATGGCATAAGTCAAAATCACAAGAGTTACAGGTTTTTTTCCTAATGGTTAATAAAAGAATTTCAATGCCACCAGTACAATAGGATTGCTTTACTAATACCAACATTTTCATTTTTTTAACTCACATAGAACTTTGAAATACCTCTATTGAAAAAATAGTTTTTTGAATTATGACGTTGTTTTGTAATATCCAGTTTTGCATTGGCCAAATTTTCCATAACGTCAATTAAGTTTCCGATTAACACTCAATGACCAAGTTGACTTACGCTTAACTGAATAATATTTATTTCTTTAGAGAGAATTCTTCGGATGCCATCGGGGCATTTATTTGAGGGATTCCCCACAATAACCTTTTATAATTTATAACATAATCTATACACCTCTGTATATTAAAGAAATCTGATATTTATAGTCACTTACTAATCTTTATTTCTTCAACATAGAGCAGGCTGTTGTTCTCAAAGCGATTACTCCTCAATTAGTTAAGTGGGTTTCATCTAGATTGGCGAGTTCTGATGAAAGAAGTCATTATTGTCAGGAATGCTAGGATTTAAAAAAAGGAAATGGGTGTCGTGATGTCTCCCCTGTGCTGACATGTCCTATTAAAGCGTCAATTTCGCTTTAGTAGACTTGATAGTTATCTTAAGAATTTGTTTTATATCAACTAAATAATGCCAAGAGATAACAATGGTAAATGATTATTTTTTTTTTTTTTTTGGAAGGCATCTATGATCATTGATTGGTTAAAGGAAAAGGACAAGTGGGAAGTTACCTAAACATTATGCACTGATAACCCGAAGGAAATAAATATTAACAAAAAACAATAAAATTAATTTACGACCGTAAGACTCTCCAAATATGACAAACTGACACACAGTTTATTCCACTCACTAATCATTTATCACACTGGCAATGGTTGACACTAACTGTCACTATTACTCACACGGACTGTCACTGTCCACTGTCACTACTTCATTTTAGGCCAAAACAGCTGGCATTTTATATAGGAAAGGTTGGTTGGGGTGGGGGACACCTAGAACATTCCACACTGATCTCGAAGTTTCTACACTATTCTTTATCTCTTCAGTCGGTCCCTCTCTCTCTCTCTCTGATCGTAACATTTATATTATAACTCCATTTCAAGCCAAAAACTACGAGAATGATACAATTCCGGTTAACTGAAAGCAGTTAACTCTCTCTGGACAAAATCCGACTTAACCACTAATTCACCGGGGCTGTAGATATATATAATATAGGCATATAATATAATACAATATAATATACCAAACGTTTCTAGTGAAGTCTAATTTTAAATCTACTCAAGGCTCTTCGTATGGAACAGGACATTTTCCTTTCAAATGTAGATAAGCATCACCCGAATATTATTACATACTTTACATGGTAAAGTTGACATTAAGTAGATGCGTCGCTGTATATTTTACCTTATCAGTTTGTCACGACTCTAAAAGAAGCTATGAATTTTTTGTGAGGGTTTTCGTTTGGGTAATATTCAGATGTGAAGACACTTAGTTAAAAAAAAATGTAAAGAATAAGTAATTAAGTATATAACTTTGGTTCTGGTCGAAGTTATAGAAATATGAGTGCAAAAACCGAAATATTAGAATAAGAATAATTGGATAGAAACTAATATATATAAACATGTATTAAATATAGATCGATTATATTAATTGAAATTGTTTTGAAAAATTATAGAAATAAAAAAAAAATAAGTCATGAGGACTTTCGACTGAAGTGAGAACTACAAAATTTGGAATAGCTGTGCTCTTTTTTTTTTTAACTCCTAAATCAACTATAGTCTGAATTATTTAAATTTAAATTATTAACATTAGTCTCATATTCACATATACTGAAATTCCGAAAAATATTTATATACTTTCCTCTTCAAAATGAAAATATTTAAAAATTAAAGCAATGATTAAAAAAATATAATAAATTATCAATAATATAATGACGTATGTCAAAAAGATCCTAACATTAAAAGTAATGCTCAATGAATATTCATTCTCGTGTATACATCGCAAAATTAAGAGAACACGGGGGATACGGGATCGGTGAAGAGAACAGATATGACTTAGGTAGGGAGCGACCCCGGTGGCTCAAATGGTTAGACCGTACCCACGGTGAGGCGAAAATCCGGGTTCGAATCCCGGCTGGGGGCAAATCTTTTCTCTTCAAAATAAAAATATTTAAAAATTAAAGTAATGATTAAAAAATTATAATAAATTATAAATAATTATATACTTTTCAAGTACATAGTTTATTTTTTAATCAAATTATATGATGGGCTGCACAAGCTCAATACTAAGTATCAATAATTCAATTTGAATAATAATTATTAAATAGTTATATTATTTATAACTTTTATTTGTATTTACATAGATGTTAATGAACTTTATTTTTATTTCTAACATTATTATTATCATTAAGTACAATAATAATTAAATCATTTGTACATTCATTCAATTCATAAAACAAGACATATACTTATGACAAATAAAATCTTTAAGAGGAAACGAAAAGATCACCGAGTAATTATTAATATGAATTTCTCAACTATTAAATGACCTTTTAGTTAAATACAATTATTCTTATATCAATGGAATTCTAACCTTTAAGCTAAAATGTATTAAAATAAATTTTATAACTCGCGCAAAGGCCGCTAGGTGTCGCAAGTCTCGCGCAGTACGTCACGAGCACGTCGCTCATGTAGCAGACGCGAACCCACACGCTTTTCCGAACCAAAAGTCGCTAATCGCAGCTAAAGAAGTTTTCACTTAAAAAAAAAGATTAAATTTCTCCGAACGGCCTTCGCAGATCGAGCCATGTCCGGCCAAAACAGGACTCTCTTCAAATAAGCAATAAATACCTAGGCGTTGGTGAAGAAGCCCAGCCTCACAACAGTTGGAAATAGAATCGGATAATCGATTATTTATTTACCCCTTTGATGAATAGGCTGTTTACTCCTCTTATTCTAATTTTAGAAACAAGCTTCAAGCATTTTTAATTAAACATTAGAACAGGAAATTATTGATAATATTCGCGGGGGAGGCCGGATATACCACCATGGCAACGGACCTTTTTATTTATTTATAAGAGGACTCCAGCCTAATATCCTCCTCGCCCTCCCTCGTAATAGGATTCATCATTTATCTTTATAACAGGTCCTTCGCTCTTTTTTACTTTAAAGTAACATAGTTAACTTTCGCTATATAGCTCTATCCATCTAATGAAACAATTAACAATTTAATGAAAAATAATAGATTTTATGACTGGTAGAGTTACAAAATAAACGCATATTACCAATGATATATATTCTTTTAAAATACATTACCATTTTAAACACCGTTACAAAATGGTGTCAAAACTGGAGGATTAAAGTAAGTTACCACAGATCCCGTCAAATCACTTTTACACTCCATCGTAAACCAATGGTTTCTTGTCCTTCTGTATCGTTTAATAACATCTCACTGATACCTGTAGAACAGGCCCGTACTTAGGACTACACCTTGACTAAAGATTAACTTGGAATCCTCATACTACACTCAAACGACAAGAAACAGCACGCCGTTTCAGGCAACTTCAAGATTTACTAGAAAAACGCTCTAAGCTCTCAATTAATTATAAAAGACTCATATACATGACAATCATTGGACCCATCTGGACTTACGGACAGAGCTTTGGCGCTCTACTAAGCCATCGAATTCCTATCGTATTCAATCCTTACAATACAAAATCATGCGTAAAATCCTCAATGCTCCTCACTTTGTTACGAACAAAGTAATCCATAATGACTTTCACAAATAAAAAATGAGGCACAAAATAAAAAATAAGTACCCACTTATTTAGTGTTTAATTTGATTGCGCCCCTAACTATTTCCTTCCTTACTCAGATCTTCCAGTCAACTATCTCTTCGCTAACCTGACCTTAATGTCCCGTTTGTTGCTGATTTAGCCCAAACCGGATATCAATCTTTTCATGACAAACTTCATTCCAACTCAAACCCACTAGTTTCAAACCTAGCAACCTCTTAAATTGCTGATAATCCTCCGAGGCGTCTGAAAAGAAGATGGCCTAGTGATCTTCTAAGTCGAACTTCCTGTTTGAGTACTACCACAGGGTAGTTTCTCTACACGTCATTTCATGTCAATATGTACCATCCATACTATTTGCTTGTTGCATTAATATAATACAGTTGTAAATTACATTGCAAATAAATTGGGTTTTTTTAAATACTGATACAGTACTAGTATATAGTATAGCGGTAGACCATATTTTTTTTATTATAGACTCACAGAACTTTATTTATAACATTATGGGCCATAACTTATTATAATTATAGTGAAAAATCTTCAAAAACTAAGAAATGATAAATTCCATCTTTATAATCCAGCTAACATATGGAATATCCAGCTAGATAAAGGATTTTTGACTTCTATCACAAAAAGAAAACCGATGCTACAGTGAGAGTCCTAAATTTTGCCTATACAAGTATAATTAAGATCTATAAAGAGTACCTGATACCGAACAGGCTTGGGAACGCCATTTTACGTGCTTTGAGAAGGACAGCATACCATTTTTTTCTCCCTTTAAAAAAGAATTTTTGACTTGTGTCACAAAAATAAAACCAAATCACAGAAAATATAACCATCGATGAAAGTGCTATGTATCGTGCCGGACGGTAATATAAAAATAAATATATTTTGCACAATGAGCAATTGGCCGTTTGCATGGAATTGGTCGCTAAGAATGGTGCACGAATGCATCAAGAGATACCAAAGAGGGGGGTCCAAGACTCCACCTTGTAAAGATACTCTCTGAACAGATCCCTAAGAAGGCGAACGATGCTGGCGCAGGAGCGAAGGTAGCCAGGCCCGAGACCCTACCTATAGACGTAATCCATGTTTCACAAGATAAGTTGTAATTTAACTTCTGTATGTATTTTATTATCCTATATAGGTATATATATATATACCGGCCAATCTCCATACTTCCCAACCTTTCCAAACCTCTCGAAAGTATAGTCCAGTCCCAAATATCAAATTTTCTCAAACAGTCCAAACTCCTGGATCCGCTGCAATCTGGTTTTCGTCCTGGTTTTTCCACTCAATCTGCCCTTACCAAAATCACTACTGACATACATAAAGCCATGGACAACAAACAACTAACCGTGCTAATCCTACTAGACTTTTCCAAAGCTTTCGATTCCTTGGACCATTCTATCCTTTTTTACAAACTAAAGTCATTGTCCTTTTCCAACAGCTCTATACTATGGTTCCAGTCCTTCCTCTCTGGCAGATCCCAAGCGGTTTCTATCCAACCCCTCAAATCAAATCAAACCAACCCCTTTCCTCTTTTCTTGCCCTATCCTCAGGCGTGGCACAAGGCTCAAGCATCTCTTCTATCCTTTTTAACTGTTACATCAACGATCTTCCTAAATCCGTTCACCACTGTTCCTACCATCTATATGCTGACGACTTCCAAATCTATTTATCCTTTCCTCCTTCTGAGCTATCATTTGCGTTCGCCTGTATTCAGCAAGACCTAGATAGGATCAGTGCCTGGGCAAAGCTGACAAATTGGAATTGAACGCAATGAAAACCCAGGCCATTGTTCTAGGTTCCAACTCCCTCCTTACAACTATCCCCACCCTCCCAACATTAATCCTAAACGACCACCCTATCAGTTTCAACTCCTCCGTTAAAAACCTAGGCATTACCATGGACAAAAACCTCTCCTGGAACCCAAATGTCGCCCAAATATCCCGACGATCAATTAATTCCCTGAAATTATTCCATCGATCCCGGCATCTCCTTACACAATCTACCCGGAAGCTTTTTGTACCATCCCTTATCTTCCCCCACTTTGACTACTGTTGTGTGGTATACAGGGGCCTCTCAAAATTGCTGGAGGGTCGCTTAAAAAGAATAATGAACTGCGCTTTAAG
The DNA here is from genome assembly GCA_964056705.1 of Troilus luridus. NCBI lineage: Eukaryota > Metazoa > Arthropoda > Insecta > Hemiptera > Pentatomidae > Troilus > Troilus luridus. Next base: position 10,597,779 of record OZ057413.1, on the reverse strand, counting down.
ATTTGTACTTGGTACTCCGAGGCATTTCCGGGTGTCACATCATTATGATGAGTTAAAGTGGCTCTTCCCACCCATTCGTAGACATTAGTTCCTTAGTGTTTTTCTATACCAATCCATTAACTCGCAACATCCTTCATATATCTATAGCCTCCTTCAATTCAAATCCTCTGTCTGCACCACAAAACAAGATCCCGCCTTTCCGATCTCTACATTCCATCCCACAGAACTAAGGCATTCGACCGTTCCTTCCTCGCCCGCTCCACCACTGTGTGGAACTCAATCCCTCCTTTCATCCGCCATTCATCTTCACTGCCCTCATTTAAATCCCTGCTTTTCCATCATCTCTTGGCATCCCAAAAAGATGCTCTCCAGACAGGCTTCTTCCGCTTGAATTAATTTGTATCGAATACTCGATCTCGTTACCTACGTGTTTTGTTTTGACTTTGTAAATACTTTATCGCATGCTATGCCAATCATTTGCTTTATTTAGCAATTCCATTATTATATTAATGTTATTTATTATTATTTTGTTAATATCTAACCTTTACATAAATATTTTATTTTTATTTGTTTTCGACAATTAGTTAAAATCCTGTAAAGTCTCGTACTTTTTAATCATTTATTTGTTGTTTTTTTTCTATTTCTATTATGTTTTGTCACTCATGATTTGTATCATTATGTAGCCTACTGGCCAGATGAATATTATGTTTATTTTACTTGTTCTTTCTAAAGGGACTTGGTCCCAGAATAAAGTTTGTTTTCTATTCTATTCTATTCTATATATATATATATTTAGGTATTATATATATACCAGTTTCAAATGTTATTAATAAAGTATATTCATTATAATTCTCTGGTGCTTACTTAATCCAGATGCACTATATACTTATGAATAATATATTGATGGTTTAATTAATTAGTTAATTGGTAAACACAAAACCAACCTCTGGAAAACAATCTAATAAAGAATAAAGATTTAAAGAAATAATAATTTGAGTAATCATCCTAAATGTTTATTCTGGCATTACAAAATCAATTATAATATTTAATCTTCTATTCTATCAGGTCTTTTACCTTATTAATGTTCAATACATAGATGAAATTTTATAATGGGTTATTCTTTGTATATTCACTGAAAAACTCTTAGGTAAGTATCAGTAACCCTACAAACAGCAACTTTTTTTCTGGCCAACGTCGAAATGAAAAAATATTCAGTCCTCCATTCCGATGGATCTTAGGGCCGATCAGCTGATCTTAGTTTGAATGGAGAATCGAAATTTTTTTTTCACTTAAGATGTTTGTCCAGAAAAAAAGTTGTTGTATATAGTGCTACTAACATTACCTAAGAGGTTTTCAGTATATTTAAAATGACCTAGATTAAAGGTTATTGGGTAAAAACTATTGGCATTTAACATTTCACCCAGGCAATCCTTTCAAGGTTTAAAGAAAAACTTCTCACTTAAAAAAAATAGCTCTCTACCAAACACAAACGTTATCTATGCCGCCCAGTGCAAGTCGAAAACTCGAAACATGCACTGTCCTGTCTGTTACGGAAAGCGTCAAGTGGGGACAACTATCAAGGTCACATGCACCGCCATCGATTGAGTAAAAAAGTTAAGATAAGTATCCGTATCCGCGGGTCTTGGGGCAAAATATCCGTATTCAGATCCGTATCCGCGGATATACTTTCTTAGCGATCCGGCACATCACTAATCTTTAATGCTTTGATTTCAGTATTTTCAAAGAAATGTACTATATTAAGAATATAGTATATTTTAATTTATTAGGAATATACTATATTAGGAATTCATTAGATGTTCATAATATATGTATTTTTTTCCCCTTCATATTGCTATCCACACCAGTCAAATACAAATAATTGACAATCAGCGGGAAACAATATAGAATGCCATGAAAGACATTAAGAAGAACAGTAGCCAGCGATAGCTCTCCATTGGCTTGCTTTAATTTCCTACTGTAATAGATCCCTCATCCACGTTCTTTTTAGTCTCCTCCTAGTGTTTTCAGGCACCGGAGTTATAGCCATTAGTTGTATCAACAGGTTTGGATTATATAATATTAATTCGACAGAGAAATATTCCATTTGTTTGTTTTATGATTATTATTTCCTGTAATAAAAGTTAGTAATAATAAAATCTGATTAAATCACACTGGCTTAGTAGATTTCAGAACTTTCAAATTTCATGCGGAGATATCCTTTTTTAACATCCATTCATACTTATTTTAAAGAAACGCCTGTAAGTAATTATTATTTTATAATTGTATATAGGTATTATATATATATTAGGCTATATATGTTATATTTAATATAAACAATTGTATATTAATTTCCGCTAGGGTATGGAGGGAAGTCATATTTCAACTATGCAAAAGAGATACTAAATCATGCGGAAAGCATCTGGTTCAAACCATTTATTTTAGCTTCATTTGTTTCTATTTCCGATTCTGTTTCCAATAACCTACAGGCCTCGCACATATATGGCCTTTCCAAGGAATATCTTATTAAAATGTCCAGATATTGTTTATAAATTCAACTAAATTCTTGACGTAATATAGTTTTATAAAAAAAAAAAAAAAAAGTAGATATTAACATTTTTTTTATTTAATTATTTAATGGTTTAGCAACTTACCACGAAATTACTGTTAGAGCTATTAGGTGTTAAAAAAGTATTACAATATTTTGTAGTTTAATTAAAGAAATATCTTATTATCGCACTTGTAATCTGAATAATTGTATCTTAGACTATATTTTTACACAATATTATTCCTTTCCTTCTCGACGTTCAAGAGCTTGAGTTGCATTTTTTCTAATCAGTGATTATTTCGTCCTTTTTCAAAAGTTATTTAATAACCAATTCTAATTATTAAATTCTTATCAGTATTAAGATAATTTTAAAATAAAAAAATGTATTTTGTATCCAAAACTATTTTTGGTTCAGTCAAAAGTCCTCGATCGGTACCAATAAATTCCTAATTTTCGTCACGTTTTTTTCAAATTTTCCGTATTAATTCATTTCTAGCACATTTTTTTAAAAAGTGTCATTACTAATTTATAAAAAAAAACTGTAGCACTACAGTCCTGTAGGATCTTTGGTTCAGAACATAGTACTGTTTCTTGGACAACGGCTGTACTAGGAGCTGATGTGTCCTAGATATCACTCAATTGCCAGATTTTCCCCTTTATGCTGCCTGACTATTTAATAGAGACTGTGTGAGCCCCAGGAGGGTCCTAGATCTCCGGCAGCTAAAATATTAAATAAAAGTCCACTAGAGATTGGGATACGAACCTAGGACCTTCAGCACGGCAACTCGGCGCTCTACCACTGAGCCACTCCGCTCCCAGTTTATCAAGATATTTTTAATTATTAAATAAGCTTACGTTTAAAGATTTAACGGGAATTTCTTTCTCGAAACCCCTCGCCAAAAGTTCTGGCAAATAAATACCTCTGGAAAGCGATCTTCCTGGAACAGAGGTGGAGGTAAGGGCAGATTAATGGGAACAAATGGGACTGGAGAGAAAATAGTTATTCCAGGAACGACCCTCGGGTGTCCGATATCTTCACTGGTATTAAGCCTGATTTATTACAATAACTTGTGTTTTAGGTCGTTATACAATCTTGTCAAACAAGTTTCTAGACTTTTACTGTATTTTGAGTATATACAAAAATATTAATAATAGTTTAAACAGCCAAAAAATACGTTTTAATAGATAAAAAATCCTGTAACCACTACGACTCAAGAGCGAGTCTGGGGTTCAGTACATGGTAGAGACTGTGCTCTTTCATGGACAACGATTCTGCAAGAAGATGACTTGTCCTAGGTCACGCTAAACCGCCAAATCCCCCCCTTATTATGGTTACCTATTTTATAGAGGCTGGGAGAGCCCCAGGAGGGTCCTAGATCCCATATGATCCATCTCCGGCGGCTTACAGACTAAATAAAAGTGTTGCTCACAGCGGGATTTGAACCTGGATTTCATGCATGGCTACTCAGTGCTCTACCACTGACCTACTCCGCTCCCTAGGTTTTAATAGATAACAATACTAAAAATAGCAAAACAATTCAATATTCTATTCTTTATAAATTTAAATAAGAATAGATGTAGGAACAAAAAAATTTATTTTATTTTAAAAAAATTGACTACTGAGTAAACCCACGATTTTTTACCATAAAATAGTTTATCACTCGATTCTTATTTTCTACTCTTTAATTCAGCTGTCCATAAAGGTGTGCTGTTTACTTTTTTAAACTAATATTCGCGTTTTAACGCGTTTTTTTAGTTTTTCAAACTATTCTGTTGGTAGTAAAATATACGACACTCAGTCCAGCAAGATAATCCTCTAAGTAGTCATATGATTGTCTTAAAGATTAACCCATGTATCCCTGGGTAGACGCAGTAGCACTAGGCACAACACCAAAAACAAAACAATAACCGTATTCCTGAAGGTCCTGTTCAAGATGATGAGACAAACTCATTAAATTATAGAATTTCAATTTCATTCGATGTTTTGAAGGAACCAAAAATCGATTTCAAAGATTCCGTTAAATAAATAATTACATACGTATTTAAAATAAACTTAGACTTACTATTTTTTATGGGGAGCTCAGTGGTAGAGCACTGAGTTCCCATTCCGGAAATCCTGGTTCAAATCCCGCTGCGGGCAAGATTATTATTTAATAAATTAAATTTGAGCCTGGGGCTCACCCAGCCTCTATAAAAGGTTATAAAAATAGAGTACCCAAAATAAGGTGGAAAAAATCTGGCGGTTGAGCGCTTGGGCGTCACCTCCTTGCAGAACCGTTGTCCATGAAACAGTACGGTCTCCACCGTGTACTGAACCCCAGACCCATTCACGGGTTGTAGTGGTACAGTTTTTTTTTTTTTACTATTTGTTTTAGTGAAAACATCTTTTGCCGCGTTGGACGAACTTTGGAGGGAAAAACTAAAGAGTTCGGGTCACCGACATTATCGTGGCGTGTTTCACCAAACTGTGTATGAGTTATACGATTTTTCAAAATCAACTTTAGTTTAGTGGTTAGAATTCGATTGATTTACGAATAATTGTATTTATTTAAAAAATCGTTAAATAGTTGTGCAAACAATATCAATAATTACTTGAACTTTCGTGCCCCTAAAATATTTCATTTTCATAGTTCTCCTTTTATGAAATGATTGAAAGTATGATCTAAGTATTGTTGAACTTAACGATGATAATAATGCTAAAAAAGAAAATTGAGTTCATTAACATCTATGTAAATTTAATTACAAGGTAAGAATAACTATATATTAATTATTATTTAAATTAAAGATATTTCGTATTGAGCTTGTGCAGCCCATCATTCATTGATTCATAATTAAATAAGTTGAAAATTATTGTTCAGAGTACACTAAATTTAAGTAATTGAGACTATAATTGATTTTAAAAAATTCAATAAAAGGACACAATTATTCCAAGTTTTGAGTTTTCACTTCTGTATGCAAACCGTTTAAGGTTACTTCAACATTAACTAGACATACGCTCTAAGCTCCCAATTAATTGCAAAAGACTCATATACATGACAATCATAAGTATTTTGACAAACAGAGTAGCTTTGGGGCTCCACTAAGCCATCGAATTCCTCCCGAAGATAAACCTTACAATCCAAAATCCTCAATTCTCCTTGCTTTGTTACGAACAAAGTAATCCATAATGGCCTTAATGTTCCATTTATCAATCTGTTCATAACAAACTTCATTCCCACTCAAACCCACTAGTTTCAAACCTAGCAACCTAGTGACTTTTAAGTTGACTTTGTAATTTTAGTACTAACACTGTGTAGTTTCTCAACTTGTCTTTATTCCATGACAATAGTGTATCATGCCTGTCATTTACTTGTTGTATTTTATAATAAAGTTGTAAATTTCAATAAATAAATTAATTTTTTTAAATTCCTCACTTTTTCTAATTCCTCCAATTCTAAGATTTATCGAAAATCTTTTTCTTTTTAGAATTTATTCCGTTCATACCTAGACAAGTTCTCATCAAGAAGAGATATATTGCTCGCCATGAAGGATATAATTTAAGAATGGAGCACTAGGATAGAGGTAGCGATGAACGATACAGAGCGTGAATGAAGTTCATTGAGAAGGCTGCCCCAGTGGCCTAGAGTTGGCTTCATCGATCTCAGCCAGTGTACGGCTCCTCCGACCAAACTCTACTTCAAAACCTCACAGCGCCTTGCAAAATATTTACTCTTTTTTCTGTATAGTATATATTTAGAGTATTAATACAGAATAATATAATAAAATATTAAATTAATTAACATCTATAAACTATCATAAGTAATTAAAAAATATAATCATAAACCTATAATCATATATATATATACATACATATGTTTTCTCATTTATCATATACTTAGTCTGCAATGTATTTTTATAGTTCTGTTACTTTGTCTGTTTTTCTTTCTTAGCCCTGAAGATGACCCACAAAGTGGGTCGAAACGTCGGCACATAATTAAATAAGTAACCACTTATTTAGTGTTTTTATTTGACTGCACCCCCAACTAGTTTCTTCCTTACGTCTATCTTCCAGTCAACCATCCCCTCGCTTCTCTTTAAAAAATATAATCGGAATAAATTATTCTTTAATTTTATACGTCAAAGAATGCGGCATAATAAGCAGGCTAATCATCGTCCATACAAAGCTGACTTATCTTCATCTACTCTTAGGGCTGTATCAACCAACCTGGCTAAGTTGTGATAATATAGAATTTGGAGTGAAGCATCTATTCGAATGTAAAAAAGCATCAAATATAAATAATAAATTTGAATATTGAAACAAATCTACCTATTAAAGAAAATCACAAAATCTCTGTGATTTGCTGATGTATATAAAAGCCACGAAATTCATTCAAGAAATTAATGGCCCCAGAGCAGTCGAAGTTACACAAATAAAAATAAATTTCTACTTACAAATAAATTAATGTACTTTTATATTGATATATCGCTCCTTTAAAAGAACAATATCACAACTGAGAAAAACATAACTTTAAAATATAGGTATTTTAAAGTTTCATGTATTGTCAAAATTAGAGTAATGATGGTATTGAATTTTTTTTTAAACTTGAAACTTTTTTTATTTTAACTTATGTGATTATTCCCATAAAACTTCAAGTTCAAAGATGATACAACTAATAATATGACTTTATTAAAAAAACCTCCCGGAAATGAAATATCAGATATGTCGTTCCTGAATTAAAAAGCTTCGACCAATAGAATCACTACTTCAAGGTTAACCCAAAAATGCAAATTTCTGAGTTATGTTGTTTCTTAGGTTATATTATCATCTATTTTGAGCTATAGCTATAGTTGTGGAAAATATGAATATTTCAGTGATTAGTAAAAAGAAAATTTCTACAAACATATATCATCTTTACTTCGAAGTGTTCGTTGAAACGTTTATTTCTTGATGAAATAATTACCGAAATATTGACGTTTCCCGTAATTACGCTCTTTTTTCATACTAAACTCACGATTGAATCATGATAGTTGACCTTGATCATATATATGGAAGAAAATTGTCCAGGTAGAGGTCAATAAATTTCTCTTAGATCTGCAAAAATGTTTATTAAATAGCCAACGTTTCGACCTACTTTGCAGGTCATCTTCAGGGCTGTCGCAGGGGGGGGGGGGCTGGTGCCCGATGTAGGTCCGTCACAAGCTCTAATCACATCACTATATGAATATAGAGATATATGAAGATAGTGATATCTGAATGATATATAGTGATATATGAATATATGAAGATAGTGATGTGATTAGAGCTTGTAACGGACCTATATCTCCCTCTCGCGACCGCCCTGAAGAAGACCTGCAAAGTAGGTCGAAACGTTGGCTACTCAATAAACATTTCTCCAAATCTAAGAGAAATTTATTGACCACTGCCCGGACCATTTTCTTCCACATAAACTCATGATTATTTTTTTTTTATTATTAATTTATTTAATGATATTTACAACTGTATAAAAAAAAAATACATCTAGTAAATGGGCTAAGCGATACAAAATGACATGTGAAAATGACAAGTAGAGAAACTACCCACTGGTAGTACTCAAATCACAAGTTGAACTAAGAAGTCACGGGGCCATCTTCTTTTCAGACGCCTCGGAGGATTATCGGGAATTGAAGAGGAAGCTAGGTTTAAAACCAGAGGGTTTGAGTGGAAATGAAGTTTGTTATGAAAGGATAGATAGCGGGTTCTGGCCAAATCAGCAACAAATGGGACATTAAGGTCGTTATGGATGATTTTATTCTTAACAAAATAAGGAGCATTAAGGATTTTACGAAGGATTTTGGATTGTAGGGATTGGATACGAGAGGAATTCGATGGCTTAGTGGAGCCCCAAAGCTCTACTCCGTAGGTCCAAATAGGTCGTATGATGGTCATGTATATGAGTCTTTTGTAATTAATTGGGAGCTTAGAGCGTTTGTCTAGTAAGTGTTGAAGTAGCCTGAAACGTCGAGCGGTTTCTTGTCTTTTCAGTCTCGTATGAGGATTCCAGGTTAATCGTTTGTCAAGATGCAACCCAAAGTATCGGATCTGTTCTACAGACACCAGTGGGATATTATTAAAGGATACTGAAGGGCAGGAAGTCATTGGTTTACGACGTAAGGTAAAAGTGATTTGATGGGATTTTTGAGAGTTCATTTTAATTCTCCAGTTTTGACACCGTTCTTCAAGATCAGTGATATGGGATTGGAGGCTTTGGGATGCAATAATTGGATTGGTATTGACAGATGATACACATGTATCATCAGCATACGTGGTAAGGATAGTATCAGGATGAGTTGGGATGTCAGCTGTATAAACTGTATAAAGGATTGGGCCAAGGATACTACCTTGAGGAACACCAGCAGATTGGGAAAATAGGGATGAATAGACATTATTATGATTTACTTGAAAAGTTCTGGAATTGACGGAGTTTGTAGAGTAATCCCGGATGCCAGACTCGATGATTATTTTTAATTTCGAGAATAATAAAAAGTTAAAACTTGTGGTTTAATTCGAAGCAACAAGCTGCGGAACTAATGCCATGTCATAAACCATAAATTATTTTATTTTATTTAGAAAAACTAACCTAAAGTAAAAAAAAAAAAATATATCCTTATTTTATTTATGAATAATACTCTAGTTAAAATCCTGGTGAAACTTTCAAACCCCTTTCAGATAAAAACAGGCGTACGTCATGGAGATGAAGTATCTCCACTGCTATTTAATTGTGGTTTGGATGAAGTGGTCGGAGGTAGGAACGGAAATACCCAAGCTGGAATCCCACAAGCAACAAAGAATCTGTTTATATCCTTCTTCTACGTGTCTCTCGCCTTGTTTTCGATTCTACTACATTTTATCTCCGTTGTTTTCATATTTCAATATACTCTGTTCCTATTTTTGAAGAATTTTGCAGTTTCATTTTCATAAATCTGAATAACAACAATAATTGGTATTGTTACCATTTAAATTATTTGAGGCTTTTCTTTTTTCGTAACTGTTCATACAATCATTATCATAGCAAGACATTCTCCTTTTTCCCAATACATGAGTTACCTCATTAATATTATCTCCGATCTCTATCCACAACTCGACAATATCCTCGTGATCTATACCTGATGTTTTAAAGCTTCCAATCTATTTTCAATAAACTGATTTTTAATTAAAAGTTCTCCAATTTATTTAGATTAAAATTGATTCAGATTATAAACTTTTTTCAATCTTCATTATATAGGACTTTTGTCGAAGTTTCGCAATTACCGTTTTACATTCTCCCCCTCGAGTTAATTACACAAATTTGCCATCCATATTATCCCGACACATGATCAATTTTATTTCGTTTTCAAGTCCTACTATAATGATTGATTATTTCAAAAATGCCAACAGAGTGGAAACAATTAATATAAATCAACACAATTAAATTAAACAAAGCAAATCAATTAAATATATCTTTTTAATTTATTTTATTTTAATTTTTTATTAATAGTCATAATTTTTAAATATTTCTATTTTTAAGAGAAAAGATTTGTCCAGGTCAGGATTCGAACCCGGATCACCACGTCACTAGCGTGGAATACCGGCCTAGACAAATCTTTTCTCTTCAAAATAAAAATATTTAAAAATTATAACAATTAATAAAGAAATAATATAAAATAATTTATAAATAATATAATGACGTAAGTCGACAAGATCCTAATTAAAGTAATGTTCAATAAACATTCTTCCCATTGTATTCATAGCAAAATTGCGAAGAGAATGGTTTGTGTTAGTGACCACCGGGCTCGAATCCCGGTCTGGACAAATCTTTTCTCTTCAAAAAAAAAAAATTATATATTTTTAAATTTGTTCATTGAAATCAACAACTGTATCAACTAAGTAATTAGTTGTATTAATCTTAGTAATAAAAAACAAGTAAATATTACAAGAATGATATATAGTGGCAAATGGAACATTAAGGCCATTATGGATGATTTTATTCCCAACAAAGTAAGGATCATTTAGGATTTTACGAAGGATTTTGGATTTTAGGGATTGGATACAAGATAAAGTAAATACAAGCAGAGAAACTACGCAATTGTAGTACTCAAATAAAAATTTCAACTTAGAAACCCACCAGATGATCTTCTTTTCAGAAGCCTCGGAGGATTATCAGTAGTTAAAGAGGCAGCTAGGTTTGAAACTAAAGGGTTTGAGTGGAAATACAGTTTGTCATGAAAATATTGATATCGGATTCGGGCCGCAACAAATGGAACATTAAGGCCATTGCGGATAATTAATTGTATTAGTAACAAAGTAAAGAGCATTGAGGATTTTACGAAGGATTTTAGATGGTAGGAATTGGATACTAGAGGCTGTTCTTCTCACACCATAGATTCGCTCCCTGAGGCCTTTGGCTGGGATTTCATCCTGTCCCATCCTAATCACAAGTCAAGCTCATCTCAGACATGCTAACTGCATAAACTGTTAGGTCCATCTCTTTATAAAGGTGTCTCAATTCGTTGTTGGACCGGCGCCTCCACTCTCCATCCACCAAAACTGGACCGTATATTCTCCTTTAGAATCTCAGAAGTGAGAGTTTGTGTGCTTGGATCAGGGCCCAGTTTTCTGAGGCATATGTGAGAACTGGTCGGGTTCAACCAAAACTCTTGTTTTGTACAGTCTGATCTTAGAGGATTTAGACAGGAAACCACCACGTAGATGCATCTGTACACCAAAATAGCAGCGATTAGCGGTTATAATCCGCTTCTCGACTTCTGCCCCAATATCATATTGTCGGTTCACCTGGGATCCAAGGTATACAAATTCCTCAACTCTATCAACACTCTGTCCGTCAACTTGGATATGGTTTTCAAGGTTTATTTGTTGAGGGTTTATGCAAATGTACTTCGTTTTGCTGTAGTTGACGATAAGTCCCATCCTCGCTGCAGCATTTCTCAGTGCGACAAATCCTTCCTTGACTGCTGCTAACGACCTGCCGGCAATATATATGTCGTCTGCAAATCCAAGAGGTTGCACACAGGAGTTAATGATTGTACCAGTTATTTGGATCTCAGAGTCTATAACTGCCTTTTCCAGAGCAAGGTTGAAGATCAGGCATGCCAATCCATCTCCCTGCCGAACCCCTGTCGCAGTGGAAAAGCCTCTTGAGAGTTCACCACTAATCCGGATGAAGGATATGTTGCCCTCCATAGTAATTCTTGTTAGGCGTACTAGGTTCGGTGGAAGATTCATCTCAAGCATTGCTGATTAGAGTTCGGAGTGTCAATAGAAGTAAAAACCAGACTAATGTTAATAATTTAAATTTTAAATTTAAATAATTCAAATTATAAATGATTTGTAAATTAAATAAAGAACACAGGTATTCCTAAGTGTTGAGTTTTCACTTCTGTTGGCAGTAATCGTGACAGCCTATTTTAAAAAAAAATTATTCTCTGGTGTAGTATAATTAGCGGAATGGCTGAGTGGTAGAGCAGTAAGTTGCCATGCCGGAAATCCTAGTTCTAATCCCGCTGAGGGCAAGACTTTTATTTGTCTATTTGCAGCCGGAGATGGATTGTATAGGATCTAGGACCCTCCTGGAGATCACCCAGCCTCTATAAAATATTATAAAAATAGGGTACCCAAAATAAGGGGGGAAATCTGGCGTTTGAGCGTATCTCAGTACAATTCACCTCCATGCATGAAACAGTACAGTCCCTACCATGTACTAAAGTCTAGACCCGTTCACGGGTTGTAGAGGTACAGGTTTTTTTTTAATAGTATAATTAAGGTTTCTTTAATTTTATTTAAATAATTTGTTAGTAGAATCTTATATTTAAATAGGAAATACTTATGTTTTTTGCTTCCATGCACTTTTTCTTATTTAAAAGAATTAAAACTGTAAAAAATGATAAACTCTTTGAAATTTTCACTTACTCATTTTAATATTCATATAAAAATTAAATTAAACATACTACTTCTCTACATAGGTATGCATTTTACAATATATAGTTGTAATAAAAAAAAATTGTTGTATAATAAAATGCATATATCCTGAGGATTGAAAATAATCATTCATACTTTTTAACTTATTTTTATATTGAAATAATATCGTAAGGTACATAATCACTTACAACAGAATGGGAATATGTAGAATAGATGCAACATACTGGAGAACCCTTGCTAAGAGAATGTGATCTTGTATCATTCCTGACAACTGCCTTACGGAACGGATGTGATAACGAAAATGGAAACACCACAACACGTTTATAACTCTACACTAAACAAAAGTGAATCGTAACCAAACAGAATACGATCGGACAGGTGATTAGTCAAGGTTTTTGTTGACGATATTTTTTTTCAAGTTTTTGTTTATATTAAGTACGAACAAATGAATAAATCATCGTTGCCTAGCAACGGATCGAGGAACTACTTTTTGTATACTCTTTTGTTATGCTCGATCAGTTAAATCTTTTTATAAATTTACAAATCATAATGCCAATGTTCCTAATTTCTTTAAGCAGTTAACAAAATTTAAGAATTGTTTTTTAACCTAAATGGAAAAAATGGAATGCATCGATTTAAAAAATAACATAAGCTATATCTAATTTCAATATTGAAATAAAACTAAGATATTTTTATGAGAACCATAGCTTTTTTCATCTATGAATCAAAGCTAAAAAAAAAAAAACTATTATTTTATTGAATACAAAACTAGCGACCCGGGCAATAAGCTTTGCGCTAGTAATAAGGCATATTATGCCTACATGTTTACTAAAGTATATAAGTTGATAAGGATTAATACTGTACTCGTCTAAATAGTTTTCCAAACACCACAGTGTACGTTATCAATTTTATAGAAGAAAAAATAGGTAATGTAAGCTATCCTTAAAAAATAGATATACGTTATCTCTGAATTTGTTGTAAATCTATAAAAGAGGAATATTCCATCATGCATTGTTTCGTTATATGTCAAAGGGATCAGGCAGCATCTTCCACGAAACCTCCCTGGAGGCTATACTTTTTCCTAAACTCCCAACAATTATCGTTACATTCCCACCAATTTACACAACTAAACGTTCCTGGTGAATCACTCTATGTTCTGGTGAAAACCGCATGAAAATTGAGTTTAACGCGAACAGACAGACAGAAGCGGCCGAGGACTTTGTTTTATAATAAGTATAGTTAGATAGATAAAAGGGATTAGGCAGCGTCTTCGATGAAACCTCCCTGGAGGCTATACTTTTTCCTACACTTCAAACAATTATCATTATATTCCAACCAATTTACACAAAACCTTGACAAAGTATATACCTAAACCTTCCTGGTGAATCACTCTTTTTATTGGTGAAAACCGCATAAAAATCCGCGCAGTATTTATTGAGTTTACCGCGAACAGACAGACGCCGCCAAGGACTTTGTTTTATAATATTTACAGATACTCAATATCTCAAAACATTTTCTTTATAAGCTTTTTTCTTATATACTGGACTATCTTTTGAAATCATATAATTCACTAATGAACAAAAAACCTTTATTCCAGTCAGATATTTGTACATCTGACCATAGAAGTAGGTTAACTTCCAGGACTTTATTGTAAAATTGATTTTAAATCCTTTTTGACCTCAAGTGATGTTTTTACTTATGAATTTTAAATGATGTTACGAAGAACAAGGATTGAAAATGACAAATGAATCTGTCGAAACGTATTTTTTAATCCTTCGTTAACGTTTTAACAAGATTTATCTGACTGGAATAAAGGTTTTTTGTTCATTAGTGAATTATATGATATCTCAAAACATTAATATGGGGGTAGTTAAATTTATATTTAAGGGGGGTACAAAATAATTACTATTTTATAGTATACATACGCAATTGTTTTTGTAATATTGCATAGGATATAGTTCTCTCTTATTGAGTTTTAATTAAAATTTATTTTAAATAAAATACATAATATAAAATTATTAATTTGAAATAAACGAAATTGAATACAAAAATAGATAAAAGCCAAAATACAAAAATCATTTTAAGATTTGATAATGTAGTATAGCGTAGCGAAATTTAATTAATCTACTTTAATACAATACATTTTATATTATAACATATTAGTTATAATAAATTATAATAATATATTGTTGCTTATATGCTTGAGGGCCGTTTAAAGCGAATAATTAATTGCTCTCTGAGATTTTTCCTTGGTACTCCGAGGCTATCCCGCATGTCACATCACAATGATGAGTTAAAGTGGCTCTTCCCTCCCATTCGTAAACAGTATTTCGTATACGGAGTAGAGCTTTGGGGCTCCACTAAGCCATCGAATTCCTTTCGTATCCAATCCCTACAATCCAAAATCCTTCGTAAAATTCTCAATACTCCTTATTTTGTTAAGAATAAAGTCGTCCATAATGACCTTAATGTGCCATTTGTTGTTGATTTGGCTCGAATCCGATATCAATCCTTTCATGAAAAACTTCATTCCTACTCAAACCCTCTAGTTTCAAATCTAGCATCCTCTTCAATTCCCGATAAACCTCCGAGGCTTCTGAAAAGAAGATGGCCACGTGATTTTTTGAATTGAACTTGTGATTTGATTTATAAATATCAATAAATAAATAAAAATACCAACGAGCGAAACAATTCCACGTTTAAACGAATTAAAACAATAAATACCTTGAATATTTCACTACTTCATTAACATTTTTTTTCATTCCCTCACCTATCCTTCACTCCCTCATTTTAATATTCTTTTAAACCATAATCAAACGTACTACGCCTCTAAGTAGGTATGAATTTTTCAGCTCAAAATTATATTAAATGGAAGAGAAATCGGCACATCTTCAGATAATAACCAAATTAATAGATCTGAAAATGACATAAAGAGGACACGAAGAAACAATATGCTATAAAAACATTTGTGCAATTTATTATCTTTTGATTCTATTTATTATATTTAGCTTGTTTTTATCTTTCCTTATCAGCTAACAGTGACAATCGATAGAAATTGTATTTTTAGCAGGCAAGGGGCAAATCAAATAAATAATGGACTGATTATGTATCGAGGCCATTGTGATGAATGAGACAAAATATATTTGGCTTGGCCCAAGCTGAACTGGAGCCTCCGAATTTACATAACACGGTCTGTTCCAAGGGTTCTCCAGCAGAGACCAGATTTCAGGGCTGCATCCCTACATGTCCTGACCTGTATGGTTTACTGTCTCCAGTTTTATGTTTATTTTATTTTATTCGTGGAATCCAAACTTTTATTTATCCTTGTCTATAAAAGTTTATACTGTACCATCATCTTTTCTATATTTTTTTTAAAGAATATTTATTGCTTCGATGTGTTTCGTTTGGAACATTTTACATAATTTAAAAAAAAATACGTTTTGTACCTTCGATTAAAATCCTATTCGTTTTTAGAATCTGATAGAAAGTACAAAACGGACGAATTTTCAAATTAAATAATTCGCAGTTAAAATATTCCTAGCATCCTAACTAACGTTTAAAACTGAAAAATGGCATTTTCAAAGAATGCCAAAGCGAATTTTTAATCATGTAAACAATTTCGAGGTGCACCTCAATCAACTTAACTCGATCTTATCCAACAATATTACCCAAGTATTCTTTCTCAAGTTCTAGATCTTAATTCTAAGTTGAAAATCCTAAAAAAATATCTGTCACCCGCTCCATATCCAGTTGTATTCTAATCCCTGTTACACCTCACAACATAAGTTCTTTTTCACTTCTCTAACGCGCCCAATAAGAGAGGCAGGTATTCTATAAGAATAGTTTTCAAAATATCAAAAAATCTATTTAACCAAATATTCTCTTTCTATATATTGAAAAAGGGAACGGTCAACAGAGACATCAAATAAATGATAATACATTAGTGAAAAAATTCCAACTAAAAACCTTAAGTCTCTAAACTAAAACATGGATTATTTTTAATTCCCTGTTTTAGTTTAGAGACTTAAGGTTTTTAGTTGGAATTTTTCCACTAATGTATTATCATTCTCTTTCTATATTCATTTTTATTTCAGATGTTCGCACATTTTATAAATTGACTTCCTAATTCAGAAATAGACAAGGGGCAGTATTCAGTACCCGCAGTACTGAACGGTTATGAAGGTCAAGCCTATCTCAACTAAGCACACTGCTGTTTTGTGTGACGAGTGAACTGTACGGGTCTGGTATTCAGCACATGGTAGAGACTGTACTCTTTCTTGGACAATAGTTGTGCAGGGAGGTGATTTGTCCTAGATCACGCTCAACCACCAAATTTTCCAATTTTCATTTTTCCATTTCCAAATTCATTTTTCCAGATTTGGGAACCACCTTATAGAGGCTGGGTGAGCCCCAGGAGGGCCCTAGATCACATAGGATCCATCTCCAGTCGCTAACAGATTAAATAAAAGTCTGCCAGTGAGCGGGATTTGAGTCCAGGACCTTCGGCGTGGCAACTCCGTGCTCTACCACTGAGCCACTTCGCTCCCTTAGCACTGATATAAAGTTTATTCCTGGCTATGAATAACATGGATCATTTTTACGTTGTATTAATTGCAGTCAATTTCGAATTCTGTTCTATTTTATAAGGAGTGATTTTATCATTTTATTGTAATAGGCTGCCTTAAACATAGGGTTGAGCTATAGTCGATAGTTAGCACTATCGATAGGCCGATACTACTATCGATAGTTTTTCCATAGCTGCTTTTTTTTCCCAAACCTATTAAATAAAAAATTTCAACTAATTTAATTAAATTCAATTACTTACCTACTATTTGAAAGTTGCAGGATTATCAATTATAAGATTATATCATAAAGACGAGAGAAAAAAAACTAATTTATTTGAATTTTAAAAAAGTATTTACAATTTACATATTTACAATAACAATGAACAAATCAAATCTTCAGAAAAGAAAAATAATGAAATAGTTAATTTCAAGAGTCAAGTGTGCTCCTTAAGCCACATATTTCCCGAAAGAAAAACAGCATTTCTGCTTGAACATTTTATTTAAGAATTGTAGAAAAAGATCCCTAATTAAAGAGGAAGTTAAGGTTATAAAAACCTAGAAGAGCCAATGCTCAATGCCGCGAATTAGGTTTGTTTGCACATGGGTGACACTACATGTACTAACCAACATAATGTAATTAGTAATTTCGGAGAATAAAATAATGACACGTCCGGTGCGGCATCAAAGTTTTATAGAAGAGAACCCTTGAGCTCTAGCAATTCCGAGTTCAATTTCATAAGAACTCGAAACTGGACAGAGACAGATAGCCATAATTCCGAGAGTTTCAAAACTTGAGGGTAAAAAAGATCACAACTATCGATAGGACGACCCTATCGATAGTGACCATCGATAGTAACTATCGACTATCGCACAACCCTACTTAAACACCGATATAGTGGATAGTATTTTTTTTGGTTTGTTATAATGCTTTTTATTATACGCTCATATTTTTTCCATAAGAAGTACATAAATAATATATTTTTATTGATCATGTTTGGTACTTATTGTCTAAACCAAAAATAATTCAATACTAATGGGATATTCTGATGAGTTCCATTCTACCCAAAATAATTTTTAATATATTTAGAGATGAAACAATATTAGAACGCTTGTCGATATTGACAATGATATATTTCCATTCTAATTAACAATATTACTAGACCGAAACGACCTTTTGGACAAATTCAAGATTTACAAGAGCAACGCTCTAAGCTCCCAATTAATCATATAAGACTCATAAACATGTTTCTTATAAGACCCATTTAGAGTTATGGGCACCACTAAACCTTCGAATTACTTTCGTATCCCATCCAATGCTCCTTTGTTTGTTATGTGTAAAATAAACCATAATTACTTCAATGTCATTTGTTGCTGATTGGCCCGAGCAAGATATCAATTCTTTCATGACAAACTTTATTCCCACTCAAACTTCATAACTCAGGAATACACACGGGACAGATAACCAAACTTAATCTTACTAACTTAAACCTACTCCTTCAATTCCAGATAATGCTCCAAGGCGTCTGAAAAGAAGATGGCCTCGTGACCTTCTAAGTTGAATTTGATATTCGAGTACTACCACTGAGTAGTTTCTCGCCTCTATCTAATACCATTATATATCTTTAACTCTATTTACATATGTATTATTATACAGTTGTAAATTTCAATAAATATGTTTTTTAATTATTAAAATAACTAGTCCTAGTGAGAATTTTTTATAAATAGCATATAAATATAATTATAAATTGCATTTTAATATCCACGCTGTATCCTAGACAATATTAGAAAATGAGTTTCCCAAACAACTCAAATAGGAAGATTTTACTTTAAGTAGAGTAGTTGCGTGACCTGCCTGGGATTGAGCCCAGAATATCCAGCCAACATTTAATTTGCCTGACAGCCAGGGAAAACAAGCGTTAGTGATTAGAAATTAGAGGGGGGCATGACTGACGTAGAGAAATTACTTCAGTAAATAAATATTTTAAGCTTTACTAGAGAAACTATTTCATCCTAAATAATACAAAGTTGGGAGTCGTAGAGCGCTGAGTTACGGTGCACAAGGTCCCGGGGTCGAATCCAGCTGTGACAGAGAAATTAATTAATCTATTAACAGCCATGGATGGAACCTGTGGGATCTATAGATATTCTTAGGGCTCACACAGCCTCAATAAAGTGGGTAACCTTAATTGTGGGGAAAACTTGGCTGTTGTGCGTAATCTCATATAAATTAACTCCCTGCACAAACCCTGTCATAGAAACAGTACAGTCTCTGCAATGTACTGAACCCAAGACCCTTGGTATAATGGTGCAATTTTTTTTAAATTAAAACTTCTTTAGCCGCTTTCAGCGATTTTCGGTAGGGGGGAAACTTAACGACATTAGCCACATTCTCGTGACATATTGAGCGCGACTAGCGACGTGGCTGCCTTCGTATCCTCCTGTTATTTTAACTAAGTTTTATGGACATTTTGTATTGATCTTGTGCAGCCCATCGATATTTTTAATAATATTCTGAAGATCTAGATTTTCTCAATCAATATTATTTCTATTGCTTATTGCGTGCAGAAAATATGGGTTAGAAGAAAATATTGCCTTAATATTTACAAAAACATGGTTTTAACACTGTGGACTACACAAACGTTTAACTTGGAATCCTCATACTAGACTGAAACAACAAATTGCTCGCTGTTTTAGGCTTCTTAAACATTTGCTAAAGCGTTTGTCTAGCATCGATTTTAGATAGATCGATTTTATTATTATTTTATCGCCGTTTTAGACTACTTCAACATTTACTAGACAAACGCTCTGAACTCCCAATTAACTACAAAAGACTTATATACATGACAATCATTAGACCCATCTGGACTTGCGGAGTAGAGCTTTGGGGCTCCACTAAACCATCAAACGCCTCTGGTATCCAATCCTTCGTAAAATTCCCAATGCTCCTTATTTTGTTACGAGTAAGCCATAATGACATTAATGTCCCATTTTTTGCATATTTGGTCCAAACCCGATACCAGCCCTTTAATGAAAAACTTCATTCCCACTCAAACCCACTAGTTTCAAACCTAGCAACCTCATTAATTCCTGATAATCCCCCGAGGGGTCTGAAAAGAAGATGGCCTCGGAACCTTCTAGCTTGAACTTCTTATTCGAGTACTACCATTGGGCAGTTTCTCTACTCGCCTTTATATCGTGCCATTATTTATCTTTCATTATATTTACTGGATGTATTCTATTATACAGTCATATATATCTTTAAAAAAAAAGTTCCTTCTTTAAATTCTTTATGAAATAATATGAAAATTTAGGACTCTGTTTTTTCTTCGGTTTGTAGAATCTACAATGTTAGAGCGAGGAAACGATATTTTTTTAAATATATATTTATTGAAATTTACATCTGTATACTGAATACGTCAAGTAAATATAATGAAAGATAAATCATGTCCCGAGATAAAGGCAAGTAGAGAAACTACCCAGTGGTAGTACTCAAATAAGAAGTTCAACTAGAAGGTCACGAGGCCATCTTCTTTTCAGACACCTCGGAGGATTATCATGAATTAAAGAGGTTGCTAGGTTTGAAACTAGTAGGTTTGTGTGGGAATAAAATTATAAAATTTGTCATGAAAAAGATTGATATCAGATTCAGGGCAAATCAGAAAAAAATGGGACATTAAGGTCATTCTGGATTATTTTGTTCGCTACAAAGAAAGGAATTGAGGATTTTACGAAGGATTTTGGATTGTGATGGTTGAATACTAGAGTAATTCGATGGCTCAGTGGAGCCCCAAAGTATGTCCAGATTCTAATGATTGATATGTATACGAGTCTTTTGTAATTAATTGGGTCGTAGAGCGTTTGTCTAGTAAATGTTGAAGTAGCATGAAACGGCGAGCTGTTTCTTGTCGTTTCAGTCTAGTAGAGGGGACGATAATAATGATATGAGTATCGAACATAATTATTGTTATTATTATTATTATAAATACATCATTATTATTAGTATTATTGCTATCAGGGGTAGGTATTGTAAAACCAAGGTTAATTTTTTTATTAGGGGTCTTTATTTTAATTGAGCTTAAAGGCTAACAAGGTTGAAGTAGATATATTAGAACTTAAGAGATTAAGATGGTAAGGGAGTATGACAATATTGATCTGTGTATGTCTTACCTCTGATGTAATATTATTAAGAAATTGGCCGGGTTGCGATCAATGAAGAAGTAATCCCATTAACCCACTTTGAGTTTAAGCTTAGGCCAGTGAGCAATAAAAAAAAAAAAACTGTGCATAATAGTGTGTACATTTTTCATTGATTTAACTCCAATTCCTTCAGAAAAAATTAATATTTTGTTTTTATTCATTGAAATTTACAACAGTAATATAACAATACAAGTAAATGGCAGGAATATTCATAGTGGCATGAATAAATACAAGTAGAGCAACTACCCAGTGGTAGAACTCCAATAAGAAGTTCAACTTAGAAGGTCACGAGGACATCTTTTCAGACGCCTCGGAGGATTATCAGGAATTGAAGAGGTTGCTTGGTTTGAAACTAGTGGTTTTGAGTGAGAATAAAGTTTGTCATTAAAAGATTGATATCGGATTCGGGTCAAATCAGCAAAATTTAGAGCTCCCAATGTAGCATCGTCCGATTAGTTATAGCAGCATAGAGTGACGTTAAATTAACAAACAACAACACAATACAACTGACTAGCCTAGCCTCCGATTTCGCAAAAGGCTATTTTTTAAATTTTTGGACATTAGTAACATGTTGATACCCAAATCACAATGATAATAAGACACAGAATGCCTCTTCGGGTCAATGAAAATAATAAATGTTAAAAGAAGAGATTAGGGAGTTGATTCTGCGGTTACAAATCAAAAAGATAAGAGAGAGTGCAAGAGCCTCTATGGCTGATATTATGTTAGCAGCCAGAGTTGAGATAGGCTTAAGTCCTAAACGTAGAGCAGTAAGAGACTCTCTAGAGCTGTGTGGAGACTCTCTAGAGCTGTGTGGAGACTCTCTAGAGCTGTGTGGAGACTCTCTAGAGCTGTGTGGAGACTCTCTAGAGCTGTGTGGAGACTCTCTAGAGCTGCGGTGAGCTCTAGGGGATGGGGCAAGCCGTCACAATACTATCTCCCTTCCGCTAGCTATACTTCCACAGCTATCTCATCTCACTTTCCTCCAGCCACTTTTTGATAAACCTTCATCCAGTTCTCTCTAAATCAGTCTTCGGTATCGCTGTCATACATATTTTTTTCATGAGGTTATTTTTCTAGGTTCAAGTAACAAATTGTATAGTCGTCCTGTTCAAAAGAATACGTTTAATTTATTTTATACAGTAATCAGAAAAGAAAAAATATGACACATTTTTTAATATGAAAAGGGAAAAAGAGACCTTAAATAAATGTTTAACTAGTGGAAAAATTCCAACAAAAAGCCCTTAAGTCTCCAAACTAAAAAAGAAATTGAAAATATATGTCCAATATTGCGCCCATTCAGGCATCCTCAGGGCAGAAAGAGAATAACAGCAAAGAAAAACATGAATAATGCACCCAAGAAACCTCCAAGGCTCAAATCCAACTACTGAATCATAAGGAAGGTTCCTAGACCCCAACTGGATAAAGTTAGATAAAAACAGCTGATAAATACTCCAGAAATTTGAAACTTCAATATACACTCACCAAACTTCAAAAAACACACCAGGAAAATAAAATAAATAATAGTAATAAACAACACAAAAACATAAGACAAAAGACCATATGAAAAAATGAAAGTAATAGTGCAAGAAAAAAAAGAACATTATCAAGAAACCAGTGGACTAGCAATTATTTTAGGGTTTTTTGTTGGAATTTTTCCACTAGCTTAACATTTATTTAAGGTCTCTTTTTCCCTTTTCATATTAAGTCCACTGGTTTCTGATAAAGTTCTTTTTTTTTCACTATTACTTTAATTTTTTCATATGGTCTTTTGTCTTATGTTTTTGTGTTGTTTATTACTATTATTTGTTTTATTTTCATGGATTTTTTTTTTATGTTTGGTGAGTGTTTATTGAATTTTCAAATTTCTGGAGTATTTATCAGCTGTTATCTAACCTTATCCAGCTGGGGTCTAGTAACTTTCGTTATGATTCAGTAGTTGGATTTGAGCCTTGGAGGTAGTGGGATGTTTCTTGGGTGCATTATTCATGTTTTTCTTTGCTGTTATTCTCTTTCTGCCCTGAGGATGCCTGAATGGGCGCAATATTGGACAGATATTTTCAATTTCTTTTTTAGTTTGGAGACTTAAGGGCTTTTTGTTGGAATTTTTCCACTAGCTTGACACATTTTTTATTTATTTATTGAAATTCGCAACAGTATTATATTATTACAAAAAGTAAATAGAATGAATAATGCGTAATAGAAAGAGATAAAGTCAAGTAGAGAAACTACCCACTAATAATACTGAAATAATAAATTCAACTTAAAAGGTCACGAGGCCACCTTCTTTTCCGACCCCTCGGAGGATTATCCGTAATTGGGTTGGTTTGAAACTAGTGGGTTTGGATATAAATAATGTTTGGCATGAAAGGATTGACGGATTTGGCAGGTTCGGTCCAAATCAGTAATTAATGATAGATTAAGGTCGTTGTGGTTTATTATACAAATGACTAAGTAAGGAGCATAGAGGATTTTACGATAATGTATCCCTAAGTTCTACTCCATAAGTCAGAATAGGTCTAACAATACTCATGTATATGAGTCTTTTATAATTAATTGGTAGCTTAGAGCGTTTATATAGTAAATGTTGAAGTAGCCTGATACCGGATTCAGGCCAGTAACAGATGAGACATTAAGTTCATTATGGACGATCTTATTGATAATGAAATAAGGAGCATTGAGGATTTTATGAAGGGTTTTGAATTTAAGGATTAGATAAAAGAGAAATTCGATGGCTTAGTGGAGTTCCAAAGTTCTACTCCAAAAGTCCAAATATATCTTATTCATTGAGGACTTAAAGGAATCATCTAGTAAGTGTTGCAGTAGCCAGCAACAGAGAGCAGTTGCTCATCTTTTCAGTCAAGTATTAGTATTCCAAGATAAACGTTTTTAATGATGTAGTCCTGATCTGTTCTATATGAGTCAGTTGGATCTTATTAACCGGTACAGGATGACAGGAAGTCATTGGTTAACGAAGGAGAGTAAAGGTGATTTGACGGGATTTGTGAGAATTTATTTTAATCCTATAGTTTTTACGCCATTTTTCAAGGTCAGTAATATGGGATTGAAGAGTATGGGATGCTATAACTCCATCGATTTGGATTTAGCAGGCTTTATTAATCAAATTTTAAGGGATTGCATTATTACCAAGGACAATATTTTTATAAAGAAAGATAATAGTTCAATCCATAATAGTTTAACTTTAGCCTTTACATCTGTAACCCAGGATTCAGTACATGCTAGATATTGTACTATTTATAGGATAACGGTTGTGCGGGGAGGTGATTCGTTCGAGACGACGTTCAACTGCCAGTTCTCCTAATGATGGGTACCACACATAGGCTGGATTAGTTTTAGGGTTTGCAGATCTTAATAATTTATCTTATCTATATTTATTGGTTTACTACGAAAGGTAAAAATGATTTGAAGGGATTAGTGGGAACTAAAAAACTTAAAAAGAAAATTCGCAGGTATTTAAATCACAGAACATATTTATGTTTTTTACTATTTAACTTGAGACTACTATTCACACCTGTGCTATATTGCCTGAAGAAATATCGTTCTTATGCTATTTAGGTTACAAACGTCAAAGTAATATACAAATATACAAATAATAAATATAATTGAAGTAATGATGTCATGGAGGTTAAAAATGACAAACATGAGTTTTTGGCTCAATTATTTAGGACTAAAGTACGTCTTTTCTCCCTGTGCATTAGAAATTGAGTCAAAAAGTCAACTTTATTTCCTAGGGAATAAAGTAAAAAGATGACAACCTAATTCGTCTAAATAATGTAGGTTTTGTACTTAAAAAGTTCAGGGTTAGGTTGGTACACCTGTCACACCGGCCATTAAAATCAGCTTTTGTTTCAAAACACCAAAACTGATAAACAGAAGTTCATTTCTGTTCAGGTTGTGTAAGTTATGGATCCACCACATATTCTACAAGAAGCAAATAATGTTATTTCAAATTTATTGCCAGCTAAATTAAGTCAGATTTATAATAAAACGTACGATGACTTCAAAAATGGTGTAATAAAGAAAATGTGAAAAGCATAAGTTAAAATGTATTACTTGCATACTTCAATGAATTATCTAATGTAAGATTTTATCTCCACTATATTATTTTACTAAATACCAATAAGAACTAAATACCTATAAGACCTAAAACCTATTTTACCAAATACCTATAAGAACATTTAATTTCAGTTTTTGATTTTATTGTAAAACATAACACAATTTAAAATGTTATAGCGTATAGTTTGCTCGGCTTGGCCTGGTGAATAAAGATAATTATTAATATTAATAATAATATTAATATTAATAATAAACTCGATTTGTACAAACTTACAGTTGAGGGAATAATTATCTTCTTTAGTGCATAAATAACTATTAACCAAGTAGGACATAATAATGAACCTAACATTAAAAAGTTTATTAGCACTGAATAGAAGCAGAAATGTTCAAGGCGAAAAGCGAGATAGGGGCCTACGGGAGTGTTAGATCAGGCCGTTATATTTTTGCTGAGGTATTAAAGGGAGCGGAGTGGCTCAGTGGTAGAGTACTGAGTTGTCATGCCGGAAATCCTGGTCCAAATCCCGCTGCAGGCCATGATTTTTATTTAGTCTGTTTGCGGCGGGAGATGGATCATATATGATCTAGGAACCTCCTGGGGACCACCCAGCCTCTATAAAATATTATAAAAATAGGGTACCCAAAATAAGGGGGAAAATCTGGCCGTTGAGCTTGACCTAGGACAAGTTACCACCTTGCAGAACCGTTGTCCATGAAACAGTACAGTCTCTACCATGTATTAAACCCCAGACCCTTCATGGGATGTAGCGGTACAGGTTTTTTTTTATTAAAAAAAAGAAAGAAAGTTTATAATAACTAGAGGGGCACCCCTGCCCGGCTAGAGGCGAAAAGCATTCATTGTTCCGTTCTTACTTTCGCAAAATGCATTCTTGGCATCACCATATAAGAAATCCTTATATACCATGTTATTGTACATAAAAACTTACACTGCGCTGTAATTATATAACAGAGAGTTATTTTCTTCTACATAACTAAGGTAAGGCTTATATTATTGATAATACTTTTACAAAGATAATATTATATATAGTAAATTTATACCATTGTCTTTGTAAAAGTCTTCTGTGTTGAAGGTCCCAGGTTCAAAACCGGCTTTGCCAGATAAACTATTTAATCTGTTAAAAATCACGGATGGACCCTAAGGGATCTAGGACTCTACTGGAACTCACTCAGGATCTATAAAGTGGGTACCAAAAATAGGGGGGGGGGGAATCTGGCGGTTGAGCGGGATCTAGGACACTCCATACACAACCGATGTCAAAGAAACACTACAGCCTGTAAGAATGTACTACCCTAATCGATTTTTTTTGTTTTTTATCAGCTCAGTCTTGGACACCCGGCAGCCCAAGCTGCAAGAAACATTAACGTTCGGGAAAGATCGTTGTAACGAACAGGACCGGGTCACATGTCTAAAACAAATTTACATCCAAAAATATTATTGGTTTTTGTGTGGTGAATGGCAGGAATAATCAATTTCTCCATTCCATCCAGAAGTGAAACCATCACATTCATACTGTACAGCAGGGATAATGCAACAAAATCTTATAAAAAAATAACCTGCATTGGTTAATCGGAAGGAACCTATACTCTTGCACTATATGAATACGACAACCTCACGTTTCACGACAGACAGTGGATAACTAAACGAGCTGGATACGATGTCCTCCCACACTCACCATATTCACAAGAGTTCAGAAATTCGGACAAATTCCTACATGGTTAAAATGTTTTCAAATGATTCTCAATGCTACTTTGGGACCCAATTTAGTCTAAACTTAAAAATAAAGGGATTTTTAACGAGTATAAATCGTTCAAGCTAGGGAATGTCGTTACATGCCGTTATCGTCCCTTCCGAAGGGCGTCAAACTCCAGGATTTTTTTACTCCTTTAAAAAATCCTAGGGCCACCTGCCGGGCTACGAACCCGCGATCTTGGGCTTAGTAATTCGTTACGCTAACCACTAGATCACAGGTAGCCCCACTTGTTGTTATTGTGATATTTTATCGCAAAAATATTGACATCATCAGTTGCAAATGCTAATTATTCATAGCAGGGATCAAGTGATGATCAGATCCAACTAACGAATGAGATGATGGACCAAGGGCGGATGCATTAAGGCCTATTTAGGTTGCTGCTAGGTCAATTAGTCTGGACCGCTTAGAATAACAGACATGCATTTCGACGAAAGCTAACTGCGTTTTGATGACTCAGTATTTCATTGCATACTTTGAACGAATATTTGAACCGGCTATATAACCTTTTTAATGATTACAAGCATAGTTCATAATTCACTTAAGAAGAATTTAAAATACATATTTCACTTTGCTAGAATATCGCTTAGTGGCGAATAGTTTTTTTATTTAAAATCATTTAATGCTAGTATGGCTAATCGGACGATACTACAGTGGGAGTCTTAAATAGTTTGCATATCTATGTATAATTAGGATATGGATCTTTAACGAGTAATTGACATCGTTAATCTTCCCTGTTAAATTTCAACACTTTTATAAAGAGAAAAACGAATATTTAACCTGTAATTGAATTTTTTTTTTAGCACTGAAAAACTAACCTTCTTTCATCTATGCTTTCATCAGCTGTTGATTTAAAAAAAATTATAGTCATTACAGAAAAAAAAATTGAAAAATGTTTAGTTTTCTACTAGGAGATACATTTAAGGACACAAAAAAACGGAAATTTTTTAACTTTGTTACAATATTGCTTAATGACGAATAGTTTATTTGTTTATTTATCGCATCTTTACGTTGCTATGGCTACATAAATATTGGATGCTACAGAGGGAGTCTTAAATAGTTTGCATATTTATGTATAATTAGGATATGGATCTTTAACGAGTACTTTAATCTTAACCCTGTAATTGAAGTTCCTTTTTTTTTTTTTAGCACTGAAAAACTAACCTTTCTTCATCTATGCTTTCATCAGCTGTTGGCAAACTATATAACTATAATTTATATAACAAAATAATGACTAATAAAAATAATAACGATAATTTTTTTTATTTTTTTTATATTTATTTATTGATATTTACAACTGTATAAAAAAAAAAAAATCAAGTAAATGTGCTAAGCGATACATAATGACATGTGAAAATGACAAGTAGAGAAACTACCCACTGGTACTACTCAAATCACAAGTTCAACTAAGAAGTAACGGGGCCATCTTCTTTTCAGACGCCTCGGAGGATTATCGGGAATTGAAGAGGAAGCTAGGTTTGAAACTAGAGGGTTTGAGTGGAAATGAAGTTTTTTATGAAATGATAGATAGCGGGTTCGGGCCAAATCAGCAACAAATGGGACATTAAGGTCGTTATGGATGATTTTATTCTTAACAAAATAAGGAGCATTAAGGATTTTGGATTGTAGGGATTGGATACGAGAGGAATTCGATGCCTTAGTGGAGCCCCAAAGCTCTACTCCGTAGGTCCAAATAGGTCCTATGATGGTCATGTAGATGAGTCTTTTGTAATTATTGGGAGCTTAGAGCGTTTGTCTAGTAAGTGTTGAAGTAGCCTGAAACGTCGAGCGGTTTCTTGTCTTTTCAGTCTCGTATGAGGATTCGAATCGTTTGCCAAGATGCAACCCTAAGTATTGGATCTGTTCTACAGGAACCAGTGGGATATTATTAAAGGTTACTGAAGGGCAGGAAGTCATTGGTTTACGACGTAAGGTAAAAGTGATTTGATGCGATTTTTGAGTTTATTTTAATTCTCCAGTTTTGACACCATTCTTCAAGATCAGTTGTATGGGATTGGAGGCTTTGGGATGCAATAATTGGATTGGTATTTAACTGTCATAATGCACATGTATCATCAGCATACGTGGTAAGGATAGTATTAGGATGAGTTGGGATGTCAGCTGTATAAACTGTATAAAGGATTGGGCCAAGGATACTACCTTGATAGCGATAATTTAAAATAAGATTCACTATCCCACCTGCTTAGTGATCAAAACATTAAGAAAAATAAAATATTTAACTGTCAGACTTAATTGGCTCTATCAACAACTGAACTACCATCTGGCTACACCCCGAATCTAGTCAAACTGCAGAAAAATAGAGACTTCTTCCTGCCTTGACAGCTCGTCTTCCGCAAACAAACGCTCTTAAAAAGGCTCATTGGTACAAACATTAACATTTTTCCTCCTGTTCCCGGGAAGTGCTGCATTCTAGCGGACAGAATTGGCTAAATTCTTCCCTCTTGAGAAGAAATCCATGACTAGTTACCGGTTTCTGTTAAGCGAGCTTGGCATGATAACTGATTTGTAAGTACGTATCGACCCTAGATGAGAACATAACAATATAATTTCTTAATCTACATTACAATTTCATTTATTTATTTCTGTTTAATTTACTACGTGTGCATATTTCAACCAGGATGCACATTTAAGTACACAAAAAACAGAGAGTTTAAAGGGCGTTCAGTTGTTTTGTAGATATTAACAATCGAATACCATTTTATCACACTCTTTCCTCCATGTTCAGTATACCTGGAAGAAGTGCCCATAAAAAAAAACGTTTATTATTGTACATCTTATACACTCGTATCGAAAAAGAAAAAACTGAATCAATCGACATTGTTGTATTTTTGATCCAAATAATTTTAACCTGAGAAACGGGGAAAATAAGATGCAATTGATGTTAATTCATTTAACGTCACTTTAAGCTAGTATGACTGATCGTAGGATGCTTCAGTGGGAGTCCTAAATTAGGCCTATTTTAGGAAAGTGATCTTTAACGCGTACCTGACATCGTACAGTCCCGGGACTGATATTTTACGTCAATAGGACGGCATAACCAAGGATTTTTTACTTCTACCCATAAAAATCTTAAGATCACCTGACGGTCTGCGAATCCACGATCGTGGGCATATTAGTATGTTATGCTAACAGCTGACCCTACCTATATCTCATGAAATGGACATTGTTGACAATGGAGAGAAACTGCTAGTTAAAACTGGGTACAAAAACAGTCGGTGGATCACTGTTGAGGCGTTCAAAAGCGGATAACTCGGAAATTTCAAAAATATACTTTATCAGTTTATACAGCTGACATCCCAACTCATCCTAATACTATCCTTACCACATATGCTGATGATACATGTGTATTATCAGTCAATACCAATCCAGTTCTGTATCCCGAAGCCTCCGATCCCATATCACTGATCTTGAAGAATGGTGCCAGAACTGGAGAATTAAAATAAATTCTCAAAAATCGCATCAAATCACTTTTACCTTACGTCGTAAACCAATGACTTCCTGCCCTTCAGTATCCTTTAATAATATCCCACTTGTGCCTGTAGAACAGATCCGATACTTAGGGTTGCACCTCGACAAACGATTAACCTGGAATCCTCATACAAGACTGAAAAGACAAGAAACCGCTCGACGCTTCAGGCTACTTCAACACTTACTAGACAAACGCTCTAAGCTCCCAATTGATTACAAAAGACTCATCTACATGACCATCATACGACCTATTTGGACTTACGGAGTAGAGCTTTGGGGCTCCACTAAGCCATCGAATTCTTCTCGTATCCAATCCCTACAATCCAAAATCCTTCGTAAAATCCTCAACGCTCCTTATTTTGTTAAGAATATAGTCATCCATAACGACCTTAATGTCCCATTTGTTGCTGACCTGGCCCGATCCCGGTATCTATCCTTTCATAACAAACTTCATTTCCACTCAAACCCTCTAGTTTCAAACCTAGCTTCCTCTTCAATTCCCGATAATCCTCCGAGGCGTCTGAGAAGAAGATGGCCACGTGACCTTCTTAGTTGAACATGCGATTTGAGTACTACCAGTGGGTAGTTTCTCTACTTGTCATTATATCATGTCATTATGTATCACTCAGCCAATTTACTTGTTATATTACTGTAATATAGTTGTAAATATCAATAAATAAATAATAAAAAATACTTTATCAATTCTTTCGCTAGCTTAATCAAGCAATTTTGTCGAATCCACACTTTCCAGTACTATTTTTCATGGTTCTAGTCCAATTCTGAACCTGAAGGTTCGGGAGAATAAAGCGTTGGTTAACTAAACCCGTGAAAATGCGGAAAAGTCAATTTTATAAATTTCGGAATTATCCAATTTTGATCCTGAGCACGCCTCAACCATTGCCATTTTCGGTAGAATTCGCATTACTGAAAACTCCTTTATAGAAAAACAGAAAGCTGATCTGAAATATATATAGGAATAACCGATGGAAACTCCTGGGGGTATGATTAAAAGATACATTAAGAAATAGAACAAATATTCAGGAAAACCCTAAATAAGCTCCATAAACTTTCTGAAAGTTATAGACAGACTATGACAGTTGAAGCAGAGAGAAAGGGCGGGAAAGATCTAGAAATTGAAGTTGATGATAGTTTCAAACTGGAGACTTGAAGGAGAAACCGTTGATAGCGGCAGATGAAGGAAAAAGATAATGCTAAGGGTCAAAAAGTTTTTGTAGATGATCATAATATCAACAACTATTTTTGAAATATTTTTGTTTAAGTGTATATTATCTAAAATAGTAAGTCCAAATAAAACAAGGTTTTTAACGTTCAAGCAACGAACGAGCTGATGCGGGGGCTAAAGTAGCTGCAAAAAATAACGACGTTCCCTTGTTAAGACGCTCATTTTTTGTCGGAATGGCTGAAAGTTATAAGCAATAAAATTAAAGAAAATTAGGACGAAGAATGGAAGAGCCTTACACTAAAACACCTCCGTCAAAAAAAAAATAAAAACATATCTCGGATCCCTCCAAACGGCCTAAAGCCAAAAGAATGCGGCGTAATAAGCAGGTTAAGAATCGGTCATACAAAGATGACACGTCTCCATCTACTCTTGGTGTTGACCTTATTTAGAATTCTTCAGAAAAGTAATTACAGAAGTAAACCTTTTTTTTTTTCAAGAAACACACTTAAAACAGTTAAACTGCATTCATAAAAGACAGACTATTCTTACTATACAGTAATTACTATATATTATTAATATCAGTAATTATGTATATTATATAGTGGTAATATTGTTACGATCAGAGGGACAGAGGGGCCGACTGAAGGGATTAAGATAAGCCGGAAGGGATCATAGCGTAGTCTAGACACATCGGGATTTGCGTGGAATGTTCTAGGTGTCCCCATCCCAATCTACCTTGCCTATATAAAAGCAGCAGTTTCGGCGAGTCTGTTAGTCAGTGAGTAATAATTTAGTATCAGTCTGTGATAAGTCAGTCAGTGGTAATTGCTAAGTGAGTAACAGTGACAGTGATAGTTAGTGGCCGTGTAATAAGTGTCATAGTTAATAATAAGTGTTGATAGTTAGTGTCAGTTTGTCATATTTGGAGAGTCTTACGGTCGGTGGACTTTAATTAGCGAACTGTAAGTGTTAATTCGTAGTTATAAACTATAGTGTAATTTTATTGTATTTGTACAAATTTAGGTAAATAGTTAAGTTATTTAGTTGTAGTAATATCTTATATTATTTGGATATGATTTAAGTAATTAGATAACAGTAAGGCCTAGGTTATAATCTGTAGAATATTGTTATTGTAAATTGATATTAGTTTAATAATTTAATTGTTTTTAATAATTTCCTTATAATCTTTTTAATTTGTTAATAAATTTTATTATCTTAAATTTAGTAATAGTTCAGTTCATTTTTACACCCAGTAGCCCGTAACAATATAATACTGATTACTATACAGAATATTTTTCCAATCTTCCAATCTAAAAGAATATGAGGAGGAGTGAAATACTTATATCTGAAAATATCCATTGTGAAGAGTTTGAAGGATTGCAAACTCAATTTTAAGCATCGAGTTACATCTTACTAAACTTTTGAGTGAATACACTAGATATTTTAAAGATCCACATTTTTATCGGAATGGCTGAAAGTAATAAGCATTAAAATTAAAGAAAAATTGAAGGAAGAGTGGGAGAGTCTTCCGCTAAAACACCTCCGTCAAATAAACTATAAAAATTTATATTAATTGTTATTTTGATGGTGATTATTTTTAAATATTTTTGTTTTGATGACAACAGAATCGGTCATACAAAGCTGACACATCTCCATCTACTCTTAGGACAATACCAACCAACCTACCAAAGCTGTGATAATGCAGAACTTACGGGGAAGGATCTATTCTAACCCAAGAAGAATCAAAAATAAAAAATAAATTTGTATATTGAAACGTGCCAACCGTTTAAAAAAAATAATAAAATACAGATGACTCTGTTGTATTTAAAACACACGAAGTTAGTTCAAGAAATTTAAGAAGAACAGTCGTCGCTAATGGTCTCAGCAGTCGAAGCGACTGTAAACAAAACCAAATAATAAAAAAAAAATGTTTTTACATGAAATAACGAAAATTTCACAAAATAGGTCCACT
This sequence comes from Troilus luridus, assembly GCA_964056705.1. Taxonomy (NCBI): domain Eukaryota; kingdom Metazoa; phylum Arthropoda; class Insecta; order Hemiptera; family Pentatomidae; genus Troilus; species Troilus luridus. The sequence continues at coordinate 10,564,054 of OZ057413.1, read as the reverse complement.
AATTTTAGTTGAAGATGTAATAGACCCTTTTTTCAGATTGTTTTAAAGGAGTAAATGTAAGGTTGAACCAGTTTTGGAGTTTACTCCTTAAGAAACGATTTTCATATTTAGCCCGCGGTATGAAAATTTTATGAGGAGTAAAATCAAGTTTTAACTAAAAGTGACCCGTTACGCTCCCATCTCGATAAGATTGTATTATTTGTTTCATATAATAGACACAAATTAAAAGTTAAATTCCGGGACTAATCGGGAAGAGATGCGTGTGGTATCTATTGGAACAGTGTATTCTATTTCTTTATTCTCAAAGTGTTGAAAAAATGCGATAATTTTTTGTATAGGAGCCTTTTTAAAGACACCTATCCAAACAAACACTATTACTACTCTTATTTAGATCCCGCCTTAAGCTGTTGGGGTTCATTCATATCACTTGGATACGAGCTCAACAGACGACAGGGTAACGTTGCTCTGATAAGAGTAGGAAATTGACTAGCTACCTCAAGGCTGTGCAGTGATTATTTAATTGTGTACAGCACACTGCACACAGTGTGTAGAGTGTAGTGCTACTAGGACAGGAGATTGGTGTATTAGGAAGTGGACAGGCAGTGATCATGCTGGGTTTAAATCCACCTCTACCAGACTCTGAAGATGAGGCCCCCTTCAAAAAAGTAAAAACAGGGAAGAAATCGGTTGTGGTTCGGTTGTCATTTTGGTACCTTGTAGAAAAGATGCGATTCTACACCAGGGCGAACTGCCATGCTGTTAGTCATTAGTTTAGGTATGTTTTGGTTAGTACTGATCTGCTTTGGTCTCTTTTCTTCCATCCTTTTAGTCACTATTTCTTCTAATTTTTTTCTATGGAGGCATTTTCTATGAGAAGCGACGTGCGCTCCCTCGCAATTCGAGCAATTTGTTTGAGTTCACCTAGTCGCGGACATTCAGAAATGTTATGTGTACCGCTGCATCTTACACATTTTAGGGTGTGGTTGCAGTAGTTTTTTGTGTGCCCAAATTGCTAACATTTATAGCACTGGGGCGGTATGATATATTCTTGGGATGTATTTCGCAATTGTGAATACAAATCTATATGAGTTCAGATGATAATTTTAGTGTTGTAACAAGTCACCGCACCCACTATTTGCCCTAAAGATGGCCTACAACGTAGGCCGAAACGTTGGCACGATTAATAAAAAATATATATTTATAATTTTAATTAAAATAGTTCACTTTAATTTAAAATAATTTACAAATTAAAAAAAATAATACACGATGATAAGTATCAGTAGAGAGGGATTAATTGGTAAGAACACATTTAAAATACATTAGAAACGGAAAGGGGTAAACTCCAGTCGCGTGTCGGAGCTGACACACACTTTTTTTTCGAATCACCGACTTCGGGGTATGTTAAATAAATTATTCTACGAGGATGTGCAGACGCTTTCTAGCCCTTTTCCAATATTCACTCTCTTCCGAGATTACTATTTTTACTTTCTCTCGTTTTTTATCTCCTGTTTGTTTTGTTAAAAAAAAAAAAAGTTGTCTATTCACTCACTTTACAATAGGAAAACTCAACAAAAACAAAGCCTTAAGTTCTCAAAACAAAACAAAAATTATAGAAATAACTAGCCAGTCAATTTAAGCATTGCAAGGACCTATAAACACACACACAAAATAAATCAAACGCAGCACATTTCATAAACTGCAAACAGACTCATCCACCACAGACAGCATTAATTCCTAATAAGATTTTAACTAGGGTCTAAAAACTGTTGAAAATAACATTAAACAACTATTACTAAAAAGTTTTACTAAAGTTAAAATCATACTTTGTTGAGTCTAATCAAATAATTAACTATCTGTAAATAAAAGTCATTACACTAAAATTCAATAAGAAAAAATTGTTGTACAAATAAAAGAAAAAATTTAATTTTAATTCTAGATTGGGCAATCAAAAGTGCTATAAAACTAAATCTGTTTACTGAAGAACCATTAGTAAAATAATGGACATTACTAACAAAAATGTTGATGTATACAAAACACTCCCAAATATTAATTTACTCATTAAGTTCTTTAACCCTTTCAATGGGGGAGCACAGATGAGGTTTTTTGTCTCCTTCATGATTCTTTTATATATATGTCAGTTTGATTTATTATAATTTTTATTGTTGATGGGTTAAATATAAATAAATGCGCAAAATAAAAATTTTATTTTTGAAATTGATTTCCTAAAATTTAGTTTCTTAGAAGTACTTTATGTTGAACATTAGTTAAATTAATAAATTCATCAATCAAGTAAGAATAAAACTATAACTTAACAGAATGAGAATTCATCACTATAATAAATATATTGCATTATACGACACACAATAGTAACTCATCAACTTTATCAACATCTATTACAGAGATCGATATCAAAAGTTATTTAGCTATATAAACCTGAAATCACCAATTCACCTTAGACCATGGATGACCAACCATGGTTCTTGTGGTTCATTTTTGAAATCCACCATCATTCTGCAGGTTCAGACAAGTATTAATAATTCCGTTACACCACATTAAATTTAGTCCCACAACATACATTTTTTTGTAGTGAAAAATTCAAATATAATGAGTAGTTTTTATTATTGTGTTTACAATTCTTATTACATGCAAACATAGATAATACAATACTAAACGAACTTTTTCATAATTATAATGATTTCATCTCACTATTTGGACAGTTAATTTTTGAGTATTAGATGCAACAATAGTTTATTTATTTTAAAACTTTGTTTTTCACTACTTTGGATGTTATAAAATAAATATATTTTGTAAAAGTGAGATGAATCTCGCAGCCCGGAAAAATGTTCAAGGTGGGCAGCAAAGGGCCAGAGGGCAACAGATTGGCCACTGCTGCCTTAGACCTCACAACCAACTAAAATAATACTAACTATCCATAAAGATAGTACCATTCTTACAGATTATAAACAATAGTTATCACACATCATCAAACCATTTTGGAATATTTTTTAATTTATACCGATCTTAGTAATAAAACTCAATGGCTTTGTCTTTTGTATACTGCGACTCAACCCATAAATTTGATCTACATAAATTACATAACATCAACTTCCAGTATTTGATCTCCAAACCATTGCTTCAGGCCTACATTTCGGCATATCCATGGCTCAGAAGACTATACCCATAATGTCAGATTCATTAAACTGTTATATAAAATCATTGATGCCATCTTATAACAAGTGTATAGACGTGTATATGTGTGCGCGTACATAGAACATAGAATAAAGAAGTACAAAAATCAGATCTGCCAATCCTGAGTCAAGGAACTTAAAAGAAATTAGGATGGGTTGACAAACTCGGTGGTTTTATGTCCCACTTAGGGGATTTTAAGACTAACCATACTTGGGTAAAGTAATTAATAATATAATGATAATAAATGATATTTGAATAATAATAAATAATATAGCTACTGCTTATGCTAGATTATTTCATGAATAAATAAAATATAAACTAAATTCTTTAATAAAAAAAGCTTTTTGTTAGAGCTGCCTAATCATTAGTAATACAGTGTTTTTATGGAGAGTTGTTGTAGTCTAAGTAAATAAATGCAACTCCTATTAATCAAGACATTAGGAAATAAAAAGACAAATAATTTTAAACAGTGGCTAAACGAGTATAAAACATGTGCACTCACAAGTTTTTGGCAGGTAATTTGGATCTCATGATACATCTCTAGATGTTCATGATGGATACTGTCAACCTTGAGAATATTCTTGGTCTTGTAGAAAACAAACGAGTATCCTCGCTATGAAAATTAAATAGATAAATATTAAAGTTACTCAGAATTCTTAATAATATGCTGCTGCTAAATTATTAACATAATAAATAACATCGAAAATCTAAAATTGATTTAGATATAACTGTTATTTTATTGATTTATTAAATATAAATTTCAAAGCAAACATTATAACTTGAATTTCCATAAGTCTCTACTATGAGATAAAAAATCAATATGACTAATTATACAAATTTATTAAAAATATTAATGATTCTTTCATACATTTAGTCATAACTAGCAAATTTATAACATACATTCTATACAAAATAAACAGTACAGATAAATTCTTATTCATACTAGGGAAAGGTCCCAATCATGCAAATTTTGGTATCTGTTCCACAGGTCACTTCGAGTTGAGTTATAATTTTTAACTGTTTATTCATTTCAATTTTAATATCTTCCAAAAATAGAAGTTATTGTGAGCTTTATGATGGAAAAGAGAAAGTAATTATGGGTAATAAGTAGATTTCAGTAATAATTTCATCAAGAAATAAAAATTTCAACTAACATTTTGAAAGATAGATGATATATGTTTGTTGCAATGTACATTTCTAGATGGGATGAATACTAAAGTATACACATTTCTCTTAATTACATTCTCTTATCCATACAAAAGCTCACAATAACTTGTATTTTTGGAAAATATTAAATATGAAACGGGTATACAGTTAAAAATTGTAACTCAACTCGAAGTGACCTGTGGAACAGATGCCAAAATTTTCATCATTGGGGCCTTTACCTAGTATGAATAAGAAGTTATCCAAACCATTAATTTTGTATAGCACGTATGTTAAAGGAAATTAAAGGAAATGAATGGAAAGTTAAAACTTGTTGTGGCTTAACTCGAAGCAACAACCTGTGGAATAATTACCAGAATAACTTCTTATTTAAACTTGAAAAAGGTCCCAAGCACAAATAATTTTTTTTTAAATAAACTAAAAGCAAACAAATTTTATAATCAATATTATTATTGAACCTTTGATCAATCGATCCTTGTCATTAATCATTTTAAAAGAACTTTTAATACTTACAATAAGTTCAAAAAATATGTGATCATTAATAAAATGTTACAAGCATATACATTCAGAGAAGATATTGCTACAAAGGGAGAGAATGAGAGAGCCAAAAACCAGCAGTCTGTCCAACAGTAACATATTTACATACAAATTTCAAATATAATAATTAACATTATATTAATATTAAATTCTTATAATAAATTTATAAAAATCTTTATAAACAAATTTATCTAGTAAAAGAGTTTATTATTGAATGTGGACAGTTTGTGCTTATGTCACAGGCCATTAATAGGGGGAGGTCACAACTGCAGACAGTTGTACATTTTTTCTTATGCCCTATCCAATGGATGCATACTTATCGTTTATTGTTTATTCAAAATTTTAAATAAATGAACCAGAAAGAAAAAACATGAATTACAGATTCACTCTAGGATTTACTAAAGGTACACTTCTTTCAATATAGCCATGTATCTCAAATTCAAATAAGGGAATGTTCATGTTTTTAAATCTTTCAATTTCGTCCCCCCCCCCTCCGCCCAAATTCATCAATTTTCCTATAGAGGTAAGCCAGTTGTATTCAAACTTTGTTCATTGAGTGACGTTTGATGAAATTGAAACTGTCGATTTTCGATTAACCCTCTCAATATCTGGTGTGCCCACGATAGGCTGGAATCTCATGTAACGCGTTTGGGATCAAAAGCGTATAGCTCCGAAATTTCAAAAATTGACTTTTCGTCTTTTTCGCTAGTCTAGTCAAGCAATTTTGTCTAAAGCAATTTCGCAGTTCGGTTCTGAATCTGAGGATACGAGAGGATAAAATTGCTGGATTAAGCTACAAAAAATGTCTCAATTTTTTTAATTTAGAATTTATCCACTTTTTTTTTATAAATCCTGTTTTTTTTCTGTTTAGTCCTTATTTTCTTCCATAGAAGTATTTCTCTTTCCTTTGATGATTCGGGACTAAACTATGACTATATACATCCTCTTTTTCTTATTTCCTCAGTTAATTTTTTTATTATTTGGATCAACAAATAACACAGTGTGGATTAAGTCAGTTTTTCATTTACGGTAATTTACAGTAAAAAGGAATTAAATGTACGAATAAACGCTTTTTTATGGACGCCTATTCCATGAACATTGAAAATGGAGGAAAACAGGGGAATAAGATAACATTCAATCTAATATCTTCATTATATTTTAATTTCATTCAATCTTTTTAATTCCGGAAATTCTGGGCTTTTAATTTATAAGTATCCACATCTCGTTCTCTACTGCTTCTACCTCTTTGGAATAACTTCAACGTTGAGTGAGCAAATTAGGAGGTTACCACGATTTGAATTGTTTCTGCCAATACTGGTGGTTTGAATTTTATGAACCCTGATAAATAAATGGGTGATTCAGATGACGATGTTCCTACATTATCTGCCGAAACGTTAAAAGCACTAAATGAATTTTATCATGAACAAGAAGAAGAAAGGAACAAATTGGAAAGAGTACAAAATAATCAGAAGGACTGTGACATATCAGCCTTTCAAGAGAATTGGGTAACAAGTATTCATATTTTTTTATAATTATGCTTTTTTTTATATCTGTTAATCAATAATTGATGAATGATTAATCTCAGGTTGATGAGAATACTGAGAATGGTGTGTGGTTAATAATTATTTATTTAGGCTTTACCGTGGTCTAATTGATATTCATAAATCACAATAGTAAAACTTTTAATTAAAAATTAGCCCCTGTGAATAAGTGCCGAAGTCAAATTTTGTCTAGAATGAGTTGATTATATTGAGGGAAGCAGAATAGTATCATTCTCGTAGTCTTTCGCTTGGAATTGTGGAACAACAGAATCAATTCCAAACTAAGACCTGACTTAGCCACCTATGCGCTAATGCACTACAAGAATGATACGATTCGGCTTCCCGCAATACATTTAATTCTCTCTGGGCCAAATTGTACCTTACCCTTTATTCATCAGGGCTGCAAAATGTAATTTGTTTATTTATTACAGTTTGTCTGTTTTGCTATAGACATAAAAGTTGTAGGAAATTTTATCGGAATCCAATAATATGGAAAACCAAAGGAGAATGAACTGTACAGTTTTTTGGCCGTGTTATTTAATAATCATAAAAAAATTGATAAAATGAGTTGAAACAATACTGATATGAATAACTTACAATTGAAATTATTTCTCAGCTATTAATTATATGAAAAAAATGTATATGATTATTAGTTGGTAGAGGCAAGGAAGGCTAAACACAAAATACTGATTATTAAAAACAAATAGACATTTCTAGGTTGAAGTATAACTGGATTTATTCCTAATTACCATTAAATTATTGAGTAATTTTTTTAAATACCACCACACATTTCTCACCTTTTAACAAATGGTAATTTTCACAGATTAAATACATAGATCTTATAATTAATAAACAGTGTTATTTATTAGTTAATATTGTTGTAACATTTTTTAATTTTTTTTTTATAGCAATTAAGTCAATTTTGGTACGATAATTCCACAATAGAAGCTTTGACTAGTGAAATTTGTAAAATTTGCAGAGAAAATGGAAGAATTGCACTTATATCATGTCCTTCCCTTTATAAATCATTGAAGTCAAAAGCAAAAAATCGTGAAGGTAAATAGAGTTTGATTAAATAATGAAAATAAATATAATTATTTATGATTTGTAATATGTATCATGTATCTTATGTATTTTAGTTATCTTGTTTGAATATGACAAAAGATTTGCTATGTATGGCCTAGATTATAATTTCTATGACTATAATGCTCCTCTCGACGTTCCTCGAGAATTGGCTGGATACTTTGATGTTGTTGTTGCCGATCCTCCTTTTCTCTCCGAAGACTGCATAACCAAAACTGCCATAACGATAAAATTTTTTACCAAATCGAAAATTATTTTGTGTACAGGTAATATTTGACAATTGTCAGTTATCATGTCATTGTTTTTACATTATATCTTATTGTTTTTACATTTATATCTTAGCTAAGTTACACCACAAAACCAATTATCAATATTATTACAATGGTGTATAATTCTGTTAAATTATTTATTTAATAACATGTCTTGTCTTATATTGCATTATATATATGTAAGGAAGAAAATAGTTGGGGGTGCAGTCAAATAAAAACACTAAATAAGTGATTACTTATTCAATTATTTGTTAATAATTGAAATATTGAAATAATTTATGTGCAAATGTCGGCACATAATTAAATAAGTAACCACTTATTTAGTGTTTTTATTTGACTGCACCCCCAACTATTTTCTTCCTTACGTCTATCTTCCAGTCAACCATCCCCTCGCTTCTCAATAAGCATTATACATCGGAAAATATGTGTGTTTCATTTATAATAGTAATCTGATTATTTTTATAGGTTGTCGCTTCGAGTTAAGTCATTACAAGTTTTAACTTTTCATTTGTTTCCTTTTTGATATACTCGAAAATAAAAATAATCGTAAGTTTTAAAATAAACCAAATGAGTGTAATTATGGGAAAAATGCATTTATATATCGGTTATCATTTCATAAAAAAATAAACTTTTCAACTGACATTTTGAAATATGCTTGATGGTATATGTCTGTTGTGACTTAACTCCAATCGACAACCTCTGGAACTGATATAATGTTATGTATTTATATAATTGACTTAATTAATTTCTCAGAATATGAAACAGCCGCCAGTGCATTAGTGATGAATTCATTAAAGCATAATGCATTTGTAATATATTTCTGGCTCAGGTGATTAAGTGGGTAAGCTGAATTAGGTCCAAAATGAGAATTGTGTTATTATCGGAGTGGCCAAGTCAGCCATTTACTTGAAATGGAGTTATCCCTTATATTATTAATCTATTTCAAACAAAAAACGAAAATGACACTTTCCTCCTTACAATTAATTCTCTCTGGATAAAATTTTAATTCACCAGGGTCACAGATATTTACATAGATAAGTTTTTATTTTTCCATTTATTTTATGCCTTTCATTATTGAATTAATCATCTGTCGTTTTGTAGTGTTTCATTATGAGTAATATGACATAATATACATGATTATATATATTATTGTTTTATTGATTTCAGGTGCTGTGATGGAAGAGCTGGTAGGAAAATTATTGAATCTGAAGAAAAGTAGTTTCGAACCAAAACATGAAAACAATTTAGCAAATGAATTTTGTTGCTACACAAATTATAATAACAGTTTTAAATAATTTTTTTTAAATATATGTATATACATTAATCTAATAATACTCTATTACTCTACTAGTGCCTTGGTCCTTGAACTACTCTACTAGTGCCTTGGACCTTGGCCTCTTTATCGAACCTCCTCTACCTAGACTAGTCTTCGGCTGCCTTCTCCATTTCTTGATACACGATGACTGTAGGTGGTCTTCCATATGTTGCAGCCATCGAATTACATAATAATCATCTATAAAATCAAATTAACTAAAAAAAAAAAAAAAAGATATTTTAAGTAACTAGTTGTTATTTTACCACTTTATCAGTCTATTTTTATTTTAATGAACATTTGATAGGCAGTAAAGAATTTTAAGTCTGATAGCAGATATACTTTTCCATACAAATTTAGATCCATTAGCAAGAACTATTTTATCCATGGCAACTATTTCATAAATGGCCTCTTTATAGTATACTACGTATTTTGATCAAATTTCTTCTTCCAAAAATATAAGATTTTTTAATATTTGGTTATTACTATATGAAAAAATAATTTAACTACGTCTTTCAGTTGTGCTTCCTAGTATTATAAGTAGGTTATTTTCAAAATTCATTTTTTTCATGAGTACATATTATTTTTTTTAAATTTTGATATTTACTATTTATTTTTGCACATTTTTATAAAAATATATTTTAGTCTTCATAACAGTACATATTTTATTCTGAATAAATCATTGGTAGCTATTTATTTATCCTCTGTAACTCAATATTTCATAATAATAAATTGGATGGCTATTAGCCGGATACAACCAATTCACAAAATGTTCATAAGTGGGTTAGATCTAATTTTAATCGGGATCAACATTATCATTAATAAATCGATTTAGTAAAAAATTGGAAACGGAATACAACATTTCAATTTCATGAAAAAGTACTAAATTATTTAATTTTTTCAGTGAAGACAATTAGAATATTTTGATATTGTAGAGTACCATCACATAAAGCCAAGAAGGGAAAATAGACTGGGAGGTTTTAAATGAGGTGACGAAGTCCAATGGACTGTACTATATGGTGTCAAAAATAATTGTAGGAAGCTAGTTAGTGGAGAGGCTAAACTTATACCTCTAAAGAATCCATCATAAAGATCAAGAGAGGCTGCCTCAGAAATGACAAGATTTGTGAGGATCTAGGAATAGTTTCGATGCATGATGTCTTGGAAGGCTGGTAATTAAAATGGTATGGGCACATCTGCAGAATGGATGGTACCCAAAAGACCAGGTGGTTATTGGAAGCTAGACTGGGGTTAGACATCCTCATGGCAGACCCAGGAATATTCAGACTACATTGGAAAACAGGGAGTAGTAAGAGGGTGTACTATCCCGGAGATGTATAGACTTGCAAGGGACTAAGGACAATTACACCCTTAACGAAACACACAAGTTAAAGAAATATAATTAGCTTTTAACAAACAAAAAAAAGAAATAAACTTATTTATATACTTCAGGCCATTTAACTTGAATCCAACCATTAAAAGATTGGATTTTTTGCCTACTGTTACTTGAGTCCAGTTATATATTGTGATGATTACAGCTGGCTCACATTACAATATTCTCATAAAAAATACTGTTAATATAAAGTTTTCTCTTATAAAATGCGATGACATTTCAAAAATCCTCAGTGATCATTTGATTTTGATAATCTCCAAAACCTTCTTGGCACTGTGAAGATATTATGATTCATCTGTTCTTTTTAAAAAATTAGAGGGATGAGTTATTGACTTACTCATAATATAAACTATTGAAAAACATTTTCAATTACCTTACTCATTTCCTGTGAATATTTCTAAATAGAAATCATGATGGTTAGCCTTTGAAAATTAAAAGTCTTTTTGGCTTATAGTACATGAATATTTTAGAACTTATATAAAAAATGCTCAAGTTAAATCTCTAAAAAAGATTTGTTGCATATTTTACTTGATACTACAACTAAAAGTAAATTTAATGCATTTTTTTTCATCCACACAGGTTTATGAAAGGTTTGTTTATACTAAATTGTTGTAATAAAATTGTAGATATGTGGGAGATGAACTTAGTTTAGTAGTTCCTCCCATGAGTGTATATATATTTATACAATGTTTTGCTTATTATGTTATTTTCAGTTCACAACATTAGTAAAAGGCGGTTTAAATTCAGTTCTTAAGTTTTGGTCTCTCCTTATCAATATCTGATAATGACTTCAAAATAGTAAAAACAAAAATTGAAATTGACCATTATAATTTTTTTTTAAATTATAACTTTTAATTGTTATTTTCCTTTTTGAATTATTTTATTTCAAATAGTAAATATTAGAATTAATTATAATGCTGCGCATGCACTCAATATCGTATTTGATTATTGTGGAATCCTACAGGGTGTTTCTTTTAATGCTCAACAGAGTGCAGTAGTATCAAGTGTGGTGTGGAAACAACTAAATGTGAGATGGTTTCTTCTACTTTTTTAAAGTATATACTTATATTGTTGGTTCTTATTTTATGTCTCTATATATAATTGATATGTTTTATAATTTAAGAATAACCGGGAAAATGTAATACATACAATCAAATTGAATTATGTTGATATTAATTCATGACTCAAAAAAGGTAATACAATAATGTTTTCCTAGGGTGAAATAACTTGTTTTTTTAAGTTTTAAATCACAAAATGTAAGTAATTACTATTTAAAATATATTTGGTAGAATAGTCACTTGTTGAATATTCTTTCAATGAATATTTTATATATTTATGTATTAACTTAATGTTTGTTTAATTTTATTAATTTTCTTTCGGATATGTATTTACTAGTGTATTTCTACAAAACTAGAAGCTAACATATTTTCCTAATTTTTATTTTAATGTCTGCATGAAAGAAAAACGTAAAGAATAGGCTTTTCCTCATATTGTTAGTACTAAGTGGAAAAATCATTTTTTAAAATTATATATAAGTAACTATTGAAATCAATGGTTGCAATAGAATTAAATTTATAGAGAGGTGGTAAAAACAATTAAATAAAATTGATAGAGAGATGGTAAAAACAAAAAACTGGTAATTGATGAAGTGAGTTCAGAAATAGGGTTCAATTTTGTATGATTTTGCTTTTGTCTTTATGGCATACCAAAGAATAGAAAAATCCAACTACAGGTCATTGATTTTAACTTTTTTTTTTATTTCTTTATCCATAAATATCTTACTCTTATTGAATTAATCAATACAGGGTGCCCAGAAAGAATTACTTCGACACACTGAATCTACTTTATTGTATATCTCTAGTGTTGATAATTATATATACTTGGATTTCCTACTTAAACATTTTGTTTTCATATTATTTTAAAAATATATAACTCTCTAATATATAGAAAAAGTTTTTAGTGGTTTAATATTTTATCAGCGTTGCCTAGCAACGCATTGAGGGACTACTTATCATTTAGACTTTTGTCTTGCTCCATCATTTTTTTTCTCTTTATATTTTTAGCCACATCTGTCAAATACAAATAATTAACAATCAGCAGATAAGCTGACAGGAAAATAATTTAGAATGACATGAGAGGCATGAAGAAGAACAGTACCCAGCAGTACCTCTCCTTTGGCTTGCTTTACACTCCCTCATTTAAATCATAAATATTTTTTAAATTTGGCAAATCACAAAGCCCACTATTATAAGACCACTACTATCAGTGGCGTTTGTACTATGCCCATGATCAGGGATTTGTAGCCTGTCTGGTGGCCTTAGGATTCTTCAAATGGAGAAAAACATTCTTAGTTATCCCCTCTTTCCTTTCTTAGTTATGAAAAGACTGGTATCGGGTTCGGGCCAAATCAGTAACAACTAGGACATTAGGGTCATTATGAATGACTTTAATTCTAACAAAGTAAGGAGCATTGAGGATTTAGGATTGTAAGGATTGAATACGAAAGGAATTCCATGGTTTAGTGGAGCCCCAAAGCTTTTCCCCATAAGTCCAATTAGGCCTTACAGTAGTTATATATATGAGTCTTTACTAATCAATTGGGAGCTTAGAGTATTTGTCTTAAGTTAAGTTAAAGCAGCCTGAAACAGGGAGCAGTTTCTTGTCTTTCCAGTCTAGTATGAGGATTCCTAGTTAAACGTTTGTCATAATGTAGTCCTAAGTCTTAAGTATTGGATCTGTTCTACAGGAATCACTGGGATATTATTCAAGGATTATGGAGGACAGGAAGCCAACGGTTTAGGTGATTTGACGGATTTAAAGATCTATTTTAATTTTACAGACATCAAATTACGTCCTTCGGATGAAACCTAAAATGGCGGTCCTCCTTAAAGATCCCTAATTACACCTGAATAGGCAAAATATAGGACTCCCTCTGTAGCATTTTCCGATGAGCTATAGCAGCATTAAATGACGTTTAATGAAACAATCAGCGATTTGTTGAATCGGCATTGATCCTTATGGTTCACTTATTCTTATCACTGTTTATTTAAATTGTAAAATGATTGGGTAAAACAGTATTTTAGATTTTTTTATCAAATAATTACCGCAGATTTTGATAAGACTACAAATACTTACATACTTCATAGGCATTCCATTATGGGTTGGCTCAACTTGTCGGAACAGAGCTTCATGCCTCTCGATCCAACCAATCATCTTTCTGGATATCTCGACCAGGCATCTCCTCCTGGACTCCCTCCATTCACCTGCTTCTGGGCCGTCCGTGTCCTTATCTCCCTGGTGAACCCTCTCTTGGACTCGGTTTGGCTAACACTCGAACGACATTCTCTTCACATGGCCGTACTTTCTTAGCGTATCCTGACCATTACATTTGTAGATATATCCACATCCATCCTCTGTCAAATTTCTTCGTTTCTAACTCTCAAGATTATGACGCGGAGACCGCCAGTTACTTTGAGTTCAGACGGGGACTCATAGTTCTGGTTTCCGAAGAATGTGTCAGGATGGTTTCCAATATGGCTGTGAAAATTCGAAGTATATTGTCTTTAGAAATATCTGTTTCCAGAGTACCGGATGTAGCATTCGGGTAGTCGTTCGGTTAGCTCCACCTTTCTTCTGACATGCCGTTTGTACTCAGACGACATGTTAGCATCAAAATAAGAACCCAGGTACTTAAATACGTTCTTACAGGCGCCCCGGTCCACCAGAAGCGCATTAGTAACAGGATTTTCAATGGCTGTTTACTCAGTCTTCTCGAAGTTTTTAATCCCACAGTTCCGTAGCACATGTTTAGTGCATATTCGAGGTAGGCCTTCCGCCTCGCAAACACGAGCTGGTTTTTCACTCGAACAACACGGATTGTAGCTGTTCGCCATCAATGAGCGACCCAACATCCCCGCTCTGTACCATGGTTTCACTGCTTCGTGAGGATATATCTTGAAGAAAGTGGGTGAAATGCTACACCCTTGCTCCAATCTCTTAGTGCCATGGGGAGGGTCTGAAAGGTGGTTCCCGCATCTTATCAGATAAGGTGTTTTTTTTAATTATTTATTTATTGATATTTACAACTATATTACAATAATATAACAAGTAAATTGGCTGAGTGATACATAATGACATGATATAATGACAAGTAGAGAAACTACCCACTGGTAGTACTCAAATCGCATGTTCAACTAAGAAGGTCACGTGGCCATCTTCTTCTCAGACGCCTCGGAGGATTATCGGGAATTAAAGAGGAAGCTAGGTTTGAAACTAAAGGGTTTGAGTGGAAATGAAGTTTGTTATGAAAGGATAGATACCGGGTTCGGGCCAAATCAGCAACAAATGGGACATTAAGGTCGTTATGGATGACTTTATTCTTAACAAAATAAGGAGCGTTGAGGATTTTACGAAGGATTTTGGATTGTAGGGATTGGATACGAGAAGAATTTGATGGCTTAGTGGAGCCCCAAGCTCTACTCCGTAAGTCCAAATAGGTCGTATGATGGTCATGTAGATGAGTCTTTTGTAATTAACTGGGAGCTTTGAGCGTTTGTCTAGTAAGTGTTGAAGTAGCCTGAAACGTCAGATAAGGTTAAAAATATAAATATAAAAAATATTCAATTTTTTCAGTGCAAACTTTGCAGATTTGCAATTCGACTTGAAGGCCTCCATCTATTTTACATTTTTTCCTATTTAAATTTTCTGTTTAAACTTGTTGAAAATGAGGAGTTTTTTATTATTATATGTTATTATTAACAGGTTCGTCATGTAGTAATCTTGGGTTCCCTGAAACCCTGGTTCCACCATGAAAGGAACGGAGCTCACATTAAAGTGGAGGATCCATTATGATGGACAGGGCGGAGAGGCTGAAGGCATTGTGCTCCATAAGGCGAGCCATTAGCCGCTGTAATGCTAGATCCCAACCAAACACTTTAACACTCTCCCCTCGATATCCTTTACCCTCTCGTTGGCTTCCAAGCATCGCATCAATATCCTCCGGTATCGGGAGGAATTATCTTCATATCAAAAGGTAGATTTACATAACTGATATGGAAAATAAAACACAGAGTCTCTCTAATATATAAAAAAGTTTTTATCTTGAGTAATATTAGTTGACCTTATAAATATGAGGAAGAAAATGATCAAGGTGGATGTAAAAAAAAAAAAATTCTCTTTAGCAAGTATAAATGTTTATTTTAAAGCTAATGTTTCGGCCCACATTTCAGGTCTTCTTCGGGAATTATAACGGGATCAACCAAATGCCTTAGAATTGCTTGAAATTATGCATATTACACTAAAATTAAAATTATGCATAAAGAATTAAGTATACCTTATATTAATGTATTTATCAACAAACTATATAAACAATTCTTTTTTAAGTGTAAAAACAATAAAAACCCACTCATAAAAAATATTGGGAACTACACAAAAAAATAGTACAAAGTCGTATGTACGTAAAAGAGCGAAGCATTAATTATTGTAGGATACCAATTTATTTTATTTTATTTTTATTGTTTATATATATATATGTACACAAGTTATTAAGAATGTATAGTTACATTTTTTTTTATTTTAATATTATTAATTTTTTTTTCTCTGTTGGAAGTTGTTTTTACATTTTTTCTTTGTAAATTATGATTCTGCACAGATACATTTAAATTCGTACAAATGTTTTTAATTTGAGACTGGTCTATTTGGTACAGCATGTAATTTTGTGAATTGTAGCAAATTTTTTTATTTTTTTTTAAATTTAATTTATTGACATTTACAACTATAATATTATTATAACAAGTAAATCTACTGATATGCACATTATGACATGAAAAACACTTGTGGAGAAACTACCCATCGGTAGCACTCTAATAAAGTTCTATAGTAGATGGTCTCGAGGCCATCTTCTTTTCGGACGCCTCGGTTATAGCAAATTATACAAGAAATAAATAAATGAATAACCAGGGGATCAAGAGTTGACAGTTGACTGATCCAGTCGATCGGAGATGAAAAGAGGTTTCACTTGACCTCGATGAGCTCCAAGAGGGGTAGATCCCACAGTGTCCGTCCATGGCTGTTAGCAGATTAAATAATTTATCTGCCACTGCTGGATTCGTACCCATCACCTTGAGCATAGCAATCGAGCACTCTAAACACAGAACTACCTAACTCTCTGTGTTATAGGATATGGTATACTATTTCGAATCATAAAGCCTTCATATATTATTGATTCGTATTTTATCATGGTTCCATTGCCGTACTATATAATACCGTAAATAAATAAGGGGGAACATTTTGTCAGATTGAGGTTAAACGCGCGGGAGAACGAATGAGTGTCCAATCCCGTATACAACTATCGGGAATAACATGTGCCCCCCCCCCCCCGGACAGTTTTTTGTGTACTGTGGAGAATTCATTATTGTATATAATTATAGGCAAATCACATGATCATAGTTCTGTAAATAACAGAAAGAACACGATTGAAACTATTGTTTTGATATTTCAATAAACCTTTGAAATATTTCTATTGATACTACAAGTTAATTTGTAAGTTATGGTTGATTTTTTTTCCCGTCACCCTGTGCCCCCCCCAGAAAAAAATTCTGGATCCGCCCTTGAACCCGGGTGTACTTCGGTAGTAAGGGTCCTTGTGGAAGAAAAGGTTCCTAATAATAATTCGGTAATCTTCTATCCGAGCGAATTTGCCGGTTGTGAATGTAATGAAAAAAACAACAGATAATTTAGATTGGGGCAATTTCTCCAAATACATGAATTAGAGCTATAAAGTAATTCACCAGCAGCAGGTTAGGGTATATTTGAATGAAGTACAAAAAATAAAAATGTAAAATTTATAATTCATGACAATATTGCAAAATTTAGAGGTTATAATGAGTATAAGTACAAAATTTATGGTTACATATTGGTTTTATATATGGATACATATACATACAGCTGAGAATATTGGGGAGTCAGCGCTAGCGAAATGTGTCCTAGGAAGAAAGTAGCGAGAGATGAGCAATATCGAGTAGTCTACTTCCCCCCTGACCACAATTCACTAGCTCTCGTGACTGGCTGATCGCTACTAGGCACGTGACGTATCAGTGCCCAGACAGAAAATTTACGAACAAAGAGGAATTACTATTATAAAAATACAAAAAAAAAAAAAAAAAAAAAAAAAACGAATGATACCCGACAGCCCTGGTGAATAGGCCAAAAAGGGACTATGGATTCTGCTGCTGTACCATGGAAACCATGGCTCATTCCAACGTAAGGTTGGGTAAATTCCAGGCTGTTGGTATTCCCGCAGGCAATGCATGTCTACAAGATGACCACACCACTAGCCAAAGATCTACACGCTTTATAGCACCTACCGAAGAATAAGAGTTAAACGTTACACATTATACATCTGCTATATTACATTATTATCTAATGTAATAATTATAGTAATAACTATAGTAATAATAGCTCTATCGTATGGAAAGCGTGGTGGTAACACGCTGATAACAGTGATATCAGTAAATGGATTGATCCCTAAATCCATTTTGGAGGGCAATGATAGTCTGTAACTACCGCTTGATGCCTTAAGGGAGGCTCAACAAGCAATTCTCTTGAAAACAGCTAGGACTGTAAGAACGTATTTGAAAGATGGTTGGATTTACCCCTTCTCAGTTTCGAATCCGCCATTGTGTGAAATAATGATAATAAATATATTTATTTCAAAAGAAAAGTTTTGTCCAGGACCGGGACTCGAACCCGGGTCTTCCAGATCACTAGTCTGGGACTCTACCATTTGAGCTATCCTGGGCCCTAATGAAGCACGCTTCTCGGTCGTGGTCATATCTTTTCTTTTCACTGGTCCTAAGAATCAGTGATCCTGAGAATTCACTGATCCTAATGAAGCTTGCTTCATTAGGGCCCAGGATAGCTCAAATGGTAGAGTCCCAGACTAGTGGTCTGGAAGACCCGGGTTCGAGTCCCGGTCCTGGACATATCTTTTCTTTTCAAATAAAAATATTTAAAAATTAGTAACAAATAAAATAAAACAAATTATAATAATAAATATATATTGTTACGGTCAGAGCGGGGGACGAGAAGCGGCTGAGAAGATTAGGCAAACAATGGGATTAAGCGGAAGGGATTATAGAATGGCGTAGAAGCTTCTGGTTCGGGCTCGATGGGACTAGGTGGTCTTCTTCCGAGAAATCCCCACCCCGACCGGCCTTGCCTATATAAAAAGGACAGCTGTTCGGGCCGCGAGTTCAGTATTAAGGCAGTAGTAATAAGACGAGTCTGTAATAAGCCAGTGAGTAGCAGTCGTTAACTAGTGGCAGTGTGTGTGAGTTAGTTAGTATTAGTAATAAGTAATAAGTGCTTAGTGAGCAACAGTGACAATTAGTGACCGTGTAATAAGTGTAATAAACTGTGTGGCAGTTGGTCATATTTGAAGAGTCTTACGGTCGGTGGACTTTAGTTAGCGAACTGTAAGTGTTAATTTGTAATTGTAAACTATAGTGTAATATTATTGTATTTGTACGAATTTATATAAATAGTTTAGTTACTTAGTATAAACAATATCTTATATTATTTGTATATTATCTTAGAAATTAGATAACATTTAGTAGAATATTATTATTGTATATTGATATTAGTTTAATAATTTAACTGTTTTAAATAATCTCATTGTATTCTTGTTAATTTGTTAATAAATATTAGATTCTTGAATTAAGTAATAGTTTAGTCCATTTTACACCCAGTAGCCCGTAACAAATTGGTGTCAGAAGTGGGATCTTGTGTAATTGTTATTTTGTCTAGCATTTTGTAATAATTGGGCTACTGTTTGAAAAATGGCTTCTCAAAGTCTTAAATTGATGGATTTAAAAGTTGCGGATTTAAAACGGGAATTAGAAGAACGTGATCTGGATTCTTTCGGAAATAAAAGTGTACTGCAACATCGCTTGCGTCAATTTTTTGTAGAGTTAGGGGAAAATCCAGAGGACGTTCTGTTTGAAACTGATTTAAGCAAGTTGTCTGCAACTTTTAAAAATGAATTAGGCAATGTAGAAAATAAGCTAGGTAATGAATTAAGCAGTGTTAAAAATGAACTAGGTAATGAATTAAGCAGTGTTAAAAATGAACTAGGCAATGTAGAAAATAAGCTAGGTACTGTAAAAAATGATTTAATGGATACATTAGAGTCTAAGTTAGGCACATTAGAGACTAAGTTAATGGAAAATGTAGATAATAAGTTAGCCGATGTAAATAATAAAGTAGCAGATGTAGAATCTAGGCTAGGAGAAAAAGTGAACGAAATTAGGCTAAGAATGGAAGCTCTCGAGGGACGTAAGAGCAACCCACCGACGAACGACACCGACCGTTCCTCCGAGGGCAGCCATCGTAATAGCATTCTACCCGCCTATGCTGGGGCGCCGCCAACTCACAATACCATTCCAGTATTCGACGGGAAGACGCCGTGGGAAGACTACATGACTCTCTTCGAGACCGCGGCTTCGATCCACGGGTGGTCGCAGGAGACCCAAGCTTCAGCATTGTGCCTGGCCTTGCGTGGAGACGCCTTGAGAGTGCTGCAGGGAATGCCCATGTCGGAGCGGTCTAACTACGGGAAGCTGATTAGAAGGCTGGAGATGCGTTTCGGCCACCGCCACATGGACCAGCTATATCGCTCACAGCTAAGAAACAGGGTCCAGAAGGACAACGAGACGCTGCAGGAATTTGAAGCGGATATTGCCCGGCTGGTGAGGAACGCCTACCCATCGGTCACCGACTATGTCTACGAGAGTTTGGCTGTCGACAAATTCCTGGATGGACTTCGGGACCCAGAGACACAACAAGCAGTGAAGCTCGCCCGCCCGAAAACGTTGGGAGACGCATTATCTCAGGCCATGGAGTTTGAAGCTGTTAGACAGTCTGTACGGGGCCATGCGCGAGTTCGAGCAGCAGAAGCGGAACCTAATGTGGTCCCTAGCATCGAAGACATTGTGACGAAAGTGTTGGATGCTCTCAGGACCCATAAGAGGGAGATACGCTGTTGGGGCTGCGGCCAGCTTGGACATCCTAGAAGCAAATGTCCAACCCGTAACGTCAAAGCCCCCAGGAAGGCCATCAGAGTTGCGTCGATAGGAAGCAGAACGAACAGCTTCTACGTTGATGGGATGGTGAACGGGCGGCTGCGAAGCCTTCTAGTGGATACCGGCGCGAGCATGACAATCTTGAACTCCAAGACACTTCCAGCTGAGAAGATCTTACCAACAACTTGGGCATTACGGACTGCCACGGGACAGCCAGCCAAGGTCTACGGGGAGACAGTTGCCACCTTCATCATCGGGGGTCAACATCTGAAGCACCGCGCTCTCGTGGCAGAGATCGATGAAGATGTCATATTGGGCATGGACTTCATGATGGCATACGGGATCAAGCTGGACATGTCGAGAGGTGTGCTGACGATGGGAGACGAAGAAGTCATCCTTCGGCAGGTTCGTGCAAACATCCAGGGAGCCAGTGACAGAATGAAGGAGCGTTACGACATCAGGGCAGAGAAAGGTGGATTCCAACCTGGAGATTTGGTCTGGCTACATGATCCTCGAAGGAGGCGAGGCTACTCACCTAAACTTCAGAACTCCTGGGATGGCCCGTTTGAGATCATCAATAGGATAAACGACGTCATCTATAGGATCAGAAAGCAGCCAAAAGGAAAACCCAGGGTAGTCCATTTTAATAGACTGGCCCCATACAAAGGAGACCATGGCCCGACAAAAGACCAGCAAGTCAGGTACCTCAACGACGTGGAGGCCAGTAAGGTATCAGTTGCACAACCTAAGGTACAAGGTTCCCGTGGAGTAACTCAGGCAGTATACAGAGATATCTTCTCGTTACCCGCGGACTATTCTCTGGCCCATTGTGTAGCCGAAGATCTAAGGACTTCTCGAGGGATTGCAACGGTCTTCAGGAAGAAGTTTGGTGGTACTACGGAACTAGAACGCCAAGGACCAAGCGTGGGGAAAGCACTCCACCACACATACGAAGGACGACACCTGTTTTACTTGGTAACCAAGTGTGCCAATGATCAGAAGCCCACATATGACGCCCTGCGGCGAAGCCTCGACGACCTGCGGAGTAAGCTTCTGAGACTGCGTGTCACCAAGCTCGCGATCCCTAAGTTGGGCTGTGGCTATGACGGCCTGGAGTGGAAGGTTGTCAGGAACATGCTTGAACAGACATTCGCCAACTCTGGAGTCGCCATATTGGTGTGCACGTTCAACCCCTGGAAAGGAAATACGTCTCCATCGAGGGAAGCTCATAACCGCCCGATTTCTCCGGACTATGCTCTGGGGCAGAGCACTTTTAAGGAGGGGGCAGTGTTACGGTCAGAGCGGGGGACGAGAAGCGGCTGAGAAGATTAGGCAAACAATGGGATTAAGCGGAAGGGATTATAGAATGGCGTAGAAGCTTCTGGTTCGGGCTCGATGGGACTAGGTGGTCTTCTTCCGAGAAATCCCCACCCCGACCGGCCTTGCCTATATAAAAAGGACAGCTGTTCGGGCCGCGAGTTCAGTATTAAGGCAGTAGTAATAAGACGAGTCTGTAATAAGCCAGTGAGTAGCAGTCGTTAACTAGTGGCAGTGTGTGTGAGTTAGTTAGTATTAGTATCAGTCTGTAATAAGTGCTTAGTGAGCAACAGTGACAATTAGTGACCGTGTAATAAGTGTAATAAACTGTGTGGCAGTTGGTCATATTTGAAGAGTCTTACGGTCGGTGGACTTTAGTTAGCGAACTGTAAGTGTTAATTTGTAATTGTAAACTATAGTGTAATATTATTGTATTTGTACGAATTTATATAAATAGTTTAGTTACTTAGTATAAACAATATCTTATATTATTTGTATATTATCTTAGAAATTAGATAACATTTAGTAGAATATTATTATTGTATATTGATATTAGTTTAATAATTTAACTGTTTTAAATAATCTCATTGTATTCTTGTTAATTTGTTAATAAATATTAGATTCTTGAATTAAGTAATAGTTTAGTCCATTTTACACCCAGTAGCCCGTAACAATATATTAGAGAATATTAGAAAGACACTCCTAGCGTGTTTGATCACTCTGTAATAGATCTGTGATCCCCTTGTCGGATTCCGTGGTAATGTTTATACTAGTAAGTTTGGGTGTCCAGCAAGTGAGTCATTAAATGCTTTGTAGCGTTTCTTAATTCTGTGTCACGAATGGTTTGTCCACGTTTTTGTTTGATGATTTGTTAGTTTCTAAGGCTACACCTACATTGGATCCGATTCGGTGCGACGTGATTCTATCACATACGATGCTGGGGTGTATACATTATACATATTTTACTATACATTATAGTAAAATATAAATGTATTAAAAATAATTAATAAATAATCTTAATTTTATAAATTTAAATAACCAAATGTTATAACTCTCGAAATATTTCAGCCATTTGGTTTGCTAGCGACGTCTCATCGTATCAGACCGGACCCAATGTAGGTGTAGCCTTAGAAGGGACAATCAGTAATGAGAATAACGAAGTAAAATCGACTGAAAGATTTGAATGGTCTGCGTGGCATAACACAAATGTCCCTAAAAATCTTACAAGATTGGGAAAAACAGATTGCAGGATTCATGTGCGTTAAATTTTATTATAGATGCCCATTCGAATCAGTAACTTTTTGCGGAGATCAGTGTTACCAGTAACCAAAGAACAAAATAAAAACACCTATAATAATAAAACTCATGAAGTGTCTCAGGTTCAGTACAATGGTAGAGACTGTACTGATTTTAGGACAACAGTTGTTTAAGTAGGTGTGGAAGAAGGGGCTCGTAACAATAATCCTGAGCAAATTTGCCGGCTGTGAAATCAATAAAAGCCAAACAGTTTTAATTAGATGGCAATTTCAACAAATACTTAAAAAAAAAAAAAAAAAGACAATTACAAAAAATATCAATGTGTGTAACTAAACCTAGGATGATATAGTAAAGTTATTTTAAAATTAAATAAAAAAAAAAAAATGAATAAAGATGGACTAAGCTCGTATACACAATTAAATACTTACACACAAAAAAATACTGAAATTAACTTATTTACTAGGGTGAGTCCTTATTTGAGCATTGGCCTGTGAATCAAATGAGAAACTAAAAAATATAGTTAAAGTTAAAAAGTTTTTGAATGTAGAAGGTGATAGGCTAATGCGTCTATAAGGCGACGAGTGTGAGATAACTGAATATTATGTCTCTTACCGCCAAGTCCCAGGTGAGGTAAAAATAACCAGATGTTTTACTGGAGAAGTGAGACTGTGAAGAAGATTGTGATTGTGGCGACAAAAATCATATGTTGAGTAGCAACCTTCTCACACGACAACTGTTTAGAGATTGATCTTGTTTTGTTATTCAAACATCATCATCTTCATAATCGTTCCTCTCTACCGCTCTGCAGTGTGAGGTTTCTTTCTGTATAGCCCGGACCACACCGTACGATCTTCTACCATTTCTCTCCTTCTATTCCATTCCAGACTTCTCTTTGCGAAGCTTTCCTTAATACCATTTTCCCAGGTACATAGGGGTCTTCCTCTGGACCTTCTTCCTTCAACCTTATCCTCGTATGTCATCTTGGCCAGCCTGTTATTTTCCATTCTTAAAACATGCCCAAACCATCTTAGACTGTTTTCTTCATGACTTTTTCCGCAGGCTTCACTCCCAGGCTTGATCTAATGATCGAGTTGCGAATTCGGTCTCGTCTTGTTTTCCTCTCTATCTTCCTAAGGAATCTCATTTCTGAAGCCTGGATCCTACTTTTATGTTTGGTGGTCAACGCCCAAGATTCCGAGAAGTATGTTAGTATGGGGAGAAAAGTAGATTTATATACCCTCAACTTTGTGTCCTTGGATACTTCAAACATCACACAACTTAATATTGTCAATTTCCCCATCTTTACTTACGGTTAAAGCTAGAAAAGGATAAGAAAAAAAACAGCAAGTAAGTACAAATAAAAATAGGAAAATGAGAATGATGATAAATTTATAATGTAAAAAAAAAAAAAAACAATTACAAAAAATATCAATGTGTGTACCTAAACCTGGGATGATATAGTAAAGTTATTTTTAAATTAAAGCAAAAAGCGAGTGGAGTGGCGAGAGAAATCATATGTTGAGTAGCAACCTTCTCCGACGACAACTGTTTTGAGATTGATCTTGTTTTGTTATTCAAACATCACAATCTTAATATTACAATGTATTGTTACGGGCTACCGGGTGTAAAATGGACTAAACTATTACTTAATTCAAGAATCTAATATTTATTAACAAATTAACAAGAATACAATGAGATTATTAAAAACAGTTAAATTATTAAACTAATATCAATTTACAATAACAATATTCTACTAAATGTTATCTATTTCTAAAATAATATACAAACAATATAAGATATTGGTAATACTAAATTACTAAACTATTTATATATAAATTAGTACAAATACAATAATATTACACTATAGTTTACAATTACAAATTAACACTTACAGTTCGCTAACTAAAGTCCACCGACCGTAAGACTCTCCAAATATGACAAACTGCCACACAGTTTATTACACTTATTACACGGCCACTAATTGTCACTGTTGCTCACTAAGCACTTATTACAGACTAACTAACTCACACACACTGCCACTAGTTAACGACTGCTACTCACTGGCCTATTACTGACTCGTCTTATTACCGACTAGCCCGGCCGAAAACGCTGTCCTTTTTATATAGGCAAGGTAGGGCGGGGTGGGGCATTACTCGGAGATCGGGCATTACAAGATCGAGAACCATCCAGGCCGATCCAGGTTGAACGAGATTGGCCTCGGCAACTTCTTTAATCCCATTGCTTGCCTAATCCTCTCAGCCGGTCCTACTTCCCGTTCTGACCGTAACAGTATGTTTTAAATACAATTTGAATATTAAAATACTATCTGAATTCTTTTTTTCCTTTTAATAAATGTTATTATTGTAAGAATTATACAAAACATTATATAAGAAATATCTGGGCTTTAATTTGTACTATAAACTGTTCGTTTGGAATTTTCAAAAAAATATAAAATAACTATCGATACCGGACTATCGACCCGTGATCTCCGGCAAATCACCTCCATCCTGTTTTTTCAATTTAGGATACTCAAACTATAAAGGCGGGATGAGGCCCAGGAGTGTCTTTATATCTCACAGTGTACATCAGTCCCACAGGGTTGGTTTTTTTGGGCAGATGTTGGCATTGACAGAAGATTATATAAATCGTTTTAAATATAACTGAGGGGTTTCCTCGACTTAATTTGTTCAATCCTCGTGTGGAGGAAGTGTACACATTTAACCGAAGACCTTCAAGTTAGAATTGTATAATTGAGAGAGGGCTCCTTGGTCTGGCTTTGCCATGTAATCTACTTTGCCTGAGGTTGGACCACATCGTTAGCGGCTGTCGAAATTCCTCCAAGGCTTCTCTCTCTCTCTCTCTCTCTCTCTCTCTCTCTCTCTCTCTCTCTCTCTCTCTCTCTCTCTCTCTCTCTCTCTCTCTCTCTCTCTCTCTCTCTCTCTCTCTCTCTCTCTCTCTCTCTCTCTCTCTCTCGTCTACTAATGCTATAATTAATCTCTTCACCTTGTTTGTTCAGAACTGTGGGGTATATTCGCCACCTTTGTACCGAGTAGGGCTTCCCAAAATCGATTTTATCCCTTTTGATGGTAAAATTATCGACTATTGTATCCCTTTTTTTCGAGAGATTCATTATAACACTTATTATTATCAGAGTTGGTACCTTTTTTTAAATAATTTTAGAAGTAACTGTGGAAAATCTTTATAAATGAGAAACAACAAAAAAAAATCTGTATCACTACATTCCGTGGCTCTGGATATACACATTATCTTATATAAGGGTCTGGGGTTTAATAGATGGGAGAGACTGTACTGTTTCTTGGATAGTGTTTGTGCTGGTAGGTGATTTTTCCTAGATCACAAATTGTCCCCCCTTACTTTGGGTACCCGCTTTATAGAGGCAGTGCGAGTCCGGGTCCTAGATCCCACAGGATCTATCTCCGGCCGCCAGCTGATTAAATAAAAGTCGGCCAGTGAGCGGGATTTGAACCCAGGAAAACTCAAATCCATAAAATGCTCGGTTAGAATGTTAAAACATCAAAGAGGAAGGTAGAGGTGGTTTTCTTATTCAATAACCTAATCTTTAATTTATACTTAAGTGACGTGGATCATATTGTTTGGGCGTCTTTCTTCATGTGGAACAGGCATTTGACCGAGTCTGGCATCCGGGATCACTCTACAAACTCAGTCAGTTCCTACCGCCTAGCTACTTTCTCATCCTTCAATCCTATCTCACAAACAGAACTTTCCAAGTAAATCATAATAATGTCTATTCATCCCTCTTTTCCCAATCTGCTGGTGTTCCTCAAGGAAGTATCCTTGGCCCAATCCTTTATACAGTTTATACAGCTGACATCCCAACTCATCCTAATACTATCCTTACCACGTATGCTGATGATACATGTGTATTATCAGTCAACACCCATCCGATTATTGCATCCCAAAGCCTCCAATCCCATATCACTGATCTTGAAGAATGGTGTCAAAACTGGAGAATTAAAATAAACTCTAAAAAATCGCATCACATCACTTTTACCTTATGTCGTAAACCAATGACTTCCTGCCCTTCAGTATCCTTTAATAATATCCCACTTATGCCTGTAGAACAGACCCGATACTTAGGGTTGCACCTCGACAAACGATTAACCTGGAATCCTCATACGAGACTGAAAAGACAAGAAACCGCTCGACTAAAACGTCGAGGCTACTTCAACACTTACTAGACAAACGCTCTAAGCTCCCAATCAATTAACATGACCTATTTGGACCTACGGAGTAGAGCTTTGGGGCTCCACTAAGCCATCGAATTCCTCTCGTATCCAACCCCTACAATCCAAAATCCTTCGTAAAATCCATAATGCTCCTTATTTTGTTAAGAATAAAGTCATCCATAACGACCTTAATGTCCCATTTGTTGCTGATTTAGCCCGAACCCGCTATTTATCCTTTCATAACAAACTTCATTTCCACTCAAACCCTCTAGTTTCAAACCTAGCTTCCTCTTCAATTCCCGATATTCCTCCGAGGCGTCTGAAAAGAAGATGGCCACGTGACTTCTTAGTTGAACTTGTGATTTGAGTACTACAAGTGGATAGTTTCTCTACTTGTCATTTTTACATGTCATTATGTATCGCTTAGCCCATTTACTTGATGAATTATTTTAATACAGTTGTAAATATCAATAAATATTTTTTTTTTTTTAAATACTTAAGTGGAAAACAGTTGACTGCATAATTCTAAGAGTGGTGTGAAATGGTCAGGGAGTGTAGTCAATGATTACATAAAATAAGAATGACTTGTTTTCTGTTATTATTGACTGCAACCCCTGACCATTTCACATCACTATTTTTTAGTTTAAGATATATATCTAGAAATAATCTTTAAAAATTCGTTGATTTTGGTCAGAGTACATTTTTTTTTCCATGATATAATTTTTATTACTTTGTTTTATGGTTAAGATAGAAGGAGAAATTATGATTTCAAAAATTGAATTTAACTTCAAACGTTAATTATTCAAAGTGGTAGGACGTAAATACGCAATGTACCAAAACCAGTAGCAACTCCAAATACCAGAGGAAGACAGGATCTTCGGTGCCGGTTTTCCACCTTTTCTTTGGTTTAGGTAATCTGAGCTGAGGGAGAACGAGGAGGGTCAGTTGTTGACTGAGGAAGGCAGGTAGCGAGGTCTTGATTGTTGAGGACAAATTCTGGCCACGGTCAACGAATGTTCTACAAACAGTTTTACCGCCTTGATGACTTTTTTTTTTTTCTACCTCCGGACGGCGGGGAAGAGGTATGTTCAAGCAGTCCCTTATTCAAGAGTTCTTATTGAACTCTTAATCTGAGGGAATTTAGGGATTCAGATGGAAAATCCTGCGGTTCGGTCATCCATAGGATTTGGACATCTAGAAGCCCGCCTTCCTGATTTTTTCCACCCAAGTTTGAGATAAAGTTATCCAGGATTGGGATAACAGAAACACTGCAATAAAAAATATATTATATCTGGTTGGTTACAAATTTTAACTTTATATAAAGATATATTGGTATTATAAAAATTATATATACTTCCGACACAATTGGTACTAAGCTAATAACGTGAGTTAATTATAGAGAAGAACGATGTTGTTGTAAAAATAGACAATATTCAATTTTATATTTTTTGACCCAATAATCTAATTATTATATATTTTTATTTGAAAAGAAAAGATATGTCCAGGACCGAGACTCGAACCCGGGTCTTACAGATCGCTAGTCTGGGACTCTACCATCTGAGCCATCCTGGCCCTAATCAAGCACGCTTCTCGGTCGTTGTCATATCTTTTCTTTTCACTGATCCTAAGAATCAGTGATCCTAAGAATTCACTGATCCTAATGAAGCGTGCTTCATTAGGGCCCAGGATAGCTCAAATGGTAGAGTCCCAGACTAGTGATCTGGAAGACCCGGGTTCGAGTCCCGATCCTGGACATATCTTTTCTTTTCAAATAAAAATATTTAAAAATTAGTAACAAATAAAATAAAATAAATTATTCTAATTAATGGTCGAAAATAACCAAAATACATTCATTATTTCATTATACGTATATAGGTGGTTATTAAGCCTTAAGCGTTTAGTGCTCACCATCGCTGTGGACTGAATACTTTCAGCTTGTGCCAGATCTATAGCTTGATTAAGTTCAAGGCGCAACTAATAAATTATTATTGTGTTTCTATAATAAATTCTGTAATTTCAAGCATCAATCATATCAGTAAAATTGTTACAACTTAAAAAAAAAAAAAAAAATCTGGAGTGCCTTTGGAGCTATTTATGATCTCGAGTAATAACGAACAATATATCAATAATATCTACCATAAAATTTATTTTAAAATATCAGGATGTTTTAGCTAATTTGAAGTCTTTAATATTTTTATTTACTTTTAATTTGTTTCCTATAAACCTGATACCTTCCTAATCTTGCGTTATTGCCTTAGCTAAAGTTATACGTTTATGTCTGTCTCACATAAAGGTATATGTAATATTGTGATCATAATCTCGTGTAATTATAACATGAAAAACGGTAAACATTTAAAAACATATGTATAGTCCCTGTTGGTGATTTTCAACAGACGCATATAAGCGTCAAAAAGCACTGCAATTTTTTAATTTTTTTAAAAATAATTTATTCAATGAAATTTACAACTGTATTATAATAATAGTCCAGGATCCATGGGTCATTTTTGCACTTGATTAGTATCAAGCTGAATCTTCGTGAATAGCTTCGTTTCGAAAAGACGCCCAACAATTTCCTGTGCGAAAATTCTCGATTGTGGTAGCTAACAGAGGTAGCAAGGATATAATATGTCGATTTGATGATCCTCAACAATTTATTTCTATCTGGGTTTTTTTTGTTAAATCTCAAGATAATTATCTAAATTATTTGAAAAAATATTTGTCCTACAAAATGTATCGTTTGATCCAAGAGTCCCCTCCTTCCAATATAAATGAAAAAAAAATCAGCTGGTGAATAATCATTTTTGATGACCTCGTTATCGATACATGTTGGAAGGAGGGGACTCTTTGACCAAACCATACATTCTAGTAAATAGAATGGATGGTACATATTGGCATGAATAAAGACAAGCAAAGAAACTACCCAGTGGTAGTACTCAAATAACAAGTTCAGCTTAGAAGGTCACGAGGCCATCTTCTTTTCAGATGCCTCGGAGGATTATCAGGGATTGAAGAGGTAGTAAAGTTTGAAACTAGTGGGTTTCAGTGGAAATGAAGTTTGTCATAAAAAGATTGATATCGGATTCGGGCCAAATCAGTAACAAATGGGACATTAAGGTCATTATTGTATTACTTTGTTCGTAACACGTCCGGAACGGCGAGCTGTTTCTTGTCGTTTCAGTCTAGTAGGCGGATTGCAAGTTAATCTTTTGTCCAGGTGTTTTAAACTTATTAAAAATTATTTTATACTTTTTAGTTTCTTATTAAAGCGTGTTTTTTTAGTTTTTAACCTATTTTTTTACTGTTTTGAAAAACTTATAAGAAAGTATGTCGAAAATTTTTTTTATTTATTGATATTTACAACTGTATTACAATAATACATCAAGTAATTAGGTTAAGCGAGACATAATGGCATGTGAAAATGACAAGTAGAGAAACTACCCACTGGTAGTACTCAAATCACAAGTTCAACTAAGAAGGTCACGGGGCCATCTTCTTTTCAGACGCCTCGGAGGATTATCGGGAATTGAAGAGGAAGCTAGGTTTGAAACTAGAGGGTTTGAGTGGGAATGAAGTTTGTTATGAAAGGATAGATTGTGGGTTCGGGCCAAATCAGCTACAAATGCGGCATTAAGGTCGTTATGACTTTACACTTAACAAAATAAGGAGCGTTGAGGATTTTACGAAGGATTTTGGATTGTAGGGATTGGATACGAGAGGAATTCGATGGCTTGGTGGAGCCCCAAAGCTCTACTCAGTAAGTCCGTACGTCCGTAACGGTGAGCTGTTTCTTGTTTCAGTCTAGTAGGCGGATTCCAAGTTAATCTTTTGTCAAGGGGTTTTAAATTTATTTTTTTTAAATTCTACTGTTTAGTTTCATTTCTTAAAGGGTGTTTTTTAGTTGTTTAACCTATTATTTGACTGTTTTTTTTTATAGAACTTATAAGTTTGTCGAAAAAATTAAAATCATTTCGAGTCTAAAATCCGATTTTTTTCATTTATTGGAGTGCTACCGATGGGTAGTTTCTCCAGAAGTGTTTTTCATGTCATGTTGTACATATTAGCACATTTACTTGTTATAATAGCATTATAGTTGTAAATATCATTAAATTAAATATTTAAAAAAATATTTCATTTCTATCTTCACAAAAATAATTATTAAATAATAGGGTAATGTTAAATATTTCTCGTATTTTCCTTTGAACGGGGGGCGATTCCAGGATTCCCGAACTGGGCGAGAAGTCATCAGGAGTCACTAATTGTTGGCTGGAACAGTAGAGGAGGAAATTGGTGGTGAATAAGCTCACCGGTCGGACAATAAGAAGATCGTTTTATATGATAATTAACTTAGGGCATTGTGTAGGGCGGCCTGCCCCTGGCAGGGCTCTGTGTTCATCGATCTGTATAAACTGGAAATAATCAAAACGGCTATTATACTCTATTTAGCCCCTCCTTCTGGACTTGACTTCTCAATAGCGCCCTATCATGGCCCCTCAATAGCGGCCTATCATGGCCACCCAATTCAGCGGTTAATAGCCACCTCCCTCTCTCTACTTCCTATTTGCATCCTTATCGAGTTACATGAAGGTTTTATCACCCAATCTATGCGCCAATTTAAAAGTCATATCAATGCGCCAGCTCGCCAGCTTTTCTGTCAACACGTCTGAATTGATTTTAGAACGTGTCAGGCCACCAAGCTTCATTTTTACTATTTCAGCTAAAAATATTTTTAAGCTTTTTTTGTTTGTTTATTTATTCAATTGTTTAACGTCACTTACAGGGAGCGGAGTGCCTCCGTAGGCACAGAAGTTGACTAAACACCTAAAACCTGTTGACTGAACAACTTAAAAACACCCTTTAAGAAATTAAACTAAAAAGTAGAATTTTTTAAAAATAAATTAAAAACCCCTTGACCAAGGATTAACTTGGAATCCGCCTACTAGACTGAAACGACAAGAAACAGCTCGCCGTTACGGACGTACGGACTTACGGAGTAGAGCTTTGGGGCTCCACTAAAATAATGAATTCCTCTCGTATTCAATCCTTAAAATCCAAAATCGTGAAACCTCAATGCTCCTTAGTTTGTTACGAACAAGGTAATCCAATAATGACCTTAATGTCCCACGTGTTGCTGATTTGGCCCGAATCCGATATCATCTTTTCATAACAAACTTCATTTCCACTCAATCCCACTAGTTTCAAACTTTACTACCTCTTCAATCCCTGATAATCCTCCTAGGCGTCTGAAAAGAAGATGGCATCGTGATCTTCTAAGTTGAACTTGTTATTTGAGTACTACCACTGGGTAGTTTCTCTGCTTGTCTTTATTCATGCCAACATGTACCATCCATTCTATTTACTTGTATTATAATCCAGGATCCATGGTCAATTTTTGCACTTGATTAGTATCAAGCTGAATCTTCGTGAATAGCTTCGTTTCGATGAGACGCCCAACAATTTCCTCTGCGTAAATTCTCGATTGTGGTAGCTAACAGAGGTAGCAAGGATAAAATATGTCGAATTTATTTTATTTTTTTAATTATTATAATTTTTAAATATGTTTATTTTGAAGAGAAAAGATTTGTCCAGGGCTGGGATTCGAACCCGGGTGTCCCAGGTTTCCGTCGTGGTGATCTACCACCTGAGTTTCTGGTACGTACCTCGGTCAGACAATTCCATTCTCTTCACCGATCCCCCCATATCCCCGTGTTCTCGCAATTTGGGATGTATACTAGGGGAAGAATGTTCATTGAACATTACTTTAATTATGATCTTTATGAATTACGTCATTATGTATTATTATATTTTTTTTATTAATTGTTATAATTTTAAATATATAGGTTTCGGATTAATATCCAATACATGTTTACAGAATACAAGTACTAGAAGTATTCCCAACCATTAATGCAATCAATTGAATAGTATCCTCAGTATTTTGCTTACAAATATCAGGATGTGTATATCAGTTAATACCTGATATTGGACTGAAAGTAATATACCAGCCGGTTAAATCGATAGGAATGACAAATACTAAGACAAATGGCGTAGATGTAACCTAACACCGGGAGCCAGGACGAAGCCTAGACCTAATTGTCTGTTTGAACTAGCCCTGTGTGTACAGCTGGGAAGTTAACCGCTGGGCTTCTCTACTGTCGTGTCCAGCACAGCTTTTATTTTATCAATAATAATAACGACTTTTATCACATAATTGCCACAAGAAATTAGTCTGAAAAGTAGTACCAAAATTATGGATTAATTCATTTAATTATTTGTTGTTATAGTAACTAGCAGATCCTCTTAGCGTTTGTTCAAATCACTCGCATTGTTGTAAAAATATTCTATTATACTCAAAAGGTTTTTTTCTTCAGTGAAATCAAATAATTTAAATGTTTTTATTTTGAAGAGAAAATATTTGTCCTGACCGGGATTCGAACCCGGGACGTCCGCTTCTCTAGTGCAGTGCTCTAAACCATTGAGCTACCAGGGGTCGTATCCAAGCCAGACAAATCCAGGGGTATAGTATCGGTGAAGATAATGGATTTTTCTGCCTTGGATACGACCCCTGGTAGTTCAGTGCCTTAGAGCACTGCACTAGAGATGCAGACGACCCGGGTTCGAATCCCGGCCAGGACAAATATTTTCTCTTCAAAATAAAAATATTTAAAAATAATCACCATCAAAAGTATAACCAATAAAAGTTAAATTTGACTAAATAATTTCGTACATTAACATTTTCATATTTTTGTACTGCTCATTGCTCAAATCGTTATTTACACGTATTATATAGTTCATTTTATATTTTTTTAAGTGAAAACATCATTAGCTGCGTTTAGCGACTTTTAGTATAGAGGAAAAACTTTTCGAAAAATTGTTCTGGGATTTTCTTTCACCAAAGCTCGGAGACTCAAGTCTCCCTCTCGAAATCTCTGGAACCACCATAGAGCAGTGCACTCACATATATTACAGAGGTAAAAAAAATTTTACTTATATTAATATTTTGAAAGAGGATTAATAAATGTTTACATTTATAAAAGACAAAAAAAAATATTAATAAAATCCTGCATTATTTTTTGGACAAACCAATATTAAAAATGTTTCTTTATTTCTCCAAACGCGTTCTACTTCAGTGAAATTTAATTTAAAAGTTTTTACTACACAATTTTGTACACTTTTTTTCATTGAATTGTACAACTCGTTGCTCAAGTCCTTATTCGTATGTACTCGTATTCTTTAGCTTAGATAGTATTTTTTTTCTCTTTAATGTAAAAATTAAAATAATTTTTTCATATGGGATAAAGACTTTATCCCACCAATTTAATTCTATTTTTCGTAATTGTATAATATTATCTGATATAATATTATTATCTGTTAAACTTTATTTTTTTACGACTAATATTTGTTATACCAGCTTATATATAGAATAGAATATTACAGGGTAATCACTAAACAAAATTTTATATAATAAAGAGAAACTACGATAGTTGAATTTTAAAATACTATTTTGAGAAGAGTTGCAGAGAAGATTTCCCATGGAAGAAATAATTCTGGGAATAAAAGTGTGGTGTGTCCTTTACGGCCCGTTCCGCTTTACAAAACTATAATTACACTATTAAATTATTTTCGTACAATGATACACTGCCGAGGTTTAAAGTAAGATATATAACATTAATTTATTCAGTTTTTCTAATTATTATTATCTATTTACTAAAATTCATCCGTACAATTTGAATTCTATCGAAATGAAATCACCAGCAATATTAGCATTAATGGATTTTATAAGATTTTCTACGCAGAGATACTGTTTAAACATATTGAGAAAGATGTATTACTAACCATGATTTTATGATTATGCTGTACTAAAGACAAGATTTCATCAGGAAGCACACTTATTTTTGTTAAATTTGTATTATTAATCTTCCTAGTTAATAAAAAAAATATTATTACAAACGTTTATTCAAGTTTTCATGTAGTACTTTATAAACCTTTACCACTACAACCTGTGAACGGGTCTTTGATTCATTACATGGTAGAGACTGTACTGTTTCATGGATAACGGTTCTGCAAGGAGGTGATTTGTCCTAGGTCACGCTCAACCGCCAGATTTCCCCCCCTTATTTTGGGTACCCTATTTTCATAATATTTTATAGAGGATGGGTGAGCCCCAGGAGGGTCCTAGTTCCTATATGATCCATCTAGGGCTGTAAACAGATTAAATAAAAGTCTTGCCTGCATTCTCATATTACAGTAGCAAGATATTACAGAGGTAAAAAAAATTTTCCTTATATTAATATTTTGAAATAGGATTAATAAGTGTTCAACTTTATAAAAGACAAAAGCCCAACAAACATAAAAGTTTTTTTTTTTTAATTTATTTATTGATATTTACAACTGTATTACAATAATACATCAAGTAAATAGGCCATGGGATACATAATGACATGAGTTAATGGCAAGTAAAGAGAAACTACCCACTTGTAGTACTCAAATCACTATTTCGACTAAGGCTACACCTACATTGGATCCGGTGTGATACGATGAGACGTCGCTAGCAAACCAAATGACTAAAATTTATCGAGAGTTATAACATTTGGTTCTTTAAATTTATAAAATTAAGATTATTTATTAATTATTTTTAATGCATTTATATTTTACTAAAATCTATAGTACACCCCAGCATCGTATGTGATAGAATCACGTCGCACCGAATCGGATCCAATGTAGGTGTAGCTTAAGGTCACGTGGTCATCTTCTTTTCAGACGCCTCGGAGGTTTATCGGGAATTGAAGATGAAGCTAGGTTTGAAACTAGAGGGTTTGAGTGGGAATGAAGTTTGTTAAGAAAGGATAGATAGCGGGTTCGGGCCAAATCGTAAGGTCGTTATGGCTTTATTCTTAACAAAATAAGGAGCGTTGAGGATTTTACGAAGGATTTTGGATTGTAGGGATTGGATACGAGAGGAATTCGAAAGTCATGTAGATGAGTCTTTTGTAGTTAATTGGGAGCTTAGAACGTTTGTCTAGTAAGTGCTGAAGCAGCCTGAAACGTCGAGCGGTTTCTTGTCTTTTCAGTCTAGTATGAGGATTCCAGGTTAATCGTTTATCGAGATGCAAGTATCGGATCTGTTCTACAGGCACCAGTGGGATATTATTAAAGGACACTGAAGGGCAGGAAGTCATTGGTTTACGACGTAAGGTAAAAGTGATTTGATGGTGGTTCAAATTCGGAGATATAACATTAATTTAATCAGTTTTATAAATAATTAAAATTAATGAAATTATCTATTTAATAAAATTCATTTGCACAATGTGAATTCTATCAAAACGAAATCACCAGTAATCAAAGCATTGATGAATTCCTTCAGATTTTCAAAGCAAAAGATACCGTTTAAATATATTAAGAAAGATGTTTAGTAATGAATTTATATGAAATCAAATTTATAATAAATATAATCAAGAGGCAAACTTGATTTTTATTAAATTTGATGTTAATTTCGTCTATTAAATTAAAAAATATGTTATTACAAACATTTATATAAGCTTATAATCGTTTTTGCTTAGAATATAAATAGTTGAAGGTTATATTGTTGTCTTTTTGTTTTTTCTTAACTACTGTCAAGAGTTAAGCTTTAATTGAAAATAACTAATAACATATTGGTTCATAAATTTAAAATAGGGTCCATCTTATTAGGAATTGATATGCAATTTTTAAAAAATGGAGTGAATTTAAACAGATGTTAATTTATATTAAATGACACGAAATTAACATATTATCCTCCTGAAAGTATTCAGTTTAGTCGGAAATTGCATTAATTCGACTCGCATTGTATTTACATTATATTATTGTCTGTATTTGGCATAATGAGAATCGGTAGAGCTTTGTTTTTGATATTTCCCCTCAGGTCTGAATGAAATAATACGAATATATCTCTTGTTTGAATACCAATTATATTGTGTAAATATAATAGTTTTATCCCTTTTATTATACCGATTGTTTTTATTTTCGTTTAATGAATAATTAATCTAATTCTAAGTACTGTATTTACACCAAACGGTTATTTTATAATTCACGATTTTAAATCATGCCTAATAACAGTTTTGATAGTTTGTAATAATTATGATTTCTTTATATTGTCATATAATTATTCCATTTTTTTTTTATTTACAAGGACGTCCAATTAAATACTAAGCAAGGGACGGTAATATACGAAAAGCTGGGAAGGTTATAACAGCTGATCGACAGAAAAAAAAAACAACAAAGAAATGCGAACTAATCATACGTATCATCAGTTAATATATGGTAGTAATATAATGGATAAATGTAATAAAAAATACCGATATTTAAACAAAAATTGTGAACTTTTTCCCGATAATATTGAACTATTAACTATCATTTGAAATGCAGCGAACTATTAGCTAGTTAAGAAATGCTCTTATGTATTAAAGAAAGCAAGATACCTCAGTGTATTGATGATGTTATATTATTAATACACTAAATAATTTGAGAATACGATAATCGGAATAATGTAGTTGCTTGAGACCGTAATGCCATTACCGATTCCAAATTCCATTAAAAATTTTGTTTTTATTTATAGTCTTAGGGATGTCCAAACTTTAATTGGAAATTTGTTAATTTACGGATAACAGGCTGTTCCATGACTCATTTTTTATACTGATTCTTTTCATGTTTTTACTTCATATGAGTGTAGCAAAACCAATATGAGAGTTGTAGTTTAATTATATAAATTATATAATTCTGAAAATTAGGCATTTAACTCTTTTTTTTTTTTTGGAATGCAAAAACAACGGTTGTGCAGAGATGTAATATACCCGTAAATAAGCTCACCAGCTTCCATTGGCGTTTAATGCCAGTGACGCGGCTGGGAAAGGGGGCAGGGGCCTCCCGGACTTCTGCTTTGCCCTCATTCCTGGGGAAGAAGCTTAGTTCGGGGACCCCAGGCCAATAGTAAATAGTGTAATTATAGTATGAATGTATGAATATTTTATTTTTAGAATTACTTTGTTTTTATTACATTTTCGCATTTATTTTGTTGTTTTTTTAATCCGCATGTATATATTTATATTACATTTATTTATTTTATTTTTGTTTTTTTTTTGTTTTGTTTTTATGGAATAATTGTATACCAACATAGCACTATTACTTATTGCCCACAAGTGGCAGATTGCAATAATTCAATAAAGTGTATTAAAAAAAAAATAAGCTCAACCCGTCAGGTTTTTCCCCACAATTAAGGGTACTCACTTTTTAGAGGCAGGCTGAGCCCCAGAAGGGTCTGTAGATCCCAAAGGGTTCATTCATGAATGTCATTGTTGAGAATATGAGAAAGCCCCAGTGCCCAAGAACTGATTTCGGCTTTTTCAAAAAAAAAATCGGCGGAAATAACATTCAATAGCTTGAAACACTTACTATCTACTAAAGACCGGGTGAAATTCATGAAGTCTGCAGATCCCACAGGGCCTATCCGTGGCTACGTAATTTATCTTCCTCAGCTGGTTTTGAACCCGAAACCTTCAGCTTAGTAACACAGCGCTTTAATAACTGAGTTACCTCGCTCCTCATCACGTTTACTTACTTCTACCATGGCTGTTAACAGACTCAATAATGTATCGATCACATACGAGCCTATGCGGTGTCAAGCACTCATTCGTCCTTGGTTATGCAGTCCTTCGGAAGGGACGTTAAACTGGGCCAAGACCCAGTTTAAATATTATAAAATTAGGGTACCCAAAATAAGGGGGACAAATCTGGCGGTTAAGCGTGACCTAGGACAAGTCACCTCCTTGCAGAACAGTTGTCCATGAAACAGTACAGTCTCACCATGTACTGAACCCCAGACCCTTCATGGGTTGTAGTGGTACAGGTTTTTTTTTTTTTTATAAGAGTATCTAATGGTGTTAAATGAATCAACAACAACTTAATAGTCCTAACCTTTACCTGACAAATCCCACTCGTTGACTGAGAATAGTTGACTATCGTGAGGAAACAAGGAATTTTGGCATGCTCTTTCTGGATAAGACAAAAGCGGTTTTTTTAAACAACTAAAAAGACGTTCATCTTCTTGGATTTCGGGGATAAGACGTTTTAAGGAAAGGTTACTTAAAAATAAGTCTAAGTCAGAATAAAAGTGGTAAGTAAAAAAAACCAAGTAGAGTGTTTGAGTTGGGGTAATTACTCGAGTGTGGTCTTGGGCTTTAGAAGGGGCGTCTAACCCATTAGAGTCTGAAAAGAGTTTTACCAAGAGGGAAGAAAAAAGAAGTGCGAGAAGGGGACTAATCCCCCGAGGGGGTCCTGTTTGCTTTCGCTCGGCTCCTTCCTCTCGTAGTTCGGGTTCGGGTGTGACCCCTGGAGAGTCTGCGGTCACTTCATCGAGTCTCGGAAGTCAGAGGTGTAAGAAGTACTAAGAGTGACAGCCCTTTGAACGGGCAATACTTTTCGGTACTTGTGTACTAGCCGGTCTGCATGAAACCTACCCTCACCTCGTTGTTTGTTCATTTAACGCCACTTTTATGGTGTTATGGCTAATCGGACGATGCTACACTGGGAGTCCTAAATTTTGCTTATCCAGGTTTAATTAGGATAGGGATTTTAACCAATAGCTGATATCGTAAATGTCCGGGTTCCCCGTTTAATGTCCCTTCCGAAAGACGGCATACCTAAGGATTTTTCACTCCTTTTAAAAAATCCTAAAGCCACCTGCCGGGCTAAGAACCCAAGATCTTGGGCTAAGTTGGTTGTTATGGTAACCACTAGACCACAGGTTACACCCCCTCATCTCTTGTAACATATTCTTATCAACCGCGTAAGTCCAAATGGGTCTTATAACAGTCCTGTATGTATTTTTGAATTGATTGGGAGCTTATTTGCGAGATAGTTAAATTTAAATAAACAATATTTACAAACATACAATTGATTGAAAAAATGCAGTTAATCAGCAATCAGGTTTTTAACATTTATTTTTATTAACACAAAAAAATAAAGAAACTTTTGAGTACAGTCTTTGGCTGCCCTTCTCCATCCCTTGACACCCAACGTTCGAAAGTCGTTTGTTTGTTCATTCAATGTCACTTTTTGCTGCTATGGCTAATCGTACGATGCTATTGTGGAAGTCTTTTGCCTATCCAGGTTTAATTAGGATAGGGATTTTTAACGAGGACCTGACATCGTACAGACACAGGACCCCCATTTAACGTCCCTTCCGAAGGACAGCGTAACTAAGCATTTTTTTCTAAGGCCTTTTAAAATGCCGGGCTACTTATCTTGGGCCTAGTAGTTTGTTACGCTAACAACTGGACCACAGGTCTTCCAGTCAAAGATGTCTAGGTCTACCTCTGCGTCTTCTTCCTTCCAAATGTATCTCCATCATCATTTTATAGTCTTCCAGGCTCCATTCGTTAGACATGCCACAGCCATCTCATTTTGGCCCTCTTTATGGTTCAATATCTGTTGTCCCATGGAGGTTTCTTATTTCCTCATTGGTCTTCATCCGGCTCTGCTCCCCTTAGTATGTATGACCTAAAGATCTTCCGAGGATTTCCCTGCTTGTTTAATAGTCTTTCATCAGTTGTAGAATCGGACACACTCTTAGTCTAAGGGCTCTGGGTATATCCCGATTTCGAAGAACTTCCTGTAATCCTTACCTTTTATGATATACAATTTTCATTCCGCTTCACGACTAATTGATCAAAATAAAAACAAACTTAGCTAGCCCGATTCCTTTTATATAACAATGCTATATAATATCCAAATAGTTGAATAAAATAGTTTAATGCCCATTTAATTTTATACTCATCCCACTCTACCACGCCCAGGATTCGGTTGAATCAATTAACTTTAGATATATATTACCATAACATAATTGTTCAGTATTCGCTTTTTAGATCAAAACCAATTACGGCTGTTGATGGTATTTATATGGTATATTATTTGGTATGGTAATTATAACACTAGGTTCGCAGATCCCCATTTCTTGATAGCAATTAAACCGAATCCCGACTCTCTGCTCTCCCTGCCTTTACCGATTCGAAGTAATTAATCAATTCTATATCAAATCCCCAACCGCCATTTGATTATAGAATATGAATTGTTTATGAGCCAAGATTAATGTACCTCCCTACAAGTTGGAATCAATGATGTATTATTGCTTCTGTAATTCTTCATATGATAATAAATAGAATTGTACAATATTACGCTGAGCTATTGTTATTAAATACATTAATTCATCAACAAAAAAAGTTTAGATTTAACAAAAAATTTAAAACAATTGTATGAGCATTCGAGTTTAGATAATTTACAAAAATGAATAAAAAATAACTCATAAAAAAGTAGAAACAAAAATAAACATTGAATGAGAGCCAGTTTCGGTTTGCAGTTAATACGGAAGGACATTTAAAACATTTAGGGAATTTGATGGGAAGAAGTAGGACATAAAAAAAAAGGGAGCGGGTACTAGGGGGGGGGGGGGGTGTTGGATGTGGAAGATTATTGAATCTCTTCCCATGGATCGATCCTGTGGGATCTCCAGAACCTCCTGGGACTTACCCCAGTAGGGGTGTTACCTTTGTAGACTGGGTCTACAAAGTGAGCACTCTACTTAAGGGAAAACCTGGCTGTTGAGCTTAATCAGGGACATTATATCTCATTGTATAACCGTTATCTTAAATAATGTACGAGGATGGTCTGAAAAGTTTATGCCGAACATGGCCAATGTTCACCACATGCTGCTAGACGACCGCCGAATTAAAGTATGAGAGATAGCAGAGGTTAGGAACATGTCAAAAGAACGTGTTTGTTACATATTAAATCAACATTTAGATATGAGAAAGCTGTCCGCACGTTGGGTGCCGCATGGACATTTCCAACGCTCTGTTGGCGCAGTCACAATAAATCCGAGTTTTGGCGCCGATTAATTACTGTAGATGAAACTTGGATACACCATTATACGCCCGAAACAAAAATACAGTCCAACAGTGGATTGCAAAGGGGGAACCGAAAAAAAAAAAAAATATTTTTTTATTTGAAAAGAAAAGATATGTCCAGGACCGGGACTCGAACCCGGGTCTTCCAGATCGCTAGTCTACCATTTGAGCTATCCTGGCCCTAATCAAGCACGCTTCCCGGTCGTGGTCATATCTTTTCTTTTCACTGATCCCAAGTTACCGCGTTCTCGCATTTTTGCGAAATATACGAAGGGAAGAATGTTCTTTGATTCATTGTTGGATTTAGTTGACTTACGCCATTATAATTATTATAATTTATTTTATTTTATTTGTTATTAATTTTTAAATATTTTTATTTGAAAAGAAAAGATATGCCCAGGACCGGGACTCGAACCCGGGTCTTGATTAGGCCAGGCGCATGCAGCGTGCTTGATTAGGGCCAGGATAGCTCAACTGGTAAAGTTCCAGACTAGCGATCTGGAAGACCCGGGTTCGGGTCCCGGTCCTGGACATATCTTTTCTTTTCAAATAAAAATATTTAAAAATTAATAACAAATAAAATAAAACAAAAAATGTTTTCTTGGCTGGGAAAGTGATGGTGACTGTTTTTTAAGATAGTCATGGAGTTATTTTAATCTATTATCTTCAAAAAAGAAAAACCATTAAAAGAGCATACTACGCATCATTACTTGACAAGCTGAAGTCAGAACTTGCGAAAAAACGGCCACATTTGCCGAAAAATAAAATCCTGTTTCACCATGACAACGCACCGTTACCATGGCGAAAATCCACGAATTACGGTTTGAACTCCTTGACCATCCGCCTTACTCCCCAGATCTAGCCCCAAGCGACTTCTTTTTGTCCCTCATCT
Source organism: Troilus luridus (assembly GCA_964056705.1). Taxonomy (NCBI): domain Eukaryota; kingdom Metazoa; phylum Arthropoda; class Insecta; order Hemiptera; family Pentatomidae; genus Troilus; species Troilus luridus. Next base: position 10,520,883 of record OZ057413.1, on the reverse strand, counting down.
AAAAATTGCGTTCGGAGGACAGAGATTGTCGTCAAATAAAGAGGCAATCACCTTTGGATGGGTTACAGGGATGGGAGCATCGCTGGGAGAAGTGTGTAGAGTTACAAGGAGACTATGTTGAAAAACAAAATTAAAAAATTCAGAAAAAATGTCTTGTATTTTTGTTAGGTCGGAAACTTCTCAGACCACCCTCGTACTCTACCATATACTAAGTGGGCTAGAGCGGTACAGTTTTTTATTTTATTTTTCGTGTAATTTACCCACCCCCTCCATAAAATTTACCCTGATTGTCAGAACTGCGCGGCTACAACACCCGCACGGGGCCTTCAGCAATAGTATTGTGACATTGTGGTCTAAACCAAACTTATTACTATTGTCATTATTATTTAGTGTAGTAACTAAATGACATAACATCTTGTTCACAATATGAATTATACCCTGTACAATATTAATAATATGTGCTTGTTCAATATGTGAGCCCTTGGGTTCAGAAATAACAATCATGGCAGTTATTATTGGTTTATTTTTAATTCAAAAGGGAGAAGAACCAACAATTATTATCGATATTTCTTCTCTCTCAAATAAAAAATAAACATTCAGCTACCCCATGAGTTGTTAATATCGGTAAAATAATTTATTTTAGTAATATACAAACAATCTTAAATATTTATATCATACAAGGTTATATCGAAAATGATTATTTGTAGATTTATCGAAAAATAAGGTGTCAGCTCCGCAGGTTGTCACGTCGAGTTAAGTCACAATAAATTTTAACTATTCGTTTTCTCTTCAATATTCTCAAAAATAAAAATAATCGTGTTTTATTATTTAAAAACAAAAAAAAGAGTGTATAATGGAAAATGTATGTATTTCAGTAAACATTTCATCTAGAAATAATCGCGTCTACAAACATTTCGTAGTATAGATGATGATATGATCTAATAAGTATGTCCAAGTCGGTTTTTTCTTCTATATACAGTCAGTAATAAAATTATTTTTATCTTGAATAATAATAGTGGTAATTCGTAGCTTGTCACATAACAACTGATTAACTCTTATAACTCTCAGTTGTTATGTGACAAGTTACGAAGCCACATCGCCCCCCCCCCCCTCCCGGACAGCCCCTAAGAAGACCTGCAGTGTGGGTCGAAACGTTGGCTTTCCAATAAACAGTTCTCTCTACTTAAGAGCAGTTTCTTTTATCTCCACCCGGACCATTTCTTCCTCAAAATTATTGTTATTTTCGAGAATATTCTAAAAAGGAGTGAATGAAAAGTTAAAACTTGTTGCGACTTAACAACCTGCGGAACTGACACCTATATATTTATATCGTAATAATAAAGCCTTATTGACATCATATTTTTATGACAAAAACATCACCCTAAGGAGGTAAAATAGAGTTTTATAATATATTCTTTATATTCAGAAGAGCTCCTTCTATTTCTAATAACCTTTCGTTTTCCCTTAGGGTTCTGGTATTTAAAGTACCCATATTTAAGTTTATATCTGAAATTACTGTATTTATCGAAAAATTAAATTTTTTTACGTCAACATGGGAGATAATACTTTGATTTCGGATTCTTCCAATGCTTCAAAGGCTTTTGATGTAGAAGGAGTGAGAGAAGAAAAAAGATGGCTAGTGTCAAAGAGGACAATGAAAGTAAATTCGAACAATGTGGACAATTTAGCGGCTGTTAACGGAACATTTCACATTCGACTCCAAAGCAAAGGACCACTTAGCTTAATCCTTTACCTACCTCTGCTCTCGTCTTAGGCTCTCTACCTAGGGATCCCAAAGTCTCTTCTATCGTTCTATTATATAACATTACTTACAAATTTGATTAGGTGCTTCGTATGCTATTGGAGGCCAACCAATAAAACCAAGACCGCAAAATTATAAACCATAATAAAAGTTCATAACATTTATCGACGAAAAAATCTCATAAGATATTGGGTCGTTTCATATGAAATGACTGTTCTTATTATTTCTATAATTAAAAGTAGAATTATTGGACTTCTATTGTTTATGTTTACAGATTGTAATGAACTGTTATAACTAATATAATTAAATATATAATATGTTATTAATCTTATGTTTTTTTAAAATAATATTTACTATCACTACAATTGAATAAACATTGTTTTGTATGGCATCAAATATGAAAATGGAAGCACGGGATCTCCATGCACTTTTTTTATGAGTTTACATTTGGACATCCGGCAGCCCAAGATGCCAAAAACATCACCTAGTTCAGGGAAGGGTGTTGTAACGATTGGACCATTCGCCGTTGGTTTGAGAAATTTCAGCTGGTGACACAGGGATTCGAACCCGGCATCTCTTGCGCGGTATTCTACCAACTATGCTACCGGGCTCGTAATCAGGCCAGACAAATCAATTCTCTTCATTGATCCTGTATCCCCAGTACTCGCAATTTTTTTCATTGAACATTACTTTAATTAGGATCTAGTTGACGTACGTCAATTTTGTATTTATAATTTTTTTAAAAAATTTTTAAAATACATATTTATATTGACCAACTGATATTTATACTTGTCCGATATAGGGGCGCCATTATACTGGTAACACTGACTAGTCTAGGGACTGTCAAACAAGAATCAAAGCTCGGCCGAGATCGGCTCCCAGGAGGCCTATACTTTTTGTAACCTTTCAGAAAAATATCATAACCTTTCGCAAAACAGTTTACCGGTTTTTGTTTATTCCTAGTTTTTTAATGATACAAATGTGGGACTCCCTACAACGGAGATGGAAGCAATTGATTTTTTTCTAGTAAAACGGATATTGCCTCGAAAGAAGCTTTGTGAGAAGGGCCACAATATGAAATTGTGTAGAAATAAAAAGATTTGGAGGTGCCACCTTAGAAGTTGGAGAAGTAAGTGTGGTTTGAGAAGTGTAGCCTGGTTCGAATCAACAAAAGTGCCGTTTCTTATTGTCATTCCGTTTATTTATTTGTGGAGTAAAGAAATGACATCGGTTAAATTTTGCCGTGAACAACTTCATATGTCAAAAGGAACATTCATAAATTTGAAAATGTGTTTAAGGGAGGTGTGCGCAGTCGCTTTTAAAGATAACGGAGAGTTGTATTTGAAAATAGGAGGGAGAAATATGATTGTTGAGGTTGATGAAAGCTTATATACAAAAACAAAAAACAATGTTGGTCGTTTATTACCGCCGCAGTGGTTTCTCGGAGGTATTTGCCGTGAAACACGAGAATGCTTTTTAGTGCCGGACAGGTCGTTTCACACCTGAGTACTAAAATTGTGGAGTATGTGAGGGAAGGCACAATTGATACTGATTGCTGGAAATCGTACAAGACGGAGGAGTTAAAGAAACTTGGCTTCGATCACTATACCGTTAACCACTCTTACAATTTTATAAGCCCTGAAAACGGTGTTCATACTCAAAGTATAGAGAGAATGTGGGGCAGTGTAATGTGGAGGAACAAAAAAGAAAGAGGAACAAAGAGAGAACATTTGGAATCGTATTTGATCGAGTTCATGTTCTGAGAAAGGAATAAAAAAAGGACATATTTAAGGAAATATTAAATATTATATCATTGAACTGGCCAGTAGATATCTAAATTACTGTTGCGTATATTTTGTTAATGTGATTTAAGTTGTATCGTTCCTTTTATTTTTATTACTATCAAATTGTGTTAAAATTAAATACTTCTTATTATCATTAATAAATCTGTCCTTTTATTGTTATTTTATTCTAATACACGTTTGTGGAATCCTAACGTAAAATTGGGTACTTGTCCAATATAGGGGTTCAGAAATCCGAAAGGATTTGTAAATGGGATCTCGGCCGAGCTTTGATTCTTGTTTGACAGTCCCTAGACTAGTCAGTGTTACCAACATAGTGGAGTCCCTATATCGGACAAGTACCGAAAAAATATAAAGAAAATTTCTATGTAGTGTATTCACTGTACTGTCTAACAGGTTGAGTACTTTCATATCTGCTACCCTTATAATTGACGTAGTGGTTAGCATAACAACCTTCTACGCCGAAGGTCGCGGGTTCACAGCCCAGCAAAATATCCTCAGTTAACCCGTCCTTGGAAGGGGGCGTAAAATGACGGTCCGGAGCCTGTGCGATGTCAGGTACTTTGTACTCTATCCTAATTATAGCTGGATAGACAAAATTTAGGACTCCCACTGTAGCATAGTACGATTAGCCATAGCAGCATAAACTTAAATAAAACAAAGAATTTGGGTGTTAAAAATTATTAAGCCAACTTAAAATAGAATGGTATGATTTAACAAGACGTTGTGGATATGCTGACCAAATAACATTTTATTCAATTATTTATCAATGTAAGTGTTGTCGAAGAGAGAGCTATATTAGACACGTTGAACGATTGTAAGCTAACAGGATTAACTTCCTATTATACGGTTTATTACGGCTTTATTAGCTTTATTAATTGATATACCTTGATTAGATTCCGTCATACTTAGAGTGCGTGTACCATTCTAAAGATATGTCCACACATGAGACATTTGCTAGGCCATAGACGAGACAACGCTTAGTCTGCCTCAGCAACGGCCTAGGAGCAGCGGGATTAGTCTCGTCTAGCGTCCACACTACTATTTCACTTTCTAGACCAATCTTAGTCAATACACCATGGAGAGCATTATTTTGTGCTGAATGAATTATTCCTTTATGCTTTGTAAAAACACAAAATAAAATATTTAAACATTTTATTGCTTGTTATTACTTATATTAACCTTCTTGCCTTTCCCAAAATCAACGAATATATGATATTTTTTCCAATTTCAGTAAAAAAAAAAAAACCAAATGCGATCACTGAAGAAAATAGTGAAAATCAAAAACTATTTTAGAACTTTTGTATTTTTGAAGAATTTACAAGTTCAATTTACTTGCGTTTCTCAAAAAATATAAACTAAAAAAATTACAATAAAAGTTTATTTAAAAATGAACACGTTATATAGAACAGTTTTTTTTTTATTGTTTTTTTTATACAGCTTCTCAAGGAAATCAGAAAGGATACAAATTTACATTTTAAAAACGTTAAATTATGTCAAATTATACTTAACAATTATTTTCAGGAAAGTCGCGATATCTTGATCAATTTCAGCGTCTTTATCACAGATGCATTTTGCACAGCTTTCACGTTCAAAGCATTATTAAAATATTTTTAATATAATTAAAAATATTTTTGTCGAATGTAATAATAGAAAATAAGATAGCACATTGAAATAAAATACAAATTTGCAAGATGTAGAAAATGAAAAGACTGATGCAATGATTAAAGGTCGCGTTTATCTGATAAATAAAAAAAAAGCTAACAGTAATAGTATGGCCTGTGATAGTTTGGAGCAGGTGAAAATTCAATGTATTACCTTGTTTAAATTACCAATGAATTGCAAATTTTACATTGAATAATTAAAAATAAGATATAAAAAACTACTTGAGTTTACGTATTCCTCAGATACACAATACTTTAACCTAACAATATATTGTAGGACTTTTCGGCCAAGAATGTGGATCAAAGAAAGTTAAATGAACATTACCACTGCGTATCTGACAGATACGCGCGCCTATCGTAATGTTAAATAAATTAACACCGGTCATTTTAATTATATTATAATTAACATAATTGAATTATTATTATAATTTTAAGTATACACATGATAGGTATGGTCTATAATCACAATAATTATTATTATTATATATAATCGAAATTTATAATGACAATAAACCATTAGACTAGCGATTTTGGTCTCAGCAGCGGCTCCGCAACCGCCTAACCACCACGGCTCGAGACCAGGTCTAAGCAATACTTTCAACGAAAAGCTTGATATTTCTTTAGTATATATTGAATTTAAAGTATTAAATTTTTAAAGTATTAGCAACATTCTGTTTTATATTATTTTTTAATATCGATTTTCTAAAACTGAAACTTTAATCTATATTTTATATATTTTTTAAATATTTTTATTTTAAAAGAAAAGATATGTCCAGAGCCGGGACTCGAACCCGAAGTATTAGTTTTTAAAAGATATTTAAAAAAAAAATGTTCATATCAAAGTGATAAATACAGAATAATATAATATGCACTGAAACTATTTTCTTTTCAAATAAAAATATTTAAAAATTAATAATAAATAAAATACTATAAAAAAATGTTAATATATATAAAAATTATAACAATTTTAAAAAAATAAATTAGAATACTATATTTTATATACATTGAATTCGAATCATGTAATAAATATGTCAATTTTTTTCATCTATTCATATTAAACAAATTGAGATTAACAATTCAACCAAGAAATATAGTTGTTAATTTGAAAAAAGTTATCGATATATAATTATATACAAAAAGGTTTTAAAAACTACGGCACCATTTTCATACTTTAACAGACGCTCACCCGACCAGAGAGAAGAAAAAAAAGCTTAAGTGCTGTGACAAATCTACGGTAGCAGGAGCAACCCCAGAACAAATAGCTAAGAGGGTAAATATTGCCTTCTCATAAAAAGAAAATTAGTCGGCATAAAGGCTCTTTAGGGAATGAGAAAAGTGGGGGGACAATTAGGGGCGATCTTCCGGGAAGTGGGGGTTTGTTGGCCACGCCTCCCGGCCAATCAGAATCGTCCTCATCTGCCACCCCTCCTCCCTGTGGAGGGAGCGGGGCTTATCATTCCCGCACTGAGAGTAACCGACGAAGCCGGTCCGTCCAGACAGCTGATTGGTCGATCTACGAGCTGATTGGTCGAGAAAACTGGATGTGTGCGGATCCGAAGCGGATCCGATAGACCGCGAAGCTACGACGGAGGAAGAGGACGACAGGAGCAGGATGGGACTGTACCCGGCCGACCTGAGCAAGCCCAGGGGGCTCTTCACCATAGACAGCATCCTCAACAGGCCCGGTCCGCCGTCCGGCTATCGGCAACCTCTACACTTCGGACACATCGCAGCTGCGGCAGCCGCCGCCGCCGTCTTCCCGCCTTCTCCCGATTTCTTGGGTAAATATTGATATAGTTAAATTATAAATATAACTAAATTAATAACTTATTTTATTGGAAAGAATTAATACCTTACAAAGAAATGAAATATTTGAAGGTGGTATAAATCCATTTGGATCTTTAAAAATCGTTTATAATTTCGTAATAATTTTTAAAATATATATGGTTTATAACGTGTCTCTTTTCCAAGTACTAAGTGATAAAAACATTGCTCATATGTTTAAAGTAATTCAAATGGAAACCTTAAAATATCCTGAATTTATAAAAATGGGCTTATATCACCTATAACAGCTCATTTAAGGACTCGCCCTCTTCCCTCCACCCGATTTCTTAAGTAAATATTAATATCATAATTAAATAATAAACGATCACAAATAATATGATTGATATTATAAATAATAATAATTCACACTGCAAGTCTTCTTCAGAGCTGTATAGACTAAAAACGCCGGTTTCTAATTTGATAATTGATAATAACTAACTTAAGGATTCACCGTCTTTTCTCCTTCCCTCGAATTCTTAGGTAAATAAAAATATTTAGACAATTCATTTAGTATGTGATTATTTTCTTTTAATAATATTGAGATGAATACTATAGGTTATAAAGTTATAACATCAGGAAAATTTGATAATCATTCAGCGTTAACATTATCATTAAAAAGAAGGAAAATTCATATTTTTATTATTTACACCTTGGAACTACACGAATACAGTTACATTTATGAAAAATGATACGTATTTTCAGTACAAAAAAATCACAAACTCATATCAATGTACTAATCAAAAGTGAAATTTCCTGCACAGATAAAATAATGCTGTATTTAGATATTTAAATATTTTTGCAATAGAATGTTTAAAACCTTTGCAATAATATGGTATAGAATCACATATAATTTATATTCATTAGAAGGAAAATTATCAATCTTCAAATTTACAACGTTAAAGTAGTAATATTATATCATAATTAATTAATATGTGACTATAATAATAGCTAACCAGAGTAGGAAGAAAATGGTCCGACGTTTCGACCCACATTGCAGGCCTTCTTCAGGGCTGGATAGACTAAAAACGCCGGTTTCTAATTTAATAATTGATTATAAGTTAACCATAGTTTATCACTTAAGGATTCACCGCCTTTTCTCCTTCCCTCGAATTCTTAGATAAATATTGATACAATTAATTAATAAAGGTGACTATAATAATAGCTAACTATAGTAGGAAGAAATTTTCCGGTTGGAGGCCAAAAAAAAGTTGTATAGGGTTTTAAACGCCACTTATTACTAAGTGCTGAGTTATAAAAACATTTGCCTGTTACAAATAAAGTCTAAAAGACTTTAGACATAAAGTCAAAAACAGCCAATGGAATTACAAATTTATAAAACACTTTTGCCGAAATATTTACAAAAAAATCCGAAGTATAAATCAAGATAAACAATAGTTTATCAATGTTTAAGGACTCTTGTATCCAGCACTGATGTGTAGGTCTTATGAAGGCCGAAAGGTTGATTTATAACTTATTGTTTTTAACTATTCCAGGAACTAATTATTTGACCTCAACTCGCACCATTTTATTCTCCATTTATATAATTAAGGTCTAAAAAATATTCAAGATAATTTAATATAGTTATCATCCTCTTCCAAGTTGTAATATTATGTAGCCAACTAACATTTTAATATTATTGTAGATATATATCTCCATCAAATTTCTATAATATTTAATTTCATAAATTACTAAATAATATTTCCAAAATTTTAATAGCCCTCTTAATTATAGTTAATATTATCTACTAATCATTAATCAATATATTATAATTTTAAATATTTGACAAATATAAATTAACGTTACCATTTTTTATACTGGACACTCTATTATTGATTTATTTACCATTTATCATTTGTTATTATTTGATTATCATTATATGTTTTCCTGATGTGGCTGATTAAAGTAGGGAAATGTAAAAAAGACAATTCATTTATAATTCGTTTTTTTTATTTTATTGTGATTATTTAAATATTTTTATTTTGAAGAGAAAAGATTTGTCCTGTCTTTTCGAACCCGGGTCTTCCGCAACTATAGCGCGGTACTTTACCAACTAAGCTACCATACTCGTAACCAGGCCAGACTCTCTTCAAAATAAAAATATTTAAATAATCACAATAAAATTAAAATAAAGAATTATAAATATAAAATTGACGTACATCATTCAGATCCTAATTAAAGTAATGTTCAATGAACATTATTCCCCATTTATACATCACAAAAATTGTCAGTTAGTACTGGGGATATAGGATCAGTGAAGAGAACGGATTTGTCTGGCTTGGTTACGAGCTTGGTAGCTTAGTTGGTAAAGTACCGCACTAGAGTTCGAATCCCGGCCAGGACAAATCTTTTCTCCCCAAATAAAAATATTTAGACAATTCATTTAGTCTGTGATTATTTTCTATTAATAATATTAAGATGAAAATTATAGGATTTATTTACATACAATTTAGGTTAACATGATTCTTTATTTTCGTAAGATATTTAGAAATATTATTTAAAGAAATAAGATAATTTATCAGAGAAGTTAACCACTCGGACACATTGCTTAAAGAAAATCTACTGAGGCAGTAGTAAAAGTTTATACTAGTAATATAGATATTAATTTTGTAAATTTTAATTTCCCCTTTTATTTAAAGACATTTTTTACATTGTATACAAACGTTTTTAAAAATAACTTCTATATACTTAAAAAAATAATTAATAGGCATTCATTAAAATACTGTAAGTTTATTTTTATACTTGCCCTATGCTCGGTTCATTAAAAAGTGTTGTTATTTAAGATTATAACATCCGGAAAATTTGATAATCATTCCAGCGTTAACACTATTAAAAACAGGGAAAGTTCATATTTTTATTATTTACACCTCGGAATACACAAATATAGATACATTTATGAAAAATAATGCGTATTTTCAGTACCACAAATCACAAATTCATAACAAAGTACAAATCAAAATTGAAATTTCCTGCACAGATAAAATAATACTGTATTTAGATATTTAAATATTTTTGCAATATAATGTTTAAAACCTTTGTAATAATATGGTATAGAATCACAATTCAATGTAATTTATATTCATTAGAAGAAATATTATCAATCTTCAAATTTACAACGTCATAGTTATTAATATTAAACAATTCCATTAAATTAAATTAAAAACTGTGTCTATTATTTGTATCTTTTAAATGATATTCTTGTTTATTATTCCTCATAAAACTAATTATATAATTTTAAAAATAAAAAATTATGCTTTTATTTCTGTATGAAAGTCATTAAATTTAATAGGAATAACCTCAAATGGAGTATATTTCTTTCTTTTTTTAACCAATAGTATACTTATATTCAATTATTTATGGCATAATACATTTTTTAATATCCTTATAATTTAATAATTTTTTTTAAATGTAATATTATATGTAAGTAAAATGTATTACGGCGAAATCTGATTATTCTAATCTGTATTTGGTCCGATCTATTAGTGTGAATGTAAACAGCTTTAAACATCTATTGGACGTGTGTTTATGTCTTAATCGCATTATTATACATTATTTAATGTTTTATCCTTTTATTTAGTTTTATATATAGTGTTCTAATATATAGACATGTATTTTAACCGTTGCGATGGTACTAATCTGTTATTTCAAATGAGTTATTAAACAAAACTTCATTAAATACTATAGTCATGTATTTTGTATATTTATGTAATATGTACAAATTACATTTTGGAATCAATGTTTATTAGTGCATATGTAATGGTTGAAAATACCAACTTATATAATTTGCAAAGAAACAAATTAATGGTTATATGAGGCATTCAGGATCAAAACTGATTACTCTAAATTAAAATTTTTTTTTTAACATTTTCACTTATTTACGCCTCCGTAACTTCAGGTTCAGAACTGGAATAAAAACATGACAAATGAGAAGACAAAATGTTGTATTAGACAAAAATGTTCGACTTAACCGCTTTTGATCCTGATCGCTTCAAATAATTAAATTTGTTTACGTGTATTTTACTGAATATATAATATATTTTCGGGATTATTATATCAACTTCGGTTTGTCTTCGACGCCCCAAGGAAGTCCCATGTGTCCCACCTCTATGATGAGTTAAAGTGGCTCCTCCCTTCTATCCGTAGACTCTATTCCCTAGGTTCTTTCTTATACCAAACCATCAACTCACAACATCCATCTTATATCTATAGTATCCTACAATTCTGATTCTCTATCCAATCCCAGGGCAAAACATCCCGCCTTTCCGATCTTTATATCCAAACCCACAGAACCAAAACGTTTTGAGCGTTCCTTTCTCGCCCGTTATACATCTCTCTAGAACTCACTCCCACCCGATATCCGTCTTGGATCAAACTATTCCTACATCTCCTAAATTCCCCAAAAGATGCTCTCTATCAATAAAATCAATATCTATAATCAACACAATTGATTCTCGCTCATAATGATATTATTTTTTATATTATTAGATGTTCTTATCTACTGATTTATTTTTCCATTAGCAAATTTCTTTTTATTGTAAATTTGTATGCTATTTTTTTATTACTTTTTTTTATTCTCTATCAGACCTTTTAGTTCATATTTAATTAATTACTGTACACTTCTGTTATTCTTAAGGTACCCTGTCCAAGAGTAAAATTATTTTTCTATTCTATTCTATATATATTAAGTTTCGAGATTTATAAAAGTATGCATGAAATGTATGATAATTAAATCTACGGTCAACCATTTCCACTTGCAAAAATAAAATTTAATATATTAAACATTAAATTCTTAAAAATTAAATATCTTTTAGCCGTTGAAAAGATTGATAAATATATTTAGGTATTTTGTTCATTCCTAAAATTTAAACTATATAAGTCCAGTAACAGTTTTGTTAAACAATTTGGTATTTTCAACCATTGCATATTTTGTGCTTAACTTCCTTCCTCAGGGCGTCTAAGACAAAACGAAGTGATATATTAAACCCGAAAATAAATTACAAATTCAGTAAAATACACATACCAAATTTAATTATTTGAAGCGTTCAGGATCAAAGGCAGTTAAGTCGAAAATTTTTATCTAATACAACATTTTGTCTCCTTAATTGTAATGTTTTTAGATCAGTTCTGAATATGTAGTTACCGGAGCCTAAAACATAGCTTGAATTAACAAGTGAAAAATCTAAACAAAAATCAATTTTTTAAATTTAGATTTATTCACTTTTGATCCTGAAAATAACCATTAATTTGTTTCTTTGCAAATACTGTTAAATAAGTTGGTATTTTCAACCATTGTATATGCACTAATGAACATTGATTAAAAATTGTAATTTGTACATATTACATAAATATACAAAAATACTAGAGAATTAAGCAATAATAAGGGTGGTAGAAACTTAACTATAGTATTTAGTAGTTTTGTTTAATAACTCATTTGCTATAACATATTAGTACTATCGCAACGGTTAAAATGCATGTTCATATATTGTAAATTACATATAGTCTATGTACATAATTATATTTAGTTAAATAAAAGCCTAAAGCATTAATGCTTAAAGCTGTTTGAATTAACACTAGTAGTTCGAACCAAATACAGATTAGAATAATCAGATTTCGCCACTATACCTTTACTTACATATAATATTACATTAAAATGTATTAAATTATAAGGATATTAAAAAATGTATTATGCGCTAAATAAATATAAGTATACTTACTATTGATTAAAAAAAAAAAAGAATTATACTCCATTTGAAGTTGTTCCAATTAAAATTCATACATTAATAAAAGCATAGTTTTTATTTTTAAAATTATATAATTAGTTTTATGAGGAATAATACACAAAAATAACATTTAAAATATATGAACTAAGAGAGGAACATGAGATCATTGTACAACATGACAATTTTTTTTTTTTAATTTGTTTTCTAATATTATATATATTTTAAATTTTTATTTATTGTTCTTTTTGATTATTTAAATATTTTTTTTTATTTTGGAGAGAAAAGATTATGTCTTGGCCGAGATTCAAACCCGGATCGCCCGCATACATACATATATATCTAGTATGTGTTTTTCCCTTGCAGATTTGGGTTGAGTAGTTGTCCGTGGACGGACGTTTGGAAACTGAGATTAGTTGTGTCGGTATCGGGCATTCGGGTTCGCTAAGCCTTATATTATTATCATATATACATATATATATATATATATATATATATATATGTGTATATATATATATATATATATATATATATATATATATATGTATATATATATATATGTATATATATATATATATATATATATATATATATATATATGTATATATATATGTATATATATATATATATATATATATATATATATGTATATATACATATATTGGAATTGTTCACCTACGCACACGTTTGATTGTATGCGTTTGTAACGTGCTTTTCTATCAAACGAGTACTTTTTCGCTCTTTCTGAAATTTCCTTTTTCTATTGCTGCGGTAGTTTCTGTCTTTTTGGTGCTTCTTAGAACCTTTTTCTTTCGTTATTCAATATTTTTTTAGATATTCTCACTTTTTTTTTTTTTTTTATCTTTTTTCTGATATCTTCAATTTCTTTATATCCTCTTCAGATATATTTTTTATTTAAGAGGAAATAAAAAATCTGTTTAGTTAATCTGTGTTCCTTCATTGCCGTTTGATGTGAGTAGAAGGCAGTTTGTCTTTTTCATATTGTATCAGAAAATCTTCCTTCTTTTAAGTTTATGATTCGGAATTAATTTTACTTGATTATTTTGTTCATAATTTTTTTTTTATTCTTTTCCAATTTTTCAACAAACGTAGGATTTTTGTGGTGCAAAACACTTGTGTTTTTATCAGTGTTATGTAGTGATGAAATTTGGAGTTCTTGGTTGAAGATTTTTTCTTAGTTCAAAATTTATATACAATAATAACATGATAAATAGTCACAATTATATGTACATGTAAAAAAAGGGAAAAAGGTTTACATTGCTATGAAACATCAGGCATTCGCAAGTTATAGATTATCACTTTAGTGACGACAATTCAATATTAATAATTGCTACTTATAATAGAAATATATATATATATATATATATATATATATATATATATACATATATATTTAGTATCTTAATATTTTATGAATCTGTATTTGAAGTAAAAATTTACAAACAACTAGTTTTATTCATAATTTTATATATTTGTATATAAAAAATATATTATTATTTTTAACATCTGTAAACAAAAAAGTGTAAAGGATTTGGATTGAAATGAAACATCAGGTAATCGAAATTAACTAGTCATAAATTATACCTTTAATGGTAACAATTCAGTACTAATTATTGGTATTTATTATATGTACATACATATATATTATTATTTGCGTATATTCTCCTCTAAGGAGGGCGTTGAAAACACGAAAATCTAGCTGACTATTTTCTTCTTTTTGTCTTCCAAAACATTTCCATTTTTTCACTTTGAGCCTTCTTCTGTTGATCTGTCCATTTACGCCTGCTTAGTGTAGGTTGTGATATAACTTCAAGTTTCTGGTTCATAATTTTGTCTCTACAGGTCTCTACGATCTTGAATGCCTTCTATGGTGATGTTTAATCTTCTCAAGTCTTCTGTGGTGTCTTTATACCAGGAAGTGCTATATTTCGATGTAGAGACTATATTTAATGTTCTTTTAGTCAGTCTGCTATCGTTCATTCTGGAGATATGTGCTGTTGGACTGTAATGATGGTTTCAGTGTGTCTTTATAGTTCTTCTGTAGGTCTTTTTTGCCAGAAATTGTCTCTAAAAATTACGCCGTGGATTTTTCTCAGGATTTTCCTTTCTTGTTTTTCGATCTCTTTAATTTTCGTTCTTTCTTTGATGCTTGTGGTTTCAGATGCGTATAAGGCTTCCGGTAGAACTACTTGTAGTGTCGTAATTTTGCTTAATTAGCTTTCTGTAACTTTGAAATTCTTTATTCATTTTATTTTGTATTCAGGCCAGATTTTTGCATGATTTCTCCTAAATATTATACATACATATATATATATATATATATTTTTTTTAAGAGAAAAGATATATCCAGGCCCGGGATTCGAACCCGGGTCTCCCACGTTTCCGTCGTGGTGGTCTACCACCTGAGCTATCCTGGTTGGTACCTCGGTCAGACAAATCCTTTCTCTTCACTGATCCCATATCCCCGTGTTCTCGCAATTTGCGATGTATACAAGGGGGAGAATTTTCATTGAACATTACATTTAATTAGGATCTTGGTGACTTACGTCACATCGATCATTTTCGAGAGCTATATTTTTAAATAATTGTATACCGAAAGAAAATAAAACTAAATAAAGTTTTAATTAGAGAATAACATATTTACAATAATACTACTATTGGTACTAGCTCCGCAGGTTATCGATTCGAGTTGAGTTACAAAAAAATTGTTAACAGTTCATTCGTTTCATTTTTAATATTTTCCAAAAATATAATTTATCCTGAAATTTAGTATGTAAAAGTTAATGTAATTATGGGTAATGATTACCGAAGTATACACATTTCCCATAATTACATTCTCTTATCCATACTTTAACCAATGAAAAGTTAAAAATTGTCGTGACTACTCGAATCGCCAACCTTCGGAATTCAATTATTTAAGCTAAATATAATGAAATTATAAAACTAAAAAAAAACAAATAACCGACTAACGTTGTGTAAACAAAGACCAAATAGTCGCAAAGGCCTAAGAGGCTTAAGGTAGTAACGGGATTGTCGGCCAGACAGACAACTTCCTTAAAAACTAGGAATAAAAGAAAATTGCATTTGCTTGCTACTAATACGACTTATATACAAATACCTTCATCCAAACTACATAATATGTAACATTCATTATGTATTAGAAACTATATTACAATTATATGGATAAAATGAATTATATTAAAGTCTTAGTTGAGCCAAACAGAACAGTAAAATCAATAAAACGATTCAATAATATCTGCTAAGTCTTCGCCATTTATTTAATTGCTTTAAATCTAGTCTTAGTATTAAACTCAGACGATCGAATTAATTTTGTTTTTTAGTATCGCCTTCTATTCGAATACTTTTTGGTACTTGTATGTTATGGTATCACCACATTATAATTTAATAGAATTTATTGAATTTCATGATTATAATATAAATGTGAAGTTGTATTTTATTATGTAGATATGTTAAACATAAAAACAAAACAAAATATTTCTTTATATACGAATTTATTTTCTTGCGCGTTAAGTTTTTGGGATAACCCATAAAATACTCATTTAAAGTATATGATATAAAATATTCTAATAATGCGCATGAGCTTTCCAAATACCGCATTGTACGTGATAAATTTCTTTAGAAGATATAATGGGTATAGTAAGCTTTCCTTAAAATATAGATATATGTTATTACTGACTTTTTTGTAGATCAATAAAAGAGGAATATTCCACCATACATTTTTCGTTATATGACAAAGGCATTAGGCAACGTCTTCGACGAAACCTTCATGGTGGCTTTACTTTTCCCAACAATCCCGACAATTATCGTTATATTACAACCCGTTCACACAAAACCTCGACAAATTATATCCCTAAACCTTCCTGGTGCATCACTCTATATATTATTGAAAATCGCATGAAAATCCGCGCAGTAGTTATTGAGTTTACCGCGAACAAACGCGGCCGATTACTTTGTTTTGTTCTATGTATAGAAGCCTTAAATTTAATGGTGGAGACAACCTATACATAGAAATTGAATAGAGTCGGTTTTCCAAAAGAAAATATAATGTAGGACGAATCCTTCCACAGCAATGGGTGTTCGGAGGGATTTGCAATACAAATGAATGTTTCCTATGATTAATGCAGGATAGTTCGGAAGCCACAGTATTAGATTTATTAGATTGGCTGATAATGATATAATATAATAAATTTCAATTATTTTTATATTAGAAATTATACAAGTTTTCATTTTGGTACTACAATTAACGTTTTAGTAAAAGTACTCTGATATTATAATAGATATTACAGTTGTTTAGTTATTATTTTCGATTTATTAAGATTTATTGTGACTAAACCTGAAGTAACAACTTGCGGAACTGAGACCAAAATTTATATTTACATATGTTAATATGATATAAAAAAACGAACATAATTGGAATAATCAACAAAATTATATATAAAAATGATCAAATTGGTATGAAGAAGATGCTAAAAAAATGTAATTTTAAATATATAAGAAGAGATATCTCTAGCTCTTTGATGTCCTTGTCAATCTCCTTAATCTACCTTTTGGCCATTTTCATTTTTTTATGATATTTCAACACCCTTTTGATCATTCTGCTTGGGCTCATCTTTTGGAACTATATACTAGTTGAGCAGAATTCTTGTCTGTGTACTTTACATTAGCTTGTTGTTGCTTTTTTAAATTGTTTTTACTCATTCAGTTTAGTAAGTCTTTAATTTCATTAATTCATTTTATCATTTGGTACATTAAATTATTTTTATTCCTCAAGGTAGTATCCTTGGCCCAATCCTTTATACAGTTTATACAGCTGACTTCCCAACTCATACTAATACTATCCTTACCAAGTATGCTGATGATACATGTGTATTATTGGTCAACACCAATCCAATTATTGCATCCCAAAGCCTCCAATCCCATATCACTGATCTTGAAGAATGGTGTCAAAACTGGAGAATTAAAATAAACTCTCAAAAATCGCATCAAATCACTTTTACCTTACGTCGTAAACCAATGACTTCCTGCCCTTCAGTATCCTTTAATAATATCCCACTGGTGCCTGTAGAACAGATCCGATACTTAGGGTTGCATCTTGACAAACGATTAACCTGGAACGAGACTGAAAAGACAAGAAATCGCTCGACGTTTCAGGCTACTTCAACACTTACTAGACAAACGCTCTAAGCTCCCAATTAATTACAAAAGACTCATCTACATGACCATCATACGACCTATTTGGACCTACGGAGTAGAGCTTTGGGGCTCCACTAAGCCATCGAATTCCTCTCGTATCCAATCCCTACAATCCAAAATCCTTCGTAAAATCCTCAACGCTCCTTATTTTGTTAAGAATAAAGTAATTCATAACGACCTTAATGTCCCATTTGTTGCTGATTTGGCCCGAACCCGCTATCTATCCTTTCATAACAAACTTCATTTGCACTCAAACCCTCTAGTTTTAAACCTAGCTTCCTCTTCAATTCCCGATAATCCTCCGAGGCGTCTGAAAAGAAGTTGGCCCCGTTACTTGTGATTTGAGTACTACCAGTGGGCAGTTTCTCTACTTGTCATTTTCACATGTCATTATGTATCGCTTAGCCCATTTACTTGATTTTTTTTTTTTATACAGTTGTAAATATCAATAAATAAATTAAAAAAAAAAGATTTTTTTTATAATTCCTCATTTTTTCACATTTTTAGCTCGTTTAGTCAAGCAAATTTGTACTCCCGAAACATTAGGTTGAGAACTGGACTAAAACCCTGGGTCATTAACTTCTCTTCTTATCGATTATTCAAAATATTTGAAAAGCGTAAACAACGCAGGGAACAGCTCAGTGTGGTAGATCGCGTAGGTTCAAATCCGTCTGTTGGCAGATAAATTCTTTTACCAGTCAGGGATGGATCCTAACGGAACTGGGACCCTCCTGAGGCTCACCCAGCCTCTATAAAATATGTTCCCGAAATTGGGGAAAATCTTACGGTTGAGCGTGATCTTGGACAATTTTCTCTGCACAAGCATTGCCTAAGAAACAGAATAGTATCTACCACTTACTGAACTGCAGACCCTCAATAATAGTGCTACAGGTTTTTATTTAATAATGATGTCGAATTGAAGAATTAGTAAAAATTGAGAATGAATAAAAATGAAATAAAACGGAATAACCCTTAAGAAGCATAAATTTCAATTGATAATTTAATTGATTATACTCAAATGACAAGAGAGCAGAGGGTTATTGACTTTATAATAGCTAATAAACGCTAATGACAAGACTAGAGGGGTGGGGGTGAAGTAATCCAATGGCATTATTCACATTATACGGTGGGGGGGCCCTGTCTAGGACAAGTTAAATCCCCGACATGCTAATTATCAAACTAAATTATCTGCCTAATTTGAATTTGTAATACTAACATGATCCATTAAACTAATAAAACCGACATCACTTCTCAACTCAAATTACTTCCATCAACATCATTAGTCGGCGTTTGGAACGAATGCTCGTATAAGAGTTATATAAACATAATTCCAAGTACATATTACCTGTACCACTAAAACCTAGGAAGGATGTTGTGTTCAGGCAGATACTATAGTGTTTCTAGGTTGTTCAGGGAGGTGATTTATCCAAGATCACGCTCAATCGCCAGAATTTTCTACCAATTAAGAGTAACCACTTTAGAAATTACAAATTAAATAATTTAGCTCCCTTGTAAAATTAATATTTCATTTCAATATTTAAGTATTAATATTTTTATTTTGAAGAGAAAAGATTTGTCTTGGCCGGGATTCGAACCCGGATCTCTAGTGCGGTGCTCTAACCTCTAAGCTACCAAGGGGCAAACAAATCCAAGCCAGACAAATCCATTCTCTTTACCGTCCCTATGTCCCCGGGATCCCGGCCAAATCTTTTCTCTTCAAAATAAAACTATTCATTTTCTTTATAAGATATTTCTTATATACTGGACTAATCTTCTTGATATATATAATTTAATAATGAAGAAAAAACCTTATTCCAGTCTAAAATTGTTATTAAAAAATTAACAAAAGATTAAAAACGTTTCTTCTCTTCCTTGTCATTTTCAATTTAAGTAGTTCTTCATACAACTTCCTTTAAAATTTACAAGTCCGATCATTACTTGAGGTCGAACGATTTAAAAGTCAAATATATATAAATCCTGGAACTTAAATTTCTTCCATGGTCAAATATAATATGTATTACACTGGTACACTGTTACACTGTTACAGGAAAATTTTAAAGGATAGTTGTATGAAGAACTACTTAAATTCAAAATGGCAAATAAGTGTCGAAACGTTTTTTAATCATTTGTTAATTTTTTAATAACAATTTTAGACTGGAATAAGGTTTTTTCTTCATTATTAAATTAAATAAAACTATTTTAAAATAATCTCCATCAAAAGACAATAAATAAATAAAAAATATAATAATATAAATTGACGTAAGTCAACGAGATCCAAAGTAATGTTTAATGAACATTCTTCCCAGTGTATACATCGCAAAAATTCCGAGAACACGGGGATATAGGATCGGTTAATAGAAGGAATTTGTCTGGCTTGGATACGACCCTACGAAGACTGACTACTGGTAGCTCAGTGGTTTAGAGCACTGTGCTAGAGACGATGATTTAAGAATATTCTTACAATACGCCGATGTTATAGTCTTTGGGACCCTCTGGTGCTTTTAACTATGAGGCCATTTTACAAAATGACTATACAATTATGTATTAGCACCTTTTCCGTATGATTGAGCGCTTTCAACTCTAAAGCAAGATCTCGGTGCTTTTTCGGCTGTTTCCATTAGGTTTATATTCAGTTACCTTCTGCACCGAGCAGCCACTCCTATTGGCCCTGGAGATGACCTACACAGTAGGTCGAAACGTCGGCACATATAAAATACAATAAGTTTCACTTATTTTGCTGTGTTTTCTTGACTGCACCCCCAACTAATTACATCCTATTATAGGTTTATATTACTTGGGGCCGCTGCTTCATCGATTCTAGCAATTTTTACGAACCAACAAAATATCCGGGCGGCTATGCATTAGTTAATTAATTTAAATAATTAACTAGATAAAATGTAATAATTATGATCTCTCTATATAAAAAGGATTTCATTGACCTTGGTATATTATAACTGGAATTTTGTCCAGAGTGAGTTAATTGTACTTAGGGAAGCAAAATCCTGTTATTCTCGTAGTTTTTGACTTGAAATGTAGTTGTAACATAGCCATTTATTTACTGCGATATTAAGGGCAAAAAACTCATTTTGAGCAAAACAATTATTCACTGGGCTGTATATATAAAACTGTATCTCTATTTTATAAATAAGTTCTTAATGATCACCATAATATTTTATTTTACACATTTAATGGAGTAATTCAAGTCACTTCCTTGCAGAACCGTTGTCCATGAAACAGTACAGTCTATACCATGTTCTGAATCCCAAACCCGTAGTTGTAGTGGTACAGGGCTTTTTTTTTAATGGAGTAATAAACAATTTAATAAGTCGCAAAATGAGTTGCCCCGATGTTAACCGCACGAAATACCTCATAATAATAAAATAAAATATGATTTTATTTTATTTAAAAAAAAATGGTTTTATATACTATTTATAAATGATGAAAAACACTATAATGTGTTAATTCCTAGGCTGAACTGTCGTGTTACTCCCTTAGGAATTTTCATCGAGGATTTAAGATATATTTTCGAATCAACGTCCAGGGCTAACTTGAGGGTCGAGCTGTTAAAAAATTGATCAGCTTTGGAGGTTATCGGACTCGAGACTGATGTATTATTCAGGCGCCAACGAGGAGGGAGAGGGAGGGTTGCAATTATCAAGTTGGCCAGAAGCCAAGTTATGAAGGGTTTGTGGACTCTGCTTGGGGCCGCCTGACCAGGCCACGTTAATCTCGTAGGCTACGTGCATTACGCCATATCATCCGCCATTAATCCTCCATTGACGACATTATTCGATAGTGAATAGGGGGATTATTTTACTGAGCAAGGGGGGATGCTATAGGCCAAGGGGTGGTGTATAGCTACGCCTTGCATGGGACGGATATCTCCCATGAGGGTGTTTTGTTTGCCATTAATACATATCGAAAATAGTTAACAAAAATAAATAAATTTATTTAGATAACATTTAACTTGAACCTCATACTAGACTGTAAGGACAAGAAAATGCTCGTTGTTTCAGAACACTTACTAAACAAACGCTCTAAGCTTCCAATTAATTGGAGAAGATTCGTATATATGACTATTATAAGAGCTATTAGAACTTGCGGAGTCGAGCATTATGGCTCCACTAATCCATGGAAATCCTCTCGTATACAATCTTTGTTACGAATAAAGTTATACTTAATGACCTCAATGTCCCATTTCTCCACCCGATACCAGTCTATTCATGACAAACTTCATTCCCACTCAAACCCACTAGTTTCAAACCTAGCTACTTCTTCAATTAACGATAATCCTCCGAGGCCTGAAAAAAAAATGGTCACGTGACCTGTTGAATTTGTTATTTGAGTACTACCACTGAGCGGGTTCTCTACTTGCCTTAATCGATGTCATAATGTCGTTATGTTTACTTGTTATAATATAGATATACTTGTGCAATATCATCTCATAATAATGGATATTTTTTTCTAACAAAAAAAAACTTTTCATTGACTCAAAGATTCCTAATTAGTGTACTAAGCAATTTCGACTACAAAATTACTGTAAGAAAGATTACAGGACATCTCAAATTTTTCCATAATATACACAATGATAATTCACTGTTTTGTTTACATGTTAATTTGAATATACATATGCTCAGGAGGTTTCCTACATACGTCTTTTATTAACGTATTCCATATTGGAATTCAATTAGAGCTAGTGAGGGTGGTACGTGAAATATTTATGAAATAGTAATTAGGAATTTGTTATAAGTTGACTATCGAATCAGGTTAAATTAATAATACAATGTGGACTCGGCCGACTGGGGGGGTGCCATTGTGCCTTGGGCTAGGGGGTGTACCCTGTAATCAATCTTAGCTACTCACTGTAGGTAATCCCTCTTCTCTTTGGTCTTTGTATACATCAACAGTTACACATGGAATTTTAATTGGGGGATTTCAGAGTGGGAAAAATTCTCAGTGTGTAGAGTGCCTGGATTGCTATGCTGAAGTTTCTGGGTTTATATTCGACTAAGGTAGATACATTATTTTATCTGTTAACCAGTCACGAATGGGCCCTCTGGGCTCTACAGACGCTTCTGGTGTTCATCCAGCATCAATAAAGTGGGTACCCATAATTAGGAGAAAAACGTTGTTGTTGAGCGTAAGCTAAGATAAATCATCTCCGTTGTCATAGAAACAGAACAGTCTCTACTATGTACTAAAACCGAAGACCCTTCATGAGTGATGAGGATCGATGAGCCCCAGAAGGGTCCTAGAGCCCATAGGATTCAACTCTGGTCCCAACCAGATTAAAGAAAGTCTGGCCTCCGGCTAGGTTTGAACCTTCGCCATGGTAACTCTAACACTGTGGCGCCCGTCATTTTAATGAGAAATAACACTTTATAAGTAATAATATCTCATTAATTTCTATTTCTCATCAATTATTTTATATGAAGGATGGAATTAATTGGGGGGTGCAGTCATAAATAATACCAAATAATTTTTTTTTTTTTAATATATTTATTGAAATTTACAACTGTATACAAAATACACCAAGTAAATATAATGAATGAATACATTGACATGAAAAGACAAGTAGAGAAACTACCCAGTCCATGAAATAGTACTGTCTCTACCATGTACTGAACTCAGACCCTTCACGAGTTGTAGTGGTACAGGTCAAAAATTATATATAAATGCTAAGTAAAGTAAACACTACAAAATTAGCGACCATTTTCAATATTTCATCTAAAGAATAATTATTTCCACCATTTCTTCATAGTTAAAATGTTATCGTGTAAGCTGATGACGACGGTTCATATTACTATATAAAATATGATGAATTCACCACATTTTCATTCAAATGAATTCATCTGTTCACGTTTCATCCTTTTCCTGGAGTATAATACTAGGGATCTCCTCCTAATATCCTGAGAAACGGCAGGATATTAAGGCACAATGCTCCCGGTTCCCGAAACGCTGCCACGACATTGTGGAAAGAGAAGACGCGGTATTAGGAAAGGGGACGCATTTTAAAATCCCCAATCCCGAGGGATCCTAGGCGCTACTCCTCCAGATGCAAATCTCCTTGTGAAGCGAACCAGCCCCACCTCGCATCTCCGTCTCCCCACGGCTTAACATATTTTTTCTTTCCTTCGTCGTTCCTCTGGGATCGGGGATTTTTTTTTTATTTTGTTAAATTTGAGAAATGAGAGAAATGTCTTAAGCTGTGAGCCGTGAATACTTGGGGTGTTTGTCGCCTTTGTGATTTTTCATCAGAGATATTATAAATTCGTGTAGTAATCCCAAAGATGGAAAGAATCTTTCATACTTTTCATCACTTCACTTATTTTTAAAAAATGTGTTGGTAATATCGATCTATCTATCGATATATGTGTAAGAAAATTGTCCGGGTGGAAGTCAATAAATTTCTCTTGGATATGGAGAAATGTTTATTTCTGTATGTGCCAACGTTTCGACCCACATTGCAGGTCTTCTTCGGGGCAGTCAGGGGTGTTATAAAGTTATAGAGTTAATCAATTGTTATGTGACAAGTTACGAATTACCCCCCCTCGCCTGACAGCCCTGAAGAAGACCTGCAACGTGGGTGGAAACGTTGGCTCTCTAATCATCAGTTCCCCTACTAAAGACCATTTCATTTAATGCTAGTGATACGGTTACCGTGGTAACAGCTGTATGAGAAGGTCCGTGGAGGTTATTTTGATTTGTGTGTTGTTTTTTAGTTTAAAGAAAAAACAGTTTTGTAAATAGTGTGAAATATTAGCTTTAAATGTTGTTTTATAATGTTGATATATTCAATGAATTTGGTGTGTAAAAACTAAACCGTGTTTCTCTGTAAAATAAGTAAATTTATTTTTATTATACTCATAACAATATTTTTTCTGTAACTGACTGTTATATCACTGGTATAACACACTCATTATACTTATACAGTATTACCTGTAAAATAAGAAACAACATTTAAAGCATTTACAATACTGTTTTCTTTCAACTAAAAAACAACACACAAATCAAAATAACCTGCCCGGTTCTTTTGTTACCATGGTAACCGTATCAGTTGCATTCAAATGAAAGACGATTGGTGTACATCTTATATATATAATTATTTATTCATTTCCTAGTGCTTATGTAAATACTGTATCATTCTTTTAATGTAGCCTCTTGGTCAGATATATATTCAATTGATTTTGTACACATTTGTTATTCTCAAGGGACCTGGTTCCAGAATAAAATTACTTTTTTTATTCCAATTTATTACATATATCTAATTTTACAGGGGGGGGGGCACTCTTATAATCCCAAAAAAAGGTAGTTGATAATGGCACATAATTATAAAATATAATTAAATATATTATAATAGTTGGTTGTTATTTTATTATTATTTTTGTTTGTATCCTTCTTTCTTCCCCTCACATTTTACATTTTTAGATTCGAAATCATTTTGTTAAAAAAAAAAAAAAAATTAATCCTGTTAGTATATAACAAAGGATATTTCATCGAATTAATTATTTTCTGAAACATCTCATATTAAAAAAAAGTAATAACTGCCAACAGGATCATGTTAGTAACCGTCCATCTTTACCTAAACTAGAGCTAATCTATCAATACCAATTACAGATTAGTTAATGAGGAAATATTACGAATTACCTACTATTATTGTAATATAATAATGTATAACTCCTCGAAGTAATGCTCAGCTATTAATTAAAGTTATTGATTGTAATATAAAACGGATAACGATGTAGTCACCAATGTTGTATATAATATAATTATATATACACGGACCGACCTACAGTTTACAATTGTTTAGTTAATTATAATATAGAAGATGCTTAACGTTTCAGAAGATATTATAATAGAAATTGAAGTTCGGAATAGAATCCTGGTTCAAGTCCCGCAGCAGGGGCAAGACTTTTATTTAGTCTGTTTGCAACCGGAGATGGATCGTATAGGATCTAGGACCCTCCTGGGGCTCACCCAGCCTCTAAAATAAATATTTTATCTGTATGTTCACGGAACCATCTTCTTTCTTTTTGATTTGACTAATAACTTATATATATATATATATAAACATTTGACTAATAAATTATATATATATATATATATATATATATATATATATATATATATATATATATAAACCTGTCCCACTACAACCCGTGAAGCGTCTGGGGTTCAGTACATGGTAGAGACTACACCTTTTCTTGAACAACTTGGGGTTGTGCGGGGAGGTGATTTCTCCTAGATCAATCTCAACCGCCTAATTTTTACCCTTATTTTCGATACCCCCTTTATAGAGGCTGTGCGAGCCCTAGTGGAATCCATCTCCAGGTGCTAAGAGATGAAAGTCTTCCATCAAGCAGGATTTGAACACAAGACCTTAGGTCATAATATCAGAAAGTGGTTTTAAATGAACACAAAAAATATAATATTATAATTTATTTTATTTGTTATTGATTTCATTAATTTTTAAATATTTTTATTTGAAAAGAAAAGATATGTCCAGGACCGGGACTCGGACCCAGGTCGCCCAGGTGGCGAACCCGCCTGACCGGGAAGCGAACTAGGATAGCTCAATTGGAAGAGCTCCAGGCTAGTGATCTGGGCGACCCGGGTTCGAGTCCCGGTCCTGGAGATATCTTTTCTTTTCAAATAAAAATATTTAAAAATTAATACAATCAATAACAAATAAAATAAATTATAATAATATATAATGACGTAAGTCAACAAGATCCAAATTAAAATAATGTTCAAATAACATTCTTCCCCTTGTATACATTGCAAATTGCGAGAACGCGGGGACATAGGATCAGTGAAAAGAAAGGATATGTCTAAGACCGGGAGAAAACCAGGATAGCTCAATTGGCAGAGCTCCAGGCTAGTGACCTGGGCGACCCGGGTTCGAGTCCCGGTCCTTTTGTCTTTTCTTTTCAAATAAAAATATTTAAAAAAATATATAATAGTTTAATATTTTTAAAATCTGTATGTTTTCTTAAACTATATTTAAATTTTTTAAATTAAAAACCGTGAACAGAATAAGTCTCTTTAGAGAGGAAATATAATTAAAATAATTACGTTGGAGGTGGTAATTATATACACTACGGAGGTGTGAGCTGGAGGCCTCAGGCAACCGAGGTAAATATTTAGCTCGGTTCTCCCGTCTCAGCCGGCCGCCGAGTGTTGTCTTCTTAAGCATTTCACGAGCATTTACGGCTAGTCTACGTTTTTATTCTTATTATTTAATTATTTAAAATTTTAAATCAAATAATACTATGCTATTATTTATACAATAAAATAAATAATAAAACACACATCCCGACCGTAATAATAAAATGTATAGTAATACTTTAATCTGGTGTATAATTAGATACTAAAGAAAGATCCCGGTTTGTGGCCCTAGTATTTTTTAAAGGGAGTAAAGAATCCTTAGTAATGTCATCCTTCGGAAGGGACGTAAAGTGGGGAATCCCGGAGCCTGTACTCGCTAAAGATCCCTATCCTGATTATATCTGGCTAGGTAAAATTTTGGACTCCGATTGTATCATCGTCCGATTAGCCATCGTAGCAATAAGTGACATTAAATTAATAAAATTCCCATCAAATCACTTTTACCTTACGTCGTAAACCAATGACTTCCTGCCCTTCAGTATCCTTTAATAATATCCTACTGGTGCCTGTAGAACAGATCCGATACTTAGGGTTGCACCTCGACAAACGATTAACCTGGAATCCTCATACTAGACTGAAAAGACAAGAAACCGCTCGACGTTTCAGGCTACTACAACACTTACTAGACAAACGCTCTAACCTTCGAATTAACTACAAAAGACTCATCTACATGACCATCATACGACCTATTTGGACTTACGGAGTAGAGCTTTGGGGCTCCACTAAGCCATCGAATTCCTCTCGTATCCAACCCCTACAATCTAAAATCCTCAACGCTCCTTATTTTGTTAAGAATAAAGTCATCCATAACGACTTAAATGTCCCATTTGTTGCTGATTTGGCCCGAACCCGGTATCTTTCCTTTCATAACCAACTTCATTTCCACTCAAACCCTGTAGTTTCAAACCTAGCTTCCTCTTCGATTCCCGATAATCCTCCGAGGCGTCTGAAAAGAAAATGGCCACGTGACCTTCTTAGTTGAACTAGTGATTTGAGTACTACCAGTGGGTAGTTTCTCAACTTGCCATTACTCATGTCATTTTGTATCTCATAGTCTATTTACTGGATGTTTTTTTTTTTTAATGCAGTTGTAAATATCAATAAATAAATTTAAAAAAGAATAAAAAAAAATATTAATAAACAAACAAAACGATACTAAAGAAAAAAAAAGGTCATGTAGGAGTAGTGATAAACTATTTACAATATATATTAAAATTAGAGAATAAAAAATAGCAGGATTGTTTTAAGAGTAAGTATAATTGTTATGAGTGTTATAAATAAATAAAAAGGCTTAGCGATCCCGAAGGCTCGATGACGATACCACGAATCTCTATCCACGGACCACTCTCAACGCACAACCTCCCACCAACGCTTTGGTCTACACATCAGATGTTTACCAGTCGGCACAGCGCTTAGTAACATTTTATGAATTCGTTCGTCACTAAGAACAGTCACTTTACGAGCCTATCATAATTTTCGTGACGCTATCACTTGAATAAAATTAACCGGGTGCATTCTTCGCAATTCCGAGTTATATAATACCCTAAATTCTTTGGTAGTAGTCCAGGATCCATGGTCCATTTTTGCACTTGATTACTATCAAGCTGAATCTTCGTGAATAGCTTCGTTTCGATGAGACGCCCAACAATTTCCTGTGCGAAAATTCTCCATTTTGGTAGCTAATTTAATTTAATTTAACTAAAAATTTATTACTAACTGGGTTTTTTTTTGTTAAATCAATAAATTAATTAAAAGATATTCAACAAAGTGACAGATCTAACAAACATCAGAGGACACATCAGTCAGGTGAAAGTAGTTATGGGTAGGTACTGGATTTTCCTGTATCTGAATACAAGTGATACTGATACTTTTCTGTATCTGATACTTTTACTTGATATTTTTGTAGCTGAATACAGTTATCCCGACTCTTACTCTTCTAATACTAGCTATGGAAAGCTATGGAATTGAACAAAAAAAAAATAATTTAACCCTACCTCAAACTTTTGCTATTCACGTTCCAAGACACGTAGAATTTGGATTGTAATACAAAATTTGTCTGTCCGCCGCCGCACGCTATGATCTTTAAAACGCTATAGCTGTTATAATACTCGTCATATTCCGGTGCTGTTTTTTAATTTTGTGAAACTAATTTTCTTCTTTAGAATGATGTAAAATTTGAAAATCTCAAGATAATTATCTAAATTATTTGAAAAAATATCTGTCCTACAAAATGTATGGTTTGATCAAAGAGTCCCCTCCATCCAACGTGTATCGATAACGAGGTCATCATTAATGATTACTAACCAGCTGATTTTTTTTTACTTCTTCTTTTTTGAATTCGTTATCCATACATGTTGGAAGGAGGGGACTCTTTGATCAAACCATACATTTTGTAGGACAAATATTTTTTCAAATAATTTAGATGGTATCTTGAGATTTGACAAAAAAAATCCCAGTTTGTAATACATTTTTCTGAATCATCACATCGACATATTTTATCCTTGCTACCTCTGTTAGCTACAACAATCGAGAATTTTGTCGCACAGGAAATTTTTGGGCGTCTCATCGAAACGAAGCTATTCACAAAGATTCAGCTTGATACTAATCAAGTGCAAAAATGGACTATGGATCCTGGACTATAGTATCTCTAAAAATCTCATCCTTTCACTCTCGGTGAATAAGTGATTTTTTTTTCTTAGTTTAATCATTAAAATTTATATCTGTATTATCACAATACTAAAAGCAAATAGTAGGAATGATACATAAAGGAAAGTAGAGAAACTACCCAATGGTACTTTCTGTAAATGGTTATTTGTACTCAAATAACAAATTTAACTTAGAAGGTTCAGTTATCAGACCTATTTGGACATACGGAGTTGAGCTTTGGGGCTCTACTAAACCATCCATCCAATTCATCTCGTATCCAATCCTTATAATCCAAAATCCTCAATGCTCCTTATTATGTCACAAACAAACTCATCCATCATGATTTTAATATCCCATATGTTACTGATTTGGCCCAAACTAGATACCTATCCTTCCACGACAAGCTCCACACACACTCGAATCCTCTGGTCTCTCAACTTGCTTCCCATACTATTCCTGATAACCCTCCCAGGCGTCTGAAAAGAAGATGGCCTCGAGACCATCTACTGTAGAACTTTATTGGAGTGCGACCGATGGGTAGTTTCTCCACAAGTGTTTTTCATGTCATAATGTACATACCAGCAGATTTACTAGTTATAATGATATAATAGTTGTAAATATCAATAAATTAAATTTAAAAAAAAAACAAAAAAAAACTTAGTAGAAGGTCTCAAGGCCACCTTCTTTTCAGACGCCTCGGAGGATTATCGGGAATTGGAGAGGTTGCTAGGTTTGAAACTAGTGGGTTTGAGTGGGAATAAAGTTGGTCGGATTCGGGGCAAATCAGCAACAGATGGGAAATCATGGTCATTATGGATTACTTTGTTAGTAACAAAATGAGGAGCATTGAGGATTTTACGAAGGATTTTTAATAGTAAGGATTGAATACGAGAGGAACTCGATGGCTTAGTGGGATCTGCTTATAAAGATCTACACCGTAAGTCCAAGTTGGTGAATAAATGTAATGTAGAAATTTATCCATGTGTTAACTGTAGTAAGCAAAACAGAATCGTGTCATTGTCGTAGCTGTTGGCTCTACATCTGATCTGTAGGTATAGTTGATAAGTAGATCGTATAACTACTTATTATCGTAATCTTCGATTCAACGGATTAATTAATGTACTGTTCTGTAGTGTTTTCGTATAGAGAGCACCTTGAAAAAACAATTGTTTCAGGTCTATATAACTTACCTATTTTTATCTATACTCTCTTAGCCCTTCCTTCCTTTAATGATAGCAGTTATCATGCCTTCCCTAGGGATGTACCCCGGCTTGTACCCCAGCTACCTAGGGATGGGACAGGCAGCACCCCCGCCGAAGAGGAAGCGACGGCACAGGACCATCTTCACCGAGGAGCAGCTCGAACAGCTTGAGGCCACCTTCGACAAGACGCACTACCCCGACGTCGTCCTCCGGGAACAGCTGGCGCTCAAGGTTGACCTCAAAGAAGAGAGGGTTGAGGTAGGTTTAATTTACTTTTATATTTAGAAAAAAAATACTACTTTTAAATTAATGTAAAACTGGACTTTAAATCTTTGCAATTTTATATATATGGGAAAACCATTCTCCAGTCAACTTCACTTCTTAATTTATATGCTTCCTTAAAACGTTTCGACAACTATATCTCACTATCAATCTTTTAAAATAAGTTTTCTGCATCGATAAAACAATTATATATAACTTTTAAAAAGTTATAAGTCTAAAAATCTACAAAATAATAACAATTATAATAAGAAAAAATACATAATTTCAATAAAATTGTCCCAATAACTAGTAAAATTAAGTATAGATACCTCACAAATACATATTTATACCTAAAAAAATTTTTTTTCATTTCTTGGGGATTATCTATCCTCTATGGTCAAATTATTAATATTAAAGTGATATAAACTTCGATCTTTGAAGTACTAGATTAGTTGTATGTAATTATGAACTATATATTTTACTCATGATAGAGAGAAAATCGTTTCTATTCGTCGTTAAAAATTCTATTCAGAAAAAGGTGTGAAGAATAGAATAGAATAGTGAAGAATTCTTCACACCTTTTTCTCCCATCTTCTTTTTGGCATCCATCATATGTTGTAATCTATGAGTTTATTATTATCAAACATCATAATCTTTCTATTTTTCTCCGTTCACTTACTAAACATTATTATATCTTTATACCTACACGTTTCTTCCATCATATGTTTTCTTTCATCCATCTTATGTGTAATCATACGATTACATCTCATAATTTATTTTCTTTGTCAAACTTTTATGTCTCATATTTTATATATTTTTATCAAATTATTTCTTTTCTAATATTATACATCTCTCAAAATTTTATATCTTTATTTCTATATTTTCATTATATTTTGTAATAATATAACTTCATTCTAATTATATACATTTATGAGAAGCGAGGGATCGTTGACTGGATGATGTAAGGAAGAAAATAGTTGGGGGTGCAGTCAATTAAAACACTAAATAAGTGGATACTTATTTTAATTAAGTGCCGACGTTTCGACCCACTTTGTGGGTCATCTTCAGGGCTAAGGACACTTGCAGAAGCACGAGGGGACGCGGTCTGAGACGTCGGCACTTAATTAAAATAAGTATCCACTTATTTAGTGTTTTAATTGACTGCACCCCCAACTATTTTCTTCCTTATATACATTTATATTACATCCCATACTTATATTTTCAATTTTATATTGATTTTTACTTCTTTACCTGTCATTCATGTCACTGTGTCATTCACGAGATTCCTTTCATTACTTTCTACATATTTCTTCTGTTTTCATTCATTACTTTCTACGTATTTCTTCTGTATTTATTTCCTGGCATAATATATTGTATCAATTTTCTTTCATTTTTACTTATGTATCTCCAGGAGTCTATTATACTAAGTTTTCCATACATTTATATCTCATTTTTTGTATGCACACTTTTCATTTTATATCTTTCTTTTACCATCCCTTTTTCTTTCTCTTTACACTTCTTGGTACTGTAATGTTTTTTTTATAGTTTATTTTTTGTCTGTTTTCTCTCATAGCCGTGAAGATGAGCTACAAAGTAGGTCGATATATAATAGGTAGGGTGATAGTACCTCGGTACTATCAATAAATATGTCTCACTTATTAGTGGTTTACATTGACCGCACCCTATTTATTTCCATCCTATATTTATTTTACTGTATTTAAAAAATTTTTATGTATTAAAATATTTTAAAATATATAAAAAAACAACACGAATTATGAAATTATGTATTCTTTCTTATTATAATTGTTATTATTTTGCAAATGTTTAGACTTTTTTAAAGTTATATATAATTGTTTTATCGATGCAGACAACTTTTTTTAAATATTGATAATGACATATAGATGTCGAAAAGTTTTAAGGAAGTATATAAATTAAGAAGTTAAGTTTACTGGAAAATGTTTTTTCCCAATATATAAAAAATATATTGATTGAAATTTACAACTATATAATAATAATACAACAAGTATATAGAATGAATGGCTTGAAGAGAAAATACCCGCTGGTAGCACTCAAACAGTTAATTCAATTTAGAAGGTTGTTAGGCCATCTTCTTTTAAGACGCCTCGAAGGATTATCGATAATTGAAGAGGCAGCTAGTTGAAAATATTGAGGTCATCACGGATGACTTTGTTACGAAAAGCAGCGGCAGTTGCTTTGTGGTTAGCCAGTTTTAAATATTTTTTATTATTTAACCGATCGATTAGAACAAAGGACTATTACTTTTACAAAAAGAACTACTAAGTCCGTTGCTAAGCAACGCGATATAATTTTTCATTTTCTCTAAATATGTTTTTGTATTATAGTCAGTCCTGTAATAAGCACCGATATTGAACTGTTCGACCAAGACAAAAGAGTAGAGAAAAATAGTTCTTCGGTTGCTAGGCACCGCGGATAAAACATTACGTCACTTAAACCTCTATCATACAAAGAGAGATCAAAGTTAGAACTCTTATTACAAGGATTGGCTTCGTAAAGCCATTTGGCCTTATTGGCTATCATGGAGGCGTTGATTCAGTTGAGACAGAGGAAAGCAAAGAGCTAAAAGCTAAACGTTTTATCGGTTTGTTTATAGAGAGCGCTGAGAGCGAGGGTCACTGTTTGGGCAGTGAGGTTGCTGGAAGTGGAGTGTTTGCCTCCGCGGCTTCTGCCTCTTTGGCGGCCTCCCACGCCTTCCTCTTCAGATTAGCTCAGCTCCTCGCTTCCTTCTTCTCTATCTCTATGTGTTTATGATAATCTTCTGTCGGGGCAACTTATTTCCCCTAGGGAATATTAGATTCAACTGCGTCGGAGTATTCTTAAATTACTTTCAAATTACCGATTAACATTACCTTACAAAAAAACAAAATAACTACTACCCATGAATGGCTAAGGATTCAGTACATAGAGACGGTACTGTTTCGTGGTCCAAGTTTGTTCAGAGATGTGACCTTCCCTAGGTTCCGCTCAAACACCCAAATTAATGGTACCCGCTTATAGACTTAGTGAGCCTAAACAGGGTCTACCCTGGGATGTTAAGAAATTAAATAATTCATCTGCCACAACTGGATTTGAACCCGTGATACTCAGCGCTCTACCAATCCCACTATTTAAAAAAAAAAATATTTTAAGTAAAAAAGATCACCTGCTCTTCTAGGATGCCTTCTCGGGTTAACGCCAATATTCAATGGTGCTGCGATTCTCTTTTTATGCCAGGTTTGATTTCGATGCATACGTAGCATAGAAGATAAGTACGCTTACTTATATCTACAGCTCCGTTGAATAATTATGTTAGATGTTGTCCAAAATGAGTTTCTAGTACTTAAGAAAGCGGAATTGTGTCATTCTCGTAGTACATGAGTGGCTAAGTCAGAAATGGAGTTATTGCGTTATTAATATATATATATATATATTATATATATATATATATATATATATATATATATATATATATATATATATAAATTCTTTATTGGCTTTAATGTACAACATGTAGCCATTGAGTCTGGCCCACTTAATGTTAATTTAGTTAGTAATTACTTGAAATAAAACAACAACCATAATTATTATAGTCCGACCTCTATAATATAAGTAAGATAGTATATAGCATATTGTCATTTCATTACAGTTTTTTATTTTTTATTATTTTATTTTTTATTTACAGTTATATAATACAATACGTAAAACTTATTTTTTTCTTCTTTTTTTAAAATTACCACTGGTTTAATAAATAAATGAACAAACTTTAAGTTAGGACAGAATAGTATTAATTGTAACAACAGAATAATAATCCTCTAAATAAATAATCCTCCAAACAAATAATCCTCGATTCACATTAATAAACCCTAATTATAGCCTGGATTACGAATTTTTACATATAAACTGCAGATAGAAAAAAGTGTTGTTTATTAATATATAAATCTATATTAAGCTAAAGGCTACGACAAGTACAATTAACTCATTTTAGACAATCTTCGACTTGACCATTTATGCACTGGGGCTACGAATACAATCAAAAGTTATTGTTCCTAATATTTCTAGTATATTATTTACCAGCCACCCGCCCCGGGTTTGCACGGGTAGTAAGACATGTTATGTCTACATGTTTTGTCTCTCTAATATATTTTATTATGTACCTATTATAAACATTAAAACAAAACAAAATATTTCTTTACCTACGATTTTCATGCGCGTTAAATTTTTGCGATAACCCATAAGATACTCATTTAAATTATATGGTATGAAAATATTCCAATAATTTGCATGAAATACTTAAGGTAACTAAAATATATAAGTTGATAAGGATTAATACTGAACTTATCATTTTTGTAGAAGATAAAATAGGTATAGTAAGCTTTCCTTAAAATATACATATATGCTAGCACTGACTTTATTGTAGATCTTTAAAAGAGGAATATACCGCCATGCATTGTTTCGTTATATGACAAAGGGATTGGGCAGTATCATCGATGAAACCTCCCTGGAGGCTACTTTTTCCTTCACTTCCAACAATTATCGTTATATTCCAACCAATTTACACCAAACCTTGACGAATTATATATCAAAACCTTTCTCGTGAATCCCTCTATTCATGGTGAAACCGCATGAAAATCTGACCTTACCATGAACAGACAGAAATACGCGGCAGAGGAGTTTGTTTTTTAATAATTATAAATAGATAATAAATAAAAGGCTTAACGAACCCGAAGGCCGATATGTTTACAAACCTCCGTCCACGTAGTACCACCTCAACCCAAACCCGCTAGATCATAACGCAATCCTCCCACCTACGCCTCGGTCTACCCCTCAGACGCTTCCCAGTCGGTACAGCCCCTATAAACATCTTGGGAATTCGTTTGTTACTAAGCCCAGCAACTTTACATGCCCATTTTAATCTTCTCGACGATATCACCTGAATAATATTTACCGGATGCATGCTTCGCAATTCCGCGTTATGTATTCTCCTATATTCCCCGGTGGTCTCATCTTTTTTTGGACCGAATATTCTTCGTAACACCTTATTTTCGAATACCTGAAGACGTTTTTCACCCTTCAGCTATAGTGGCCAAGTTTCATGTCCATAGAGAAGAGATGGAAGGATAATTGTTTTATAAATTCTGATTATTAGATTTCGGGACAAAAGACGCGAGCTTAGTAATATCGAGACCGAATAATAACAAGCATTTCCCGCCTTTAGTCGCGCCTTTATTTCCTCTTGAATTTCGTTTTTCCAGTTACCATTGACCCTAAGTACTTCAACATCTCCACATGTTCGAACTTATTTCCTTCTACAACAATATCTCCAAAATTTCGCCCTTTCCTTCTACTGACCATATTCTTAGTCTTATCCGAATTTACTTCCAGCCCTATTTCCTTAGCAGCATTCATTAATAAGTGTAGATAGATAAGAGATATTAGGCAGCATCTTCGATGAAACCTCCCAGGTGGCTATACTTTTTCCAACATTTTCGACAAATATCGATATATTACAACCCATTTACACAAAACCTCGACAAATTATATACCTTAACCTTCCTCGTGAATAGCCCAGTCTAATGGTGAAAACCACTTGAAAATCCGTGGAATAGTTATTGAGTTTACCTCAAACCGACAGACAGGTGCGCCCGAGGACTTTTATAATATGTATAGATTGAACAAATATATCTTGAATATTAAAAAAAAAATTTGTATGAAATGATCCGAAATTCCGTCAGGAAAGGTAAGAGGAATGGAGTTAAAAAACTTTTTTCTTTCCACTCCTCTTGGTCCATATTTCTCGAAACGTTTTCGAAAACTTCCTATTTTTTCTGTCATTTCGGAGAATTTATTTATCTTTTTTTTTTTTTTATCATAAGGGGTTTCCTCATCAGTTTCCTCGTTCTGATATTTCAAAAATATTTTTCTATATTCACGTTTACATAGTAAATTATTAGGGAAGTGTACTCTTTTATAAAAATATTTTTTACTGTTTGTCGGTCTATCCATGTTTCTCTTTTCTCTTTACCATTCCTAACCGAATGTTTGCTGGAAAAACAACA
Source organism: Troilus luridus (assembly GCA_964056705.1). Lineage (NCBI taxonomy): Eukaryota > Metazoa > Arthropoda > Insecta > Hemiptera > Pentatomidae > Troilus > Troilus luridus. The sequence goes on along the minus strand of OZ057413.1, from coordinate 10,483,531 downwards.
GTGCGTTTGTAATTTTTCATTTATCCGGCTTGTGTTAGGTAACAAAAACACCGTACGGGGAGATTTGCATAGCGGTTGGTTATTCCGACTGTACAAATGGCGGAATGATTTATAAGACTTATAAATATTAAAACAAGAGGATTGGTACTGGAAACGTTTGCCCGATTAAAGCTTGATGCGATTATGATTAACTCTGGAATCGATAAGTTAGAATCGATCTCATCAATGTTAAACCGATTGTAAATAACATAGCATTGAGGCCGTTCGCGGTAGTATTGAATTCGAAAAGTACTCTCGCATTCAACAACGGAATGCAATAGTGGAGCGGTTAGATTGTCTGGAGTGAAGGTGATTTCGAAGGAACCATAGATGACTGTTCAACTTTAATGTTGAAAAACATTTTAATTATTTACATTAATAAAAAAAAAATGAAAATCAAGGGGTATAAATAGGGTTCCAGTTACTTCTTTTACTGTCTGATAAGGAACTAGTTGAAAATTAACTGTTTTTAATTATGTGATAAACCACTTTTTAGGTACACCAGTCACTTTTACTGGTTGAAAAGTAACTGGTAAAAAGTCACCGTTTTTTAATTATTATTTAATGATCATCTGGAATTTTTACTTAGTTACCTCAATTATTTCAATTTAATTTATTTTTTGTTCACTTTTTAAATACTCTATGATTTGCATTATTATGTAGCCTTCTGGCCAGATATATATTATTTTTTTTTTCTTTTCATGTTTGTTATTCTAAAGGAACTTACTTAATCCCAGAATAAAGTTTCTATTCTGTTCGATTACTTTTACTGGCTGCAAGGTGACTTGTTAAAAATGAAATATTTTTAATTATTTATAAATCATCTATTGATAACACAAAAAAAACTATGGAAATTAAGTCGATATAAACAAGGGTCCAATTACTTTTACTGGTTGATAAGTGACCGTTTTTAATTATTTAATTCCTTACTTTGTAATGAACAAAGTAATCCATAATGACCTTAATGTCCCATTTGTTGCTGATTTGGCCCGAATCCAATCTTTTCATGACAAACTTCATTCCCACTCAAACCCACTAGTTTCAAACCAAGCAACCTATTCAATTCCTGATAATCCTCCGAGAGATCTGAAAAGAAGATGGCCTCTTATCTTCTAAGTTAAATGTGGTATTTGAGTACCACCACTGGGTAGTTTCTCTACTTGTCTTTTCATGCCAATGTATAATTTCATAATATTTACATGATGTTTTCTGCTATACAGTTGTAAATTTCATTAAATAACTTTTTTTTTTAAAATATAATGTATCTACTTAAAAAACAAAATTAGCTGCGTCTTATGTACTAATATTTCGATTTTAGGACTGTTATTTAATATAGAGAATGGAGTGAAATAAGATTATGAATTTTTTCTTATAAACTATATTATAATTTTTTTATCCATAAGACAAACCTAAAATAAAAGTAAAAAAAAAAATTATTATTTTATTTAACGGAAAATATTTCAAAACAATACTAAGTGGATACTCGAATTTTAAGAGGCTTACTATAGGGCTACAAATTAAGTGGTAAACGGAACTTTTGTACGCACAAGAAAATTTTAAAACATTATATTTCTTAGTAGAAATGGTTATGTTAGTGGAGATTTTTTTATAAGACTTAAAGAGGAATCCATAAAGTTGGAATATTACATAATATCTCGAGAAACCTTATTTAAAAAAAATAATAAAAAGAATCTAACAGGAATAAAAGGATATTATACAAAAGGATCCAATTAAAGCTTTACAAAAGGATATTTCGCTTTCCCTTTGTCGAAAGAGAAGCCTCAGTAATCCTAAGTAATACAGGGACTTGGTTCAACTATAATTTATTTTTTGTTTTACGAGTTATCCTTAATTTTGTATAATCCTGATGAATTACATGGAGATTTTTTGTCTATCATCTTATATTTCTCAAATTAATATTGAAATATAACCCCTACCGAATATTATTGTGTATAGCTTTATGATAAGTTACTAAGACTGGCGTGTCATAGTTAGTTTTAAACCTGAAGCTGTACAACATCGAACCATGAATGGTCTTTGTTATTGTTTTAAAAGAAACCTTTCTACAGGAAGGTTTTTGTTATTATTTCATTTACTAAAAAGAAATGGAATAATATAAAAACATTGAATTTATGTAGCTTAGCTGGAATTTTGTATTCTGTATTTTATATGTAATAAATAAATATATGAACATTGGTCTTCCTTTCTGTTTCAGTTGAAGTCCAATTTGAATTTTTAAATGGAGTTGCTAATATTACAGACATACGAGGGCGGGTCAATAAGTCCGTGACTTTTTGAATTTCCCGCCTCTTAATTGAAATGGCAACACTGCTCCTGTCAACAGGCAACTGTCAGTTGAATCCTGTCTAAATTTGAACAAGCTGCGTCATTTAGTTTGGGTTTGGCAGCCGTTGATAGCAGGCTACCGCGTGTTGTGATAAGAAAATGGAAAAAAGTGAATTTCGTGTGCTCATTAAACATTATTTTTTGCGGAAAAAAAACATCACTCAAACTAAGGCCAAGCTTGATAAATATTATGGGGACTCTGCACCATCCATTTCCTTGGTAAAGAAGTGGTTTGCTGAATTTCGATGTGGCCATACAAGCACGGAAGATCCCGAACATTCTGGACGCCCAGTTTGGGTTTCTACACCCGAAACGATTGAAAAAATTCACGATATCGTTTTAGCCGATCGAAGATTGAAAGTGAGAGAGATTGTGGAAGCCATAGGCATCTCACATGGCTGTGTGGTTTCAATTTGAATGATCACTTGGGGATGAGAAAGCTTTCCGCAAGATGGGTGATGCGTTTGCTCAAAACTGACCACAAACGCAACCGTGTGACAATTTCGCAGGAATGTTTGGCGTTGTTCAACCGCAATATGGACGAGTTTTTGCGCCGTTTCGTAACGAAACGTGGATCCACAACAACACACCAGAGACCAAACATCAGTCAAAACAGTGGGTTTATCAGGGTGAATCGGCGCCAAAGAAGGCATAGGTGAAAGGTGGGTTTGTCATCCAATAAAGTCATGGCAAACGATTTTTGGGATTCACGCGGTATAATCCACATTGACTACCTTCAAAAGGGGAAAACAACCAACTTGTTGGGTTGATTCAATGAGGAATTGAAAAAAAAAGACCGCCTTTGGCCAAGAAAAAAGTTCTTTTCCACCAGGGCAATGCAAGGGTGCACACTTGTGCAGTTTCCATGGCAAAAATCCACGAATTAGGCTACGAATTGCTCCATCATCCGCCTTAACTCCAGGTTTAGCCCAGAGTCACTATTTCTTGTTCCCAAACTTGATGAAATGGCTCGGCGGAAAGAGATTTGACTCCAACGACGAAGTCCTCTCACAAACAAATGCATATTTTGATGACCTCGACAAATCATATTTTTCGGAAGGGATAAAAAAAATGGAGAAACGTTGGACTAAGTGTATAGAACCCTAAGGAGCCTACGTTGAAAAATAAAATAGCTTTTGATACAAAAACCTGTGTTTCATTCAAATAGTCACGGACTTATTGACACACCCTCGTACTTCGGTGGAATATAATTTCGGAAATATTAGGATTAAAAATCTCAAAAGAAACCATAATTATTACAGAAATGCTGGAATTGTCAACAACAAAAATTATTGAAATTTTACTTATAGTGTTATAACCAAAACATAAGTAACAAATTAAATTATACCATTAGCAGTGTATATCTTATGTAAGTCGATTTTTATCGGAAATGAGTTAATTGTTTGAGGGAAGCCGAATCGTGTTATTTTCGTTGTAGATAATGGAGAACACCATTTCTAGCCCAAAACTGCAAGAACGACTCGATTCAGCTTCTCTCAATACAGTAATTCCACTCTGGACATAATTCGACGTACAATGTATCGAATAATTAATATTCGTATATAAAACCAGACTAATATTAATAATTTAAATTTAAAAAATTGAAATTAAAATAATTCAGACTATAATTGATTTAAATATTTTTATTTTATGTATTATATATTTTTGTTTTGAAGAGAAAAGGTTTGTCTTGGCCGGGATTCGAACCCGGGTCGTCGCATCTCTAGCGCGGTGCTCTAATATAGGCGAGACCACGGGGATATAGGATCGGTGAAGAGAATGGATTTGTCTGGCTTTGTTACGAGCCCTGGTAGCTCTGATGGTTAGAGCACCGCTCTAGAGATGCGGACGACCCGGGTTCGAATCCCGGCCAAGACAAAACTTTTCTTTTCAAAATAAAAATAATCACCACCAAAAAGAACAATAAATCAAAAATATAATTGATTTAGAAATTTAAAGAAGAACAAAGTTATTCCAAAGTTTTGATTCTTCACTTCTGTCGGGAGTCCTCATGACTGGATTTTTAATATTTTCTTTATTAGCTTTATATTTAGCTATCAAAATCGTAACTTTTTTTATTCTAATTTTTACCTTACAATATATATTTTATTGGTATATTTTAAAGAATTATTTAAACTGTAACCTATTAATCGATTAGTGAAATAAATTTAAATTCCGATCCTTAATTGAAAATGAATCACAGAGGAATTTCAAATAAAACGTAGCGAATAAAATTTCAGTCTCATGTAATCCGCTTATACTAGAGAGAAAGGTGAGAGTGGGGGTAGAGAGGGAAGTGGTGGGGGGAAGAAGGCGCATCCCTATTGGCTGAAAGGCTAAGGGGGGTGGGCGGTCCTCTTTGATATGATAATCGTCGCCATGGCAGCCGTCCACTACCTGCCCCTCTAATGAGGGCCTTCTTTCACTTCCCCGGCTTAACTTTGTCTCTTATAATTGACGCAAACTTTTCTTTGATCCTCTGCCAGAACAGATTGGATTGAAACATGTCCAATATGTCCGCTTCGGTAGAGAAATTGAGTATTAAACTAAGTATGAGTCCTTTAAAGTTACCTCTTCTGGTATGGATGGTATTTTTTTATTTTTTATTTAATTGTTGATATTTTTTTTTAAATATTAAACTTCTAAATACACTAATGACTATGTGTGTATTATAGTATTCATTATAACTTCATAAAACCGATGTAAAAGTATATTAAAAAAAAAAAGGCATCTCTTTCGCAGATTGTCGCTTTAAGTTGAATCACAAGTTTTAACTTTTCATACATTTCCTTTCTAATATTCTAAAAAATAAAAATAATTGTAATTTTTTTAAAAATAAATTTATTTAATGAAACTTACAACTTTATTAAAATAACACAAGTAAATATACTGGTTGGTACAAATTAGCATGAAGACAAGTAGAGAAACTACCCAGTGGCAGTACTCAAATAATAAGTTTAACTTAGAAGGTCACGAGGCCATCTTCTCTTCAGAAGCCTCGGATGATTATCAGGAATTGGAGATGTTGCGAGGTTTGAAACTAGTGGGTTTGAATAGAAATAAAGATTGTCACGAAAATATTGATATCGGATTCGGGCCAAATCAGCAATAAATGGGACATTAAGGTCATTTTGGATTACTTTCTTCGTATAAAACTAAGGAGCATTGAGGGTTTTACGGAGGATTTTGGATTGTAAGGATTGAATACGAGAGGAATTCGATGGTTTAGTGGATCCCCAAAGCTCTATTCCTTAAGTCCAGATGGGTTGCCATGTATATGAGTCTATTGTAATTAATCGAGAGCTTAGAGCGTTTGTCTAGTTAATGTTGTAGTAGCCAGAAACGGTGAGCTGTTTCTTGTCCTTTCAGTCTAGTATGAGGATTCCAAGTTAATCTTTTATCAAGGTGAAGTCCTAAGTACCGGACTTGTTCTACAGGAATCAGAGGGATGTTATTAAACGGTACAGGAGGACAGGAAATCATTGGTTAACGACGAAGGGTAAAGGTGATTTGACGGGATTTGTGAGAATTCATTTTAATCCTCCAGTTTTGACACCATTTTTCAAGGTCAGTGATATGGGTTTGAAGAGAATGAGATGCTATAGCTGGATCGGTGTTGACTGATAACATACGTGTCATCCGCATACGTGGTAAGGATAGTATTAGGATGGGTTGGGATGTCAGCTGTTTAAACTCTGTAGAGGATTGTGCCGAAATTGTGATTTTTAACATGAAAAAAGGTGTTTAATTATGGTTAATGTGTATATTGCGGTGATCATTTTATCAAGATAAACCTTTGATGATATAACCTATTCAGTATATATAAGTCGGTTCTTTTATCTATATAGTTACTATATAAAGTCAGTAATAAACATATTTTTATTTTCGAGGATATTAAAAATGAAACGAATAAAAATTTAAAACTTGTTTATATTTTATTTAAATATTGTTATTTTGAAGAGAAAAGATTTATCCTGGGCTGGGATTCGAACCCGCGTCTCCCACGTATCCGTGGGATCCCAACGATCTCACATCCCCGTGCGGTGAAGAGAATGGATTTGTCTGACCGAGGTACGAGCCAGGTTAGCTTAGGTGGCAGAACACCACGGCGGATACTTGGGAGACCCGGGTTCGAACCCCGGCCCTGGCAATTCTTTTCTCTTCAAAATAAAAATATTTAAAAATTATAACAATTAATAAAAAAAAAAAGTAAAAGATATAACAAATATAACAATTAATTTATAATAAATATAACAATTAATAAAAAAATGAAATAAAATATATTTTATTTATTGTGGATGGGTGAGTACCAGGAGGGTCTGTAGATTCCAGAGAACTACAGATGGCTGTTTTAAGAGAATCCGGTCAGCTCAGTATGTAGATTGTTGTCACATATTTTATTTATTTGTTTTTACTAACCTCAGTTTTGCGTGACCTAGGACAAGTCCCCTCCTTGCTGAACCGTTGTCCATGAGTTCAGTCTCTACCATGTATTGAACCCCAGACCCCAGTTGTAGTGGTGCAGGAAGTGAGGGAAGCTCAGTTTAATGCCAGGATAATGTAACAAGCATGCATTGCTTTACAAAATGAAAAATATTATCTATCCATCTATATTTTTACTATGAGGCCATTCGGCAGTAAATCGGTCTGTGAATGAGAGTCTAATATCTAATTAGCGAAGTCCTGTCATTCTCGTAATCTTTGGATTGAAATGGAGTTATTGTTTAATTATTATTACAACTCCATTTCAAGCCAAGAACTTCGAGAACGACACGGTTCCGTTTCCCTCAATACAATTAACTCTCTCAGGACAAAAATTCGACTTGGCCACTTATTCACCGGGGGTGGATAATAATTCGTCGGGTTATTCTATAAAAAAATAAATAAAAAACCTGTACCACTACAAAGCGTGAAGGGTCTGGGTTCAGTACATGGTAGAGAAATTTCTGTTTCATGGACAACGGTTGTGCATGGAGGTCATTTGTCCTATATCAAGCTCAACCACCAGATATTCCCCCCTTATTTTGGGTACCCACTTTAAAGATGCTGGGTTAGCCCCAGGAGGGTCCTAGATCCTGTTTGATCCATGTCCGGCTGCAAATAGACTAAATAAAAGTCATTCCTGCAGTGGGATTTGATCCAGAATTTTCGGTATGGCAACTCAGTGCTCTACCACTGAGCCACTCCGCTCCTCCGGTGCTCAATGCTGTTACTTTTTTATTTTAAAAAAAATTAATCCAATATTTAATTTTTTTTAGTTTCTTAATGCATAGGTATTATTCCTCTGTTTCATGGTATAAAATGTAAGCACGAAAGGATTTCACTACAACCTCTAAATATCGAAAATGGTAACAAATTTCAAATTTTTCGTCCTCTGACTAATTTATCCACGATACTGGCATAAAATAATTATGGAAGACATTATTCAGAGAAATAGATAAATTTATTTATGGATTAAAAATTATGATTTATGGATTAGTTTACATCATTTACTGTGACAAAAAATAATGAATTCATAAGTAAAATTCTAGAAGTAAGGAAGAAAATAGTTGGGGGTGCAGTCATATAAAAACACTATTTAGTGTTTTTATTTGACTGCACCCACAACTATTTTCTTTCTTACGTCTACTTTCCAGTCAACCATCCCCTCGCTTCTCATAAAATTCTAGAAATTGACATGACACGCTACTGACTGTAAACTAAGTTTTTACTGGATTGCAAATTAAATTATACGAAAGAATTAATGAAATATGTTCATGAGGATCATATTTATACAAACATTTTATAAATAGATTGTTAAAGAATGTTCATTGAGAGTAGGGATGGGTAGATACTGGATTTTTCTGTATCTGATACAAGTGATACTAATACTTTTCTGTATCAGATACTTTTACTTAATACTTTTGTAGTTGAATACAGATATCCCGACTCTTACTCTTCTAATACGCTACAGAGAAGCCTCTCTTGGGGCATCAGTTATTGCTATCATTTTTAAAGGAAAAAGAGTTATTCGCCGAAATAGTAACCTGCACAAGGCATCAAATGATTAAAATAATGTTTTTTAGTAGTTAATTATTTTTCGAAAGCTATGGAATTGAACAATAAAAAATACATTCATCTACCTAAATCTGAATCATTAAGTGTACCTCTAAAACATATGATTTGAATTAATAAACTGTAACCATTATAATTCTTTTGGTGCTATACCCCAGATGCTTATCATCATAAGAGATAATATAATAGCGTAAATCAGCCTTGTTTTTCTTCTTAATAGTTTATTTACATATATTAAATGTTAGTTTGTTTTTAATTTACTGTTAGGATTTCAAACAGTTGCATACAACTCCACAACATCTCCAGAAATGGAAACGTTGAAACCAGATATTACAATATCCCTTATTGAAATAAATCAGAGATTAATTAGTTATGACTTGTGATTATTTCAATGGCGATGGGCAGATCAAGGTTTATCTTTGACTTTAAGTATAAACAGATTTATTGGTCTTTTTGAAATATCTATATTGGTTCTTGTAAAGAATAATAGAAGGGGTATGGCTTCATTTCAATTTCCACGAGACCGGATTGGGGAAGGGAGAAGCCTTTTCCAAGCCGAGATCAAACGGATATCTAGGGCAGGATTTCTTTTATTCCTTTTTTTTTCTTTTCTTCATCTTTACTTTCTTATTCCTTGCTATACCTTATAGCTCTTATTCCTCGAACCTTTCCAAACGAAATTTATGATCATTTTATCCAAAACATTTTTTTAAAATTTTCATGATATAAGTATCGAACTTGATAGCTATTAAAAACGTTTCATTTATCATCTCCCTTCCTCATCTATAATAATAAGCATGTTGAATAAATAACATATCAGAAATGATAGAAACTATAAATATATGGACGATTCCATACTAACAGTGTTTATTACGTAAAGTCCTGATTGCTCTCAATTAGGGATGGGTAAGGCTGTGTCAATCTGATACTTTGTATCTGATACCAAAACGTAGTTGATACCAGTATTAGATACGGTCAGCTCCAGGAGTTAGTGGAAAAACCTGTTAGAAATTACATAATTTATCTATCACAGCCGGAGTTGAACCAGGGTCCTTCAGCATATCACTTCAGCGCTTTACCCACATAGCTACCTCACTCCAATTAAATAAATTTTTACCATAATTGATGAGGTTTAAAACAAACAATGAAATGATGAAGTTTAACAAACTTGTTTTATTTTTTTTATTTAATTATAAAAAATCAATTATTTATTTAAAGTGGCTGTTGTAGAGACTTATGAAACCTTATGACTTATTTACGGAATAGGCCAGATGGTCTTATGGAAGTAGAAACACCCTTTTACACCCGGATGAAAGATTTTTTTTAAATCCTTGTTAGTTTATTTAACAACTTTTATGCTGCTGTGGCTAATCGGACTTTGGTACAGTGGGAGCTTTAAATATTGACTACTCAGGTTTAATTAGGATAGGGATTTTTAACGAGTACCTGACATCGTAAAGGCTCGGGACCTCTGTTTAACGTCCTTTCCGAAGTACGGTATAACCAATAATTTTTTACTCCCTTTAAAACATCCTAGGTTCACCTGCCTGGTTACGAATCCACGATCTTGGACTTAGTATAAAATCCTTGTTATGCCTGTATGATGAGTGGTGCTGGTTAAATATCTCTATTCTATTTTAATCTGGATAGGCAAAATTTAGGACTTACCGCATCATCGTCCGATTAGTTATAATAGCATAAAGTGACTTTAAATCAGTAAACATTATTTTGAAATATAAAATATAAATGGCAGTAAAATTGATCTTGTCTTCTTTTTCCGATCAGCTGCTAAATATGGTATGTGTAGTTCGCGGGTTACCTTTGAAACTCTTTATTTTTTACCGCGCTGATTCAAAAACGATTTTCAATAGACTTATCTCGATGAAGACTTAATTATTTTATTAATCCTTTATAAAATTTTAATAATGGCTCCGAGATCTATAAGATATCCCACAGCGTGGCTCCGGCGGTCCGATTGAGAACTGGAGTCAATCCTCTTAGCCTGATAATGATCGCGGGACAGGAGGTCTCCTCTGGCAGTATTAGTAGCAGCTTAGGAGGATAACTTAGAACATCCACAAAAACCATTTAAGTAAATACGAAAAAAAAAATAATATAAGAAAAAACAAAACAAAAAACTGATAAGAATGTCGCGCCCTACCTGTTAAGACTTGTTAAAATTTAAAAAAGAGGTGATATTTCCATTGACAATGGTGTGTTCCTCCGGTGCCTAGCGGACTGAAAGATGTGGGGGAGATGTTATCGTGTTCCTAGGAGGATTTGCCTTGTCTACAATGGAACAACTGTCACTGCATATGGCTGACTACCAGGTTTAATCAAATGGGCTGAAGTAATTGCATGTTTCGATCTGTATAAACACATTCTGTACCAAAAAATCTAAAAACTTATTTCTTTTTTTACTTTTTATTTCTTTAAAAAAATTATATTTGCATTATATTTTGTTCTTTATTATTGAAACATAATTTAACGAATTTTTATTATCTAACTATTTTTGAAATAAATGTTTATACATTTTTTAATGATGTATTTTCATTTTGCTTTACATTGCACACTCGGTGTGCAATGATCTTATTTATGTGAATTCACTTACGAATTTGGTGATTTCCATTAGTAAACATGTTTTTTAATTAAAAATGAACAATATAAAGAAACAAAAAATTTCGTTCTTTGTGGCCGTGTTTGAAAAAAATCGTCGTCTCCAATTGGTTAACAGTCATTTGTTATAATTTTTACACCATTATGTTGTAATGAACAACCTTAAATTCAGTTTATTCAGGTGTTTTTTCCTCATTATTATTAATTCATGTTACTTGGTTTTTCTTAACTTCTTGCTTGGTTTTACAATTTTTCTGATATTGGAAGGTTTAAACTGAGATTCTTTCTTATTTACTTAATATAATATACAACTACACAAACTGAATTAATTGGATACTTCTTTACATTCTTCATTGGACTGTAACGATTTAGCAATTATAACAACTATTTTAGCAATTATAACAACTATTATAGCAATTATAACAAATTACTAAAACACATGCTACAAGTTTTCTTATTTCATTAGTAGGTGTAGGTTACATTATTACTCCTATATAACCTTCTTACTCATGAAGTATTTTATATATATATATATTGTAACGAGTATTCTTTTGTTTGCTAAATTCGTCCGTCAGGTGTCTCTATCTATCTGACCTCACTTAACTGAGGACCGTCATTCCATACGGATGTGTATAAGTGGGTTATATGGCCAAGTAATTGCCAAATTTAATTTTTTACCTTATCGTATCTTTGCGGCTCAGCGGTAAGCATCCTATTAATATTTGTAAATAAAAGTGTATATAATCTTTGTTTTTATTAATTAAGTATCTATGATTTTTAGTTGGTGGTGTTACGTTGATGTTACAATATATATTATGGTTATGTTTTTGGAGTTGGCATTATGTTACCGTTGATGTATAATATAAGAATACAACATTTTTCTTTGGACTTCTTTTTATTTAATCAATTTGGACCTTGGACCGAAAACCCCGCAACCTGGTCACAATATATATATATATATATATATATATATATATATATATATATATATATATATATATATAATCTCCGAAACTAATGGACCAATTTTAATGAAATTTCGCACAGAATATTTGTTTGCAAAATTATTTTTTGTTTTAACCTGCTGCATTTTTTATATGTTGTAAGGGCATGTCTTAGCAGTGCAAATCCAAATTTGCATCCGAAAAACGGATGGTAACACTTTTGGTGAACGAAAAAACGCGAAATTTTCGGAGTTATTTCAGTTTTTGGCCTCTATCTCCTAATCGATGCGTTTTTGAGGAAAAAAAACATATTTTTTAAGAAGATTAAATTTGCTACAATTTGAGCCCTACTGCAGCTCTGTATGTCTAATAGATTTTGAGTTCAGTCCCTATCATATAACAAATAACCGGAATCTTATCTACATATATAAAAATCTCCTGTCACGATGTTTGTCCGGGCTAATCTCCGAAATTACTAGACCGATTTTATTGATATTATTATAATTTAAAACAATATAACTATCCACAATTAAAAATAAACCATTGTATACCTCATTTATTTAACTAATGTTTATATTTTATCAGTTAAGAATTTGTATATTTTTTATTTATCATATACTATACTGAGATATAAGATGAATAAAATGTAAAATCCAAAATCTAATTGGTTCGTATTTTTCATTTACATTCAAATTTTAACGTGATATTTTTTAAAACTATTATAACAGCCACAGCAAGAATTTGTGTCAGCTGGTATATGTTTATCAGAATTCCTTACTGAATTCTCAGTAGTCGGTCTTCTCTTTTCGAATATTTATGTTATTTTTTTATAAGTATATTGTTATAACATTAATATAATTTTCCATATATTTAAAATGGAGGAATAGTTTTAGGAAAGCTAACAACAGTAGATCCACCTTTTGATAGGTTACAACCCTCCTCGTTGTCATGGCAACATCACCCCCCCTGTCCATTCCGCAATCTCCCGATATCGTGAGCCATTTTGGCATTATGCATTCCTTCATTTCTATATCTCCATATCCTAATAGCTTTATTAAAGAGGTTAAAATGGTATCAATCCCGCAGGTTGTCGCTTCGAGTTAAGTCACTTGTTTTAACGTGAGTTTTTGTATGAAAAGAGTGTAACTATGGTAAATGTGTAAATATTGATTTAATAAAGAAATGAACTTTTCTACAAAGTTTTAACATACAATGACGTAGCATAACATAGTATATGTTTGTTAGGGGTTTGATATTACAAAGTGCTTTAATCTTATTTGTAAACAAGATTAAAACACCATTCTTATAAACTATATATTATTTGTTTTAATAAAACAAATTTAAAATTAAGAAAAAACATTCCATTATTTCCTTTAATGAAAAATACTCAATTTCTCAAAACAATACTCAGTTGTTAAACATATTTTAATAGGCTCACAGATATTTTAAAATATGCCACAGTTTTTTTTTTAATTTTAGTGGATTGCATCGATTTAAAAACTAAAACAAGCTACAACTTATTCCAAAGTTTGATTTTAGGACTGATATTTCAACACAAGTCCAGTAGAACCGGATTAAGACATTTTTCGGTATCTGTTCCGCAAGTTGTCGCTTCGAGTTAAGTAACAAGTTTTAACTATTCGTTTATTTTTTTATATTTACCAAATATACAACTTATCGTGAGCTTTATAATGGAAAATACAATGTAACAATGGATAATGAATAGATTACGGTAATAATTTTATCAAGAAATAAAAGTTTCAACTAACATTTCGAAGTAAAGCTGATCTATTTTTGTTAAAACGTTCATTTATAGATGAACTATATGGGTACTAGATTGAGAGGAAAATTGTTGACTGGAAGATCTAATGTGGGATGTAGATAGTCTGGGGGTGCAGTCAAAAAACACAAAATAAGACAAACTTATTTATTATAAGTGCCGACGTTTCGACCTACGTTCTAGGCCATCTTCAGGGTCGACTTTGAGTAGCTCCAATCCAAAATGGCCTGAAGATGGCCTAAAACGTAGGTCGAAAGGTCGGCACTAATAATAAAAAAGTTTGCCTTATTTAGTGGATTTTTTTTACTGCACCCCCAAACTATCTATACCCCACATCTATGTGTACTAGAGATCAGTTCTAGATGACCTACTTCCCACAACTATCTACTTCCCACAACTGCATTCTCTTTTCCATATTAAAGCTCATGATAACTTGTATTTTTGGAAAATATAATAAGGGAAAGGAATGAAAAGTTAAAACTTGTAACTCAACTCGAAGCGACAACCTGCGGAATTATTACCCATTTTTCTACTACATATAGTTTTTTTCGTATAAAAACTAAAATTTAGAAAAACATTTCATTATTTAATATTATACATTCAAAATACTCAGTATCTCAAAATAATACTAAATGAGTTCTCATATTTTAATAGGCTCACTAAGGGGTTACGAAATAATTACCAAACTGAACTTGGATATCTAGATTAATATCGGAGCACATCTACCAAACTTTCAAGTATCTATTGTAGCACAATTAAATGAACAGTTGTATGATTTGTAAAACAGAGGTTGGTCCGCCGTTGGGGGGTCAGTGGTTCGTAACTATTTACATGATCATTTAAAATAATTGAATATTTCTTTGCAAAAAAAAAACAAAGTATGATCAATTGAAAATGTGTTTTCACTTCGAGTCCTGGTCCTGGTCATCTTTTCTTTTCAAATAAAATATTTAAAAATATTAAGAAAATGAATTTTATTTCGTTATATTTTCGGAGATAGCATTGTATGTAATATTGATTTTTATTAATTGTTTTTTGATGCTGATAATTTTAAAATATTTTTGTTTTGAAGAGAAAAGATTTGTCCTGGCTGGGATTCGAACCCGGGTCGCCTCCATCTCCGGTGTAGTGCTCTAAACCACTGAGCTACTAAGGGTCGTATCCAAGTCAGACAAATCCGTTCTCTACGGCGATCCTATATTCCCGTGTTCTCGCAATTTTTGCGATGTATACACGGGGAAGAATCCCGGCCAGGACAAATACTTTCTCTTCAAAACCAAAAAATTTAAAAATTATCACCATCAAAATAACAATTAACAAAAATATATTATAAATAATATATTGACGTAAAGACAACAAGATCCTTATTAATGTAATGTTCAATGAATATTCTACCCCGTGAAGAATCGGTGAAGAGAACGGATTTGTCTGACTTGGTTACGACCCCTGGTAGCTCATTGGTTTAGAGCACTGCAATGCAGACGAAATGCAGACGACCCGGGTTGGATTCCCGGCCAGGACAAAACTTTTCTCTTCAAAACAAAAATATATGTTATATTGAGTTTGAGAACAATACTTTCTGAGAGATTCATATTTAGAGAGAATATATTTGAAGGAAATATACTAAGGTTTCGAAATAAAGACAAAAGCCGAGAAGACAAATGGTCTATAAAGTAATGGAAATACAAAAAGAAAAAAAAATGAATTCAATCTCGCTATATTGCCTTAAGCGAGAAACACGTAAGTTCTACCCTCTTCGCTTCCTACAGGGGAGACATATTAAATTCTGGCTTTCTCAGATATATGCATGATATTGATTCGCAAAGACTTTTCCCTCTTTCGATTGGGCCTACGCTACCTTCACCCAATCTTGAATATCAACTTGTCTCTGAATTTTTTATTTTTTTTTTCTTCATATCATTCACTTTATGATACCTGTTGTTTCTTACGGCGTTATTTCACGGAAAACAAGAAAAATGACAAAAACATAATCTGAAGACATATAAATTTGTTTATATACATGGTGCTGTTTGTACTTGTACAGGGTGTGGCGGCATAACTCCATTTTTTAAAATCCCTGCCATTCTGTCGGTTAATGATGTAGTGGAGCACTAGTGGTCTTATTCCAGAGGCAGGACCATAATGTTTTGTCCAACACAGTTCAGTCGCCATCATGGCTGATTTGAGGGAACAATTCCCCCAGTGCCTCATCCCATTAAGGAGCGACTTAGAGTGGATTATATATATATTCATATAAAACTGCTGTTCCATAAAAATTGATTACTTATTCGTTGATCATAGCTTTTGCAATATAAACAATCTATGATATATTGCGAAATAACTGATTGATGATAAACTGATCAGTTTTTTAGAACTTATAAGTACACCTATCCATTACAACTTACACATGTCATCTATATATATTTATTTTAGTCTGCTATTTAATATTTTTACTAAAAGCTCATTTTTTCACTGTCAGGTCATGAATATGAGACTAACCTAGTCTCGAAACGTCGCCTTAAGAGGTTGAAAGAAACTGACTGAAACTCAAGAACCTAAACATCATATATATAGATATATTTTTTAAATTTTTTTTACCATGGGCCACCTGTGGACTATAACAACCTACAAAGGCCATGATCGCGGATTCGCAGCCTGGCAGGTGGCACTAAGATCTTCTAAAAATCTTACCGAATTCTCAGTAGTCGGTGAAGCTGTCTTCTCTTTTCGAATATTTATGTTATCTTTTTATCCTTGCACCAACATCTATACCTTCGCTGACGATACAGCCATTATTTCTTCTCACAGAGACCCAAACCTAGCATCTATAGCTCTTCAAAATCATTTATTTGATTTAGAAAAGTGGTTCTATAAATGGCAAATCAGAATAAACGCCTCAAAATTGAGCCATGTAACCTTCTCTCTACGGAAAGCTTCGTGTCCACCAGTCAAAATTGACAACGACGAAGTACCTTACAAAAATTATGTACGTTATCTCGGACTATACTTGGACAAAAGACTTACATGGAACGTACATGCAAAATTAAAAAGACAAGAACTGACTAGACGGTACAAACAACTATCACATCTACTGGACTACAGATCTCCACTTGACTTACGGAACAAACGACCTATCTATAATAGTATACTAAAACCTATTGGACATATGGAGCAGAACTTTGGGGTTCAGCAAAAAAAGTTCACATACACAAGATACAAACAACACGGTCCAAAATTCTCAGAAAAATTGTTAATGCACCATGGTATATTTCGAATCACACCATGCACAACGACATGAACATTCCCACTATAAAATCATATTTTCATACCAAATACATGACATTCCTCTCATCGACACAATATCACCCAAACCCACTCGTTCTTCCGCTTTCCTACTCCCTGTTACCTGGACTTGATAGAAAAAGGTTAAAAAGACATTGGCCAAGAGACTTACTCACCTATTGATTTTTACCCCATCATCATATAGTTTTATGATCATAGAAGAGCAAAGTGAAAAAACATTAGGATCAAGTTTGCTGAATGCGCAATTGCGCAGGTGCAAATGAAAATTAAATAATAAATAAATCTTTTTATAAGTATATTGTTATAACATAAATATAATTTAAAATGGAGGAATAGTTTTAGCAAAGCTTTTGACAGGTTACAACCCTTTTCGTTGTCATGGCAACATCACCCCCCTGTCCATTCCGCAATCTCCCGATATCGCGAGCCATTTTAGCATTATGCTTACCTTCACCTAGTAGACCGTTCTCCCAATTTGTCCTCTTGTGATTTTTTGCTAAGGGTTTTCTGAAATCCTATGTTTATGTGAACCATCAAAGAATCCTACAATATTTGTAGACCAACATCCAGGGAGAGATTTCCAAGTGGCATAATTGCCAGAAATCGGTTTACTCAGTGTGTGGATAATGTAGGACGTCACCTTATTATAAACATATAAAAATGTTCTGATTTTTAAAATGTTACTGCAACCCACTGTATATGGCTAATGCCAGACCATTTTAAAAAATATTCAGCTATTCATTTAATATGAGTGGAAAATAGTTGACTGGATAATTCAAATGATGGATTGAATTGGTCTGGGGGTGCAGTAAATGATAACACAAAAAATATATGACTTCAGTTGACAGTGTTAGTGTTGTGACAAGTCTCCACATCATCTATTTGCCCTGAAGATGGCCTACACCGTAGGCCGAAAAGTTGGCACGATTGAAAAATAAGTTTTGCTTATTTTTTGTGTTATTATTGACTGCACTCCCTGACCAATTCAATCCATCATTATTCATTTAATTGTACTACAGTTGGTACTTAACGTTTTAATAGGTACATTAATATTATTCTAGAAATTGATAGAAATACTATGATTGAGAAGAAAATTGTTGACTGGAAGTTCTAATGTGGGAGATAGATAGTCTGGGGGTGCAGTCAAAAAAACCCTAAATAAAACAAACTTATTTATTATAAGTGCCGACGTTTCGACCTAAGTTGTAGGCCATCTTCAGGACTGACGGAAGGCTGGAGGTACTGCCATCACAACGTTGGTCGAAACGTCGGCACTTATAATAAATAAGTTTGTCTTATTTAGTGTTTTTTTTACTGCAACCCCATGCTATATATATCCCACGCAGAAGATGTACTATGTATACTTCATGTAAGCTCCTTCAAAAGAACAGCTTCAAGCCTTCAATTGTAATTGTATTGGTTGAAGCTTTTTAATTCAGGAACGACATATCTGATTCCATTTCCAGCATGTTTTTTTTAACAATTCTAATTATTTTTTATTTTAATAAGTCTGCAAACAAAAAAATAAAATATTAAATAAAGCCTATAATTAAAAATATTGTGTTGTATCATGTTTGAACTTTTGCGGTAATAATAACATAAGTTAAAATAAAAAGGCATTTAAAAATGTTCTTAATGGTTAATAAAATAATTTCAATACCATCTTTCGAATAAGAATGCTTTGCTTTACCAATACCCAAATTTTCGGTTTTTAAACTCATCTGGTTTCTATTTTGACAAGATATGGTACCTTCAGATACCTCTATTGAAAAATTAGGTTTTTTGAGTTACATATTTCTTTTGAAGGAGCGATGTTTGGTCATCTAAATTATTGTAAATTAGTTTGAAACAAAAGATGCGAAGTTCAATCAAAATTCATTATTCATAAATACTTATATTTTTCAAAAATATCTACATTACGACGCCACTTAACACAAACAAATTACCAATATTTATACATATTATAAAACAAAGTCCTCAGCCGCGTTTGTTCGCGGTAAACTCAATAACTACTACACGGATTTTCATGCGGTTTTCACTAATAGATAGAGTGATTCACCAGGATGATTTAGGTATAAAATTTGTCGAGGTTTTGTTTAAATGGGTTGTAATATAACGATAATTGTCGGAAATGTTGGAAAAAGTATAGCCTCCTGGGAGGTTTCATCGATGACGCTGCCTAATGATTTGGTCATATAACGAAACAATGCACGGTGGAATATTCTTTTTTATAGATCTACAGAAAAGTCAGTGAGAGCATATATCTATCTTTTAATTAAAGCTTACTAAACCTATTTTATCTTCTAAAATGTTAATAACGTACAATGCGGTATTTGGAAAGCTATTTAGATTAGTACAGTATTAATCCTTATCAACTTATATACTTTAGTTACCTTAAACATTTCATGGGCATTATTAGAATATTTTATACCGTATAATTTAAATGAGTATCTTATGGGTTATCGCAAAAACATTAATATAAGTTTGTATATAAAAAACTTTTTTGCTTTATTTTTATGTTTATAATATCTATATAATAAAATACATTATACAGGCAAAACATGTGGGCATATGTCTTACTACCCGTGAAAAGCCGGGTCGCTAGTAAATAATAAAAATTGGAAAAGTTAATGAATTAAAATACAATAAATAAAAGTGAATAGATTAAAGAATAAGTAATCTAAAAAAAAATGAGGTTATAAAATCCTCGCAGCGAAGTTACCCTAGATAGCACAAAACACTAAACCTATTGCACAAAAATCCTTGTACCATTAACCCATGAAGAGCCTAGGCTTCAGTTCATGGTTGAGACTATACTGTTTTAGGACATTGGTTGTGCAAGGAGGTAATTTGTCCTAGATCACGATCAACTGCCAGGTTTTCCCCCCAATTATGGGTTAAATATGGATGTGGTAACTTTATGTAGGCAGTGTCAGATCCCAGAGGGTCTTAAGGTCCATATAAGGATTCTAACAGATTAAATTTTTCTGCTGTAGGCAGATTTCAATCCAGGGACTTCGGCACGGCAACTCAGGCTAACCCACTCCCTAAAAAATACTAGACCTATTCCAAAAAAAAAAATAACTGTAATTAAAATTGTTTTATTTTTTAAAATAAATAGTTATACGTATACTTACTTACTAGAATGACCAGACAAACCGCAGTCGGTCTTTGGCCTTGCTAATTAGTCTTGTCCTACCCATGTATTCCTCTCCAGTTAACCCCGTCGAGTTAGTCATATAGGATATCGTTAATATTATATTGAACATTTATAGAAATAAATAAAGGGTATCAGTTCCGCAGGTTGTCGCTTGGACTTTTCATTTGAATGAACATTCCCTTTTTTATTACGGCTCTGTTTCGGAAAACACATGCATTCGGTAATTATGATTACTAATATGAAATATCTCCATATGTTTGAGAAATTTAACATGTAACCTAATTATAATGCAGTTATAACTTTATAACAGTTGACCTGTACCACTACGACCCGTGAACGAGTCTGGGGGTTCAGTACGTGGTTGAGACTGCACTGTTTCATGGACAACGGATCTGCAAGGAGGTGACTTGTCCTGGGTCATGCTCAACCACCAGGTTTTTTCCCCCCCTTATTATGGGTACCCTATATTTATAATATTTTATAGAGACTGGGTGAGCCCCAGGAGGGTCCTAGATCCTAGATGATCTATCTCCGGCCGCAAACAGACTAAATAATAGTAACTGCCCGCAGCGGGATTTGAATCAGGACTTCCGGCATGGCAACTCAGTGCTCAACCACTGAGCCACCCCGCTCCTTAACTTAATAACAGTTATATCTTTTATTGATAACTGTTATAACCTTATAGAAAGAAAATAACATACGTTAGTATTTATGCATAATTTAAAACACAACAATATTCTTCAGGATCTCCTCAAATAAATCCCAGATTTCGTACCTCCTTCTCCAAATATATTCACACAGGTACGAATCTATCATCGTCCGGTGGGTACCGCATTCTCTCTTGTTCCTTCTCTTGAAAGATGACCCTAAAGATTCGATTCTTTGAGTATGAGCTCCCGAGGTTACTTCATTTCATGTCCCTTGGGACAGAGTCTTTTAAAATGTATAATTCCCTTATCTTGCGCATATTCTGATTTTAACTATTATCTATTATGATTCTTGATTTTTAACGACGGAGTAAATCATATATATTAGTAAACTACATGATTTTATCTTTTATTACATTTTTATTTCTATTATAGTCCAGGATCCATGCTCCATTTTTGCACTTGATTAGTATCAAGCTGAATCTTCGTGAATAGCTTCGTTTCGATGAGACGTCTAACGATTTCCTGTGCGAAAATTCTCGATTGTGGTAGCTAACAGAGGTAGCAAGGATAAAATATGTCGATTTGATGATTCTCAAAGATTGATTACTAACTGGGTTTTTTTTTTTTGTTTAACCTCAAGATAATTATCTAAATTATTTGAAAAAATATTTGTCCTACAAAATGTATGGTTTGATCAAAGAGGGAGAGGACTCTTTCCAACGTGTATCGATAACGAGGTCGTCAAAAATTATTACTAACCAGCTGTTTTTGTTTTTTTTTACTTCTTCTTTTTTGACTTCGTTATCGATACATATTGGAAGAAGGGGACTCTTTGATCAAACCATACATTTTGTAGGACAAATATTTTTTCAAATAATTTAGATAATTATCTTGAGGTTAAACAAAAAAAAACCCAGTTAGTAATCAATCTTTGAGAATCATCAAATCGACATATTTTATCATTGCTACCTCTGTTAGCTACCACAATCGAGAATTTTCGCACAGGAAATTGTTGGGCGTCTCATCGAAACGAAGCTATTCCCGAAGATTCACCTTGATAGTAATCAAGTGCAAAAATGGACCATGGATCCTGGACAAGGAGGTCTATCAACTCCGGTAGAGTTGTGTTGTGTTGGTAGAGTCCTGTCACGGTAAGACAGAGGACCCAGGTTCGAATCCCCGCCGGGGGTCTGTTTGCAGCGGGAGATGGATCATATAGGATCTAGGACCCTACTGGGGCCCACCCAGCCTCTATAAAATATTATAAAAATAGGGTACCCAAAATAAGGGGGAAAAATCTGGCGGTTGAGCGTGACCTAGGACAAGTCACCTCCTTGCAGAACCGTTTTCCATGAAACAGTGCAGTCTCTACCATGTATTGAACCCCAGACCCTTCATGGGTTGTAGTGGTACAGGTTTTTTTTTTTTTGGCAATTACCACTGATATACATCCGTACTCTACGACAGTCCACAGTAGAGTGAGGTCAGATAGGTAGAAAAACCTGACGGACGAATTTAGCGACAAAAAAAAAGAAACTCGTTACAAGCCATATCAGCATGGTTCAATCTGAAGGATTGAGATGGATTGAGGTGAAAATCACAAATTTTTTAAATAACAATCAAGCCTTTTTTAAATAACAATCAAGTTATTGGTTTATTTTTAATTCAAAAGGGGGGCCTTGGGCCATTTACTCTGGTTGAGACTATAATGTTTTAGGAAAACGGTTGTGCAGGGAGGTGATTTGGCTGGGGTGTGGGAACACTTTAAACAGTCTGTGTGAGTCACAAAAGGGTCTGTATGCCCCATAGGGTCCATCAGTGGTTGTTAACAGATTAAATAATTAACCACACCAAGATTCGTCGAACCTAAATAACAATTAATAATTATTTCAAAATAATAAAAGTAAAACTGTTTTTTATTTATTGTTTATTATTCCCCATCGCGTCATTCATTCAGAACACTTTTAATATAAATTATTTATAAATTTATAAAAATAAAAAAAGAATTATTTGAAATCCACCTGTTGCTTAGTAAATAATTATTTTTTAAATAACAATCATGACAGTTATTGGTTTATTTTTAATTCAAAAGGAAGAAGAACCAACAATTGTTATCAATATTTCTTCTCCCTCAATTAAAAAAACAAAAAAATAAAAAAACCCGGTGACCGTTTATGTAAAAAGTCAAGATAACAAAACATACCTCTGCGAACATTAAAAAAAAAATTGCTAAATGTCATATTCATGTGAAGTTTGAAACTTGATTGGAAAAAGTGATTTAAAAATAAATACGGTGTAATGAAGTCGAATCATTTTCCAGAGAGAGAGAGGGAAAAAAAATGAAAAATACAGTAGACGGAAAACAAAAGAAAAAATATTTAAAAAAAAAATTAAAAAAACAACAGAGGTAGGACAGAGAGCGGGTATGTGTCGCTTTGACTGCCGCCGCTACTTTGATTGGTTCCATCTGTAATTAGTAAACTGCAACAACCGATTAATTATTGGTCGTCTGTTGCATTGTTCCGAACACCAAATGCGCTCCAGGGGTAAAACGCATTTTTATTGCACCCTTTTGTGTTTCGACTTTTTTTTTTGCTTTTTTTATTTGCACTCCGGTATTTCGTATTCCAGCGGATATTATTGCTTGGCCTTAATTGAAAAGTTTCGGAAGCGATACGTTAATTGGCCGGTAAACCATGTGTGAGGGGCGTGTATCGAGATCTCGTTAATAGGAAAATTGGTTTTGACAGATGAAAAAAAAATCGATTCGTCTGTATCGAATCATATTGTGGATATATTGTTGTTTGTATATTTATTTACTGTCACTTTATGCTTCTATGGCTTATCGGACGATACTACAATGGGAGTGTTAAATAGTTTTCCTACTGTACATGGAGTTAGGATAGGGATCTTTAATGAGTACCTGACATCATAGAGGCTCGAGACCGCCTTTAAAAAACCCTAAAGCCACCTTCTAGTCAGTGCACCGGCCATCTTGGGCTGTTTTTTATGCTAACCAGTATATTACAGTCCCCACCCATGGTAAATCAGAGGTAAACTAGTTCAAGTTGACTCAAGTTAAATATTTCAGAGAGTATTATTAAGTATAGGCGATAAAGACTGCACTCAAAATTGACCATTAATGAAATAATCGAGAAAGTACAGCTTCAATGGTTCGGCCATGAGGATGGATGACGGCCGGACTGCGAAGAAAGGTGTGGTTAAACCGACAGGAAAAAAACCCGAGGAAGGCCGATAGAATTCTTCTCATATCGAAACATTATGCTTTCCTATGCATATATATATTTTTTTTCTTTTAATTACATTCTCTGTCCCAGTTAATGTTAATTTGGTTAGTAATTACTTGAAATAAAACAACAACCATAATTATTATAGTCCGACCTCTATAATATAAGTAAGATAGTATATAGCATATTGTCATTTCATTACAGTTTTTTATTTTTTATTATTTTATTTTTTTATTTACAGTTATATAATACAATATGTAAATCTTCCTTTTTTTAAATTAACACTGGTTTAAT
The DNA here is from genome assembly GCA_964056705.1 of Troilus luridus. Lineage (NCBI taxonomy): Eukaryota > Metazoa > Arthropoda > Insecta > Hemiptera > Pentatomidae > Troilus > Troilus luridus. The sequence goes on along the minus strand of OZ057413.1, from coordinate 10,459,097 downwards.
AAATAAATGAACGAAATTTAAGTTAGGACAAAATAGTGTTAATTGTAACAACAGAATAATAATCCTCTAAACAAATAATCCTCGATTCGCATTAATAAACCATAATTATAGCCTGGATTCCGAATTTTGACATATAAACTGCAGATAGAAAAAAAATGTTTAATTTTTCTATGCTGTCCATAGTGAGTACATTTTGCAATGATAATTCATCACCATCCTGAACAACATATTTTTGCAGAAATTGATTCTTTGTGTTAACAAAAAAATTACAGTGCAATGTTATATGTTTTAAACTATTGATTATGGTTTCCTAGCATCACTAACATTTTTCATCAGTTCTGAGAATATAGGTGTTGTTCCTATAAAATATTTTCAAGCATTCAGGATTTGAAATTCTTAATTGACTCACGGTTCTTAATTTTTCTATGTTTATCTTGAATTTTTAATAGCTTTAAGGTTCAGGGTTGGTGTAGGTACAAATAGTTCTGTAGATCCGATTGTAATTTGAGTTAAGAGCTCTATCAATATCCTTCGACAGTAAATGATATGTTACTTTTTCAAGAATAACATTTTTATTAGCTAATAACACATTGCAAATGCAATCTGTGAAATATCGGAAAGACCTTTCGATATTTTGAGAATATCGAAAGAGTACCATATGCGCCTTATATCGAAAGAATGTGGTTTCCTATGCATATATATTTATATCGAGAAAGGACAGCTTCTATGGTTCGGCCATGTAATGAGGATGGATGACTGCCGGAGAGCGATGAAAACTAGGGAGGTTAAACCGAAAGGAAAATAACCCGGGGAAGGCCGAGAGTGACCTGGAAGAATAAACTCCAAAATATTCTTAAAGGGATTGGATGGGCTGAAGCCAGGTGACAGAGACAGGTGGCGCTCCTTATGCAAAATCTCTACACCGCAAGATAGAAGATGTGTCTGTATAAGAAGAAGATTATTAAATATACTGAACACTTAAGAAAGTTGTTACAGAATGAGGATATACTCAACTTAAACTTCATCTTCTTTTCAGATGCTTCGGAAAAAAATCGGAACATGAGCAGCTGGTAGGTTTGAATCTAGTGAGTTTGAGTAGAAAAAATGTTTGTCTCGGAAAAAAAAAGCAACAAACGTGACAGTAAGGTCATTGCGAATGATTTTATTCGTATCTAAGAATGGACTCAATGATTTTATGTAGTGCAGGATTTTTTTTGGAAACTTGGAAACTTTGTTTGTCTAGTTAGTATTGAAGTATTGAAGCTGAAACGGCAAGGATTTTCTTGCTTTCTCAGTCTAGTATGAGGATTCCTAGATAAACGTTTCGCTACATTAGTATTACAAGGTTGTATGTTACAAAATTTAAAAATCAGAGATTTTGATACTAAATGATACTATTCGAAAACTATACATAGATATTCAAAACGTCAAAAAATCGCGACCGGGTCTCATCCAAAGACCAAAAATAAAAAGATACTCAGAATCTTTGATATAGTTTTTCTCATTTTCATATTTGTGTATCATACAACTTTGTAATAATAAGGTAGCGAATTGTCAATATCTAGTCATTAGTATCGTATCAGTTCTAAAAAAATCAGTGATATATTACGAAAGGAGACTGGAGTGCTGGAAGTCATCGGTTTACGACAGTTTTTTTTACCATTCTTTATAAATGGAAGGGCGCGGAGTGGCTCAGTATAGCGCTGGGCTGTTATTAGCCGGGATGGATCCTTCGGGATCTGGAAAACATCCTGGGGCTTACCCTGCCTATATAAAGTGGGTACCTGTAATAAGGGATGAAATCTGGCGGATGAGCGTAATCTAATTGCGCAACTGTTGTCTATGAAACTGAACCCAAGACCCTTCATGAGTTTTAGTGATACAAGGTTTTTTTTATTTTTTATTTCAATTCTACAAAAAAAAAAAAAGATAAAAACTTCTTTAATTAATTTCAAATGTTAATTTCGAAAGTTTACTTTCTTAAATTATTATTTTTTAAACATATAAAAATAAATTTGAATATAATAAAAGTATCCTTCTCAGGAAGAATCTCTTTAGGAAGCATCGTTCCTTGTTTTAGATTTGTTTACTCAGCTGAGTTAAAACTTGATCAAGTTAGGAAGTAAACAAATTAATTTATAGGAAGGAAAAAAAAATTATTTTTCTTCTCAGAAAAGAAACTTCGAAAGAAGAGGTGAAAAAGTAAGAGAAGGAAAGAGTTAGAAGAAGAAATTGGTAGAAAGATGATGTAGAGAGACAGGCGAGGTAGGGAGAATTACGAAGTCTAATATGAGGGTGTTACGGCCCCTAGCAGCTTTGTTTCTTGAAGCGGATGATTTTTATACCGTCACAGAGCTAATGAGTTCCTTCTTCTGGCTTTACGTTGTTGGATACACGTGCTGGTGTCAGTACGATCTCTGTCGGGGGAGTTTATTGTATTTTTATGCACAGGTTACCTATGTGTGATCCATTTGTAACGGATAACATACTTAGATATGGGCAAAGTAGGATGGAAATTCATCCAGCAAATAGATAAAATTAAAAATAAAATTGGAAAGGATATCTTATGCAGATAGACTAACTGAAAGAATCCTTGAATTCCTTAGAAGTAAAAGAAACTAAACCGAATCGATTTAAGGAAGAAGACAGGGACATGGGAGAACTTGGAGCTATACTTGGCAGAAAGAAAATCTCAGAAAAAGTGTGTGTGTCAGCTCCGACACGCGACTGGAGTTTAAATGTGTTGTGTCTTTTATGCGGATCCATGAAGTTTTTGGTATAATTGATTTTAAACAGCAACTCTCAACGAAGCATTTGCCCACATTTATGTTCTTGTTTTTGGATATTATTCATTCTTGGATGTCATCGGATTTATTCATATATATTTTAATTTTTCATTTCTTAAAAGTTATACGCAAGGGGTTCAATCACGGATGTGGCTGATAATAATCTTCACCGAGTCTGGGCCGCCTCCAGCATTCTCTGCCAGTCAGCTCTATCCAGTTTCTAGCATTAAGAAGGGTACGTGCATCCTCCGCTACAGCCTCCATCCACCTCACATTTGGCCTCCATACTCTCTGTGTGCCATGGATTCCCTCTGTGAGAATCTTCTTGGGAATCCGCGTGTCCTCCATGACCTGCCCATCGCAATCGGCCAAGTTTAATTGTTCTGACAACATTTGATGTCTTATAAAGGTCATATACCTCTCTATTGTATCGCCTTCTCCATATTCCTCCCACTTTTACTGGTCCGAAAATCTCCCTCAGGATTGTCCTCTCGAAGATTAGGATCCTTTTCTCATCTGCTTTTGTTAGACCACACACCTCTGAGCCATATGTGAGTACCGGTCGAATCAGTGTTTTGTATATGCCCAGAGAGGAACATGCTACCTAGTTGCTTCCTTAGGCTATAATAGCAGGATGTGGCTAATAGTTTATTTAATCTGTTAATAGCTAGGGGATAGACCCGGTGGGATCTGGAGAACCTCCTGGGAATCACTTAGCCTCTTTAATGTAAGTATCCTTAGTTGAGGGAAGACCTGACGGTTCAGCGTGATCTCGGACAAATAACCTTCCTGCCTAACCGTTGTATAGGTACACTAGTACAGGTTTTATAAGAGATTAATATACGATATTAAACAAGAAAGAAATTAATCTAACAGATATCCTCTCTAATTGAATTTTTTTTTAACTTTCTTTTTGAATTACTCTCTTTGATAAACACTTAGTTAAGATAAAGATAGTTATTATGCTAAAACTGGATAAGCAGAGTCCTTGTAGAGGGCGGGGAGTTATCGACGGACAGAGGCAGAAGACTGATCCAGTCTTGGAGCCCTAATTTTAATCAAGGAAGGAAAACAGAGGGTTAGAGAGGGCGCAGCTGAAACAACCCAGACCAGTCCCACGTTTTAGTACCGCCTCGCTACTTCACCATGAATAGCTAAGGCTATTTTTATCCACAAATCTTTTATCTCCCGCTCAATCCTTTCCTATCCGTCCAAATCCCTAGCCACCACAAATCGCACTGTTGATTTAACCCCTTTTTTTTTTTAAACCTAAAGAAATAAACTGCTGGAATTTAGCGATAGGTTTTATGTGGAACGAGAAAAATCCAGTATTTTCAGCTTAATTTACTTAATAATTTAAGGACACACATGAATGTTATTTTACATATTTTTAATAAACTAGAGCCAAAACTCAAAATGAAACATTAAATTTTATTATAATGCAAATGGAAAAAACCACAAGCAGAGCCTTATGTTTCAAATCTGGTGTAAAATACAAACACTTATACAAACAGTCGACGTTTCGCCCATTCAGGCATTATCAAGACACAATAAAAAGTAAGATCAATCACATCTCAAAACAGAAGTGCAATACATCCCAACGAATAATCGCTCAAAAAGGCTCATAATCCGGGACCGCACCTCCACCCCAAGACGTTCAACCCAAAACTGAAAAGCAGGTGATATGCAAACACATATATGCAAAAACCTTCCCGGCTGTTTGCATATCACCTGCTTTTCAGTTTTGGGTTGAACGTCTTGGGGTGGAGGTGCGGTCCCGGATTATGAGCCTTTTTGAGCGATTACACTGTTCTGCACGAAAATCCTCCTTCAAACCAAAACATGCTTTCTTACTGTTATCAGATGTGGTGAACACGAATTTGAAGTCAGATTTTGTCTATCACGCACAGTTTCCTGAGAAATTCTAGTTTTTTATCCAAAAAGGTGAGTTTTTTGTGGATTTGACGAATTTTTTTTCGGCATTAAAACATAGTGAAAAAAATTCAAAAGCCCGATGATTTTGAGCGCAATGAAGTATATTTGAACGAAAAAAATTTGATGGGAATATTACAAGTGGTTAAAGAAATATGGCTAAAAGTGTTTTTTCAGTTTTTCAAGGATCTCACTTTTGAAGCAAAGTTAAATACTACTGAGAAAAAGGCTTGGATTGCTTTTCGAGAGGTATGTGCTAAGTTTTTGGGAAACAAAAAATCTAGAGACTACCGAAAAATAGTCCAAGAACTGCTTACTTCATATAAAACATTGGGATGGAAATGTCCTTAAAAACACATTTCCTGCATAGTCACCTAGACTTTTTCGCCCCAAATTTGGGTGCAGTTTTGGACGAACATGGAGAACGATTCCACCAAGACATATCCAGAATGGAAAAAAGATATTCTGACAAATGGAATGAGAAGATGCTGGCGGATTACTCCTGGACACTGCAGCGGGAGACAGAGGAGGAAGAGTACAAAAGAAAAAAAACTACTCATTGACGATGTGTGTATATTTTTTGAGTTGTGTCATATCTAGTATTATACCTGATAGCATGCAGGATTCAATTAATTATATTTTATTGTTGAAAAAGAAAAAAAATCTGTTCTAATAAAGACAATAATTTTCAAATACAATTTTTCATTTTTTCCAAGTTTCACCTCTTTTCTCTCAAAATCAGAGGGTGATAGAATTTTTCTGAGTTCGGATTCGGACTCAGCACACCTGAAAACATGAGAAACAGGCAAAATTGTTCAAGGGAGGGGAGAAAAGTTTTTTTTTGCAGAACAGTGTTATTCGTTGGGATGTATTGCACTTCTGTTTTGAGATGTGATTGAACTTACTTTTTATTGTGTCTTGATAATGCCTGAATGGGCGAAACGTCGACTGTTTGTATAAGTGTTTGTATTTTACACCAGATTTGAAACATAAGGCTCTCCTTGTGGTTTTTTCCATTTGCATTATAATTAAATATTTTTATTTTGAAGCAACAATCTTGTCGAATCAAGCCAGGTCCCATCTCTTAAAACGCAAAACAATGCGTTTAAAACATAATTATTTTTCGTGACCTTTTTTACATTTCTTCCAAAGACAATATCCATTCCAGAAAGATATCGTTTCGATTTCTCTTATCGGAAGATCCCACATTTGTTTCAAGTTTTATAAATGGAACACAAAAAATACGGCAAACAGAGAACATACAATTTCTTATCAGTGATGGCGCCGGCATAAGAAGAAAGCAACATGCGTAATGCGTACTCTATGAAATATTGAGTTTAAAAACACACTAAGATCACGAGGCCATCTCCTTTTCAGACGCCCTTGAAGATTATCAGGAATTGAAGAGGTTGCTAGGTTTGAAACTAGTGGGTTAGAGTAGGAATGAAGTTTGTCATGAAAAGATTGATACCGGATTCGGGCCAAATCAGCAACAAATGGGACATTAAGGTCATTATGGATTACTTTATTCGTAACAAAGTAAGATTGTATACGAGATGAATTCGATGGGTTAGTGGAGCCCCAAAGCTCTACTCCTTAAGTCTAAGAGAACTTATAATAGTCATGTATATGAGTCTTTTGTAGTTAATTGAGAGTTTGTCTAGTAAATGTTGAAGTAGCCTGAAACGGCGTGCTATTTCTTGTCGTTTTAGTCTAGTATGAAGATTCCAAGTTAAGCGTTTGTCAAGTTGTAGTCCTAAGTACCGGACCTGTTCTACAGGAATCAGCGGGATGTTATTAAAGGATACAGGAGGACAGGAAGTCGTTGTTGTACGACGGAAGGTTAATGCAAATAAATTTAAATGTAAAATTTTAATATTAGTCAACAACAAGAGCAGAGTTAGGGTCTTTAGTTGCTACGCTGAAAGTTTCGGGCTCAAATTCGGCTGTGACAGATAAATTATTTAGTCTGTTATCAACCACGGAAGGATTCTGTGAGATTTACAAACCCTCCTGCTGCTCACACATTTTCTATAAAGGGGAAAGACTTGGCGGTTGACCGCGATATCCGGCATTACGTGCACAACCGTTCCCCTAAAAACAGTACAGTTACTGCTACGTGCTGGGCTCTAGACCTCTCATGGGTCGTAATGCTACAGGTTTTAGGTGAATTTTAACATTATTTTTATGTTTTTCGTACTATGTGGCATATGAGAACAAGTAATTTTTGCTATATATCTACCTGCAATTATCCCTTGTACTACTGGAAACTTTTTTCGGCTATTATTGTTGGGGTCATTCTATATCCTGTGCGCTTTAGCGACTGATCATACTAATTTTGTAGACATTTTTATTTTGAAGAGAAAAGATATGCCCCCGGCCGGGATTCGAGCCCGAGTCCTCTGTCTTACCGTGACAGGACTCTACCAACTAAGCTACCGGAGTTGATAGACCTCCTTGTCCAGGATCCATGGTCCATTTTTGCACTTGATTACTATCAAGCTGAATCTTCGGGAATAGCTTCGTTTCGATAAGACGCCCAACAATATCCTGTGCGAATATTGTGGTAGCTAACAGAGGTAGCAAGGATATAATATGTCGATTTGATGATCCTCAAAAATTTATTTCTAACTGGGTTTTTTTTTGTTAAATCTCAAGATAATTATCTAAATATTTGAAAAAAATATTTGTCCTACAAAATGTATGGTTTGATCAAAGAGTCCCCTCCTTCCTTCTTTGAAGATTACTTTAATTTTTGGAACTTGTTGACATTCGTCATATTACTATTTATAATTTATTAGTTAGATGTTTTAATTTTAAATATTTTTATTGTGAAGAGAAAAGATATGCCCCCGACCGGGATTCGAAAAAGGGGGGTCTTACCGTGACAGGGCTCTACCAACCAAGCTACCAGTGTTGATACCAGCCGGGGACAAATCTTTTCTCTTATCTGATCCCATGTCCCGGTGTTCTCCCAAGTTTTGCGATGTATACACGAGAACGAATGTTCTTTGAACATTACTTAAATTTTAGGAACTTGTTGACATACGTCACTCCGGTAGCTTAGTTGGTACAGTCCTATCCCGGTAAGACAGAGGATCCGGGTTCGAATCCCGGGCGGGGTAATATCTTTTCTCTTCAAAATAAAAATATTTAAGATTAAAACATCTAACTAATAAATTATAAAATAATTTTGTAGAAGATCGCTTATGTAAGATTGCCAATTATTTATTTCCAATTACATACTTACATACATGGCTCTACATCCCACGTAGGGACAAGGCCTCTCTCAACATGAACCGCCAGTCATCAGCTGCTCTCCAGTTACGGATGCGTAAGATGGTCCGAGCGTCCGCAGCCACACCATCCGCCCATCGGAGACTCGGTCTTCCAACTGTTCTTGTTCCATGCACTTTTTCTTGAAGTAGCTTTTTAGGGACTTCATCTGTTCACCTAGATAAACCTGATAATGTCTGCATTTTTATATAGTCCAGTTATTTTATAAGTTCGACCGTTGCCTCCACTTGTCATTGTGAAACACTGCTCGATAGATTCTCCGTAATATATTTTGCTCAAACCTCATGATAGCAAGCTCTTGTGCTTTTGTATGAGTCCAACATTCTAAAGCATATGTTAGGACACATGTTTGTTGGTAACAATTTATAATGTAATGTAAAGTACCACTTCCGATAATGAAAGGAAGTTTATAATAAGGTTAACCCTTATTATATTTCTCCCTCTTTTCTATCCTAATAAGATTCATTTAAAGACGAAAACCTTCAGAATCGCGAAGAAGAAAAAAAAAAAAGAAGAAAGAAAAGAAAAGATACGGCTTCCGGGAAGTCAAAAGAGAGCTTTTCCCCGTCCTCTGGCTTAACTTTACCTCTTCTGAATAAAATATCCTTCCGGGAGGCTTTATTAAAACATCGTAGTCGAGTAAAAGGCCGAATTATTCCTCCGGGAGGTTCTGAAACAAAAGGTTATTGTGAAATTGTCGGTTTTTGAATGATTCAGACGCCAAAGTAAAACAGCCTCTGGGAGAGAGGTTTATGTCTGAAAGAGTCGGGAGGGACAAAAATAGTACTCTGTTAAACCTGTTGAGTTTTGTGAATAATTTAAATCTTGGGAGGGGGGCCCTATCGGGTTTAATCTGAGCCCCTTTGTTGGAATTAATATCTAACTAGATGATAACCCCGAGGCCTGCTTACTCAAACTTGTTTCACAATTGATACTTAGTTACTCGCCTTCCTTCCTGTCCTCTTCATTCAATCTAGATTCAATTTTAATGTCATTATAACCTTGTTTTTATAGGGAAAGAGTGTCGATTATACGAACTAATATCGATATGGTAGATTCGTATAATCGATATTCACTTTTTTGTTTTAATATCATTACTTTTTTTAAAAATACCGCGTTTGGCGACTTTTGGTAGGGGATAAACTTGAGTTCGCGTCCCCGACATGCTCGAGACGGGGGCGACACTTAGCGGCCTGTGCATTAGTAATACAATTCGTTCGAAAATACTTTAGTATAAAAGTTAGAATTCCATTGATATAAGAATAATAATATTTAACTAAAAAGTCGTTTAATAGTTGTTTATTAATTCTAATATGTAATAACTGAAAACATCAGTAATTAAAAAAAAAATATTTTTAATACTTAAGTGTCTTGTTTTATGAAATGATTAAAAGTACAAATGCTCTAAATAGTGCTCAATTCAACGATGATAATAACGCTTTAAAAACAAAATTACTTGCCTCTTATTCACGCTTAGTTGCTCTGCAGAATGCCCTGGGTTCAAGTCCGGCTGCTGGCAGACATAATTTAATATGTTAGCGGCCGAGGATCGACCCTTTGGTATCTCGGACCCTCCTTCGGCTCACTCAACATCTAAAATGTGGGTACCCAAAATAGTGGGGAAAATCTGGCAGACCGTGTTCCAAGAATAAATCCAAGCATAGTCTCTACCATGCATTGAAAATAAGACCTTTCATGGGTAATAAGGTTTTTAAAGATTGTAGGTACAGGTTATTTTCTCTAATATGGACACCATCACTATTAAATGGAGGTTCGTTAATGTTTCTGATTGTTTTCTGTTTGACCTCTTTGTTGCTTTTCATTTATTTTGTACATTAAGTTGTACTTGTGTATTAGCCGGTTTCAGGGTCTGTTATCCGCGATTGTTTATAACCTGAATACTAATAATTCTACACCTACTTATTAACCCAGAAAACGCCTTGCATTCTCAAACTATTGGAAGAATGTGAGAAAAGTTCGTGTTTGAATGTGAAAAACGTCCTGTTTCAGAAAAATATTATATACTATAGCGATAAATTGTTTTATAAAATTTAAGGTCAAGCAATCTTATCAGTGGCGCCTGTATAAGAGGGAAGAACCAAAATGCCCAATAAGAAAAAAAAATCAATAATAGTTATTTATTTGACAAGTGAGGAAAGTGCCACTTTATTACACCCGAGTGAATTTTACCGAGGGTGTTATACGCACTTTTCTCACATGTTAAATATTACATTTTTCCTCCAACCATTTAAAAATTAAGAAATTAAAGGTGCAACTTTAGATTTGTTAAAACTACACTAGCGCTAATAAAACAAATTTAAATAATTAGTTTTAGCTATATTACTTATATATTGTTAAGGGCAACAAATGAAAAGTTAAAACTTTTGATCATTTAATTTGATAACCTGGAAAACTGATTCCAAACTATCTCTGTGAATGAACAAGGCTAGCGTTGACAATTGAAATACACTGAAGCCATTGTCATTTCTAAAGGATTCCCTCTTTGTGTAACATATTCATCAGATTTATAGAATAAGTACGCCTTTTTTTCTAATATTAATTAAAACATAATGTAATTACATAATTCCTCATGTACAAAATAAGTAATATTTTTATTTTGAAGAGAAAAGTTTTGTCCAGGCCGGGATTCGAGCCAGGTAGCTCAGTTGGTTAGAGCACTGGAGAAGACCCTGGTTCGAATCCCGGCCTGGACAAATCTTTTCTCTTCAAAATAATAGTTATTTATTTGACATGTGAGGAAAGTGCCACTTTATTACACCCGAGTGAATTTTACCACACGAGTCGAAGGAGAGTGTGCTAATTAAACGAGGGTGTTATAAGCACTTTTCTCACATGTTAAATATTACATTTTTCCTGCAACCATTTAAAAATTAATAAATTAAAGGTGAAACTTTAGATTTGTTTAAACTACACTAGCGCTATCTCTTACAATTTTCTGTGACTAACCATCCAAATTATAACTCTAGGACGGTTTACTCATTCAAACATTTATTTATTATTATTCAGAAAATAATATTCCATGAATTCATCACAATCTATTTCCATTTTTTATTTGGTTTGTGGTATGATCACTGTTTTAATGCTAGGTCTCCAAAGTTCTTATGTATGAAGGTTCTAATACATTTAAGGTCATATAAAATATTTCTAAAGAATTCCTTCAAAATAAATGAAATCTATTTTGAATTAAATAGTTCTAAAATTAATTATTTTAACATTTTAGGAATATAAAATGAATAATATTATAATACCGCCATTTATCATTTAAAATAACAGAGTGCTGATTGTCAAATTCGATCTAAGTGGCTGTTACTTTTCCTCATTGTTGAGGGAAAGTGGGTTTTTTCATGCAAGTTTTAGTTGTGTAATAGGTAGCGTTACTCAATTGTTGCAGGAAAAAAAAATTTTCTTTTCTTCTGATCAGCTGTTTTTATATAACATCAGCAGCTGTTAGCTTATCACCTTCATTCGTCTTAGTTGATTGAACGTATGGTCCTGTCTCTAATTTATATGTATTTTTGTAGCCCTCTTTGTTCCAATTGTATAATTGTTCAAATCACTTGAACTCCCACCGTTGTCTATCTTTTATGTTGTGTATTTTTTTTCATTTTTTACACGTAAGGTGTTACGTGACGCAAAATGTTTTCTTTATTTGTGGCGGTAAACAGTCGTCCGGATCCTTCATCGTGAGAAACACTTCTGCGAACATTCAACCCTTTTGTAGACACAGCATTGTGCCAAAACACTGTTCCCGTACTGTACGGAAAGTCTTCGATCTTACCGAACATAAAAAACGGATAACTGAACTTAAGTGCAAATAGAAAGCGGAGCAGCCATGATTAACAGCATGACAGCGATAACAAAACTAACCTAGCAACTTGAAACTCGCATAGACATAAAAACAAATAAACAAAGCATGCGTCATCAACTCAAAACGACAGTACTACCAACATAAACGAAAAATTAACTAAATTGCGTATAAATATTGACTTAACCTCGTAATAGTGAGAAAAGTAAAATTATCTCTATTTATTTTTAAATTGTATAGGAAAAGGTGGTATACTAAAAATTTATAACAGAGCCAACCTTACCAATAATTTTCTTAACTCTCTAGGAAAATTACTGTAACAGATTAATTACCATTAAACAAATTAAAAATATGATGAAATGCATTAAACCTTTTTCAGTGAAAAAAAGAGAGGTTCAAAAGTATATTAATGAAAACAAAAAAAAAAAAAAAAAGGAAAAAGAGAAGGATAAATATACCTTAATATTTCCATCGTTTAATTTACAAAATATCCACTTGTGGGTTAAATTAAAATTGAAAGAAAATAAATAAGGATTTCATGGTTAGAGGGGAAATTATGAAAATTAATTTCCCTTCTCGCTGGAGTATGCGTTAAAAAAAAACGGGGAAAAGGTAGAATAACAGGGCAGTGGGAATGAAAAAAAAAATCAAAATCCGGAGATCCAAGTTTAAAGCTCTCTGCTACAGGAATTAATTAAATGATATTGTTACGACCTCTGCTGGTCGTTACAAAAGATTAAAATTCCAGATCCCTTTTCTAATTCGAATCATTTGTTTTATCTTAATTTTGTACCTGAATCTTTTTGAGCGGAAAAATAAGCATGATTTACTTCATTTATAAGTCGTAAAACATTGAGTTTCACTATTGAAGAAATATCTACAGCCCCGGTGAATAAGTGCTCAAGTCGGATTTTCTTCAAAATGAGTTTCTTGTTTTAATCGTGTTATTTTCGTAGTAAATAATAAGTCGGGAACATATTTAACAGGCTTGTCCAATTGTTGGTATATATTGTGGTATATATATAGATATTGTGGGACGCGCTTTCGGTAAGTGAGTAAGGCATTTCTGGCTCTGGCGAAATCAGCCAGTAAACTTGGACTACAGGTGAATGAGTCCAAACCTAAGTACATGGATACAGAAGAGGTCTCTGAGTTTAAGCACCTGGAATCTATAGTCACGCAAGACGACATCCCCGATGTGAAGATTAAAAAGAGGATGGCCTCACCTAATTTATGCTACTTTGGTCTAGCTAGACAGCTCAGGCCGTAATAATAAGAGAATAATCTCAAGAAAGACCAAGCTTCAGCTCTATAAGACCTTAGTGCGCCCTGTACTCCTGTATGGATCAGAATATTGGACAGCATCCAAGGTAGCCGATAAAGAGATTATGATTTTTGAAAGAAATGCCTTACAACAATGAAATTAAGGCGGCTAAAGTATGCTGGCCACTTTGTCAGAATGGCCGATGGGGATATGCCAATGGTGACTCAACCAATCCAAGCAAAGAGGAGGAGAGGAAGACCAAAGCTGAGGTGGTTGGATGGTGTCTACACATGCAAGAAGCATGCTGGGAGTGAGGAACTGGATCGCGTCAGCACAGGACCGTGACTATTGGAGGAAGCCAAGACCTGTCACCGGGTTGTAGCGCATAATAATAATAATAATAATCAAAGTCAGGCATTGACTTGAAATTGAGTTATTGCTTATATTTCAACTCCATTTCAAGCCAAAAATAACAGTTACGATACCATTCTGCTACTCTCAATACAGTTAACTGGTTCTGGACAAAATTTATCACTTATTCACCAGGGCTGTAGATAATTGCGAAAAAGATAGACTAAATTTATGTACAAATTGTTGCGTTGTTGAGAATAACGATGTGAGCAACGAGTTGTACAGTAAAGAAAAACAAGCATACAAAATTGTAGTTTAAAATTGTGCTCAGTGTATGGTCTGCATCCATATCGGGGCCCTGGACGAATTTCATCACTATAAGGTATTACCATATGGAATATGGTATGGATATGGAAGTACCATCATATACTGAAGATATAAGAGACATTAAGAGATGATAAAGAGTAAGGGATGGTATATTTAGAACTAATCAGAGGGTCCTTGGGGAAAGGAAAACAGAAGGGCTGATGTAACGAAGAGATGAATTTTTAAAAACCCCTCATCGCCTAAGAGCACCCTCAGGGCTCAAGATTCCTGAACAATTCCACAGGATCTAAGGCAAATAGTGTTATGTAAGTCCAAAGAAGGGTCTTAAAGAAAACCGTATTGTTTTATTTCTTGGTTATATAAGTCTCTACTTTGATAACTAATATCTATTTTAAAGGCTTAACTAAATAATTCGTCCTGAATCACGTAACATGGCGTATACAAATTATATTTAAATTTAAAATAATGATAATGGATGTAAATAGTTGGGGGTGCAGGCAAAAAAACACAGCAAATAAGTTGAAACTTATTATATTATATTTGTGCCGACGTTTCGACCTACTGTGTAGTTCATCTTCAGGGCTATGAGAAAACAGACAAAAACAGAATAGCAGCCACTCCTATTGGGTTCGTACAGTTTTTTCATATTTATATCTTCTCTTCATCTTTCTTCACACCTAATTCTCCCATCATCACTTTAGCATCCATCATAGTTTTAATCAAACAGTTCATTTTTATTGAGCATCATAATTATTTATAATATATCTCCATTCTCAAACTGATATTTTATATCTCTCATCTATAGTTTCTTTTATACTTACATCTTAATTTATATAATATAACTTCATTCCTATTGTATACCTTTATATAACATCTGATACTTATATTTTAAATTTATATTTTACTTCTCTGCCTGTCATACATGAGATTCCTATTCTTTACTTTCTACAATATTCTTCTCTATTTATTCTTAGGTATCATATTTTTTAATTCATTTTCTTTCATTTTACTTATGTAACTCCCCAGGAGTCTATTTTCATACTATTGTTTTCTCTGCAATACATTTCTATCTTTATTATACTAAGTTTTCCATACTCATTACATTTATACCTTTTTCATTTTATTTTTCTGTTTAACTTCATTTCTCTCTTTTTATTTTGATTTGCATTATCACCTTTCTATACATCTATAATTATCCTTCACTTTTTTCGCTCAATTTTTCTATATCTCTATATTATGTTATGTTTTCTGTATCTCTATCTTATGTATTTTTACAGTCTATTCTGTTTTTGTCTGTTTTCTCATAGCCCTGAAGATGACCTACACAGTAGGTCGAAACGTCAGCACAAATATAATATAATAAGTTTCAACTTATTTGCTGTGTTTTTTTGACCGAACCCCCAACTATTTACATCCAATATTAGTATCTGCCAGTCAACGAATTTCTTTCCTACATAAAATAATGATGTTTCTCTTTATAGTTTCATAATTCATTTTTAAAAAATTATCATCATCATCATAGCCGTTCATCGGAATAAAGGTAGACTTGAAGACAGCCATAATAGTCTTTCTTTCCACCTCGCAACGGTTCAAGAATCCTCCTTTCACGCCGTTGAACATTTTGCTTTTTGCCACAATACCCTCTGTTATTATCCAATCGCTGACCGTTGTTATCTAGCGATAGAAGAGCATGGCGATGAAAGAGGCCAGGACTCGCTTGCGGGTTGTAGCGCCAGCATAATAATAATAATAAATTCTTCTGTAGTGTGGTACACGGAGGCCTCTCTAAAATGCTTGAAGACAGATTAAAGCAAGTAATGAATTGCACTCTAAGATTTGTGCTTGGTTGCCCGTGGCGGTCCCGCGTGTCTCACCTTTATGATGAGTTAAAATGGCTCTTCCCGCCTTTCCGAAGACAATATTTCCTCGGTTTATTTTTTTTCCAATCCGTTAACTCTCAACACCCTTCATATGTCTACACTCTCCTCCAATTTAAATCCTCAGTCCAGCACCATAATACAAGATCTCGCCTGTCCGATCTCTGTAGTCGTTCCCACAGAACCAAAGCATTCGAACATTCCTCGCCCGCTCCATCACAGTGTGGAACTCAATCCCTCCTAACATCCGTCATGGTCCCTCACTGTCGTCATTTAAATACTTGTTTTCCAACATCTCCTGGCTTCCCAAAAAGAAGCTTTCTTAGCAGGTTAGTCATTTGCTTAGAATGGAATGTATTGAATAATTTATTGTGTTTTATTTTTAAGAAGATATACATCATGCAAAGAAATTATTGTATGCTAGCTCATGCATTTAACAGATGGTATTGAGTTATCTATTCTCTTTAATTGCTTAATATCTTGTCACGTTTTTTAATATAATTTTTTATTGCTTTCACTTTTTATACGCCTTATGATATGTATCATATTGCCTTCTGGCCAGATGTATAGTATGTTTTTTTTTCTGTTCATGTTTGTTATTCTAACATGAATTAGTCCCAGGATAAAGTTACTTTTCTATTCTATTCTAAATAAAATAAAATCTATATAATGGTATGAAGCTTATGGTCATGAAAAGGATGGTATCGGGTTCGGGCCAAATCAACAACATGGGAAATTGCGGCCATTACTCCCGCCCTCTAGGAATTACACACTACGCAATCCATCCATCTCAATTTTAGCCTACCTCCTCCGAAGTGAAAAGAAGATGGCCTCCTGACCTTTTAAGTTGAATTTGTTATTTCTCTAGTACCATGTAATACCATGCCGTTTTGTATCATTCATGCTGTTATATTTACTTGTCGTATTGCCATAATAAAAAAAAGAACTTGTACCACTACAACCCGGGAACAAGTCTGTGGTTCAGTACATAGTATAGACTGTACTCTTTCAAGGACAGCTGTTGTGTAGGGAGGTGATATAGGTCCTAGATCCTATATGATCCATCTCCGGCTGCTAACAGACTGAAGAAAAAGTCTCGTCTTGCCTGAAGCGGGATTTGAACTAGAATTTTTGGTATGGCAACTCAGTGATCTACCACTGAGCCACTCTGCTCATCAATTTTTTTCTTTCTTTTTTTATTGTCATAATACAGTTGTGGATGGGAGAGGAGTGGCTCAGTGGTAGAGTACTGAGTTACCATGCGGGAAATCCTGGTTCAATTCCCGCTGCAGGCCATGATTTTTATTTAGTCTGTTTGCAGCGGGAGATGGATCATATAGGATCTAGGACCCTCCTGGGGCCCACCCAGCCTCTATAAAATATTATAAAAATAGGGTACCTAAAATAAGGGGGAAAAATCTGGCGGTCGAGCGTGACCTAGGCTAAGTCACCTCCTTGCAGAACCGTTGTCCATGAAACAGTACAGTCTCTACCATGTACTGAATCCCAGACCCTTCATGGGTTGTAGTGGTACAGGTTTTTTTTTTATAATACAGTTGTAAATTTCTATAAATAAATTTAATAGGAAACTGAAACGTTAAAATACAAAGAAATTACAATAAATCGAATAAAAACAAGTGAATTATTCAAAAACCTCGCTCTCCGGGAGAGATTTTTGAGATTTCTTTCGTAACACTATTAGCATGTTTATTTTGTATAATGAAGCCCTCAAGATAGGAGCGATATTGAATATCGAATCCGTGGGAAAAGAGGATTTCTGTCGGGGGGGCCTCCATGTTGGGGGGAATTACGGCAGAAGCGGGAATCAATATTTATAAGGGTCGCCCAAAATGAGGGCTGTATAAACACTCTTAGGCTATCACTAGAATCGCGAGTCCCCTATTATTATTGTAGGGGATTTTAATACTGGCAACATCTTGGGCGATTACGTCGTTCGTGAGTGAGCCGTTCATAGAGAATGTTATTCCTTCGGGGAGGGGAGGGAATGGAGTGGAGTGGGGTACACAATTTATCCATTATGGATTTAAATCAGAGAGGATCGGCTATTATGTGAGACAACAAGGGCTAATGGGTTTGTGAGCGGGGACGTCCTAATCTCGGCGGCCATCGGAGCGAAAGACATCGAGTCCTATCTCCCTGCTCCATTGTTGTCGTATGGTTTATTAATTAGCAAGTAGCCCTACACAAACATGACCTCGGCCACAGCCTCTGTTATCTAAGCTTGTCAGTCCTCTTGTTAATGACCAAGTCCGTTCATTGCTTAATATGACTGCCATATTGTCTATTTGCTTTAACTATATTGTCCATTTATACTCTCTGGTTGATTAGCACTAATTAAATGGATTCTTACTCTAAGCTACTTATATTTTTCGATTAAAAGATCTGTAAATTATTAGGTTTTTAATTACTAAACAACAAATACTATTTATATAATCATAATAATAAATCTTAGCGAACCCCAACCCAAATCCTTCAGATCACTTTTAACGCAATCCTCCCTCCTACGCCTCGGTTCCCAGCCGGCACAGAGATTAATAACTTTTTAGTAATTTGTTCATTACTAAGCCCTTATTTGTGGTGATATTACTTGAATAATATTTACTGGATGCATGCTTCGCAATTCCGCGTTATGTAATCTCATAAATTCCCCCGCGGTCTCATCCTTCCGGGGTTAACGGAAAAAAGTGATTATTATTAATTTATTATTTTTTTAACTACACAATAAAAAAAAACAATATATTGTTTGGCATTTTCTACTTTTTTTTTTCTATAAGTTTCGATTATCTGAATCACTCTGCCTATATTTGTTCGGACAATCGACGCTCTACTGTATTTCGTAATTGTAGTATTCCAATTCCTACTCCATTCTTCTTTGCTGTTCAGTTTCGGCAAATATGAAAGGTTTTAAAGAAGTGAAAAGGAGGGCAGAATAGAGCTTAGTCTGACCATTATCCTGGACGGAGATCGACTGCGGAGTCGGTGGCGTTGTTACTCCCAGGAGAGGATTAGCTAGGCCACACAAGAAGTTCTAATTGAGGCAAGAGTAATCCTTTTAGCCTTAACCTCAAGTACCACAGCCCGCCTCCTCCCCTCCCTAACAACATGGTAGGGGGGTCCTCCCAGTCAAAAGAACACGTTAGGAGATCCTGTTTTCTTTCCGGCCGGCTCTCCCGGAGCTTTATAAAGGTCTGGTAGGGCAGCCATGACTGGCGGAACAAAGGGGTTTTAGGGCAAGTAATAAAAGTATTCTTGGTATCATTTTATATACATCATTCAAATGAAATGTTATTTACAAGAATGCAATGGTCTAAGTTTCGGCCTAATTCTTAGGTCATCAATAGGGCTGAATAAAAAAAGAACACTGAAAATCTATATAAATAATGTAGTACTAAAGAAGATTATATAAACAGAAATTATAGAAATCACAAGAAATGCAAAGAGAGGATAATAAAACATATGTAATAAAACACGGTAAAATTTCAAGAGAATGATTTTGTTACAAAATATAATGATTACCAATTTAATTAATGAAAGACAAAATCAGCTTGAGTAAATAACATGTTAAATAGTAATAATAAAAATAATAGAAATATAATTTTATTCTTAAGAATAACAAAAGTATGCAGAATTAAATAAAAATATATCTGGCCAAATGGCTACACTATTACAATAATACAATATTTACATAATAACACGAAAATAAATATTATCTAAAAGGTGTATTCTGATAGATAATTTAAAAAATACTGTAAAAAAAATTGCATACAAATTTACAGTAAAAATAAATAGACTAATAAAAATGAATAAGAGAATCTAACAATATTAAATATAATATCATTATTATTTATATGGTTTTTTATCATTATATTTTGATACTAGCGACCCATCCCAGCTTTTCTCGGGTAATAAGGCATGTTATAGCTACATAATGTATTTTTTTTTTTATCAAGTGCAGGCCACTAAGGACCACGTGAATATCATTGGTTAGGATTGGTTTTCATTGGTTTATCTCTTTGGGAGTCTTGACTTTCTTTCTTCCCATCTCACCTAATTAGTCCAGGATCCATGGTCCATTTTTGCACTTGATTAGTATCAAGCTGAATCTTTGTGAATACCTTCGTTTCTATGAGACGCCCAACAATATCCTGTGTGAAAATTCTGGATTGTGGTAGCTAACAGAGGTAGCAAGGATAAAATATGTCGATTTGATGATAATCAAAAATTTATTACTAACTGGGTTTTTTCTTGTTAAATCTCAAGGTAATTATCTAAATTATTTGATAAAATATTTGTCCTAAAAAATGTATGGTTTGATCAAAGAGTCCCCTCCTTCCAACGTGTATCGATAACGAGGTCATCAAAAATGATTACTAACCAGCTGTTTTTTTTTTTTTACTTCTTCTTGTTTGACTTCGTTATAGATACATATTGGAAGGAGGGGACTCTTTGATCAAACCATACATTTTTTTTACCAAACCATACAAGATAATTTAGATAATTATCTTGAGATTTAACAAAAAAAAACCCAGTTAGCAATAAATTTTTGAGAATCATCGAATCGACATATTTTATCCTTGCTACCTCTTTTAGCTACCACAATCGAGAATTTTCGCACAGGAAATTGTTGGGCGTCTCATCGAAACGAAGCTATTCACGAAGATTGAGCTTGATACTAACCAAGTGAAAAAATGGACCTTTTTCTTTTCTTTATTTGAAAAGAAAAGATATGTCCAGGACCGGGACTCGAACCCGGGTCACCCAGATTGCTAGTCTGTAGTGGTCTTCCAGAGTCCCGGTCCTGGACATATCTTTTCTTTTCAAATAAAAATATTTAAAAATTAATAAAATCAATAACTAATATAATAAAATACATTCTCTTTTAATTTTACTAAGTTTTATTATCTTCATTCATTAATTTCCAGTGAAAGATTATTTAGTAAAAGAACTTTACGAAACCAAAACCTTTTTATTCAAAATACTATTAGATATTTCCTTTATATTTTCCCGCATTGTCATCAAATTTTTGATACCAGAACTTTTAAAAAATGTGATGAAACTTGATAATCGTTTTCAAAATTGATAGAATTAAATTAGAACTATAGTAAATTCCTTTGAAAAATTCACGGGGCAGAAAATGGTCTGTGTGGAGTTCAACAAATAAATCCTTAAATAGTGAAACTCCACCCGGACCATTTTCTTCCCCTATAATATTTTAGTTTTAGCTTGTATAATAACTTTATTAGTATCGTATCAATTCATTTTTCAGATTAAATATTATTTTTTTTAATCGTAAAAACCTCAATATTTCTTATTTTCTCACAAATAAAATCACCTATAAAGGTCTTACTGTCAGTAAGTTGGTTTTGTTGGTTTAGATGTTGCTGATTTGGCCCGGACCCGGTATCTACCGTGAAAAAACTCATTCCCACTTAAACCCACCAGTTTCAGACCTACCTACCCCTTCAATTCCTGAAAATCCTACCTTCCCAATAATTCTTTGAGGAGAAGATATCCTCGTGGCCTAAATTGATATTGTTATTTGAGTTGTGCCAAGGGGTGGTTTCTCTACTTGCCTTTATCAAATGCCATTACGGATCATTTATTCTATTTAATTATTTGATTATTATAATACTGTTGTAAATTTCAATAAATAATTTTAAAAAAGAAGCCACGTTTTTTCAGCTATTTTTTTTACTATAAGACTCCACTCTTAGAATTATAAACTAAATCTTTTTCGTGCAATTTATCTTTTATTATGCTGTTATGTATCGCCCATAATATCTACTTACTAATAGAATAAAGTTGTATATTTCAATATATTGAAAATTGAAAACCCCTCTTGTTATTATCTTTATCCAAACCCTCTCCTGGAATGACCATATCTCTGAAATTTCCCGTCGTAACTTCTCCACCTTAAAGCGTCTTAATTACCTTCGTCACCTGTTCCCTTTTGAAATCCGTAGACTTCTAGTTACTTCCTTGATTTTCCCTCATTTAGACTATTGCTGTACAGTGTATGGGGGTTTCTGTAGGGATCTCGACGCAAAATTAAAGCGTTTGCTTAATTTCTTCGTTCGATTCATCTTTGGGATCCCGAGAGATGACCCGAATTTACGAAGAGTTGAAGTGGCTTTACCCTTCATTTTGCCTTAAGTACTTCCTAGCTTCCTTTCTTTACCAAGTTATCCAATCCCCCCGCCCATCATACATTTTCCATCTCCTTCAATTCAAAACCACAGTCCTCTCCCGTATCACCCGTTCTCGGCTCTTGGACCTATATACAGCATCCCACCGAACAGCTGCTTTTGATAGAGCTTTCCTTATCCGATCCTCGTCCCTTCTTCCATTCTTCGTTCCAATAATCTTCCAACCTTCAAATCCCGTTTATTCCATCACCTAATATGCCTACAATTCCCCAAAATCGGAAATAGTAGGAGATCAGTTTTGAGTTAAAATTCTCTTCATTACATGAATGAATGATGTTTTTTTAATGTACACTTGTGTGTGTGATTTTGATTGTATATATATATATATATATATATATATATATATATATATATATATGAGTGTGTGGAATTTAAACCACGTACATATGTATTAATATCATCTAGTTAGATAACAATAAAAAATGACATAAAGGGATTAAATGTAAATCTCTAACAGCATTGTTTTATTTTCCTTCATTATTTTTGTGTTTTTATTGGTTTGAATTTGATATATATGTAACCATACATTGTTTTTCTTATATATTTATTGTTAACTTATTATAATTGTTTTTCTTTCTCTTCTTCTAATTTAATTTTAAAATATTGTTATTGGAGGTAATTTGCAATTTTTTCTTTTTTTTTTCATTATTTTTTAATTTATTTTTTATTCTTTCTCACTTACTATATTACTTGTAATAATTAATTAAATGTAATTGATCATGTAAGGCATGATAGCTTACAGCACCTGTATTGTTATTCTAAGGGGACTTGTCCCAGAATAAATAAAGACATTATTATTATATATTTTTCAATTTTTAAAATCGAAGGTTCTTTATGGTATTATTTAAACATTTTACTGTTATTTTTAGATCATCAGTATATTTTCACTATGTTTTATTATGTTACAAAATTAATTTTTATTTCTACGTTCGCTCGCTATACGGGGTACTAAAGCCTTGTTTCCACCATTGATTCACGAAGTTGCATTCACCATTCCCTCTTGTTTCCTATAGTTTCTACTCAATTGCTTTCAGCTTTACACAACAGCAGTTTCCCCAACGGCGTATCCTAATCTTTGTCCAAATGAAAGTTGCGTGTCCCTCTGGCGGTGGCTTTGGATACTAAGCCAGCTAGCCAACACTGGCCCAGCGTATCCAATTCCATTTAGCCGCCGCGGTCGACTATTATTAACGGCTTCCCCGAGTTTAGGGGTTAGTCTGGTCGGGGGGGGGGAGGGTGCCTTGCAATATTCAGATCCGGGAGGGGGCGCACACAGAGGCCCGAGAAGTTAGTGCCAACATACTAAGAGGTTAAGCCATTGTTCCACGGGTCGATTGTCACCAGACTAGATGATATGTTCGGCGGTGGAGGAGATTACTCTTCGAGTTATCCCCCAGAGCGGAAGTTGAATTTTTCATCGACTCAGACGAGCCGTAGCGAAGAACAATCGGAAGTGGAGGGCTTGTTTGGAAACCAAATAAGGGCGGTTGTGTTGGCCAAGTGTAATAGAATAATCCCGGGGTTCATTCGCTAAACAGGCGAATTATTGCCCCCCCCCCCGCTTTCCCCCCCTTAGTTACTCCCAGATTATTTTATTAATGGTTCCCTCTGGAGTTTTGCCGTTCGATAAATCTCTCTCTCTCTAGCTATTCAATTTAACATTTAATCTTCATTTGTTCCTTTCTTAATTTTTTTATTTATTCGAATTAATCAATTCAAAAAAAAAAAAATGTAAAACCTCCTCGAGTACCATATAATTAAAAAATATTCATTTCATTTTTAAAAAAAATATTTATTGAAACTTACAACGGTACTTGTGTATTAAATCCACCACCTGTAAAGGCCAATGCGCAACCAGTTACGTTTTATAACAGTTATATTTCTAACAATTACCTTGGATAACCTTTTTAAATATTTTTATTGGGATTAGAATTTGCATAACATAACATGCAATATAATAATAATGGAAATAAATAAATAGAACTAATAATAACATAATTGAATATATAACATATATAAATAATGGAATATTCCACTTGAAACTATAGTTGGGAATACAGTTTTTTGCTTTTCCAGTGTAATTACCTTTTCCGTGCCAAAGCCTTAAATATTGGACCTTTCAGCCACTAAACAGTGACCAGAATTAGTCGCTCCCGTTTTATAAATAATATAACTGTTTATTTAATTCTATTAAAGTGCATAGGTATTTCAGGAAAAGTTGCTTTATGATTTGTCAATTTTTTAAAAATATTTATAATTTATCTGATCGAGTACTACAAAAAATTAACCAAAAAGTATTTTTATTTTGAAGAGAAAACATTTGTCCAGGCCGGGATTCAAGCCTGGGCCCGGCTCGTACACGGCCAGGCAAATCCATTCTCTTCACCGATCCGCGTGTTCTCGCAATTTTTGTCATGTATACAAGGCGAAGAATGTTCATTGAACATTACTTTAATTAACATCTCGTTGACTTTACATCAATTTTATATTATAATTTATTTTATATTTATTATTCTTATGATGGTGATAATTTTTAAATATTTTTATTTTGAAGAGAAAATATTTGTCCAGGCCGTGATACGGGGTGGGTTACTAGGCAGGTTAGTTCAGTTGGTTAGAGCATCGCGCTAGAAACGCGGGCGACCCGGGCAGTAAAAATCTTTTCTCTTCAAAAAAATATTTTAAAATGATCACCGTCATAAGAATAATAAAAATTAAATAAATTATGAACAACCGCTCTGGGCATGGCCGACTTATCCTGTTTAATATTATTTTTTATATATCCAAATGAGGGTTTATTCAAATATAACCAAGAATAAAATACAGGGAATCCTGGATAATTTTTTTTTCATTTCTCTTGTGTTGTTATTGAAATATTCTTGATAGCTCCATTATTTTCTGACATCTTTTCAACAACTTCTTGTTCCTTTTCCAGGTTTGGTTCAAGAACCGCAGGGCCAAGTGGAGAAAACAGAAGCGAGAAGAGGCTGAGCGACTTAGGAAGCTGCAAGAAGAAGCCGTTGGTCTTCAGGTTCCGGTCGCAAGAGACCAATCTTCTGACTCTGAAGAAGATCTCGTCGTAGCATAGATACCTTCCAGATAGAACCGATTCCTCAGAGTCCTCTCATAACAAGATATTTTATCAACTGTAATACCAGAGTAGATCCATGTTTTCTGTTAATTTCTTCCATTTTATGTCCAAATTCGGTTTACTCGTATATATACCACCAGTTAAATTGTATTTCTTTAAATTTTTGAGTATATCCGAAATATCATTAAAATAATATTAAAATACTGAATCAAATATATTTTTTTCTAATTTATTAAAGTTTTATATATTTTCATGAACATAAATTTTTAATTAACTACGGTATATTTTGCCATAAAAACAGAATTCATGTAACTTAGTCCGTAATATTTAACCAAAATATATTTTACAGACCTATTGTTTTTTTGCCGTTATTGTACAATAAGATGGCTTCAAGAATGTAACACACACTACCTCATTGCTTAGAGAAATACAATTAGAATGTTTTAATCAGGTCTGTATTTTGTATACAACTTTGTTAAGTTATATTATTAACAGATTAACTTCATTGTATTGTAACACATTAGCATTTTAATAAGTTTTTTGTAAGATATCTTATTTATTTCTAATGTTTCTTGTTCGTTAAGAAAAAAAAACTGCATATTAATATGCAAATGGTAAGAAAACCTGAAAAATTAATTGGGTATTTTCCGTTTATTCATGCCAGTTTAAAAAAAAGAAAAAAAAAGAATGCCTACTACCTCCAACTGATTGTTATAAATGAATTAATACTTTACTAAAATATTTTGCGTTTTAAAAATAATCATTATGAAATATAACAAAGTGAAAATATAATTATTTGGAACCATAAAAGTATCCTATAAAACTTAAACCATAATAAAAAAATTAATTTCTTACTATTTTACTAAGTTGAGTAATCACTTTTTTTTTTTCAAATGCATAAAAAATCAGTAATTTGTTGGTTTGTTGAATATTCGTTATAAAACGTTCAACCTGCAATTAAAAATTATGAAAAACATCATTTAATATTTTTCCGACATAGCATAAAAAATAGCAATTTTTTATCTTGTTTTTTTGTATTTAAGTAAATCTTTAAAGTAATTAAAATAAAGTAACACTCGTTATGAAGCAGTTATTCTCGCATGACAAAAAAGGGCCTATATTGTTCGAAAATTTAGAAAACGACATTTTGTAAAATCGGAGATGGTGCTAGGGAGGTTTAGGAGGGAGTTGCCATTGGTTACCTAAGTTATAATCTATTATTGGTTCTCCAGGATGAAATGACATTTCCCTCCTTACCTAAGTCGAAATAATCAAGGTATAATTACAGC
The DNA here is from genome assembly GCA_964056705.1 of Troilus luridus. NCBI lineage: Eukaryota > Metazoa > Arthropoda > Insecta > Hemiptera > Pentatomidae > Troilus > Troilus luridus. The sequence goes on along the minus strand of OZ057413.1, from coordinate 10,432,830 downwards.
CTTATAATTTTTAGCCGTATAATATTACAGAATATTATAGAAGAGTACAAATGGTGAGTGAAGCGAGGTAGTTGGAGAAAGAGCGCAGCCGTCATGAGGCGACTTCTATGCAGATTGTTTTCTGAAATGCATTTTTTAGTTTAATAGGTTTTTACTGATGACGTCACATTATTATCTAATTTTAAATGGGGGAATAAAACGAAAAAACCCAATTATTATACCAAATACTTTTAAAACATGTTTGTGACTTATTATACACTGTGAATTATTGTTCCCTTCATTGAATTTTATTGTAGGATGTATTCAGTGTTTTAAAAATAATAAGACCTATTTAAAAAAAAAAAGTTAAGAGACTTCTTTTCAGAAGAAACTTGTTTGAATAGGTTTTTCAAGCCCTTGGTGCAATAATATTCCTATCCGATCTTTACTGATATATTGTAAAAGATTCTTCTTATAAATTACACTTTCGTGGTAATTTTTTTTCCTATTAGTGAATTGTAAATAAATTTAAAAATATTGTAATATTTATTAGAAATTATATCTTTATAAATTACTCAAAATCGAGGCAAAAACCGCAAATCTTTTTCTAGTTCATTATTTATTGTAGTGATAGTCTTCTATTAAGCCTCGTTATGAAAAAATCGTTGTGATATATTGTTTAGTAAAAAAAAAATATTAAATTATATTGAGTTTTAGTCTTAAATCATTTCTTCTTATCTAAGATCAAACCAAGATCAACAGAATATTCAGTAGTGAAACCACCATGCTTGAACAAATGTCTAACATTCAGATTATGTATCATTCTACAATTGTTATACATATTTATAGTGTTATAAAATAATTAATGATAATAGTTATTGTATATCCACTTCTAGGTTTAAACCTTTTACACTTTTTTTTATTAATTTTTAATTTACAAACTACATACAGTATATTACTTTTCAATCTCTCATAATATAGATTAAATGATATAAGACCTGTAAATATTATGTATGTACTTATGTTATAATTAATAAATGTATAGAGAAGTTTTTAGTTGGAAACGATTTTATTTATCTATTCTTGCACCTAACTCATCCGATCAGAGAATGAAGGAATATTGGAGAACCATTCAGGAAACAAATCCATATTAATATAATTATTTTGGGTCGTGACATAACGAACCCAAAGTTGTTGATTAAAAAAAAAAAAATTATAAAAGTAATCAAAGTACTGTGTCTAAACATGATATTGAAGTTTAAGTTTACTATGAATGATAAGCCAACACACCAGCTGTTTGCCCTGAAGATGGCCTACATCGTAGACCGAAACGTTGGCACAATTAAAAAATAAGTCCTGCTTATTTTGTGTTCTCTTTGACTGCACCCCCTGACCAATTATAACCATCATTAGAATTATCCAGTCAACTAATAATGCTACAATTGAGGAGTTATTTTTGAAAGCGATATAAGTCCATTTAGACCTACAAAAATCTTTTATTCTTATAAATAATTTTAATGATTATTATTTCATAATAAAATTAAAAAGGTGTATAGTGTTAAAAAAATCATTTGCTAAGTGCTAAGTAATAAAAACATTTACCCGTTTATTTATATGTTTAAACTAATTCAAATGGAATCAAATCGCGAATATCAAAAAATGGACTCATAACACTTTCAAAAATAACAGCTCAATTGTAGGATTGTTACATCATTCATATTAAATTCACACTTCAACATCATATTCAGTCAGGTTAGTTTCAATGTTTTTTTTAATCTTGAGATAATTATTAGAGTTTTAAAGTTATAACAATTATTGTAATATTTTTAAAGCACCCCCGGTGAATAAGTGATTAATTCGAATTTTGTCAAGAAAGAGCTAATTATACTGAAAGAAGCGGAATCGAGCCATTCTCGTAGTTTTTTGCTTGAAATGTAAATATAATATTAGAAATAACTCCTTTTAAAAACCAATGCCTTACTTGACCTCTTATTCAAAACGAAAGTAATATGATTCCACTTTCTTAAGTACAAGAAACTCATTTTGAAGAAAATTTGACTTAACCACTTATTCACCGGGGTTGTAGATATTGCCTTGCTTCCTTGATTACTGATAATTTCTTAAAAGAGTTTTAAGCTTCAAATAAAATATTATTCTATGACATTGACCCGGAAAAATTTGCCTTCTTCATGAAAGCATGCTCCAGTTACATTTTTGATATTTTTAACATATAAATTACTCGTTAAAGATGTCTATCCTAATTATACTTGGACAGGTTATCTTTAGGACTCCTACTGTAGCATCGTCTTATTAGCCATATCAGCATAAAGTTACGTTAAATAAATAAACAAGCAATATTCATCAATTAATTATAACCTAGAAAAGAATTTTTCTATATATATATTATTTAAATATTATCAAAGTGATATAATTACAAATCATGCAGAAATATTTACAACAAAAACCGATTAAGGCTGTCTTCTGGGGGAACCACCCGCCCGCCATCTTTCTTTTTAGTCCCCTCCTCCACTCTCCAGTTAACGTTCAGAACCGGAGCCATCTCAAATCACACTACATACAAGGGACGATCTGGATATATATATACTTGATTCAATTACTGGTTTTAGTGTGAGTCGAAATAAAATAAACTCAGTTTCTCTCTGTAAAAAAAGTGAATTTATTTTTATTACACCAATCATTTCTTGTAACTGATTTAATAACTCATTATACTATACGGCATTGCTTGTAAAAAAAAAGAAACAACATTAAAAGTTAACATTTCACACACCTTTTACAAAACGGTTTTCTTCTAACTAGATAACAAGACACAAATAGGAATAACCTCCCCGGTTCTTCTCTCACAGCTGTTACCATGGTAACCGTATCAGTCGCAAGCAAATGAAAGACGTATAGTCTACGTCTTTGTCATCTATAATGATAATATCATGCGGTCGTTTGTAAAAATAAAACCCAATGATTTATTTCATATTTCGAATTAAGAAAATTGTAGCTGAGTGTCAACTATTTGCTACAGGGCTCAGAGAACTAATCGACCAAATATATTCCACTTTGAGTTTCTCAAGGTTCCATTCTAGTATCATTTCTGTACTAGATTTAAACACATCAACAGACAATAAGTGTTGTGTATCTCTTTGGAAAGGAGGGTTATCCTTCCTTTTTAGTTATATGATAGGTTATGTTATTATGAGTTCTCTGTATGTTCATAATAGATTACAGTTGAGTATGAGTGTATTCATTATTTGTTCGCTGCCCTCATGAGGACATAACAGTTGGCGACGGTCACTATCCTTCTACTCATTGGGAGCATTGAATGCATCGACGATCGCCGACCGTATTAAACATATGCCGCTCCGACGTAGTGCTCCATATTATCAGGTATCTTCAATTAGTACTCATAAATAGTAAAGGCCTTAAGTTAAGTCTATTGTTTTTCTTTTGTAATAAATTAAAATTAATAGGTCTTTTGTTTCATTATTTTCATTTGTCAATGTAAAATTTTTATTTTGTAAATATCATGCCTGCATAGTAATAGTTTATTATCAAGTTGTACATTTCATTTTTCTATATATTTCATTAACATATTTTTTTTCTCACATGGAATTCTCTCATTCATTTATTTAATTTTTTTATTTATTTAAAAAAAATATATTTGTTGAAATTTACAACTGTATACAAAATACATCAAGTAAATATAATGAGTGCATACATAGACATGAAAAGAGAAGTAGAGAAACTACTCAGTGGTAGTACTCAAATAAAAAGTTCAGCTTAGAAGGTCACGGAGGCCATCTTCTTTTCAGACACATCGGAGGATTATCAGGAATTGAAGAGGCTGCGAGGTTTAAAACTAGTGGGTTTGAGTGGAAATGAAGTTTGTCATGAAAGATATCGGATTCGGCCCAAATCATCAATAAACGGGACGTTCAGGTCATTATGGATTTCTTTGTTCGTAACAAAGTAAGGAGCATAGAGGATTTTCCGAAGGATTTTGGATTCTAAGGATTGAATACGAGAGGAATTCGATGGCTTAGTGGAGTCCCAAAGTTCTACTCCGTAAGTCCAGATGGGTCTAATGATTGTCATGTATATGAGTCTCTTGTAATTAATTGGGAGCTTAGAGCGTTTGTCTAGTAAGTGTTGAAGTAGCCAGAAACGGCGAGCTGTTATTTATTTAATTTAAGTTCATTTCAATATTTCTTGGTTTGAAAATTCTTTTTATTAATAGCATTTTTAATTATTCTTTTCTCATTCATAATTTCATTTCCACCGCAAGTGCTCAAAATAGCCGGGATTTATTGACACGGGGTCGGAGACTTACACCTGTTGGTAATTTTTCCTTTATTGTGCCGCTCTCCCCAACACTTGTACTTAACGACATTTCGTTTCTAACTGCAGTTAGCTAAACGTTTAAATTCGTTTTTTATTAAGCAGATCATATATTTGGCATAAAAAATTTCATTCGAATCGGTCATTTTTATTTCCTCTCTACTTATCCAGCGTGATTGTTTCACTTGTTTGGATCACCGCTAATCTAGTCGATATCTTATTGGACACATTTAATTAACGTCTTGTATAACGTAGCATTGCCACTTCGTTGCTTGTTCATTGCATGATGTCCCTAACTAGCTGATTTCATCCTCTTCCTGATACCCTTTTCAAAAATTTCTTTTGTATTATAATCAAATATATCTTATATTTTTCTTGTTAATTATCATCCAGCATCTCTGATTTAATTTCAGACGTAATAACGTCCCACATGTTTCGGCCAGAGAACGGATGGGTTCATGGGCAAAGGAATTCTGTAATATCGGTATATTACCCAGGAAATTATGCTTAAAGTCAGTTCTGTTAAATTTTTTAAATTCTGCTGCACTTACATATGTATACAACTACAGCCCCGTTGAATAAGTGGTTAAGTCGGATTTAGTCCAGAGAGAGTAAACTGCTTTCAGATAATGACATGTCACAGCAGTAACACTGTCAACTGAACTATCAATTTTATATTGAACTATCAAATATATATTGATAGTTCAGTTGACAGTGTTGTGACAAGTCACCACTCCCACTATTTGCCCTGAAGACAGTCACCGCAGACTCGGCATCCAATATTTGGTTGTCTTGAAGATGGCCTACACCGTAGGCCGAAACGTTGGCACGATTAAAAAATAAGTTATTCTTATTTTTGTGTTATCAATGACTGCACCCCTGACCAATTCAATCCATCATACTAGCTCCTAAGTCAGGTCTTGGTTTGAAATGGAGTTATGTTTACATTATAACACCATTTCAAGCCAAAGGCTAAGAGAATGACACGAATTCCCTGAGTAAAAATGACTCTGGGCGTCATATGTCTCTTCACACAAAACATGTTCATAGCTATGATATATCACCTTTTTTTTTTTACAAAATTTAAAATTACAAAAAATCTGAGCCCCATGGACAACTTTGATGGTCATATTCCATATCATACCATGGTCATATGGTCAGATGGCCATAGCATCATACATATGGGACAGTCACATTTACCCATTTAACAAAAATACTGTTGACCAGTGTTATTATTAAGTAAATAGTTGTGAGATCAAACCATTATCTTAAATTCTGCATCCAGGAGTGCCCCCTCCTTCCTAACCCTCTCCTACTATCAATCATTGCCTGCAATATCACCTGCAGTAGACGATATTTGCCATTTCGCATGATGTGGCCCAGTTATTCTATTTTCCTCTTTTTGATAGTAAATGCGATTTTGTGATTTTTTCCGACCCGACTAAGCTGTTCTCTGTCTGTTACATGAATTTCGGAGAATTCGGCGGTACACCCACATCTCGACTTCAAGTATTATTGGAATATTGACATTAGTTAAATTTAAAAAATTTTCAAGCTTTTAAACATTTTCAAATTGTTAGTAAAATAATTTCAATGCAATTATTACAATAGGTATACTTTAAATTTACATTTTTTTTTCACAAGACGCTGTGGTCCATGGAGGACCTTGGTCCCCTCGAAAATTTTCCTCTACTTTGACCGATCTTCCGCTGTTCTCCATGTTCTAGGGTCTACTTCCACATCGTACAGCCATCGCAATTTAGGCCTTCTTCTTCCTCTTTCTCCATAAGACGTCCCTCCAACATATGCTTTGGAAGCTTATCTTAATCTTGATTTATTGATACAAGACACTACATCAGGTGCTCCATATAGATCCTTAAGTTCTTAATTATTTTTTATGCGGAAACGATTTCCTTCCTTGGTTGAGCCATATACTCTTCTAAGGATCTTTCTCTCCCAAGTGTTTAATAATTTCCTCTGCTGCTTGGATAGAGTCCACGGCTCCCCACCATACATGACAACTGGACGGAGTTCTGTTTTATATACGACTATCTCGTATACCCTTATTTAGCTATAGCTCTATTTCGGAACACATTTTTTGAGGTACCAATAACATCTGTGACTGTTCTAGATTCTAGCCTTCATTTTAATTTCCTTTCCATTACAGAAATTTTTTATTTTTTAAAAACTCGCATGGAGCTTTCAAATATCTCTATTAAAAATGAAGTACGACCTTAATGTCCCATTTGTTGCTGATTTGGCCCGAACCCGGTATCTTTCCTTTCATAACAAACTTCATTCCCACTCAAACCCTCTAGTTTCAAACCTAGCTTCCTCTTCGATTCCCGATAATCCCCCGAGGCGTCTGAAAAGAAGATGTCCACGTGACCTTCTTAGTAGAACTAGTGATTTGAGTACTACCAGTGGGTAGTTTCTCAACTTGCCATTACTCGTGTCATTTTGTATCACATAGCCTATTTACTGGATGTATTTTTTTTATTATACAGTTGTAAATATCAATAAATAAATTTAAAAAAAAAATGAAGTTGTTCTTTTGATGGTGCGATATAAACTATTTAGGCTTCTAATAAATAGATTCAATATTTTAAGAATCATTCTTTGGACTCTACCTGGATCATTTACTTCTCTATAATTTAAAATAATGTTTAATTATTAATTATTAAAATACGAATGCACCATTGATTTGAATAATATAGAAAAAAAATACCTTTAGATATTATTAGCTTTTCTCATTCTGATGTTGACCTCGTCATCCATCTTCCAATTTCTGCTTAATATAACACCAAGATATTTCGCTCCTTCAATATACCTCAAAATCCTAATTTTGCAATAAGTCCTTTGAGTTATGGCGTTGTTCTTTTAAGGAACGATATAAACTATTTATTTATCCTTCTAATAAATAGATTCAATATTTTAGGATCGCCGTTTCAGGCTACTTCAACACTCACTAGACAAACGAACAAAAGATCTCAATTAATTACAAAAGACTCATATACATTAGTGGAGCACTAAGCCCACGAATTCCTCTCGTATTCAATCCTTACATCCAAAATCCTCAATGCTCCTTACTTTGTTACGAACAAAATAATCCATAATGACCTTAATGTATCATTTGTTCAAACCAACTCAAATCACTAGTTTTAAATCTAGCAACCTCTTCAATTTCTGTTAATCCTTCGAGGCGTCTGAAAAGAAGATGGGCTCGTAACCTTCTAACTTGAACTTGTCATATGAGTACTAATACTGGGTAGTTTTTCTACTTGACTTTTAAGCTAATATGTACAAATCATTCTATTTACTTGTTGTAGTATTAGTATAATACAGTTGTAAATTTCATTGATTAAAATATTAAAAAAAAAAAAGAATATTTGAGGAGTTTTTTTTTTTTGTTAACTCTAGGGAGAGGAGTGGCTCGGTGGCAGAGCACTGAGTTGCCATGCCTGAAATCCTGGTTCAAATAATATTGCAGGCAGTTACTTTTATTTAGTCTGTTTTGCAGCGCGAGATGAATCATATGGGATCTAGGACTGGGGCTCACCCAGCCTATATAAAATATTATAAAAATAGGGTACCCGAAATAAGGGGGAAAATCTGGCGGTTGAGCGTGGCCAAGGACAAGTCGCCTCCTTGCAGAGCCGTTGTCCATGAAACAGTACAGTCTCTACCATGTACTGAACCCCAGACCCTTTCACGGGTTGTTGTTTTTTTTTACTCTACCTGGACCATTTTATTCTTCATAATTTAAAAAATACTAATGCTTCATTGACTTGAAAAACAATGAAAAAAAAATACTTTCCGGCTTCTGGCTTATAATAAATAATTAGGCGTTCAATAAATAACGGAAACAACTTTATATCCAGTTTATCCGCACATTGGCTTATAAATAATTTCTCTCCCGTCGAGGCAATTATACTCGCGTTAGTCATAAATTATTATTAGGGATAAAATAATCAGGGGGAAACGACCCGAATATGTTTTTCCCCGCCAATGACTCTCTTTTTCACCGCGCGGTAGAAATATATTTGGTTATTTTTCTGGGTGGTACAGTTGCCTCATCCCCTTTGTTGGCTCTCGGAAATGATATGGATTATTTATTCAGTTGAATACGAATGAAATGTAGACGGCATTTCGCTTTTGTTTACTGACTTCAATTTGAAACAAAATAACAGCCGGGGAAAATGTTTTCAATCTAAATGCGCGAGCAATTTTGTACGACGAGACTTCTCTCTGGATAAGCCAATCGTCATCCTTCCGTCGAACGTTGATAGAAACGTTTTGTTACCTTTTCTGGTTTTGTCTGTAAATATATGATTTATATGTACCTTTTTTTTTTTTAAGAAGTATTTGATAGGAAATGTATCATGTGTATATGTATCATGTGGACTTGATAGGAAAAGATTAAAAAGACATTGGCCAAGAGACCTACTCAACGATTGATATTTTTATTCCATCGTCATATAGATGATCATGAAGAAAAGCAAAGAGAAAAACACTCGGATCAAATTTGCTGAATTAAATAATAAATAAAAAAAGAAAAGAAGTATGTGAATGTTAGTTGTCTGTATGTGGTTCGATGGTAGTGTGTTCTGAGTCACACTTCACTTTTTCCTGCTATGGCTAATCGGACGATGGTACATTGGAAGCTCTAAATTTGCATTTCCAGGTTTTATTAGGATAGGGATTTTTAACCAGTACCTGACATCGTACAGCCTTGGGACCCCCGTTTAACGCCCCTTCCGAAGGACGGCGCAACTAAGGATTTTTTACTCCCTTTAAAAAATCCTAGGGCCACCTGCCGTGCTACGAACCCGCGATCTTGGGCTTAGTAGTTTGTTACGCTAACCACTAGACCACAAGTCGCCCCAAAAAGTGTTATGATTTGAAGTTTTTGTATTATATATTTTATTACAAAAAAAAAAACCTTTACCAATGCATCCCATGAAGGTTATCTGATCGTAGGAGATAGCTTATTTAATCTGTTAACAGCCGGGATGGAATATGTTGATCTGGAGACCCACCTGGGGGCAAACCCAGCCTTATTAAAAAGGGTACACTTAATTGGGGGGGAAACCTGGAGGTTGAGAATGATTTGCACAACTGTTCTCCAAGAATCAGTACAGTCTCAACCACGTACTGGCCCCATGAAGAGTTTAAAGTTCAGTGAGCAGTATAAACTGTAGTGTATCTGTTCTGATAGCAGTATGACATATTATTTCCCCTGCGAAAACAATATTATGATGAGATAATGAACAATTAGTTACTTGGAACTGTCACCCGGACATTTGCCTACACAAGTTTTGTTCTGTATAAACATAGGGATTGTTTGGCATTTATTTTCAAAATTTAATTTGGACTATCCGAAAAACTCCAGACGACCTAAGTTCAGATAATTAACGCTCTACTGTATATTTCTACTAGTCCAGGATCCATGGTCCATTTTTTCACTTGATTACTATCAAGCTGAATCTTCGTGAATAGCTTCGATGAGACGCCCAACAATTTCCTGTGCGAAAATTCTCGATTGTGGTAGCTAACAGAGGTAGCAAGGATAAAAGGTGTCGATTTGATGATTCTCAAAAATTTATTACTAACTGGGGTTTTTTTTTGTTAAATCTCAAGATAATTATCTAAATCATTTGAAAAAATATTTGTCCTACAAAATGTATGGTTTGATCAAAGGGGACTCCTTCCAACATGTATCGATAACGAGGTCATCATGATTACTAACCAGCTGATTTTTTTTTTAACTTCTTCTTTTTTCACTTCGTTATCGATACATACTGGAAGGAGGGGACTCTTTGATCAAACCATACATTTTGTAGGACCAATATTTTTCAAAGAATTTAGATAATTATCTTGAGATTTAACCAAAAAAAGCCAAGTTAGTAATAATTTTTGTGAATCATCAAATCGACATATTTTATCCTTGCTATCTCTGTTAGCTACCACAATCGAGAATTTTCGCAAAGGAAATTGTTGGGCTTCTCATCGAAACGAAGCTATTCACGAAGGTTCAGCTTGATAGTAATCAAGTGCAAAAATGGAACATGGATCCTGGACTACACTCCATATGTTGTCTAAATAATATTCCTCAATTCTGGAAATCTCACATTGGATCTAAACTTTATGTACTTGGAACAACGGGAAGTAGCTGTTTGTAATTGTTGGAGTAGTAAAGGTAAAAATGGCGATTTATTTGTGTTTATGTAGGCTACTATTGAAGGAAAGAATAAATTATTTAAATATATCAATACCAATGCTATATTTAAATAGTTTTAATCAGGCATTCAGACGTTTCAGTTAATATATTGAATATTAATGCATTCTCCTGAATTCGGGAGAAAATACAGACAAGTAAATCAAATGCTACAGTTCATGGAATCGATTATATTGTAAAACTAAATATTTATCAAGCCATTCGTAACTATCTGCATCAGTCACCCTTGGAGTAGTGGTATGCTTGATGATATTCTATGCCCAAGATCCTGGGTTACCTTTTTTTTTTTAAATCGATAGTTATGCCGTCCTTCAGTAGGGGCGTAAAATGTCGTTGCAGGTGAACTTTACAGACCTCTTATTATACCGGCATAGACAATATTTCAAACACCCACACCAGTATCATCCAATAAGCTATAGCTGTGTGCTTTTCCGTTAGCTGGGCGCAAGCGAAAAATCACCCAATAATGTTGAATTCAGCCAAATTTTTTACAGTTATAAGGGGAATGTTCGTTTGGAATGAGTTCTATTATCTGGATTCATTCAAAACAAACCACGGTTTCATTTTTTTGTTCAGTCTTAATTATTGTAAAAAAAAAAAGATTTGGGATTTTGCTAGAACTGAAAAAGATCTATTTTTTCAAGAGTATATTATAATAGGTATTTAAAGAATGCAACATGCGATCAGAATCATTAAATGAAACTTTGTGTTCAAGTACGTTGGCGGTGCAATCTTTTAACATGCCTCACGAAGAAGCGCATTCGTACGTGGTTCTAATCGTCCAGATTGAGTTTTCTTACATCTTTGAGATTTATTTAAGGCTGGAGCGAAGAGATGACATCAGCCAATGGTGTAAAGAACAACTGGATATGAATCATAATACAATTGTAGATTGAAACTACTTAAGAGAAGTTCGTGTAGAGGTATTAGCGGAACTTAAGCAAAAATAAATCTTTTTATTTGAAAAGAATAGATATGTCCAGGGCCCGGACTCGAACCCGGGTCGCCCACGTCACTAGCGTGGTGCTCTGCCAACTGAGCTATCCAGGCTCGCTTCTCGGTCAGACATATCCTTTCCTTTAACTGATCCCATAAACCCGTGTTCTCGCAATTTGTGATGTATACAAGGGGAAGAATGTTCATCCGGCTCTGGAGATATCTTTTCTTTTCAAATAAAAATATTTAAAAATTATAACAATTAACAAAAAATGAAATAAAATAAATAATAATAATATTTAATGACGTAAGTCAACAAGATACTAATTAAAGTAATGTTCAATAAACATTCTTCCCCTTGTATACATTGCAAATTGCGAGAACACTGGGATATGGGATCAGTGAAAAGAAAGGATATGTCTGACCGAGAAGCGAGCCTGGATAGCTCAGTTGGTAGAGCACCACGCTAGTGACGTGGGCGACCCGGGTTCGAGTCCCGGCCCTGGACATATATTTTCTTTTCAAATACAAATATTTAAAAATTATAACAATTAATGAAAAACATCGGTGGTCTTGAAAAATTAGTTGAGATAGACAAGAGCTTATTTATAAAACGACATTTGCGCCCGGCTAACGGAACAGTACCCATAACTGTATTAAGTGAGCTTAAATAAATAAAAAATATTTTAAACATTTAACTTAAATCATTTCATATAACAATATATTTAACTTTGACAAATAAAATATGTTATGCGAGACAAAAAGCTCAACTAGTTATTAATGTTTTGATTCATAATTGGTATGAATTCCAAAACTATTAAACTACCTTTTTATCATTCTTATATCAAAGGAATTCTAACCTTCAAACTAAAGTTGATTAAAATAAATTCTATAACTCATGCACAGGCCACTAGATGACACCAGTCTCGCGAAACACGTCACGAGCATGTCGCTCATGTCGGTGACGCCAAACGCAGCTAAAGAAGTATTCATTAAAAAAAAAATGAGACAAAATAAAAATAAAAAACAGAAAATAAAATGCTCCACTTCAAAACCTTTTCGGGAAGTCAGCATTGCTCAGCTTAATACGCACATCAAAATTCCTTCATCAAAAATAGCAATAAACATATTAATGTTTCTCATAAAGGAGCAATTTTAAGTGTCCAGATATAAAATTCTATTAAAAAAATATAAATGCCTTCTGTTGATCTATCTAAAAAAAAAAAAACTGTACCACCACAACCCGTGAACGGGTCTGGGGTTCAGTACATGGTAAAGACGACTGTGCTGTTTCATGGACAAAGGTTCTGCAAGGAGGTGATTTGTCCTAGATCACGCTCAACCGCCAAATCCCCCCCCCCTCCTTATTTTGGGTACCCTATTTTTATAACATTTTATAGAGGCTGGGTTAGCCTCAGGAGTATCCTAGATCCCATATGATCCATATTCGACTGCAAACAGATTAAATATAAGTCTTGCCGGCAGTGGGATTCGAATCAGGATTTTCGCCATGACACTTATCTTAGTCCTTGCTCTTCCACTGAGCCACTCCGCTCTCTCTCTACATTGGGTTATTGTAGACCAAACATCATACACTTGAATCTCCTAGTTCTTGAAAGTGCCATTAGCAATATTGTCTTGCTTCCTGGTTTCCTGATATTACCCTGAAGAGTTTCAAGCTTCAAAAAATAGCTCAACGAAGCTAATGAAGTGATAAGTATTATTTTTAAATATTTTTGTTTTGAAGACAAAGATTTGCCCTGGCCGGGATTCGAACCAGGATCGTCTGCTTTCGGTCGCAGTGTTCTAAACCACTGAGCTACCAGGGGTCGTATCCAAGTCAGACAAATCCGTTCTCGTCAACGATCCTATTTATATATATTATTATACGACATAAACACAGATAATGTGCCAATTAAATGCAAAATTTATTTATACAATTTTTTTTTTTTTTTTTATAATTTATTTATTGATATTTACAACTGTATAATAAAAAAAATACATCCAGTAAATAGGCTATGTGATACAAAATGACATGAGTAATGGCAAGTTGAGAAACTACCCACTGGTAGTACTCAAATCACTAGTTGAACTAAGAAGGTCACGTGGCCATTTTCTTTTCAGACGCCTCGGGGGATTATCGGGAATCGAAGAGGAAGCTAGGTTTGAAACTAGAGGGTTTGAGTGGGAATGAAGTTTGTTATGAAAGGATAGATACCGGGTTCGGGCCAAATCAGCAACAAATGGGACATTAAGGTCGTTATGGATGACGGTATTATACAAATTTAAATTAGATAATAAAAATTAGTTTAAGTCCCAATGCACCATCGTCTGATTAGCCATATATAATATTAGCATAAAGTGACCTTAATTGCATAAGAAAACAATAGACTAACTAACCAGTTGCCAATTCACTTGTCTTTAAAACAAACACTAAAAAAATTTACATGAACCTTCTTGGAATCATTTTATATTGGTTCCCTAAACTGTAGAATTGTCCGATTAGTTTTAGTACCGTAAAATGGCGTCAAAAAGATAAACAATCTTCATAAAACAATTAATTATTAACAAACGGTCTCTACATTATTTATACATATGGATTAGTACCTACGGGTTCATTATAAATTGCCAATTGGAGAATATGTAGCTGTACCAAATGGAGCATTCTGTTTTTTTCCCACCGTCCTGTGGTCGCTCGCTGTCAATAGAGTTTTTCGTTCCGGCATTAGCGATTCGGTTGTGTTGTTATCTCTGGAGGGAAATGGTAAAAATACGAGAGAGCTGGGCCGGAGAGTAAGGGACGGGCTGACTGCATAATGGATATAATTGGTTTTTGATTGTTGTGCTAGGCTGCAGGGGACCTACCCGTGTAATCCATATCGAATGAATATTTGGATAAAATCACCGCCAGTGTCCTGTATCGACAAACAATCTGACCGCGGTAGGAAATAAACTGTAAATATGGCGAGCGAGTGTACGCTCATGCCAAATTAACGCCGGCCGCTGGTTAGTTTATGAGTTTACTTCAGGTAGTCTGATTTCCTTGTTAAAATTCCAATTGGTTGGCTTCTGTTTTTAATGCGCGTAACTGGATAGGCATACATTTTCACGGCTAATGTAAATATTATCATGGCTCTATATGAGCAACGAAATGCCTCCCTATAGAGAAAATGCCTCCTCATCATACCTCTATTTCTTTCTTTTTTTTAGAATTTCTTGCATTGCATAGTTGATAGTTTTTTTTTACATACTTTTTTAACTGTCTATATCTCTATTTTTTTGTTAAGACATTCAAGTATTATGGGACCATAATGACAGAAGATAACAGACTGCAACATGAAATAAAGGCGATCATTGATAACGGTAACAGATGCTATTGGTCCCTCAGAAACCTCTTCCGAAATAGAGTTATACCCCGTAGCCTCAAAATAAGACAATACTTCGGCCGTCGTCAACTATGGTGGGGAGGCATGGACTCTATCCAAGCAGTATGAGAAATTATTGAATACATGGGAGAGACAAATTCTTAGAAAATTGTAGTTTCCCAACCAAGTAAGGAAATTGTTTCCGCATTAAAAGGAACCAAGAACTTAAGGACCTATATGGAGAACCAGATATAGTTTCTTGCATTGAAAACAAGATTGAGATGGTTGGGCCACGTTCACAGAATGGATAAATAAAGGCTCCCAAAGCTGAACATGGAATGACGTCCAGATAGCGAAAGAGGAAGAGGAAGGCCTAGAATGCGATGGCTGGACGATGTGGAAGCAGACCTTAAGCTCCTGGGAGTAAGAACATGGAAAAGCAGCGGAAGATCGTTCAAAGTGGAGGAAAATTGTCGAGGAAGCCGAGGTCCTCCATGGACCACAGCGCCATGGATATGATGATGATGATGATATCTCTCTTTTATCTTTTTTTGGAGGAGGGAGCGGTGGTGGGGGAACGATCGTCTAAAGACCGCGCATATGGTCCTATGGCTAATCGGACGATGCTACAATGGAAGTCCTGAATGTTGATATAATTAGGAAAGCATTGTTTAACGAGTATCTTGCGCAGGCTGGGAATAGTATAACCAACGATTTTTTTTCCTAAAAAAATGCTTAGGTCACTTTCAGGGCTGCGAACCTTGAGTATCGAAGTTTGTTATGTAAACCACTACTCCACAGATGACCCTTAGCTCATATCTCTTAGCTCTTTCCTTTGCTCGTCTGTCTATCTTTTTTCCTCTTCCTCTTCTTTTCCACTACTAGATACTTAATGTATCTTCGTAATATTTCTCAATCCGGCTTTCATCTGATATTTCTCAGTTCCATCACTCTGTACAATATATGTTTGTTTGTTTAATCTGTTTTCATTTAATCTTTTTAGGTGCTCGAAGAGAATTTAGATGAGGAGGAGAAAACCAGAGCAAGGATAGTATCAGGTAATTAAGCATGTTTTGGGGTCTCAAAGCTTCTGAGAAATAAGCTCCTTAGCCTAAAGTCCAAGCTGATGATATATAAAACCATCAGCGTGGAAAAGCTGAATAGATTGGAAAGGAGATTTCTACGGCAAATATTCGGCCCAGTTCGAGAAAACGACCAACTCAGGATCAGAAGGAACAAGGAGCTGGGTGAGTTATGTGGAGACCTGACAATATCGAGATTCTTCAGGATTCAACGCATCAAGTGGCTGGGCATCTTATATAGGAGGGACGAATAAAGAACAGCTAAAAAGCTCTTTAAAGGAAATCCGGATGGAATAAGACCTCGAGGAAGGAGATGGAAGGATGCCGTCTGTGAAGATCTGAGGCTGAGCAAGGTCTCCATCACTCGAGCATGCGATCGGGACGATTGGGCTAGTGCGGTTGAACAGGACAAGGACTTCTTTATCAGTCTGTCGCGCCAATAAGAAAAAGGTGCTGGATAAATTGTAATATCCTTTTCCTTATTACTATTTCCAAGCCCTCAATTCCTTCATCCCTATGAAGTTCATACATGACCTCAATTTACGTTGTTTTCATTCCAGTATTCTTCTCATAAGATATCTAGAATCATTCTAGGATAATAAGATTAGAGAAGAAATTAAGGATATTAGGGATAATTGCTGGCGATCGATGCTACTGGTCTCTAATGAAAATAAATCAAGAGCTCTCAAAATAAGAGTGTATCGTACTGTACTTCAACCGGTGGTCATGTATGGAAGTGAGTCTTGGACGCTCACACGCGACGATGAAAGGCTGTTAAACATGTGGGAACGAAATAACCTCAGAAAGATCTTTGGTCCTACAAAAGAAAGAGATCGCTGGCGGATGAAGACAAACGAGGAACTAAGAAATCTATATGTAACACCAGATATCGTTACCACGATTAAGAGTACCAGGATAAGATGGCAGGGGTACGTACAAAGAATATAAAAAAGTAGATTACCAAAAATGATGATGGAGGGACACCCTGGTGGAAGGAGGAGCAGAGGGAGACATAGACTTCGTTGGCTGGAGGATGTGGAGGAGGACATTCGGACGTTGGGTGTCAGAAGATTAAGGAGAGCAGCCGAAGACAGGTTGGAGTGGAGGAGGATCGCTGAGGAGGCCAAGGAGGATCATAGCGCCCTTAGATTGATAGATAGATAGATTATTCTCATACCTTTCTTGGTCCGTTGAAACATCATAGGATTTTTATTTCCATTTTTAACAATTTTTCCAACCTTGAAAACACCATTCTTAAATTATGACAATTTTCTGGCCTATTCGTAATTTCTTTCGATCTTTATGAAGCATTTATTTTTATAATTATTATTGGCGGTACTACCCTTAAGCAAGCCCTGGCCTCCTCCAACACTAATTGCCCAATTATTGGCCGTTGGTATCCAGCTGCTTGTCTTCCAACGTCGACCGCTCGACGTCCCTGTCAATGTTTAGCAATACCTTCCTTGGAGTGTCACTTATTTGCATCATAGCGACATGACCTTCCCACCGAAGATGGTTTAATTTTATCTCAGTAGTGATAACTCTATCGTTGAGCTGGTCATAAATTTCTTCGTCAAATTATTAATATTAATGGGACCGAAGATTCGTCAGAGTACTTTTCTTACGAAGATTATTTATCTTAAATTAGAGTAGAATTATTATTCATATTATAGAGAAAATCGTTGACTGGAAGACCTAATTAGGATGGAAATAGTTGGGGGTGCAGTCAATGTAAACAACCAATAAGTGAGACCTCTTTATTGATAGTGCCGAAGTTTGGGAAAACAGACAAAAAAATAAACTATAAAAAAACATTACAGTACCAAGAAATGTAAAGAGAAAGACAAAGAGAAGGTAAACAGAAAGATATAAAATGAAAAGTGTACACATAAAAAATGAGATATAAATGTATGGAAAACTTAGTATAATACAGATAAAATATAAAATGCATGATAATAGACTCCTGGAGAGTTACATAAGTAAAAATGAAAGAAAATTGATACAATATTGGATTTATATTAAACCCCATACTTATATTTTCAATTTTATATTTATTTTTACTTACGGAGTAGAGCTTTGGGGCTCCACTAAGCCATCGAATTCCTCTCGTATCCAATCCCTACAATCCAAAATCCTTCGTAAAATCCTTAACGCTCCTTATTTTGTTAAGAATACCGTCATCCATAACGACCTTAATGTCCCATTTGTTGCTGATTTGGCCCGAACCCGGTATCTTTCCTTTCATAACAAACTTCAATCCCACTCAAACCCTCTAGTTTCAAACCTAGCTTCCTCTTTGATTCCCGATAATCCTCCGAGGCGTCTGAAAAGAAGATGGCCACGTGACCTTCTTAGTTGTCATTACTCATGTCATTTTGTATCACATAGGCTATTTGCTTGATGAATTTTTTTTTTAATACAGTTGTAAATATCAATAAATAAATTTAAAAAAAAATATATATATTTATTTTTACTTCTTTACCTGTCATTCACGTCACTGTGTCATTCACGAGATTCCTTTCATTACTTTCTACGTATTTCTTCTGTATTTATTCCCTGGCATAACATATTGTATCAATTTTCTTTCATTTTTACTTATGTAACTCTCCAGGAGTCTATTATCATTTTATATTTTATCTGTATTATACTAAGTTTTCCATACATTTATATCTCATTTTTTATATGTACACTTTTCACTTTATATCTTTCTGTTTACCTTCTCTTTGTCTTTCTCTTAACATTTCTTGGTACTGTAATGTTTTTTTATAGTTTATTTTTTGTCTGTTTTCTCTCATAGCCCTGAAGATGACCTTTGAAGGTCGAAACGTTGGCACTATCAATAAATATGTCTCAGTTATTGGTTGTTTACATTGACTGCACCCCCAAGTATTTCCATCCTAATTAGAATTATTATTATTAATTATTAAATAAGATCGGTAAATATTGGATAATTTAGTGTTGAATAGTTCGTTTTTATTTTGAGGTACCATGAAGAGAAGATAGGGTGTATTAGCGATCGATGGGGCGTTCTCCGCTAGTCTAATGTGGCTTCCTTTCTTAGCCGCTAACACCGGCCCTAATTGAAAGGGCAAACAGTTTAGTAACCACGCCTTCTCCCCTTCCATCGGCTCTTTACTCTACCCAAATTAACATATTACAGAAGGTATCTGGTTACAGCTGGTGTGGAAGAAAGGGCTCGTAACAATTAGCTAACCTCTTATCCGAGCGAATTTACCGGTTGTGAATTCAATAAAAAACAGATAGTTTTGATTGGATGGCAATTTCCCCAAATAAATAAAATCAAAGCTAGATAAGAATTCATCAAGTAAATGCAAATAATAAAATACAAAATGAATAAATGGTAAATGTATAATGTATAAATAGAAAAAGAACAATTACAAAAATATCAAAATTCGCAAATAAACCTAGGAAAATACAAAACATCATTTAAAAATTAAGAAAAAGAAAATGCACTGAGCTAGTGTTTACAATTAATTATTTATATAAAAAATGAAATTAATTTATTTACTAAAAGAAATGATTCTTAAAGAAACTGAAAAATGAACTGAGTTCTTGTGTTGAGTTGAGTTCTTGATATTGATGAGTTGATGCTTCGATATGTTGATGAGTTTGAAATAACTGAATATCTCATACGTGTGGAGAAAATAAACAAGAGGTTTTACTGGTGAGATTCGACTGTGAAGAAAATTTTGAAAGTGGCAACAAAATCAAATGTTGAGTAGAAATCTTCTGACCCGACTACTGTCTTGAGACTGATCTTGTTTTGTTTTTTAAACATTGCACAACTTAATATTGTAACATATGTTTTGAATACAATGTGAATATTCAATTACCACCTGAATTCTTTTTTTCCTTTCAATAAATTTTATTATTTTAAGATTTATATAAAAAAAAAACCAAATATCTGGCTTTTAATTAATTTAATAAAATATTCGGTTGGGATTTTAAAAAATAATTATTGATACCGGATAGCTGGTAAATTTTAACTTCACACATCGAGCAAGGCTACACCTACATTGGATCCGATTCGGTGCGACGTGATTCTATCACATACGATGCTGGGGTGTATACATTATACATATTTTACTATACATTATAGTAAAATATAAATGTATTAAAAATAATTAATAAATAATCTTAATTTTATAAATTTAAAGAACCAAATGTTATAACTCTCGATATATTTCAGTCATTTGGTTTGCTAGCGACGTCTCATAGTATCACACCGGATCCAATGTAGGTGTAGCCTAACGCGCAATTTTTCATGGATTGTCCGTGGATCCCTCTCTATTATCTAACTCAAAATAACTCTCAATCTCCAAGAAGATAATTATTATGATGTCTTTACAAAAAGAACCAAAAATAGAAATTTTAGTACATAAACGATTTAACAAGAAAATATTATGTACATTCTACGATTAAATAAACGTCTAAGCATAAGTATGAATAATAGTAAACAGATAAGCAGAGACCTGTGTGTACATCTGGCGGTTAAGCGTGATCTAGGACCAATCCAAATGTTGTCCAAGAAACAGTACAGTCTCTACCATGTACTGAACCCCAGACCCTTTCAAGGGTTGTAGTGGTACAGGTTAAAAAATCCTATGGCCACCTGCCGGGCTACGAACTTGCGATATTGTACTTAGTAGGTTGTTGGATACCGTTATGTCATATAATTAATTACTCGCACCACTACGACCCATGGAGGGTCATGGGTTCTGTACATAGTAGAGACTGCACTGCTTCTAGGCGATGGTTGGGCAGGGATGGTCGGACAGTATTAGTCCGAAATTACTTTCAACCGGCAGTGAATGGTATCCATTTTACGGAGGTTGGGTGAGTCCCAGGAGGGTCCTAGAACCCTTAGCTTAACAGGTCCTAGATTAAATAAAATTCTGTCACCGAGAGGGATTTGAACCAAGGACCTTCTGCACTCGACCACTGAGCCACTCCTGTCTTACATTATTCTTGAATAATAGTAGGGAAAAATGTTTATTAAAGAGCCACACGTTTCGACCCACATTGCAGGCCTTCTTGAGGGCTGTCTAGGAGGGGCTCGGTGTGAATTCGTCACTAACGCTCACATAAGTACTCGGTTATAGAAGGAGGGCTCCCACCCCTTCATCGACAGAACTGAAGAAGACCTGCAAAGAGGGTCATTTCTCCCTAATAAGATAATTTTTTTTTTGGCCTCCACCTGGACAATTTTCGTCCACACACATATTTCTTATAATTTTCAACCAATTTTACTGTTTCAATTTTCATCAGCTTACATTAATTTTTATAACCCATCAAATATTATATAACAATACAATACAAATTTAGTGAAATGCGGGATAACACTCGAAATATTGCCCTGGAAACGACACACTTAGTCGAAATTTGTGGACAATAGAACCTAGAAGTGGCTTAGTGCTAAGGTCATTAGGACAAGAAGCTAACAGGAAGATAAGTCTCCGTTACCTGAACCGTTACCATTACCTGAACTGAGACAGTAAGGTATCACTTAGTACCTGAACGACAAATATGATCACTATTTGTCCTACCATTTGTACCGCAAACAGACTCAGGGTTTGTTTGCACTTGGAACCGCTATGTTTGTGTCCTACTGGCAGTCCGTTTGTTACAATTAATTCATTTGTTTACTTCCATTGTCGTATTTGCTTCGTATCAGGTGACGCTGATGTCCTACAACGACACTATCATGTACAGTTACCAAACATATGTTTCAATAACATATGTTTTATAAGACGTATTATTATATTGTAAGCAGGAAAAAATAAATATATATCTAGTCTAAATTTGTAAAATTATCTGAAATTCTATTTTTCTTTGAACCTATTTATAGAAATTTTCAAATGTATACTGAATACATCAAGTAAATACAATGAAATATAAATAATGTCCCGAGATAAAGGCAAGCAGAGACTAACCAGTGGTAGTACTCAAATAAAAAGTTCAACTTAGAAGGTCACGAGGCCATCTTCTTTTCAAACGCCTCGGAGGGTTATCAGGAATTGAAGAGGTTGGGAGGTTTGAAACTAGTGGGTCTAAGTTTAAATGAAGTTTGTCATGAAAAGATTGATATCGGATTCGGGCCAAATCAGCAACACATGGGACATTAAGGTCATTATGGATTACTTTGTCCGTAACGAAGTAAGGAGCACCGAGGAATTTACGAAGGAGTTTGAATTGTAAGGATTGAATACGATGGCTTAATGGAGCCCAAAGCTCTACTCCATAAGTCCAGATGGGTCTAATGATTGTCATGTATATGAGTCTTTTGTAATTAATTGGGAGCTTAGAGCGTTTGTCTAGTAAATGTTGTAGTAGCCTGAAACGGAGAGATGTTACTTGTCGCATGAGTCTAGTATGAGGATTTCAAGTTAAGCGTTTGTCATGGTGTAGTCTTTAATACAGGACCTGTTCTAAGGAAATCAGTGGGGTGTTATTAAACGACACAGGAGGACAGGAAGTCGTTGGTTTACGACGGACTATCTGAAATTCAATCCTTAAAATACCTTAAGGTATTTAAGTATAACACAAGGAAGTGTTGAAATTGTTTATATAGTTCTAATTTATATTTTAATTATTTATAAATAATATTTTGGAAAAAGGTAAAAAAACTGAAATTAGAATGAGAGAAAATGTCTTATGCATGCCCAACGCTATTGTGCCAAAAAAAAAAACCCGCTGAAAACTGTAGCAAATAAAATCTATAAATTTAAATTAGGTCATACCAATTTGGAAATTGTTTCCTTAAATTCATAAAACTTGCTGGATATATTTGTTTTTTATTCAAGAATAATATCTTACATTTTTATTTAGTTATTTAAAACAAATCTGTGGATAAAGATCGTTTTGGAACCAAAATATAGAAAAGAGACGGTTTGAATAAAAAAATATAGGAAAAGAGACAGTTTGAATCAAAAAACTTAACTTCACAAAAAAAGGTTTATTGTTCTTTAACCTTAAAATAATAAAGCTACTATGAAATAATATAAACTTTTCAAAATGGTTGTAATTCAACGAAATAGTTAATTTAAATTTCTTTTAAAATTCTTCGGCATCCTCCATAAGTCCACCTTCGTTTTCATCATCTGACTGCGCAGTATCATTTTCTGGATTTTCATTTCCAAAAATAATGTTTTTCTAAAAGATTAACTCTTCATATCTGCCCAATTTGCTCCAAAGTGAAGTTGAAGAAGTTTCTTGGCATCTGCGACCTTAGCAGTCTTTACAGGCACTCCCGGGAAAAGAAGCGGCAGTTGAGTTTTATAACCGGGCTATATGACTTTCTTACACTGTCCAAGATTCGTGTTATACCATACAAAAGACGATTTGGAAATGAGCTACTCATATATAACATCGAATCATTAACCCATAATAATTTTATTGTATGTATTTAATGCATTTTTAATTATAAAACACATGCTCCATTATTATAGTAAACTCTAATTGAGGAGGTAATATTAGTAACTGAAGCTTACTAGGTATAATATATATTATGTCAAAATGTTCTCATATTGGTTATGTGTGGGATGTCTATGAAAAGCGAAAGCAAAGATGAATTCTGAGAAAGGAATGCACATTGCCTCATAATACATGAGGAAAATGCTGCAGTAAATATCGTCCCTTATCTATTCGAGGAAAAAAGATTAAATTACATTTTATAGCGTAGATTTTAATTAAACGACAAATATATAAATAATTATGAAGGGTAGAATTGGCCAGGGGCGCACTCAATAATAACACTAAAATAAGAAAACCTTATTTTTTAATAGTGCCAACGTTTCGCCTACGGCGTAGGCCATCTTTTAATAATAATAATAATAAATTCTTTATGTACTCTGGGACAAGTCCCTTTAGAATAACATTACAGGATTATATGTTATATATGAATATATATGTTTTTATGTCGTAGAATCTAATTTGATTACATTAGATTAATTAATACAATTAAAATAACAAATGAGAAAGGATTAATGAGATAAAAATTGCGAATTACATCCAGTGATAACATTTAAAAAATTTAAAAAAGTAGAGTACCAGAAATATAATATAACAGAAATAAGATTACAATAATTATATTTAGAGAGAAAAAATAGGTAATTACATATGTGTGCAAATTACAATGTCAAGTAGAAACAAACAAAGCAGAAAATGAAACAAAAATATGAACAATATCAACTAATATAACTTGTTTTTAAAAATATTTAACTGGATGAGTGAATTGTCGATATCAATAAATATAAATATACTTATATGTAAATAGAAACATATCATTCATTTATCAGTCAGAACATTTTAATCTGAAAGGTGAGTATGTTATTTCCGATTTTTTGGGAACTGTAAGGATATAAGGTGATTGAAGAAGGTATTGCATTCCAAAGGGACGAGGATCGGATAAGGAAAGCTCTATCAAGAGCAGCTGTTGAGCTGTGATACGGGCGTCTCTATCGCTAATATTCAGGGCTAAGAAGGAAAAAATGTTTTTTATATTTTTTTGTATTTAATATTTTTGATTCTTAGCTCTGAAGATGGCCCACGCCCTAGCCCTTTATTTTTTAATTTTATATTTTTTAATATTCTCCTAAAATACAAATAATCGTGTGTATCAGAATGGAAAAACAGTGTATTTATGGCAAATGTCTATATTTCGGTAATCATTACATAAAGAAATAAATGTTTCAAATAAAATTTCGTAGTATACATGATATATTTATTTTGAAACTTTTATTTCTTGATGAAAGGATTACCGAAATCTACGCATTGCCCATAATTAAATTCTATTTAATATTTTCTATACTAAGGCTCACGATAACTTGTATTTTTGGAAAATATTAAAAAGGAAACGAACGACCAGCGGAACAGATACCCATGCATGTATGATAAGTTGGAACGGTAGCAGAATTGAAGATGGATCAATGATTCCGAGAATGCAGTACTGTGAAATCCCTTGACCTCCTGGCCCTTGTGAAAGACCGCCCACGACACGGCGGTGGATTAGTAATGGGGATAATAGAAGAGCTAAGAACGGTAGCTAAGAAGCAGCCTCATTGTCGGCGCTGAAATGGACTCCGCACCGATGGTCAGTGCTCACTCGAGGGAGTAACCCTTTTTAGTGACGCTGCCATGTATCCGAGGCATCGGCATCTTTCTTCTTCTGGGTCTTTTCTTTTTTAAAAGAAGAACTGAATAGTCCAAGAAAGAGAGAGCTTCTTGTATTATAAGTGTGCCATCGATATTTCTATTCAAGAAACGAATATTTGAATGTAATATTTTCAGGTTAGAGAGGAAATAGTTGACTGGAAGAACTAATTGAGGATGGAAATTGTTGGGGGGGGGTGCTGTCAAAATATACACACAAATAAGTGGAAACTTATTTTTTATAAGGCAAACTCTTCGCTATAATATTTTATATTATGTTATGTTTTACAATAAAATCAAAAACTGAAATTAAATGTGCAATTATTACAATTTTGAATTATTAAATTTTCAGCAATTGGATATTTACATTGGGAATTCTCATTATTGTTGTTATGAATAAATTTGAAATAACATTATTTGCTTCTTGTACAATATGTGGTGGATCCATAACTTACACAAATGAACTTCTGTTTATCAGTTTTGGTGTTTTGAAACGACAGCTGATTTTAATGGCCGGTGTGCAGGTGTACCAACCTGACCCTGAACTTTTTCAGTACAAAACCTACATTATTTAGACGAACTAGGTTGTCATCTTTTTACTTTATTCCATAGGGAATAAAGTTGACTTTTTGACTCAATTTCTAATGCACAGGGAGAAAAGGCGTGCTTTAGTCCTAATTAGTTGAGCCAAAAACACATATTTTTGTACCAGCTGGAGATAAAATATATTTGTCTTCTTATATTCCATCTGGAGATAAAATCTTGTATGCACCTCGTAGACTAAACTTATCATTATTCTCAGCAATATTTTTTCTCACTCGGCTTCTCCCCTTGAGTACTTATATAAAAATAATTGTAACAATAAAAAAATCCAATTGTACCCAAACCTATTTCTAAGGGAATAATGATATTCTTCATTCCTTTGGTGCATACATAACTATTTTCTAATTTTATCCATCATTGATGTGACCTCTCATGTAATCACCGTTAATTAGCCTACCATTGGGAAGCACTGTTGCATATTTGCTGTGTTGAAGGTCCCCGGTTCAAATCCGGTTGAGGCAGATAAATTAATTAATATATCAACTGTCACGGATGAATCCTATGCGATCTACAGACCCTCCTGGGTTCACCCAGTCTCTGTAATGTGGGTACCCACAAATGGAGGTTTAGCAACCGATCGAGGAACTAGGTTGTGTTTGATCTTATGTCGAGTTCGAACAGTTAAATTTCGAAACATTTTTAAATATTGGAAAATCACCAAACAACTGTTCCTGACTTCTATAAGACTTACATAAAATATAGAATTGTTTTTTAATTTAAATAAAACTGTAATAAATAGATTTAAAAAATAAAATAAGCTACGTCTTATTCCAATATTTCGATTTTAGTACTGCTTTTTCATTACAGAGAATGCAATGAAATGAGATTAAGATATTTTTCTTATTTAATATGAATTATTTTTTATCTATAACTTCCTATTTTTAGAATAATATGAGGGTGTCTCTAATAAAATCTACCTACCCAACTGAAATTAACTTAATATCTAATATTTAACTAATTTGTAAAATGGGTGTTGGTTCGCCTTCGGGAATACAGGGAGGACTCCCTTAGTATTACAGGAAAACAACCTACACAATTTAGCGTTGATCAAGCCAAAACATTCACAACTTTTGTTATTAAAACAACAAGCATAAACAATCTAGAAAAACTTATACAAATTGAAAAAAGAATGTTGAGGAGAATCTACAGAACTTATATTTATAGAAAAATGAAAGAAAACTTGAAAGAGACGGTAAGAACGAATCCTTTCAAAATCAATAAACTTTTATTCTAAAAATATTCATGCGGAAAAGCCTGCGAGATTACACAAGACAAATCATAAAGGAGCTTTAAATAAATACAATAACTACGGAATAAATAGAATAAAAGAAAGTGGAAAAACCATTTTCAAAATCAAAGATGGTGACTTCTCACTCAAGAAAAAATTAATATCTTACATTAATTTATTATTATATTACAGTTAGCATATTTATTTATCAAAATTGGTTAAATACATTTTTTTTCTAAATCAAAGAGCAATATATGCCAAATGACGATTAGCGATAGTCGTACAGTTATTTGAATCGCCAACTTCATTCTAACTTTAGAGATTTGTATTTTTGTCATAAGAACTTTTACTAAAGATAGAACGCATCACCACAAAATGTACACCTGTCCTCTTGATATCAATGCCTTAAATAATTTGTTTAGTGCAGATAGGAAACTGTTTAAGTCGAATTTTGTTCGAAATGAGTTCATTATACAGAAGACGGTATCGCGTCGTGAATAAGTGACCAACAACTGCGGGAATGACATGATTCCACTTCCCTATGTTTAAACTCACTTTAAACAAAATTCGACTTATCCTCTAGTTCACCGGTGCTGCAGATATCGAGGGGTTTCAAATAACAGGTTTACTATATGTCCTAAACCCGATTTTGAGAAAACGCTGATGAAAAGACTAGAATAGTTAGTGTTTTCATGAAACATTGAATATCAAAGATACGACTTTGTGGGGTTCATCAGTAGAATCATGTCATGTAAGTAATTTAGCCTTTTCAAGGGTTTTCTTAGAATTATGTTTTCGACATAGTGTATTTCACTTCTACCCCCACTATATAATCTTATTCAACCGTTTTCTTTTTATATCTCTTGTAAAAATTAGTGAAGTGGACTACTTTCCTTTGTGCAGTATGGATTTAGTTGTATTTGTAGGTATTTAAGGTTCACGTAGAAAACTTGCATATGGAGTACCATAGTACATAAAAGTATTTCCTTTTCTTTCCGCTTGATCGGAATCTTCGAACACAAATTCAGTTGTAAACCTCCCGTATAAGCTGCATTACCTACACCGGACAACACCTGCCCACTGGGGGTCCCAGATGTACTAATGCTCCTACTAAAAGGTTTTGCATGGAGGGAATATCCGCCGGGGCTGAGAAAGGAGCGGCTAAGAGAGAGATATCCTACAAGAAGTAGGATTAGAACCACCTGCCTGGAAGCGGAGGTGTGGAAATTGTTTTCATGGTCAACTTGGCCGAAGCAGCTATCTGTTACCCTGCTCAGTTGCCCGTGAACGAGGGGCGCTGGGGTGGTCTTCGGGGTGGGGAAGATAATGGTACCAGCCTTCCACCAACGGCGTACTCCGATCCACGGCTTTCTCACCTTCCGAAAGAATGGCCTCTTTTGTCGGAGTGCAACGAATTAGCGATCTGATGAATATGTTATACTAAGAGGGAATCCTTTAGAAACGGTAGTCATTGTCCGATACTGGATACAGTCTTCACAATCGGAGAAATGACAATGGATACTGTGTATTACAATTGTCAAGACAAGACTTCGCTTATATAGGCGCTTATATAGTTACCTATAAAAGAAATAAGCCTGAGCTCACTCATTCACATGTCATTAAAAAACTGCCACCTCCTTCATGCCATTATTGTAAAAGACATCTTTACAGCAAAGCCTTTTTTTAAAGAATGTAATTATTACCACAGGACAAAAGTGAAGGAATGAAGAATTATGGAAGTACAAGATGTTTTTTTTTAAATTGCACTTTCAAACTCAAAACTACTTAATTTAGTGTATTAATAGAAATAATTATTATAACAACTAACGGCGGACCAACCCCCATTTTACAATTTATAGAATTACAGTAAGTACATAGCGTTGTAGTAGACGCGCCTCGAAGTTATTCTAGAATTTGAAGTTGGGATTATTACTTATTTTAATTTATTTTTAATTTATTATTCTTATGATGGTGATTATTTTTAAATATTTTTCCCTGCAACCATTGAGTAATGCTTTCCATTACTCAACTAAAACTGGTGTGGAAAGTGACAGCCACCAAGATCGAATTCGACATTCAGCACTCTGATATTTTAAATGTTAAATGGCGGTATTATAATATTATTCATTTTATAATCCTAAAATGTTAAAATAAATGATTTTAGAACTATTTATAGTTAGTTCAAGATAGATTTTATTTATTTTGAAGCGATTTTATAGAAATATTCAATATAACCTTAAATGTATCAGAACCTCCACACATCAGAAGTTTGGATATATAGCATTAAAACAGTGATCAGACCACAAACGAAATAAAAAATGGAAATAGATAGTGATGAATTCATAGAATTTACTCCTCCATTCATAAAAGAACAGACTCAACAGGCAATAAATCAACTTTTACCAAAATATCTAGTCAGATATGAAGAGAATTATAAATATAAATCAAGATATAGTAATATACATTTATTTTATTTTTGTATGTGTTATCAGAATAATTTTCTAAATAATAATAAATAAATATTTCAATGAGTAAACCGTTCTAGAGTTATAATTTGCATGGTTAGTAATAGAAAATCGTAAGAGATAGCGCTAGTGTAGTTTTAACAAATCTAAAGTTTCACCTTTAATTTCTTAATTTTTAAATGGTTGGAGGAAAAATGTAATATTTAACACGTGAGAAAAGTGCTTATAACACCCTTGTTTAATTAGCACACTCTCCTTCGGCTCGTGTGGTAAAATTCACTCGGGTGTAATAAAGTGGCACTTTCCTCACATGTCAAATAAATAACTATTATTTTGAAGAGAAAAAGATTTGTCCAGGCCGTAATCGAACCAGGGTCTTCTGCAGTGCTCTAACCAACTGAGCTTAACAACTTTTCTCTTCAAAATAAAAATATTACTTATTTTGTACATGAGGAATTATGTAATTACAAGATGTTTTAATTAATATTAGAATAAAGGCGTACTTATTCTATAAATCTGATGAATATGTTACACAAAGAGGGAATCCTTTAGAAATGGCAATGGCTTCAGTGTATTTCAATTGTCAACGCTAGTCTTGTTCATTCACAGAGATAGTTTGGAATCAGTTTTGCAGGTTATCAAATTAACTGACCAAAAGTTTTAACTTTTTATTTGTTGCCCTTAACAAGATATAAATAATTTAGCTATAAACTAATTATTGTAATTTGTTTTGTTGCGCTATTGTATGGATCATTGTGAGAACTTAGTCGCCGCATTCGCTGTGCGTTCCCCTCGGCGCGCCGCTTCTCCACACGGCGTGATTTTCATCAGTGCTATATCGCAGTCTACGCGAGCGTGTAGACGGCGCCCGATGTTTGCACGTTTTCGTGACTGATTACTTACGCTAATTTTGTTTTACGAGTAAAATTAAAATAAATCAAGAAATAGAATAAAATAAAGTGGAGAACCATTTTTAAAATCAAAGATGGTGACTTCTAGCTCAAGAAAAAATAATAATATATTACATTCATTTATTATTATATTACAGTTAGCATATTTATTTATCAAAATTGATCATCTTCCTCATATCACAAGCATTTGCAAAATAAAAAAAAAAAATTTTCTTAGTCAAAGAGTAACAGTTATTTGAATCCCCAACTGCAGATAATAATTCATTCTAACTTTGGAGATTTTATTTTTCTCATAAGAACTTTTACTAAAGATAGAACGCATCATCACAATTATTTGATGGAAGTCCTGTAATATGGGATAAGACTATCGAAGATTATAAAAATGAGCGGCTTCCAAATCCTTCTTTTTTTTATTTTTCTATATACATAGTACGCAAGGATAATTTTTTTTTTATAAGGATTCATGGCGAGGACGTCTTGGCGGCAGAAAAATCTTGACTGAGCGGCACCTGGCCGTTGCACATAGGAGTATTCCAAGTTAAAAACCGGACAAAATTATTTATTGTATTTTCCCCCTTTTTTGTAATAAAATACAATAATTTATCGAAATTATGTATATATTATAAAAAAATAAACAATAAAATATATTATTATCACATATACAGGTCTGGATATCTACAAAATAAATTAATGTTGTCTCGACCGATAGCTTTGCCGTGCCATGCTTGAACGTTTTGTTAACCGTACGGTTCAATAAAACGTGGCGTGAACAAGAGGCCTTAGTATAGCTTCATATATGTCGCTCAATTACATGAAACAACGACAACTAAATAACTAATAAAATTAATTGTGAATAATAAATTAATTTTAATAATTCGCTAGCAATCGGCCCACTGCATATTACTAAATTCGTTGCTTGATTACTATTGATGTAAGCTAAATATTTGCTTCTATAATTGGCATAAATAGATCTACTGCTAGTTGGAATAAACCTTCGTTTTCTGTTTGTATTCAAAACAGAACCTTGCTTTGGAGGATCAATAACATAAGTGGTTAAAACGAATGTTGTGGAGAACATAACCTTTCAATTGTTTTATTGTTAACGGATAAACACTTATACTATAACTTTGGTAAATGTTCTTAATACTTAAAAAATCTTAATTTATTTTATTTATCAAATGAATTAAAAACATTTAATCGTAACTGTTTTAATTACTAATTGCCAACTATGGTATTGAAGAATGTTCTGATTTTCAAATTAAACATCATTTTGGATTGGATATTTTTGCCAAGATTCCCGTTACTTATTTACCTGTCTACATTATCTTTTAAAATGTTTTTATCTATTAACAGCTGTTTTATTTTTGTAATGTCTTACAAAAGATCATATGTGTGTAACCAAATATAACCTGTGTTATAACTAATAATCGATACATCGAATCCAATATACCACAACTTTTTAGTTGTTTTATATGTCGATATAAAAGAACAACGGCATAAATCAAAAATGCCAATAAAACTATCTTCACATATCTGATACTACATTCAAACTATTATGTATATTTCATATCACTTCTTCAAAAGAACAACGAAAATGCCAATTTTTGTATGTTATTTACAAATATTGGGATAATTACAATTTTATTTATTTCAGTAGCAATTGTATTGGGGGTGAAGCTTTTTAATTCAGGAACGATATACCTTTCAAACATGTTTTTTTTAAAATAAAGTCACATTCTGAGTTGCAAAATGTATGAACTTATTTGACGTTTTATGGGATTAATGACATAAATTAAAATTCTACAATTAAGGCGTTGACATTGAAAGAACAAGTGCCATTATTGCCGAAATTTTTTTTTTCAGTGAAACGCTTTTCACAGTTTGTTCAACTATTCCGTTGCCAACCAGCGGCATCTTGTGACATCCCTCAAAACTTAATGAGAGGTGATCGGAACTTACCTCCTTTTCAACGCTATTGACCTTGGAACATAGAATTGTTTCAGTGAAAAAAAAATGTTTTGGCAATTTTGGCACTTACCTCCTTTTCAACGTCAACGCCTCAATTTTTCTAATTATTAATAAAAGAATTTTAATACCAACATTACAATAGGAATGCTTTGCTTTAACAATACCCAAATATATATATATATATAATAGGATGTTAATAGTTGGGGGTGCAGTCAAGAAAATGTTTTTTAGAAAGAAATTTTTTTAGAAAGAAAATTTTCTTAACTGCACCCCCAACTATTAACATCCTATTATAGTACCTACAGTCAACTAATTTCTTTCTCACATATATATATATATATATATATATATATATATATATATATATTTTTTATTTTTTTTTATTTTTTTTTTTTTTAGTTATGACAGTTCTTTTGAAGGAGCGATATGCCTTACAGTGTGATCCATTATGTTAATTAGTTTTTTCGTCAGTTAAACACAATTTTTAACGATACATTTAAACTTTTGTATAATATAAATAATAGCGATGCAGTAGCTGTTTTATTTTTTTATTGTTTTGTATATGTCTTACGGTGTTAATTATGATATTAGTTTACATGGACAAAAGGTTAACTTTTACTTTCCACGCTGATTATGTATGCAGTAATGCTAACAGGGCTCTGTGTACTATATATTCATAAAATTGAGCACAGATAATAAGTTATTATTATATAAAGCCTGCTTACGACCTATTCTAACATATCCATGCCCAATATTTAGCTATATATCCAAAACAAATTATAAAAAACTACAAATATTCCAAAACAAATGCCTAAGAATTACTGGAAATTATGCATATTCACTAAAGTTAAAATTATGCATAAAGAATTATATATAACGTATATTAATGTATACATCAATAAATTATGCAAACAATTCTTTTTTATGTGTAAACACAATAAAAGCCTACTTATAAAATATATTGGGAACTAGACAAAAAATAGTACAGAGCGATATCTACATAAAAGACCAAAGCATTTATTATTGTAGGATTCCAATTTATTTTATTTTATTGTTATTGTTTATATAGATGTAATAACTTATTAAGAATGTAGAGATATAATTTTGTTTATTTTGATTATTAATTTACCTTTTTTTTCCTCTCTGTTGAAAGTTTTTTCTTTTATTGTATATGTGATACTTTATAGATACATTTGAATTTGTCCAAGTTTTTTAAGTTTGAGACTGGTCTGTTTGGTACAGCATAGTACTTTTGTGACTTGCAGAAAACTATAATAGAAAACAAAATTAAAATGATATTAGTTCAATATCTACTGTCAATTTATTTTCATTATACTTATAAATCTATGTAGTTGACCATTTTTTTAACAATTTATATTTTTGTCGCTATGTATATATAAATATAGCTCCTATAATTTATATAATATTGAATTTATTGACAAATTGATATATACGTTATTGTAACTACACACGGTATAGCATTTCAGTTCAATCAAAATCAAATTCATGAACATCTGCTGTATTCGGGTGTCATATTGCAGAGATTTTGGTATTTTCTATGTTTATTTAAATTTCTATGTTTATGTATTTAAATTCATTTTTATGACAGTTCGGGCGTAAAACAGCTCAGTGTGTGTAGAGCGCTAAATTGCTATGTTGAAATTTCCGGGTTGAAATTTAGTTCTGGCAGATATTTTATTAAATCTGTTAACAGTGACGTATGTGCCTGTATGTGAGATCTGCAGACCCAATATCTAAAAGTGGGTATCCTAAATTGGTGAAAGACTTAGTGGTAGAGAGTGATATCGGATAAAGATCTCCCTGTACAACCGTTGTAGTCTCCCTACAAACAGTAGTCTCTAGCAGGGTAGGAAAGAAATTCGTTGACTGGTAGATATTATAATAGGATGTAATTAGTTGGGGGTGCAGTCAGGAAAACACAGCAAAATAAGTGAAACTTATTGTATTTTTTATGTGCCGACGTTTCGACCTACTGTGTAGGTCATCTTCAGGGCTATGAGAAAACAGACAAAAGCAGAATAGACTGTAAAAATACATAAGATAGAGATACAGAAAACATAACAAAATGTAGAGATATAGAAAAATTGAGTGAAAAAAGTGAAGGATATATAATGAAAGGATATATGAATAAAGATGATTACATAGTAGATATATAGAAAGGTGATAATGCAAAACAAAATACAAAGAGAGAAATGAAGTTAAACAGAAAAATAAAATGAAAAAGATATAAATATAATGAGTATGGAAAACTTAGTATAATAAAGATAGAATTGTATTGCAGAGAAAAAAACAGTATGAAAATAGACTCCTGGGGAGTACCATAAGTGAAATATAAATATAAATATAAATTTAAAATATAAGTATCAGATGTTATATAAAGATATACAATAGGAATGATGTTATATTATATAAATTTAAAATATAAGTACCAGATGTTATATAAAGGTATACAATAGGAATGATGTTATATTATATAAATTAAGATGTAACTATAAAAGAAACTATAGATGAGAGATATAAGATATCAGTAGTGAATGGAGATATATTATAAAAAATAATGATGTTCTATGAACATGAACTCTTTGATTAAAACTATGATGGATGCTAAAGTGATGATGGGAGAAATAGGTGTGAAGGAAGGAGATGGAGAAAGATGAAGAGAAGATATAAGTAATATGAAACTGTACGAACCCAATAGGAGTGGCTGCTCGGTGCAGAAGGTAAAAGTCGGCACATAAAAAATACAATAAGTTTCACTTATTTTGCTGTGTTTTCCTGACTGCACCCCCAACTAATTACATCCTATTATAGTAGTCTCTAGCATGTACTGAACCCAAGATTCTTATGGGTAATTTTAGTATAGTTTTTTTATTTTTTTATTTCCACGTATATACTAATAATGTACAACTAGTGTACTAAAAATGCAAGTATACAATATTTTGTCGAATCAAAATATATTACTTTTTTCTAATGTTGATTTTTATCAATACCCATATCCAATACACTTATTTTCCCTTTTGTGAATGAAATTTCGTCTCCCTCCGGAGAACTTAATGTAATATAGTGGAGCGGTTTGGTATGAGAAATATAAATTGCTCGGTAGATTAAACTTTTCCTTTGTAGGTTAGAGAGAACAAAGGAGAAATCCCCCCCCCCGTATATATGGGACAAATTTAAAACGAGAAGAAATGAGGACCCGTTTCATCTCTTCCTATCTTATGGAATTCCTCGGTATGAAGGAGCTTCTGTGTCTTATGTGTGGAGGCACGTCGTAGGTTGAGCAGTGTTACAAAGAGCTACTTAAGGTCAATTGGCTTCATACAATGTATTTCATTTATTTTTATTGTATGAAAAAATAGATTGTTTATAAGTCGAAAGAAGAATAATGAGAAAAATTCTAGGCCCAGTGAAAACCACAGAAGTATGGAAATTCAGATCTAATGATGATGTGTAGGTCTTTATGTCCACAACTCCCTAAAATCACGCATTCTGTATTCTTCACCAGCGTCCAATATCCCTCACATAGAATTCCTTTTCGTCGAAATTTCTTGCAAATCAAATCCTCTCCTATACGTCGTAGTGTATCGCCCTCCTTTGGTCCCTTTTGATCCTATCTTTGAATCGGTCCTTTACAACCATGTTCCTCTCTACAACCACATCATAATCTCCGGCGACTTTAATACCAATCTCCTAGTCCAATCCAATGATAAACTGTACCTTGAAAATCTTTTTTACTCTCTACACCTCTCCATTGTCCCATTCTCTCCCACCCATCACACTCTTCTATCTGACACCTGGTTAGATTTGTTCATCATTGACTCATCGCAGAGACTTCTTTCTTCCACACAATTACCCGTTCCATTCTTGTCCTCTCATGATTTAATCCAAATTTCATACAATATCCAAACTCCAGTAATCCTATCGAAAACATTAACGTTCCGCAACCTAGATGGACTCACCACTGAATCTATATCTCCTTCCCTCGAAATCCTGAATTGGAACCAAATCTACTCCTGTACCACCGTCGATTCAATGGTCGACATACTCACGGCCAATCTCAAAAGCATCCTGGATACCCATGCCCCAGTCAAAACTTTAACCTTCCATCACCATCCTGCTCCTTGGATGTGTCAAAAAATTAAAGACCTGCAAAGGAAACGTGATGCTGCCCGTAGACGCTTTAGACGCACTAGGCTTACTGATGACTACCAAGCGTTCAGGGCTCTTCGCAATTTGACACAGTCTACAATCAGACAAGCAAAATCCAAATATTTCCACGAAGCCCTTTCCTCGGCTCCCGATCCTAAATCTAAATGGCAACTCCTCCGAAAACTCTCCCTCTGCAATTCAACATATTCCAGAGCCTTTCCTGCTTCGCCAGATGAAATGAATTCGTATTTTTTGTCTGCCTCAACTAACACATCAATATCATCACCCTCCGTCTTCTCACTAACTCCATCTTTCAACCCCGACAATTTTTTTTTCTCTGACATTTCACCTACCGACATTATTTCCTCTGTTCTCAAATCCTCCTCCAGTTCTACTGGCTTTGATGAGATTCCCGTCAAACTACTCAAACTATGCCTCATCGATATCCTACCTGTCCTTCTTTTCATTTATAATTTCTCACTACAAAACGCAATATTCCCAACTTCTTGGAAAAAAGCCCTAGTCCATCCTATAAATAAAACCTCTACCCCTTTTTCTCCCAAAGACTACCGGCCAATCTCCATACTTTCCAACCTTTCCAAACCTTTCGAAAGAATAGTCCAGTCGCAAATATCAAATTTTCTCAAACAGTCCAAACTCCTGGATCCGCTGCAATCTGGTTTTCGTCCTGGTTTTTCCACTCAATCTGCCCTTACCAAAATCACTACGGACATACATAAAGCCATGGACAACAAACAACTAACCGTGCTAATCCTATTAGATTTTTCCAAAGCTTTTGATTCCTTGGACCATTCTATCCTTTTTTCCAAACTAAAGTCATTGTCCTTTTCCAACAGCTCTATACTATGGTTCCAGTCCTTCCTCTCTGGCAGGTCCCAAGCGGTTTCTATGCCCAACCAACCCCTTTCCTCTTTCCTAGCCCTATCCTCAGGCGTGGCACAGGGCTCAAGCATCTCTCCTATCCTTTTTAACTGTTACATCAACGATCTTCCTAAATCCGTTCACCACTGTTCCTACCATCTATATGCTGACGACTTCCAAATCTATTTATCCTTTCCTCCTTCTGAGCTATCATTCGCGTTCGCCAGTATCCAGCAAGACCTCGATAGGATCAGTGCCTGGGCAAAGCTGAACAAATTGGAATTGAACGCAATGAAAACCCAGGCCATTGTTCTAGGTTCCAACTCCCTTCTTGCAACTATCCCCACCCTCCCAACATTGATCCTAAACGACAACCCTATCAGTTTCAACTCCTCCGTTAAAAACCTAGGCATTACCATGGACAAAAACCTCTCCTGGAAACCACATGTCGCCCAAATATCCCGACGATCAATTAGTTCCCTGAAATTATTCCATCGATCCCGGCATCTCCTTACACAATCTACCCGGAAGCTTCTTGTATCTTCCCTTATCTTCCCCCACTTTGACTACTGTTGTGTGGTATACGGGGGCCTCTCGAAATTGCTAGAGGATCGCTTAAAAAGAATTATGAACTGCGCTTTAAGATTTGTCCTTGGTACTCCGAGGCGTTCCCGGGTGTCACATCATTATGATGAGTTAAAGTGGCTCTTCCCACCCATTCGTAGACATTATTTCCTTAGTGTTTTTCTATACCAATCCATTAACTCGCAACACCCTTCATACATCTATAGTCTCCTTCAATTTAAATCCACTGTCCAACACCATCAAACAAGATCCCGCCTCTCCGATCTCTACATTCCATCCCATAGAACTAAGGCATTCGACCGTTCCTTCCTCGCCCGTTCCACTACTGTGTGGAACTCAATCCCTCCTTTCATCCGCCATTCATCTTCACTGGCCTCATTTAAATCCCTGCTTTTCCATCATCTCTTGGCATCCCAAAAAAATGCTCTCCAGGCAGGCCAATCTTCCGCTTGAATTAATGTGTGTCGAATACTCGATCTCGTTACCTACGTGTTTGTTTATTTTTCCAACAACAAAGAAGATACAAACTTTGTAAATACTTTATTGCATGCTATGCAATTTATTTGCTTTATTTAGTAATTCCGTTATTAACTATTATATTAATGTTATTTATTATTATTTTGTTAATATCAAACCTTTATATATATATGTTTTATTTTTATTTTTCTAGAAAATTGGTTAAATTCCTGTAAAGTCTATTACTTTTTAATCAGTTATTTATTTTATTTTCTTTTTTTTCTTTCTCTATTTCTATTATGTTTTGTCACTCATGATTACTTCATGATTTGTATCATTATGTAGCCTCCTGGCCAGATGAACATTATGTTTATTTTGCTTGTTCTTTATTGTTATTCTAAAGGGACTTGGTCCCAGAATAAAGTTTGTTTTCTATTCTATTCTATTCTAAAAAAATATACAGGAACGTAGAAAACAATGTTTAAATAATACGAGCAATGTTTAAATAATACGAACAATGTTTAAATAATACGTTAAAATTTATTAAGAACACCAATATATACCAGTCAATTTGACATATACATTTACACGTTTATGTGTACGTGTGTATATGGGTTTATGTATGTGTGTGTATATGTGTGTATATATATATTGTCGGTGTGTACAATGTTATATAGATAATATAAATTCTATATTATATCATAAATCTTATATAATTATGTATAACGTTTTATTTTAATATGAACAACTTCATATAAGTTACATTTCTATTATTATATGTTTAATATGTAAATATGGTTTTACTATGTGCCTAATATAGCATGGTATGTTATTATGTAAATATGTAACAATATTTTTACTGAGTGTAATAAGGTAACAAGAATATATAAATGTAATTATGTAGGTAATGTAAATATGTATATTCTATAGTGGTAATTATGTAGATACTGTAAATATTTATATTCTCCAGTAGTGAGGGCAATAATAACCATTTGTAGTTGTTTGCCCTTAAAATAAAACAACAACAACAACAACGTAGAAAACATAACAGAAACTATAAGAAAAAGGAGACTATTATTTTTTGGACATGTTTTCAGAATGGATGATTCGAGGTTAACAAAAAGGATATTCAAGTACGTTTGGGAGAAAAAGGCTACAATTAGCTGGATTCGAAAGGTAGAGAAGGATTTGGAAAGAAGCAATATAAGGGAAGACGACACTATGGACAGAGAGATTTTTAGAAAGAAGATCTTGAGTATGGCGGGATTCCAGGGAAGAGTGAGGAGGAAACCTGGGGTGAGATGGTCGGAGGACAGAAAGAAACACCATAAGAAGAATAAGAAGAAGAAGATGAAGAAGAAGAAGAAGAGGAAGAGGAAGAGGAAGAAGAAGAAGAAGAGAAAGAAGAAGCAGAAGAAGAGGAAGAAGAAGATGAAGAAGAAGAAGAGGAAGAGGAAGAAGAAGAAGAGGAAGAGGAAGAAGAAGAAGAAGAGGAAGAAGAAGAAGAAGAAGCATTCCAAGCTGACAACAGGGAAGCATTGGTAAAACTTCCTTGTCATCCCCTCTTTTTTTACTTGCACATCTATTAGCTCTAAGATTAGTGAAGGTAGAAGGTAGGGGGTAAGAGAGTAGTTTGTACAAATGTACGAGGCTGGTCTGATAAGTTTCGGACCTAACAAAAATACAGGACTTTTTTTTCAACATAGTCTCCTTGTAACTCTACACACTTCTCCCAGCGATGCTCCCATCTCTGTAACCCGTCCAAAAAGGTACTCGGTTTTTTTCTCCGCAAAATAATTGTTCCGAAGGTGATTGCCCCTTCATTTGACGAAAATATCTGTCCTCCGAGCGCAATTTTTAGATGAGGGAACAAAAAGAAGTCGCTTGGGGGCTAGATCTGGTGAGTAAGCCGGATGGTCAAGCAGCTCAAACCGTAATTCATTTTCGCCATGGCAACCGCTGAGGTGAGACTGTGAGTTGTCTCAGTGAAACAGTATTTTATTTTTCTGCAAATGTGGCCGTTTTTCCGCAAGTTCTGCCTTCAGCTTGTCAATGATGCTTCGTATGCTCCTGTAATGGCTTTTCCTTTTTGAAGATAATCGATTAAAATAACTCCAGGACTATCCCAAAAAACAGTCCCAGCCGAGAAAACAGTTTTTGTTTTTTTTAGAGACGGTTCCCCTTTACACTCCACTTCTTGGACTGTATTTTGGTTTCGGGCGTATAATGGTGTATCAAAGTATCATCTACAATAATTAATCGGCGCCAAAACTCGGATATATTGCGCCAACAGAGCGTTGGAAATGTCCATGCGGCGCCCAACGTGCGGACAGCTTTCTCATATCTAAATGTTGATTTAATATGTAACAAACACGGTCTTTTGACATGTTCATAACCTCTGCTATCTCTTTCACTATAATTCGGAGCTCGTCTAGCAGCATTTGGTGAACTTGGCGATGTATGGCATAAACTTTTCAGGCCACCCTAGTAGTTGATAAGTTATAGTATGTAAGAACATAGTCTTTATGTTAGATGTACTCCATAGCCCATAAGTTCTAATGTTAATCAATTGTCAATAAGACTACACGTTAGCTCTTTTATATATCATGAATATGACATATATATGTTCTAAACTCAGTAAACATATATTTCTCTTACTAGTGATCCACCGTTTTATAACCCTTAAGCGGAATCCTGTTATTATTGTAATGCACAAGTGAGCGGGTTATTACTTACATTAAAACTCCATTTCTAGCCAAAAACTATGAGAATGAGACGATTCCTGTCCCCTCAGTACAATTAAATTATGCCTAAATGAAATTCGACTTAATCACTTATTCACATGTAGGTACCTGGGCTGTAGGTACCATCTAAAAAATTTCTTAAATCTAAGGATGACGAAAAATAGGAATACTCGAAAGTATACTTATTGAAAATATTTGTACATATATGTGTGTCAGACATAGACTGCATAGAAGAATGCAGAATCTCATAAGCACTAAAGCTTAATAGTCCAGGATCCATGGCCCATTTTGCACTTTGATTAGTATCAAGCTGAATCTTCGTGAATAGCTTCGAAACGAATGAGACGCCCAACAATTTACTGTGCGAAAATTCTCGATTGTGGTAGCTAACAGAGGTAGCAAGGATAAAATATGTCGATTTGATGATTCTCATAAATTTATTACTAACTGGTTTTTTTTTTTGTTAAATCGCAAGATAATTATCTAAATTATTTGAAAAATATTTGTACTACAAAATGTATGGTTTGATCAAAGAATCCCCTCCTTCCAACATGTATCAATAACGAGGCCATCAAAAATGATTACTAACCAGCTGATGGTTTTTTTCTTCTCATCGAAACGAAGCTATTCACGAAGATTCAGCTTGATACTAATCAAGTGCTAAAATGGACCATGGATCCTGGACTATAAATCGTA
The DNA here is from genome assembly GCA_964056705.1 of Troilus luridus. Taxonomy (NCBI): domain Eukaryota; kingdom Metazoa; phylum Arthropoda; class Insecta; order Hemiptera; family Pentatomidae; genus Troilus; species Troilus luridus. The sequence goes on along the minus strand of OZ057413.1, from coordinate 10,391,004 downwards.
TTACTACAGAAAAATAAAGGTGACAGGTAAACAGCATAGAAAGGTTAAATAATTGAATTACTTAAAAAGTAAAACTTTAATTACTGATTACTTAAAAAACTATACAACACACAAATTACATCATAAAATGTTCAAAGGAAAAAAAGGAAATATAACAACTAAATAAAGACGTACACTAAACGTATTTCATCTGAATGTGACTGATAGGGTTACCATGGTAGCTGTGAGAGAAGAACCGGGGAGGTTATTCCTATTCGTGTGTTATTGTTTAGTTAGAAGAAAACCGTTTTGTAAAAGGTGTGTGAAATGTTAACTTTAAATGTTGTTTCTTATTTCATATGTAAGACTGTATAGAATATTGAGTTTTTAAATCACTTACAAGAAATTATTGTTGTAATAAAAATAAATTTTCTTTTTTTTACAGAGAGAAACTCATTTTAGTTTCATTTCGACACCGACTAAATTGAGTATTTGAATCAATCAAGATTATATTTATATTATCAGCTTTTTTTTCCTATAACCACCATTTTGCTTCAGTAATTACAATTGCAAGGCCCCGATTGGGGTGCTAGAGGGTCTCTGATTGATTTGTTTTCGGCCTGTGATCTCTGGATGTGCTTCATTTTCATATAATTTTATTGTTATATTATTATTTTATTATAATAATAATTTGAGTTTTGGCTCTAGTTTATTGATTATTATTTTATTTGTATTATACTCCTTCTGTCCTCGCGCCTGAATTGGTGAAATATAGATATGTGATTTTGTTTCTTGTTATTTTCGAGAATTTTTCCGGTTGGTTTTGAAGCTTCTTTTAATTTTTTATATATGTCCTAACAGTTATTTTAGAATACAGTGCTTACATTGCAATTCATTCCACGTTTTGAGCTCTGGAATAAACTAGATGTAGGCTTTTTAAGATATTGCCCTATTAGAAAATATTGTTAACTTCAGCAAATTTTCTTTTTATAGTTTCTGGACTAATTGCATTACCTGTACCACTACAACCCATGAACGGGTCTGAGTTCAGTACATGGTAGAGGCTGTAATGTTTCATGGACAACGCTTCTGCAACGAGGTGACTTGTCCTAAATCACGCTGAGCCACCATAATTTCCCCCCTTATTTTGGGGACCCTATTTTTATAATATTTTATAGGCTGGGTGAGCCCCAGGAGGGTCCTAGATCCCATATGATCCATCTCTGGATGGAAAAAGACTAAATAAAAGTTTTGCTACAGCGGGATTCAAACCAGGATTTCCGGCATAGCAACTCACCGCTCTACCACTGGTACATAAAAACTCAACGGAAACATAAAAAAAAGAAATATATATTTTTCAAATCATTTATTGATTGTAACAAAAAATACGAAAATATAAAACAACAATAAAATAATTATAAATAATATTAGTCACAATAATAATAATAATTGTCACAATTAATACTGTACACATTTCTTAATGTTAGACCTTCTCGAGCTAAAAACTATATTAGTTCATTACTTTATGCCGAATCCAAAGCTACAAAGTGCTCAAAGCATTTTAATTCTTACATTCAATGCAAAATAATTCAGCACCAAGCTCTAGTAAGCAATATTTTAAATGAAACATTTAAGCAACTTACATTTATATGTACAAATAAATAACAAATATTTCGATTCGTTTTAGAACTATGCAACGACAACATTAAATATTTTCTAAGGTAACATACAAAATAATTTACTTTCACTACATATTATAGAACTAATACTTTAACTGATTTCTAAATATAATTTAACTAGATTTTTCAAGTAACATACATTTTTTTAAAATTATTTAAAGTTTCTAACTTATTTATCATTAATAAGATATACTCTATAAATTATAAACAACTATCAGATCTTCAACAGATATAAATAATAAAACTATCATCAGACATTCATCATTCATCGTATTTTCCTGCAAAACCTTCGTAATCGGCTTCCATACCGTCATCTATACGCAACCCATAAAAAAGGTTTTACTTAAATCTACGTAGCAGACAGTGGATAATCGGGCACGGACGTCTATCGGGACATCCTCTGACGTCGATGGGATGATATATCTCAAACGTCGATCCTGCCGATAACGTTTGGTCCGCAGGGACAAGGTGACGACGAATTGGTTATGGCGTTCTTCTGGAATCTTCGACATGCGGACGTGATACCAGCGGCCGCCAAGACTGTCCCGATGATGAGGAGGCAGAAGGCCAGAGAAGAAGTGACCGTGTAGATACCCACCATAGTCTTCACTTCGACGGCCAGGGCGGGAGTCAGCCTCGCCCTTTGGTCGAACCAGAGAATGGGCATGAAGTACCTCTGAGGAACATCGTTGTACAGTCTGCAAGAAGAAATGGAGAATTAGAAAACTGATTTATAACTATGATAACTCTAAAAGATAAAGCCTTATCAAGGATTCTTTCATATCTACAATTGAGTATTATTTCAACATTTTGTACTACTGTTTCTAAAGTTACACAAGTCAAAAAAAACCTATACCATTGGAAAAACTATTTGTAGTATTTGCACGGTGATTCCTAAAACCTTTTTTTAAATAATTGAGAGAAATTTTAAAATGGATATTACCATAATTTATTTACGAAGCAAATTGTTTTGTAGGAAGATTAGTGACTAATGCCCAGAATGTCCTATTTTTCCCGGACATAGTTCACGTATTCGCTCATTTGGTGCAATACAATCGTAACTGGGTAATATAAAAACAACTTAGGTTCGTTGTTTTTAATTACATTATTTTCTTAAACTGTCACAAAGTGATTCAAGGAATTTTTAGGTCAGAATCCCGTAGTTAAAAAGACAAGAGATAAGAAAAAGTGCAAAATTTCGGGTTTATAGAAAAATAATTCTAGGAACACAAAGTTGGATGACGGTCCGTTTCATATTACAGCAAAAAAATATTACATAGTCACTAAAAACGTTTTTATATAATAGAGTGATTTGTTAATATTTAAAGTTCAATCTATTATTTAACATATCACGCTATTATCCGATTAAGCATAGCTGAGCAATTAATAATTAAAGCGAATTCTTTATCTTACGTTAAGCAATTTCCAGATAAGATTTTCATCACGTTTTCTAAATGTACCGGCAACTGATAGTCGGTCAATGATTTTCTTTGGCAAATTTGATAAGCCAATTATATAAATAATTTTTATATCTACTTATTTTTTAAATATTTATATTTTCTGTGAATTACATGTGTAGTTTAAAATTAAATATTAAATTATAAGGTAATTATTCTGCAGGTTGTTGCTTCGAGTTGCTTTAACTCTTCATTTGTTTCCCTTTTAATATTTTCCAAAAATACAAGTGAGTTTTAGTGGGGTAAAGGGAATGTAATTATGGGAAATGTGCATCTAGAAATGAAGATTTCAATAAACATACATCATCTATGCTATGAAATGTTATTTGAAACTTTTATTTCTTGAAGAAATTATTACCGAAATCAACTCATTACCCATAAACACATCTTAAAACTTGTTAATCAACTCGAAGCGACAACGTGCGGAACAGATACTAATTATAATATTTTAACTTTAATCATATTATAATAATGTATATTATAATTATAATAATAACACGATAAATATGTAAACATGTGTTTATTGGCATATTAATGATTGTCATTTGTTGCTCATTGTAAGTGGCAGTATAAAATATTAGGCTATACAAAAGGATTGTTAATCAATTGTTTTGTTTCTAAACATTCTTTGCTTCTTTGTAATTATTATTTGATAGTATGCAATTATTATAACTTAATAAAAATATATTTCTGTTTCTAGCAATCGAGAAACCCTTTTAATTCATGAAAATATTATAAATTTTAAATTTAAAAGTGGGGCATTCGGTTCTTGAAATGGTTTTATTAACTATTTCTTTTTATTCCCCAATAGTTTTGTTCTAAATGCAAGAAATATTGATTTAAATTAGTTTAATGTTGGATTGTATTTATAGATGAATCGCAAAGCATTCTTTGAACTTTTTATCATTAAGTGGAAATATAAATGTGGAATATAAATACTTATAATCTGTTGGGTTGTCACACATGAAATCTCCGATTTTTTAAATCTTAATCTTTATAGAGGATTAAAGCGTTTCCGGTTGATTCCTAGCAAAATATTTACTATCAATAATAAGCACTTGTTAATCCTCTATTTGCAAACTGTGTTTGTAATTTTTCCCAAGTAGGCAAACAGATTTTAGTATAATTTTAACCGTGGCCATGGAAACACGCTATTTCCGAACGATTTTTTTTATGAGTACAAACTCGGCCATTCCGCTGCCCAGGCAGCAAGAAATATTAATCAAGCGTTTGGTGAAGGAAGTGCTAATGAAAGAACCATCCGTCGTTGTTTTACAAAATTTTCCTCAGGAGATACAACATTAGAAAATCTGCCCCGTGGACGGCCTCAAACATCAAAAGAGGACGAAGATCTTAAGAATGCTGTGGAAGAAGACCCTCATAAAACAGTCAGAGAACATACGACTAGCCACAAGTCGTACGACAGTTTCAAGGCATTTAAAATCGATCGGAAAGGCAAAAACTCGATTCCTGGGTCCCACACGAGCTCCTTCATGATAACGCCCGACCTCATGTTTCAATACAGACAGTGAATAAATTAAAGGAGTTGGGCTATGAAGTCTTACCACACCCCATATTCCCCTGATCTATCCCCTACAGACTACCGCTTTTTTCGGAGTTTGGACAACTTTTTGTGAGGAAAATTGTTTACCAATGATTTAGACATTAAAAATCCATTTTCTGAATTCCTTTCATCACGTGACTCAACGTTTTTCAAATCTGGGATAGAAAACTTGGTAAGCCTTTGGCAGAAGTGTATCGAACATTATGGTAAATACTTTGAATACAAAATATGTTAGATTTGATCTCAAATTTTTATTTTCCTCCTGGTTCTAAAAACGGTCATTTCATGTATGACAACCTAAAATTTAACAGATAACTCAATTGATTTGTATATACTTACAGAATATCTTCGGATGGTTCGACCATAAGATTAACTTGAAATCTCGCTTTGACGTCAATAGGAACACCAAAGGTCTGAAACAAAAATTTAAGTTAGTATAAATTATAAAAATATAACATCAATAATAAAACAAAATAAAATAAGAAAATAATAAACAATATAGCAAGTCGTGACAGATCATTTTAAGTAAATAATATAATTTTTTTTAAACTATAAGTTACTAGTACATCCGAAATTTCAGATGTCTGTCTAACTTCATAACTGACGGATTCCATAAAATCTTTGAATCCCTATTATATTAAGGGGGAAACCCTCGGGGGTGGAATTATCCAAATTTCTTTCTTAGTGCTCATTTAAGCTATTCAAAGAACGTATATGTGAATTTCAAGATTCTAAGTTCAGTGGTTTCTGCTGTGCGTTGACCGCTGGGTGTGTTTGTCAATCAGGTTAGAGTTTTATATAAACTTCGTCTGTGTGGTGTGTTGATAAAAAGTAGCCTATGTCCTTCCCCAGGCCTGAGATTATCCATATCAAATTTCATCAAATACGGATCAGAACAGTCGTGAAACATACATTGACACTGATTAACAAACGGGACGGACAGAAGTTTACTCTTGTTCGTGTCAGTAAAGGATTAGTATGTAATGTCATTTAATTTATCGAAAACGGTTACTTAGTATAACGATTTCACTTGTCATTCGGCAGCAGCGAGAAGTTAACTATGTTACTTGATTTGTTTTGTTCAGCGAAAATATGTAGATTTTGCGAATAAGAAACACGTGAGCAATCATACAAACTTTAACCTCCCTTTTCACCCCCTTAGGGGTAGAATTTCGGAAAATCCTTCCAACTTTCAGGTCTCTACGCAGCGATTTAGGCTGTGCGTTGATTCCCCAGTCAGCCATTCAGGACAAAGCATTTTATATATATATATATATATATATATATATATATATATATATATATATATATATATATATATATATATATATAGATAACTGTATATTTATGAGAGAATTATTTGTAAAAAAGATAATTAAATTTTTTTCCTAATGATTTCTTTTCAACAAATTTTATTATAATTTCTGTTAGTAACTTATTCCAATATTGTTTCTGAATATTTAGCGAACCCGAAGCTATCAATATCTGCTTACAAACCTCCGTCCACAGGCCAGTACCGAAACTCAAATACGTTAACGCAATCCTCCCATCTACGCCTCGGTCTACCCTACACACCTTTCCCAATCGCCGAAGCGCTTATTAACATTTTAGGAATTTCTTTGTTATTTTATCCGACAACTTTACAAGCCCAACTTAATCTTTGCGACACTATCACTTCAATTATATCAAGCAGACGCATGTTCTGCAATTCTGCCTTGTGTACTGTACTAAAATCCTCCAGTGTCTACGCAATACCTTATTTTTGAATACCTCAAAACGTTCATCCTACATCCACGTTTCATATATGTTTCAAAGAAAATTACATGCGTAATAATTGAGAGATATTGTACGGGCGTGATTAGACTGAATAGAAGGAAAAAAAAAGATAATGATGAAATGAAATATAATAGCAAAATAGAGTCGGGGTTTTAAATCAATTGGCGAGATACTGAAACATGTGGTTTATTAATTTCCAAAATAATTACAAGGTTAAACATTGATTACAATTAAAGAAAATAAAGAAATGGTCACTTATAATGTTAAAGAGAAAAAAAAGAAAACATGAACAACTAGAATAATGTAACTTAGAACGAATTAACAAGAACAAGACAAACAAACAAAATATCACTGGGCGAAATGGCCGCATGGTGATTGAGTACTAGAGTCTTTATCTCGAACGGTGAATGTAATGAACTAGTCTTTGCTGTTATTAATGAGAAAAGGCGGACTTACGGTGGTGGAGTCAATTTCGTCACCTCAATTCTGACTGCGTCTGGTATTAGGCGATCTGGTGGTATCGAGGTTGTACTTCTTGTCTCTTCTGGTGGTGCTAGGCGAGCTAGGGCCTTGGGCGAATATATCAATGTCCTGCGGTGAATATCAACGGCGACCTTTTGGTGAATGTCCGTAGGTTTAGGATTCAGTAGAGAAGAGTAGAGAGATGTGTGCTTGCAGTCTGAATGCGGAGAGTCAAGCGAAGTGAAGATCGCGATTCTGCCGACAGATGGTGTTTCAATCTTCTTTCCTAATCTAGATGGTTATAGCCGATCACGGCGGCGGTGACTAGTGAATTGGAATATACAAAGCTTTAAATGTAACGCTACTGAACATCCTCTTTATTCGTCGCCATGGAAACAAAATGTGAACAGATCTGCGAGATTCTAATTTTAATTTATGAAATTGATCCGCGACTGAACATCCCCCCCGCCATGGCACGATAGTGGCATCATAAGAGGGTAAGGGGGCGTATGCGTGTGACCGAGATATTGGTGGACTGGAGAAAGTGAGACACCGATCTACAATGGTGGGCTGGAGGTGAGTAATGATTTGGAGAAGATGGTGACGATGGAGACTAAGATGGTGACCTGGGTGAATATGTGGGAGGTATAGTTGTGCAATGAGGAGATGTTGAATGTTAATGGGGGAGAGCCGCGGTAGCTGGGACTTGTAGGTGAATATTGTGGATGGTAGAAAGCGGGAGACGTCGGAGAATAAGAGGGAGAGGTTGATGAATACGCAAGACTCGGTATTGCTTGATGAACTGGGTGAATATGATGGTATTAGAGAGAATTAGTAAACTACAATGGGGATGTAGAAGGAATAAGTTTGAGAAATAATAGGGGGAAGTATGGGAATGTGAGAATGAGATAGGAGAATGCAAGAAGCAGTGTTGCTTGGTGAACTTGGTGAAAAAAGAGGAAAGGTTGATGAATGTAAAGCTTACGTAGGTGGATAGGAGGGAGATGTTAGGGAACAATTGGAAAGAAACCGTGAGAATAATTTGTAGAAGCAGGAGAATAGTGGGAAAGATGGTGAAGATGAGAGAAAAGGTGGTGAACATGAAGATGAGGTAAGGAGAATAAGATGGGGAGGTGAGTGTGAGAGCGAAGTCGGTGAGTGCGAAGGGGAGGTAGAAGGAATGAGATAGTGAAGATGAAGAATAAGAGGGAGAAGTAGGCGAATATGATGGTGAGATAGGAGCATGAGATGAAGAGGTGGAAAAATATGAGGTGATGTGGGTGAATAGATAAGAATGAGCAGTGATTGATAAACTGGTTGAGGGTGCTGGAGAATTAGATGGAGAAATTGGAGAATAGTAGGCGAATATGATGGTGAAGTAGGAGCATATGATGAAGAGGTGGGAGCATATAAGGTGATGTGGGTGAATAGATAAGAAGCAGCAGTGATTAATGAACTGGGTGATTATGAGGAAGAAGTTTGTATGTACAAAGGGGTGCTGGAGAATAAGATGGGGAAATTGGAGAATATGAGGGAGGCCTAGGTTAAAATGACGGTGATGTAGGTGAATCGGAAGGAAACAACAGGGAATAATTGGAACTAAAGACCCAGGAGAAAAATTTGTAGAAGCGGGAGAATAGTGGGACTGAGAATGAGTAGGACTATGTAGGAGAATAGATTGGGCTACTAGGTGAATATCATGAGCTAGATGGAGAATACCAAGGACTAGTAGCGAATAGGAGTGAGGAGATTGGTGAATATGTAAGAGATGAGATTGGTGAATATGTAAGAGAAGTGACAAATTTGTGCTTCCAACATTTGAATGGGGAGCATCCCTATCGACGGTGATCGGCGATGGTTGCTGGAAGGCGAGAGAGAGGAGAAGAGATTCGAAGGTGCAAGAGAGTCCCTTGGTAGGCCTGGTTATACCGGCGGTTGGTGATCGGCGAGCGGTGGCTTCCTCAGGCGGACGTAAGAGAGGATACACGTATCGAGCGGTTGATTCCTCAGGAGGACGTAAGAGGGGGTATACGCGTCGAACAGTAGTTTTCTCAGGCGGACTTAAGCGAGGATAGATGCGTCGAGCGGTTGATTCCTCAGGAGGACGTAAGAGGGGGTATACGCGTCGAACAGTAGTTTTTTCAGGAGGACTTAAGCGAGGATAGATGCGTCGAGCGGTTGATTCCTCAGGAGGATGCAGATGGGGGTAGAGTCGGTGACGATAAATATCTCTGGGGAAAACCCAGTGACCCGGGCGAAAGGATTGCGGGAGAGTATGGTGATTTATCGGTGTATCACGACAGGTCGGATTATATGGGGGTGAGTTTTTTAGTGATCCCTGCGAGTTTGATGATCGACGCGCGGAGGCTTTATCCGGCGAAAATAAGAGGGGGTATAAGTGGAGACGATTGACATCTCTGGAGAAAGTCCGATGAGAAGGGCGAAAAGATCGCTCAGAATTGTGGTAACCTTTCGATGGGTCAGGAAAGATAGTCTTATGAGGAGATGGATTTTTGCAGGATACCAGCAAATGATGACCCAAGGTTGGCGACTGGCTAGGTGATTCCCGAACGTGTGGTGGAGACGAATCGTGCAAGGTGGGAACAGTTGATGAAGAACTATGTCCGGGTTCGGTGGAGCTGAGGTGTTGAGCGGAATTGTCGTGCGGCTGAGGGGGCTTACATTCCGGAGACACTGACCGGGGGGAGCGGTGCGGTGAATTATTTGATGTTTCCGGTCGCGCTGCGGGAGCGAATTGTCGTATCGGAGATTGAGCCTTGGGCGGAAGTGACTCATCTGTTAGTTCATGAGCCGGGGCTGTGTTAAAAAGTGAAGCGGCGGTGATAGCAGCTTGAAGGCGGGAAATATAGGTCAATAAATCGGCGAGCGTTGGAAACTCTTCCGGATGCTGAAGTTTAAATTCTCTCTGGGTGACCGGATCAAGTTTCTGGAATGCGATAGTATACAATAAATAATCCCCCAGATTTGGAATGTTCGATGTTTTTAATTGTTGACATTTTGAAATAACCCCATTCAACCGGGGCAACTCAAGAGGTGGAAGGAAAATGGCCGGCGGGTTAGGTGTCGGGACAGCGGTATTACATAGTTCGAATATCGCTGCTTCTAACTCCACGGCTTCTAACTGGACCTGAATAAATTGTTCCTGAATATCGGCTGGGATCGATCGTCCCTTATATTCGATAAGTAGGGCAGTCTTGGCGGTACGCATTTTGGAAATTAATTGCTTTAATTGATCAAAATAAATTTGAGCTAATGAGATTTCGTTACTGTTCACAGTTGTTTTACATTTTTTGGCGAAAAATTGGACGTCTTTTAATAAACTGATAAATATTGCCTTTTGAGATTTTCCCTTAAAATTAGATTGGCGACGATTGGCCATTTTAAACTATTAACACTTAATAAAAAAGGGCTGAAAGAAATTACAATGAATAATAGTATTGAATAATGAGCTTTAAATTTAAACAATTGTAACCTAAATAGAATTGAATAGATAGTCACATATGTGGCGGAAGTAACCGTAAACAATATGGCCGAATAACTAAGTAAACAATGAGGCAATATGGCCGTGAAACCTATGTGGAAGTAACCTTAAACAATATGGCCGAATAACTAAGTAAACAATGAGGCAATATGGCCGTGAAACACCAATGGTTCAGTATCTGCCGAGAAAATGAATGCTCTTATTAAACTCCCGGGTTTCGGCACCAAAATGTACGGGCGTGATTAGACTGAATAGAAGGAAAAAAAAAGATAATGATGAAATGAAATATAATAGCAAAATAGAGTCGGGGTTTTAAATCAATTGGCGAGATACTGAAACATGTGGTTTATTAATTTCCAAAATAATTACAAGGTTAAACATTGATTACAATTAAAGAAAATAAAGAAATGGTCACTTATAATGTTAAAGAGAAAAAAAAGAAAACATGAACAACTAGAATAATGTAACTTAGAACGAATTAACAAGAACAAGACAAACAAACAAAATATCACTGGGCGAAATGGCCGCATGGTGATTGAGTACTAGAGTCTTTATCTCGAACGGTGAATGTAATGAACTAGTCTTTGCTGTTATTAATGAGAAAAGGCGGACTTACGGTGGTGGAGTCAATTTCGTCACCTCAATTCTGACTGCGTCTGGTATTAGGCGATCTGGTGGTATCGAGGTTGTACTTCTTGTCTCTTCTGGTGGTGCTAGGCGAGCTAGGGCCTTGGGCGAATATATCAATGTCCTGCGGTGAATATCAACGGCGACCTTTTGGTGAATGTCCGTAGGTTTAGGATTCAGTAGAGAAGAGTAGAGAGATGTGTGCTTGCAGTCTGAATGCGGAGAGTCAAGCGAAGTGAAGATCGCGATTCTGCCGACAGATGGTGTTTCAATCTTCTTTCCTAATCTAGATGGTTATAGCCGATCACGGCGGCGGTGACTAGTGAATTGGAATATACAAAGCTTTAAATGTAACGCTACTGAACATCCTCTTTATTCGTCGCCATGGAAACAAAATGTGAACAGATCTGCGAGATTCTAATTTTAATTTATGAAATTGATCCGCGACTGAACAGATATAATGGCAATCAACTCAGTGATTGGTCACCAACCAAATGAGATATATTAAATCAAGTTGGTCCATTTAATTGTAATAATTAGTAATGACCCGTAGCATCGAACTAAATAGCACGTTAACGAGTGGAAATAGCTTCACTAACATCTGTCACTGCTACTTGTGCATTTAAATTGATTACGGATTTATTTCTCTATAAAGTTCTTTATATAATAGTATATACAGTCAGTTATTAATTATATTTTGATAATCTATAAACAGAATTTTAATTAATCACATTTTGAATGCTTAGCTTTTCAAAAAAGATCCCAATTTAATTTCCCTAAGCAACCGGTTTCATTAGTATAAGAAGTTTAATTAATTTTTTTTTTGGCTCTTCGACGATTATTTAATTTTGTATCTCATTGATCACCTTTGTTCCCTTGTATTAAGTACATTCTGAATAATTGGATGAAAATGAGAAAAATCTGTTTATTTTTCAATTAGATGGATACAGATTATTATTAAACGCTATTATTATTTGGAAGATTTTAAATTAATTTCATCCCATAAATTTTTTAGAGTACTGAAGGATCCCAGGTTCAAATCCTGCTGTGACCGATAAATTATTTAGTCTGTTAAGAGCCAGAGATGGACCCCTTTGGACCTGCAGACCCGTCGGGGCTCACCCAGCCTCTATATCAGTAATTTGGGGACATTTATATAGTTTCAGTATATACTGAGAAATCTAATCAATCATAACAATAGTCATTAAAGTAAAATTAATTTATTTCAATTTTCATATCCATTTTTAATATTTTTAATAGAAGAAAGTTTTAAAATTAGGAATGGTTACAGTGTCCATGGACTTTTATAGATTAGAACGATTACCACAATTTTTGGTCAGTTGTCTGGAATCATATTATAGTAAAAAAAAAAAACCTGTACCACTACAACCCGTGAAAGGCCTGGGGTTCAGTACATGGCAGAGACAGTCCTGTTTCATGGAAAAGGTTGTGCAGGAAGGTGATTTGTCGTAGATCACGCTCAACCGCCAGATTCCCCCTCTTTATTTTGGGTAGCCACTTTTAGAGGATGGGTGAGACCCATGAGGGTCTTAGATCCTATACAATTCAACTCTGGCTGCTAACAGACTAAATAAAATTATCGCCTGCGGAGGGATTTGAACCAGGATTTTTGGCATGGCAACTCAGTGCTCCACCACTGAGCCACTAAATATAACCAATAAAAATATTGGAGTAAGATGCCGCTTATTATTTAAATCTATTTCATTCTATTCCAATTTTAAATCGCTAAATAGCACAATATTTTGTCTAATGGCTTAAAAAAGTGAGAAACAATGGCTTTGCGATTTGCCGATTTTTAAAAATATTTAATATTTAACAATTGATCAGCCAAGACAAAAGACTAAATAAAAAGTTACTAGATCCGTTGCTAGGCAACGCCGATAATAGACTTCTAAAACCTTTCTTTCACAACAAAGAGGTTATTTTACAAATTACTAAAAACTAGAGAAGCAAATAAACGAATCCATTAATGCATAGAACAAAATAATCTAATAAACATAGAAAAAAAAATCCTCTACCACTACAATTGGTTGAGGGTCCGGGATTCAGTACATAGTAGATACTGTTTTTTGGACAACGATTGTGCAGGGAGGTGATTTGTCCTAAATCACGCCAAACCGCCAGACTCCCCCCCTTATTTTGGGTATCCACTTTGTACTGGCTGGAAGTGCTCCAGGAGGATCGTAGATCCTGACGAATATACATGGTAAATGTAATTTTATGTTAGATGAGATAATATTTCATATACTATTCTAATCGAGATTTCTTAGAATCACATAAAAGATATACTCGTGTTATCACTTCATTCATATACCACAGTTAATTTATTTCTTCGCAAAATGAAAAGAAAGCCTAACATGTGTTACGGGGTTTCATAGAGTTAAAACAGTTCTTATCAAAATCGCTCTGTTATCTTTCAATTTAAGACAATGATAATGCCCTTTTGGCGCTTGCTAATTGTGATATGTTATTCTTATTCGTGTTATCACATCCAGTAGTAATGATTTTGTTTTATAATGATTCGTAGATAAGGATAGAATCGTTTCCCCTTCTGGGATCACACCATATTCCCCCAACTTTCAGGGGCACAGAGGTTACTGATAAAATACTGAAAAATCATTATATCTTAATGTTTCAATGATAATTTTATCAGATAATATTTTTTTTTTTTTTATATACAAAGTATATCGCAAAACATATCATGTTAGTCTGATGATTTTAGTTTTATAATCATTGTTTTCCAATTATTTTCTGATTGTATGCTATACTATAAACTTTACTGAAACAATCGACTATTCACTTTAAATAAAGTTAGATCTGTACTAGTCGTTGTCTTATTTTTTAATAGCATTAATTAAAGTTTAGCTGAAGTAGTATTTATAATGCAGCGGACTACCTCAGAGGTAAGGATCACAGGTTTAAATCCAGCTGTGGCAAATAAATTATTTAATCTGTTAATAGCCACGAATGGACTCTGAGGGACCTCCTGGGATTCACCCAGCCTCTATAAATTAGCTACTCTTAATTGGGCAGAAACCTCTGATTATCTTTCGGCTTAAGGCAACTTTTACTTAATGAAAATATATTCCAATCAGCGTAGGGAGGGTAGCTTGCTATATACTTCTAGGCAGCAAAATAGTAAGTCCATTTCTGACTCTGACCCATCCTTAAGTTTAAGGAACAAATCAAGTTAGCATTGGAATAAAAATACTACATTACTCCGATTTTACAGTTTAGAAACCGACGTTCGCAGAAGTCGCCTCGGACTGTTCGCGGATAGGGAAGCCACGCCCTTTCCCCCACTGCCTAGCTCGCTTCGCTAGCCTTTTCTCCTCATTGTTGTTACGCTATAGTATTATATGGCTTAAAGTTATAGGGCTATAATTTTAAATTAATACAGGTTATATTCCTTCTTGACGCAGTTCTGATAACGTTAGTAACCGATGTAACTCCCTACCACACTTCCCTGTCCCGCCATCCGATTTCACAAAAGGTCGTTTTCTAAACTGTCAGACCATTTCTAAATTAATTTGATGTGGTATTAAATTATTTTTCTGGAAATCTTTATTTCGTAAAACGGTTTTAGTTAGGTGAATTAACAATTAAAATTGTCCACTCACCGGTTCTACTGTGATGCTGAACTCGTGTTTCTCCATATCGGGTTCCATACCCTCAACGTTGTTCACTAAATCTTCCGTACCATGGAGGAAGTGCGGGTACGAGATGAAGACAGGAAGGCCTTGTCGGCAGTTGGTGATGTTGAGGAGCCCAAGAGGTACAGGCTCGCCCTCCTGGAAACAGGAAGTGTTCGGGTCCACGATTCCCGAATCGACAAGATCGGTACCTCCGGCATAGCGGAGACCTCTAACACCGTCAACGGTGGTTTCCTGCCCGTCGCTCAAATAGATGGTCCTAATAAGAGGAAGAGGGATTGAAGAGATAATTTAACTGAGGTCTTAATCATAGTAAATAGCTTTAATAGTCCTTACCTGCAAAGATCCCCGGAGAAGAGTCCGATAGTATCTTGTTTCGAAAGATAGGGAGGAAATACTTCACCAGAAGTACCGTTGACATGGCCGCACCTACCACTGAAATGGCCTGTCGTGTTTTCGAAATTCCATGACCTGATGTGACCGACCTGTTTGATATCGTTGGCCCCAGTGTCCATGTTGAAGAAACCGTCGATGCTCTTCGATCCATTCCTCTGTAATCACAGATTCTCGTTAAACTAGATTACTTGACTATGGAATATATACTGTAGATTGAATTTAATGGTTCCAGTGGGAGAACTGGCGTTTGATACCGCTCTTTCATTGTACTGGGTAATGGGAATAAGCATATTTTGTAAAACATATTTCGTTGTGAAAAAAAAATTATAAGATTCGGTTAAAGTAATGAAATTAATTAGAAATAATATTATTGAAAAAGGGAACGGTCGACAGAGACATCAAATACATTAGTGGAAAAAATTCCAACTAAAAACCTTAAGTCTCTAAACTAAAACAGGAAATAAAAAATACCTGTCCAATATTTCGCCTATTCAGGCATCCTCAGGGCAGAAAGGGAATAATACCAAACCAAAAGATGAATAATGCACACAAAAACCACATCCCACCACCTCCAAGGCTCAAATGCAACTAGTGAATCATAGGGAAGGTTACTAGATTCCCAGCTGGCTAAGGTTAGATAAAAACAGCTGATAAATACTCCAGATTTGAAAGATCAATATACACTCACCAAACCCAAAAAAACCCAACAGAAAAACAAAATAAAATAAATAATAGTAACAAACACCACAAGAACAGAAGACAAAAAACTATATGAAAAAATTAAAGTAAAAGTGCATGAAAAAAAGAGAATATATAAAAAACCAGTGGGTTTATGGTTATTCCACAAAATTTATATTGAAAAAGGGAACGGTCAACAGAGACATCAAATAAATGTTAATACATTAGTGGAAAAAATTCCAACTAAAAACCTTAAGTCTCTAAACTAAAACAGGAAATTAAAAATACCTGTCCAATATTTCCCTTATTCGGGCATCCTATATTAGAAATAATATTATTTCTTATCTAATATTTCCATGATACAATAGAGCTAACAACAATCTTCCATATTTAGGAAACACAAGGAAATCATAAGAAACCAGTTTCTGAGTATATAAGTGGTCAAGTCGAATTTTATCCTAAATGTGTCAATTCTGAGGCAAGCAAAATCGTACTATTTATGCGCCCAAGTCCAGGGCTTTGTTTGAATTGGAGTTATTGCTTATAATTCCATTCAATTCAGCTTCAGGGCTTGTTGACGGGTGGGGGTTAACACTATACCTAGTGGTCATAGTAGACCGTTGGTCTAGACCACACTAGTGTCAACCCCCGCCCATCCAGAAGCCCTCAAGAAGACCTGCAATGTGAGTCGAAATGAAGGCTTTCCAATAAACTGTTAACGCAGTTAAATATATAAAGATATCAATATACTTGGTACAATAGTATATGCTAATAGTTATTTCATATACTAGTTTACTAGATCTCTCTATGTTGATATCTGTCTGTCTACAGATTACAGAGTTAGATTAGTCCATCCAGAATCATCAATGATCCAGCCTGTTTAAAATAAACTGACAGTAACTAATTATAGCTACTATTGAAAAGAGGCCTTCTACTAATGAATTTATAATGACCTAATTTGACTCTGATAAGAAGACTGATAACGCTCTAATTACGAAGACATATTTTTTTTATCCCTAAGAGGAAACTGATAGTGTTTATTTTAGTTGAAGAAGACGATTTAAATTAGACACACTGTCCATAAATAATTATAGCTAAAAAAATATACTAACAGTGATTATGATGATTATACATTCATTGGTGCACGGAATTTTTTTTCAATTTATTTATTGAAATTTATTGCTAAATTATAATTATATAACAAGTAAATAGAATGAGTGACAAGTAATGGCATGAGATAAAGGCAAGCAGAGAAACTATCTAGTGTACTAATAACTAACTCAAATAACAAATTCAACTTAGAAAGGCACGAAGCCATCTTCTTTTTAGACACCTCAGAGGATTATCAGGAATTGTGTTTGATCGGGAAAAGTTTGTCATGAAATGATTGATATCAGGTTCGGGACAAATCAGCAAAAAATAGGACATTAAGGCCATTACGGATACGACTTTCTTAACAAAGTAAGAAGCATTGAGGAATTTACGAAAGATTTTGTATTGTAAAGAATTCGATGGCATAGCGAAGCCACAAAGCTCTGCTACATAAGACCAAAGAGGTCTTATAATAGTCGTGTATATGAATCTTTTGTCATTAATTGAGAGCTTATAGCGTTTGTTTAGTAAATGTTGAAGTAGCCTGAAACGGCGTGGAGTTTCATGTCTTTTCAGTCAAGTATGAGGATTCCAAGTTAAGCGTTTTTCAAAGTATTGTAATCCTTTTATCCTCCTAAGTATCGGATCTGTTCTATAGGAACCAGTGGGATATTATCAAAGGATAGTGGAGCATAGGAAGACATTGGTTTTTATCAAGTATAAAGGTTATTATCATAAATTATGAAAGTAAATTACATTAATCGACTTACCTGATAGAACCAACCGAATCTGTCTGCGACTTGGACGCCTCCGGTAATGAAAGGTAGGCGGTTCATGATAGTGAGGATACTGTCTTGGTATCCTTCGAAGAGCAGTTCCTCGACGGTCTTCGTGACCGAGAGTTTTTGGCTCATCAGGGTCAAGGCGTAAGACAGGCTTCTTCTTTCAGACTCCTTCTTGAACCGGAAAGCGTGAGCCAAACCCTGAGAAAAACCATTGATAATCAGTTTCGAGGAATGAAGAAGAAAGATTTTCTATCATTTAATTGGCTTTATCTGTGCTAATAGTTTAATCAATATAATAATTAAATGCTTCCTAGAAGTAATCTTTCAGATAGTTATTTTTTTCTTTCGATTCCATCGAGGGGCTCACCCAGCCTTTAGTGCTTACCCGTAATTACTAATCAAGGGAGTGAGCGTAGTCCCTGAAAAACCAGATCCCTGCACAATCGTTTCCTAGAAACAGTACACTCTTCACCGTTGATTGATACCAATACCCTTTAAGGGTTGTAGTGATACATTCATTCTTTTGTGAATGACCAATTCTATTTCTCAATAATTTGTTTTGATTGACTCATTTAAAAACATGAAAAAATAAAGTAATTGTTTAAAATCAGATATACAAATATTTCAGAGAGAATAATAAAACAATTATTTCCACATAAGAAAATTGTGAAAAGGGTGAGAATTAAAGATTCCAAGAGTGAAATCTAAGGCTAGAAGAACATTAGAACTTCAGGATCACCTGTGGTGTACGATAGCAACTTTATTACACAAGGTCGCGAGCTCGCAATTGGACCTAGGATTTTTAAGATCACGGTTATGTTGTCCTTTGGAAGAGGAGTAAAATTGGGGATCCAAACCTGTGCTATCCCAGTAACTCGTTAAAGGTATCTATCCTAGTTTTAACTGTATAGGAAAAATTTAGAGCTCCCAATGTAGCATCGCCCGATTAGCCTTAGCGGAATAAAGTGACGTTAAATGATTAAACAAGGTTAAAAGAAAAAAAGTAATCTCGAAAGAGAGGAGAAATGAAACATCGGAGAGAATGAAGAAATATTGAAGGAAGAGCAAGAAAGCGTTCACGTAACAATAATTGATTTTA
This sequence comes from Troilus luridus, assembly GCA_964056705.1. Taxonomy (NCBI): domain Eukaryota; kingdom Metazoa; phylum Arthropoda; class Insecta; order Hemiptera; family Pentatomidae; genus Troilus; species Troilus luridus. Next base: position 10,372,234 of record OZ057413.1, on the reverse strand, counting down.
ACGTATTTCAAAATGGTTTATTTGAAGAAATAAAAATAAAATAAATAATATAGAATCATGTTGTAGTATTTTAATACGTCATTTCACATACGACTACTCACTCGTCACTGCAATTTAATTCATGACAAACTTTAATTCTGACAAAGCTTCAAACAAAGGAAGGCTTTCATTCATCACACTCACACTCACAGGGTCAGAGCCAATCCCCAAGTTTCTTCCACTCCATCCGGTCTGCCAGGGCCAATCAGAAAGTATCAAACGCACAATCAGTTTAATTAACATCCGGTAGCGGGGAGATAGAGGAGAGGAACCTCATTACAAACGACATATACAATTTGTCATAATTTCACTAACGTGTGATTGTGAGGAGGGTTGTTAACTCCGCCCCCCCCCCATCGCACACACACGCGTAAAACATGGCGGTGATGAAACACTGTTCAAAATGAAAATTAAGCCAATTTAATAAATGAGTTTTGGCTCCCAGGTGGGAAAATACGAGTTCTCCCGCCGTTGTATATTTGTTAATGAGGTTTAATTGGTAAAATAGTCACTAGGGAGGGGGGGGGGGAAAGCTCACACTTCATACAATTTGACAAACAGATTGGTTGCAATAATTAACCGTCGACTTTAACTGCGCAGTTTTGTAATTTGTTTGACGGCGAAACCGTTGTTGCACACATTCGGAAAACATGATAAATGTTTCTCCAGACTCGGCAAATACTCGGATGGATACGTCGATAGGACTAAACGAATGCGAGGAAAAAATGATTTAGTAATTGCTATATGCGGTAATTGCTAAAAGGTATTTGATATTTAGAAGAAAAAAAAGTTTAATATTATTGAAGGATGGAATCAGTCGAGGGGTGCTGTGATAAATAACACCAAATAAGTAAAACTTATTTTTTATTATAGCCGACGTTTCGACCTACGTTGTAGGTCATCTTCAGGGCTATGAGAGAATATAATATAATATAATGAGAATATAAAATGTAAAATTTTACGATGTATACACGAGGAAGAATGTTCATTGAACATTACTTTTAATTTTAGGATCTTTTTGACATACGTCATTATATTATTTATAATTTATTATAATTTTTTAATCATCGCTTTCATTTTTAAATATTTTTATTTTGAAGAGAATGATAATATAATGACGTATGTCAAAAAGATCCTAAAATTAAAAGTAATGTTCAATGAACATTCTTCCTCGTCAATACATCGCAAAATTGCGAGAACACGGAGGATATGGGATCGGTGAAGAGAACAGATTTGTCCTAGGAAGGGAGCGACCCCGGTGGCTCAAATGGTTAGAGCGTTGCCACGGTGAGGCGGAGATCCGGGTTCGAATCCCGGCTGTGGGCAAATCTTTTCTCTTCAAAGAAAAAAATATTTAAAAATTAAAGCAATGATTAAAAAATTATAATAAATTAAAATGTAAAATGTATGATAATTTTTACGAAAGAGTTATAACACTCTAGTAGTAAATTATCATACAGTTTACATTTTATATTATTATCTGTAATTTAACTAGGTTTTCCATTCTTTTAAATCTCACCATTTTACATTTATACCTTCTCATTTGTCTTTCTCTTTGTATTTCTTTGCATTATCACTCTTGTGTACATTTATTCTGTATTTTTTTATTCACATATATCCTTAATAATATATCCATCGCTATTTCTTTACTTTTCTATAAGTCTATATGTTATTATTATAATTTTTTAATCGTTGCTAGAATTTTTAAATATTTTTATTTTGAAGAGAAAAGATTTGCCCCCAGCCGGAATTCGAACCCGGATCTCCGCCTCACCGTGGCAACGCTCTAACCAACCGGGGTCGCTCCCTGCCTAGGACAAATCTGTCTGTCCTCTTCACCGATCCCATATCACCCTCTTCTCGCAATTTGGCGACATATACACGGGTTCGGATCCCGGCTGGGGGCAAATCTTTTCTCTTCAAAATAAATATATGTTATTATATTCTTTCTTGGTACTGAAATGTTTTTTTATAGTAATTTTTGTTTTGTTAGTTTTTCTCTCATAGCCCTGAAGCTCGAAACGTCGGCACTAATAAAAAATAAGTTTCACTTATTTGGTGTTATTTAGACCAATTCTATCCTTCATTAGATCTTCCATTCAACTATTTTCCTCTCTAACGTAAAATATTCTTTATTGTATTTTATTTGTTATTAATTTTTAAATATTTTTATTTGAAAAGAATAGATATGTCCAGGACCGGGACCGCCAGGTTTCCCACAAATTAAGGGTACCCACTTTATATTTCCAGATCCCACCGCCATATTTGAACCCGGAACCCTCAACAACTCACCACTCTATGCACTGAGCTACCTGGCCTCTTGTACTATACATAAAACGAAAAAGAATATATAATTATTTTTATTTGAAAAGAAAATATATGTCCAGGACTGTGACTCGAACCCGGGTCTTCCACATAGCTAGTCTGGGACTCTACCATTTGAGCTATCCTGGGCCCTAATCAAGCACGCTTCCCGGTCGTGGCCATATACTTTCTTTTCACTGACCCCAAGTCCCCGCGTTCTCGCATTTTTGCGAAGTATACGAGGGGAAGAATGTTCTTTGAACATTATTTTAATTTGGATCTAGTTGACTTACGTCATTATAATTATTATAATTTATTTTATTTTATTTGTTACTAATAGTTTAAAATATTTGTTATTTTAACTATTAATAATAATGGATTTTAATATGTTCTTTATCACATCTCAGACCTTATATATTTTTTTTTTTTTTGCTTATTCGGGTATTCTCTCAATTAAGTGAATATTTTAATCAAAATCCCGGAAAGTACAGCGGTAAAGTACGAAACTAATTTAGATTTTTAAAAAACATATTAGCGATCGGATAATTACCAATGCTAGATCTAAAATAGTATAATCATGCAGTGAGAGTGTGATACTCACAAGTGGGACCATGTTGATGTTAGTAACCTGATCTTGTAGTGTGCCGTTGGAGTGCTCGGCATCCAGGAACCAATGCCGGGTCTGGCGGTAGCTCACCGTACCGTTGTCGTTCCAAGTTATGTCTACCTTAGTTCTCTTCTCGCTAAAGCGACATAAATCAAAAGTTACAAGATGGTAAACAAATGAATTACAAAACAAAAATATGTTATACAGAAAAAAGTATGTAGTCATGTGATATGTCGGCGTTGCCTAGCAACGGATTGAGGAACTACTTTTTCGTTAGTCTTTTGTTGAAAACAGTAGACCCTAATGAAACCAGTAGGGAATGCAGTTATTTAAGATTTAGATATTTTTCTTATAATATATATATATATTACTTTTTTGTTGTCTATAATACAAACATAAAATAAAAATAATTTATTTTTATGGTAATTATTTTTAAATATGTTTTATTTTGAAGATAAAAGATTTGCCCTAGTCGGGATTCGAACCCGTGTCGTTATCCATAGCTGTGCTCTAAGGCAGCGAGCTACCAGGGGACGTTTCCAAGTCAGAAAATTCGAATCCCGGCCAGGGCAAATCTTTTCTCTTCAAAACATAAATATTTAAAAATAAAATAAAAATATTTCATTGTTTTATTTAATACAAAATACTCAGTATCCTAAAACAATACTAAGTGGGAACTCATAATGACTCAATATGTGATGAGGTGGACTTCAATCTCTCCACCCCTCGTTAAAAAAAAATACATATAAATACATAAATCGTAAAGTCATCCATTGAAGATGAATTTTAATGTTTAATGAATTGAATTTTAGACTCATATTTAACTTAATTCAATGATATTAATAACATTTATAAACAAATGCTCACTAGAATCTGTAAGGCCCTTTCTGAGTGAAAACTGGCTTTTCAGTAAGGATTTTATCGGGATTTTCCCAATTGTGGAAGTACACGTCAATGTACATCGGTACAGGAGTCTCCTTCCAGTGCTCGAAACTTTTTGAACCGGGCGACAACTGCATTTCCTGGAAAATCATGTTCAGTTTAAAAAAAATAAATATTTAAAATTGAAATATATAACATAAGATTATGCAACGATCGCTATAGATAAAATCAAAGACATTATGTCACAAGTGGTTGTAACTAAAAAAAAAATTTTTTTTTGTTTCGAGGATCATGCGATATTTTCAAATACCATGATTACACTCAGTGTCAGACGATGTCGGATGAATCACTGATAATACGAGGAAGAGAAATATGTGTAGTGCCATTATGATTTCATTGAAAACATTGTTATGTTATTTTCTTAATGAAATTATGAATCACGATACTAAAAAAAAAAAACGCGTATATTTATACGTAAGGTCCCAATACTTCAATTATTATTGTAATGTATCTAACATTAAAGGTGATACCTACAATGATCAAAAAATATTTAATGCAATTCTAGCAATTAAACTCAAAACACCTTTATCAGGGCATCTATTGATGATAACGAAAATTTCTATTTGAAATGTTCATTTTTAACATCTCTTTAATATGCCAAAATTTAAGGTTTGAAATAAACTAAATCTTTGTTTTTGATAAATACATATATTGATGTTTATTAGAATGCCCCTCAAACACATTTCACTATTACATTAAAAACCTTTTAGTGATGTAATATTCTATAAGCGTCGCCTAGCAACAGATCGAGGCTTGATCATTTAGATTACAAATATTTTTAAAAAAAACCAGCAAATCACAAAGACATTGACTTCTTCAAGCCATTACAGAAAATGTAGCAATATAAATAGAGCTATATTTATGCTTAATAATATAACTTTTAAAAAATAGAATGCCTTATAAGAATTTTCATTTTTGTTTAAATAAATCAATTTACTTCCCAAATGAACTTTTTAATTTTTTTTTCTTAGTGTATTACTAAGGTTCATAATTGAAAACATTAAACCAAAAAATATGAAAAATGTATTAATTTTATAACATGAGTTTCTATTTTTGTTGTAAACAAAGTTTATAATGCATTTGAAAAGAAATTAATTATTATAATTTCTTAATTTATAAATCAATTATATTTTCTGTTGCTTATAGAGTTTTTTTCAAAAGACTACAGCTCACTACATCTGCAGCTACGATGAATAAGCGGTTAAGTCGAATTTTGTCCAAAAGGAGTTAACTGTTCCGATGGAAGAGGAATCGTGCCATTCTCGAGCTCTTTGGCTTGAAATGCAGTTACAATATAAAGAGTAACGTCTTTTCAAGCCAAGGGATAGCTTAACCACTTGTGAGAAAGGTATGATTCCACTCCTCTTAGTGAAGTTAACACATTTTGAACGATATCCGACTTAACCACTTATTCAACATGGTTGCAGGAATGCGAATGTCATTAACTTTAGTAATGTTGATAAAAATAATAAAAAACTGACCTGTTTTATTATGTATGACAGCATAGCAGGCCAAAGCAGGGCTACAGCAACCAACGCGAAGCCAAGCTGTATGGCCAACTTAGTGTAGAAGCCGAAAGCTCCAATCATCTCGTGATCTACAACATCAACATAATAAGACTCATTGTCGTAGAGGTGAGTATAAGCATCACTACGCTTTCCTATATATCCGTTACAATTCGCCATTTTGTATTCAACTTTACTAATAAACTTTGCTAATAATTTGGAGATACGTAAACTTTATTAGCTATCACATGAGTACTTGTAGTAAGGCGATGTCAATAAATATATACCTGGTATAGAATCTTATCTCCAGCTCTTCAAAAATCGCTATTTCCGAGATTACAAAAATCACACCACTCTGTCGTATCGAATCAACGGAATTACCTGAATGATTTACCTTGATAGAATAGTTAAAAAAAGATACGATAGTACTACCGAGTATGGGTGCGGTCCACTGGAGATGTTGACACCTGTACTCGAAATGATTTTGTAATCAACATTTGTTTGGGCTTCCATAATCTCTCATATGTTTATTCAACGACTAACAATTATGGATAACCTTCCATCGAATAACGAACGATTTATATAATTTATTACTGTCAATAACTGTTTTTAATTAACTATTTATTTCAATTATTAAAAAAAAACTTTTCCAAAAGGAAAGAAGTTATTTGTCATTCAGATTGTCACTTCGAGTTGAGTTACATCAAATGTTAACTGTTTATTCGTTTCATTTTTAATATTTTCCAAAACTACTTTATTATAATACCACTTTATTAAAGGGAGCGGAGTTGCTCAGTGGTAGAGCACTGAGTTGTCATGCCGAAAATCCTGGTTCAAATCCCGCTGCAGTCAAGACTCTAATTTAGTCTGTTAGCTGAAGAGATGAATTATATAGACCCTCCTGGGGCTCATCCAGCCTCTATAAATGGGGGGGCATCAGGTGGTTGAGCGTGATATTGGACAAATCACCTCCCTGCACAACAGTTTTCCATGAACTGGCTCTTCCATGTACTGAACACCAGACCCGTCACGGGTTTATTAAAAATACTAAGTTATCCTGAGCTTCAACCAATTTTATAGATTTTTTTTACTTGACAAAATAATAAACAAAGAAATGGCCTACGCGCGAGTTAGTTATGTTTTACTTGAAGAATACCAAAGAGGCTCACAACAGAGATAGAAGTTTTCCCATAGTTATATCGTTACACCGAGAGTTTAAAATTATCGATAGTCCTATCGGTAATTATTCCGCAGGTTGTCGCTTCGAGTTGATTCATTTCCCTTTAATATTTTCCGAAAGTACAATTTATCATGAGACTTAATATGGAAAAGGAAGCGGAGTGGCTCAGTGGTAGAGTACTGAGTTGCCATGCCGGAAATCCTGGTTCAATTCCCGCTCCAGGCCATGACTTTGATTTAGTCTGTTTGCAGTGGGAGATGGATCATACAAGATCTAGGACCCTCATGGGGCCCACCCAGTCTCTATGAAATATTATAAAAATAGGGTACCCAAAATAAAGGGGGGAAATTTGGCAAGTCATTACAAGTCACCTCCTTGCTGAACCGTCATTAATATTTAAAACTAATACATAGGAATTAAGGATTATTAAAAAAAATAAACGATTTCCGTCAATCCCCAGGTTTGTTGTTATTAATTATTATTATTTTTTTTTATAATATAATTTTGAGAAATTATTATAGGATGAGAATAAAATATTCCAAGGCTAAAAACCTAAGGATAGAAGAAAAAGCAGTAATCTCGGAAGATAAGAGAGATTGAAGAAGTATTGGAGAATGTCGATACATTCAAACAATTATAAAAATAATTGTTTTAACTTGCAGCAAAGTCAAAAATATAAAAATAAAAAATAATACCAACTTATAATTGTATGCTTTTCTCGAAAAGTATACAATTTTTAAAGAAAACTATAACGTTTTTAATTTAAACATACATTTATATCAATAAGATGCCTTCCTGTTCAGTTATGAAAAATAAAATATTTTTAAATGAGATTAGGTAAAAAAAATATAGAATTTAAAAAAAAATCCATTTCTCATAATTTTCTGAAAATTATTTAAAGTCAGATCTGAACTCTAGTAGTAAATTTAAGAAAACAGAAGAAATTATTCCTTTATTTCTCATGCTCAAGTTATATATTCGTTATATTCGTAAAACGTAATAATCAATTTTTTTTACAAGATTATTCAGTAAGTCTCAATTTTGAGAAAAAGATATTTCTCAGATCCTGCATTGAAAAAATAATTTAAAAAAAAAATACTTTTTAGAATTCAGATTTTGCTTGCCATATTGCTTGTCCCGGTAATTGAAAATTGTTTTGTAAAGCGCGATCATCATACAAAATACTGTAGTCTTAGAATAAGCCCTAAATATCAGGAGATGTGTGCTTGGATTGGGCAGCCATGTACCATGAGGAAGAAAATGGTCCGGTACCAAAAAATTCTCTTATATAGAGAGAACTGTTTATTTTTAACCATATGACAGAATTATAGTAAATACAAAAATTAAAATTAAAATAGTATATGGTAAAGAGTAGTATATGTAATATATTGATAGAGTAATATTATATGTAGTAAGTAGTAGAAATAAGAACCAAAGGGGATTGGATAATATAATAACAAAGAGTTAATATATATTAAAAAAACAAGTAATTTTTAAATATAACAATTTAACAAATGAAAAATTAATAAAAATTGTAAAAATTAGACTCATATTAAAAATTTATAGAGTTATAAGAAATTTTTTACGGAATAACAAATTGGAATTTTATAAGAAATAACTTAACAAATTTTGTAAGAGACGTTAAAAAGAAAGTTAAACAAAAACATGATAAAAAGAATTCCAAATAAACAGTTCACCCAATTTAAGAAAATTTGTTTACTATTTTACTTTAGTGGATCTTATTTTTATCCATTATATTTATCAAAATGACGATTTAATTTAGTGGATAGTATTATCATATACTATTTTAATCTATTTGTATCTTGTATATTTAGCCCTGAAGATGACCTGCAATGTGGGTCGAAACGTCGGCATCCAAATAAACAGTTCTCCCTGTATAAGTTTTTTTACCTATACCCGGGCCATTTTCTTCCTCAAGGCACATGATGCATGACTGTGCAATCCAACTTCTCATCTCCTGAAATTTAGGTCTTATACCAAGACTACAATATTTTGAAAGATGATTGCGCTGTCCACAACTATTATCATTTATCGGGACAAATAACATGGTGAATATAGAATCTGAGTTCTAAAAAGTCTTTTTTTTAAATATTTTTCCAATACAGGGTCTGAGCTCCAAAATGTTCTTTTTTCAAAATTGAGATTTTTAGAATGATTTTGGAAAAAAAAATTGAATAGCAATAAAGGAATCATTTATGCTGTTTTCTCAAATTTTGACTTGAGTTCTGATCCGACTTTTTAAACATTTTTCATAAAATTATAAGAAATAGATTTTTTTTTAATCCTTTATTTTTATTTACCAAATCTCATTTTAAAAATATTTCATTTTTCATTGTTGAACAGGAAGGCTTCTTATGTAATTTTTCATGGATAAACATTTATGTGTAAATTAAAAACGTTATTTTGTATTTGTCTTAAAAAAATGTATATAAAAAGAAAATATATATATATATATATATATATATATATATATATATATATATATATATATAAAACTAATATTATTCAACATATCAAGTACCTACCATACGTATGATGTTTATGGATAATATTTTAACATTAATTATATTACAAGGTAGTTAACTGAACCTAAAAAAACATTGGTTATCTACAGCTCTAGTTAAAAGTTAACAAATCTCTCCATCTATTTCAAAGGTTTGAATAATTTACGGAAAATTATAATGTATCTGCAGCCCCGGTGTATAAGTCGAATTTCGTCCAAAATGAGTTTCCTGTCCAAAGCGGTATCATTATCGTAGTGTGTAAATGGCTAAATCAAGCCTACGAGTATGACACGATTCCACTTCCATCAGAACAATTAACTCATTTTCGGAAAGATTTTTACTGGATTGAACAAAATGAAGCACTTATTGAACGGCAAACATCACAATTAAACATTTTTAAAAATTGAAAACTTTTGAACAAAGGGTCTAGGATATGATTGATCCAAAAAATAAAAATAAATGCTATATTTATCTTGACTAAATTAACAATGCATTTCTCAATAGATACTTTTGTATCAAACCCGCAGGTTATTGCTTCGAGTTAAGTCACAAAATATTTTAACATTTTTTCTATTCGTTTCTCCTTTTCACTATTCTCGAAAATAAAAATTGTTGTGATTTAACTCGAAGTGACAACCTGCGGAACTGATACCGAATAAGTATCATATATCGATTTTGTGAACGCACCTGTGTAGGGGGAGTTATTACTAAGCTATTCCTGATTTTGTAGATAACCAAAGAAGAAGAAGCTATCCTTGCTACTGACCTGTTGAGACGCTCGAAGAAGAGGATCTGTACTGAAGGCTTCTCGTATCCTGCAAGTTCTTAAACCTTTCTGTATCTTCCCTGACCCCTGATAGCCCCTTGCGTAACGCGGGCATGATGGATTCTGATAGCAACCAGTCACCCCACCACGGCTAACGGCGGCCTTGTCTTCGGCTCTGAAGTGGATGTCTGTTGTTTGCCAGCGGAAGTACGCAATAATTATAGATTTTGGTCGTCTTTAGTCAATGGGATAGTATGGGAGTCTCTGTGTATGGTCTAATTCGGAGGCGAATAACTTATAATATACGGGATATTATCTTAAATTATATTGATATGATTATATGATAAGATTAAGTTTTAGGAAAGGAATATTACGATAGAGCGTCGATTATTCCAACTAATGTGTTTCGTATAATCGGAATTAACTTAAAAACGAAAATGCCTACAGTCACCGACTTTAAATAATATTAGGACCATTTAACGTTGTAGTGGTAAAGTTTTTTTCTCTAGGCGTCTTCAGTACCATATTCTTCTTAGCTACACATGGAAGGTTGTTGCTATGTATCAGAAGAGTTTTTGGCCAATCTGACGATGCTGGGAGTTCTGATTTTAGCTTATACAGGTATGATTAAAATAGTAATCTTTAACTGCACATTTCGGAATCCCCATTTTACGATCCTTCCGAAGTACGAAGTACGAGATACCCGAGGATTTATTACTCCCTTGTAAATATCCGAATCCTCGATTTTGGGTACAGCAGGGTGTTATGCTAACCTCTACACTACACGTGACCATATCACATAACTCTACTATTGGGTGTAAGTTGTATGAAAGGGTATTAGAGTAGACCGTTGATTATCCGAACTAATGTCGTCGGGTGTGCTACGGATAATAAAAATTCACTTAAAATTGTATAGTGTGCAAGTTTTTTTCTCATTTCATATTTGCACACACATCCAGTACAACCAGTTGGAAATCAGTAGATTAACTCTCAGTAAAATTACAACGTAGTTATTATAATAATTTGTAAGTAAAAGACTCTTTACTTTCTATTTCCATATTCTACAAATGAATGCAAGTAGGTAATGATAATTCATATTCTATATTGGTTTAAGGAAGCAGAGAAGGGCATGGGAGAACACAGGATTATGGAGGATATGTTTAGGGATAGAACTGCCAAGAACAAAACCCGAGAAAAGAGAATGATTTTTGAGGAGAGAACGAAGCGGACTATCTCGAATGAGAAAAGAAGCAGGAGATCGCAGAGAGAAAGCACATGAAGAGAACATTCACTTATGATTGATTTCAAGTACCCCAAAGTTGGGTGAAACTAATTTATTTTTATTTTATTTTTTTTTTAATTTATTTATTGATATTTACAACTGTATTAAAATAATACATCAAGTAAATGGGCTAAGCGATACATAATGACATGTGAAAATGACAAGTAGAGAAACTACCCACTGGTAGTACTTAAATCACAAGTTCAACTAAGAAGTCACGGGGCCATCTTCTTTTCAGACGCCTCAGAGGATTATCGGGAATTGAAGAGGAAGCTAGGTTTGAAACTAGAGGGTTTGAGTAGAAATGAAGTTTGTTATGAAAGGATAGATAGCGGGTTCGGGCCAAATCAGCAACAAATGGGACATTAAGGTCGTTATGGATGATTTTATTCTCAACAAAATAAGGAGCATTGAGGATTTTACGAAGGATTTTGGATTGTAGGGATTGGATACGAGATGAATTCGATGGCTTAGTGGAGCCCCAAAGCTCTACTCCAGGATGCCAGACTCGGTCAAATGCCTGTTCCACATCAAGAAAGACGCCCAAACAATATGATCCACGTTCTAATGCAGAGGAGACTACATCCACCACACGATGACATTGCTGAATAGTGGAGTGGGATGCTCGGAATCCAAACTGGTGATCTGGTATTATGTGATTTGCATCAAGGATGGGGTACAATCGTTTGAGGATGAGTTTTTCTAGGATTTTACCCATGCAAGGTAAAAGAGAGATAGGACGGTAAGTGGATGGGAATTCGGAAACTAATTAAAAAAAAATACAACACAATGACATGAGAGTCATGAATAAGAACAATATCCAGCGATAGCTCCCTCGTGGCTTGATTTAATATTTTTATGATAACAAATCCCTCATCCACGTTTTCCTTCTTGTTTCTTTTGGGATGTGAGATACATTTTTCCGTATCTGTCATAGAATAATATTTTTTAAGGCTAGCTTGCTTGTCCCTCATAACCCAGCTTTCACTTCTATAAGTTATTGCAATAACTGCAACTGACAAATTAAACTAACAACTGCTCCACATATAAATTTACTTGCTTCTTTCTTATATGAAATAAGCAATGATATGTTGTTTTTTTATGTTTATGTTTGTTATTCTAAAAGGGCTTAGTCTCAGAATAAAGTTGCTTTTCTATTCTATGCTCAATACTAATGGTTCCTCTTACATCATTCATTAGTCTTTTCATAAATGTTTTTCTGTAATCCATATAATAATTATATATCAATATATAATCTGATACATATTCATCGGATATTAATACAGGACCTTACAAAGATCACTTCTTTTCTAATCATTGTCTCTTTTGAACTCCTTTTTCTTTCATCAGTCATCAATACATCATTTCCACTCGAAAATTTGATCTCTTAAGCCAGTGGTGTTCAACCGCGGTAAAATATTTTTACACATTTCATAATCCACAATGTTGTAAAAAGCAATATATTAAAAAAATACATCACTAGTACATCTAAATATTAAATATCGAAATTATGAGATAAAACGTAATGAAGTCATTAAGTTTGCAATGTAGGTTTAGTGTCATTGTTTTTGTATCCTCTAAGGCCTGAGATCATGAAGGAATAGACAGGAACAAAAGGAAGGAGTTGGTTAAAGAAAGAGATATTTGGTTCAGACTCTGCACAGGATCCTCGCACTGCAAAGCGGTAGAACAGGAAACGATGATGATGATTTTTATAATCACTATGTTTGCTTATAACAATGACTAAAACTACAATAAAAGTACGTCTTTATATTTCATATTTTCATTTAAAAAAATATAAACAATGAAGTCTGCAATGTGCCAAAAATGGGGGCCTGAGTATACACTTCTTTCTATATACGGCCCGCACATGTATAGAATATATACACTTCCAAAGTTGCCCGCAAGTTTGTTTGGATTGACCCCGCTGTCTTAAGATTCAATTTTCGCTTGACAGTCAATCCAATTGACTGAATTTTCGCTTGAAAGGAATTTTCAAGCTAGCTCAGGGTGTAGAGTGGTGCGTTTCTATGCTCAAGGTTCCAGGTTCGAATCCGGCTGATGCAGATTTAATCTGTTAACGTCCTCGGATAGAGCCTGTGAGATCTACATGCCATTTAGGCGATCCCCACCCTCTTTCAAGTGGATTCTCTTTATTGAGGGAAAAACCTGGCGGTTCAGCTTGATCTGGAACAAATTCCCACTCTGCACAATCATTGTCCAAGAAACAGTACAGTCTCTACCACATACTACGACCCTTCAAGGGCTGTACCTATACAGTAGAGATGAGATGTACGTGAACGAACTAGTTCATTGAACTAGATCCGGAAAATGAACTATAAAGAGCACTCTCTGTTTTGGTGAACTGTAATCCTTTTTAGTTCACACCACTCACCAGAAGAGATGAGAAGTACGTGAACGAACTAGTTCATTGAATTAGATCCGCAGACTAATACTGACTGAACTAAGTGAACTAGTTCGTCGTTCCTAACTTTCAGGTTTGATCGTGTTGTATACGAGTTTCTATATGTGCAGTCTGTAATAGTTGAGATCAAGTGAAAATTCAATTTATTTGCCTGTTAAAATTACCAATGAATTACAAATTTTACATTGAATAATTAAAAATAAGATATAAAAAACTACTTGAGTTTACGTATTCCTCAGATACACAACACTTTAATCTAGCGATTTATTGTCGGAATTTTCGGTCAAGACTGTGGTTGGGCTGGATCATGAGAAGAGGGAAATATTAATACCCACAAGGGTCAAAGAAAGTTGAATGGACATTTCCACTGCATATCTCACAGATACGGGCGCCTATCGTAATATTAAATAAATTAAGACCGGTCATTTTAATTATATTATAATTAACATTATTGAATTATTGTAATAATTTTAAGTACCTATACCTATGATAGTTATGATCTAAAATTACAATAATTATTATTAAAATGTATAATCGCAATTTATAATGATATTAATAATGTTCAAATCAAATAAACTATCAACAATTCTTTTTATTCAATGTAATTCAAATTAGTAAGTGTAAATAATGTAAAATAATTGTAGGATAAGATATAGAAAATAAGCATAATCAATGCAAATAGTTCATAAATATTTAAAAATGTAAATAATATTAAATAAATGTAGAAATAAGATAGAAGTGATTTTTTTTTTTTTTCGAACTTTTCTAGTTCATTTGACCTCTCAGTTTCTCCCTCCTTTTTCCATAGTTCAATTCCTCTCTTAGTTCTCTTGAAAAATGAACTATGTAGTTCATTTGAACTAGTTCATTGGAATGAACTATCTCAAAAGGAACGATTCAGTAAAAGGAACTACTTTGCCCACCTCTGCTATACATTATTTTTTTACTACAACTTTTATTTACAGGCTGCAAAAATTTCTTGTACTTATAAAGCTCATGATTCAACTCAATAAATTAAAAACGAATGCATATAACGGTATTAAGGGGGATTAATGTTCAAATTACCATTCGACTATTTCAATCAAATGAGACCATTGTTCGATTTAAATCGATTATCTCATCATTAGTCATGGCCGAGTGATGAGCGTAACAAAGCGGAATCGGTAATACGACAAAAGCGAACGAACGCATTCGAAATGCATAGGCCACAGTTGCAATACTGCCACAATATCAACAATAGTTCTCAATTCTTCAGCGCGTATTGATATCAGAGTCACTTGTGTCAAAATTGTCCAGCTTGGGGATGCAGTTTGAGTAACCACTACTCAGAAGTCGGACCAATATATGGATAAAGTAGTCGGGAAAAAGATGTTATTTTAAACTGTGAAATTTTTGTGGACACTTTAAATAAATCTTAAAATAAAACAGAAATTAATGAACTATTTTAGTTTTATTATTTTTATAACTTATTAGTTGTTTTAATTTTTAAATATTTTTATTTTGAAGAGAAAAGATATGCCCCCGGCCGGGATTCGAACCCGGGTCTTACCGTGACAGGACTCTACCAACCAAGCTACCAGTGTTGATACCAGCCGGGGACAAATCTTTTCTCTTATCTGATCCCATGTCCCGGCGTTCTCCCAAGTTTTGCGATGTATACACGAGAACGAATGTTCTTTGAACATTACTTTAATTTTAGCAACTTGTTGACATACGTCATATTACTATTTATAATTTATTAGTTAGTTGTTATAATTTTTAAATATTTGGAGAGAAAAGATATGCCCCCGGCCGGGATTCGAACGCGGGTCCTCTGTCTTACAGGACTCTACCAACTAAGCTACCGGAGTTGATACCAGCCGGGGACAAATCTTTTCTCGTAAAAATAAAAATATTTTAGTTTTAGATTATTTTCTTAAATCAGAGAAGTTTAAGTACAGATTATGTTGTTTTAAGTTTGTTTGTTTTTTTATTGTTTCTGTGTTGTATCTTTTTTCAGTGATCCAGGAAATGAATGAAATTGAAAAAAAAAAAAAAACCTTTATCTGTACACCCCTTGAAGAGTATTGGGTTCAGTACATAGGAAAGACTGTACAGTTTCTATGACAAAGGTTGTGCAGGGATTAGATTTGTCCGAGAACACGCTCGAGTTTTCCCCTCAATTTAGGGTATCCAATTTATAGAGGCTGGGTGAGCATCGGGAGGTTCTGCAGGTCCCATTGTCTGTGGCTGTTAACAGACTAAATAATATTTTTGTATTATTTACAGTTTTTCATTTAATTGTATTACAGAGGGTACTTAATATTATGTAATAGGTAGCCCGATATTTATTTTTCTATTCATTGAAATTCATTATATTATAATACAACAAGTAAAAGGCAGGAATGGTACATATTGGGATGGATAAAGCCAAGTAGAGAAACTACCCACTGGTAGTACTCCAAAAACAAATTTAACTTAGGTCACGAGGCCATCTTCTTTTCAGACGCCTCGGAGGATTATCAGGAATTGAAGAGGTTGCTAGGTTTGAAATTAGTCAATCAATTTAGTACTTATCGTATACTCATCCAGTGAGCCTATTACAAGTTATCCAGTTAGTATTGTTTTGTGATATTGAGTATTTTGAAGTAATTCAAAATTATGATTGGCTGATAAATAAAAAAAAAAATTAATATTTTATTAGAAAAATGTATTAACCTTATTTCATTGCATTCTCGTATTAAAATGACAGTCCTAAAATCGAAATATGGGAATAAAATGTAGGCTGTTTTATTTTTTAATTCACTGCATTTTTTCCCCATTGTTTCATTTAAATTTTTAAAAAATGCTATATTTTGAGTATAGAAATAAGTAACAGTGGCTTTTTGATTTGTTAATTTTTTAAAATATTTGTAGTTTAACTGATTTAGCTCGACAAAAGACTAACGAAAAAGTAGTTCCTCATTCCGTTGCTAAGTAACGCCGATAAAAGAATACATTTCTAACGACGTTTTAATATAATAGAGAGATTACATTAATTCAGTAATTATGAATACAAATACCTAAATATATACAGACACGGTAAAGTCTAAGTTTCTTGTACTTAAGTAAGCAGAATCGAATTGTTATCACTTGAAAAGGAGTTAGTACTTCAAAACTCCATTTAACACTACGAGAATGATACGATTCCGGCTATCAGAAAGCAGTTATCTCTCTCTGGACAAAACCCGGCTTAACCACTTATTCACCGAGAATGTAGATATAGTCAGATACTAATTATTGTAATAAAATTTATAATATATAATAAATAATCCTCTTTAAATTACAATATAACGGACAATATTGAATCACACCTTTATCATGCGTATCGCATAACTGTTCACAGAAGACCGGGATGGAAGTCAGTACATTTAACAATCATTGCATGAGGTTATCAGTTTACGATTGAGTAGCTTTGACATCGTTGATAAATATTGTTTTAATTATTCTTTAAGCTTATTATTACTTTAATCGGTTTATTAGAAACCGATATAGATAATAATATCAGGATGTACCATTAAGTCATGTAACATATGATAGGGAAATGATTTCATTAATATAATTTATTAATTAATTACCTGATAATGGTAGCGGAGCGGAGTGGCTCAGTGGTATAGCACTGAGTTTCCATGTCGGAAATCCTGGTTCATATCCTGTTGTGGGCAAGACTTTTATTTAGTCTGTTTGGGTCCGGAGATGGATCCTACAGGATCTAGGACCCTCCTGGGACCTGGTTCTGGCAATTTAATCTGTTAACAGAAACAGATGGACTCTTCGGGACTACAGAACCTCGTGGTGCTCATCTATTATGTGGGTGCCCTTATTTTGGAGGGAAAAGTACAGCGGTTGGACGTGATCCCGGATAAATCTCCTCCTTGCATAACTGTTGTCTTCGAAACAGTACAGTCCATATAATGTACTAAACATAAGACCCTTCATTGGTTCTAGTAGCACAGGATTTTTGATTTTATATGTACATAAAAGACGTACACTTAACGACTTTCATTTGAATGTGACTGATACGGTTACCATGGTAACATCTGTGAGAGAGAACCGGGGAGGTTATTCTGATTTGTGTATTGTTATTCAGTTAAAATAAAACAGTTTTGTAAAAGCTTGTTGTTAACCTTAAGTGTTGTTTATTTTTTTAGAGGTAAGACTGTATATAATATTGAGTTTGTAAATCAGTTACAGGAAATTATTGTTGTAATCAAAATAAATTTACTTTTTTTACAGAGAGAAAATCAGTTTATTTTTATTTCGACAGCCAATCGAATCAATCAACATTATAAAACAACATTTAAAGTTAACATTTCACACAACTTTAAAACAAAACTGTTTTCTTTTAACTAAATAACATCACACAAATCGGAATAACCTCCCCGGTTCTTCTCT
The DNA here is from genome assembly GCA_964056705.1 of Troilus luridus. NCBI lineage: Eukaryota > Metazoa > Arthropoda > Insecta > Hemiptera > Pentatomidae > Troilus > Troilus luridus. The sequence continues at coordinate 10,354,246 of OZ057413.1, read as the reverse complement.
CACAGATGTTACCATGGTAACCGTATCGGTCACATTCAGATGAAAGACATTTAGTGTATGTCTTTTACATATAGTAAATGGTAACTCACTATGTACGCAAAAGTGTATATGAAACATAATTCATACATGTAATGCATTTCTTTGCGCAAGAACCGGAGTGTAATTTAATAATGGAGTTTAATCAGAGATAATATAAATACTGTTTCTTGTAACAGATTAAATGATTCAGACCACTTAATATCATTAATTGATTCTTCAAATGTTTACTAAGAGCAGGGAAATTCCTGTGAATAAAATAATTTATATCTTGTTTTGTTTTTAATATTAGGTGGACTGTGGAACTGTTTATGTTGCATGTGAGTATAATCGCCATTTAACAGTGAGAATGCTTGTGTTTTATTTGTTGAATGTTATGTGGATTGTAGCTCATGAAGGGTCATAGGTTCAGTACATGGTCGAGACTGTTTTTAAGATTGCGGTTGTGCTTGGAGGTGATATGTCTGAGACCACGCTCAACCGCCAGGTAATTCCACCAATTAAGGAAACCCACTTTGTAGAGGAGGCTAGGTGTTTCCTCACCTAAGTGATTAAGTAGAATTTTATCAAAAATGAGTTAATTGTACTAAGGTAAGTGGAGTCTTCCCATTTGGCTCGAAATGGAGTTATGATATAAGCAATAACTCCATTTCAAGCCAATGTCTGACTCGGCCACTTAAGCACTACGAGAATGATACAATTCCGTTTCCCTTCAGTACAATTAACTCATTAAGGTTAAAACTCAACTTGACCACTTATAAATTGCACATATCATCTCAGAAACTGGTTGCTCATTTACTTGTGGATTTGTCTTGATTATGAGAGCATTAAGTGTTGTTAATTGTTTACTGTCACTTACTGTTATAATTTAATTACTTTTTACTGATTCTTATATTTTGTTTAAAAAAATTACTTACTATCATACATCAACGCAGTTAAACGAAGGTTTCACCAAATGTGTTTGTTCTGATTACTCAGTACAATGAAAGTGTGGTAAACAAACTCAAGTTCTCCGACTGTGGGCATTTCATATTCAATATCAATGAAATTATATAATATTTGTATTTTATTTTTATTATACCTTCCTAAATTGTCCAATTAATTAATAAGTTTCCAATTTATAAATGAAAATGGGTACATCTAATTAAAACTCGTTTGGCTTCATTTGTTTCCAATTGATGTGAAATTATCTGAAACCACTTATATTTTGATTGGTCACAATTAGTTTTATGATGCCACCGATATTATCTGAAAGAATAACTGTAATTGGTTTTAATTAGATATTTGGAAATGTTTGAAATGGAAAGAGATAATTTACATTTTAAAATAATTTGTGAAAAACTTCATTTTTTTTTTTCCAAATAAGTCACTATGGACTTGGTTTCTTCAACTCACGGCTTCTTTTCGGTCTCCCAAATTTCCTCCAATTTTCCCAAAGGTTTTCCTTCTTCTCTTTGGTCCAAGTGGCTGCGACTTCCTTATAGTTGCTTCTTGAAAGCCAATAGATTACAATTTTGCCTTCAGAGATGATCACTCTGTAATATCTCCTGGAGTAATCTTCAGCTCCTCCATGTCTTTTTCCACTTCTGCAAAGAAACTTTTAATTGTTTCTTTTCTGCCTGCTTGCATTCATTCCATGGAGATTCATGTGTCGGAGATTCTTTCTGCTGGTTTTTAAAGTGACTCATTTTGTGTGTGGGCTAAATTTGTCATTGGAGAATTTAGGGCATTGGTGATGAATACTTTTTCGTTCCTTATCAAGCTTTTTTTTTTATTAAGTTTTATTTTTTAATTCAATTCGCTATCCGACATTGCCATAACGACTATTGATAACATATTTAATTTGAAATAAAACAAGATTTAATCAGCCGTACAGTGATTTCGAAACATTTCTCAGACTAATTAATTAAATCGCATTAACGTGTTCTTTTTCAAAACAAAATGGCTAATTGATTAACACTAACTAGTTCAGTTATCGAGTAATGAATTGATAATGAGAAATAAGCCGATTCATCGAATGTAATCAATTCTCAAACGAAGGCCGCTGGGGAATCCAGGCGCCGCGATAAACAGACTGTTTTTCGATGGTTGGATCGTTCGATAAAATTTACACACAAATGCATGGCCAACCAAATCAGAATTATATTCATAGGTCTCTGAATCATCTGGCCACTGCCTTCATGATACTCCTTTCTTATTTAGTTATCTATCATCTGCTTTTAGTGATTTTCCAAACATGTATTTCATACATACATATGAAAGATAAATTTATGTGTATATATATACACATTTATCTTCCATTTCAAAGTTTTACTATAGCCTAATTAATCTTTTCTTTTTTTAACAATTCTGCAGGTTGTCGCTTGATTTCACAACTGTTAACTTAAAATTCGTTTCCTTTTAAATATTCTCGAAAATAAAAACAATCGTGAGCTTTATTATGGAGAAGTAATGTAGTTATAGGAATTGTGAATATTTCAGTAATCATTTCATCAAGAAATAAACGATTCAACAAACATTTCGAAGTATAAATGATCATATAGCCTAAAGACGATGGTTAAGCCGTTTATTCATGTGTCAATATAAATAGGACAAATAATAGTTACTATGTACAGTAAATAATTATTACGCATTATATTACTATAACCTTTCCCTTTTTCAATATTATTATATTATAATAATATAATACATTATTATATTATAATAATCAACATTATTATATTATAATAATATAATAACTATTAAAAAGGACTCGAATGAAAAGTTAAGTTGTTGTGACTTAACTGGAAGCGACAACCTGCGGAACTGATATCCTTTTTTTATGCCATCCATTATTGGCCCAACAGTCCTTGTATGACCTTGGCCTCTGCCATCATTCTTCTAAATTCCTCGCGGTCCCCAGGAATCCTCCTCAAATCTTCTCCCAAATCATCCTTCCACCGAGGCCTGGGTATGCCCCTTTTTCTTATTCCTCCCGGTGCACCATTTAACATTATTTTAGGCAGCCTATAGAGGCGCATATGGACTTGAATGAGCATACGGTCTTCCGAGAAGGGAAAGCATTTCCCCACACGTCCACGCTGCGCATGAGCACTGAGTCGGGAAGGTAGAGGCCCGAACCCTGAAAACGGAATCCAATCTGCCCCGGGCCCCTGTCAACCGTGGTGAACTAGGGATGGGTAGATACTGGATTTTCCTGTATCTGATACTTTTGTATCAATTGATACTTTTAGTAAAAGAATGTCCAAAGTATATCTAAGAGTAGAAACATAGCAATATATATATATATATATATATATATATATATATTGGTTTCTACTTATCTTGACTGTTGTTATTGTTTATGGTTCTCGAGTTTCAGTCAGTTATTTCAACTTCTTAGGCGATGTTTCGAGACGCGGTTAGTCTCATATTCATGCCCTGACAGTGGAAAAATGATCTTTTAGTGAAAACATTAAATAGCACACTAAAATTAATGTAAAATGTCACGTGTAAGTATAATAGGATAGGGTGTACTTACAAGTTCCAAAGAATTGATCAATTTATCATCAATCACTTACTTCGCAATATATCATAGAATGTTATTCGTTGATCATAGCTAATGCAATATAAACATTCTATGATATATTGCGAAGTAAGTGATTGATGATAAATTGATCAATTCTTTGGAACTTGTAAGTACACCCTATCCTATTATACTTACACGTGACATTTTACATTAATTTTAGTGTGCTATTTAATGTTTTCACTAAAAGATCATTTTTCCACTGTCAGGGCATGAATATGAGACTAACCAAGTCTCGAAACGTCGCCTCAGGCTACACCTACATTGGATCCGGTGTGATACGATGAGACGTCGCTAGCAAACCAAATGACTGAAATATATCAAGGGTTATAACCTTTGGTTCTTTAAATTTATAAAATTAAGATCATTTATTAATTATTTTTAATAGATTTATATTTTACTATAATGTATAGTAAAATATGTATAATGTATACACCCCAGCATCGTATGTGATAGAATCACGTCGCACCAAATCTGATCCAATGTAGGTGTAGCCTAAGAAGTTGAAATAACTGACTGAAACTCGAGAACCATAAACAATATATATAACTATGTTCTATGGTAAATTAAATCCCGCAATTTGATTCACAATGTAGATACAAAAAAATAATATACCAGTTTTAATTCGTTTGTTATAGTAATAAATAGCATATGGTAGCATGAAGAAGTGAATATATTCGTGAATACTGAATATCTGATGCTTCTAACTAGGGATGGGTAAGGCTGTATCAATCTGATTGCATCAATCTGACCGTATCTGATACTTGTATCAACTACTTTTTAGTGTCAGATACAAGGTATCAGATAGATACAACTTTACCCATCCCTATGGTGAAGAGAAAACTTCTAGTTGCCAATTTTTACTATATTTACATGCAGGACGCCGAAAAACCCCAGAGAAATTATGGTGGCAGAGGAATCTCTACTGGGAAAGGAATACCCAAATGTTAATAACTATTGGGCACGAAAAAGAAAAAGCTTCACTAGGATGTCTCGTTCGGGGCGTCTCGAGTTTTTTCCCGTACCCACCAAGCACGAAGCGAATGCGTTGCTCACTTTGAAGTACCGAAAACTCTCGGCTCGGGTCCGTTCGGCGAAAGAATGCTCAAGTGTATACGCAGCTTAGGGCTCCATTATTTCCACGTGCCCTAACTATCTTAGCCTGCTCTTTTTAATAGCACAGATGATATAAGGCTAACTTCTGATTCTCCACCTGTGATCTTGTTTGAAAGGTCCAAAGATTTGTTATACATTTTAAATAAAATTAATTTTGTTTTCAATGTTTTGTTTGTATTTTTTTTCGAATAGGCGACTATAAGCCACGTTTCTTCAACTCTCTGCCTCCTCAGATCCAAATCTCCTTCATTCTTGCACTGTTTTTCTTTCCTCTGTTTTTTCCAAGCGGTAATACATTTTTATAAAATTATTATTATAAACTGTTGTTAATGTTTTGTTTGTACGCCCACTAATTTTTTGTTTAATCTGTTGAAGATCTAGTTCAATTTAATTGAAATGCTCGTATTTTCTCAAAAACTTTAAATTTACTTGGGCCCATATTATTTAATGTACGATCTACTATTCTTCCTAGTCTGTATCAGTAGTCGGAATTTTTCTCGTTTTATGTTTAGAATTGATAATATTGAGCCGGACTATTTCCAGACGTTCTTTTAGAATATTCAATGAACTAGTAGATAAGAATATCTGGGTCAATGAAGATAAACTTCACTAAACGCTATTCCTATTCTCTATATTATAAAAAAAAATGTAGTAATACTTATTGTTTTAAAAAAAATGTATTTATTGAAATTTATAACTGTTACTGAACGCATCAAGTAAAAATATAATTAAAAAGATAAATCATGTCTCGAGATAAAGGCTTTTAGAGAAACTACCCAGTGTTACTACTCAAATAAAAAGTTCAACTCAGAAGGTCACGAGGTCATCTTCTTTTCAGACACCTCGGAGGATCAACAGGAATTGAAGAGTTTGCGAGGTTTGAAACTAGTGGGTTTGAGTTGGAATGAAGTTTGTCATGAAAAGATTGATATCGGATTCGGGCCAAATCAGCAACAAACGGGACATTAAGGTCATTATGGATTAGTTTGTTCGTAACAAAGTAAGACGTATTGAGGATTTTACGAAGGATTTTGGATTGTAAGGATTGAATACGAGAGGAATTCGATGCTTAGTGGAGCCCCAAAGCTCTATCCGTATGTCCAGATAGGTCTAATGATTGTCATGTATATGAGTGTTTTGTAATTAATTGGGAACTTGGAACGGGGAGCTGTTTCTTGTCGTTTCAGTCTATTATGAGGATTCCAAGTTAAGCGTTTGTCAAGGTGTAGTCCTTAGTACAGGACCTTTTCTACAGGAATCAGTGGGATGTTATTAAACGATACAGGAGGTCAGGAAGTCGTTGGTTTACGACGTAGGGTTAAGGTGATTTGATGAGATTTGTGGGAATTTATTTTAATCCTCCAGTTTTGACACCATTTTTCAAGTTCTTATTCTTATAATTATTTCTCTCGGCATTATTCAAAATTATTTTTCTCCTAACTCGAAATATTCTACTTTTTCGCATCTCTGATCTTTCTGTCCACGTGATTCTTAATTCAAGCCTCTTTGAATATGTAGGTAAAACAAACCTTTTTTTTTTTTAATTATTTTATTGAATTGTACAACTGTAATATATACATCTAGTACAAGGGCTATATGACTAATTAGATACATGAAAGGACATGTAGAGGCACTACCCACTGGCAGCGCTCTAATAACATTTCTATAATATAATGTCCTGAGGCCATCTTCTCTTCAGACGCCTAGGAGGATTGTCCGGGATGGAATTGGATGCAAGGGTGGAACCTAGTGGGTTTGGATGGGGCTGGAGTTTATTATGGAATGATAGGTATCTGGAATGGGCTAAATCGGTAACATATGGAACGTTAAGGTCTTTATGGATGGTTTTATTTGTGACAAAATAAGGAGCATTTAGGATTTTGCGAAGGATTTTGGATTGCAAGGATTGAATACGAGAGGAATTCGATGGTTTGGTGGAGCTCCATAAAACAAAACTAAGGTATTAAATTATGTTGTGCTGCGCCCAATGAGCGAATATGTGAATTCTCTCCGAATAAATACAGGAATTGCACTGCTCACTCCTGGGCATCAGTCACTGATGTTTCTTCAATGAAATTGTCTTCATACATAAATATGTAAATATTAGTAATATCCAATTTAAAATTATATAATATATAAAAATGATTTTAGTATTCACCGTTTAATTTTTCAGTTTACATATAAGGAGGAATAGTAAAAATTGTTCTTAAAAATTGAGTTTAAGTAAAGACGAATTGCATCCCAATCCCTTCAATCACATTTATCAAGTCTCGAAGAATGGTGTCGGAATTGGAGAATTAAAATCAATTCCAAAAAGTCTCATCAAATTACCTTTACCCTTCGCCGAAAACCCATGACTTCCTGTCCTACTGTATCCTTTAATAGTACTCCACTTATCCCTGTTGAACAGATCCGCTACCTAGGACTCAACATAGACAAACGTCTTACTTGGAACCCTCACACAAGACTGAAAAGACAAGAAACAGCTAGACGCTTCCGACTACTTCAACACATACTAGACAAACGCTCAAAGCTTCATATCAATTACAAAAGATTTATGTTACTGTGATAAGACCTATATGGACTTACGGAATTGAACTATGGGGCTCCACCAAACCATCAAATTCCTCTCCTATTCAATCCTTGCAATCCAAAATCCTTCGCAAAATCCTAAACGCTCCTTATTTTGTCACAAACAAAACCATCCATAATGACCTGAACGTTCCATATGTTACCGATTTAGCCCATTCCAGATACCTATCATTCCATAATAAACTCCAGGCCCATCCAAACCCACTAGTTTCCATCCTTGGTTCCAATTCCATCCCGGACAATCCTCCTAGGCGTCTGAAGAGAAGATGGCCTCGAGACCTCCTATAGTAGAAATATAATTAGAGTGCTGCCAATGGGTAGTGCCTCTACACGTCCTTTCATGTATTTATTTATTCAGCCCTTGTACTAGATGTATATATTACAGTTGTACAATTCAATAAAATAATAAAAAAAAAAAAAAAAAAAAAGTGAAGACGAACACATATAATTTGAAAAAGGATTTGGTCCGCGGTTGGACGGACAGTACCTAGATTCTTTAAATTATATTTATATATCTACGGCCCCAGTGAATAAGTTATTAAGTCGGATTTTGTCCAGAGAGAGTTAATTGCTTTCGATTCACCTGTGCTGTAGATATAATGAGTTAAGACATTTATATAATAACAACTTTTTATTAATGCGGCCCCTAACGTAATTGGTGGTTAATGTTCTGAAATGTAGAATAAAAATTGTTGAAAATAAGTGTCTTTTTTAAAAACATTTACAGTGAGTTTCATGATATTAGGGTTAAGACAATAACCGATTGGTTAGGTTTTTGGATGAGGATATTGTACGTCGTATATTTGTATACTCCCTAGTACCAATCAAAAAATAAGAAAAAATGGGCATTTCTTACGATAAAAAAATTTAGACCAATTCAAGCCCTGAAGATGCCAGCAGCATGTCTGGTGAAACGTCGGCGAGAAATTTAGATGCACGCTCGAAACCAGAAGAAACCACTGAAACGTTTTTGTTTGTTTTTTAAGTGGCCATGGAACCTTAAAAGAGTACATACTTACTTTCTGTTTATTTTTATTACTTTCAAATTTTAAGGAATTATTTCTTCACCCCCACACGGACGATTTTTACTCTATATTGATACGGTGCGCCATTAATGATTCAATAATTACAATAATTAAAAGCATATTCTTGTTAAAAGAAACAAAATAATCTGGCCAGTGCATCGGTAAACAATCGCTTTAAATAATTTTATCTGTAACCACTAGACACTTTAAGTTATTTCAATGATTTTAGATATTTTTAGACCATACTGATAAGAGAAGTCAGGTGATCTACTAGCTCAAGTACATTTCATTCTAAGAACAAAATAAATAAAAAAATTAAATAGATAACTCTCACAAAACTTTGTAGGTCAAACACAATATATCGGAACTTCATGAGATATATCGTAATATAATAAATAATAAATAAATAATAAATAAACGGGAAAAGAGACCTTATGTACTCTTTTAGTTTTCTACGGCCCCTATTTATACAAAATACTTCAGTGGTGTCTTCTGGTTTAGACCGTGTCGCTAACGTTTCGCCAGACATGCTGCTGACTTGTTCAGGGCAGAAAAGAGAATGAATGAAACAAGCCAACAGCATGTCTGGCGAAACTTCAGCGACAGGGTCTAAACCAGAAGACACCACTGAAGTATTTTGTAGAGGCCTTTTTTTTGGACCTTATTATAAAATCAAAAAAATCGTAGTGATGTAATATTTTATCGGTGTTGCCTAGCAAGGGATCAAGGAACTACTTTTTATAAATATTTTTATTTTGACGAGAAAAGATTTGTACTGGCCGAGATTATTTTATTTTAAAAATAAATATAGGTTATAAAAAAATGTCTTAATCTTATCAAATGCAATGAAATGACAGTTCTAAAATCGAAATATTGGAATAAGATGTTGCTTCTTCCCGGCCAAGACAAAACTTTCCTCTTCAAAATAAAAATATTTAAAAATAATAACCATCAAAAGAACAATAAATAAAAACATATTATAAATATAAAATTTGCGTGAGTCAACAAGACCCTAATTAAAGTAATGTTCAATGAACATTCTTCCCCGTGTATACATCGCCAACATTTCGAGAACACGGGGACATAAGATCGGTGAAGAGAATGGATTTGTCTAACTTGGATACAACACCTGGTAGCTCAGTGGTGCACCACTAGAGATCCAGACGACTCGTGTTCGAATCCCGACCAGCACAGACCTTTTCTCTTCAAAACAAAAAAATATTTTTAAATATTGGCAAATAACAAAACGACTGTCCCTGACTTCTTTAACCCGTTACATACAAATATAGCACTGCTATTAAATTTAAAAGGATGGAAAGCATCAATTAAAAAAATTAAACAAGCTACATCTTATTCAAATATTTCGATTTTAGGACAGTTATTTCAATGCATATAATAAGATTAAGACATTTTTTTATAACCTATCTTTATTTTTTTAATAAAATAATACAATAAAAAAATCACTATTATATTTAAGGGATAATACACGAGGCACTCATATTTTAATAGGCCCACTATGGGAAAACAAGTACTAAACTGAACTTCAATTCTGTAATAATATTAAATACCTACTCTAGTACAATTAAATGATAGGTATTTAATGAACAATTGTATAATTGTATAATTGTATAATTTGTAAAATGGAGGTTGGTCCGCCATTAGGCACATTGAGGCTAACTCCCAGGGATTCCTCGAGCATCACCCCACCCGTCCAGTATGATGCCCGTCATCCTACTGGAGGCATCTCACGAACATCAGGCTCTGTATTGATGACTTACCCCGTGTACATCTATCGGGAATAGCGTTGTGATTCCCTCGACTGACCTCGAGCAGCCATAATCCATGGATCTAGACCGATTTGTCTTTATGCCCGAGTGTACGTCGACGGGAAGGGAGATCCCACTCCAGGATCTGCGATCCCCGTGAACAAATTGTTAAGTTAAATTTGACGAGTGGCTTGTTCTTCATTTACGATGGTAGAAAGATTCGATTTAAACTTAGCATTCATATATGTGAATAATCATGTATATGAATAATTATTAAAGTCAATTTTTTTCCAGATGAGTTTCTTGTACTTAAGAATGCGGAATCATGTCATTATACAATATAGTGCACCAGTGGCTAAGTCAGGCTTTGGCTTGAAATTAAGTTATACAATAATTCCATTTCAAAAAATGGAACTTTTTTTTTTACTTAACCACTTATTCACCGGAGATGCAGATATATTTTATCACAAAAACAAAGGGGAATCACAAAAGTTTCTTAGTTTTAATGAAGTTGTTTTAATAAATCTTGTTAAAAATGAATATGATAAGAGTTAGTGATAGATATTACAGCATTGTGATACAAAAAAGTAATATCGAGGGCGACTGAACACATTTCCTGTGAATGCTAAATATAGTTCTGCTGTTGACACATGTCTTCACCGTAGCATCGTAAACATGTGGAGGAAAGCGCGCATTACATCGTACATGCCTGGCTCCTTTTCGCCAACACTCGAACAACTTGCATAACTCCTTATCTCCCGCCAGAGATATCTCGGACGATATAATCTGCCATCCCATTGGCTGGTAAGGCGGTGTGGTCGATAGTCCATCTCTTGTCTCCTGATAACATTCACGGAGCCTTGAGGAATTATTTCATCATATGTTCATTCAAACCTTTCAAGGACTTATCCCATTTAAATGATAATTACAATAAGTTTTGTTTTTTCCTCTAAATCTTTGATTTTACACATTGCAGGTCTTCTTCAGAGCTAAATATACAAAATACAAATAAATTAAATTAATACATGGGACAGAATAACACTATATGTAGTATATTAATGGAATAATGTTATATGTAGTAGGTATTAGAAATAAAAACCAGAGGGGATTGAATTATATAATGACAAAGAGGTACTGTTTAAATCCAACTGTGTTAAGTAACAAATGAAAAATTAAGAATTAGGGCAGAATTATAGTAGAATTAGATTAAAGAAAGGGGAAGAATGTTCATTGAACATTACTTTAATTAGGATCTTGTTGACTCACGCAAATTTTACATTTATAAATTATAAATTATAAATTATAAATAAAATAAAAAATAATATGTTTTTATTTATTGTTCTTTTGATGGTGATTATTTTTAAATATTTTTATTTTGAAGAGGAAAGTTTTGTCCTGGGCGGGAAGAAGCTACATCTTATCCCAATATTTCGATTTAAGAACTGTCATTTCATTGCATTTGATAAGATTAAGACATTTTTTTATAACCTATATTTATTTTTAAATAAAATAATAAAATTATCTCGGCCAGTGTAAATCTTTTCTCTTCAAAATAAAAATATTTATAAAAAGTAGTTACTTGATCCCTTGCTAGGCAACACCGAATTTCTATATACACCGAATATATATATATATATATATATATATATATATATATATATATATATATATATATTTCTATCAACACCGAATATATAATATATATATAGTTCATTATAGAACAGAATTATAGTAGATAATAAATTCTTCATTTCTTACTTTGCTGTATTTAAAAACAGTACCTCTTTTTCATTATATAATTCAATCCCAAAATGGTCCGGGGGTGGTAAAAAAAATTCTCTTATATAGGGAGAACTGTTTATTTGGAAGCCGACGATTCGACCCAGATTACAGGTCTTCTTCAGGGGTATTATATTAGGACCACACTTGACACTAGACTAAGGGTTTTAAACTTGATCATCCTGAGTCTAGTGTCAAGTGGGACCCTACTATAATAGCACTGAAGAAGACCTGCTATGTGGGTCTTTATTGACAATAATTCTGTCCTATTTTTAAATTTTTAATAATTCAATCCCCTCCGGTTTTTATTTCTACTACTTACTACATATAACATTATTCTATCAATATTCTACATATAGTGTTATTCTGACCCATTTATTATTTTAATTTATTTGTATCTTGTAAATTTAGCCCTGAAGAAGACCTGCAATGTGGGCCGATACGTCGGCTTCCAAATAGACAGTTCTCCCTATATAAGAGAATTTTCGTGACCTCTACCCAGACCAATCAACTAGACTAGACTAATATTCAATCAACTAGGCAGACTTCGGGCTAAAAAAAAATAATCGCCAGGTTTTCCCCTATTTCGGGTACCCACTTAATAAAGGCTGGAGAGCCTTCCTCACTCTCTCTATCTCTCTCTCTCTAGACCAGGATGGTCCTTGATCCGAAACGATCTATCACCGTCTGTTAACAGATTAAACAATTTATATGACACCGCCAAATTCGAAACCAGGACTGCACTACAGCGCTCTAGACTCGGAACTATCCCAGTCATCTGTACCAAAACATACAACTAGTTTAATATACAACTGTAGATGGGAAGTTTAATAAATATATTAATTATTACAATTAATTTAGTTTTTATAATTCCCCTGGGTTTATCAATCTCTCTAGGATATTTCACTTGAAGTGAGGAAGATCATATAGCAGGTAGCTATTGAAAAGTCCACCCAGGGTAAATAACTTTGGTACTTTTTTTTTTTTTTTTTTTTTTTTTTTTTGGTGGCATACGGGGTTCTCGGCAGTGACGGGTTGATGCGTTGGGAGATAACTTTGGTACCCGTAAAAGGGGGAAAATCTGGAGGTTGACCGTGATACCGGACCTCACTCTCACCTCAACAAGGGCGTGGACCTCAAATCAATCCCCCCCCCCGAATATTTAAAACTTTTAACTACCTGAATTTTACCGAGTTCTGTTTTAACTTCTTTCTTACTAAAATAGGCCTCTGTGGTCATAAATTTGGTCTTTTGAACGGAGATTTTTTTTTCAGCTAATTTATTCAGGGAATTCATTTATTTATTTATTTGCCATCCGCAAAACCCAAACATTTTAATTCTTCTCTTTATTAAAGTAATTTTAAAAAACAACTAACGTCTTTCAGACCGTTGTCTCAGAAACAATCACTAACCCTTCATGAGTTGTAGTGGTCCATTTTTTTATTCTGCTCTATCTATTTGACGCAAAACAGGCCTGAATGACTACGCGACTATGATGCTGAGTTTTTTTCAGTTTTTTCTCGGCCAATGATTTCACTGAAGGTTTTTCTTCTTTCTTCTGTCTTTGACGCACATTTTTTTCTGTCTGCCACTAGTACCGTATTTTTTTAGGAATATTAGGTATTCCGTTCTGTTTTCTAATAAATCTATTGTAATCTGTGTCTCTGTGTTTCTTGTTTTATTTGTTCTGTGTATCCTTGTTTGAATTCGTAACCTTTATAATGATGAAAATTTTCCTGTTTGATCTCCTCCTCGTTCATCCTCTGCATGCGACCATAAAATCTGAGTCTTCTTATCCTCATTTCTGTTTCCAATTAACGTATTTCACAGTAAATTTCTTTGTTGGATTTTAGCCGGTATCCTTCTGGTGTTATTTTGGGCCGTGGATTCTCCTAAGAATCCTCTCTATTTTAAGAAGTTTCACTAAATTGGAAAAGCACTCGGTCTGGTACAATATCACTGGTTGTACCACTGTATTGTAGTGCCTGATGTTGGCATTTTTGGAGAGGCATTTATTATTACACATACTACTAATAAATTCTCCAAATTTTTAATTCTGTACTCTTTGCTTTTTTTTCAGATAAGTTTCTGCTGATAATTTCGCCTGAATATTTAAAATTTTTAACTACCTGAATTTTACCTAATTCTCTTTTAACCTCTCTCTTACTAAAATGGGGCTCTGTGGTCATAAATTTGGTCTTTTCAATGTCAATTTTTTTCAGTTAATTTATTCAGGGAATTTATTTCCCTAATCGCCTAGGGCTAAGTCATCCGCAAAACCCAGACATTTTAATTCTACTCTATATTAAAGTAATTTAAAAAAACAACTAACGTCTTTCAGTCATATCACTATTTTTCATTGTGTGTTAATGAGCAATGAAATATGGAAATTAATTACTAATTATCTATATGGGATTATCGACAGTACATTCTGTATATTATGAAACATATTGAATAAAATCTACCACAGCCGGATTTAAATCCGGGACCTTAAGCACGGCAACTTAGCGCTCTACCACTGAGCCTCTCTGCACCTAGACTTCGGACTAATATGCAGTATACCATGTACTAGGATATGGCCCAATTCATCAAGCCACACCATATAGAATGACTATGATATGTCATTAGAATATCAGATGGAAGAGTCCCGAGAAAACATGCCACGCAGGCTATAGATGAAAAATGTTGAAGCCATTAGAGTATTGGAGTCATTGATGGAAACAGAACATCAGGAACAGAGAAGGTTGTATTAAATACTTAATAAAGCCATAAGATATTTTGTAATTTAGTATTTTTTATTTCATTAGGATAATAAATAATATTGTATATGTAGGGATCGGAGTGGCTCAGTGGTAGAGCACTGAGTTGCCATGCCGAAAATCCTGGTTCTAATCCCGCTGCGTCAAAACTTTTATTTAGTCTGTTAGCATCCGCAGAAAGATCATATAGGATCTAGAACCCTCCTGGGGCTCACGCAGCATCTCTAAGTGGCTACCCACATTAGGGTGAAAAATCTGGCGGTTGAGCGTGATCTACAGTACAGTCTCTACCATGTACTGGTTTACTGTTGTATTCATGTTTCTAATGTTGTATTCATTCATATAATTCAAACAAATATTTTTATAAGATATTAATGATGACAAAAAATTATATCAATAAATCTGGTGAACGCATGACGTCCGCTGGTCTATGTACGTGGACGATATACGTATACAAACAGTCTATATAGACGTAAGTAAATTATTTTTTTTGGCAATAGTTATTGTTTTATTAAAATTTAGGCAGAGCACTGCCCTAGGTGTGATACATCATACATATTTTTCAAGCTTATGTAATCAATAAACCTAAAATGAAGTAAGCATTAATGAACCTTTACTTAATTAATATTTTTTGTATTATTAATATTACTTCTACCACAATTTTGGTGTGCTGCAGATCGTCTCAAAGAGGCTTAAGGTGTATTATCAACTTCCCACAAACGATTACGAACCGTTTATTTGGTTAATGGTCTAGCAAAAAAGTCTTGAACTTCATTGAAGACCTGTAGTTTACTGTGGATAGGGTTCCTTCTGTCAGCGATGATAATACATATTTCTATTCTCTCTTTGGGTTGTTACACAAACCTAACAATATACTATGTCAAATATCGAAGTTTCGCATTCCGGTAGGTGGCCATTTGGTTTATTATTACCCACTAGGTACATTATAAATCCTAAGACCACAAGCCGGGCTGCAAACCACCACCTTGGGCTAGGGTAGGGCGATAGCCGATAGGTACTATCGATATATCGATACGACTGCCTATTGATGACCACTATCGATAGTGTTGACTATCGATTGATATTTTTTACCCTCAAGTTTTGAAACTCTCGGAATTATGCTGATCTGTCTCTGTCCAGTGTCGAGTTCTTTTTAAATTGAACTCGGAATTTCTAGAGCTCGAGGATTCTCTTTTATATAACTTTGATGCCGCACCGGACGTGTCATTATTTAATTCTCCGAAATTACTAATTACATTATGTTGTGCGGTACACTTAATCTCACACTTGTGCAAACAAACCAAATTCGTGGTATAGAGCATTGGGTTTTCTAGGTTTTATAACCTTAACTTCCTCTTTGATTAGGGATCTTTTTCAACAAGTCTTAAATGTTCAACTAGAAATACAGTTTTTCTTTCTGGAAATATGTGGCTCAAGGAGCACACTTGACTCTTCAAATTAACTATTTCGTTATTTTTCTTTTCTGAAGATTTGATTTGTTCATTGAAATTGTAAACATGTAAATTGAAAAAAAAATTTTTAATTTATATAAATTAGTTGATATGATCTTATAATTTATAATCCTGAAAATTTCTAAAAGTAGGTAGGTAATTGAATTTAATTAAATTAGTTGAAATTCTTTATTGAATAGGTTAGGAAAAAAAAGAAGCAGCATTCGAAAAACTATCGATAGCATTCGATAGTTTTCAACCGATAGTATCGGCCTATCGATAGTGCTAACTATCGACTTGAGGTGGACAAACTAGTCCCTTTTACTGAATCGTTCCTTTTGAGATAGTTCATTCTATTGAACTACATAGTACATTTTTCAAATGAACTAGAAATGTACTCAACTAAGAGAGGAATTGGACTATGGAAAAAGGGGGGGGGGTGAGAGGTCAAATGAACTAGAAATGTTCTAGAAAAAATAAAAAACACTTCTATCTTATTTCTACATTTATTTAATATTATTTACATTTACGTCCGCTGTATTTTTCCTAAATAATATTCCTTGTTCTTCCATATTATTCTTTATTCACATTATTAATTCACTCATTTTAAAATCTTTAATATATAATTTCTTATTCATTTTCATACCCTGACAATTGGTTTTCCCTTTTTTTTAATAACGATAAGAAACTCGTTGCAGATAATTGTCTTGGTTTAAAACACAAAGTGGGGCCTATCTGGCGCACTTTTTCCTTCAATTACAAATAAAAAACCTGTACCACTACAACCCATGAAGGGTCTGGGGTTCAGTACATGGTAGAGACTGCACTGTTTCATGGACAACGGTTCTGCAAGGAGGTGACTTGTCCTAGGTCACGCTCGACCGCCAGATTTTTCCCCCTTATTTTGGGTACCCTATTTTTATAATATTTTATAGAGGCTCACCAAAACAGAGCGCTCTTTATAGTTCATTTTCCGGATCTAGTTCAATGAACTAGTTCGTTCACGTACTTCTCATCTCTACTATCGCCCAACCCTAATACGATCCCAATGATTCTCGGTTACAATTAGTCAGAAACTGTTTACGTTACCTGTTGAGGCAACATTACATATCCCAGGTCTATATGCGGTCTTGGATTCATTTCATCGATACAATTTTTAGTTGTGGGAGTAAAATAACCTTGGAAAGAACGTAAAAAGGGTGTCCCGAGCCTTTGAGATGTCAAATATTAGTTAAAGATCCCTAACTTAATTATATCAGGAAAGGGAAAATTTAGGACTCCCACAGTAGCATCGTCCGATTAGCCATACTGGATAAAGTGACACTAAGTAAGACAATGACATTTTCTTCCTCATGGTACTTAATGATATACTACCGCATTTGGGATGATATAACCTCCTTCTTTTTGGTACTTCTTATTAAGTTCAAAACCTGCACCTACTACTAAGAAGAGTCTTGGGTTCAGTATGTGGTAGAGACTGCATTATTTCCAACATAAAGTGACATTAAATGAAAAAACTAGCTAACAAAACTTGTATTACATATTTATGCGCAACATCTTTCTGCTGCACATTACTACTTCTATAACATGTTCAGTTTTGTTCCTAAAATCCTACAGCTAGCTGCAATAAATATTTAAGTGATTTTGCATTAAAAATTCTGTTTTTTTTTTTAAATAAAATAAAATAAACAAAGATCGCCTATTTCTGCAACAATAATATCATAAAAAAATATTTTATTGTGCAGTAAATATTTCCAAGAATCATTGCGCCGTTTCATCATTTGCTGATAAATAACACGTTATCGGCTACGTTTTTTGTTTTCTAGTTTATTAATGATCTTTTCTTTATCGATTCCGTTCTTTGGCTGATTACTTGGTTTTGAAAATAGTAACGACGCAGAGCCATTGAAGGTACCCATTCTTGCGAAAAACATTTACATCTTTTACCTTTTGCGAGATATGAGGCGGTGCTGGGTAGGTGTGGTGGGGAGTTGCCATTGGTTACCATCGTCGCCAAAAGCTTACCTATGCGCGGCGAATACTAAATAGGTAATAATATTTATTTTTTATTTTCCGCGTATGGGAGCGTCCCTTAAGTTGTGGTGAAAAACTTTCTCACATTATTTCTTTTAAAAAAATCTCTCTCTCTCTCTCTCTCTCTCTCTCTCTCTACATATATATATATATATATATATATATATATATATATATATATATATATATATATATATATATATATATATATATATATTGGTTTCTACTTATCTTGACTGTTGTGAAAATATATTGTTTATGGTTCTCGAGTTTCAGAATAAGTTGAAATAACTGGCTGAAACTCGAGAGCCATAAACAATACATATATATGTAAATATCTTAAACGCTTTCGCACGTCACCAGTTGTTTAGAAGTGTCAAGATTAAATAGAATCCTTCAACAATAGTCGAGAAAATTATCTCTCCCTTTACGGTCCAATAGATCTGAGCTCTTCTAAAATCTGTTAGAATTCTGCTAAATCGTGTTTAATTAATACCTAATTATTTCTTTTTTTTTTATTGTTTTTCCAATTTCATGACGATTGTTTACAATCTAGGAAGAAGGTAGTTTTCCAATAGACAAGGCTCCACTGAACCATGGCTGAGGCCAGTTCTCTAATTAGGTTCTCCTATACAACAGTTCTTATCTCAGGCCTTTATCTGCGATTTGTATCTATCCCTTTTAATGAAAACAACAGATTAACTCAAAATTAATAATTAGTTATGTTCTCTTATAGATGATTGGGTTTTTGCTAAATTAATTTATTTTATTTTTTTTTTAGCGAGCGGGGTAGCTGAAGGTTCCTGGTTCAAATTTGGCTTTGACAGATAAATTATTTAATCAGTTAACATATTGCAGACCCTCCTAGGGCTCACCCAACCTCTATAAAGTGAGTCATATTCCTAAAACATACAGTCCACACTGGATGTATCCATTTCAACCACAAAAATACCTGGCCAGAAGATTCCAGCTGTTGTTAGATTTTCTTTAGATTCCCTCAAGCTGAGACTAGTTTTCAATCTCCTGCTCAACCAGGTCCGCCTTCATTACAACATTTCTCTCGCCCTGTCCGCACTCATAGACCTATTGAACGTTTTGGGGATCTGGTACTATACCGGGTGTCTTGTGAGTGATTTCTTGTTAGGAGGGGAGACTGTCATATTCCTAAAATATACACTGGATGTATCCATGGCTACCACAAAAACACCTGCCCAGAAGATTCCAGTTGTTGTAAGATTTTCTTAAGTTACATATAACCTTTACTTCGTGTTCATGTTCAAATGTTATGATTATTATCAATTTAATATACTGTTCAAAGTATCAATAGTGCTTTTTTATTTCATAATAAAGTGGTTACCCTTAATTGGGGAGGAGAGGGGGTAAAAATGGCGATGATCTCGAGCCAATCACATTCCTGCACAACAGTTGTACTAGAAACAGTGCAGTCTCTAACATGTACTGAACCCTAGATTGTAATGGCTAAGGTTTTTTAAAAAATTAATACAGGGGACAATCACCGGAACGGTGGTCATATGTACCAGCAAATTATATTAAGACATTTTAAAAACTAACGTGCCCCCATGCCCCCCCCCCTGGATCCGCCCTTGTCCTGTACCATTATAATTCATGAGGAGTCTTAGGTTCAGTACGTCGTAGATACTGTACGTTATTAATGCCGTGATTTGTTCTAGTTCATCCTACCCCTATATTAAAGCCAAAAGGTTGAATAAAACCTGTCACTACCTTCGGCACGGGAAATCAGCGCTCTACTATTGAGCAACAACGTTCCACTATATTATAAATATGGCGTTGTATACAAACATTTCACATTATAGTAATTTAAATATTGATTATTCTGTGGAATTTCGGTAAATATTGCAGTAAAATTTTAACTTTTTCTAAACCATTTTTACTTAGATTCATTAAAGACGATTCAACCAATTTTTTGTTGAAAAAATAATTTTTTTACTTTATTTGGCACTACTCCTTTTCCCATAAATCCTGTTATAAGTGAGTGGTATGGCCAGTCTCATTATAGTAATTTTAACTATTACAAAATTACAGCGTTGAAGTAACTAAGAAGTAAAGGTTTGCGATAATAAAAAGTTATATAAGGTTTAACAATTCTTGTGGAAATGGCCAATTAAAGGGGGAATAAAAAAAATTACAAAAAGGATAACTTTTTTCGTTTTATAGTTATATACGAACTACATTACATAACTTTTATTCTTTTTTTTTGTATTCAGTATTCTTTTCTATTTATTATTTTTCATTACTATCTCTAGACCAATTAAAAAATAATTGCAAATTAATTACAATTAATTACCCAATCGTTCGTAGATAACTTGTCCGTATCTGTCACCAGATTGCAGCGCGAAGTGACAGACTTTCCTAATTACTCAATAATACCAGACCCTTGCGACCTCTCCGATATCGATATGGATGGCCAAAGAGATTAAAAAAGAAAAAGAAAGACTTTAGAATAAAAAATGACTCGTCAATTGAGATAGCGTGAAAGAAAAACGAAGGTGAAAATCTCTGCCATCAGGCATATCTAAGGAAGTTATCTACAGTCCATTATATAAACAAGGTAATGCTTGCAAAATAAAAAGATTTTTTATTTTATTTATTTATGATTCTTACATTACTAAAATAGAGATAGTTTGGTTAGAAAATTACAAAATTAAAAGTAAACTTATAGGAGTAAACTTGTAATTCATCTTAGATAACAATACTGAAATGGAAAAAACCACAAGCAAAGCCTTATGTTTCAAATCTGGGGTAAAAAACAAACAATTACAAGTCGACGTTTCGCCTATTCAGGCATTATCAAGACAATTACAAAAGGACCATGGATAATGGACCTCCAAGTAAATATTTTAGAAAATGACAATTAATAATAAAATGAGAAATGTGACTTGTAACTCTTTTTAAGATGATAAAGATGAAATGATAAAAAAATAAGTTCTTAGATGGATTGAAAATGACATGTAGTCGAAACGTTTTCATATAATAAAGTTGTATAGCATAAATGACTGGAAAAAGGTTTTCATTCCGAGAAGGAACCATTATCTACTATAATTCTGTCCTTATTCTTAATTTTTCATTTGCTACTTTTTTGTATACTTTTTCATTTTGTACTCAGATCTAATTTATAGTTTTTCAATTTTTAATAATTCTATCCCCTCTGTATTTAATTTTTGTTATCACGTACCGGCCACTAAGGACTACGGGAATATCATTGGTTAGGCTTCTTTGGGAGTCTTCATTTTCTTCCTTCCCACCTCAGTTTCATGATTTTCGACTGCATTTCTTTTCTTTCTTCGGGCCACTTTGTACCCCTCCTTTTTCCTCTTCCAATATTGGTGAGATTTTTCAGAGTTTTCCTGAATGTGTCTCTATGTAGGCAGTCGGCATCTGACATTTTAAGGTTCTTTAATTCTTCTCTTATTTGCTTCGTGTATCCTCCCACGCTTTTGTAGCTAAAGATTTTGTCAAAGATATTTTTGTTCAATCTTTCCTCCTTTCATCTGCCCTTAGAACATCACCCTTCGGATTCTTATCTCGGTTTCCAGGTCTTTGATTTCTTTGTAGATCTCTCTCTGGTTTTTATTTCTACTCCTTACTACATATAACATTACTCTATCAATATTCTACATGTAGTGTTATTCAGTGCCATGTATTACTTTAATTTATTTATATTTTGTATATTTAGCCCTGAAGAAGACCTGCAATGTGTGTCGAAACGTTGGCATACTCATAAAAAGTTCTCCCTATATATATATATATATATATATATATATATATATATATATATATATATATATTCTTATTTATATTACAATCAAGCTCTTTACGAGCTTATTAGCAATTTTTTTCTAATAATAATAACACATTTAAAACATATATACATCATATAGTTTTATTTTTCAAGATTATGTGGCTTCAAATGTCGCTAGCTCTGAAGATAAAACACAACTTTATATTAGTTCATGGGGCTTCCTTCTCTTGAGCCTTCTCACCAGTGCATTGAAGTCGAGATGAACGGCCTCGGCGTTAAGGTGGTCTTGCAGGCGACCCTGATGTGTTTGGGCGAAACTCCTCCACGGTCGGCACCCGAAGATCTCTGTGGAGATGTACCATATCATTCCTGATGTACCAAGGTGCATTTTCCCTACCTATATAAGAGAATATTCTTGACCTCCAACTAATATTATTCAACTAACAATATAATGTTTGTTTAAGCATAAATTGAAAATACATGAGTTATCGCCTATCAATGTCACAGCATTAACCTCTTTGGTTGAAAAAAAAATACTAGACATGATTATTGCCTTAGCGGCAGTATGATATGATATCTCGCAGTTATCGAATGTCAACCCGACTATTAAATATAATATCCTATATCATAAACATATCGCCAATTAAAATCCAATAAAATTGATAAGTTCAGATGAAAGGATGGACCACAATAATAATATTTCATGTTCTATAATAGAAACAAAGTAGCTCTTTGGATTTCATACAGTTTATTGTAGTTGACACTTATTACAAAAAAAAACCTGTGGCACTCCAATACAACAGGGTCTGCGGCTCAATAAACGGCAGACTGTACTGTTTCTAGAACAACAAACTTCCAGGGAGGTGATGAACTGTAATTTTATTTGTGATTGAAATGTTATGTTGTTGAATAACAGAAGTATTGTTGAGCCCTCCCTCAGCTACGTCTCAGAGACCTGGATACTTAACCCGGGACTCTACTCCAGATTACAAGCTGCAGAGATGGACTTTTGGAGGAGATGCCTGAGGATCGCCCTCCTGGATAGAGTCAGAAATGAGGATATTAGAGACAGAGTTGAGAGTGGGTGTGACCGAAGGAGTTCCGGAGAGGATTGGACGGAACAGGCTGCGATGGTACGGACGTAGGTCAACAGCAGCGGATGCCAGAACGTAGGTGGCCGAAGAGACTTTTGCTGTGGGAACAGCCAGGCGGGCGAAGAAGAGGAAGACCCCGAACCCGGTGTAAGGAGTGTGTGGAGGAGGAGATGGCCGGTAGGGGACTTGAGGAGGATGACTGGTGGAATAGAGAAAAGTGGAGGGACGCTCTGACTTAACCAGGCAACCCATTGAGGGGCAAAACCTCCAAAAGTAAAGTAATTGTTATATTTATTGTCTAAGAAGAAAAATACAGATAAATTGAAAAGAGTTAACGAATTAGGCCTAACTCATGCTTAATACATTTTCGTAATACAAACATCGGATTTATCAAACGTATATCATGAAAAAGATAAACAACTATATAACCTTATTGCTGCTGAATAAGAATGATGACCTTTAAAAGTTGTATTTCACCATAACCTGTACAATTGCAGCCCATGACAGGTGTTGGGCTCAGTTCATAGCAAAGACTGTACTGTTTCTATGACAACAGTTGTGCAAAATAAGCGCCGTATTTTCACAACCAGTCGAATCTATCCTGACTTATTCTTCGGAAAACTGGACTATGAACTCCCGTCTGTACTCAAAGATGCAGGGGGTTGAAATGGATTTCTGGAGGAGGTGCTCCGTGTCACCAGGCTGGATAGACTAAGAAATGAAGCGATTCGATAGAGGATCGATGTGGATATATCAACAAATGAAAGAATCAGGGCACGCCGCCTTAGATGGTATGGCTATTTGAAGAGAATGTCATTTGAGTGTTGGCCGAACCGAGTGCTGGGGCTTCCACCAGGGAGGAGAGGACGCGGATGGCCCAGAAGCAGGTGGATGGAGGGAGTCCAGGAAGAGATGGCCGGTAAGGGTCTTCAGGAAGATGATTGGGTGGATCGAGAGGTGTGAACCTCTGCTCTGACAGGTTGAGGTAACCCATGTTGGAACGCCTATAATAAAAAATAAAATAAAATAAATATGTTTTTTTTCTCCGAATAATGGTTCCCACTTTGCAGTGGCTAGCTGAGCCCCAGGAGGATCTATAGATCACAAAGGATCCATCCGTAGCTGTACATCATCATCATCATCATCATAATCAAACCTCATAACCGCCTAAGCAGTGTGAGGAGGAATTCTACACAACATTCTCCAGCTTTGCCGGTCTTCCACCAATTGTGCTCTTCTGCTCCAATGGAGTCACATCTTTCTTGGTCGTCCTTATCCTCGTTTTCCCTCCAATCGGATGGTTCGCTAGCAATTCTCCTAGGATCCATCCGCAGGAGGTGTCAAAGCCATCTCAGTCTGTTTTAACATTCAGGTTCGATCTTATAGTGGACCGGACTCGGTCTCTTTTTGTTTTGCCCTGTATCTTAGAAATCCTCTCTTAACCACTTCAAACGTCCTACCCGCGGCACCGATTCTCTGGGTCAATTCCAAATCGATGAATCCTCTTTCGTTTAGATGCGCGCCCACGAATTTAAAGTTCTTCGCTTGTTCCGGGACTTTATCTTCAATTCTAATGACCCTCATTACTATCCTTGGCTTCTTTCCAACCCTCATCACTTTTGTTTTATTAGGGTTTATGGTCATATTTATAGCCTGAAACTCTACTTTTAATCTGCTAACATTGTGCTAGAGATTTCTGTCATTTTCTGAGAAAAAAAAACGAAGTCATACGCAAAAGCCAAAAGTGAATGGCTTATTGGGCTCAGATTGGCATATCCTAGGTGGAAATGTATCATTTTTGTCTTGGCCTTTCGAAGAGCTGAATCCATGACCAAAATGAACAGTAGTTGGCTCAGACTATATCTCTCCCGGATTCCAATGGTGGTCTCAATTTCCTGAGAAGTGTAATTGGCAAATCTTATTATATTCCTCGTTGTCTGATATAAACTTTTGACCACAAGTTTATGATCTTTATCCATCTCTTTTTCGCTTAAGGCTTACAAGATATCAGTTTTACTTGGCCCGTGGCTGTCAATAGACTAAATAATCTGCAGCAGCAGGATTCGAACCTGGAATCTCCAGCATAGCAACTCACTACTCTTGAGTCTGAACTACCCCGCTTCATCGCTGGAACGATTCATGTTCATTGTAAATACTTTCAGCTATAATACACATTTTTCCAATGATGGCGTAGAAATCGGTTCAGGCGCCATAAGATCATTTCGACGAAAGGAGATCGGAGGCTAAACCGACAAAATGATCCTCTCTTCAAGACATCGCCCTAGATAAGACAAAGGGCCCTTCCTCGAGCACGAAAGAAGTCCTTCCTGAGAAAGCTTTCCCGCCTTCCTTAATTACAACTTAAGCGTCAATTTTCAAGCGAGGAGGAGTCACTCTAATTAATTAAGGCAAAGTAATAAATGTAAGAAGTTCTCCTCGACTGTGAGTAATATCTCGCCTTCAAAGGCCCAAGAGGTGGGGGCCCAATTATGACATTAGTTCTACTGCGCCGCTTCTCGGGGCCCTCTTATTAAACAAGTTAAGAAACAAGTCACTTCTCTTTAAAGTAAGAATCATTTTATCCTGTATTTAAACCCATACTCTTCTTCCTCCGAAGGGGAGAAAAACTCATAATTAAAAAATAATTAAGACTTCGAGTCATGAAATAAAAAGATAATTAAAGATGATCAAAGAACGAGGAAAAAGAAAAAATAAGGTGTAAGTATAAAACCGTCTGCTTAAATAAAATCAAAACTCAATTTCGAGTCGACTAGAAAATTTGTAGTTAAATTTAATATAAGCAATAACTGGTAGTGAGTTCTCATGTTGACCGAGATACAGAAAACTAGTCATCAACGGAATGAATATCTAGATAAGTCAACAAAATAAGAATGACTTATTTTATTGTGGCTACGTTTCCACCAAAGATTTAGGCCTTCTTCAGGGCTTAAAAGAAATTAAATAGAAAAAAAACTATAATTTTTTATTAATTATTTTGGATTCGAACCCGGGTCGAGGAAGAATGTTCATTGAACATCACTTTAATTTTAGGATCTTGTTGACCTATGTCATATTATAATTTATAATTGTTTTTAATTTTTAAATATTTTTATTATGAAGAGAAAATATTTTTCCTGGCCGGGATTCGAACCCGGGTCGTCACTCTACCATTTGAGCCGGGGGGGGCTCAACAAAAATATTTAAAAATTATAAATAATAATATGACGTAGGTCAACAAGATCCTAAAATTAAAGTAATGTTCAATTCATTCATCCTCGTGTATACTAGGGAATGATTTGTTTGTTCTACCGTGAACATTTAACATGATTTTGAACAGTATTTAGTCCGTGAATAGTAATATCATCATTTTTAAATACTGTGACAATAGGTTTGTGGTAACTAAAATAGAATACGTGTACGTCAGAAGTTGCATGGGTTATGAATCGTGAAAGCATTGCATCAATAGTTGTACCATATCTAGTCATCCCGAGTAATCTACCAGAAATAAAGTCTAAATATAGCCCTAAATCAAGTTCATTTTTCAAGAATTGTACTAAGCGTAAACTTTCATCTTTACTTAGTGAAAATTAAGTTTACTTTTCACTATTACAATTTTACTTAGTGATGTTAAGTGAATAAACAAATATCCACTGTGTCTATATCTTTGAAATAACCAACGATAAATGATTTCGGTACTTGTGTGTTAACGTCACCGCAGTTATTTTTCCCTACTTGTTCGTATACGCGAGCGGTTACATTTTGTAACCGTTATATTTCTAAAACATTCATCTTGCATGTTTTTAAATCTATTTATTGGGGTTAGAATTTTAATTTTTTAAATAATCATCAACAATTACAAAACAAAATAATTTATTTACAAATGGAATATATCATGAACAATTAAAATAATATATAATACAGAAATAAATAATGGAATATATCATGAACAATCAAAATAATGAAAAAATAACGAAATAATAACAACAAATCTAATAATAATTAAATAAATAAATAAAATAATAACAACGAGTCTAGAACAAATCAGCAAACAAACAAACATAGAAGAAATCATACAAAACATAGAACAAGAACGAACATAGAAGAAATCAGGTGTTAGAAATATAACGGTTACAAAATGTAACCGCTCGCGCATGCGAACAAGTAGGGAAAAATAACTGCGGTGGCGTTAACACACAAGTACCATGATTTCATACTTAAACTGGTTTCGGAGTAAGTAAGTATTTTTCAATTTTACAATTTGACAACACAAATTGACGGGTGGGCTGCTGTTATACACATACATTATACGCAAAGGAACGTAACGTCTCTCAATGTATTTTTATTTTACTGTAAAGTTTATTGACTAAACCTCCTCCCCCACCATTTAAAACATTTGTAAATCTATTCTCATAATAACGAAAAAAACAAAACATCTAAGCTCAAAGGTAACATTGAGGTTATGTTTTTATCTCCTTAACTAGTTCAAACAAAGCTAACCTTAATTTGAGGTTTTAAAAAATTATCGCATTTCAACACTTGGAGAATGAAGCAATGTGTATATACTGTTGTCATAGATACCAAACGTATCTCTTCCCGATTAGTCCCGGAATTTAACTTTTAATTTCTATCTATTATGTAAAACAAATAATACAATATTATTATTATATTATCCTCATAACATTTTCATACCGCGGGCTAAATATGAAAATCGTTTCTTAAGAAGAAAACAAAAAACATTTCTATGGAAATATAGTAATTGTGTTGACGAAGTAACCCAATCTTTCTATTGCTAATGTTTCTATTTGCCTTCGTTTCTATTCGCTCTTGAAAATCGATTAAAAAAATATGAAAAAACATTCAGTATATTGCATAATTCATGATGTATTTTCTATTGAATACAAAAAACCTCGTGAATAATAAACTCCGAGATTAGAGAAGATGCCGCTGTTTACCGAAAAGCTCCAGATGTTTGCCGTTGCTAAGCTACCGAGGCTACCTCATCTGTTCCAGCCGGCGGCGAGCTTTGCCCGAGTCGATTCCACGCAAGATTGTTCTAGCAATGGAAGGTATTTACTTTGAACCTTTGTAGGTATAATAGTTCTCGTTAAGGAGCCTTTGTTGCCACTATTTGCTTAGAAGATCCACAAAGAATGAGCCGTCGGTGGATCCTTCATCTCCT
Source organism: Troilus luridus (assembly GCA_964056705.1). NCBI lineage: Eukaryota > Metazoa > Arthropoda > Insecta > Hemiptera > Pentatomidae > Troilus > Troilus luridus. The sequence goes on along the minus strand of OZ057413.1, from coordinate 10,326,069 downwards.
CGCTTCTTATCTTTGTGGATAAGTCTATTATTCTTCTTCGACCTCTATCATCGGTAAAAAAACAAGACAATTTTACATAAATATGAACCTTGTGTAATCTCATCTATTATATACCTACCAGGTGGGACATTATATTTACAGCCACGTTAAAGAAGTGGCTACCGAATTAAAATACTTGGGCACAGTCAATTAATCGTATAAGTAAGTATTCATGTGCAAATGGTTAACTGATAGTTCTAAGAGTGTAAAATGGTCAGGGAGTGCAGACAATAAATTACAAAAAGTAAGATAGATTTAGAACCTCAGCTTCCATTGGCCCTGAAGATGACCTACAAAGTAGGTCGAAACGTAGGCACAAATAAAAAATAAGTACCCACTTATTTAGTGTTTAATTTGACTGCACCCCCAACTATTTCCTTCCTTACATTCGATCTTACAGTCAACTATCTCCTCTCTAATAAGATAGATTAGATTTTATTTGTGCCTACAATTAAACCTAATTTTAGGCCACCTTCAGAGCTGAGAATCAAAGAAAGCGGGGGAAAAGGAAAATTGTCTGTATTCTTTTATTCTCAGCCATGAAGATGGTCTGATCATCTTACACCTACTAACCATTTTCCACTATTCATATACATATGTTAAGTAAGTTGTTTAGACCCGTTATTAAGAACATATCTGCAGCACTGGTGAATAGGTGGTTTAAAAAATTCAGAAAATTTTAAAACTTATAAAAAAAAAAGGCTTAACAAATAAAAAGAAGTTTAGAAAAATATGTCTGTCATTTGGAAAAAACATATAAAAGTATTATTATTTTTTTGGAGGGAAAGCTAGCCAACTTCAGGACTATGTTTTCTTATATTTATTAGAGTAAAAAATATCGTAATCACATTTTTATAGATCGAATGTATTTATAATAAATATTGGTCAAAATAAGAAAATCTTTAATCTAATTATTTATAGTCCCATAACCTGTTCCTTTTTAACCATTTCACAAGGGTGTGGTTGACATGGCAACTGACAGCAATTTATGGCTTCTGAAACATTAAAGCGACATTTTTAAATAATATTATATCTCAAGCCCCTTTGAATAAGCGGTTAAGTCGAATTTTTTTCCAAAATTTTGTACTGAGGAAAGCGGAATTGTATGATTCTCGTTGAAATTTGGCTTGGGATGAAGGTATAATTAAAGTGTATAGTTAAAGTGACCCCAAACAAAACTCCGTTACGCAAAATAGTCCCCTTTTTCTAAAACCGAGGGAAAAATTTAAATTACGGATCTTGTCAGACACGTAGAAGAGTTCTCTAATGAATAAATTGTGGACGTCTGATCACTTAAAGGTTCCAGTTCTGGAGACGATGTTGTTAACTAATCTGTACTACTAAAACCCATGAAGGGTATTGGGTTCAGTGCGTGGTAAAAACTGTACTATTGGAGTACGGTTGTCCAAGAAGGGGATTTGTTCTGGATCACGCTCAACTGCTAGATCCCCCCCCCCCTATTTTGTTTAACCAATTTATAGATGCTGCGAGTGCCCAAAGATCCTAGATCCCATAGGATACATCTCCAGCTGCTAACATCTTAAATCAAAGTCTGCCAAACAGCTGGGTTGTGCAGTGGAATGAGATTAAGAAATTATTCTACTACTAGCGACATGCCATTGTTTCGCACGGGTAGTAGAACATAGGTAGATAGAAGATAATAAGTATAGCAAGCTATTCATCAAAGAGTAATCCCTTCGAAAAGGCAGTGTTTTCGATGGAAGCTCCCGGCGGCTTGATTTTTTCCAACACTTCCAACAATTATCGTTATATTCCAACCAATTTACACAAAACACAAATTATATACCTAAACCTCATGAATCACTCTATCAATTGGTGAAAACCGTGGGGGAGGACTTTGTTTTGTAATATATATAATTTTATTTAGGCTATGTGATACATAATGACATGAGTTAATGGCAAGTAGAGAAACTACCCACTGGTAGTACTCAAATCACTAGTTCAACTAAGAAGGTCACGTGGCCATCTTCTTTTCAGACGCCTCGAAGGATTATCGGGAATCGAAGAGGTAGCTATGTTTGAAACTAGAGGGTTTGAGTGGGAATGAAGTTTGTTATGAAAGGATAGATACCGGGTTCGGGCTAAATCAGCAAAAAATGGAACATTACCGTCTTTATGGATGACTTTATTCTTAACAAAATAAGGAGCGTTGAGGATTTTACGAAGGATTTTGGGTTGTAGGGATTGGATGCGAGAGGATTTCGATGGCTTAATGGAGCACCAAAGCTCCGTGAGTCCAAATAGGTCGTATGATGGTCATGTAGATGAGTCTTTTGTAGTTAATCGGGAGCTTAGAGCGTTTGTCTAGTAAGTGTTGAAGTAGCCTGAAACGTCGAGCGGTTTCTTGTCTTTTCAGTCTAGTATTAGGATTCCAGGTTAATCGTTTGTCGAGATGCAACCCTAAGTATCGGATCTGTTCTACAGGCACCAGAGGGATATTATTAAAGGATACAGAAGGGCAGGAAGTCATTGGTTTACGACGTAAGGTAAAAGTGATTTGATGCGAATTTTGAGAATTTATTTTAATTCTCCTGTTTAGACACCATTCTTCATTGAATGGGATTGGGATGCAATAATTGGATTGGTGTTGACTGACAATACACATGTATCATCAACATACATGGTAAGGATAGTATTAGGATGAGTTGGGATGTCAGCTGTATAAACTGTATAAAGGGTTGGGCCAAGGATACTACCTTGAGGAAAACCTAAAATTTAAAAGAAAATCATTGTTTTGTTATCTCAATATTTGGATTTGCAGGTTCGGACGCTAGTTGGCCCTTATTGAACTCGATAAAATCTTCTGGTTCCAGAGTCTGTTACATTTACAAAAATTATAACTTACGTCTTTTCCTTTCGAAAAAATGAAAATATAAATTTATTTTCTGTAGAAAAAATTATTTTTTTTTATTGGATAATATTTCCCCTCTCATAGATTCCACTCAAAGATATTCTCAAGTATACTTTTTATTATAGATTGTTGAGATTAAATAATAAAATTATAAAATTAAAACTGACCTGACCCTAATATCTATTAAATTAGTTCACTTATATCAAGAGTGGATTTTGCTAATCGTAAATAAAACAAATAGCGATGTCAAGGATAAAGAACTTTGACTCCAATTGTTCAATAATCAAAAGGCTAACAAGCCATATCTATATTGAAAATTATATTAAAACAGCTGATCCGGTAAAATCATATATATATTTATTACTACAATATGTGAACGATCTAACTGTGACTGCGGATTGAAACTACTGGGAACAACACAACAGGTGGACTGGACATCAAACGCATCTAATTATTTAAAGTTAATTTTTTTTACAATATTGTGTGTTTCAATTAGCTACTGAACTGTATGTTAAGGCGAATAATTTCTATATTATGTTAACAGCCTTGAAGCGAAACTCATGAGCCCGTTCAGCCTCTACTTAGTGGGGGAAAACCTCGGCAAATCCTGCACAAACGTTGTCTAGAACACGTAATGTAACATTTAGAAACAGTAGCCTTAACCAAGTACTGGAATCCAAGATCCTTCGTGGGTTATAGTGGTGCAGGTTATTTTTTGTTTATTTAAAACTCCATATTACAAGGGTGGCCAGCCCAAATGATCTTGGGGTCACTATGGAAGATATATAGAATTATCTATTCCCATATCCCTAAAGGGATTTTTTTGAAATGAAAAAGTTGAAATATAATGGTATGGTATTCTTGTTTTTGCAGTTATTGATACATGCGATAAAAAGAGAACATACAAATAATGATACTTAATCCGCATTGCAATTATAATAATAACTTCATTATATTTTATTTCGTAATTTCGACATTTAATTTTTCAATATGTGGATGCATGAATAATTGTTTTTTTCATAAATTTAGCCATTATAAAATAAACATATTTTGTAAAAGTGTGATGCATCTCGCAGACCACAAAAATATTCAAGGTAGAACATGGGTTGGCCACCCCTGCCATATTACTATACGACAAATTCTGACTTTATCATCCCCTAAATCGTTTGCTTTATGCCTACCAAATTTTCATCTGAATTCTCTAGCCATCTTTACAATCCAATAATAATATATGAATTTCATTCTTCTTCATCAAAGCGGATACGATATTTCTTTCAAAAAAAAAAAATTGTATAACTTGTACCACTACAACTCATTAAGGGTTTGGGTTCAGTACATGTTATAGACTGTACTGTTTCTTGGACAACCGGTGTGCAGAGAGATCTGTCCTAGATCACGCTCAACCGCCAGATTTTTCCTCTTATTTTGGTTACCTATTTTATAGAGGCTGGGTGAGCCCCACGAGGGTCCTATATCCCAGAGGATTTATCTTCGGCTGCTAACAGACTAAATAAAAGTCTTGCCAGCTGCAGGATTTGAACCAGGATTTTCCGCATGGCAACTCAGTGCTCTACCATTGAGCAACTCCGCTCCTAATAAAAATTTAGAAAACATAAAAATATTTTGGTCCAATTGCCGAGAACTATCAATATATGTAAAATATAATATTAAAAATACACAACAATCGGAAAGCTATCTAATACAAATAGATTCCCAAGCCGAAGAAAAGGTGAATAGAGAGGAGAAGGGAGCACAATACCCTACACCAGAGGGACACATGTGGACCCACTAAGCCGGGGGGCCGGGGGGTACGTACAATAGCAGTCAGGTCAGGGTAGTATCTCGTCGCTCCATTGTCAACTCCAACAAAGGTATTCGTCTTATTTTGATTAGCCATTCTTAGTGAAGTGAAAACATGTTTATTTCTAGGCGGAGGTGTAGCATATCCTTACCTGCGCTATTTCGGCAAGAGAAATAGGCCTTTTATATCTGAAATCCGAATAACAGATCCTCTGTTCAATTATGGTTTAAATTCGGTTTTAATATGTTTATCCATCGAAGAGTCAACATAAAAAAAGTAACAAAACTTTAGAATAACTCTATTCTTTTTTGAATTTCTAAATCAATTAAAGTCTGAATTAATTAAATTTCATAATCACATTTACTGGCTCTCCGAGTAATAATTATATACATTTTCAAGTAGTTTATTTATTAATCAAAATATATGCTAGGCTCCACAAAAGCTCATTCCGAAATATCGATTAACTTAATTAGAATAATTAATATATAGTTATAGTATTTATGCATTGTATTTGTATTCACCTAGATTTTAGTTTTAGTTTTAGCATAATTATCATCGCTAAGTTCAACAATACTTTGATCATTTGTACCTTCAATCATTTCCAGCGCCGGCTATAGCCCATGTCGCGCTCGTGTGTAATCGTGACCTAGGCGCCCTCTAGTAGGCACGCGATTAAAATTGAACACTTACAGTTATACAAGGTGTTACAAAAAAACGGCAAATCCCCTAAGGAGATGAATATGTCCATGAAACTAAACAAATTTTGCTATGGATCAATATAAAATGAAATTTTTTGAGACCCTGAGACGCCCCCCGGCGCCCCTTGATGCACGGCGCCGTAAGCCCCGCTCACCCTGTACATAAGGTAAAGCCGGCACTGATCGTTTCACAAAACAAGACATTTAACTACTACAAATAAAATATTTGTAGTGAGAAGTACAATGAACAGTTATATAACTGTTCGCTCCGATTTGTCTTCGACGCCCCGAGGAGGTCTCCATGTGTACCACCTCTACGATGAGCTAAAGTTTCTCTTCCCTTCTATTCGTAGACTCTATTTCCAAGGTTCTTACTTATATCAAACCATCAACTCGCAACATCAATCTTATATATATATATATATATATAATCTCATACAATTCAAAACCTCTATCCAATCCCAGGGCACAAAATTATCTCGCTATTATTTATTTATTTATTTTTATTTTACACTTTTTTTTATAATTCAATTATTCTATTACACGTACACTTACTAAAACCAGTTTGGACATATGCATTACAAATTTATGGCATCGCTAAACAGACTCACAGAAAACGACTACAAACCTTCCAATCAAAAGTACTCACTCAGACTTGTCACAAAAGCACCCTTGTATATCAATAACAAAACTCTACATACTGACTTAAAAATACCAACGGTTGATGAACACATACCAACATACTACAAACGCTTTCAAGAAAAACTACACGGACACCCAAACCCGTTAATAGAACGAGTGGCGTCTGTTCTCATGCCTGAGAACACTAGGAGGAGACTAAAAAGAATGTGGATGAGGGATTTGTTATCATAGGAAATTTAATCAAGCCAAGGGAGAGCTACCGCTGGCTACTGTTCTTCTTCATGCCTCTCATGTCATTGTACATTATTTTACTGTCAGCCAAACTGATTGTCACTGTTTTCATTTGACAGGTGTGGATATAAATATAAAGAAAGAAAAAAAAAATATATTCTATTAGTAAATACTAAGACATGCAGTTTGAGTAATAACCTATCAATCAAACAGCTGTTATTAGTTGTATGAATACTGTGTTTTTGCATATTGGTAACACTGAGATTTATAATTAATATTTAAGGAGCACATTACATAATTTTTAAACTATTATGTTGTATATTTGACCAATTAAATAAGATGATATGGAATAATGTTTTTATTTTCCAGTAACTTGTCTCGTCTCGACCGACATCTCGGCTGGACATGTGGGCAACCCTCATAGTGAAGATATCAAACATTTTTTTGTTCTTTTTGCGATATTTCCATTTTTTTTTTCTAAAGTCATCAGTTTCATTGTCTTCAATTTATGGAAATTTATTGTTATGTTTGTTATGTTTATAATAAGACTCGCAGTTTGAGTTATAATCTAATAACAGCTGTTACCAGTTGCTATTTATACTGTAATTTTGCACGTAGGTAGCACAGACCTTACTGTTTAATATTTTAGGAATGCATTACATAATCTTAAAATCATTATGTTTTATATTTTACCAAATAAATAATATATTAAGTTAGTTCTAGGTTAGACGAGCACCACTTTTTTCTTTTTTTGTTTTTCTTTCACTAGATTTATAATTTAATCACTTAATTTTTCCACGTGACCTAGCCTATGAAACAGCTGTTACTAGTTTTTTTTATGGTTAACGTGTTTTTGCATATTGGTAACGATAAGCTAATAAAGGGAATACATTACATAATCGTAAAATTATTATTTTGTATATTTTACTAAATAAGTAATATATTGTGGAATGGTATTTTTGATTTTCCGAGTAGCTTTTGTTTTCTCCTCTGATCTACGTATCGGTAGCGATTACACTCGAGCGCCCCCCCCCCCTGTCCAATCCCTTTGAGAAATAAACATAATTAATTCGCTAATGCAGGGACGATGGTATTGTCGACGGGGCGGTTGGCAGGCCTGGTTAGCATGCGCATTGTCCTCCTAATGATGACACTAATCCAAGGACCCAACTGCTCCTCGCTCCAGCACACTTTCCCTCCATTCCTCCCTAATCCTCCCCTACGGCGGGAGATTATCCCCTGGCCAATGGGAGAGCCCCGTACCTGCCACGCCTCCCGGAGCCCCCTTTTAAAGCGTCGTCTATTTGTCTCCTAATAGTCTCCCACAGCCCAAACAGCCAAAATGGATATTTATTTCACGTTGCAGATTAAACCCAGAATCGAGATAAGCGGTGTTGATCCGACCGTATGATTCATTGATGATTTACAAACTTAGCACATTTAAGCTCGTGGCTTAACATGGAAAACTTAATAACTGATACAGCGCTAGTAAAGATGTTTTTGAAATATAATAATCTATTATTAGGGCGTTAAATTATCCTCCTCGTCTAACAAAAAAAAAAGCAATTATGAACTTAATCGTCATTTCATATATGAGGCGTTAAGGATCAAATGCGGATAAATACAAATTTCAAAAATTGACTTTTTCGCATTTTTCGATCATTTAGTAATGCCTTATGCTTCCAAAACCTCAGGTTCAGAAGCATACTAAAACAAGGCAGGGAAAATTTGAAAGTCAATTTTTGAAATTTTGTAGTTATCCGTTTTTGATCCTGATCCCCTAATATATCTTTTAGTATTAAAAAATCGATTTATTTTTAACTATTTTTTACAAATTCAATTGTTTTACGTTCCTAAAAGTTCTAGGTGAAGCCAGTCTTTCTCTCGAAGTCCCTTCGAATGGAGAAAATGGTTTTATTAAATTATTCAGTCCGCTTAAATTCGTAATCTTGAAAGTAATTACTTACATTTTTATTATTGTAAATACATAATTCCTATTTCATATCTTAAACGATTATTTCATAAGATTTAGTGAGTTCAACCCGATTTTTAAAAATAATATCTTTTTCAAGCATACACAAATATCCTCTAGTAAATCGAAAAATCTAGTCCTTGAAAACCTATTGTGTAAGTTACAAAAATCGAATAAATAGTAATTGTGTAAACGTTAACATTGTCGAATAATAAGTATATGCGCAATGGTGACTTCGAAAATAGCGTCCTTGAAAACTTAATAAGTGAAAACTGTACAGAGTAATTTTTCAAACTATCAATTATTTCAATTGATAGTCAATAAAAATTCAAAATTTAAATTGTGAACTATATATAATAATTAATGAAGTACACGCTAGAAGAATACACAGATATTATTTAAACGGTCAATTATTTTAATTAAAATCGTTATATTTCAATAATAAAATATATTAATGAAAGATAACCTGGAAAAGGTTACATATCGTCATTCCAAAGCCAAAGAGGTCTATCTGAACTTTTGAGGAACTGGTAACGCTAGGTTTGAATTATGTTAGCGGAAAAACAGTAAACAATTCTTAATTAAATTGATCATATGTATCCTTCATTAGAAGCTGATATATTCAGTAATATACATTTATTATTGCAAATGTAATAAATAAATAGATGATACAATATAGCATAATCCTTAAGTAACTTAAAAAAAAAAAACCTGTACCACTACAACCCATGAAGGAACTGGGGTTCAGTACATGGTAGAGACTGTACTGTTTCATGGACAACGGTTCTGCAAGGACGTGACTTGTCCTAGGTCACGCTCGACCGCCAGATTTTACCCCCTTATTTTGGGTACCCTGTTTTTATAATATTTTATAGAGGCTGGGTGGGCCCCAGGAGGGTCCTAGATCCTATATGCTCCATCTTCCGCTGCAAACAGACTAAACAAAAACCATGGCCTGGAGCGGGAATTGAACCAGGATTTCCGGCATGGCAGCTTAGTGCTCTACCACTGAGCCACTCCTCTCCCTATCCTTAAGTAACAGACTTAGTAAATAAGCCATTTTGGATATAAAAAGGAAAATGGTACTAATTTAATGAGAATTAAATTGATTCAAAATTCGATTTTCACAACGGAAACTTTTAATATTTTAAACATGGCCGGCTATACCTTATGTGCAGGGTGTGCGGGCCACAAGGCGGCCCCGACAATCAAGGGCCGCCGCATGGCGTCTCAGGGTCTCAAAAAATTTCATTTCATGTTGATCCCATAGCAAAATTTGTTTAGTTTCATGGGCACATTCACCTCCTTAGGGGATTGGCCGGCTTTCGTAACACCTTGTATACCTATAGGTGTTCAATTTTAATCGCATGCCTACTAGAGGGCGCCTAGGTCACGATAGCACACGGGCGCGACATGGGCTAGAGTCGGGGCTCTGATTTTAAACAATCCTAATAAATCTTACTAGATTGTCTTATTATATAACTATTTATTTTATTTTATTGGTGGTGCTATTTGTCACTTATTCTGTGTATTTACGATGATCAACTGTTTTTATATAACCTCTCCAGGTGTTAGTAGTACCTTCCTTTGCTTTAGTGTTTGGTCAAATGTCATGGAGCGATGTCAGTGTAAATATTATTGATGATTCCCTGATGACACTTGAATTGGCGACTGGTTATTTTTTTTCAGTACTTTCCTCAGTTCCGTCATCACTGATAAGGGGAGAGGATATAGCAAACTTGTTATCTTTTGACGTTTTTTAGTGTTTGTGCATCTTTTCTATTTCCCGTCTTTTTCGATTTTCATTTATAAAACGTGATGCAAATGGATCTTAAGAGAACAGAGATGGAAACAAGAAAAAAGAATATTGCCTTGGAAGAAGTATTGTAAAAAAAAGATACAACATAAAAATTACGTTTTAAAATAATGACTTAAAGCTGTCGTTTGAGAAGTTGCAGAAGTAAGTGTGGTTTAAGAGTTGAAGCTTAGTCCAGGATCCATGGTCCATCTTCGCAGTTGATTCCTATCAAGCTGAATCTTCGTGAATAGCTTCGTTTCGATAAGACGCCCAACAACTTCCTATGCGAAAATTCTCGATTCTGTGAGCTAACAGAGGTAGCAAGGATAAAATATGTCGATTTGATGATTCTCAAAAATTTATTACTAACTGGGTTTTTTTTTTGTTAAATCTCATGATAATTATCTAAATTATTTGAAAAAATATCTGTCCTACAAATGTATGGTTTGATCAAAGAGTCCCCTCCTTACAATATAAATGAAAAACAAATCTTGAGATTTAACAAAATAAAAAAGCCAGTTAGTAATAAATTTTTGATAATCATCAAATCGACATATTTTATCCTTGCTACCTCTGTTAGCTACCACAATCGAGAATTTTCGCTCAGGAAATTGTTGGGCGTCTTATCGAAACGAAGCTATTCACGAAGATTCAGCTTGATACTAATCAAGAGAAAAAATAGACCATGGATCCTGGTCTAGTAGCTATATTCGTAAAAATTATCATTTGTCAATGACGTAAGATTCATTTATTTCAGGTGTAAGGAAATGGCATCCGTTAAATTTAGGTTCGAAGAAATAAACATGGCAAGAAAGACTGTCTCTCAGTGTTTTTTGTTCATTTAACGTCACTTTATGCTGCTATGGCTAATCGGATGCTACATTGGGACCTCTAAATTTTGGCTATCCAGTTTTAATTAGGGATTTTTAACGAGTACCTGACATCATATAGGCTAGGGACCCCTGTTTAACGTCCCTTCCGAAGGACGGCGTAACTAAGGATTTTTATTCCCTTTTAAAAAATCCTAGGGCCACCAGCCGCGCTACGAACCAGCGGTCCTGGCCATAGTAGTTTGTTACGCTAACCACGAGACCACAGGTCGCCCCTTCTCTCAGTGGAAAATGTGTTTGAGGGAGTTATGGGCAATAAGTTTGAAGCGAAACCCAGATCAAAAAATTGTATAATTGCGAAAAAATAAGAACCAATTGCGACTACTTAAAATCGAGCCTAATCGAATTAATGTTTCGAGAATTTGTCGAGAAGACATATTTAAGGAACTATTCGAAATAAAACCCATTATTTAATATAATATAATTTAATTGGCTTTTAAATTACATACAAATGTTATTGTTATTAATTAAATGTTATTATTTAAATTTAAAAACATATATTTTGGTGTTCAAAGGAATATTATAAGGATACAGCACTAAGGACAGAGTACTCAGCATGATTGCAAAACATTAAAAAATAAAGATTAAAATAAATACATGACTCAGTGGGTTTCATCAATAGAAACATCTCACACGATGCTCTAGACTTTTCATCAGCTTTTTCTCAGAAACATGTTGTTGACTTTGTATATTTCACTTGTAATCTCACGATAGCGTCGGAATGTAAGGTTTAGCATTCTTATCAGTGGCGCCCATACTAGAGATCAGTAACGTGTATTTTTCAGTATTTTAGACACCTATTAATGTTATTAGTTTGACGCAAGAACACGTTGACACGTCCAGGCCTCCTCAACCAGTATCCGCCAGTAGTCCCTGTTGAGTGCTACTGGCATCCAGTAGGTGACTCCCAAGTTCCTTGTCTACCTAGTCAATCCACCGTAGGCGCGATCAGCCGACTCTCCACCGCCCATGGATGGCCTCTGTCTAAAAACGCTTTGGTATTTCCTCCTCGTTCATCCTGAACACACGTCCAGCCGATCTTATTCGGGATCGTTTGATAACGTTAACCACATTAGGATCACTATAGATCAAAGACCGGCCAACATATATTTCGAAGCAAATTTCGTTATCCATCTTTATTGTCCATTGTTTCTGCTCCATATGTAGGCACTGAACGAATCAGGGTTTTGTTCAGGATGATTTTAGTTCGGCTAATTATAACCTTAGCTGCTTAGTTTTTATTTCAGCCCGAAATAGCAATAGGTCTTCTTAAGAGACTTTATAATAATTTACTCTCTGATAATTATTTCATCAGTCTATTTTTGGGTTTTCCTCGTTTCTATTGATAAAAAGGTTTTTTATTTGATTGATTCGAGTGCTGAAGCCATTAGCGACGACTGCTCTGCTTAAATTTCTTGAATTAATTTCGTGGGTCTTAAGTACAGCGTCCTCTGTGATTTATTATTTTCTTTAAACGGTGGTTACGTTTCAATACCCAAATTTATTATTTCCATTTCATTATTCTTACATTTAAACAGATGCTTCCTTAACGTAATTTCTATATTATTACAGCTTTGGCAGGTTGGTTGATACATCCCCAAAAGTAGATGGAGATGTGTCAGCTTTGTATATCCGATTCTTAACCTGCTTATTAATAATAATAATAAAGTCTTTATTTCTTCTGGGACAAGTCCCTTAAGAATAACAATAAGAATTCTATAAAGGGTATTTTTATGTCTTAGAGTATAATGGGATTACATTTAATTAATTACTACCATTAAATTAACAAATGAGAAAGAATTAATCAGGAAAAAAAACATTGCGAATTACCTCCAGTGATTATTATTGGAACGACGAATGGAAGAAGGTATAGAGTTCCAAAGGGACGAGAATCGGATAAGGAAAGCTCTATCAAAAGCAGTTGTTCGGTGGGATGCTGTATATAGGTCTGAGAACCGAAAGTGGGTGATACGGGCGTGGACAGAGGTTTTGAATTTAAGGGGATCGGACATGTATGATTGGATAACTTGGTAAAGAAAGGAACCTAGGAAGTACTTCTAGTCCAGGATCCATGGTCGATTTTTTCACTTGATTAGTATCAAGCTGAATCTTCGTGAATAGCTTTGTTTCGATGAGACGCCCAACAATTTCCTGTGCGAAACCTCTCGATTGTGGTAGCTAACAGAGGTAGCAAGGATAAAATATGTCGATTTGATGATTCTCAAAAATTTATTACTAACTGGGGTTTTTTTTTTGTTAAATCTCAAGATAATTATCTAAATTATTTGAAAAAATATTTGTCCTACAAAATGTATGGTTTGATCAAAGAGTCCCCTCCTTCCAATATGTATCGATAACGAAGTCAAAAAAGAAGAAGTAAAAAAAAAAAAAAAGCTGGTCAAAAATTATTTTTAACCAGCTTTTTTTTTTTTTTACTTCTTCTTTTTTGACTTCGTTATCGATACATATTGGAAGGAGGGGATTCTTTGATCAAACCATACATTTTGTAGGACAAATATTTTTTCAAATAATTTAGATAATTATCTTGAGATTAAAAAAAAAACCCGGTTAGTAGTAAATTTTTGAGAATCATCAAATCTGCATATTTTATGATGAAACGAAGCTATTCACGAAGATTCAGGTTGATACTAATCAAGTGAAAAAATGGACCATGGATCCTGGACTATTACGGGATAAGAAGGGTAAATTATTATGGTCTATATTTTCTTCTCGCATTTGCGGGTTCAAAACAGAGATGGGGGACAAGTCCAACCATCTGCAGTTATTATTTTGGTTTTTATATTTTTCAGCTCTAAACATTCAGAAATTTTCTAACGATCCTGGCTGTGTCTAGGAGAACTGCCTGTTGAGACTCCTTTAAAACCTCGACCGGAATTCCCAGTTTCTCAATGCCCTCCACCGTGGATTTAGGAACCAATCCATTCGTGGAGATTATAATAGGTGTTACCACCATATCGTGTAGCTCTTTTAGCTCAGCCGCAAGTTCCTGATACTTCCGAAGCTTCTCTCCAATAGTTGAGCTCACATTATTGTCGTTTGGGATCGCAATATCAATTATACTTGCTTTCCTCTCACTCGACTTTATAAGGAGGATATCTGGCCTATTATGATGCACATTATTATTATTATTAAATTATTATTATGTCGCATTCGTTTAGCAATAGGACGTTAGGAGGGATCCAAATAATATTTTTATATTTTATTTGACGGATTTAGTTTTGCGTACCATATAATAAAAATTTACGTAATATATATTTTTTTTTTTTTTTTTTTTTATTTAATTCAATGATATTTACAACTATAATGGTATTATATCAAGTAAATGTGCAAAAATGTAGAATATGACATGAAAACACTTGTGGAGAAACTACCCATCGATAGCACTCCAATAACGTAATATATAAAAATGTTTTAAATAAATTACATACAGGAAATAAATGTAAAGATCCTTTCATGAAAGGGAAACTTTTCTGTCAAAGCTCACAGAGAGTTTATAATGTTTGTGAAAATAACCGAGAGAGAGAGAGAGAGAGAGAGAGAGAGAGAGAGAGAGAGAGAGAGAGAGAGAGAGAGTGAGAGAGTGTGTGTGTGAGAGAGAGAGAGAGAGAGAGAGAGAGAGAGAGAGAGAGAGAGAGAGAGAGAGAGAGAGAAACACGGACTTGGAAAAGCGATACAGGATGAGGGCGGAAAGAAGAAAGAGCATGTCAAGTGGATTTGACTAGGTTAGGGTCTCGTGTGGATGTGGAAGCCGTGATCCTCCGCACTTCATTAGCTGAGAGCCTCCGGAATGAAAGAATAAGCTTCCCGTGTGTCTAAGTCCTCCAGCTAATGAATTGTCACCTCAGGGCCTTTCTGCCTCTCTTTCTCACATCTCTCATTATTTTATTGGACCCTCCGTCTCGCACATTTACTAAAATTAAATGTTAAGTTGAAGGAGGTTATTCCTAGTATGGTCTTTTATGGGGGAGGGGCTTAGCAAGTAAGCCAGAAGAGGGAAAGTCCCCGGCTTTGACTCACGTGTGGAGAGTTCATTTAGAAAATGCTTTTTCTGCTTTTATATAATATAAAGAATCTGAAGCTAAAGGATTTATTTTTTAAATAAATATGTCGACGATTGTTTGTTTATTAATTTAACGTCACTTTTATGGTACCATGGCTAATCGGAAGATGCTACAGTCTAGGAATAATTTAGGGATGGGTAAGGTTGTATCAATCTCATACTTTGTAGCTGATACTGAAAAGTAGTTGATACAAGTATCAGATACAGTCGAAATGTAGCGGGTACAGGTACTCGGATACTTGAGTGGGAGGTGCTACCAAGGTCACCCCACCTCTCTCTTGATACATATATCAACTGATTGGTCAGTATCAACTATCGGTGAAAGGCCAATTTCGCCGCATCTCCCCTTAGTATTAATAAATAAATAAGTAAAAATAATAGTAAACAAGTTTTCAATTATTATCAATATAATCTGTAATTAGTCACTTATCACATATGTAGAAACGAAATTAAACTATGAAATTAGTTAACAGTAAAGAGTGGTTGAAATAACATTTTCCGAGATTGCCTCCTAATATATATGATTTTCCACGAGCAACTTTCGCAAAAAAAAGAAGAGCTCGACCTATGTCCGGGCAAATATGGTTTCATTAATGGATATATCTATACCATAAAGTAAAGGCAATTTACATAAATCATTGAAATTGGGTGCAAAAATTTTAAAAAAGCACCGGAATATGACGAGTATTATAACAGCTATAGCGTTTTAAAGAGTATAGCGTGCGGAGGCGGACAGACAAATTTTGTGTTACAATCCAAATTCTGCTTGTCTTGGGACGTGAATAGCAAAAGTTTGAGGTAGGGTTAAAATCTATCTTTTTGTTCAATTCCGTAGGTTTAAAAAAATAATTAACCAATAAAAACATGATTTTAATCATTTGATTTCAGGTTACTATTTTGGTGAATAACTCTTTTTCCTTTAAAAACGATAACAATAACTGATGCTCCAAGAAAGGCTTCTGTGTAGCGTATTAGAAGAGTAAGAGTCGGCGTAACTGTATTCAGCTACAAAAGTATCAGATAAAAGTATCAGATACAGAAAAGTATTAGTATCACTTGTATTCATATACAGGAAAATCCAGTATCTACCCATGACTATAGTCATAGTATCCCTATTAAGATAGGGAAGGATCTTTAGCGAGTACCCGAAACCGTACAGGCTAGGTCCCGTCCGAAGGATGCCATAGCCAAGGATTTTTTTTTACTCCCTTAAGAAGATCCCGAGGACACCTTCCGGGCTGACCAAGTCCCTGAGTTAATTATGTGAAATAGAAATAATTCTATTTTTCAATTTCTAATTTGGGTCAGGTAAAAATCACAGATGCGATCCGGAAATGAAGAATTTCTATTCTAATATAAATAAATTCTATGGACAACTACGTAGGTTGGACTCAGGACTATGAAGACATTTCAAATATTTTAGTAACCTAAAATTAAACAATACTTGGTTAACGTAATTGGAAAAGGAAATGAAAGAGCTGAAATTAAGCAATTCGATGGGTTTTCCGGAAGCACCTAAAAAAAAAAAAAAAACCGTGGGGCCGCTTGGACGAAGAGTGGAAAGAAATGCATCTTGCATGAAGAAGGAGATGTGGGAGCTGCAAAGGCAGGAAAGAAGGGGAAAAAAGAAGTTTTTTGTAGTGGCTCTTACGAAAAATTGGTAAAACTGAGGTAAAAAAAATATTTAAGAAAATGGATAGAGGCCTATCGACCGTTCTCCGTTTAGTGTTTGGGTTCCTTCTCCCAACCAAATTGTAATTAAATAATTACTTAGTTAAAAGTAATAAGTAATTAAATAAGATTCCTCGTTACATTAATAATTAATGGACATTTAAACTATGGTAATGTTGTTGTAGTTTTATTTTAAGGGCAAACAACTACAAGTGGTTATTATTGCCCTCACTACTTGAGAATATAAATATTTACATTACCTACATAATTACGTATATACATTCTTGTTACATTATTACACTTAGTAAACATATTGTTACATATTTAAATAATAACATACCATGCTATATTAGGCACGTAATAGAACCATATTAACATATTAAACATATGATAGAAAGGTAACTTATATGACGTTGTTCGTATTAAAATAAAACGTTGTACATATTTATATAAACTTTATGATATAATATAAAATTTATATTATTTATATAAACATTATACACATTGATTAACAATAAACATATATTGGATATATTTATATATATATATATATATATATATATATATATATATATATATATATATATATACATATATATACATACATACACACACATACATATATATATATATATATATATATATATATATATATATATATATGCATACACACATACACACACATATACATCCACATACATACATACATACTTACACATACACACACATATACACACATAAACATAAACGTGTAAATGTATATGTCAAATTGACTGATATATATTGATATAAGTATGGTACTTATTCCGGAGTTAGCTTGCTTTTAGGGGAAGTTAAAGTCCCGTAAAGTGACCTCACGTTAGGTAATTTCTACGGTAATTGACGTCTTATACTAGTTAAAATTGGTTTAGTTAGAATTTTTTTTTTTTAACTGGCCTAATTTCCTACCCTAATTACATACCTAATTACCTGCGGAAAGAATTCAACGATTAAAATAGTGCCTAATATGAGACACATCTACCTGTCGCATCATATCAATAGAGAGCGGAGTGGCTCTGTGGTAGAGCACTGAGTTGCCCTTCCGAAGACCCTGGGTACAAATCCCTCAACTTGATCCTTTATAAAGGCCCCCAAAATAAGGGAAAAATCTGAAAGTTGAGCGTGATCTAGGACAAATCACCACTCTGCACCCAAGCTGCAAGGCACATTACAACCGCGTTCGAGGTAGGGTGTTGTAACGAACGGGCCATTCCTTTTAAGCCACTGGCTTAAAAATTAAAAAATGTTCAGCTAGTGACACACATTAATTCATAAATAATTTATTTCTCTTTTCTAACCAGAAATGAAACGATCACATCCATATCGCAATGCTGGGATATTGCCAAAATGCAACTAAAACTTTTCAATAAACAACCTGCATCGGTTCATCGGATTTTAACGAGCTAGTTTACGAAGTCCGCTCACACCCACCTCATTACCCAGACTTATTACCAAGATATTAATAGCAGGTTCAAAACGTAGTAGAGACTGTACTGTTGCTAGGACAACGGTTGTGCAGGGAGGTAACTGACTCCACCGCCAGATTTTCACCCATTTCAGAGTACCCCCTTTATAGGGGCTGGATGCACCCCGGGAGTGTCTCCACATTCCACAAGATCCATCCCTGGGTGTTAACAGGTTAAATAAATAACAGTCTCTATGGTGTAGAATATAAAAAAATGAATTGATTTATCTTTGTTAATCCTTCCCAGCTTGTACTGAAGATAAAAGAGAAAATCATCGTTCAAGAACGAAGGAAGGCTCAACTGTGTCCTTTTCACTGATACCTCCAACAATTCAACTTGAAACATCCATATCACTTTCCTAAGGAGTGTCAGTCATCTTCATCACAAGACACGAAGAATGGAATCGTCGGTCGTCCGATGGCATCTTTTTTACCGATACCACCGAGCCAATCCTATTTTCTGCTCCATTCCATTGTCACTCGACAATGGTTCTCTATTACCGCTCTCGCCTTGAAGCGGCCAAGGAGCTACCCTCACAATGGGCCAATCTCTCATCTGAACCCGGCTTATTGGCTAAAAACCTCTTTGCGCCTTTTTTCATTATAATTTTATTTTTACTTTAATATTCTTTTTCAAAAGATACTCGGCTATCCGCGTATACTTTTCTTTATCCTAGGTCTGTATAGTTTTTCTACCTTTCACGAGTATCTTAGTACAAAAAATCGTCAACAACATCGATCAAATATAATTTTATGAACAATCAAAATATAATGCAGTTGTTTTTTAATATTTTTATTTTGAAGAGAAAAGTTTTGTCTTAGCCGGTACCCGGACCCGGGTCGCCCTCATCTCAAGCGCGGTGCTCTAACCACCTGAGCTACCAAGGCTCGTATCCAAGCCAGGCAAATCCATTCTCTTCACCGGTCCTATATTCCCGTTTTCTCGCAGTTGAAGAATGTTCATTGAACATTACTTTAATTAGAATCTATTTGACTTACGTCAATTATATATTTTTATAATTTATTTTTTAATTATTATTCTTTTGATGGTGATTATTTTTTAATATTTTTATTTTTAAGAGAAAAGTTTTGTCTTGGCCAGAATTCGAACCCGGGTCTTCCGCATCTCTAACGCGGTGCTCTAACCACCTGAGCTACCAAGGCTCGTATCCAAGCCAGACAAATCCATTCTCTTCACCGGTCCTATATCACCGTTTTATCGCAGTTTTGGGATGTAAACACGGTGAAGAATGTTCATTGAGCATTAATTAGAATCTAGTTGACTTACGCCAATTATGTATTTTAGTTTTTGTTCTTTTGATGGTGATTATTTTTAAATATTTTTATTTTGAAGAGAAAAGTATTGTCTTGGCCGGGATTCGAACCCCTGATCTCTAGCGCGGTGCTCTAATCATCTGAGTTACCAAGGCTCGTATCCAAGCCATTGTATCCAGATGGTCTGAGCACCGCGCTAGAGATGAGGACGACCCGGGTTCGAATCCTGGCCAAGACAAAACTTTTCTCTTCAAAATTAAAATATTTAAAAATAATCACCATCAAAAGAACAATAAATAAAAAAATATATTATAATGCAGTTGTTTACAAACTGGGATATGCATTTATTATATGAGTTTCTACTTTTTCTTCATATTAAGATTGGCAATATTGGGTTAATCATTATTGAAAAATACCGTAGTTTTGCGTTAGTAGTGATCGACTTCGTTATGGCAGAATGTTGTTACAATTCAATGATTGATCAGATATATCTTTTTTGGAAAAAAATGGGGAAAAGATCGGAACTTGTAATTTAATATAGCTTTCAAAAAGATTCAAAAAGACGAGTATTTGACTGCAACAAGTGGTAATACTTTGAATGGAGAGGGAATAATTTCAAAGTTGCATAATCATTTCAAACAATTTACTATCACTACAATTGAGCGAACACCACTGATACTAAAGGCATCAAATTACGATCAAGGAAACACGCGAGTTTCGTGTAATTTTTTAGAGAGTTTAAACTTAGACATTCGGCAGTCCAAGCTGCAAGAAACATTACAACCGCGTTCGGGGTTGGGTATTGTAACGAACGGGCCATTTCTTTTAATTCATTGGCTTAAAAATTAAAAAAAGTTCTAAGCTAATTAAGCTAGTGACACAGATTAATTCATAAATAATTTATTTCTCTTTTCTAACCAGAAATGAAACCATTACATCTATATCGCTATGCTGGGATTTTGCCGTAATGCAACAAAAACTTATCTAATATTTATATTTTAGATATTTAGATTAAAATATCTAATAGAAATTTAACGAGCTAGTTTACGAAGTCCGCTCACACCCACCTCATTACCAAGATATTAATAGCAGATTCAAAACGTAGTAGAGACTGTACTGTTGCTAGGACAACGGTTATGAAGGGAGGTAACTGACTCAACTGCCAGATTTTCACCCAATTAAGAGTACCCACTTCATTGAGGCTGCATGCACCCCGGGAGTGTCTCCATATCCCACAAGATCCATCCGTGGGTGTTAACAGGTTCAATAAATTTTAGGCCACAGTCGGATTTGAATCCGAAACGTCCAGCACTCTTACTACCCCGCTCGATAAATACAAAGTAAAAACCAATTTAGCAAAAACCTAATAATCTATAAAACAGCATAATTAATTATATTTTTATTTTGAAGAGAAAAGATTTGTCCAGGGCCGGGATTCGAACCCGGGTCTCTCATGTATTCGTCGTGGTGCTCTGCCACCTGAGCTAGCCTGCCTCGTACCTCGGTCAGACAAATCCATTATCTTCACCGATCCCACAACGCTCTCGAAATTTGCGATGCATACAAGGGCAAGAATGGTTATTGAACATTACTTTAATTAGGATCTTGTTGACTTGCGTGATTATATTATTTATAATTTATTTGATTTTATTTTTTTTATTAATTGTTATAATTTTTAAATATTTTTATTTTGAAGAGAAAAGATTTGTCCAGGGCCGGGGTTCGAACCCATTTGTCTGACCGAGTTACGAGCCAGGCTAGCTCAGGTGGCAGAGCACCACGAAGGATACGTGGGTGACCCGGGTTCGAATCCCGGCCCTGAACAATTCTTGTCTCTTTAAAATAAAAAAATAAAAAAATTTAAAAATTATAACAATTAATAAAAATTAAAAATTATGAATTAATCTTTTGTTTTCATTCCAATGTAGTCATCATTTGGTAAACCCGGATTTGTACCCGGGACTTTAAGCACGGAAACTTAGCTCTATACAACTGATCTTCCCCTCTCCCTTAAACGAACCTATACTTTGACTAAAGGGGAAAGAACTTCATGTAGTATGTAATTAACAAGAAAGATATGGGAAAAATTTTAAAAAGTTCAAAATGACTCATATTGCAAGAATTTTCTTATCCTTTTGTCGAATGGATTTGAGGAAACAATACTGATTACGTAACGAGTCAAATGTAATAATGCCTATCAAAGAGTTAAAGTATTACAGAAACAAGAGAACATATTCAGTTCAATATAACTTTCTGTGTAATGCATATGTCCAATCAAGTCTTTGACATGAAGCTCAGTTTAATACACAGAGGTTGGCAGCAGGTGTTAGCACTCCCGGTGGTGGATTTTCTTTGTTTGTTAAATCTTCTGTTGGATTATGTTCCGATGCCTGGGAGAGCTAAGCGCTAAGCCGGGCTCTCTCTCGATAATCTCAACGGCTTTCCATTTGCAGTAATTTGTATCCGGCTGATAACAGCTCTCGCGCTGGCGGGAATGATACCTCAATCAGGCTGATTAGTTGAGAGCGCTTCCCCGTCCTTCATTGTTAATTAAAGATGCCCCAGTTACGGATAGCGCTCATCCTCTCTCTGTCAAGGCGCCTCCAAATAGATCCGACTAATTGGTTTCATGAAAGGCCGCTAGGGGTGGCAACTGTCGTCGTTTGTTTGCAGGACGCGTTTCATTTATTCATTGGGCCAGTTTCTAATGCCAGTTTATGTATCCATATAAATATAATTATCCATGTATACAAATTTGTTTTAAAATGTGTGTGTCAGCACCGACGCACGACTGGAGTTTACTCCTTAAGAACTAGTATTGAGTAGATTATGTAAAAAGAGGGTAAATGATAGCATTTTAAAAAATAATCAAAGCATATATAAATATTTATTCATAATATTTACATCATTCCAATGAAATATATATCATCAACTATTTCACATAATAATAATTGTAAATATTTTTATATAAATCATTCTTGGGAAGATTTGTTTGTTCTACCATGAACATTTAACATGATTTTGAACAGTATCAAGTCCGTAAAGAGTATTATCATGATTATTAAATACTGTGACAATAAGTTTGTGGCAACTTAAATACGTGTACGTCAGAAGTTACATGGGTTCATTTTCTTTATAAGATATTTCTTATATACTGGACTAATCTTCTTGATCTATATAATTTAATAATGAAGAAAAAACCTTATTCCAGTCAAAAATTGTTGTTAAAAAATTAACAAAAGATTAAAAAACGTTTCGACACTTATTTGTCATTTTAAATTTTAGTAGTTCTTCACGCAACCTCCTTTAAAATTTACAAGTCCAATCATTACTTGAGGTCAAACAAAATAAAAAGTCAAATATATATAAACTCCTGGAACTTAACTTTCTTCCATGGTCAAATGGAACTTTCTTCCAAGGAGTTTATATATATTTGACTTTTTAATTTGTTTGACCTCAAGTAATGATTGGACTTGTAAATTTTAAAGGAGGTTGCGTGAAGAACTACTAAAATTGAAAATTACATGGGTTATGAATCGTGAAAATATTGCATCAATAGTTGTACCATATCTAGTTGTCCCGAGTAATCTGCCCGAAATTAAGTCTAAATAATTGTAAATATTTAGTCCCTAAATTAAGTTCCAATATACAGCCCTAAATTAAGTTCATTTTCAAGAATTGTACTAAGCGTTAACTTTCAACTTTACTCAGTGAAAATTAAGTTTACTTTTCACTATTAAAATTATACTTAGTGACGTTAAGTGAATAAACAAATATCCACTGTGTCTTTATCTTTGAAAGAACCAACGATAAAGGATTTCATACTAAAACTGGTTTCGCTGTAAGTATGTATTTCTAAATTTTTGAATTTGACAACACAAATTGACGGCTATGTTGCTGTTATACACATACATAACCTCGAGATGAGAGGTTTGTAAAGGAACGTAATGTCTCTCAATATATTTATATTTTACTGTAAAGTTTATTGACTAAACTTCCTCCCTGACCATTTAAAACATTTGTAAATCTATTCTCAGAATAACATCATTTCATCAATAAATAAACGGCTTGAAAAACTTTTCAAAGTATTGAGGATACC
This sequence comes from Troilus luridus, assembly GCA_964056705.1. Taxonomy (NCBI): domain Eukaryota; kingdom Metazoa; phylum Arthropoda; class Insecta; order Hemiptera; family Pentatomidae; genus Troilus; species Troilus luridus. The sequence continues at coordinate 10,302,496 of OZ057413.1, read as the reverse complement.
TAAAGAGTATGTTAGCCGGTTCTTTAATCTATATACAGTTTGTAAAAAAATTATTTTTTATCAATATATACGTTTATCAAATTAGATATTTGATATATTCCTCGCCATCAAATGACCCAATTTCTGGCCAGGGAGTGAGTCAAAAGCATCAAAAAAAAAATAAATAATCGAATGGTTCATACTCCTTCCTCAATCATATACATCTCTTCTTTTCTATCTTCCTTAAAATGAAAACAAATGCTCTTGCATTATGTATTTTAACAACATACTTTAGTATCATTACACTGGAAGCGGTACGAGCAATCTTTATCATAGAGGGGTCACTTAGTTGCATTCGCCGCTCACAATTATTCTGCAAAAAACCAACATCTACAATAGAAAAGGAACTCCGTGTCATTTGGGAGATTCAGGTCTTTTTGGCTGGCACAATTTGATAATATTTATAAATTTTGATTTATTCTTCAACGAAGAAAATAAATAAAGTTATACACACTATTGTATATATTAGTTCTATATACAAAGTATAGATCTTTGAATGAAAATATGAAAGGAAAGATACAATAAAAAGATGCAATTCTGGTCATCAAAGAAACGGATAGGTGCAGGATGGAGTCACCTATCTTGGTATAGAGTTTGAAAGAATATTTCGACTACGTAGTAATCAGAGTGACCATAGCCCTGAAAAGCCTAAATCGCTTATGGACCCCTTTTTTGGCACCACTTACCCAGCAAAGATGACCATTTATAAAGTTCTGATATAGGATATTGATATACTCATCCCATACGTGGTTCAGGAAACTCTCACAACAGTTTGGCAACGATCCATCAGACGGCTGTGTTGCGCGTTACTATTTAGTATAGCAGCGAGTCTCACACCTATCTCCTTCTGCTTGAAAGTTTACAACATTCTTAAGAGCATTGCGAACAACTGAAGGAAGTGGAAAATGATTATAGAAAATAGCATTAATGTGTTGGACCGGCAATGCGTTACAACCTCAAAAGAATTATCTTAAGAAAATAATTCTCCTCAGTCTTACAGTTACAAGCAAAATGGGTTCTCCCGGAATGATATATTTCCCTATTCTCCAAAATGCATTAGTCCAACTTTCTGACATTCCCCAAAGTTGAGACATTGTTAAAGCAAAAATTGATGGGCTGTCAAGTTTAATTATACTAACCTCATTTCAAATTATGAAGTCCGAATCATAAATTTTATAAGAAACTATTTTGGAAATACGAAACCATAAAATTTCGTTTTGAGGTAGAACAATAAATTTACGAAAATATTTTGTAATTTTGCAGTTTACAGCCTTGAATTATGTTTGATTTGTTCCTGCTATTACTATAAACTCTAAACACCACTAAATCTTGTTAATAAATTGCAAGGACTGATGGAGATTTGCATTTGGCATTAAAGTAAAGAGTCGTACAAAAGCAGGAGGATGCTATTCTTAAAACCTTTGAACAGTAACGTCTATATGTGGGATATCGTTTTATTATTGTTCATTTTATAATTTATCAGCAGGTAATAAAGAGATGTAAATGTTGCTTTAAAAAAAAAAAATGGTCATTGACACAACTAAATATATATAAACATTACGATTTAAAAATATATTAGCAAAATAATTTGAGATTAATTTCCCCAATACTTTCTCTAAAATATAGCGTATAAATATCATACCAAATGTAGTAACTAGAACCATAGATAGGGCAAAGGATAGTTTTGAACAGATATAGTTAGTTCACAAATCTTCACAAATCTTACCTCGTAGACCTAATCCATTCCCTCGACTTATTTATCGTTCCTTTTCAACCTACTCACCATACCCAGTTCTCGAGTACATGGCTCGACCTTTTTTTTAATAGATTCCTCTAAAAACTTATTATCCTCCTCTCAGAATCCTGTATCCTTTCTTTCACACCATGATCTCATCAGGATTTCCTATAACGTCTCGACTCCTAAGTTTGTCCCCAAGGAAATTACATGGCGGGACCTCGGCTCGTTGACCCCTGAAAAATTAAATCCTTTTCTCGATTCACTAGCTCAATCCTTGGATCCCATCTATTCCTACTCCTCCATCGATGAAATGGTTGAGTGTCTTTCCTCCAATCTTCTCCTATTCCTAAATCAACACGCACCCCTAAAGACCTCTACCTTCAGACGTCCTGCAGCTCCCTGGATTAACCCTGAAATTAGAGAGTTGATGAAGAGAAGAGACGCGACTAGGAGGCGTTTCAAACGAACACGTAATCCAGATGATTACATCTCCTTCAGGATCCTTCGAAACCTTACCCAATCTTCCTTGCGACGAGCTAAGGCTCAATTCTTTCATATTTCCTTGTCACAAGCATCAGATCCCAAATCCAGATGGAAAATCCTTAAAAATCTCTCCGTAGTAAAGTCAAAAACCAATACCTCCTATCCTTTCTCCCCCGATCAACTGAATTTCCATTTTGCCAACCCTATCTCAATACCGTTCTCCTCCTCATACTGCTTTCCAAAAACCTCCTTTGAACCTGAAAATTTCTATTTCACAAATATTTCACCAGAAGACCTACTCTCCTCTGTCCTCAAATCCAGAACAAATGACTATGGTCCGGATCTAATTCCAGTGAAGCTAATTAAACTATGTCTTCCTGCCATCTTTCCTGCCCTATTGCATATTTACAATTTTTCCTTACAAAATTCCATATTCCCATCAGCTTGGAAAAAAGTCATAGTCCGTCCGTTAAATAAAGTTCCTGTTCCTTCCAAGGTTTCCGATTTCAGACCCATCTCCATTCTTTCTAACCTCTCAAAACCTCTTGAAAGACTAGTCCATTCACAGCTTAATTCCTTCCTTGAGCAAAAAGCTCTCCTCAATCCTCTTCAATCTGGCTTCCGATCCCAGTTCTCTACCCAATCCGCTTTGCTGAAAATTACCCAAGACCTTCAATTCTCCATAGACAAACAGAAAATCTCGATCCTAGTTCTCTTTGATTTTTCAAAAGCCTTTGATTCGGTTAATCACAAAATCCTCCTTTCCAAACTCCAAAATCTTTCTATATCAAACAGCGTTCTTAAGTGGTTCCATTCCTTCTTGTATCACAGATCCCAAACAGTTATCATTCCCAATAAAACTCCTTCCTCTTCCCTCTCACTTACTCGCGGTGTTCCTCAGGGATCTTCGCTCTCTCCAACTCTTTTCTCCATCTATATTAACGACCTTCCTGATTCCATCCATCATTCACAATACCACTTATATGCTGACGACCTCCAAATCTACCTTTCCTTCCATCCTACCGAGATGCTAGAGGCGATCCGAAGGTTGCAAGAAGATATTGACAATATTAACGCCTGGGCTGCGAACAATGATCTGAGATTGAACGTCGAGAAGACGAAAGCCATTCTAATCGGTTCCAAGCATCTTATTAATTCCGTTCCTTATTATTCCCTACTCTATCTCAATGGGCTACCTATTCGTTTCCACACTTCCGTTAGAAACCTTGGGGTAATCTTTGATCAATACCTGTCCTGGAATAATCATATTTCCCAAATTATCCGAAAATCCATTGCTACCCTCAAACAGTTCCTAAGATTCCGCGATTCTATGCCCCTTAAAATCCGCCAGCTCCTAGTCTCCTCTCTCATTTTTCCTCACTTCGATTATGGCTGCCTTGTATACGGTGGACTGTCTGGCGGGCTTGAGATCAGATTGAGAAGACTAATGAATTGTTTCATTAGATTCATCTTTGGAGTTTCCAGGCGCTCCCACGTCTCCAGTTGGTATGCCGAATTGAAGTGGCTCTATCCAGTTTTCCGGCGACAATATTTCCTAGGTGTACACCTTTTCCGAACTTTTACAACCAAAAAACCTTCTTACCTTCTTGATTTGTTTACTCCTTGTTCCTCGGTCCATTCGTTTAATACGAGATCCCAGCCCATAAACCTATTCATCCCTTCTCACAGAACTGCCTCCTTTAAAAAATCCTTTGTCATGCGTGCTACCTTGTTTTGGAATTCCCTACCTATTTCCATACGCAAATCCTCATCCTTAACCTCATTTAAACACCAATTATTTTTCCATCTCCTCAGCAATCAATCTCCCGAATATATGTAAGATTAAGATTTTCGCAACTCAGAGCTCTGAGCTTCATTCAACTATTTTTTTCATTTATTCTTCTTTTTTATACAGATTCTTGTATATTATATATTTTAGCACACTCATATATACGTATTTTAGATGTTCACCAGTCGTATTAATTTTAGGATTAATAACCATGTTACATAACTAATTCCTGATTGTCTTTAAATGCCAGACAAATGTCTCTTTATTGTACATTGTAATTATTCTTAGGGGACTAAATGTCCCAGAATAAAATTTATTTTCATTCTTTCTTTTTCTTTCACAAAGATTAGTGGACTAACTCCTACCTCTCCTGTGAACCTCTTTGGCATTCTTCATGTAAAACATAACCTACTCGCGCTTAGATAGTGTAGCCCATTTCTTTATATATTCCATTATTTTATCAAGTAAAAAATTCTTAAACAATGGTTGAAGCAATGAGACAGACAGTGGCTTCTATGTTGAAAGGAATAGATAGGTAATTGGTTTATTTATTATTTGATTTATTTATGTTTTGTTGAGCCTCACATGGTTGCTACTAATGTATTCTCAAATTATAGAATTAATATTGTTCTAATTTCAAAATTACAAAACTAAAGTATAATGATGTTTTGTGGGAATTCTCCTCTTGTTAATTGAAAGGACCTTGTATGACTTTTCATAGTTTTCTAGAAGATCCCAATATGTTAGATATTCTGGATTTTTAAAAAAAATATTGTTACTATTTTCTTTAAAAAACTAATTTCACAAAATATCTTCTAAAAGTAGTAGATTATGAATCAAACTTCTCAATGTTTTTCGTTTGATATTGTGATTAAGGATAGAACTATCCGGTACTTAATGGATGTTTTGTGCCTTAAAGAAGCATGCTAAATTTGTTATGTTATTTTAATTATCACAGCCTTCATTGATCAACACTATGCCTAGCTTATGATACATACAAACCTCCAAGGTTTCATGTACTCTAGGGGTCGACCCTTAATTGTATTTTAAGTGATTAATGTTTTAGGTTTAACTTTCCCAACCCAGCGGAAGTGGATAACACCAAATAATTTGAAATTATTTAAAATCAAAGTAGTAATTCCACTTGATAACTGTTGTATTATGAATTGATAAGGGATCAGTATTGTTGAACTATATTTTGATAACTATATTATTGAACTATAGTTTTATAGACATAGTAGTTATAGTTTGACTCATAGTCATTTTTTATTGTTACATTCACTAACCAATTTGTGAAATAAATATTTAGGAACGTTGTTAGAACATGAAAAATTATGAATCTGAGTTTTCAACAGTAAATCCTTGGTTTAAGGTCCTCAAAATAACCTGGCCTCATAAATGTGATGATATAGCAACTGACTTTCATTTTTAGTTTTCAATTTTGATGAAACTCATTATTATATTAATTGATAATTTATGGTAAAATTAAATGTTATTTATTATTAGCCACTTTTTATCCTAACTATAGTTATAACTATATTCCATAAATTTATTCCTTTAATTTTGTTTTTACAAAACATTTAACCATCTGTTATTAATAGTATTGACACGAAATAGGTAATTATAAATTATAAAAGAATTTGATTACTAATAAATAATAAGAAGATATATTTCCACATGGGAAATTTCATTAAAGAAGAGTAATGATTTAGTTGCGTAATCTCCTTCTTATAAAGCTGTGGAAAGTAATGGAGAATGACAAAAAAATGTAAACATTAAAAATAGATATTATTTTATTTCATATTGTATATAATGAAAAATAAGCACTTCCATCGAAACTAACACAGACAAATTTTTAATTTATATGAACCAGCAGGTTATGGAGTAGAAAGTTGTGTGATGTACTTACTGCACCAATTTTATTTTTCAATTAGAATTATTAATTTTTTCAGTTTATATATTCTCATTATTGTTACTTTAAGTTAATAAAGTTTATATTATTGTAGGTATAATCCTGAAAATCTCCTTCAACTAGAGCGCTATGTTGAAATTCAGTCACAAGAAAATGCCTATGATTTAGAAGCTAATTTGGCTGTTTTGAAGCTGTATCAGTTCAATCAGAAATATAATTTGGATATAACTTCCAAAATTCTTCTCAAGGCCCTCACTAATTTCCCACATACTGATTTTATTCTGTGCAAATGTCTACTCAGTGAAAAAATGGTAATTTTTTATATCAACTATATATTTAATATATTACATTTATGAAACTTAGATAATATTTCATTTTTTTTCAGTGCACCGAGGATCCCATTGCACAAATTATATTTTTGGCAGATGTTCTGGAATGCTGTGACTTCCAAACATTTTGGGCACGAGTAGGAAGTATGAGCGATCTCTTACCAAAAATCAATAGTATAACTGGTTTTCATGATTCTATCCGAAAATTTGTTTGCCATGTTGTTGGCATTACATTCCAGACAATTCATAGAAACCTACTTACACAACTTCTAGGAGGAGTTGATGGTATGCATTTTATGATGTTTTTATTATTCTTAATAAGTATTTCTTCGTATGCTAAAACTTGGAGTGAAGTATATACTGAATGTCTTCATTTTTATATTATATAGTTCGTATTATTTAAGTGAAGTATATCCTGACTCTCTTCATTTGTATGTTGTATTTTATTTTTGTAGATGTGATGTATAGTTAGTTATAAGAGCAATAATCTTTCAGAGCACTGCTCAATTCTATTATTTTAAACATCATTATGGGTACTTGTGCCACAGAATTTGAAACCAACCCTTAATTATTACAGTATTATAATTTACATAAATAGTAATTATAATTTAATTATTACAGTAATTATAATTATACCACAAGGGTGGTCCCTTTTTAGATTTTCTTTCTCATAAATCTTAAATCATTGAATGTGGGTTAACTACAAATATATTTATAAACAATGATTAAATGTTGAAAAATGAATAATTTAAAGTAGAGGTGAAATAAATAAATTAAAAACTAAGTAAAGATAATAAAGAGGAGAGTTAATACATGTAAAAAGTAGATGGTATATATTTCAGTTCAATTAACAATATTAATTGTTAACAAATTTAATTGTATTGTTCATTCAATTGATTCGGTGATTTTTAATGTTTACTTTTTAATTATTTATTTTACAGATCAAACTTTAAGGCATTGGGTACAAAAATACGGCTGGAAAGAAGAAGCCAATAACATGATTTTTATTGCTAATCAAGATGAAAACATCAAAACGAAAAATATCACCGAAAAAATTGATTTTGATAGTGTTGCCGGAATAATGGCTGCTTGCCGCTAATGATAACATAATATATACTTTTTTAATGATTGTGAATTATAATTTTTAAATTACCTAAGCTCATTGCTTCTATGTCTGTTTATAACTTTAATGGAGTATGTACAGTATGTATTTATGGAGTATAAAACAATGTATATTTATTGTAATTGTATGTACAGTAGTTCTCTTTTTGACAAAAGTGGTCCTTCCTTTGCATCTATACATACTCATTACCCTTTTAGTTGCATGGTTCAAAAAATGATTGCAATATCATTAAACATCAAAAATGTATTTAATTAGATGAGAAGCTACAATATTGAGTTATTACTGGATATTAGTACTGATTGTAAAATCTTAATTAGTCTTATTTCCTATTCATTAACAAAAAATTAGCATTACTTTAATGTTCAGCAATTTTCACAGAATTTGAACAACAAAATTATTAGTCCAATACTCTTTGTTTTACTAAATAATGTTGTTGAAAAAGTTAAGTTACTGGCAATAATTTCGGTATATACATTGATTTATCTGAATGGCAAAAACTTAGCGACTAATAATAGTTATGTGATGAAGTCTCTACATAAAAGGGGTGAAATCCTAATATGATTTAATTATGGTTGAACCAATAGGTTTTTCATAGTTTGAGTATTTAGGATTAATTATTTAGAAAAATCTTACCTAGGCACCTCATAAAAAAAATAGAATCCCTCCAGTCACTTCATCTGGTAATAACATTAATTTTCCAATCAAGATTAGAGGTGACAAAAAGAATGTTATCCTATGTCTTTAGCCCGAGACAATAAATAATTGTACTGAGGGAAGAGAAATAGTTTTCTTCCGGAAGGAGGGCTACTGCATCTCAACTGAAGAAGAAACACATTAACATTTTCTTACTTTACAAAAGTAGCTTTATGTCCACCCCATCTTAATTGCAAGTTCCTACATGGTTACATGACTTCAAACATCTGAAAATATCACTCATTATTCTCAGAAAAGTGAAAATCATAGATATCAAGCTATACATTACCTTCCATTCCTTCTTAAACTCTGATCTGACAATAATTTATACTACAAAAAGATAAACATGATAACAATGTACATTGATAATGAGAATGCTGAAATAATTCAATATAATAAATATTAAAGGCGAAACTCATGTGGATTGTAAACCTGGCAACTTCAGAAATTAACGGAAAATCGTATCTTATACCATATAACATACGTGACACAAGCTATATAAGGATATAACTCTATGATGAAATTTTCTACTTAAAAAAAAAAGAAAACCTGTACCACTACAACCCGTAAAAGGTTCTAGAGTTCAGTACATGGTAGAGACTGTACTGTTTCTTGAACAACGGTTCTGCAAGGAGGTGGACTTGTCCTAGGTCACTCTCAATCGCCAGATTTTTCCCCCTTATTTTGGGTACCCTATTTTTATAACATTTTATGGAGGCTGGGTGAGCCCCAGGAGGGTCCTCAATCATATATGTTCCATCTCCGGCTGCAATCAGACTAAATAAAAGTCTTGCCCGCAGTGGGATTTGAACCAGGATTTCCCTATGGCAACTAAGTGCTCTACCACTGTGCCACTCCGCTCTCCTTTCTACTCTAAGCAACGTAAAAAAAAGTATTCATAACTGGTTTTTATCATGGTAAAAGATAATATATATTCATTACTATCCCCAAAATCCATTGCACTGTTCCTCCAGGTTGAACGTTGATTGATTTAAAAAGATCTCAGCTTAAAAGAAAGGAAGGTGTATACTTAGAAATAAATGGATGCACAACCAAATGATCCCTTGAAGGAATTAAAGTCGATCGAAAACTCAATACTAACAAATTCCGTAGACTTTGATCTATAGAATGACTTACCGAGAAACGCCCTGAATTTATTATTGAAACACCTCGATAACATCGTCGCAGACGATATTGATTCGATATCTGTTGAAATAATAGAAAAATCTCTAAGAAGGGCGATCACCGAATCCAGGGAATATTCCTGATAAATAATGGGTCACTCGAACTTGAAAGGTACCTTGTTGGTCTTATGATATGTCTATATATCTTGCGTGCATACAATATGAAACTGTGCCAGATGAACGGACTGAAGAGCACATAACCCCCATTCTTAAAGAGGGGGTAAAAAGGAATGCTACAGTTACAGAGGGATTTACAAAGATCACTATTACTAGCAGCATTAGTCGTCTTCACGGTCGGATATTAAACTCTAGACTACAAAGAGAATGTTCTGGAAAACACCTGGAGTAAAGGTTAATTTTCAGGCGATCAGGTAGTTGCATTGATCGTATATTTACCTTCCCGCAGCTACTTGAAAACAAGTATGCTTGCAAATGATTCACATATACCTACAGAAAGAGAATTTATGAGAATCACTACAGAACATGGGAGTGAATTGGTACTTGATAATAGGTTATACAATGTAGCTAAAGCTAATATAATACTGAGGAATAAACCAACAGACCACTTGCCTATCACTACAGGTCTCAAACAAGGATATTCCCTTCCAGTTTTGATGTGCCTTATGTTGATGAAATCTTAAAAACATGGAAGAGGGAATGTGCGTACCAGTATGTAAAAATTCCTTTACAACTTACAATTTGTTGATGACTAGGTGATATTAGCAAGAATTGACAAATATGCCAGCTATATGAGAAGGAGGAATATACCGCTTGTGGTCTGGAAATGAGCAAAATGAAAACAGACCATGGCAATACATGGAAATATAAGATCTTTATCCTTCGCAAATTGGAAAGTATTACGGATCAGAAAACTGGTCATTTGTGAACAAGGAGGAAAGAAAGTTGGCCATGGAGATGGACTTATGGAGACATTGCTCCATATCCAAAATCCACCATGGCTCTAACACAATACGACAAGGCAACCGGTAGAGTATGACAAAGCTGCCCTCTACACAATAGCGACAACACGATTAAAATGGAAATGCCATTTAAGGGTTATGTCGGAGGAACGGTAGCCTAAAACTATCTTTGACTATCACCCAACAGAGAGGAGTAAATGAGAAAGGACCAAGACGAGATGGTTACAAGAAATGGAAGAGAGGATGACAGCAAAGAAAACTTTGAGAGAGATACTGGCTCGACCGTGAACTTTTAGGGAAGTAAAAGATTGAAGTTGTAAAAAGTCGTTTAATAAAAAAATTATTTATATATAGAAAATATTCCAAATCAAAAGTATGTTTAAAAAATAATAGATCGTGAAGAAAAGGCGTAAATGCTTTAATTTGACGCTTTTATTGGTCTATCGCATCAGAAATGTGATCGACATTTTTTAATTGAGCCCATGGTCTTTCATTCGTGTTTTTCTTTATTTTATTAATCTAATTTATCACAACACTCCCATTTACGATATTTACTATTATTCCATACTATTTCCAATACTTAATACTTTGTTCTTAGGATGATATAGTCCTTAAAAATCTAGATCCCTGTTTTTATTGCAACTTAATTATTAATAATTTTGGCCAATAGAAGATACAAATAAACCTATTGTGATTAAAAATCGTTCATAAAATAATATCGTTTATCCACCAAAAAGTTATTTTTTCTAAATTAAAAAATAAAATTTTTATACATAATAAGGTCGTTCCACTGATTTCTTTTTGGTTTTATATAAAACAAAGAATTCAATGGTCATCTGACGTTTTAGGGCAATGATATAATATCATAGTTTCATATAACACAACATTTTTTTAAGTAGTTCTTTTTAAAACAGTTTGTTTTTATAAGTTAGAATTGCGAAAGTTTTTGTCCTCAAAGCATGTGAAATATTAGTGCTAACAGTTACTGCCTGCTAGTAACCTTACTATAACCTTCAGTACTGTCTGCTGTCAACAAAGCGATTCAAGAAGTGTTTTAACTTTCTTATGGTTGATTATTTTCTTTTTTGATTTTAAATTTTCATTCCTTTATCAAAATGGATCACATGTTGGCGAGCCCGTTCAATTTGCCGAGTATAGGTACTCCTGTCCATCAACCTGAAGAAGATCAGCAGATATTACCGATAGCACAACAGCAACAACAATTACAACCGCCTTTACAAATGCCTCCTTTGCTACCTATACAGTCTTCGATTAATCAGCCGAAACCAATGAATACTTATGCGCCTTCGATGGGTTTCACTACACCACAGAGTATGATGCATCCACAAACTCCAGTAAGTTAATACAGAAATTAATGGAATTTATAAATCATAATAAGGTTATTATGATTAACTATTTCTTTATCTAAGTTTCATGTAAAATCTAACATCTTTCAACAAATTCAATCTATTTGACTCTAAAGTATATTATAATCCTCCTTATCTATCATAGTCAGAACTCAATATCGCAGGTTGATCTGGAAAGTATTCAATAAAAATGTTGGTATATGTTCTGTATGTTGACGCTTTGAGTTGAGTTACAGCAAATTTTAACTGTTTATTCGTTTCATTATTAATATCTTCCAATTATACAAGTTATTTTGAGTTTTTGTATGGAAAAGAGATGTATTTGTGGGTTATGAGTAGATTTAGGTAACCATTTCGCTAGAAAACGAATGCTTCAACAAACATGTATCATCATCTATGCTTCGAAATGTTAGTTGGAACCTTTATTTCAGGAAATAAACATCAGGATGAATTGATTGCCAAAATCTACTCATTACCCATAATTATATTCTCTTTTCCACGATAAAGCTTATGATAACTTCTACTTTCGGAAAATATTTTAAGGAAAACGAATGAAAAGTTAGAACTTGTTATGTCTCAACTCGAAACATCCTGTGGAATGATTACCAAAACCTTAATGGTAATGAGTTAAAAATGATCAACTTCAACTAATGCAAATTGTGGTTTGACCCTTTTTATTTTTCCTAAAGCTTTCGATATAACTTTTCCTAAGGCATGACCTATTTAATACAGAAAGGAAACAGAAAATATTTGAGACACGATAACTTGTCCTAATGGTGTTCACAGTGATTTTGTTGGATTTAGTTTGTGTGCTTCTAGGTGGTATATCTTCCACAGAAACCCGAGGATTTGTAAAATTCCACCAACTGTACCTGTTATCTCTCGTTACTAATTTAAAAAAACTTAATTTGTAATTCTTTTAATATATGTCTTAAAACTTTTAAATGTTATGGTTTTAAATTTTCTTCAGCAAACTCTCATGTCACCAATGGTGAACAGAATGGACCAGACACCAAATAATATTATAAATCCAACAACTCCGGGACCAATGACACCCATGACACCATCTTCCGCTGATCCTGGCTTTATGCCCCAGTTACAGTATGTATATTTTTTTATAATGTTAATATTTGGATTAAAATGGTTTCACTGTGTTAGTAATATTTTTAATATGTTTCATTTGATAAATTGAAAAAATATTTGGTATTAGTGTATTAGCTGATATCGAGGAACTGTTAACTGGCATTGTTTATAACCTGACCACTGATAATTCTGATATTGATAAGACCTACCTTCTTATTCATATTGATGGGAATTGAAATATATAAAATGTGATAGTAAATTGATAAGTCTAGACCCCTAGCCACGTTCCTACACTTGTAATGAAAACATCTCCGTTTCCATCCTTGTTAAAATTCATTTGATGACCTTTTTTACATAATTTCATCTTTGGAATTATTCCGAGCTTCTGGAAGTATTTCACAGCTTTAAAGACGGTTATTCCCAATAAAAATGTAATGAAACAAAAAACAATACAGAAAACAATTTAATTACAGACACACAAATAAATCAAATGATATAAGTGATAAAAAGAGGTTACAGGAGATAAGGAGGTAGGTTTCATGAGTACTGGCTAATACACCAGTACCAGATGTTTATTATGCTCAAAGTTTTAGTTTACAACCGAGCTCATAAATTTTTAGGTAGCTAACTAATACTTTTTTTATGTTAAATAAATAGTTGAGGGAATTTAATATACTCCCTGTTGTTTATTTAATTAGTTTATTCAATGTAGAAAATTAATATTAGCATAGAAATAACAAGTATATATTGTGTAATAAGTGATAGAGGTAATAGTAATTGAGTTAATAAACACAAGAAATATTTAGATAATTATTGCTATTATACAAATATTTGTTATTAAAAAAAGATATATTTTTATTAAATTTTGTACACATCTGTTATTCTTGAGGAACCTGGTCCCAAAATAAAATTATTTTTTTCTTCTATTCTATTCTCAAATTCTGCAATAACTTCAGTTTCTTTAATTTTGAAGTACACCTCAAATAGAAGCAAGGCGATGGTTGACTGGAAAGTAGACATAAGGAAGAAAATAGTTGGGGGTGCAGTCAAATGAAAACACTAAATAAGTGGTAGCTTATTTAATTAAGTGCTAAACGTTATGCGTAATTATGTGTTAAACGTCGGCACATAATTAAATAAGCTACCACTTATTTAGTGTTTTCATTTGACTGCACCCCCAACTATTTTCTTCCTTATATTTATTACACCTCAAATATTTCATTCTCATACTTCATGTTTATTTAATATCAATAATGTTTTTGTTTTTTTAGGAATATAGTCTCTACTGTGAATTTAGGTTGTAAATTAGATCTTAAAAAAATTGCTTTGCACGCAAGAAATGCAGAATACAATCCAAAACGATTCGCTGCTGTTATCATGAGGATAAGAGAACCCAGAACAACAGCTCTCATTTTTAGTTCAGGAAAAATGGTTTGCACCGGTGCGAAGAGCGAGGATGACTCTAGGCTAGCAGCAAGAAAGTATGCACGAATAATTCAAAAATTGGGTTTCCAGGTATGAATAATTATAAATCTTCATTAAAATTATGTTAAACATCTTCTGTATTGATATTGAAAAGTATTCTGTACCTGTATATTTTAATGATTTTTAGGCAAAATTTCTAGACTTTAAAGTACAAAATATGGTCGGTAGTTGTGATGTTAAATTTCCCATAAGATTAGAAGGATTGGTTTTAACTCATGGACAGTTTAGCAGGTACGATAATCAAGAAAAATAATTAAATTGTCAATTTTAATTGAGAAAGAAGAGTCACTAAATTAATTTTTGTTTTTGTTTTAGTTATGAACCTGAACTGTTTCCTGGACTTATTTATCGTATGGTGAAACCTCGTATTGTTTTATTGATATTTGTTTCAGGAAAAGTTGTTCTCACAGGTGAATATTAATATTTTTGAGAGCTATGCTTTATAAAAGTGTAATAAAAAAGTACTTTCATCATCACTTTGGATTAACTTTTTATTCTGCTACTATTTATATATTATTTTATTATTGAATTGTTTTTCATTTTTTTAATTTAATGGTCAAATACAATAGACCAAATATACATATAGTTAAAAAAAAGGTAATTATTCCGCAGGTTGTCGCTTAGTCGTCACTTAAAAAGTTAAAATGTGCTAAAGAATGTTTTGTTTTGTTTTTTTGTTATGCACATTTTTGTCATGCTGGTCACATGAAAAATCTGAATATACCCCAGAAGATTATTAGTCTTGTGAAAATGACAATGCAAGGGTCAAAAAGTCGAACCAGATCTCTCGCAAGAATTCCACACAGATACGGGTGTGAGACAAGGAGATGGCCTCGCATGCCTACTCTTCAACCTTGGAGCAGAAATGGTCATATTAAATTCCGGAACTCAGGTAGATGGAAGCCTATTTAACAGACATTATGGCAAGATCTAAAAGGGCGCTGAGGGAAGCTTTCTTAGCACTGGAAGAGGCAGCCAAGAAACTTGGGCTTAATGTCAACATACATGCAAATAGGAGGAACCCAGGAAAAAGAGGATTACTTTGAAGTTGGTCAGTACCGATTCGATTGCGTTGACAGTTTCGTCTACTTAGGGACAGAAATTAATTCACAAAATGACATGTCTCAGGAGATAAGAAGAAGAATTAATTCTGCTAATAGGTGCTATTATAGCCTAAGGAAGCAACTAACTAGCAGGTTCCTCTCTACGCAGACAAAGCTGCTGATCTACAAAACTCTGATTCAGATATGGCTCAAAGACCTGGGCTGTAACAAAGGCAGATGAGAAAGGGCTCTTAATTTTCGAGAGGACAGTCCTGAGGAAGATTTTCGTACCAATAAAAGTGGGAGGAATATGGTGAAGGCGATATAAGGTATAAGACCTCAGATGTTGTTAGAACAATTAAAGGTCACGTGGTGCGGATGGAGAACACTCAGATTCCCAAGAAGAATCCAGTAGGGAGACCAAATGTGAGGTGGATGGAAGCTGTAGCGGAGGATGCACTTACCCTTCTTAATGCTAGAAACTGGAGGATAGAGCTGGTTAGTGGAGAATGCTGGAGGCGGCCCAGACTCGGTGATGAGTTGTTGCGCCAGATATTATTATTATTACATTTTTGTCAACACCTCTGTTATGGTCGGGACACATAAAAATATGTTTCTTTCAAACTGTTTGTAGAGAGCAGGTCACTTATTTTTTTTTCTAGATGAATGGTTGAATAAACAAAATATATCTATAAGGGGTTATTAATATTATCTCATACATTTAGTCCTCAATGTAAAAAAAAAATATTATCAAACTATGATGAAAATTTGGTTATACCAAATCGTTCTCATGTTCTTCATTGTTAATTTTTTCAGAAATTGATCAGGCTCACATTTTTATTGTTCTGATTTTTTAACATTTAATCTAATGATGAAATTAAAATTAAAAGGTGTTTTGGCAAAAAACGCCTAGAATTCTACAGTTCACAGGCTTTAAACCCTTGTAGTGTATTTGAATTTTGGTATCCGTTTTTGCTGGGTAAATTGGTTTATGTACTCATAACTTTTATTTTTCTTATTTCATATATCTTATTTTAATTGTGTGCATTATAAATTTCATTATGATAAAAAGTATTTATGATTTTAATTATTTATTCATTTCTTCAACTTCATCAATTGAGAATTAATTACATTGCCATTTTTAGGTGCCAAAGTACGTCAAGAAATTTATGAGGCATTCGATAATATTTACCCAATTTTGAAAAGTTTCAAGAAACAATAATTAACACGGAAGGCCTTACTTGAATATGTTTGTGATCAAAATGATTTCTCAGCTAGTGCTGATTTTGTACAAATTGTAATAAATGTAATTATTTTATTTTCAGAAGTGAATATTTATATATTGTAAATTTAAAATAAAAAAATTACCTATTGTTAATATAATTGCTTTTCATTTTTAATCTTCATGTCCTCTTTATAACTAATGTGATAAAACTTTCACATACTCAGTTTTTGCAATTAAAATGGCTTATTCACTTATATCAATATTTTATCATCATCATCACAAAGCGCTATGGTCCATGGAGGATCTTGGCCTCCTCGACGATTTTCCTCTACTTTGACCGATCTTCCGCAGCTCTTCTCCATGTTCTTACACCCCAGGAGCCTAAGGTCTGCTTCCATGTCGTTCAGCCATCACATTCTAGTCTATTCTAGACATCATAATATTTTATAACGATAAGTTTAGATTATTAATGGGCTGATTACTAAAATGTAATCAAGCCTTGTTAATTAGTTGATTAAAATGGATTTTACCAGAGAAAAATAAATGAAACTACAAGTTTACAACAATTAAGTGATAGTTGGAGACTAATAAAACATTTTGTAATTAGAGGTTACAAAAAATAAAATTGATTCATTTTCACATTATTACTAATCATTTCATAGAACTCTAAAGTCCAGTAACAAAGTGTTTTTTTTACCAATTCCAACCTGGCTCTTATAAAGATTAGACAAGTTTTCTTTGTCGTAATTCCGTTTTCTACTGATATAGCAGTTGTTCTAATACCTGTAACTTAATATCTAACATATAAAGCAACATTTTGTTAAAAATATATTTATTCCATTCTTTAAAAATTGGGAAACTACAATAAAACCATATTCAGAAGAAATCAGGCTGATGAAAGGGACTCTGTGACTGAGGTCCTAAGGATGGTTGGAACCTCAATATTTATAAGCACATTAATACCTTGCGTAATACCCACTCTTGTGATCTAGATCCCTATCCAAATTATCCATAGATAAGCAAAATTTAGATCT
This sequence comes from Troilus luridus, assembly GCA_964056705.1. Lineage (NCBI taxonomy): Eukaryota > Metazoa > Arthropoda > Insecta > Hemiptera > Pentatomidae > Troilus > Troilus luridus. Next base: position 10,285,049 of record OZ057413.1, on the reverse strand, counting down.
CCCACTGTAGCATCGTCCGATTAGCCATAGCAGCATAAACTGACATTAAATAAATAAATAAACATGAAATCTCAAGCATTTTTGCATTTCTCATTTCAAACATTTTACAGGCTGAATTATTGTAATTGTTATAACACATTGTATAAAAAAAAAATATTTTTTATTTAATCTTAAATTAAATAAAATTCGCCATATTATAAATTCTTACATTTAGGGCAAAAGATTGTGAGAGGGCTAACTATTTGAGACTGGATGAAGCCAATAAGTGATTTTTGTTTTTAACTATTCGGCTTGCAGCTTATTGTCCTCAATGCCACCTCAATATTGAGATGGGTGTTTGATCGAATTGGGTTGGCGGCACCATAATGATTGCCGGTCTTGGCGACACTATAATAATAAAAATGTTCTAGATTGTGGCATGTGCTTACAAGGATAGCTTCGTCTGTGATCGGCTACGTTCGGATTCCCGAACCCCTCTCTGCCAACTAGTAATCCGCCAGTGTCTTTCCATTTCCTATCTTTTAATACTTTTTTTTACCAACTCAAGTGGAAAAAGATCAAATCGCTCTCACACTTTTGCTTAAAGAGAGTAATTAAATTAAAGTAAATCACAACAAAGTTCATTGATTATTTAGATTATAAAAAATATGGGGAATGAAGAAGGTGGCCTCCTCATGGTGTTCCCTGGATAGACATAACTAAACGACCTTCAATAAAATCACTAGGAAGTTTTTACCGATGTATTTCTTTTTAATAAATTAGTACAGAAAAACGCATATTTTAATCCATGAATTATTAATTATTTTATTTTCTATTAAAGTTAAAATATGTTCTAGAGTCATTTCTTAAAAGGTAGGAAACGAAATTAAAAGGAAAAAATGAACAATAAGTAATAAATAAAGTTGTAGTATTTATATAAAGGTTTCTAAGGTTTATTAAAATATTAAAACAATAGTTTCACTGAAATCCGCTCTTAGTGGTAAACCGAAAGTATTAAAAGATAGGAAACGGAAAGACACTGGCGGGGACTACTAGTTGGCGGAGAGGGGTTCGGGAATCCGAAGGTAGCCGATCACAGCCGAGGCTATCCTTGTAATCACGTGCCCTAGACTCTAGTTAAAAATATCTATTGTAAGAAATAGATATTTTTTCGAGTCCCGGTCCTGGACATATCTTTTCTTTTCAAATGAATATATTTAAAAATTAGTAACAGCTAAAATAAAATTAATTATATTGACGTAAGTCAACTAGATCCAAATTAAAATAATGTTCAAAGAACATTCTTCCTCTCGTATACTTCGCAAAATGCAAGAACGCGGGGACTTAGGATCAGAAAAAAGAAAAGATATGACCATGGCCGAGAAGCGTGCTTCATTAGGGCCCAGGATAGCTCAAATGGTAGAGTCCCAGACTAGTGATCTGGAAGAACCGGGTTCGAGTCCCGGTCCTGGACATATCTTTTCTTTTCAAATGAATATATTGTAAGAAATATTAAAAATTGTAACGTAAACGAGTGTCTACAGTGCGCGCATGCGCCTTATGATCCATGACAGTTGAACAAGTTCAGTGAAGCAGTTAAGAAGTTAGTGAGTGCCGGCCGGTCATTAAACTTACACTCATCAAATAAACTTGCTGCGTAAGCATCAGGAGTAAACCAATCCAAAGGATAGTAGGAGAAGATCAAGCATACTGTGATGATTAAACTAACAATATAAACGTATTTCATGTCATGTAAGTGATTTAAACTAATGATAATTAAAAGGATGTTTCATTTGCCGATTGAGTGTATTTTCTTTCTAACCCTTCTTCCTTATTAAACTTATTTTATTTTATAACCCAAACAAACGGCGCTTGGTCAAATTTATATCATAGATGTGAGCTGGTTACTGATTTATTCAATGAAAAAGGAACTTCAAACTAGAAACCTTGAAAATGTGAATGCTTCTCATATACATAATTAATCCCTATCAGAAGGTTGAGAGCTGTTGAATTTAGATCAAATATTGAAATAATAGAACACTACATTTTTTTTATGGACTTATAATTATAATTAATCTAAACTTATCTAGTTATAAGTCAACAATCACGTAACATAGGGTAGTTAAATAGTGGCCATTTTATGAAAAATTTTACTCCCATAATAAGACTTTCCGTAATTTTTCATATAATGAGAAGATTAATTTTTCGATTATAAATACATCCATATTTTGATGTTTTATCTTTAACGGTATTAGACAGAGTAGTGTGACAGAGTGTATCTTTGAAACACACAAAACTCAATTTATCAAGTTTGTGAATAGATAAGTTGAATAGATGCTTATGGTAAATTTCTAAACATCTAGTGGTTAGCTTTTAAAGTGTAGAATAAAAGAAAAATGAGCAAGGAAATGACATTGGTAAAAAGTTTAAAATATATTTGCAATGATGGAAAGGAAAATAAACTATTGTATTAATACCAAAATTCAAAAAATAAAAGCACTCATTTGATATTATTGTATTAATATCAATCGCCGTAATAACTTTCCTCGCTGCGTTCATCATCACTGAAATCTTCCTCATCACTTAAGTTCCCTTCATTTTCTTCATCACTGAAAAGGGGCATTTCATCTGATATTTCCTCAGATTTTTTTTTTTGTGTAATTGAGATAGATTGTTTGGCAGATTTTAATTCAATTGAATCGTCATCAGATTCATCATCTGATTCATCATCAGATTCATCATCAGATTCATCATCAGATTCATCATCAGTTTCATCATCAGTTTCATCATCAGTTTCATCATCAGTTTCATCATCTGATTCATCATCTGATTCAATGTTATTAGAATCTTTAATGTACCTGCACTGTTTATCATGAATTAAATCATAAAGCATTCTGTTCTTGGCCATGCTTATTCCTCTTTGAAGAATTGGCATGTCTTGAAATTTGAGATCCCTTATCGCACTTTTTAAACTTTCTTTGATATTGTTTTGAATTATTAAAAGATATTGCATTTTCTTAATGTCTAAATTGATTTCTTCTGGTGTCAAATAATGAACCTGAAATAAAACTTAATTTATTGAATTGACCAGGTGTTATGATAGTAATTGGTGATACTTGGATGAATTTTAAACATTATATATATATATATATATATATGAGTAGGAGTAGGACAGTATTAATGTTAATACCATCCATGTAAATATAAATAATGAAAAACATATAAAAGCAGGATTATGAGACAGAATAAATCAGTATTGTTTCAGAAGCCTCTTAGAGAGTTTCATTTCGTCCCTTCTATTCTTTTTTTTATTATCAGTGTCACGTCACTCAAGTGGTGCCGAAACCCGGGATATTGTGAGAGAGAAAAAGCGTGTTAAAGTTTTTTTTTGTTTGTTCATTTTTTATTGTGACCACTGAAAAAAAAGAATGCCTGAAAGAAACGATATCTTAAGACCAGCGGTGCTCACGATGTATACGCAACCGCAACCACAGCCTCAACAAGAACCGCCGATAAACCCAGATTTTCCGATGTTGCCGACAACAATGTTAGGATTAGAGCGTGCGGACATGGCTGCAAGAGAAGCGAACGAGCTAGAGCCCATGAAGAACAATGTGCGAGATCTGAGGAGGGAAATCAGCGAGCTCGAGAGGTTGGGGAAGTCGGTGAACTGAATCACTTCCTGAAAGGAGGGGACCGAATTATGTGTTACATCCAGATTCAGGCCGAGGAAAAGGAGAGTGAAGAGTTGGATGCCACCAGGCTAAGGCCAGCCTTAGTATGTCGAGTCAGGAGGAACATACTCAACCTAATCCAGGCCGACGAGGGAACACCGTGGCACATAGTTAAGGAAAGGTTTAAGAAAGCATTCGGGAGAGCACGATGGGCCCCGGAGGAAGACATGCTCCAAATGTACAGGGAGTATCTGAAACCTGGGCAATCACCAGGGAAATACGCAGCTGTACTATTGGCAAGGTATAATAAAATCACAGAAAAACTGCGGGAAATGATGGAGACGGACCAGGTAAAGGCCAGAATGGATTTTCCATCCAGAATCCTGAAAATCCAGCTTGCCAGAGATACTGGAAGAAAATATGGACTCCCTAGAGATAAGTCATTCTTAGAGTGCGCCCAGGAGATGGTCAATTCAAGTGCGAGAGAAGGAGAAAGACATAGCAAAGAGGTAGAGACAGGATGGAGGCGGGTTACGTACCGCAGACCCGAGATGAATCGTAGCCGACCAAGACTAGATATGGGAAGAAGGAGGGAAGCTGAGAGATACAGGAAGGAGAGACCGGTCTCAGGAATAGATAAGAGGAAAGGAAGAAGAGAAGAACGGAGGTGCCAGAAGTGCGGCAAGACGGGTTATCTGAGGCCCCAATGTCCCCACACAAGGTGCTACGAGTGCTTAGAAATAAGACAGAATAACATCCATTAAGGAACGGAGATATCCTCAAGCACTTCGGTCCCATATCCTCGAAGAGCTAAATAGCCTCTAGGAACAGAGGATCATCGTCAACAGTACTTCGCCGTATAAGAGATTACCAGGAGATGGGAAAAAACGTTACAGAATGGTAGTAGACTATCGAAAACTTAATGAAAACAATGTTGATGAGAGATATCCGATCCCGAGGTTCGATAATATTTTAGATAGGCTGAGCGGAGCAACCATCTTTAGTACACTTTAGCGGGATATCACCAGATTTAGATGCACGCTCGCGATCAGCATTATACAGCATTTAACTTTTAGAGAGGACATTATGAGATCACGCGATTGCCGTTTGGCCAAAAAAACGCCCCAATCAACTTCCAGCGCTTGATGGATGAATTCCTCAGAGGCATAGGAGAATATTTCTGTCAAGTTTACATGCATGACCTCCTTGTCTTTAGTAAGACCGAGATGGAACACGTAGAACAATTGCGCAGAGTTTTCGCTAAGATAAGGGAGTTTGGTCTCAAGCTGTCAAAGGAGAAATCGATTCTGGGACAGGAGCAAATAACATTCTTGGACCATAACATCTCTAGAGAAGGTGTCAAACCAGACGTGACTAAAGTAGAAGCTATTCGCAAGATGGCGGTCCCGCAGGACGTCAAGGGTATACGTCGCCTTCTGGGAACCCTCAATTATTACAGAAGATTCATACCGGACATGGTAGCATATCTAATGCCTCTTAACAAACTGCTCAGAAAAGGGTCGAGGATAGTCATCACCCCAGTCATTGAGAAAAACGTTTGGAAATGTATGAAAAGGCTACAAGAAAAACCCGTGCTTGCGTTCCCGGATTTTCAGAAACCCTTCGCATTAACGACGGATGCAAGCGAATATGCGTTGGGGGCACTATTGCCGCAAGGAGAGGCCGAGGGTGAGTGTCCGATAGCTTACGCAAGCAGACGGCTGACAGACGCAGAGACGAGATACAGAGCGTTAGAGAGAGAATTGCTCGCTATCATGTGGGCAGTGGAGCATTTTCGGCCGTACATCTTCGGAAGGAAGTTCCGAGTTCACACTGATCATAGGCCGTTACAATGGATCGGAAAGCTCAAAGGGACATCGGCGAGAGTGTCAAGGTGGAAGGAGTTCCTGGCGCAATACAATATGGTTACAAGCCAGGGAAGGTAAACGTCGTAGGGGACTGACTGTCTCGGGTCATTACAACGAAAGCGGTAGAAATGGGTGAATCGTCACGAAATGTGCGGCAATTCCTGGGTGAATGGACACCGGAGAGAGAAGGAGGCGAAGCAACGGGAGGACAAGACCCACCATCAGACGATAGTTCAACAGAAGACAGGACTGATACTATGGAGGAAATCGATGAAATTATCAATGACAAGAGGCGTCTGGTTATATCGAAAACGCGGACATCAGGGTTACTCAAGGCTGATTTTGCGAAAGATGGAACGCACAGTATTATTAGGGTATGGTCTCAGCCTGAGGTCAGGGATGACCAAATTTGTAGCGTTCTTGTGTCGAAGAAGGGGAAAGTACACTACATCTACGTAGGAAATGCCACTATCTGGGACGAAATTCAAAGGGTATGGAGGTCAGAACGTATCGGGTTAGACTGCAGCTTCATTCGCTGTAAACCAATGGAGGAGACACTCTGAGAGGAATATGATCGACACCCGCCAAAGGTCATACAAGAAGAGACAGCCACAGCAGAAGCGCCTCTCAATGGACATCCAAATAGATACGTTTACCAGGAGAGGTTATAAATGGGTGGCAATGGTAGACTTATTCAGCAAGGTAGCTATGGCATACCAGGTACAGGAATGGTCGGCGGACGCAGTGTAAGGGGCGTTACAACGTTGGTTTCAGTTTTACGGGGTTCCAGAACAGATCTCATCTGACGGTGGTCTAGAATTTGACAATGTAAAATTCGGTAGGAGATGTGCGTTTTAGACGTCAGATGGCACCTCAGCACGCCGTTCGATATACTTTTTGGCTTGAGGGAACGATTTAAGAGGGGTCACGGATGATAAGAAACAAATGGTGAATGCGAGCCATGTGGAAAAAGACTCGAGTGGTAAGATTCGAGCCGAGAAAGCAAAGAGGGTGGCGCGAGAAAATTTGGCGGTGCTGGACGCGATAGGAGGAGTGGCAATAGGGACGATTGTTTACCGGAAACTAGGGTCCAATAGAGGGACGGAACTGCCGAGATACGAAGGATCATTCAGGATGACTATGATCCGAGAGCACAATGTTGTTACCATCGAAAGCATGACCGCACCACACAAGAGAAGGACAGTTCATAGTCATAGAGTAGATTACTGGAGTATCCTCCCGAAAATACAGATATGGAAACATATTGTTACGGTCAGAGCGGGGACGAGAACCGGCTGAGAAGATTAGGCAAACAATGGGATTAAGCGGAAGGGATTATAGAATGGCCCAGAAGCTTCTGGATCGGGCTCGATGGGACTAGGTGGTCTTCTTCCGAGAAATCCCCACCCCGACCGGCCTTGCCTATATAAAAAGGACAGCTGTTCGGGCCGCGAGTAGTATTAAGACGGGTAGTAATAAGACGAGTCTGTAATAAGCCAGTGAGTAGCAGTCGTTAACTAGTGGCAGTGTGTGTGAGTTAGTTAGTATTAGTATCAGTCTGTAATAAGTGCTTAGTGAGCAACAGTGACAATTAGTGACCGTGTAATAAACTGTGTGGCAGTTTGTCATATTTGAAGAGTCTTACGGTCGGTGGACTTTAGTTAGCGAACTGTAAGTGTTAATTTGTAATTGTAAACTATAGTGTAATATTATTGTATTTGTACAAATTTATATAAATAGTTTAGTTACTTAGTATAAACAATATCTTATATTATTTGTATATTATCTTAGAAATTAGATAAAATTTAGTAGAATATTATTATTGTATATTGATATTAGTTTAATAATTTAACTGTTTTAAATAATCTCATTGTATTCTTGTTAATTTGTTAATAAATATTAAATTCTTGAATTAAGTAATAGTTTAGTCCATTTTACACCCAGTAGCCCGTAACAATATATAAGTTGTTATATACAATATTCCTAAATATGACGCTAAAATTATATTGGGAGATTTCAATGGAAAAATTGGGAAAGAGAAGAACCTGGGGAGATCAATTGGAAACTTTAGTTGTCACAATATTACTAATGACAATGGATATAGGATAGTACATTCTGCAACTAGTAGGAACATGAAAATAGCAAGTACTACCTTTCAACACAAGCCTATTCACTAGGAAACCTGGACATCTCCAGATGGAAAAACCAAAAACCAAATAGATCACATACTGATAGAAACAAAGCACCAAAGTGATGTAGATGTAAGGAGCTGCAGAGGAGGCGAAGCAGGTAGTGATCTTTACCTAGTAAGAGTGAAATATAGGCAAAAATTGGCAGTAACAACAAAAGGAAAAAATAGGAAAAGTACCCATAAGTATAATATAAAAGCCTTAAAAATGCCAGAGATCCAAAAAGAATACGAAAGGAAAGTGAAGGAGAATTTAAGAAATGTAGAAATAGAAGGCATTGAGAATAAATGGGAGAAAATAAAGAGAGCTGCTGTAAATGCTGCGGAGGAAACAATAACAGATGGAACAAATGGGAAAAACTGCCACTGGTTTGATCAGGAATGTCAGGCTACAGCTGATGAAAATAATAAGGCTTACTTGAAGATAATTCAGAGAAGGACTAGGCAAACTGTTGAAAACTATAAAGAGAGAAGCCACCAAAAAACTGTGCAGAAGCAAGAAGAGGAAGAAAGAAGAAGAAGACCTAAAATCGATGATAGATGATTTTGAGGGTAAAAACAGTAGAAGCTTCTACCAAAGGTTGAAAAGGATTTCAACCCTGAATAGGTTTCTGCAAGGATAGGGATGGCACTCTATTGGGAGAAAGATTCTTAAAAGAGTGTATGCCCCAACCAAGGAAGGGAATTGTTTCCGCATTAAAAGGAACCAAGAACTTAAAGACCTATATGGAGAACCTGACATAGTTTCTTGTATTAAAAAAGCAAGATTGAGATGGTTGGGGCATGTTCACAGAATGGACAAAAAAAGGCTCCCAAAGCTGATTCTGGAGGGACGTCCAGACGGAGGAAGAGGAAGAGGAAGGCCTAGAATGCGATGGCTGGACGATGTGGAAGCAGACTTTAAGCTCCTGGGGGTAAGAACATGGAGAAGAGCAGCGAGAGATCGGTCAAAGTGGATGAGAATTGTTGAGGAGGCCAAGGTCCTCCATGGAACATAGCGCCATGTGATGATGATGATGATGATATACAATAGGAGAGTTCAGATTTTTTTTTTTATTGTTACAGTTGAGTTCTAAGTTATGTATAATGTATTTGTATATGTATAAAACTTTCTTTCTCTAGTGTATTTTTGTTTTTATTATATGTAGATTAGTGAAGTGTAAAGTTTCTAGTATTTTATTTTCTGTCCAGATTCTTTGGTGGTTTTTCAGACTGTTACTATTAATTTTCTGTTATTGTGATAAGTTATAAGATTCTATTTTTCTTTTGTTATTTTATTTTTCTTTAATTAAGAGTTTCCGAGGGCTGTTCGGAAGCTGGTGGGGGGGGGGGGATTTATGATTAGGAGTAGGACAGTATTATTGTTAATACCATCCATGTAAATATAAATAATGAAAAACATATAAAAGAAGGATTATGAGACAGAATAAATCAGTATTGTTTCAGAAGCAACAAAATTCAGAAAAACGATTCCGGTAAAAGTTGTAGTTATTCAGGCCTAGTTTAAAGAAATAAAAAAAACATTTTTTGTTTTTTCACTTTAAATGTTCAATATCGAGCTTCAAACAATGCAGTTTCCTCTTGACCCCCATTTATTAATATTTTTTTTAAATGTACAATCAAAACATGGAAAAAATGTATGTAACATTTTTTTCTATCTTTCATAGGTTAAGTAGAAAAATCATTCGAAGTTCACTACTTTAGTATACCTCCTTTATGAGGAAACGTAATGTAGCATTAAGTTATTTTATTTAAGAGTTTTTAGTTGTAATAACTAATCAGGGTATTTTGAATCTTTTAGAAAATGTTTGGACATTTAAAAACCTTCTGTTTCGACATTTTTATAGAAAAAATTGTTAATTTTCGACATTTTCAATACATACATGCTACAAACATTTTTTCTCTGTTTTGTATTGTACATTTCAGAAAAATAAAAATAAATGGGGGTCAAGAGGAAACTACATTTTTTGAAAGTCGATATTGACCATTAAGTGAAAAACCAAAAAATTTTTTTTTATTTCTTCCAAGTAGGCCTGAATAACTACAACTTTTACCTGAATCGTTTTTCTGAATTTTGTTTTATTTAAAAGTTAAAAATGTTTGATCCACTTGAAATGGGACACCCTGTATGAATATATATATATATATATACATATATATAAAATTGTACCCATCATGAAAAATTATATTTTAATATAATAATTGCCCTCCTGGGGCTCACCCAGCCACTATAAAGTTATAAATCATTATTTATAGAACCCACTATATTTCTTGGGTTCTAGCGGTCAGTTATTTTATTTTTTTAATATGAAACAAGTTTTTCTTAACAGAAATTAGACAAATTAGAAGATCCCTAATTAGGTAATATTATAAATGTAAAATATCCAAATAATAACAATGATGAATTTGGATAGCTCAACAATGCTAATAATTTTTATTTATTTATTTATTCATGGATAAAGACAAGTAGAGATACTACCTTTTTATATTGTATACCTAGAAAAACTTTTATATTTGGTAGAACTCAAATATAAAATTTAACTAAGAAGGTCACGAGGCCATCTTCTTTTCTAACGCCTCAGATTATTATCAGGAATTGAAGAGATTTATAGGTTTGAAACAAGTGGGTCTGAGTGGGAATAAAGTTTATCATGAAAAGATTGATATCGGATTCGGGCCAAATCATCAACAAATGGGACATTAAGGTCATTATGGATCACTTTGTTGTTCAACGAAGTAAGGAGCAGTATGAAGGATTTCGGATTGTAAAGATCGAATACGAGAGGAAATTGATGTCTCAGTGGAGCCCCAAAGCTCTCCTCCGTAAGTCCAGATGGGTCTAATGATTGTCATGTATATGAATCTTTTGTAATTAATTGGGAGCTTACTGCATTTGTCTAATAAATGTTAAAGTAGCCTGAAATGGCGACATTTTCTTGTCGGTTCAGTCTAGTAATGCTAAAAATGAAAATAGTTCATTAACACCTATGTAAATACAAATACAAGGTATACATAAAATAACTATATATAAAATTATGACTTTTGTTTAAATGTTGTTTTCTGTGAGCTATCAATCAATTATTAGGTAAAAAAAAAAAAAAAAAAATGAACAAGATTCATCATGGTATTGCTTTTGTGCGGTACGAAAAATCCAGGACAGTGTGCTGTAAAAGCAATTTCACATGAACATCATTGGGATTTTGAGGGAATACGATTTTGAACTGTAAGGATTGAACTTTTTCTGGCCATTTCAGTTTAGTAGCTAATAAATTATTATTATTTTTTTTAAAAATTATTTTATTGAATTGTACAGCTGTAATATATACATCTAGTACAAGGGCTATATGACTGACTAGATACATGAAAGGACATGAGAGGCACTAACTACCCACTGGCAGCTCTCTAATAACATTTCTATAATATAAGGTCCCGAGACCATTTTCTCTTCAGACACCTAGGAGGATTGTCTGGGATGGAATTGGATGCAAGGATGGAAACTAGTGGGTTTGGATGGAGCTGGAGCTTATTATGGAATGATAGGTATCTGGAATGGGCTAAGTCGGTAACATATGGAACGTTAAGGTCTTTATGGATGGTTTTATTTGTGATAAAATAAGGAGCATTTAGGATTTTGCGAAGGATTTTGGATTGCAAGGATTGAATACAAGAGGCATTTGATGGTTTGGTGGAGCCCCTTAGTTCAATTCCGTAAGTCCATATAGGTCTTATAAATAAGTCTTTTGTAATTGATCTGAAGCTTTGAGCGTTTGCCTAGTATGTGTTGAAGTAGTCGGAAGCGTCTAGCTGTTTCTTGTCTTTTCAGTCTTTTGTGAGGGTTCCAAGTAAGACGTTTGTCTAAGTTGAGTCCTAGGTAGTGAATCTGTTCAACAGGGAGTACTATTAAAGGATACAGTAGGACAGGAAGTCATGGGTTTTCGGCAAAGGGTAAAGGTAATTTGATGGGACTTGTTGGAATTAATTTTAATTCTCCAATTCCGACACCATTCTTCAAGGCTTGATAAATGTGTTTGAAGTGATTGGTATGCAATATATGGGTCGTTATTAACTGATAACACACATGTGTCATCAGCATACGTGGAGATGAAGGTGTTAGGAAGGGTTGGAATGTCAGCTGTATATACTGTGTAGAGGATAGGACCGAGGATGCTACCTTGAGGAACACCAGCAGACTGGGAATAGAGAGAAGAGTAGGAACCATTATGATTTACTTTAAATGTTCTGCCAGTTAGAAAGGAGCGAATGATTAAAAAGTATGTAGGAGGAAGGAATTGTCGGATTTTGTAAAGGAGACCTGGGTGCCTGACTCGATCAAAAGCCTGTTCTACATCGAGAAAGGCTCCCGTGCAGTACAATCTACCCTCCAATGCAGAGGAGACAACATCCACTACACGATGACATTGCTGGATAGTGGAGTGGGATGTTCGGAAACCAAACTGGTGGTCTGGGATTATGTGGTTACTATCTAGGATGGGATACAGACGTTTTAATAAGAGTTTTTCGAGAATCTTGCCCATTATGGGTAAGAGGGAGATAGGGCGATAGGAGGATGGGAGTTCTGGAGGCTTTTTGGATTTTGGGATCATTTTTACAATAGATAGTTTCCATGTATCAGGAAAATAGGTAGTACAGATTAGAGAATTATATATGTCTGTGAGGAATAGGATAGTTTTTCAAGGAAGGGATTTTAGGATGTGAGCTGTAATTAGGTCATGTCCAGGAGCTTTACGGGAAGGTAAACTATGAATAACATTGGATATTTCTGGCTAATAAATTAGATTCATATTATAAGAATAATAAATAAATAAAACAAACAAACATATTTACCTGTTTTCGAGTTTGAATTTTGTTTATTATTTCTTTATACTGACGCCATTGCTCCACAAGAGCTGCATATTGTAACTGTTCAAAAGTGTTCTGCTTTATATCCTCAGCTGTCGATCTTTCTGTCAGCAGCAATTCGTTCTGAGGCGAATTAAAAATTTAATAATTTAGAAAAATAAATACTGAATGAATTATTGAGATAAAAATCATACCTGTAATCTTTTAATATCGGCATGAAATTTCATATGGAAGGGTAATGTATCATATTTGTAATCCTTTATGATTCTCCTAAGTATTGTCTCTTCCATACGAGGTATATTGATATCAAAACCAAATTTATTGATTTTTTCTTCTTTAATTTTCTCATGGATATTCTTCAACTTTTTATTCAAATAATCTATATCCAAGCGTAGTCTTTGCACATGTTTGAGGGTTTCTCTGAAAAAGAGATTATTTATATTATTTTATCCAGCACTAGAAAGCTCATTTTATTTGTATATCTTAATTGCTATTTTATTACTAATCAATGAACATTAATTTTATTTATTTAATCATTTACCTACTTATTACTTAACCCCCATTATACAAATTATACAACTGATCAATTAATTTTATTGTACTACGGCAGTTTCAGTAGAGCTACCTCGATATTATTATAGATATTGAAATTCAGTTTAGTACATATTTTGCACCTTCTTATTGAGCCTATTAAAATTTGAGTACTCACTTGGTACTGTTTTGAGATATTGAGCATTTTGCGCTAAATAAAATAAAGATTTTTTATTTAAATTTTTGATTTGTTTTATTCTTAAAAAAAAAATTTATAATTTATAAGATGAATGCCTTAATCTTAGTTCACAGCATTCTCTGCGTTGAAATAACAGTTCTAAAATCAAAATATTGGAATAAGATGTAGGTTGTTTTATTGTTTAAAACAATGCATTCAATTTTTATTTAAATTCTAACAGTGCTGCACTTCCTCTGACAGCTTGAAGAAGTCGGGAACAGTGGCTTTATGATTTGCCAATTTTTAAATATATTTAAAATTTAACTAATCGAGCGTAACAAAAAAATAAACAAAAGCAGTTCCTTGTTCCGTTGCTAGGTAACACCGATAAAATATTACATCAGTAAAACTATTTTATATAACAGAGATTTTAAATTAAAACAACCTATCGACTTCTATGATTTTTTTTCTATTTCTTCCCCGGACTGGAAAAAAAATTACTTATTATGATATGATTTAAAATAAATAAACCAAATGTAAGTAAGTTTAATCAAACATTGGTTTATAAATGGTGAAGGATATAGCAGAGTAAATGTTGTATTTATTTATTTATTTTTTCCCCGATAGGGGTGGCATTGGATATTTAATTAATTGAAGTAATAACAGACCAATGCCAGATCAGCTGGCTACTCATCATTACTATCTAATATACATTAATGTGACTTATAAATATACAATTAAGATTGAGACATCAATTTAGTCTCTACATATTACGATAAATAAAAAAATATATATAAGGTTTCAATACAATCTAAAAAAATGTTTTTACTTTTGATCGAGGTTTGAAGTTAGTATATTGTTTTTCAAATTCCTTTTCCTTGCTTCAAGATTTTTTAAGTTGTACAAAGGAATCAAAACTGTTTCCGCCATTGGGGAAAATGTTTCAGTAGATTTATCAAAATGCTGCATTTGAGATGCATCTAATACAACAACGGATCTAACTTTGCTTAGCTGTTTATATTTCTCTTCCTAAATAAAAAAACAAAGAATTATATTATTTTTATGACATCGTTTACATAAAATAATATAACATCCCAATTGCTACAATAAAAAAAAAATTAATAAGTGCTATTAGAAAGTCTTTTGTTGTTGAAGATAGCACATCTTAGGGCTGAAAGATAAATCTATAAAATGACAAAGAACAAATTTTCTTGATGTTAAAGACAACCCACTATAAATTTTTACAACTTTTATAAATATAATTGGCAACTTCCTATTTCCTAGTGTAAGTAATAATTTTTGCAGATGATAGATATTGTCCTTATTGCTGATTGGGAGGCGGAGCTGGAAAGGAAGGGTATGACAATGAATGTTGAAAAAAGCAAGGTGATGCGCATCAGGCGTGAAGAAGAGGAGGTTTTGATTCACTGCAGAGGGGAAACCTTGGAGACAGCATAGGAGTATATCTATTTAGGAGTAGTCCTCAACAGAAATGGGAAAAAGGACCAACAGCTCTCTAACAGGATTAAGAAATCTAATAGTATATACTACCAGCTATGCAACACAGTTGCCGATGAATTATTTAATCTGTTAAAAGCCACGGATAGACACTGTAGGATCTGGAGACCCTCCTAGGGCTCACCCCACCGCTATAAAGTGGGTAACCTTAGGTTGAGCGAGAACTCAGACAACACCCTCAAAAGGGAATTTGAAAATAGTGTAAAATTATATATCTTTTAAGTCCATACAGGGAGCGGAGTGGCTCAGTGGTAGAGCTGAGTTGCCATGCCGGAAATCCTGATTCAAATCCCGCTCCAGGCCATGACTTTTATTTAGTCTGTTTGCAGCGGGAGATGGACCTAGGACCCTCCTGGGGCCCACTCAGCCTCTATAAAAATAGGGCACCCAAAATAAGGGGAGAAAATCTGGCGGTTGAGCGTGACCTAGGACAAATCACCTTGCAGGACCGTTGTCCATGAAACAGTACATTCTCTACTATGTACTGAACCCCAGACCTTTCATGGGTTGTAGTGGTACAGGTTTTTTTTGTTTTTTTTTAAGTCCATATACCTACCTACCCTTATTTATGGAAGTGAGACCGGGGTCCTGATGGACAAGCACTGGAGTAGGGTTATCGCTGCAGAAATAAAATACCTCCGGATAATGGCAGGCAAAACAAGGAGGGGCAGAGTTAGGAATGAGAGGATAAGGGGAGACCTGGGAGTGCCTGCACTGAGGGAAACAGTGGAGAGGAGACAGTTGGTATAGTTTGGTCATCTATGCAGAATGGATGAGGACCGGGACCCGAAGAAGTTTTTTGAAGCCTATTCTATATTTTACTCCCTTTAAAAAATCCTATAGCAACCTGCCGGACTGCGAATGCCCCAGTCTTGGACGTAGAAGGACGTTATGCTAACCACTACACTACAGGTGACCCCTTATTATTGATCGATACAAGTTTTATTACGAAACAAAATTAAGCGGTTTAAGTGGAGGATTATGTGAGGCTGAAAAACAAGTGAGCTGTTTGTAAGTTATTATTAAAACATATGATATTGTACATATCGCTGCTCCAGAAGTATAATGACACAACTGCAAAATTTGGTGAAATTGAATTTTTTGTCCTAGCGGGCTCATAAATGTATTTACTAGATGTTTGTAAATCGACAGAATTGTATTTACCAAAATTGCCACTGGAGGGAAGATCGGTTGTTATAACCTGCATGCTTATTTACCTTTCCCTCCAGCAGAATAACAACTCATTTGTTCAGTCCTGATTTGCAAGCTGTGCTACCTGTCCCTGAAGGAGACCAGGGAGTGACATCATATTTTATTCCGATAATTCTGGGGGGCAACAAAAAAACAAGTGAGTAGAAAACAAAAGAGGAATAGGTTTTTGAGTAAGGAAGGCTGGCTACTAATTTGGTTATTTAATTTGCAGGTTCATGATGGCAATGTACTTGATTGCTATCGGACATCAAGATGTCCATTCTATAAGCCGAAAATACCTCATTCGAGGTCACACTCAGAAGGAGGGTGATGCAGTGCATAGTGTCATTGAAAGAAGTTTAAAAAGGACCAAAAGATCAGGATGTATTTATGTTTCGGTAATCAGAAATGCCAAAAAGAAGGGTGAGTCCTTAAAAGTTAAAGAAATGGGTTCTAATGATTTCTTTGATTTTAAGTCACTTTCTGACAAGATGGCCTTTAATTTTATGAAGGAAACAGAGGGAAACGTTTTTAAGGTTTCATAAATAAAACAAATTAGGTTTGAAAAGGGGAGTGATATTTTTCAGTATAAAAATAGTTTTAAGGAAATAGATTGGAAAGAGGTCAAATTTAAAAAAAGGAAATCAAATGCTCAAGAAAGCCTTTCTTTAATACCTGCTTACACCAGGAAGATTTCCGTTCCAGAAAACAAGTTAAAAGACTTAATTAGTCTCATGAACAATGATATTATTCCCTTTTTCTACAAGCCCTTTTATGACAGTCTTAAATAATTTTGGAACAGGTTTTTCTGTAATTTTTGTAAATAATTTTTGATAATTTTTCTATAATTTTTTTGTTAAATCGATTTATACTTTTCATACTATTTTGATAATTTTTGTTCAAATGACCTTTTCTACATATTTTTACTTGTTTTCCTTACTCCTATATTGATAAAAGTGTTAAATTTGTGTTGTATTTTCAGAAGAACAATGACGTATTTACATGGTACTGGTTACTGTGATACTGGTATTTGTTATTTTATAAATTGAAATAACTTAAAAGTTGCAATAATAACCCACAATGTTTATAAACTACTCTAATAGAAGAGTTAAACCGTATCTATAGGCCATTCTATTAATTACAAATTGGAATTATTTTTCTTTTGCTTGTACTGTAAAATTTCAATTTTTGCAGTTGTGTCATTATTCTTCCGCAGCGCCGATATGTGATCCAGTCTAAAATAAACATCAGAAGTGTAACGTGTTTATTTATTTAATCTACAATATTTTTAATATACAATAACAAGACAGGTCAATTACAGGGGATACAAATATTATTTCAAAATATGAGATACCTGGGTCAAACTTTTCTTCACTTTGAGTATTGAAATGATAGTTTGGAGCATGATAACTTTTTCTCTAATACTGTTTATTTCTTCTTCATATTTGTTTTTTTCTTGTTCTTTCTCTGCAATTTGTTTTTCATAAATTTTCCTGTAAATAATATTTAAATTCAAAACATGATATTAGATCCAATTAAATGTTTGTCGATCTTAATTAATTAATCTTGATTACTACTTTTTAATATAGGCATTTTGTTTGATTAGTATGGGGAGCGAATTGGCTCAGTGGTAGAGCACTGAGTTGCCATACCGTAAATCCTGGTTCAAAAGCCACTGCAGGCAAGATGACTTTTATTTAGTCTGTTTGCAGCCGGAGGTAGATCGTGTGGGATCTAGGAGACTCCTGGGGCTCACCCAGCCTCTATAAAATGTAATAAAAATAGGGTACCCAAAATAAGGAGTGGAAACTCTGTCGGTTGAGCTTAATCTAGGACAAATCACCTCCCTGCAGAATCGTTGTCCATGAAACAGTACAGATTCTATCAAGCACTAAACCCCAGACCTGTTCACGGTTTGTAGTGGTACCTTATTGAACCAATCAGAAAACACCATAAAGAATGGGCACCTTGTTGAATGGCTGAAAGATGAGACTAGATGTTTTTTTGGTATATTTATTAATAAAGTAAAAAAAAATGTGTTTATCAATTTAACATAACCTTATGTTTACACAAGATTCATTTAATGTTTTTATGGAAATTAACGGTACTTGTGTATTAGCTGGTACCCTGAACGGTGTTTATAACCTAAACAATGATAATTCAGATACTGATAATACCTACCTTCTTATTCATATTAATGGCAATTGAAATATACAAAATGTAATAATCATATGCTGATTCTAGATCCCTCTAGCCAGGTTTTTCTCCTTAAATAAATGTCTTCCCAACACTTTTGACAAACACACCTCCATTTCTATACTTGTAAAAATCCATTTGATGATCTTTTTCACTTAATTTCATCTTTGGAATTATTCCCAACTTCTGGAAGCATTAAATAGCTTCTTCTAATGGTGCTAAAGTGCTATTCAGTTAATTTTAAAAAGACGACAACAAAAGGAATAAGACAAAAACACAAAATTATATTGAATAAACTATACTATAGAAATTTAATTAGACAAAAAACAAAATTAACAAGACAAAAACATTAAAAAACAATTTAATAACACACACACAAATAACTCAAATGAGATGAGTGATAAGAAATTAGGTTTCATGGGTACTGGTTAATACACAAGAATTGAATTAGCATAACAAAAATACCTTTTTTCTCTTTCTTCTAAAGTGTAGTCAAATAATTCTTTTCCACATTCTTCAGCCACTTCAGTTTCAGTAACTTCTATAAATTCTTCTTGTTGCTCGGCAACAAGCCGGTCTATATCATCAGAATCGATTTCATCACCATCCGGTTCCGGCGGCCCACTATCGTCATCTGAGGAACTGGTAAGTTTTTCTTCCTCGACAAAAAAATCTTCATCCTCACCTCCTAAAATGAATGTATAAATTTTCATTTCAAAATGAATTAACAAAGAAATGTAAAACATACTTTATGATAACATGGAGGTGGACTATTCATAATCTACGGCAGGCAGATATACCTCTATATAGAAGAGCTTCTGGTTATTTTTCCCAGATAAATTAGACCAGCTGAAGCTAGCGACACCTTTTATTGGCAGCATCCAAACATTGATCATAACCATAATTCAAAACCATTGAAAAGGGATCAAATAAGCCTTAAATTTATGCTGGAATGCCAGGGGTGCAACAAACTAATGGGTCGGAAACGCACAAAAATAATAACTATTTTAAAACAAATTTTTTGTTTTAAACAGTACAAATATCTTGATGGCAGATTACTTTCAGTCATAATTGTTGCATTAAAAAGACAAAGAAAAAAAACCAGTTTTTATAAATTTAAGTGTGAGTAATTAATTTTATGATTTCTTATTGTAACGGGCAGAGGAAAATTTTATTTAAATATATATATTTGGTTAATGTGCATTAATTACAGCTTTTAGTTCAATGCTATAAATGTTAGCGAATGTTATATTTAATTAGCCATTTTTAATTAGAACACATCGAATGAAAGTAATCTATGTTAAGAATTGTACTATAATCTTTGTGATCAAAAAGAAGTATTTTATCAGTTGAAGTCAAAAGTTTATTTTTAGTTTTATGTATTATAGAGAATGATTAGCATTTAGTTCCTTCATTTCATTAAGATGTTTTAAAAAAGATTTTAGGTTTTAAGGATTTTGTTCCTTAATATGTACGTATATGTTATCCTATGAAAATAAGATGTTATTTCTTTTTGTGACTAATTACATAATTTTACTTTGTATATGGTTTTGGTTAAAGGCATTCTAGGTCCTTAACATTTAGTTTAGATATATTTTATTAAATATGAATTTTTGTTAGAAGACTCTTGTCTGCTTGTGGCGACGCCAAGTCATCAGTCTAATACGGAAGTGACTCAGCATTTCCGTCGCCTTCGAGGCGATCTGATAGAATATTTTAAAAGTTAAATTCAATTCGCGAGTGGTAGGGATAATGATAACAACCATATGGCACCACCTCACTGACCCCGGGATAAGAATGTTGAAGCTAGCACGGATAAACCTTCAAATACCCGACCGATTTTCCTCTCGAGAGTCGAGCAGTTGAGAACTGGCAGAGTGCTACTGCCCGGCGGGCAGGGCGGGTATCTACAGCCTGGAGATTGGGCTGAAGATGAGTTGAAGCCATGTACGAGCGAAAATAATCCGGTCCGGAACAGGAGACAGAGGAAAGTAGGAGATTTTCTCTTTACGGTAATCAAACTAGAGTTGAGGTGAGGCCAGAGAGTGGTTGAAGATAGAGCCAAAAAAAAAAAAAGGTATTGGTAAAGCGAAGCATTCCTATTGTAATGATGTTATTGAAATTCTTTTATTAACCATTAGAAAATTTTTCTGCAAGGAGGTGACTTGTCCTAGGTCACGCTCAACCGCCAGATTTTTTCCCCTTATTTTGGGTACCCTATTTTTATAATATTTTATAGAGGCTGGATGAGCCCCAGGAGGGTCCTGATCCTATATTATCCATTTCCGGCTGCTAACAGACTAAAAAAAAGTTTTGCATGCAGCGGGATTTGAACCAGGATTTTCGGCATGGCAACTCAGGGCTCTACCACTGAGCCACTCCACTCCTCAAACATGATACAACTCAAAATGTGACTTTATTTAAAAAAAAAAAAAAAAGTAATAGAATATCAGATATGTTGTTCGTAAATTAAAAACCATCAACCAATACAATTGCTACTGATAGTTTGAGTCAAAAATGGCAATTTTTTAGTTATGTGTTTGTTCTTTTGAAGGAGCAATATTTTCCAATATACAATTTTTTTTTTACTGTTTATCATTATTAACTCTTTCGATTTTATGATTTTATATATATAATAATAATAAAATCGAATAATAATAATATTTAAATTCAGTGTCAAGATGGTGCACCTTGTTGTTTCTTCAACTCTTGAGCCCACGTTCTGTTAAAATATTTCAGTAAAAAATTCTGTAAGGCTGGGGGATGGTGGTGTATTGCCTTCATATATTTCGTAACAATCATTTGACTCTTCTTTATGCATTTTAATACCTCAAAAGTACACTTATCGATTTTCTTCTTTTTAACATTTATCTGAAAATGAAAATAATAATTATAAGAATATTAATAATATCACCATCTTTGTAAGCGAGCAATGAAATGCCCTGATAGACCATAGGTTCTGAAGAAAATGCGAACATTAACCCCGAAAGAATAACTCCCCTTGATTGATATTAAAAGTTAAGATATTAGAATTAGAATGTAGTTAAGATATTAGAACGAATCAAAATAGTAAAGCATCCATAAAATTTCAACAGAGAAGATGGTTATAAATGAAGCAAATTATGACTCACAAACATGCCTTCCTTCGGTTATTCTGCCCTTCAGAGGGAACATAAAATGGTAGTACTGAACCTGTAGGATGTCAGGTACTTATAAAAGACCCTAATGATCCTATAGTTCTAATGATTACCTGGGGCAAAATTTAAGAATCCACCTTTCATTCTATTAGCCGTAGTATCTTCTAGTGGTTTTAAATGAATATACAAATATTAAAAAGTTGTGATTTTGTGCTCAGTTCGACTGGGGCATATTATCATTTTTTTTATTAATCTATTGAAAATAAATTATTTAATGGTGGAGTTAAGAATCGAAATTTGTGTTATTTTATAAAAGAGTTCACAACACCAAAAATATTAAGAAAACTGATGATAATTAATGAATTCATTTTTAATTAATGAAAATTACATTACTTTTATGTTCATAGAACTTTAAAAATGAGTAAATAAAGCAACATTTCAAACACATAATTTACTCCTGTACCATACATTCTCAATTAATCATTTGGAAAGGAAAAATATTTCTTTTCAACAAAGTAATGAATAACATTCTTCATTGTTTCAGTTTGAAAAAAAAAAAAATAAGGCTAGTACCCCTAGCCAAGTTTGAAAATCTCTCAAGAAATTTGAAGGATTTGACAAGTATACATACGAGGTGTAGGTGAGAGGACCGCATTAAGAGTGATCTAGCAGATAGGGGTTTGTGCGGTGGTATGTGGACAGAAGTTTATAAGCGAAGATTGGTGGAGTCCGCATCAAGCCTTCCGTATTATTATTTAAACTCTTTATTTTTTTCTGTACTAACAAAATGTTCTTACCATCAAAATATAGATATGCTTTTGCTTGATGAAATTTTGACATTTTTTATCAATTTCATCTTCCAACAACTGAAACGATCTTATGATTTGTAATTCCTCCATATATTTCAGAAAACATATCTTCAAGTAACATATTTTTACTTCATATTCGATTTTCATAACAGCCAGTCTTTTAATTTCTTTATCATAGTCGATTAACAGTTCATCGCTAATGGATTTCTTTCTTAGATATTCGGATAAAAGGCTAAATAAAGAAAAGATATGTAAGCATACATGTACTATTTTCCATAAAATACTGAATTAAAACTTACTACATTAATATATCAAACTTACAATTCTTTCCTCTGTATTAAAAACTCTATTTCCCACGGTGTATACTCAGTGCTGGTTCCACTTTCGACGGCATCCATATCGATTGGAAATTCTTTGTTAATCTCATATAGTTGATGGTATAATTTATTCCGATATTTATATGAAATATGCTTTTGATGTGGAAAAACCGGAGATTCATCCTAATAAATTCAAATCTTTGATTAGTGCTTTACGTGTCTAAAAATCTTGTAAAAACTGTATTACTTCATAACAAACACCACGTAGTGATATAAAAATACGCACATTCTCTTTTAGTAATTGCTTAATCTCTAAAAATAGTTCAGAATAAAAAATATTAAACATAAAAAACATAAGTGTGGAGGAAAATGGTCCGGGTGGAGGTAAAAAAATTTCTCTAAAGTAGGGAGAAATATTTATTACAGAGCCAACGTTTCGACCCATTTTGCAGGTCTTCTTCAGGGCTAAATATGCAAAATACTGCCAATTAAAAATGCTTTAAATTGAAAATAAAGATGGGGGCCCTGAGTAGTAAATATTAAAGCATAAGGTAAGATACCTTGATACTTATATATTTTAATTTTAATATTTAGCAATTGTTATTTTTATTTTTATCTTAATTAACTTAATTTTTAATTGTCAAAACGTTGGCTCTTTAATAAAAAATTTTCTCTACTTTAGAGAAATTTCTTTACCTCCACCCGGACCATTTTCTTCCACACATATGTATCGGGTTCGAATCCCGACCAGGGCCAAGTTTTTTCTCTTCAAAATAAAAATATTTAAAAATTAAAACAATAAACAAAAAATTATAAATAATGAATTTATTGAAAATTAGTTTCTACTTTTTAGTTTTTTTCCGATTCCATGTTTTTTAAACTATCATGTACAGTGGAACATCGATTATCCGAACTAATGTTGTCAGGGGTGCTTAGGATAATCAAAAATTCGGATAATCGAAATTCACTAAAAAATAAAAAGCAACCAATTGAATTGGAAGGGATTCAGAGAAACAAATCAAATTACCTACTTAGGTTTACAGTTCTTAGTAAACAAATATGTATTGAAGTCTAAATTAATTTTTTTGCTGTTTCCGAGAAATGTTTAGGGCCTCCTTATTGACGTTCATGGAAAAAATCATTTTATTTTTCGTCAAATTTTATTTAAAATGACAATAATTTTAACAATACAAATAAGTAACTGGATGATCTGATCAAATTAATTAATATTACATTTGAAAAAAAAAAAAACAGTTCCGTTAATTGAACGTTCGGATAACTGACGTTCGGATAATCGACACTCCCTTGTATTTGCTAATTGAACCAACTATTCAGGCAGTGGATCTATGGTTTCTTTTGCCAATCTTATCATAAAGAGCATCCTCTCCAAATGAGAATGGAAATATCAAGATCAAGATCAAGAGTCCATATTAAACAAGTAAGATATTGAACATTTAATTTTTATACATTTAGGCTTTAAAAGGGAAAAAAAATAAACACTTACCAAATATAAATTCTCAGGAAATTCCAAAGGCTCATTAATTTTAACCCTTTGAGGATAAAATGGCCTTAATAATTTTGTAAATTCAGATGACATCTTTTTTAGATCAAAGCAGCAATTTATCGATAGAGCTGCAGCGGTTGATTTCATTTCTCTTGCTCTTAATATCAGTTCATTGAAGTTTGCGATTAAATCATAAATCTACAAGAGTCATAGGCATTGCATAAAATAAATAAACTTGTCAGACCAATTATCATTAATTTATATGAAATTTAAAATAAAAATTGGAAAGTGTTTTATAATTATGGACCAATCCTTATCTCACATAGTTTGACCAAACTTAATTCAAAGTTAAATGGCTTTAGGAATGTTTTCTAAAAAGTTTATTTTCTTTATTTTGTCACTAATTTTATTTTATTCCACAAGATGAAAATGTTATGATCTTCAGGACAATATTACAACTGTATTATTAAATAAAATAAAATAATAATAATAATAAAGCTTTATTGACATCAAATTATGACAAAAGCCTCTCCCTTAGGAGCTAAAATGGAGTTCAGCTCCAAAATATAATTTTATTATATTATAAATATATTGTTTTGTGTGACAATATAAAATAAAATAAACATTATTCATTAATCATTACTATAAAAAATAAAACAAAAACGTTATTTTAAAAATAATTATAAATAAATAATAAAACTATATTACTACCACTTTTACTCTAAAACACCAATCACTACAAACCAAAAAAACAAAAACAAAGCTTTTCCTTTTTATAGACTCTTGACAATTCTAGACCAACAGTCTCTGTCCCTGGCCACTTTGATCCAGTTAGTTCCCACTCTTGGGGTAATTTCATCCCTCCACCTCATGTACTGTCTTCCCCTGCTCCTCGTTTCGCCAATCGGAGTCCACTTGGTGCTGCTTTTCGACCATCTCTCGTCCTTGACTCTGGCTAGGTGTCCGGCCATACATTAAAATAGGAAATAGTAAATAGGATGAATGGTACGTATTGTCATGCATAAAGGCAAGTAGAGACTAACCAGTGGTAGTACTCAAATAAAAAGTTCAAATTAGAAGGTCACGAGGACATCTTCTTTTCAGACGCCTCGGAAGATTATCAGGAACTGAAGAGGTTGCTAGGTTTGAAACTAGTGGGTTTGAGAGGAAATAAAGTTTGTCATAAAAAGATTGATATTAGGTTCGGGCCAAATCAGCAACAAATGGGACATTAAGGTCATTATGGATTCCTTTGTTTGTTAAAAAGTTAGGAGCATTGAGGATTTTATGGAGGATTGTAAGGATTGAATACGAGAGGAATTTGATGGTTTAGTGAAGCCCCATAGCTCTATTCCATAATTCCAGATAGGTCTAATGATTGTCGTGTATATGAGTCTTTTGTAATTAATTGAGAGCTTAGAGCGTTTGTCTAGTAAGGGGATTCCAAGTTAAGTGTTTGTCAAGGTGTGGTCCTAAGTATTACACCGAGGATGAAAGATTATAAAGATGATGATGAAAATGTAATTTCTTCCAAAGAAAATATCAAGTAATGGGGTTTATAAAAAAAAATGACCGTTTTATCAAATTCCAGAGATCAAAAGTCTGTAAATATTTTATTGCTATTTATTGTTTACCAACACTTAATAATCCCTTTAGAGAATTCTCTAAGCTTGTTTACTAACACTGGACTTCTCCAAAAAAAGCCTCAGTTTAGTTATTTATTTCAAAAAAGAAACATGACATTCCTACGAAATTCTCGTAATTTTAAGAAATTACTGGAAAAAAAAAATTCACAGCCGGTGAAGCAACTCACTGGAGATACGATATTGGCAAGGAAGAAGAGTTCCGGGCGACCATTAATGGATAATGATGAGGTTCTGAAGGAAGCTGTTGAGTCAAAACCGTCCACAAGTACTCGCAAACTTGTCAGGAAGTGTGGTGTGCCGAAAGATACTGTTAGTCACCATCTTCTCTCCAGGGCCAAGGTGAAACACTCATTTTTTTTATACACCCCATTAATTTAATAGATTGTAGATACAAATGCAAAGTATCCAATATGAAAAAACACATTTTTCGTTTTTGATCTATAGTGTTTGCTTTAGGATTGATAATTGATATAAAATTCATAAAGAGCCATATATAAGACAAAAAAAAATTGGTTCAACGATACAAAAAATGTTGATATGAATTTTGAAAAAGTTTTTTCACTCTCCTGAAAAGTAGTGTTTTTCACTTTCGATACTTTGCGCTCATATTAATGATATTTTCAAGAAAAAAAATGTTTGTTCTACTTCAACCCATGAAGGGCTTGGGTTAAGTACATGGTAGAGACAGTAGTTGTTTCTATGAATTGTCATTGGATTGTGTAGGGAGCTGATTTGTCCACTATCACGCTCTCCCATCAGGTTTTTCCCCTTGTTATGAGTACCAAGGAGAATCTGTAGATCCCATATGGTCCATCTGCGGATGTTAGCAGATTAAATAATTTATCTGCATGTGCCATAGCCAGATTAGAACCCAGAACCTTGAGCATAGGAACTGAGCAGCCTACACATTAAGCTAAACCCGCTCCATTAAATAGAAACATTGCATTATATTCCCAAATTATTTTTTTAACATTAAAGATGCCAGGTCTAAGTGATAGGTTCTTTTATATTGAAATAGTAAATATTCCCATTCAAAACCACCTCTATCTCATTTTTGCATACTTTTTTTATAAGTTTTTCCCCTGCTAAATGAGCCATATTTATCATTTAAAAAATTTTACATTTGACAATTTTGCAGTAGTTTTTACAAAATATAACTAACCATACGCTTTGTCGAAATGAGCTGATACAACTTCATTTCTTTTGAAATGTTACGCGTCGGTTTATATAAAGGATCGCACTTTAATCTATAAGTTCCGTCTAGTGAAGGTTTAGGTTTACTCATCATGTTATCCCAGAATTCTTTTCTGTTATCTTCACTCTTATGCTTGAATATTCTGAGCTGCAAAAATATAATTTCATTTTTTTTTTTCAAATCTTTTAAAAGTCTTTAAAGAAAAATATAGAATATTATTACTAAATTTTCTAATGTTTTCCTCCTCTTTCTCCGTTGCATGATTCTGGTGTAAATAGACTTTTGTAACCTTGGCATATCTGCTAACATCTCGTCTTCTCCAGATACAAACGGTCCTATTTCAAGATCCTTTCTTTTACATTTTTTCTTGTTCACAGGTTCATTTTTAATAGCAGATTGATTTGGAGGATTCAATCTGTATCATATAATTATACAAGATTAGATAAAAATAAATAAAATAATGTTAAAACTGAATGATAACATAATATTTTATGAAATTTATCCATGTCTATTTTAAACTAATTTCTATTTTTTTAAAATAATAAAGCTTACATTGTAGATGAAAAAATCTTATTCCATTTCTCTTCTGATAGCAAGAAAGTAAAATAAAATGAGATAATATTAATATAAATTAAGATATAAATATAAAAAAGATTTGTAGGAAAAAAGTTAATATTTTATAATCATACTAGCGGACCCGACAGACATTGTCCTGCATGATATTTCAAGCTATTAGGATATTAAATAATGTATGAAATGAAAGAGAAATAATATAATAATTTCACTATTCTTTATTTTGAAATAACATCAATTTTTCTAAAAACAATTCGTTTGTTTAATTTTATCTTAATGCGAGTTGATGAACAATATTTTTAGTCAATTTCTGAGGAGTATAAATGAATAAACTTGACGGTTTTCCAACGCTAGAACACACCACATATAATTGGCCATGTGAAAAGACCGGATTTTCTGGATCCAACCCACAAATCGACATTGTTAGACCTTGTGACTTATTGATAGTCATGGCAAATGCCAAGCGAATTGGAAATTGCAGACGTCTGAATGGAATGGGTGAGTCTGAAGGAATCATTAGACTTCAAATTTGCCGTTCAAGGACATTGCCCACAATTTTTTTTATGACTAATCTTATACCGTTGCATAGCTTAGGTGCATTTAAATTCCGAAACAAAATGATAGGTGAGCCAATTTTTAATCACAAGTTATGTTGTGGCATTCCTGGTAAATCCAGCGAATTCAAAAATTCAACAGGATAGTTGACTGCTTCGTCAGGATCGGTAACAGTGTCGATCGATTTGAACAATATCTCATAGCCGGGCAATGACTGTTGGATTTTGAAGTTAATAGCGTCAACATCGATATTTTTCGCGGCTAAAAAATAGCTCGTTGACAAAGCCACGCATGATTAATATAATTAGCTTATAAATCTGGAAATATACTTTCAATCAAAGCATCTTTCGTGTTTACCATGTTGCAGAAATTGTCTGGCAATTTGATGCATTGTGTGTCTCCATGGAATGGTCTTGTTCCGTTTCCAATGTTAAGCAATTGCTCGGAGAATGATAGTGCCAATGGATCCTTTTGCAGTTGAACACGTATATTTGTGTTGAGACGGAATGTACTGACATTTCGCTATAGATATGATTGTTTTATACATGTGTTAATTTCATCCGCATATGTAGCGCGTGGAATGACCGGCAATGACTACCTAAAATCACCGGACAGCAGCAGTAAAGCACCACTGAAAAGCCTGGTGTTATTATTTAGATCTTTCATCATTCTATCGACAGCTTCAAATGAATGCTTGTGGGCCATAGTGCATTCATTCCAGATAATAATTTTGCATTTTTGCAAAACTTGAGCCATACCGGAATGCTTTTTTATGTTGCACACTGCATCTGATTTGTGTGAGTGTTCAACGGCAACTTGAGTGGTGAATGTGCAGTCCGTCCACCATCAAGCTAAGTGGCTGCAATACCTGATGCAATACCTGATTTTGTGATCTAATGATGAGAAACGTTTTTCCAGTGCCACCTGGTGCGTCCAAAAAAAGGAATCCACCTTGTTCTGCTGCAATTGACAAATTAATTCAATCGTATACATTCTTTTGTTCATCAGGAAATAGTTGCTCACTAACCAACAATAAACGCAAAAAGAAACATTCGCATTGCTTTGGATGGGCTATGTATAATCGGCCTAATGTATTTCCCATAAATATGCCGTTGTATCCTTCAACCGGAACACCTCGCTTTCGTGGTTCACTTTTTTTTGTGACATGTGTAGATTGTACCTGCTGCTGGATTTCTTTGTTTGATATTTAAATGATAGCCATCTTCTCCTTCCCAAAATATCAATGGATATTGAAAATCGTCGTAAGAGCGATGAATGTCTTCAACCGTATGCACTGTTATCTCTTTTCATTGTCCGTCAATTGATCTTCTGCCGATCTATTTAACCGACGGTTCTGGACTAATTGTGAACTCCGAGTCCGTCAACCAATATTTCCTCCTTGTCCACGAAGGCGTGGCATTGTTTTATGTACTTAGCTTAATAATACACTTAATATTCACTGAAATGTGACACCTGAAATATCAAAAGACACCGTACAAAAAATTAAAATGCCAAAATAACGAAACAAACTTGAAAAAACTCATATTTTTTGTCCACAACAGTTAATACTTCTAAATCATCCTCTCCCGTATTTTCCCTACCACCATCTTTCAACCCTGACAACTTTTACTTCGCTGACATTTTACCCAACGACATTATTTCCTCTGTTCTGAAATCCCACTCCAACTCCACAGGCTTCGATGGGATTCCTGTCCAACTGCTAAAATCCTGCCTTATCGATATTATACCTGTCCTACTCTTTATATACAATTTTTCACTGCAAAACAGAGTATTCCCAGCCTCCTGGAAAAAAGCCATAGCCCATCCTATTAATAAATCCTCTAACCCTGTCTCACTCAAAGACTACCGCCCAATCTCAATCCTCTCCAACCTTTTCAAGCCTCTAGAAAGAATAGTCCAGTCACAAATGTCAAATTTCCTCGAGCAGTCCAACCTCCTTGACCCACTTCAATCTGGTTTCCGTCCCGGTTTCTCCACACAATCGGCACTTACCAAAATCACCAATGACATACATACCGCTATGGACGACAAAAAACTAACAGTGCTTATCCTTCTTGATTTTACTAAAGCTTTTGATTCCTTGGATCATTCTATCCTTTTTAGCAAACTCAAATCAATGTCCTTTTCTAACAGTTCTATCCGATGGTTCCAATCCTTCCTCTCTGATAGATCTCAAGCAGTTTCTATACCTAATCATCCCCTTTCCTCTTTCCTCACTCTTTCCTCAGGCGTGGCACAGAGCTCAAGTATCTCTCCTCTTCTTTTCAACTGCTATATCAATGATCTCCCTAAATCTGTTCACCACTGTTCCCATCATCTATATGCTGACGATTTCCAAATATATCTGTCCTTTCCCCCTTCCGAGCTATTTTTTGCGTTCGCTAGTATTCAGGAAGACCTAGATAGGATCTGTGCCTGGGCAAAGCTGAACACACTGGAATTGAACGCATTGAAAACTCAGGCCATTGTTGTAGGTTCCAATTCCCTCCTTACATCCATCCACACCCTCCCAACATTACTCCTAAACGATAATCCTATCACAATTACCTCCTCTGTGAAAAACCTAGGCATCACCATCGACCAAAACCTTTCCTGGAAATCCCACATCGCCCAGATATCCCGACGGACAATTAGTTCCCTGAAGTTGTTCCATCGTTCTCGTCATCTCCTTACACAATCTTCCCGTAAGCTTCTCGTATCTTCTCTCATCTTCCCCCACTTTGACTATTGTAGTGTGGTATACGGAGGCCTCTCTAAAATGCTTGAAGACAGATTAAAGAGAATAATGAACTGCTCTCTAAGACTTGTGTTTGGTACTCCGAAGTGATCGCGCGTCTCCCACCTCTATGATGGGTTCAAGTGGCTTTTTCTGTCATGTTTTCACGCTTTATGATTTGTAACATTTAGCCTTCTGGCCAGATAAATATTATGTTTTTTATTCCTGTTCATATCTGTTATTCTAAAGGGACTATGTCCCAGAATAAAGTTACTTTTCTATTCTATTCTATTCTATAATACACTCAAATTAAAATGTCGAAAAGTAAACGAAAAACTTATAACTAAATATAATACGGTCAATATTTACGTAAATGCGATACATATATCAAAACACAGCGTACAAAAAAAAATTAAATGTATTAATTTATTTATTTATTTAATGCATTAATTAATTTATTTTTATTTTATTAATTAATTAAAATAATTAAATGCAATAAAAAATGTTTATCTCAAAAATACGAAAATTAAACATTATAATACGGTAATTAAACCAACAATGTTATATGCCAGCAAAACCTTGGCGGAAATAAAGATAAGGAAAACCTAAAGAAAGAGAAAAGGAAAATAATAAGGAAAACTCTGTGGGCCGAAGAAGGGTATAGATTACAGGAAACATCTAAAATTGAAGAATATTCTAACGTATAGATAGACATGAGGAAAAGATATCTTACATTCTGTGGCAACATAGTGAGGGTTGCCGATCACATACTTTCAAAACAAATAGTAAAATACGTAGCACCTATTGTTAATTGAGGGGAATGGATCCAAAATATTAAGAAAGACTTGGAATTAGCCAAAATTACTAATGAAGACATGACCACACGAAACAATTTTAAACTTAAAGTTAAAAAATAGAATGTTCAGCTAGATACAAAAGCGCTGAGAACTGGAACGAAATGGAGGGAAGAAAGAAATACTGAATTCTCGCATATAATGAAAACCTGGTGGACCAAATAAGTAGAACAAGAAGCTCCAAATGTGAACCATCTTTACTTAGCCTCTTCCACTTTTCCAGCTTTACGACTAATAATAATAATGATGATAAAATTAAGTTTTTTGGTTATAAAATAAGATCACCAAATGCCCGAGTAAAGTAAATAAAATATTTTAAAAACCCTTATTTGAACTGGTCAAAGGGCTTCTGAATTGTGGACATTTTTAACTTAGTGGAAGATACAGCAAGCTTACTTGAGGCTTCAAAATAAAAAATGGTTTCATGATTTAAAAATTTTGAACATCTTCAGAAATCAGATTTTATTTTTTAATATCGTCTCTAAAGATTATTTCAAAATAAGGAGAAAAATGTTTGAATTTGATTTTTAAAAATTGAATTTGATCAGAACAGAAATTCGTAGAGGAAAGTCTGGATTCTTCACAAATTAATTAATATTTTTAATCAAAATTTTTATTCTATCGTTCCATATTTTTGAGAATATTCTGTATTTAAAAAACAGTATTTTGTACAGAAATATTTTTTTTTTACAAAATACATGAGTGTGGTTTGTATTGGAAATAATTTCCTTCCAAAATAGTTGATAATATTTTGTAAATCAAATACTCTCTTCTATATATTTTTATTTGAAAAGAAAAGATATGTCCAGGACAGGGACTCGAACTCTGATCTTCCAGATCACTAGTCTGGGACTCTACCATTTGAGCTATCCTGGGCCCCAATGAAGCACGCTTCTCGGTCGTGGTCATATCTTTTGTTTTCACTGATCCTAAGTCCCTGCGTTCTCGCATTTTTGCGAAGTATACGATGGGAAGAATGTTCTTTGAACATTATTTTAATTTGGATCTAGTTGACTTACGTCATTATAATTATTATAATTTATTTTATTTTAATTGTTACTATTGAGCCATAAGTCTTCCCCAACCGTGATGTAAGTTAATGTGTCAAAAACGACAGCTTAAAATTATAAATTCTTTAACTTGTCAGATAATTTACCTGCCTTTTTTTAAAATTTCAAACATAATATTCTCAACTTCTCTTTCGGCCATCAAGAATGCAACAGGAAGCTTTGCTTGGAAGAATGTTGTTACTTTGCAATGAAATCTGTAATAAAAAAAATTGTATATACACAAGATATTAACAATTGTTTAATAACTCAAAAGTGCAATTCAAATTAAACATAATATCACTTTAATTAATTTTTAATATCTTAGAAATTCAGTTCATATTTAATCATCTCCATATTTTCATTTCTTGAACCATAAAAAAAATATGAAAAAATGGCACTCTTGAAGAGAGTTAATGGCCAAAATATTTGAGAACTCCTGCGATAAATATAATAAATATTTTAAAGATTAAGATCAAATATCTCAAATTAGAAACTTACGAGTGAGCGTAAATATAAATTTTAAATGTCTTGATTGGATTGAGAAAATAATTAAACATTTGGTTCCTGATTTGTTTTGCTTTCTTAACCTCAAATTCTAGTCCTTCTGTTTGTTCTCTTTTCTTATCTAACAAAACATTTATTGATCTGTTATTATAATCTTCATTTACGATAAAGAATTCTGGCGGAAATCTCAGAGACTCAGGTAGTCCATCATTTCTAAAAGAAAAAAAAGAAGATTGAAATAGCTTTTTATAAGAAATATAATGGAGATGCTTTATATCAGCATAGACCTAAATCCATTATACACAATCCATTAAACATCAAGACTGACAAAAATAACCTTTCTATAGTCTACAGACACATAATAGATCTCATTAAAAAGAACTAACCACCCCCCCCCCTTGCTAATATTTTACCTTTCAACACCTATTAATACTCATCTGTCTACTCCTTCATCTCCTTTCATTCATACCACCCCCCGTTTTTTCTCATGCCTTTTTGGTTCTAACACTATGATATCATCGTGTATATATGTATAATTTTTTGGCTTTTGGCTTACGTTCTTTAGCTTTATACCTTTCATTTATCTTTCCATAATGGCCGTTTCATACTTTAAAAAATTTTTATACGTGGCTTGGGGTGGGAGTTGTTACCTGCCACGAGGCATTTCTCAACCCCTTAGACATTTCCGTTAGATGTAGTGTAGCTTCCGAAGGACGCGTTTGTGACAGGTATTTATTTTATATATCTTTCACTAATTTACCCATCCTCCCGCCCTTCTCCATTTTATTTTCTGTCCCTAATAACCATACAACACATAACTATATTATATTTACAATTTTTATGCTCACTATCTCTGTAAGGCGTTTGTTTATTTCCCAACTTTAAGTATCATTTTTTCACGGCATTCATATGTTTTCATCTTAACTCACTATTTTTATATTATATCAGCCCATTTACTGTAACTTACTTATCGGTCGTTTTAAACAATGTAACATGTTTAATCAATATCAACTATGTTATTACATACAGTATTATTCATTTCCATTACCTCTGTATCTTTATATTTATTTATTTCTGATATTTTTCTTTTAAGTTTTACCTTATCTTATTGCCTACATATATTTTATTTATTATTTATCATACATAATTTTATCTTATAGTGTTTATTTCTCATTGTTATGGTTATTAATGCCCCAGATGATCCTCTTTGCTCTGTATTAATATATATCTCTTGTTCTCTCCCTCCCCATCTTTATTGTCTACCAATCAGTACTTGAATTTCAATACTTGTGTTTCAACTTTAATATTTACCCTTTTTATTTTAGTATTTATCTTTGTTAACTTATTCTTTATACCTAATTATTCTTTAATTTTAACATGTACTGTTCTGTTTTATTATTATTTTAATCTCTATTATGTATTTCACTACCTTCCTGTCACTTGGTTATTAATACTATACACTCATTCATTTTAACCTTTATAATGTATTAACCATGCTTAGGAAATTTTAAATATTTTTTAATGTTCATTTTATATATTTGCCATGCTTTTATTATCCTTTTTTTCTTTGCTTAAGAATTTTTTAATTTTCAATTGTCTGTATTTTGCATATTCAGCCCTGAAGAAGACCTACAAAGTAGGTCGAAACGTTGGCTACTGAATAAATATTTAAGAGAAATTTATTGACCTCTACCCGGACCATTTTCTTCCACATTATACACAATACTTTGACAATTTAGAAAACAACCAGCACAGAAGTTGCCTCGGGCCACTATCTAACTTGATCCACTCGCCCTTTGTACTCATTGTGGGCATAATTATAATATAAATAATGTAAGGAAGAAAATAGTTGGGGGTGCAGTCAAATAAAAACACTAAATAAGTGGTTACTTATTTAATTGTGTGCCGACGTTTCGACCCACTTTGTGGGTCATCTTCAGGGCTAAGAAAGAAAACAGACAAAATAACAGAACTATAAAAATACATTGCAGACTAAGTATATGATAAATGAGAAAAAATATATATGTAGAGAGGTAGAAATTTAGAACAAAAGTGAGGGATATATATGAATAAAAAATTACAGAGAAAATGTACAGAACGGTGGTGATGCCAAAAAGATTTTTTTAACAAAGATAAAAGAAGGAAGTAAACAGAAAGTTATTTAAAAAGAAAAAGTATAAACATCAGAGGTGAGAAGTAAAATTATGGAAAAGGTAGTAGAATATATATAAAAAACTATAAAATGTAAGATAATAGACTCCTGGGGAGTTTACATAAGTAAAATGAAAGAAGGTATAGCCAAAATGATATTAAAGAGTAAATAAAGGAAAAATAACAGTAGCAAGTCAAGATATAAATATAGAGTATAACAGTTTTTAAAATGCATACATATAGTATGGAGTGGTATAAATGTATGACATAAATATACAAGGAATGTGCCTCCTGCTGCTACAGGTACGCACATTTTTATTACTTATATCTTCTCCTCACCCCTTTCCTTCTCCAATTTGCACACCTTTTTCTCATATTAGCTTTTGGGCATCCATCATATGTTATTATTATTTGAGATTTCATTAGCATTTAACATCACTTTTTCATCATATGTCATTCTATTTCCATGCTCATACCATATTGTTACTTATATTTCTATACGTTCCTTGTATATTTATGTCATACATTTATACCACTCCATACTATATGTATGCATTTTAAAAACTGTTATACTCTATATTTATATCTTGACTTGCTACTGTTATTTTTCCTTTATTTACTCTTTAATATCATTTTGGCTATACCTTCTTTCATTTTACTTATGTAAACTCCCCAGGAGTCTATTATCTTACATTTTATAGTTTTTTATATATATTCTACTACCTTTTCCATAATTTTACTTCTCACCTCTGATGTTTATACCTTTTCTTTTTAAATAACTTTCTGTTTACTTCCTTCTTTTATCTTTGTTAAAAAAATCTTTTTGGCATCACCACCGTTCTGTACATTTTCTCTGTAATTTTTTATTCATATATATCCCTCACTTTTGTTCTAAATTTCTACCCCTCTACATATATATTTTTTCTCATTTATCATATACTTAGTCTGCAATGTATTTTTATAGTTCTGTTATTTTGTCTGTTTTCTTTCTTAGCCCTGAAGATGACCCACAAAGTGGGTCGAAACGTCGGCACACAATTAAATAAGTAACCACTTATTTAGTGTTTTTATTTGACTGCTCCCCCAACTATTTTCTTCCTTACGTCTATCATCCAGTCAACCATCCCCTCGCTTCTCATAAATAATAATGTTATTTGGCTAAAAATTATATTATAAGGCATACAATTATATTATACCTGAATGGAAACCAGTTAATAATAAAAAAAAATCTCACTTAGTTTTAGTTATTTTTCTTTTGCTGTATCTTGTGACAATACAAATAAATGTTTTGTTTTAAATGTAATACTTTTTTTTTTCATAAGCGCATACCATTTATTGTACAAGGGAAGCATGGGAGGCTTTCATTTCAACAGGAGGATGTGTGGTACAAAAAAGGTT
Source organism: Troilus luridus (assembly GCA_964056705.1). NCBI lineage: Eukaryota > Metazoa > Arthropoda > Insecta > Hemiptera > Pentatomidae > Troilus > Troilus luridus. The sequence goes on along the minus strand of OZ057413.1, from coordinate 10,248,437 downwards.
TGGGAACCCCTACCTTAAATTCTTAGCCCCTCAATTGTTTTGTTTTTTAGACATTTTTAGGCTTTTTACAACTAGAAACTGTTCATTTATTCGTTTATTCATTTAATGCGACTTTACGCTACTGTGGCTAATCGGATGATGTTATAGTGGGAGTCCTAATTTTTTTCAATACAGGTATAATTAGGATAGGGATCTTTAACGAGTACCTGGTATCATACACACTTGGGAACCCCTGTTTAAGTCCCTTCCGAAGGATGGCATATCTAAGGATTATTTACGCTCAACAGAGACATCAAATAAATGTTAATACATAAGTGGAAAAATTCCAACTAAAAACCTTAAGTCTCTATATTTTTAATTTCCTGTTTTAGTTTATAGAGACTTAAGGTTTTTAGTTGGAATTTTTCCACTTATGTATTAATATAGAAATAATAATTTGAATGCTTACAGTGAAACTAAAATTTCGTATTTGTTTGCAAGATTTTGAAGCTTTGATAACATGATCCCTTTGACATCAATTTGGCTTTTTATCCAGTCCTTTTCAGCTTGTTTCACAGAGTCTTCCAGACTCTGTGCATCTTCTGCAATGACGTCACAAATTCTCAACTCTTTCGGCTAAACAAGGAAATATTTCTGATTTATCGATTTTCTTTTTATTATTTTATTAAAAAAATAAATTTAAAGGCTATAGGTTGAGACCTATAAGGAAATATACAAAGAAGTAAATGATTTGGAAACGGACATAGGAATAAGAAGATTAAAGTTCTACAAACGTATGGAGAGGATGCGCCCAAAGAGATTAAAAGGAATCTTCTATAAAATGAGAGGATACAAGAGTGCTGGGGGGTACATCAAACAGATGAAGGAAGAAACTCAGAGACTGAAAATAATAGACCAAGACTGTTTCGATAGGGATAACTATGAGAAAAGACTAAAAGAAATTAAAGTTTTTGTGAAAAAGAGAGATGCTAGAAAAGAAATAGCATGGACTAAGGAAAGAAGGAAAGAACAATCGGAAAGAATGAGGAAAAGTTGAGAAGAAAGAAGGAGGGAGGGAAGGGGTATGAAAAGAAGTGAATATAATGATATTCTCTAAGGCCATTCCGTGAAAGAAAAAAATAAAATAAATAGAAATGACAAATAAAATCCAAGATTACCAACAATATCGCTTGTGGAACGTTCCGTTTTTCTTTAAGCTTCATACGTTTCAAATTGACAATGTAAAAAAATATGTTGGAATCTTCTCCGATAGAATAAAGATATCTACAATCGTAAGTTAGAGAAATCTTCTTTATCCTTCCTCTCTGGTTGTCGTGCATTCCGTATATCCAGTAATTAGAAAAATCAGTAAAGTCATCTGGATTGGTACGAACTACTTTCAGGGCACCATCTCCTTGACCAATAATTAGGTATCCTCCATTTCTATAAAAAATAAATTAGTACAGTTCATAAAAAATAAATAAACATTTAGGAAATAACACAATATGCCAGCTTACAGAGATAATAAGCAAGACATTTCTGTATCTTCGAATTCTGCTACGGGAGTGCATTTATATGGTTCATCAGCTCCTAATTCATACTCATAAATTAAACCGGCATCGTAACCTCCAGGAGAGACCCAAATGCAGTTATCATTTATATAGCTGAAAATCAACTAAGTATTATTATAGTATATATGTATAATTACTATTATACCTATAAATGGGAAAAACATATCATGTACTTTTTTTTGTCTTTTGTCAGTAGAATTATTGTCCATTCTATTATTATTATTACGCATTGTCGGTAATAGGTAAGATAGCAAGATCAAATTTCCTATTTGATCATATATGAATGTTGAAATAACATCTACTACCTTTGATTCTGAATTTACATATCGTACTCATGATAGAAAAGGATAGGAAGTCCAAAACTGCTGAGCTCGTTTTCCTTATTTCCTATTACCAGTTCATCTCATTTTTTCTCACCCTGAACACTTAAGACCAGAGGCAGAGTTATAGCAGGGAGAATTATACTAAATAGGTACATGTGTATTAGCCGGTCTGCATGAAATCTACCTCCTTATCTCGTTTAACATCTTATTATCACTCTTCTCATTCAAATAACTCGTTTGTACATTATTAAATCATTTTCTGTATTGTTTATAGGTGTTTCTGTCTTGTTAATTTTGTTTATTATCTATTTGAATCTCTGTGTTCATTATTGAATTAAATTTTGTCTTTTTGTCTTATTCCTTTTGTGATAGCCTATTTAAAACGAACAACGGAACACCCATCCTTACAAGTGTTGTGGTTAAAAAATAAATAAGACTTTTCGTTTATTAGACTCTATTGACTCATTTTGGAATACACAAAGATTGCACAATTAAGACTGGCATGGATATACTTGGAACTCGACTGCAATTCCCACAATGCCTCAGTCCCCCTCTCCAATGCACAAAGCCTTATTGATTATTATCAATATACATCAACAAGAAGCTGTGAAATACTTACCAAAAGTTTGAAATAATTCCAAAGATGAAATTATGTGAAAAAGGTCATCAAATGGATTTTGACAAGGATAGAAATGGAGATATTTTCGTCGAAAGTGTAGGGAAAACATTTATATAAGAAGAGAAAAGTGGCTTGAGGGGTATAGAACTAGCATTTTATTGTTAAATTTTGTATATTTCAATTTCCATTAATATGGAAATAAGAAGGTAGGTGTTATCAGTATCAGAATTATCAGTGTTCAGGTTATAAACAATGTCGTATAACAGTACCTAGCTGCCGGCTAGTACACAAGTACCGAAAAATGTACAAGAAAAACTCACCAATTAAATTTGTACTACTTACTCAGCAAAATACAGTACAGGAGGGCCTGGTGGACAATATCTTGGTGGTACTTCTTCATCTTCAGATATAACATCTAAAGTAAAAAAAAAATTATTTAAGAATATAATATAAATAATTATAACATATAGTGTTTTAACAGTCTCACATTAAGATAAAGGCACAACTCAAAAAGATTATGAACTATTTTTTTTTACTTAGCATTAAATGCCCTTAGACCTATCGTGCATCATCGGAACTGAAATAGGTTTTATTAATTATTCTTATAGTATGGGTTGATCAGATCAGAATAATAGTGTCATAACCAAAATGTTTCAGCTAATTATGCATACAATGTGATACAGCCGTTTTTTCCTCTATACCATAAGATCTGCAAACCAGTGATTCAACTAATTCAAAATCAAAGAAATATCGATTCAACCAAATAAGTTATGATCGGTACTTGTGTATTAGCTGGTCTCCAAGGACTATTATCCGCAATTCTTTATAACCTGAACGTAAAATGAATAATCAATGCTGATTCTATACCCCTCTAAACATATTCCTCTTCTTAAATAAATGTTTTCCCTACACTTTCAATGAAAACATCTCCATTTCTATCCTTGTCTAAATCCATTTCATGACCTTTTTCACATAATTTCATCTTTGGAAGAAATATTTCAAAGCTTTTTCTTTAAAATATGGCTATTCCCAAAGTTTTATTCTATTAATTTTAAATAGGCAATAAGAAAAAACAAACAAAATTAAATGTGAAAAACAATACAGTAATTTAAATAGAAAATAAACAAAATTAATAAGAAAAAAAAATACAGAAAACAATTTAATAACACACTCACAAATAACTCAAATGAGAAGAGGTTTAAGGAGTTAGGTTTCTAGGATACCTACTAATACACAAGTAAATTAAAGTCATGTTGAGTCCTTTCAAACTCAACAAGATTATCATGCCCATCAAAAGTAGTGAATTTCTTTCTTAACATAAACAGTTTTGAATCTTAAAACTAATACTGAACACACTCCAGCACAGTAAATAAATTAGCAAACGAAAGAACTAATAGTTATATATAAAAGGTCGTCCAAAAGTTTTTTAATTGTCAGTGTTGTGCTTATGGGGTTTTTATGTTCAAATGAAATTGCTTTTACTGCATATTGTCCAGGATTTTTCCTAACACACAAAAGCAATAACATGATGAATCTTGTTCATTTTTTTTTTAAAACTAATAATTGATTGATAGCTTACAGAAAACAACATTTAAACAAAAGTAATAATTTTATATACAGTTATTATATTTATACCTTGTATTTGTATTTACATAGGCGTTAACGAACTTTATTTTCATTTTTACCATTACTAGACTGAAAGGACAAGAAACAGCTCACCATTTCAGGCTACTTCAACATTTACTAGACAAATGCTCAAAGCTCCCAATTAATTACAAAAGACTCATATACATGCTAATCATTAGACCCATCTGGATCCACGGAGTAGAGCTTTGGGGCTCCACTAAGCCTTCGAAGTCCTCTCGTATTCAATCCTTACAGTCCAAAATCCTTCGTTAAATCCTCCAGGCTCCTTACTTTGTTACGAACAAAGTAATCCATAATGGCCTAAAAGTCCCATTTTTTACTGATTTGGCCTAAATCCAATATCAATCTTTTCATGACAAACTTTATTTCCACTCAAACCCACTAGTTTCAACCCTTCGATTTCCGATAATCCTCCGAGGCGTCTGAAAAGAAGATGGCCTCATGACCTTCCTAGTTGAATTATATATCTGAGTACTACGATTGGGTAGTTTCTCCACTTGTCTTTATCTATGCCACTATGTATCATTCCTGCCATTTACTTGTGGTATTGCTATAATACTGTTGTAAATTTCAATAAATAAATTTAAAAAAAAAGAAATTGTTAGCATTATTATCATCATTAAGTTCAACAATACTTAGATTATTTGTACTTTCAATCATTTCATAAAACAAGACATGTAACTATTACAAATAAAATCTTTTAGGGGAAATGAAAAGTTCAACCGGTTATTGATGGTTTAAGTTATTATTAGTAATAAAGAAATTGTTTAACTCATGCACAGCCTGCTAGGTGGCACCTGTCTCGAGCATGCTGCTCACACGAACCCAAAAGTTTACCCCATACCAAAAGCCGCTAAATGCGACTAAAGAAGTTTTTACTTCAAAAAAATTTAAAGCCATGATGATTTTGAGTTAAACTCCTATCATGCTAGTTGTGCGACTTATAAGGTTCTACAGTCTGAATTAAAATATAAATATACTAACCTAGATCATCGATACTAACTCCTTCTTCTAGAATTTTTAGTAATTTTTCAACAATGATTTCATCTTCGGGAAGACCTAATGAGGCTAGAGAATAATCTTCATTATTTCTTTTGTTTTCTTCATCTTTTAGGGAAGCCGATTTTTCTTTAAAACCCAAAATGGCTGCTAAATCTTCTTCATCGCTCAGCATTGGTTCTGATTCATCAGGCTTTTTTTCATCTAAATTCATTTTTTTAACTTCTTCTAATTTCTTGGCTATTTCTTCTACAAGGTCGATACCCGTTTTGTTTATAATTGTTTCTCCTTGAACTTCATTAGTTATTCCTCTTCTTATTCTCCTCTTCTCAACTGCCTGATGAAGACTTTTAAGAACGGGGAGTGAACCTTTTTCTAAACATTCACAAGAATCGGGTGATATATCGGAAAGAGAAGGCTCTTTTATTTTTTTAAATTCTGAATCATCATCGTCGGTATCAGTAGGTATTGAGCGGTAATCATACATCTGTTTTAATAACAAGGATTGGTCTAGTGCTGCATCCTTCTTTTCCTGAATCAAACGTTTCCTTTCTTCTTTTAATTTTTCTCTTTCCATCTGTCTTATCTGCGGTAGATTACCGGCAAATACTTCTAGTTCTTCTAATTTCTTCTTTCTTTCTTTTAACAAATTTATTTCATTCTCTCGTTTTTTCTTCTCGTGAATTTTACGTCTTTCCATTCTTTTTGCATTTCGTTCATTAGCCGATTTTCGCAGAACTTCTGCTTTGACACTTTTAAAATGGCAAACTCTTGTTGGCAATTTGATTTCGAAAGAATTGATAGGAGGATCGGGAATGTCTTCAGTTAGTGTGACTTCAGTAATTGTTCCATATGGAGATGTAACAAGAAAAGAATCCTAGAAGATCAAAAGAGCTTAAGTAATTATTTTATTTTTGTAAACTTTTTTTTTTATAAATTAGTTAATATCACAAATTCCTAGCAATTTTACTATAACTGATTAATATGTTCATTGTTCTCTATTCATCTTTTACATAAAACTTCCTCAAATACTTTGGTACAGAGAACAGTTTGTAAGTTTCTTACAATTTCAAAGCCTACAAAACAAATGGCTAAGTAGACATGCTCCTAAAGATGAATATAAAAAATTTAAAAACAACAAGCAAACATTATTAAGAAGAAGAAACAATATTATTACATTTTGTGGAATAGCCATAAGTCCACTGCTTTCTTGATAATGTTTTTTCTTGCAATTTTACCGTCATTTTTTCATATGGTATTTTGTCTTATGTTTTTTTGTATTGTTAATTACTATTTTTTACTTTATTTTATTTTCCTGTTGTGTTTTTTGAAGTTAGGTGAGTGTATATTGAGTTTTCAATTTCTGAAGTAGTGATCAGCTATTTTTTATCTAACCTTATCCAGCTGGGGTCTGGTAACCTTCCTTATGATTCAGTAGTTGCATTTGAGCCTTTGGAGGTGGTGGGATGTTTCTTGGGTGCATTATTCATGTTTTGGTTTGCTATTATTCTCTTTCTACCCTGAGGATGCCTAAATTGGCAAAATGTTACAGATTTTTTCAATTTCTGTTTTTATTTTTGGAGACTTAAGGGCTTTTTGTTGCAATTTTTCCACGGTCTTAACAATTATTAAGAAGAGGGTGGTAAGGTAAACATGGTTTATGCTTTTTTTTTACTCACTTCCAATATGTTAGTTAGTTTTACACTGTAACTTTTATTATTAGAAGAGTGTAAAATAGTCAGGGAGTGGAATCAATAAATTACACAAAATAAGTTGGACTTATTGCATTTGTACCTTCATCCTGACCTGATTTTTAGGCCATCTTCAAGGTTGAGAATAAAATAAAATGGAAAAACTATGTAAACAGTGCAGTAGGAATGAAGAAATAACGGATTGTTATGGGCAACCTGCCGTCTAATGGTTAGCACAACAAACTACTAAGCCCAAGATCGTCTTAACGTAGCCCGGCCCGGCAGGTGGCCCTAGGATTTTTTAAAGGGAGCAAAAATCCTTGGTTATGCCGTCCTCCGGAAGGGACATTAAATAGGGGTCCCGAGCCAGTACAATGTCAGGTAGTTGTTAAAAATCCCTATCCTAATTAAGCCTGGATTGGCAAAATTTAGAGCTCCCAATATAGCATCATCCGATTAGCCATAGCAGCAAATAGTGACCGTTAGATGAACAAACAAACATTTTATATAAACCGAAATGATAGGAATGACAAGAAATAAACAGATTAAAAGATAAATTATGAAATAGCTAGTGAGGAGTAAAAAGAATGGAATGAAATCTATCAGATAATAAAATATAGATAATGAAGATAATAAAACATGATAAAATTATAAGAGAATGATTTTGTTACAAAATATAATGATTACCATGTTATCAGTGAAAGACAAATGAGCTTGAAACAGGTAATATCAAAAAGAAAATGAAGCTCTGAAATATTTAAATTAAATTCTTAACCATTAATTGTTATATCAATATGTGGGGAGAGAAGGATAGAAAAAATGAGGAATGAAGGAAGGAAGGAAGAAAATAATAATAACAGAATAGAACAAGGGCTGATTTAAGGGGGAGATGGGGACACATGCCCCCTCCAGACGATTTTTGTGTACTGTGGAGAATCCATTACAGTAGATACTTATAGGCAAATCACATGATCATAGTTGTTAAAATATATGAATAAAATAACAGAAAGAACATGAGTGAAACTATTGTCCATTTCTGGCTGGAATTGCGAAGTTTGTTCGTTACCTCCCTTTCACGCACTTGCAAATAGCAAAGCACTCCCGAGCGATCTTTCTCCACCTTACCCTAATTAAAGTCATATCTTCGCAGCAGGATGACAGAAAAGCGTTTGAATGAACTGGCTTTAATGCATATCCATCAAGTTGTTGCGACAAAAATGAATGCTAATGAAGTCCTGGACATCTTAAGCAGAAAACAAAAGAACTCTGTCTTTATTAAACATGTAATTTTTCTGATATTTTAATAAACCTTTGAAACCTTTCTATAAATACTAAAAGTTGATTTGTTTGCCCTTCTGTTTGTTGTGCCCCCCAGAAAAAAATCCTGGATCCGCCCTTGGAATAGAACATACCTTATATTATTATTATCAATGTTTTATTATCTTTTTAATTAAAAGTACCTATCTCCAGCTCATTTTGTCTTTCATCTATAGCATGGTAATCATTATATTTTGTAAAAAAATTCTCTTTTAATTTTACAATGTTTAGATATCTTCTAAATTTCTTTTCATTCTTATTATTTTTCATCCGTTATTACATAATTTATCTTTTGATCTATCATTCCTATCATTTCTGTTTATATAAACTGTTATAAATTCTTTGGTACTGTTATAACTTTTTTATTTTTTACACTTTTTTTGTTTGTTTTTTTAATTCTGAGCCCTGAAGGTAATTTATTGGCTGCATCCCCCTGACTATTTTACACTCTTCTAAGATATGAAACAAACATAATTTAACTTATAAAACTATTAAATACCTTGTTCATGTTCCAAGTTAGAGAATATACTTCATCAGTGAGTAAAACAAACCCAATCGGACCAAGCCTCATATAATCTGGCTTGTACTTAATTAGCCGATAAATAAATATCCTACGATCGATACCACCACTTAAGACAATTTTCTCATGCTCTCTATGTGGATCGTAAGACAAAAGTGTTATAGTTCCATTATGGGGCTTAAATGCCTGAAAACAAAACCTCACTTAAACTGAAAAATTAATTTATATTCTGTGATAAAATAATGCCATGTTATTTATCAATATCATTATAAGTACATAAAACAAAAAAAACCTGTACCACTACATTCCGGGTCTGGGGTTCAGTACATGGTAGAGACCGTACTGTTATATGGGCAACAGTTGTGCAGGGATGTGATTTGTCCTATATCACGCTCAACCGCCAGATTTTACCCCTTATTTTGGGAACCCACTTTATAGAGGCTGGGCGAGCCCATATGCTAAATAAGGTCCTAGATCCCATATGCCGGCCGCTAACAGACTAAATAAAAGTCTTGCCAGCAGCGGGATTCGAACCACGATTTTCGGCATGGCAGCTCTTATGCTCTACCACTGAGCCACTCCGCTCCACTATAAGTACATAAACTATCCTGAAATATTGTTTCCATAAATTTTGTACAATAATAATACCTAAATAATTAAAAAACTATGTATATCAAAGGCATTCCAGAATTCTAAATGCCGGTTTAAAAAAGGATTTAATTGAATGATTAGTAATTTAAATCAGCCAAAATTTAATTATTTCCTTCTTCTTTTATCCTCCTTTGATTAATTTATTTTAGAAATAGTGTTTATTTATTCTATATCTTGTACTGGAAATAATACATTGGAATAATCATGAGAATGTCCTTGAAATATGTTCACATCCGAGGCTATTTTGTTTACTTTGAATAGAATTGACTGCTATAAGTGTTATTAACCCAGCAATAGAGGCCCTGTTGTATCCTCGGGACAGCTGGTCTCCTTAATATTTATATCCCCTCAGGAGAAATGGTGACCAGACTATACCCCCCCAGTACTGGGTTTACACCAACCTGGAGGACAAATGGCTGATGGCAGTCAGATGACTGGGCGATGGAGCCGCCAACTCTCTATGCCACTAGAAAGAAAGAGAGGCAAGGAAGGTCATGGAAGCTAGACTCTCTGGGAGGAGGCCGAGAGTCACCTCCCAGAGTTTCCTATCAGGAATACATTCAGCGCATCGGTGGGGAGAGAGGCAAAACCCTCCAGGAAATGAGACAGCTTAAGGGGGACTGAGAGGCATCGGTGGAGGCTCCTCGTCGCTAGCAATGGCATAAGAGCAAGTCAAAGAAGAAGAAGCTCTGAATGTCTACGGGAAAAATTCAAGCAAGCTCGGTTAAATGGTGTGAGTAACTAATTAAAAAAAACAGTGGATTAAAATTAATAGATTAAATTGGGCTGGCCATATGGCCAGAATGAGTGATGAGGATCGGTGGGATTAAAATTAAAATAAGTTAAAATGTTCCATAATGTAATAGGTTACCTGAATTATATTTATAAAATCATCATCATCCTCATCTGCGTTCAATTCACGAGCCCAAATAGAAAGCACAGCGATCCGTATAGTACCATCAACAGATCCGATAACAAGAATAGTATTAGTCGGATCGAGCTAGAAGATATTTAGGTGATGAATATAAACACACATTATTTACAACTTACTAAATTTACATATAATAAACATTTCAGAGTCTTACATATTTTAAATTTCAACGAGAAAAAATGATAAAATACATAAATATTATTCTTATTTTAATTGTATAACAAATTAAAAATATTTTTAGAAATAATATTCACAATAAATATCTGCAGCCTTGAATGAATCATGAATTCAAATTTGAAAGTGAATGAATCATTAAGTCAAATTTTTTCCAGAATGGGTTAACTGTATTGTTGGAAGCAGAATTGTATCGTTCTCGTAGTTATTGGCTTGAAATGGAATTGTAATATAAGCAATAATTACTTTTCAAGCCAATACCCGACCTAGACCCTGATTCACTACGAAAATAAAACGATTCCCATTCCTTAACTACAAGAAACTTATTTAGGATAAAATTTGATCTAATCACTTATTCTCCAGGGCTATAGATATATTGTTGAGGTTCAAAATGGGTTGAGTAATAAATCGAAGTAATTATCGATATTTCGGACCACCATTAAGTTAACATAAATTTAAGAGGAATTTAAATAAATGAATCAAAGATAACACAATATGGCATTGCCGCCCACTACCGGTGACTCCCGCCATATTTCACCCTACTCTGCAACGGGGCATCCAGGAGACAGGACCTCCCCATTTATAAGTCTCAACCAGTGGAAGCCTGTGTGAAAGGACCTGTAAGTTATACTACTCTACCAGTGGAAGCATCTCCCAAGTTACACTCTAGGATTGGGCATCCAGGAAAGAGCGGACATCTTAAGTTATTACTACTGTACGAGTGGCAGCCTGTGTGAAAGGATCTTCAAGTTATCAACTATACAAATGGAAGCCGGGTTCTCAAGAGGAATTACATATTGACTCAGAAGCTTTTTTATGAAGAAGGAAGTTCAGCACTGAAGTTTGATGGTAATACATATATGTGTTTTATTGAATATTTGTGCTATAAAAATTGTGTTTATCATTCAAAATTTGTTTTATTATCCCGAATTAAAAATAATTGTCATTGAACCCACGGAGATTAAGATTTCATGTTCAATAAAATATTGTATGATAATAAACTGTTACGTGTAATAATTAAAATAAATTTTTAATTAACTCTCCATATAATTTCATAACATTTGGCGCCCAACGTGGGGCCAACAAAAAATTAACAGTATCAATATAATTTCATAACATTTGGCGTCCAACGTGGGGCCAACAACAACTAATTTTTTTTTTTTTTTAATTTTTTTATTGAATTGTACAACTGTAATATATACATCTAGTACAAGGCCTGTATGAATAAATAAATACATGAAAGGACATGTAGAGGCACTACCCATTGGCAGCACTCTAATTACATTTCTATTATAGGAGGTCTCGAGGCCATCTTCTCTTCAGACGCCTAGGAGGATTGTCCGGAATGGAATTGGATGCAAGGATGGAAACTAGTGGGTTTGGATGGACCTGGAGTTTATTATGGAATGATAGGTATCTGGAATGGGCTAAATCGGTAACATATGGAACATTAAGGTCATTATGGATGGTTTTATTTGTGACAAAATAAGGAGCATTTAGGATTTTGCAAATGATTTTGGATTGCAAGGATTGAATGCAAGAGGCATTTGATGGTTTGGTGGAGCCCCATAGTACAATTCCGTAAGTCCATATAGGTCTTATAAATAAGTCTTTTGTAATTGATCTGAAGCTTTGAGCGTTTGTCTAGTATGTGTTGAAGTAGTCGGAAGCGTCTAGCTGTTTCTTGTCTTTTCAGTCTTGTGTGAGGGTTCCAAGTATGACGTTTGTCTAAGTTGAGTCCTAGGTAGTGAATCTGTTCAACAGGGAGTACTATTAAAGGATACAGTAGGACAGGAAGTCATGGGTTTTCGACGAAGGGTAAAGGTAATTTGATGGGACTTGTTGGAATTGATTTTAATTCTCCAATTCCGACACCATTCTTCGCGGCTTGATAAATGTGATTGAAGAGATTGGGATGCAATATATGGGTCGTTATTAACTGATAACACACATGTGTCATCAGCATACGTGGAGATGAAGGTGTTAGGATGGGTTGGGATGTCAGCTGTATATACTGTGTAGAGGATAGGACCGAGGATGCTACCTTGAGGAACACCAGCAGACTGGGAATAGAGAGAAGAGTGGAAACCATTATGATTTACTTTAAATGTTCTGCCAGCTAGAAAGGAGCAAATGATTAAAAAGTATGTAGGAGGAAGGAATTGTCGGATTTTGTAAAGGAGACCTGGGTGCCAGACTCGATCAAAAGCCTGTTCTACATCGAGAAAGGCTCCCGTGCAGTACAATCTACGCTCCATGTAGAGGAGACAACATCCACCACACGATGACATTGCTGGATAGTGGAGTGGGATGTTCGGAAACCAAACTGGTGGTCTGGGATTATGTGGTTACTCTCTAGGATGGGATCAACAATTAATTAATTGGCAATATATAATTTCTTAACAATATATTAATAATATTTTGTGTGGCAAATGATAATATTATAAACAAAGAATTCTGTACTTACAGTCGTCGGCAACCATAATAAGGAGGAACCAGGAACTGATAAATGAGTCTTAAGAAATAATTTATTATTTTTTGAATGATATATGTGGAGCCTGCCTTCTCTTCCAAGAGTAGCGACGTAATAACCAGCGGGTGAAGGTGATATATCAACAATTGGTCCATCGTGGGCTTGGAAAATGATTTTCGATGGCGCTAAACTTTCTTTTACACCTAATTCTACCAACCAAATACATCCTTGGGTGTCCTATGAATAACCAAACATTATTGTCTATATAAAGTTAAAATTAAATAAACTACTAATAATAATGATTGTGCCTTGCCTGCATGTAGTACATTTCTGAATTTGGATCACGAGGATTAACTTTCTGGAATGACAATGGCTTAGCCAGTTCTTGGCTAGTGCATAATTTTCTGTGGAAAGTTGGTTGAATTTCCAAAATTTCTATGAGCTTAGCTTTTGCATGTTCTACTCTCGTATAATCCCATACTTTATATTTCCCATCACGCCCTACAAATGATAATGAAGTTATTTTGCTGAATATAAATTTTTTTAAATATACTTTATGAGACCAATGAATGACTTATGGATGTGAGACCTGGTCACTGACAAAAGTAAAACTTAAAATCGGCGTCGGGAAGTGGCGACCCCATCGCCCAGTCGTCAGACTGCAGTCAGCTACTGGCCCTCCAGGTTGGGCGACAAATACACTTACACACACACAGTATACTAACCACAGCACACTACACTCACCCCAACACTACAGACCAAGGTCATCTACAGTAGACACCCTAGGGTCACCTCTCCTAGGTAGCCGCACCCGGATGGGGGAGCTAGTCAGGGAGCTCCAAGGAGGCAGCCCCTCCACCTGACTCGGGGGTAGCAGGCTGATACCCTGCTCCCCCTAAACAAACCTAATCACTAAGGCTCCACAACAAAACGCTGGACTGATCACTGGAAAACGACACCGGAACCGTCAAATGGACTACACTTTTGCCACATGGAACGTTTTATCCCTATATAGACCCGAAGCACTTCAAACACTCCTGAATACCCTAACCGACTACTCAATAGACATTACTGCCATCCAAGAAATCAGATGGACCGGAAACGGAAGCTTCAAGAAAGGACAGCACACCATATATTATAGCTGCGATGACCGCCTCCACCATTTCGGCACAGGATTTGTTATAGGAAAGAGACTGGCCCCTCTTGTGATAGACTTTAAACCAATTAACCGCAGGATATGTACGCTACGTCTTAGAGGAAAATTTTATAATTTCAGCCTAATTTGTGCACATGCTCCTACCAAAGTCTCAAATGACGAAGACAAAGATGTTTTCTACAAAGAGCTGGAGAGATGTTACGACGGATGCCCCAGCTATGACATGAAAATCGTGATGGGGGACTATAATGCTCAAATAGGAAAGGAGACAGTATACAAGCCCACTATTAGTCACTGTAGCATGCACGACAAATCAAATGATAATGGGAAACGATTGATAAATTTTGCAGCATCCAAGAATCTATTGATCGGAAGCACATGCTTTCCCCACAAGAAGATACACATAGGAATGTGGCGAAAACAAGGTCCCAACCGACGAATCATAGCATCACAAATTGACCACGTGCTCGTGAGCAAGAGGCATAGGTCTTCACTCCTCGACGTTAGAACATACAGGGGTGCTAATGCTGACTCAGACCACTTCATGGTTGTGGCAAAAATCAGAGCCAAAATCTCGCTTGTCCGAAATCAACATACAATCAAGGCCAAGCAATACGACACTTCCAAGCTGAAGGATGCTGAATATTGTGCCAGATATTCCTCACAACTCGGACAAAAACTAAGGGGAATTCATACTGACGAGGATGTCGATAAAAAGTGGGATCATTGTCATCGGGCTCTGTCAACCACTGCATTGGAAGTGCTGGGTACTAAAGCAACACTAAGACGCAACCCGTGGTTTGACGAGGAATGGCAGGTTATTAACGACAGAAAGAATGATGCCTACAAAAGAATGGTGCAGGTTCGACGAACAAGAAGATCCACGGAGGAATACCGAGCTCTGCGGCGTGAAGAAGTCCATCTCCGAAGAAGAAAGAAAAGGCAATGGGAGAATAAGAATGTGGAAGACATCGAAAAATCCTATCAAGAAAAGAACTGGCGGAAATTCTTCCAACAAGTCAATGAAGGCCGAAGACCTTTCAAGCCCAGAGTTACTGCCTGCAAAGCGGAGGGCGGATCCCTGATCGCTGAAAAGCAAGGGATATTAGACCGGTGGGCAGATCACTTTGAAGATCTTCTCAATAAAAATAATGTTGAAGAGGACTTCAGATGGCATGCCATGGATGAAGCACTGGTGGCAGATCAGTTGGACCCCCCAGATGAAGAAGAAATTCAAGAAGCAATGATAAAACTTAATAGCAATAAAGCCCCTGGTATCGACAATATCCCAGCGGAGCTGCTGAAGCATGGCGGATACGATCTGGTGCAATTTCTTCGGGACCTACTCCACGATGTCTGGACTGAGGAGAGACTACCTGTGGAATGGAAGAAGTCCGTTATTTGTCCGATACACAAGAAAGGGGATACCTTGTCTTGTAGTAACTACAGGGGTATATCTTTACTTCCTTGTGCTTACAAGATATTATCAATTGTCTTGTTCAACCGTATGCTTCCATAAGCTGAGAGAGAGGTTGGGAAATACCAATGTGGATTTCGAAAAGGTAGGTCGTCGACTGATCAGATATTTACACTCCGCATGCTGTTGGAAAAGACCAGAGAATACAAGGTGACGACACATCATATATTTGTCGACTTCCTACAAGCCTACGACTCGGTCAACAGAGCAGAGGTATATAGAGCAATGCTTGAGATGAGTCTTCCACCGAAGCTAGTGCGCCTAACAAGAATGACTATGGAGGGCAACATATCCTCCGTCCGGATTAGTGGTGAACTCTTCCACTGCAATAGGGGTTCGACAGGGAGATGGATTGGCATGCCTTATCTTCAACCTTGCTCTGGAAAAGGCGGTTAGAGACTCTGAGATCCAAATAACTGGTACACTCATTAACTCCTGCGTGCAACTCCTTGGATTTGCAGACGACATAGATATTGCCGGCAGGTCGTTAGCAGCAGTCAAGGAAGCATTTATCGCACTGAGAAATGCTGCAGCAAGGATGGGACTTATCGTCAATTACAGCAAAACGAAGTACATGTGCATAAACCCTCAACAAATAAACCTTGAAACCCATATCCAAGTTGACGGGCAGAGGATCGATAGAGTTGAGGAATTTGTGTACCTTGGATCCCAGGTGAACCAAGAAAATGATATTGGGGCAGAAGTCGAAAACAGGATTATAGCCGCTAATCGCTGCTACTTTGGACTGCAGAAGCAGCTGCGTGGTAGTCTCCTGTCTAAACCTTCTAAGACCAGATTGTATAAAACTATCATCCGACCAGTTCTGACATATGCCTCTGAAAACTGGACCCTGACCTACGCACACGAACTCTCACTTCTGAGATTTGAAAGGAGAGTTCTTAGGAGAATATACGGTCCAGTTTTGCTGGATGGAGAGTGGAGGCGCCTATCCTTTAGTTAGGCGCCGGCCCAACAACGAACTGAGACTACTTTATAAGGAGCTGGATGTGGTGCAGTTTATAAAGTTAGCAAGATTAAGGCGGGCAGGACATGTGATTAGGATGGAGCAGGATGAAATCCCAGCCAAAGTCCTCAGGGAGCGAATATATGGTGTGAGGAGAGCAGGCCGACCACGACTTCGGTGGGAGGACTGCGTAGCTTCGGACGCCCGGACCATATTGAATATCCGCAATTGGAGGGTAGCAGCACAGGATAGAGAGAACTGGCGGTCGATGCTGGAGCAGGCCAAGACTCGAATACAAGGGTCGTAGAGCCAAATAATAAAATAAATTTTTAAAAATATACTTTATGAGACCAATGGATGACTTATGGATGTGAGACCTGGTCACTGACAAAAGATAGCAAAAGGATACTTGAAGTATGGGAAAGAAAAGTCCTACACACGATTTTTGGACCTATTAGAATGGAGGACAAGAGGAGAATTAGGCCCAATAAAGAATTAAAGAGACCTACACGATGAGCCCGATATAGTGAGACTCAAGGGACTACGATGGTTGGGAGAGGATGGACCTAACGAGAATTCCAAGAAAGATGATGTATGGAATACTGAGTAATGGTTTAAGATTGAGAGGAAAGCCCCTTCTTAGGTTGCTCGATGATGTGGAAGGTGACGTGAAGGCAATGAGTATAAATCCCTGGAGGCACCTTGCGGCGGACAGAGGGGAATAAGGGAAGAAGTTAGCAGAGGCTTTGGTTCTTCAAGGACTGCAGAGTCCAGAAATAAATAAATAAAAATATAAATTACTTTAAGCAATAACAGGATTAAAATAAGTTAACAGATTATATTATTGACACATATGTCCAATGTCTCAACTTATCAATAGTGATAGGCTCACAGCCATAATTGTTTGTTGTGCCTTAGCAGTAAAGTATTTCAGAACTTTAGTTTAGTAAATTCACATTAGTCATAAAGACAGTATTTTAATATTTGAACATTTTTAACTCACAGTAATAATTTTAATTATGTATGTCAACAAGATCCTAATTAAAATAATGTTTAATGAATTTTCTTCCCTGTGTATACATCGCAAAAATTGCGAGAACACGGGGATATAGGATTGGTGAAGAGAATGGATTTGTCTGACTTGGATACGACCTAAGTAAGTAAAATTTAGGGAACAGAACAATATGATCTACCAAAAGTGATTGGCAAAATTGTATGTTGTCACTTTTATTGACTTTCAGAAAGCGTGTGACTCAATAGACCGAGAACCCCTTTTTTCTAAACTGAAGGAACTTTGGATAACAAGACCAGAAACTTTATTAAAATAACACTTAACAACACATATTTGAAAGTTAAATTCATGAGGGAACTTTCAAATCCATATCAGCTAAAAACAGGCGTACGTCAGGGAGATGGAATATCTCCACTGGTATTTAATTATGCCTTGGAAAAAGTGGTCAGAGAGGGGAACAAAAATTCACATGGTGGAATCTGACTAGGAATGAAGAATAAAGGAATCAACATCAACTCCCTAGCTTTTACAGATGACATGGCCTTACTGGCTGAAACAGAGGAGGAAGCGGAAGACCAGATCTTCAAACACTTGCAGGAAAGATAGGAAGTCTCAGGATCACTTATCAAAAGACTAAAATAATAACAAACATAAAAAACCCACAGACATTTTTAAAAGTGGGACACAGAAATCTTTTAAAGTGAGGACACAAACCTTTTAAAGTGGGACCCACAAAATAGAAATTGTCAAGGAGTTTAAAGTATCTTGGAGAGTGAATCTGCTGGAATGCTGTTGAGAAAAAAGTAATGGAGTTCAGAAAAGATAATATTGATGTAGCCTTCCAACTCACCAAAAACATTTATAATAAAAAGTTTCTCTCTTGAAATTCAAAGATAAGACATTATGATACCGTGTTTAAACCGGAAGCTCTATATGCAGCGGAAACACTTATCACCAATAAGGGTCTAATTGAAAGGTTGGAGATTAAAGAATGGAGGATATTACGGAACAGGTTAAGCCCTAAATTCTCAAACAGCAAATTAATCTACATGAGAAATGAGAATTTCCGACACAATGAGAAACAAAATAGTCAATTTCTATGAACATATCCTGTGAATGAATGTAAGTAGACTATCAAAAAGGATATCTGAATTTCTTAGAAATAAAAAAACAAATCGAAATGGTTTAAGGAAACAGAGAGGGACATGAGAGGACTCAGGGCTATGGAAGACATGGTTAGAGATGGAAGTCCCAAGCATAGCCCGAGACAAGAAGATGAGGTTTCAGGAGAGAATGAAGCGGACTATCAAAATATCCGATGAAGAAAGGAATAGATTAGAAAGGATGAAAAAATACTGGGCGGTGAGAAAGTCACAGAGTATGCAATTATTATAATAAATTCTTATCACTCCACTGTACAACAGTGTCATCGTATCTTGGATGCAATATTGCTTTTGAGAAAAAAGAATATTGCTCTGCGATTTTTCTTGACATTGATGCAAACAACACAGTCCAAAATTCTCAGAAAAATTGTTAATGCACCATGGTATATTTCGAATCACACCATACACAACGACATGAACATTGCCACTATAAAATCATATATTCATAACAAATACATAACATTCCACTAATCGACACAATATCACCCAAACCCAATCATTCTTCCGCTTTCCTACTCCCTGTTACCTGGAATTGATAGGAAAATATTAAAAAGACATTGGGAAAGAGACCTACTCAACTATTGATATTTTTATTCCATCATCATATAGATGATCATGTAGATAAGCAAAGAGAAAAACACTCGGATCAAATTTGCTGAATGCGCGATTGTGCAGGGGAAAATGAAAATGAAATAATAAATAAATGTAGGATCACTTTTAGACTAAAGTGATACACCTACATAACTAAGGATGACTATGAGGCCTATCCCTCTCACTTCCATTTCCAGAAACAAATAATAAATTTTATTCTTGGTTATTAACCAACTACCCACAAAATTTTCAATACTTTAATTAGTCACAAACTGTAAGTATTTATCACTACTATATATATATATATATATATATATATATATATATATATATATATATATATATATATATATGTATGTATGTAAGGAAGAAAATAGTTGGGGGTGAAGTAAAATAAAACACTAAATAAGTGGGTACTTATTTAATTATGTGCCGACGTTTCGACCCACTTTGTGGGTCATCTTCAGGGCTAAGAAAGAAAAACAGACAAAATAACAGAACTATAAAAATACATTGCAGACTAAGTATATGATAAATTAGAAAAAATATATATGTAGAGAGGTAGAAATTTAGAACAAAAGTGAGCGATATATATGAATAAAAAAACAAACTTGCACACCTTTTTTTCTCATATTAGCTTTTTGGCATCCATCGTATGTTATTATTATTTAAGATTTCATTAGCATTTAACATCACTATTTCATCATATTTTATTCTATTTCCATGCTCATACCATATTGTTACTTATATTTCTATACGTTCCTTGTATATTTACGTCATATATTTATACCACTTCATACTATATGTATGCATTTTAAAAACTGTTATACTCTATATTTATATCTTGACTTTCTACTGTTATTTTTCCTTTATTTACTCTTTAATATTATTTTCGTTATACCTTCTTTCATTTTACTTATGTAAACTCCCTAGGAGTCTATTATCTTACATTTTATAGTTTTTATATATATTCTACTACCTTTTCCATAATTTTACTTCTCACCTCTGATGTTTATACTTTTTCTTTTTTTAAATAACTTTCTGTTTACTTCCTTCTTTTATCTTTGTAAAAAAATTGTTTTTGCACCACCACCTTTCTGTACATTTTCTCTGTAATTTTTTATTTATATATATCCCTCACTTTTGTTCTAAATTTCTACCTCTCTACATATATATTTTTTCTAATTTATCATATACTTAGTCTGCAATGTATTTTTATAGTTCTGTTATTTTGTCTGTTTTTCTTTCTTAGCCCTGAAGATGACCCACAAAGTGGGTCGAAACGTCGGCACATAATTAAATAATAATAATTTTCTTCCTTACATCTATCTTCCAGTCAACCATCCCCTCGCTTCTTATATATATATATATATATATATATATATATATATATATATATATATATATATATATATATATATATACAGTATAATATATATATTATTAAGAGGAAAATTGTTGACTGGAAGATCTAATGTGGAATATAGATAGTCTGGGGGTGCAGTCAAAAGAACACTAAATAAGTTTGTCTTATTTAGTGTTTTTTTGACAGCACCCCCAAACTATCTATATCCCATAATATATATTATATATAACGATATATAATATACGATGATGTACCTACAAAACAATCAAAAAACAAAAAATGTTTTTTCTAAAAATAAAATTAATAAAGAATTTAAAAAAATTACTATACTTATATTTCTAAAGTGACCTTAGTCAAAAACTTAAAATTTTGGAAAAACAAGAAAAACTATTAGTGAGCTTGGAATAGCATTAGGACACTAAGAGTGACACAAGTGCCATCTAGCAGATAAGCTCTGAAGCTAGGTCAATACAGTTTTTATGAGTGATAAAGAGATACTTATCTGGTTCTTTCAGGGTCATAACTCACTACTGAAAGATAAATGATTTTAGAGTTTTGCCACTTTTGTAAATACTAGTACCATGTATTATATCAACCAGAAGAAATATAAAAAATAAAATAAAACAGATGTAATTAGATTCACAATAAAATAAAATTTGTTCAGAATAATCTAATCAGTTTACTCAAATCGATTCTTTGAATTTGGAACTATATTTTTGTAAATGTAAGTACTACTCACCAACAGTGAAAATTTCATCATATTGTTCTTTGAATTCTATGTATATCATCTCATCATCATGTAGAGGCCGATCATTTCTCCTTTTTATCTCCATTATAATATCAACTCCTTCCCAAAGGTACAAAGTGTTGTTAGAGTTAGCTGTAAGAACCTAAAAAAAAATATATTGAAAAAGGCTGTTAATTTTTCACAATGGCTTATTATTTCCAAATAAATGTGTTTTGAAAGTCCGTTCGTGTGGTTTCTCCCTTGGCGCTGGCGGATCCGGTGTTTCTTTGAGGAGGTCGAGTCTGGACCGAAACAGAAAATTTAGCATCACACTCGCAGGTGATTTACCCGTGGAAGCACTGGGTGCATTTCTGAAATTAAAAAGGAATCGATTTAATTTTAAATTTGTGTCTCATGGGTCTCTTAGTGCTGCTCGGAGTTTCTTCTTTACAGTTTAGACAAATCGTTCCGCCTGACCGTTGCTTGCTGGGTAAGCTGATATCACCTATGAGTGATCCCGTTATTTTAAAGAATTCTCGAAATTCCTTTGAGCTCAGACATGTGCCGCAGTCGTTCACTAGAACGGAGGGCATCCCAAAGCGGCAGAAAATATCTCTTAGGCAGTAGATTGTTGTCCTTCTAGAAGTAGACTTAACAGGGATAACTTCTAGCCACTTTGACTTAGCGTCCACTAATATCAAAAAATAACTTCCAAAGTATGGACCTCCAAAGTCCAAGTGGACTCGCTGCCAAGGTCTGGAAGGGATTTCCCAAGGATGGACGGAAGATTTTGGAGGTCAAAATCAGCAACCTCGTCGCCACTAAAAGATATTTGCTAAATATATTGTATGGTTTACTCATTAATAGCCAACAATTAACTGAACTTTATTAACTTTATGTTTATAATTAATAATGAAACACCTGGTAATAGATGATTTATCACGTATCTAATAGTATTCATTCACACTATATTCCTTGTCGCTAAGGGCAGGGAGGCCTCTATTGCTAGGAAGATTATAAAGCAAAAAATTAAATATTTAAACTACACCTTTTGAAACCATATTATAATCGAATAAAATTATTATAATTGCATTTTTTCAAGGTCTCAGTTGATTTAAATCTATATTTGTTATGTGTAAAGAACATATTTAAACACTAAATAAAATTATACTTTTAAATTCTATCATAAATAAAAGAGCTTTGAACAAACCATGTTATTGGGTAATGGACAGAAGGTGTATATATCAGAAAACTCCCTGTCGCCCCACTTTCCAAGAGTTGGTATAAGTTTCAGGCCAGTGAATGTCTCAACTAAACTCCAAAATGTAATGTGTTGCAAACCTAAAACAATAATAAGATATATATATATATATATATATGAATATATATATATTCTTTCCAATTAATTTAATATTTAGATATAAGGTGGAATGATATAAGTACTCGTTAAACATCCCTGTTATATCAGGATAGGCAAAATTTATCACTCCCAATGTAGTATAGTTTGATTAGTAATAACCGAACAAAGTGATATTAAATAAATAAACAATACAAATACTATGTTTTATTATACATGGCATTACTATCTAATGTCCTAAAACAATTAAATAGTAATAAATCATCATCTCATCATCATATTCTATCCTCATAACCACAGTGTGAGGAGGAATTCTGTACAACCTTCTTCAGCTCTGGCGGTCTTCCACCAACTGTGCTCTCCTGATTCATTGGAGTCCCCTCTTCTCAAAACCCTTCCTCACTTCCTATTCCTACCTCATCCTAGATTTTACTCTTCCTCGTTTTCCCTCCACTTTGCCTCGGAAGGCCTCGCTAGTAATTCTGTTGAGGTTCCATCCGCAGGAGGTTTCCGAGCCATCTCAGTCGGTTTTCTTTTATTACTGCGTTGACTGGCTTAGCATTTAGGTTTGACCTGATTTTGGTGTTCTGGACTTGGTATCTTCTTGTTTTGCCTTCAATCTTTCTGAGAAAACTCATTTCTGCTGCTTGTATTCTGGATTGCTGCTTCTTCGTCATCATCCATGATTTTGAAGAGTACGTCCTCCCTCTGTTGACTTGAATACAGCATTTAGTGTTAATACTATTTAATACATTACCAAAATAAATTATTTATTTAATTATTGCTACAATGAATAAATTATTATTGATAAAATGAACTAATACATTTTAAAAAATAATAAAAGAAATATAAGATTACAACAGATAGTTTTTATTACCTGATGCGATAATGCCTCCAAATACGAAAGGGTTATATTCTGCTTTCCAAATCTCCCTGTTTATATTAGTCTGCTTCAAAACAATTCTTTCCAAATTCCAATTCCACACGGTTAAACTACTGTCTGGTTTCGAAGCTTGAGAAAGTAACCATTTTCCATTTGGGCTAGAAGGAAGAACAAACACATAAAACATCAGAAAAAAATACCTAAAATACCAACCCCCCACCCCTACAAGCATTAGGATTTTCTATCCTCAAATAAACATGGGACCTCACTTGGACTACTCGAGAAGTAGAGTGACCATAGTTTTAATGGTCAAAGTCGTATTAAGGGTCTCAATAACCCAGCCTCTTTGACCATTTATAAAGGTGCAGTAGTGTGGGTATCCAAAAGTATTCACCTCTGGGATAAATTCTTTTGCATATACCGATGAGCAGAATAGCAACGATACACCACATGGCTTTGTTGAAAATCATCAAAGCTTGCAGGTCTTGTAAGGTAACAAAGATCCAAGTGGAAGGAGTATTACAATGTGCCCAGCTATTGGATATTTTTAATTTATTTTACTAGCAGCACTAGGTTGTAATGTAAGAAGACATCACACGCTGATATTGCCTATTGAGCAGTAGAGAGTAGAAACATAAAATTAAATGGTCCTCTAGTATTTAGAACTGCAAGGTAATCAATCATACATGTAATCATTTTATACTACAAAGAGAAAGTTTGGCCATTTCTTTTATAAATCAAATTTTGGTGATCAGCCAAGTTAAATAAGTTAAAATACATTAAAATAGAACCACAATTTTTAAAAACTTTAAATCTGAACCACTACCATCCATGAAGGGGATTGGGTTCAGTATATGGTAGAGACTGTACTATTTTTTAGTAAATGGTTGTGCAGGGAGGAGATTTGTCAGAGATCATGCTCAACCACAAGATTTTTTTCTCCCAATCAATGGTACCCACTTTATAGGCTGGTGAGCCCCAGGAGGGTCTACGAATCCCAGGAGTCGAGGGTAGTCCATTGCTATTAACATATTAAGTAATTTATGGACCATAGCTGGACATAAATATAATAAATATGTTTAAGGAAGGAAATAGTTGAGGATGCAGTCAAATTGAACACTAAATAAGTGGGTACTTATTTTATTTTGTGCCGCCGTTTCGACCCACTTTGTGGGTCATCTTCAGGGCTATGAAAGAAAACAGACAAAACTATAAAAATACATTGCAGTACCAAGTATATGATAATATAAAAAATATGTGTAGAGTAATAGAAATTTAGAACAAAAAAGTGAGGGATGTATATAAATAAAAATATTACAGAGTAAATGTAGAGAAAGGTGGTGATGTAAAAATTACAAAGATAAAAGAAGGAAGTAAACAGAAAGTTTAAAAAAAGAAAAACTATAAACATCAGAGGAGAGATATAAAATTATGGAAAAGCTAGTAGAATATAGATAAAATATAACATGTATGATAATAGACTCATAGAGAGTTTACATAAGTAAAATGAAAGAAAATGTAACAAAAATGATGTCAAAGAATAAATAGTGGAAAAAGAAAAGAGGAAAGTAAAGATATAAGTCTAGAGTAAAACAGGTAGAAAAGTAAAATGAACATGGAAAGTAGAAAATATAAGTAAGGGGAGTTTTAAAATGGAAAATTTTAAATTTTCTACCTGTTATACTCTAAATATATATTATATAATTTTAATATATTATATTATTTTATAAGTTTATTATGTAGTTATAGTTATTATATAATTATACTTTTGTTGTTTAGTCTGTTTTCTTTCTTAGCCCTGAAGATGACCCTCAAAGTGGGACGAAACGTCTGCACAAAATGAAATAAGTACCCACTTATTTAGTGTTTAATTTGACTGCACCCCCAACTATTTCCTTCCTTATTCAGATCTTCCAGTCAACTATCTCCCCGCTTCTCATAAATATGTTTAATTATTATTATTATTTAAATTTTAAAAGACAAAATCTAATCTAGCCCTGAATGCCTTACATGGTTTTGCGGAAATGTCAGGAAAATTAATTTTAAAAAAGAAAAACAATTGAAGAAACCTTGAGGATAAAAATTAATCACCCAATTCTAACCTCTAAAATTTCAGTTATCTGACATTTTTCAGTAGCAATGGCCAAATTTAGAGTTACAGGCATGTAAAACAGAGCATAACATAGAATGGTAAAATTTTCTTGTTTTGGCTGTTGAACAAATACATTTTTTTTTAAAATATTTTATTTGAAAAGATAAGATATGACCAGGACCGGTACTTGAACCCGGGTTTTCCATGTAACCCTCGTGGGGCCATCCTGGTTCGCTTCTCGGTCAAACATATCCTTTCTTTTCACTGATCCTATATCTCCTTATTCTCGTAATTGGCGATGCATACACGGGGAGAATGTTCATTAAACATTACTTTTATTTTTGGATCCTGTTGACTTACCTCATTATATATAATTATAATTTATTTATTTTATTTTATTGTTAGATGTTATAATATTTTTAAATATTTTATTTGAAAAGAAAAGATATGACCAGGACCGGGACTCGAACCCGGATATTCCACGTAACCGTCGTGGGGCCTAGCCACCTCGGCCATCCTGATTCACTTCTCGGTCAGACATATCCTTTCTTTTCACTGATCCTATATCTCTGTGTTCAATTTTTATTTTTTTTAAATCTTTGGAATATAGTTTAAGACTATTAAAGATCAAAACAAAAAATGAATTAAAGACAATACTAATTCAATTTTACCTAAAACAAAGATAGTTATAACCTTCATCAGCACCACCTCTTAAAACTCTTAGCACCTTCAACGTCGCTAGGTCATAGATAAGTATAAGAGGTTGACAGCCTCTTTCTCCAACAGCAAATATAGCCTCAAACGGATGTTTCTACAACATCATATACATATAATTGAGTCAATTGGAAAATATTGGTTTTAATACAAAATAATTGGAAAATACTCACAGTACAGTGACCTAAACCAGTACCACTGGAACCACGTAAATATTTCAATGATCCTGTTGGAACATCATAAATGTGAATATAATTTCCTGAAAGATAAATAATTGTGTTCTCATTCATTACGACTAAGTTACTCCTTCTATGGCTGTCATAACCAAAAGAATGTCTGAAAGATATTGCTAAGGAAGATTTAAACAAGTAATTACCATTTTGTATATATATATAACCTGTACCACTACAACCCATGAAGGGTCTGGGGTTCAGTACATGGTAGAGACTGTACTGTTTCATGGACAACGGTTCTGCAAGGAGGTGACTTGTCCTAGGTCAGGCTCAACCGCCAGATTTTTTCCCCTTATTTTGGGTACCCTATTTTTATAATATTTTATAGAGGCTGGGTGGGCCCCAAGAGGGTTCTAGATCCTATATGATCCATCTCCCTCTGCAAACAGATTAAATATAAGTCATGGCCTGCAGCAGGATTTGAACCAGGGTTTCCGGCATGGCAACTCAGTGCTCTACCATATATATGTATATAATGATGAGATATATAATGATGGGTTGAAATGGTCAGGGGGTACAGTCAAAGATAAAACAAAATAAGCAAAATTTTATTGTGTCAACGTTTCGGCCTAAGTTGTAGGCCATCTTCAGTACTGGGAAAGAAACAGAAAATAACTAAATAAATATTGCAGTACCAAGGAAGAATAACAGAATTTATGTACACTAGAATTGATAATAATGTAAAGAAATACAGAGAGTAAGATAAATTATGAAATAACTAGTGAGAAAAAGTAGAGAGTAAGGTACATTATGTAAAAACTGGTGAGACATAAAAAGAACGGAAAACATGCATAACATTACCAATGATGTTATAAACAAATTTTTTTATATGTAAAAATAAATAAATACGTAAAAATTCAAAAATTTTATATCATTAGAATAGAATAGAAAAGTAACTTTATTCTGGGACTAAGTCCCTTTAGAATAACAGATATGAACAGGGAAAAAAACATAATATTTATCTGGCCAGAAGGCTAAATGTTACAAATCATAAAGCATGTAAAAAGTGACAGAAAACAATTCAAAAAGAAATATTTAAACAAAAATAATAGTAAGTAAATAAACAGTACAGATCTTGACAAGATATTAAGCAATTACAGAGAATAGATAAATCCATGGCTTTTGTTAAATGCATGAGCTAGCATGCAATAATTTCTTTACAGTTTAGAGATGTACAGCTTCTCAAAAAGCAAAATTAAAAGAACTAAATAACACAATGAGTTATTCTATACATTACATTCTAACCAAATGACTGACCTGGTTAGAGAGCATCTTTTTGGGAAGCTATGTGTTAAGAAATCAAGGATTTAAATGATGATAGTGAGGGACTATGACGGATATTAGAAGGGATTGAGTTCCACACTGTGGTGGAGCGGGCGAGAAAGGGACGTTCAAACGCTTTAGTTCTGTGTGAACATATATAGAGATCAGAAAAGCAGAATCTTGCTTTATGGTGTTGAACTGAGGATTTGAATTGGAGGAGACTGTAGATATATGAAGGATGTTGAGAGTTAAGGGATTGGTATAAGAATGAACCGAGGAAATACTGTATTTACCTGTAATTTAACTATTTTTTCCATTAGAAGCGAGGGGATGGTTGACTGGAAGATAGACGTAAGGAAGAAAAGAGTTGGGGGTGCAGTCAAATAAAAACACTAAATAAGTGGTTACTTATTTAATTATGTGCCGACGTTTTGACCCACTTTGTGGGTCATCTTCAGGGCTATAGGAGGTTGGAGCAAGACTTCTCCAGTCTTGGCATCATTTGACTCCACCCCCAACTCTTTACTTGTTCTC
Organism: Troilus luridus; assembly: GCA_964056705.1. Taxonomy (NCBI): domain Eukaryota; kingdom Metazoa; phylum Arthropoda; class Insecta; order Hemiptera; family Pentatomidae; genus Troilus; species Troilus luridus. Next base: position 10,220,010 of record OZ057413.1, on the reverse strand, counting down.
ATTAGTTATTACATAAATCTACATGTTACTAAGTTATCACATCTTTACATAAATATAAATTCTATTATTTTTCCTTGGTACTCCAGTCTTTTATATAGTTATTTTCTGTTTCTTTCCTAGCCCTGAAAACGTTGGCACAATAAAAAAAAAAAAGTTTTCCTTATTTTGTGTTATCTTTGACTGCATCCCCTGACCAATTCAACCTGTCATTATATATATGAGGATTATTTATATAGGAAAACAAGAATGTTTTAACCTAATTTGATCAAAAATCACATGCTACCTTTCTTTAAAAATATAGACTATTATTAAGGATACTGAAATTGCAATGAATTCGGACGGAACTCATTTCTGTCATAATAAACAGCTTGGGCGATAAAGTCTTCAGACTCATATTGAGGCTCAATCCAATCTTCATCACCCACACAATAATCATCAAATTCTTTTCCAGATTCCATAGAGTCCTCTTCAAATTCAACATCATAAAATCGGTCTTTTTCAAAAGTTAATTCGGCTTCAGTATATTCTTTTGGAACATGTATTTCAAACCCTTCATCTGTCTTCAAGTCAGAAGCAGACTCAGTATCAGGTGGGGTGTCAACTGAACTAGAAGGAGGGGAACTGCCTTCTTCAAGGTTGATGAATTCATAAGACTCATCGCGATAAAAGTCAAAGATGGTCTTGGCTATGGGAAAATTGTACTTTTTGGAAAGATCCATCAAAATCTCAATAGGAATCAACCAATCTTTGTCTACATGAAGTTTTTCTTCAAGTTCACTTTTACATTTTTTAATCTTTTTGTAATTTTCTAAAAGAATTGCCTCAACTTTTCTACTTACAACTTCTCTGTTTTCATCATTATTTTCTTCTAAATATTCGATTATCTTCTCAAGAGTATCCATATTTTCCCGTTGATATAGCATATTTAAATGACACAGCTTTACAAGCAACAGATAATGCAGACTCTACACAGCTTGATGTTAAGCTTATCTTCCTAGGCAACAAAAAAGGAGCTTGATTTCATGTGCAAATTAGAATTACACAGGGTAAATATTTCTTGTTGATTCAGTTATTTGGTTATTAATATTATTTTTAGTAGTTTTATACAGATGATTGCAACATGTTGAATTCAAAACAACTTCAAGCACAAACAACAATAAAAAATGGTTTCCTTGGCAACTGATAAAGGGATTTGAATGAACTTGCTGATATTGATTATTAAGTATTATTGATTGATACTAAGGCAATTACAAAAGAATCTTTTTCATTAATTAAATTTCCAAGCCTCTCAAAGATTTATTCGATTGCCGATCAGCTTTTACACAAATGACATCCTCAATTAAATTAAGCGATTAAATTAAAAATTATACTTGTGTATTAGCCGGTCTACATGAAACCTACCTCCTTATCTGGCGTAATCTCTTCTTATCACTCACCTCATTTGAGTTATTTGTGTGTGCGGTCTTAAATTCTTTTTTAGTGTTTTGTCTTGTTAATTTTATTCATTGTCTATTTAAATTTCTATATTGTTTATGAAATTTAATTTAGTTTTTTTTATCTTAGTCCTTTCGTTGTTTGTTGTTTCCCCATTTAATGTCACTTAATGCTGCTGTGGCTAATCAGACGAGGCTACAGTGGGAGATCAAAATTTTGCCTACCAAGGTTTAATTAGGATAGGGATTTTTAATATGTGCCTGACATCGTTCAGGTTCGTGACCCCCGTTTTAACGTCCCTTCCGAAAGACGACATAACTAAGATTTTTTACTCACTTTAAAAAATCCAAGGGCCACCTGCCGAGCTACGAGCCCGCGATCTTAGCCTAAGCAGGCTGTTATCCTAACCACCAGACCACAGCTCGCTCCTCATTCCTTTCGTTATTGCCTATTTTTTAAATGAACAGAATAATACTTAGAATTAGCATTTAACGATTACATCTAGTATATTTCAATTTCCATTAATACGAATAAGAAGGTAGGGACATCAGTACCTGAATTACCCGTGTTCAGGTTATAAACAATTTCGGATCTTTGTCTTGATGAAGGTTTTCTTCAAATTCACTTTTACTTTGTTTAATCTTTTTGTAATTTTCTAAAAGAATTACCTCAACTTTTCTACTTACAACTCATATTAATACGATATTTGTATCTGACGATGCACACAAATATTGACGAGACCGGCTAATACACAAACACCAAAAATTGCAAAGCGGGATAGGAATGAAGAACTTCATGGCACTGGACCAAGAGGAAGTCAGCCTGGCTTAGGTTGGTCACCATATTAGTGTGAACATTCATGTTAATATATCCTGTTAAGGCCAGATGAAGTAGTAACCTCATAAAGTATTATTAGCTTTAATCATAAAAAATTAAATCATTTTTTCGTAAAAGAAAGAACATTATCTTTACTTATTTTTCACATTTTTATTTAATATAATAATTTAAACGTTTATTTCATAGTTGTTTAGAATAATTTAACTTTAAAGGTAATTTTATTTGTTTAGTAATAAGTGTAATATTTGTAATAAATTTGAAAACATATGTAAGAAAAGAAGAGAGAAAAAAACAAAAGCGGAGTCGATCGGCTTTTGTTCGCTGCGGCTAGACCAAGCTAGACAGTGTTGACGCGAGCCCTTAGCCGTGCACATCGTATGCTCTAGAGGAGCCCAAAGTTGTGTTTTGTGAATTTGAAGACAGTGTTGGCACGACCCTCTTGACGTGCATATTGTATGCTCTATATGAGCCCACAATTAAATTTTGATACTAATTTGCTGCCCACCTGCAGGTGTAATTAGTTTAAACCTCGTCATCGATTCGACCAATTCGAATTGACCCAGTCGATCATCTCAACATCTTCGCTCGCCCTGCCGACGAAAATCCTCTGTCATCTCAACATCCAGCTCGCCCTCCCGAGAATCTACTTCCACACGCAGATAGAGTTTTTATTATATCCTTTCAACTAGAAAACCACAAACATTTATTATTTTGTAATCGATTTTATTTGAACATTAATTAATTTTAATTTAATGGAGTTAAATTTGTCATCGTAAGATTAAATAATAATTGTTTTCTTTTTGTTATTAATTAGTTGTTTATAATTTAGTTAGTATTAGTAACTTCATTTTCTCATTATAAAAACGTTTAAATTGTTCTTTAATTTAATCAATTGGTTTTTCTATCATCAGAAGTTTTAGTTATTTAATTTATGAAAATTGACTTATGTTATTAGTTTAATAAAAGGTTACAATCAAAATGACATGGGATCTGGTATAATTGAATCAGAAATTTATTTCCCTTATCCATTTCGGAGCTCTCATCGAAAGGCCCAATAACTATTTCGAGGTTGCTCAAACATATCCATTGTTAAGAAAAAGAGATGATATCGTGATCTGTAACTCGTGAGTGCTTAGCGAATCCGTATATTCGATATCGACATCACTTGCCAATCTTCGTCCAATGATAACTAGTCCAACACAGATCTTTAAAATCGCCTATAACGCAATCCTCACACTTACACCTAGTTCCTCCCCTTGGACGTTTACCGCGCTTATTGACTCTTAGGGAAAAATACAAGTTCTTTAATAAGCCCAACAACTTTACAGCCCCATTCAATCTTCTGGGTGCAATTGCAGGTTGATTAGCCGAGATACAGAGCTACAAAGGAAAAAACTTCTCGACCTCATCTTTCTAATATAGTAAGAAGAAGGATGCATGATGATTCCACTTTGCAAGAAAGACATGGAATGTTACAACTACCTTATATGATTCTAGTCTAAGCGCATATTACCTGTTATCTATGATAGAGTTGCAAACGAGGAATCATGGGAAGACTTTTAAAAGAAAATAAATTAAACATTGATAATCATAGGAAAGCGCAGCAAAAGAAGAAGAATATTGTGCCTCCGCAATCTGAAAGAATGGTTTAATTGTTCATGAAACCATCTCTTCAGAGCAGCAGTCAACAAGGTACAAACAATCATGAAGATCCTCAACCTTCGATAAAAGACAGCATACACTGTTTCGATTAGAACAAACTAAATGGACAAAATTATTTTTCACTATTTTTACATCTCTTTCGACCAATCAAGTAATGTAATTATAGATAAATGTTTCTTAATGAATTACCAATTGAATCAAAGAGGGTTGCTAGGAGAAAAAGTATTAAAAAAACCGTTACTATATTTACTGCGAAACTCAATCTACTTGGTACAACTAAATAAATACAAATATACAATTACTATATGGATAGAAATAGAAACTTAAAATTACGAAGAAAAACGTAGTATAAAAGGCCATGAATAGGGCAAATAATTCAACATTTTTAAAACGAAATTGATTAGTCTGATGACAATTTATCAGAAAGGCCTTCTTCGTTTATAGCAGACTTGACAGAGGTCGAGGCTGTACTGTAGGAGTTGAATCAACTTTAAATCCTCTGGGAAAAATTGACCCGCCTTCATTCCGGACACTTCTATGAAGCTACAGATCAGTGGATCGGATCTTATCGTAAAAATCGAAAGTAAGTCGGTTTACTGGAACAAGGGAAAACAAATAGAAATTCATCAGTTTCTAACAATATTTAAATTTCTGTTTGTATGCACTGTGGCCAGAACTTCCATCATAACCCTACCACCATACTAATCAGCAGTTTCATTTCAGCACGCGTTTCTGTGATTACAATATACTCCTTAGGTAGATAATAGGTCATGTTTTGATTTACTTAAACTGTATAAGGCATGAAGTCATGACATGCCACTCCTTAGTCTGCTTGAACGAATGTGTTGTAGACTTAGAGTCAAAGTAATAAGTTCATTCTTCATTACAGCTTAATTGGTTAGCATCCTCCATGTAACTTGAATTTTCACAAGTGGAAGAAGTAACATATGCAAGGCATGTATTTCTAATTGCTCGAGAAATCTTTTTCATTTCAACTCATTTTATTTTTCCTTTCAAAGTTCTTTGTAAGATTTGCAAAATGATCGAAAGGAACTCTAAGAGAAAAAAGGTTTGGTGTTTCAACCATTCTTTAAAAAAAATACCTTCTCGAAAACAATTCTCTAAAAGAAATTTCAATTTGAGTGTGCTGTCTGTAATTCGTCTTATTATTAATGAAAGAAATGCAGCTATTAAATATAGAAAATTTAGTCCGGTTACAAATGAGTACAAGTAGAGAAGAATTAAGAAGTAGAGAAGACACTTGAAAGATTCAGACAGATTGGAGATCTATCTGCTTAGGCATATTCATCTTGTAGCCTATTATGAATATTGTCCAAAAGTATAAATGTAATATTTGACGTCATATTATACTACACAAGAAGAAGGGATGAAGAGTTGTATGGGGAGCCGGACATGGTGGCGTTGATAAAGAAAGCCAGAATGAGATGGATGGGACATGTGAAAAGAATGTCAGACCACAGGATATCAAAGAGAATGCTCTATGAGAAACCAGACGGCAAACGAAGCAGAGGCTGGATGATGTCGAAGAAGTCTTTAAAAAGTTGCTGGGTGTACAAGAATGAAGGAGAATCGCTCAGATTGGGTGGCTGAGGTGGAGGAGGTCTGGGTTCTTGCAGGACTGTAGAGCCAAAATAATAATAATATACTGCACATTATACTAAAAATATGCAATCAAAGCATAATTAGAGTTCTCTTCGTTCAACATTTTCCATATTCATCTAAATACATAAAATCGACAGGACATTCTGACTTCTCTGTTTTCGTTAAAAGAGCAACAAGAATAGTTGTATACATCGTTTCAATTTGACAACCATGTATCGATAAGAGAGTAAATAAGATAATGTGTTTTTGGCCGTGACTCCAGTCAGGTGAAAGCTCGTATGTTATGGAGGATCTGTCGAGTTAGTTCAAGAATGTCTATGTTTGTGAGGGATCCATGTGGTTTAATGTGCATTTTTTTAACCTACATAGCTGTATTTTATGCTGATTATGTAGTCGTTCGGTGGGTTATCATGCAAACTATGCAGGACAGGTATTCTGGGTTTGTTTACCTACTTTTTTGTCTTTCATTTAACCCAACATAGTTACATAAAACTTCTCTTTTGATAGCTTGTGGGCTCCACTTCATGTTGTGTTGTTCAATACAGTGATATTTTTGGTGTCTTTTTCTCATTTACGTGCTATGTGCTCTGATCCTGGGGCTGTACCTTTACCACAGAGCCGAATGGATTTTTCTGACATTCATACAGGTAGGCGTATCATTTTCAACATTACTTGGTATCTGTTCCGCAGGTTGTCGCTTCTAGTTGAGTTACAATAAGTTTTTAGTATTTTCCAGAAATACAAGTTATCGTGGGCTTTCGTATGGATAAGAGAATGTAATGAGCAAATTTTAGTAATCATTTCAACCAAAAATAAAAGTTTTGACTAATACTTCGAAGTGTAGGTAATAAATGTTTGTTGAAACGCTCATGTCTATATGAAATGATTACCGAAGTATACACATTTCCCATTATTACATTCTCTTCTCCGTATTAAAGCTCATAATAACTTGTATTTTTGGAAAATATCCAACTTGAAAAGAATAAACAGTTCAAACTTGTTGTAACTAAACTTGAAGCGACAACCTTCATTATAATTACTCATTACTTTTAGAATTTTGATTCGGGGTCATTTACCTTTTCATAACAATCCATTTTTTTTTTAAATTAGGATCAGATACAACACTAATTCAACGCGAAGATTGGACTGTTTGTACCAGATGTGAAACTTACAGACCTCCTAGAGCCCATCATTGTCGAATCTGTAAACGCTGTATTCGAAGGATGGATCATCATTGTCCTTGGTAAGAATGTCATTAGAGTTATTGTTACAATTTAAGGTAATTATTGAGCAATAAATCTCGCTTTGAGTTGAATCACAACAAATTTTAACCATTTTATTTGTTTCCCTTTTAAAATTTTCCAAATACCGTGAGTTTTAGTTTAGAAAAGAGAATGTAATTATGGGCAATGAGTAGATTTCGGCAATAATTTCATCAAGAAATAAAAGTTTCAACCAACATATCATCTAGTTTTAAGTTTAATGATCCGTATCAAATTTAATATAATGTTTATTTTTTATTCGTAATGATCCGTGCTCATTAAAATTTAATTTTAAATGAATCTTTAAAATTAAATTAAAATTTAATTTTAATTGAATCTTTAAAAATGAATTGACCCTAAATCCCTCCATATATCACAGAATATCATATACTTGTCCAGCTTATGGATTATTTTACATAAATAGTACTTTGTTGAATTTTTAAATCTGGTTTAATTTTAAAATATTTCGTTGGAAAACAAGTTTACAAAAGATTTATATGATTTATGATTCTTGAGAAAAACAAATAAAACGTATTTACACTACTCAACCGTGATATGATTAAGGTTGTTCATATTAAAATTAATTTACAAATTATCATGTATTATAAACCCAATCCCTTCATCCTATCCTTCCAAATCTGTTTATTATGTTTTGTAATATAACTCTGAAAAAAAAATTATATACTTACTATGTAAAATGTAGTATACAACCCTTTTTCTGCTCTGAGAATTGATATACTTCAGACAAATGAAATACCAATAAACAAGGAATTTCACAGATAAGTAACAAATTTTTAAATTGTTCCTAGGCCTTTAAACCGAAGGTGGCCAACCTGAATGGTCTTGCAGGCAACTTTGGATGTTCGTCATAACTGTAGGAGTCAAATGTAAAATTATTACTGAAATTAGATTTGTAGTTTCTTATGACTTCATCAAAACCTGTAATGTATTGGTTCTGTATACTTAAAATCTACAACTTCCATTATAATATTCTGTCTTATGTATGTCTGTTAGGTGTTTAATGCATCTGGGTCTGCCTCTTTTTTTTTTTTCCTCCCGGTGCACCATTCAGCATTATTTTAGGCAGCTTATAGGGTCCATTTTTTCTACATGCTCCAACCATCTCAGTCTGATTAAAATTTTAAAAAACCTGTACCACTACAACTCATATAGAGTCTTGGGTCCAGTAAGTGGTGGAGACTGTGTACTGTTTCTTGGTCACGTGTGTGCTAGTAGATGATTTGTTTCAGATCATACTCCACCCCCTGTTTTGGGTATCCTCTTTATAGAATCAGAGTGAGCCCCTTAAGGAACCATTCCGCTCTGAATAAATTAAAGTAGTGATGATTAAATGAGTTGACAATGATAATTTGAACATTTACAGCCTGGCAAAAGTGAAATTAATACATAATAATAATTTGCCATGATTTAAATAATTATTGGTTTAGATACAACTACCCCTGTGCATCAAAGTTGACACAGGGACTAATAGTCCAGGATCCATGGTCCATTTTTGCTCATGATTACTATCAAGCTGAATCTTCCTGAATAGCTTCATTTCGATGAGACGCCCAACAATTTCCTGTGCGAAAATTCTCGATTGTGGTAGCTAACAGAGGTAGCAAGGACAAAATAGGTCGATTTGATGATTGTCAAAAATTTATTACTAACTGGGTTTTTTAGTTAAATCTCAAGATAATTATCTAAATTATTTGTCATACAAAATTTATGTATGGTTTGATCAAAGAGTCCCCTCCTTCCAACTTGTATCGATAACAAGATCATCAAAAATGATTACTAACCAGCTGATTTTTTTGTTTTTTCATTTATATTGGGAGGAGGGGACTCTTTTTATCAAAACCATACATTTTGTAGGACAAATATTTTTTCAAATAATTTAGATAACTATCTTGAGATTTAACAAAAAAAAACTCAGTTAGTAATAAATTTTTGAGAATCATCAAATCGACATATTTTATCCTTGCTACCTCTGTTAGCTATGACAATCGAGAATTTTCGCACAGGTAATTGTTGGGCGTCTTATTGAAACGAAGCTATTCACGAAGATTCAGCTTGATAGTAATCAAGTGCAAAAATGGACCATGGATCCTGGACTAGAAGCTTTTATCTGGGTAAGTTATAGGGTTTGCTTTAGCAACCACATTCCAAGTTGTAGTCTCACGTTTAACGATTTGTGAAATTTATTGTCCAGCTCTGTTATTTATATTAAACAAAATAGAGTGTTTTAAATTTTTTTTTTAATTATTAACATTTTTTTTTTACAGGATCAATAATTGTGTTGGCGAAAGGAACCAGAAATACTTTATACAGTTTTTAGTATGCGTTGGAATTTTATCATTTTATGCAATAATATTAGTTATCGTATCATGGGTTAAAGCGTGCCCGACTTGCAGTTCGGAAATAACTGTTAGGCAGTCCAGAATGTAAGTAACTAATCTATTATGCATATGTATATATTTATTAAAAATTATTAGAAATAGCATGTGTTATGTTATCAGAGTAGCTCAATCGTAAAGTGCTGCTGTGGCTGTCATATTGTCCTTCATACAAGGACTAAAAATTAAATACATTTTTAAAATAAAACAATAATAAAATTATTCATGTGGAAATGACTGACTGGATAGTTCTTAGATGAGCGTTATTAGTCCAAATTAGTTGGACTTATTTTATTTGTCCCAGCGTTTCGACCTAATTTTTAGGCCACATTCAGGGCTGCAAATAAAAGAAAACAGAATATTTTTTATCTTCATTAACTATGTTTGTTATCTTCTAGGTTTCTTTCCATTATTTTTATTTTTCATCAGTTATTTCAAAATTTATCTTTTATTCTTTGTATTTCTTTTCATTCTTATCATTTCTGTTTATATAAACTTTTATATTTTCTTTGAATGTAGGAATGTAGGAACCGTCGGAATGTAGGCACAAATAAAATAAAATCAACTGATTTTTTTGTAATTTATTGACTGGACCCCCCCCGACTATTTCACACTCTTCTGATAATAAAATTACTGTGAAAGCCGACAAACATTGGAAATCAGTAACAAAAAAACACAAACCATATTATTACAAATGCTATGAGTTACAACGCTAATTCCGTCCAAATTTGTTCCAATGTACTCAGTAATCTTTTGAATACGAGGGTTATTAAGAAAGTAGGGAACATTTTGGAATTAAAAAATAAACGAAGTACAAGAAAAACATTTTATTGTATACATGTGAAAGAGGGACTAAAATACTACTTTTCAACATAATCACCATTCAAATTCAGGCACTTATCATAGCGGTGGACAAGCTTTGGAATTCCTGTGTATAGAATTCTGCCGCCTTTTCAAGCCGTGAAACTTGTGGGAAACATAGAGAAAGCTCAGTTATTGTGAAACAGCGGTTTTCACGAATCTTTTCGGCGACCAGATCGTCAGTTACAATGCTCGGACATCTACTCTTCTCTTCATCATGAACGTTTGTTCGGCCATTTTTAAACTTAATGCACCACTTCCTTACAGAACTGTCACTCATTACGTTGTTCCTGTACACTTCACACAGATCCCGACGAATTTCTGTTGGTTTGAAGTGTTTTGCCATCAAAAAACCTGTTCCTGTTGTCACAGCTGGACGCTGACTGAGGTGCCGAGCACGAGCGCTCCAATGTTTACACTATTGGCGCACGCCTGGCGGCATCAGGTGGAAACGTTCCTTACTTTCTGAATAGCCCTCGTACATTGAATCATCTGTTAGTGCACTTTGCAAATTAATACATGTATTTTTACTCATTTTTTATTGTTTTAGTGTTCATTGCATAATTCTAGTGATGGAAAGCAGTCTCTTTGGAATATTTGTCCTTGCTATTCTCTATGATCAAATAGAAGCTATTATGAACGATGAAACAACAATCGAGCAATTGCAAGGTTCGAAAGGAAGCATGTCAATACACAAAATTATCATGAGTCAAATTTGTAGGCTTCCTTGTTATAACGGAAGCTTATCGCATCGTTCAACAATGAACACTCACTCCGTCTGACAATCTTGTAAGGCATTGTTTCCTACTTCCATTGTCTTTTGTTTTTGTATGATATACTTTTTCATATTATTGAGGCATATTGTCATTAACTGTAGAATTTATTGTAAATTGTAAGTCTTTAGGGATACCAGATATCTTACAACTCATTTCATTGGTTGTTAAAATAATTTATGTTAGTTTATTTTTGTTTTTTTAAGTATAATATTGTTAGTAAATTAAACCATTTACCCTAACATTATTTCTTAATTTGGTACTTGTGCATTAGCTTGACTGCATGAAACCTACCTCCTTATTCAGTCTAACCTCTTCTTATCACTTGTCTCATTTGAGTTATTTATGTGTGCATTATTAAATTGTTATTTAAGTGTTGCCTTGTTAATTTTGTTTATTGTTTTTTATTTTTATTTTATTGTTACCTATCTGAAATGAACAGAATAACACTTTGGGAATTGCCATCTTTAAAAGAAGAAGCTATGAAATACTTCCAGAAGTTCGGAATGATTCCAAAGATGAAATTATGTGAAAAGTGTCATCAAATCGATTTTTGGACAAGGATAGAAATGGAGATATTTTTGTCGAAAGTGAAAGGAAATCATTTATACAAGAAGAGGAACGTGGGTAGAGTGGTCTAGAATTAGCATTTTATTATTAAATTTCCAATAATATATAGTAAGAAAGTAGGTGTTATCAGTATTAGAATTATCAGTGTTCAGGTTATAAACAATGGCGGATAACAGTCCCTGGAGGTAGGCTAATGCACAGATACCTTCCATTTTATTCATTTATTGATAAGCAACAATGAATCTGTATAAGATAAGAAAAATAACAGGGTGACGAATAATCATCTGAGAATTAAATAGTGCAATAATTTCAAAGTTGAATAGTTTTTTTTTTTCTATTAAATTCATTTAGCATGGCATGCAGGAGTGGTTTCTGAAAGAGGCCTCAGTATGTCACTTTTCAGTCTTCCAATAACAATAAATGTAATAATTATAACGTGTATAATTCCATACTCTATCATGACAGTAAATTTGTATTAATAGACTTTTTGTCGATGAAATTAGACTAGTTCGTTTTAAAAAAAATCATGTTTAATACAAAACAATAATTGAAGAATTGTGGGTTTCCTCCACTCGGCTGAGTTTGCATAAATGAAGAATCACTGCATTATATGATTAAAGACAGGGTACTTGTGTATATATACCACCACCTGTAAAGGGCAATCTTGTATGCATGCGCAAGCAGTTACATTTTATAAGAGTTATCTTGGATAACCTTTTTAAATATTTTTATTGGGGTTAGAATTTGCATAACATAACTTCGAATATAATAATAATGGAAATAAATAAATAGAAGTAATAATAATGTAATTGAATACATAACAACATAATGAAATATATAACATTACCACCGAACACCCACTGTTCGGGTAGTACACGACCACAATTATTTTTACGTTTAGTAAACAAACTTTCAACAATTTGCACAATGCAATCTGGTCCAGCTACATTTTTCTTTGGTTTATTCTCCATAGCCAATACACATAATTCATTCTATAACAGTTTTTTTGATAAATAAATAAATAAATAATAAATAAAGTTGCTTTTCACAAAATTTAATCAACGTCAACTCTTCGCACCAGCAGTATATGAATCTCAAAGCTGAACAAATTGGAATTTTGCTTCCCTCAAACCAGTTGTGTTTTCTAAGTCCCACTTGCTCACCACACTGTTTGAAATTACATTTCCAAAACTTACGTTGACCAAGATAAAGGTTCATTTTATGCGAATTGGTACATTTTCTTTTTTTTTATATAAAATATTTCTCTCCTGAAAAAATGAAAATGCATCTTCTTCTGTTTTTGGCAAATCCCAAATAAGCATCTTCGTAGCACTTAAAATCAGCAAACAACAACAAATGTAGAACAAATCACCAAACAAACAAAAATGAGGATACAACAACAACTCTAGAACAGACGAGGAAACAAAGAACAATGAATCTGTCAAAAATGTTACTGTTAGAAATATAACTGTTATAAAATGTAACTGCTTGCGCATGCGTACAAGATTGCCCTTTACAGGTGGTGGTTTACATATACACAAACAAATGTACCAAGGACAGAAACAAAAGAGTAAGGCACAAACTATTTGCAAAATAATAAAATGCATCGGCAAGTGTAAAATGAAAATCAAGTTAAGTGGTTTCCATTTTTTTTTTCTCTCCAAATTAAACCAATAGCAGTATATGTTCCTTAGGCTATAAATTAGTTACAACAAGTTTTATTTGTTTATTCGTTTAATTTTTAATATGCTCCAAAAATACGAGTTATTGTGAGCTTTATTATGGAAAAGAAAATGTAATTATGGGTAATGAGTAGATTTCAGTAATAATTTCATCAAAAAATAAAAGTTTCAACTAACATTTCCAAGTATAGATGATATATATTTGTTGAAACGTTCATTTCTAGACGGAATGATTACCGAAGTATACATATTTCCCATAACTACATTTTCTTTTCCGCACTAAAGCTCATGATAACTGGTATTTTCAAAAACTATTAAAAGGGAAATAAATGAAAAGCTGAAACTTGTTGTGACTCAACTCGAAGCGACAACCTGCGGAATAATTATCCTAAAAAATGTTATCAGTAGTGGCTGATTACATTCCATTTGTAATACACCATGAAATAATAGTTCTTTACTTGACAAGTGAAAAAAGTTCCACTTTATTACACCCAAGTGAATTTGACCACACGGGCCGAAGGCGAGTCTGGTAATTAAACTTGGGTGTTTTAAGCGCTTTTCTCATTTGTTAAATATTACATTTTTCCTGCAACCATTTAAAAATTAAGAAATTAAAGGCGAAACCTTAGATTTGCTAAAACTAGACTAGCACTATCTCTTACAATTTTCTGTTACTAACCATGCAAATTTTAACTCTGGGACGGTTTACTCGTTGAAACATTTATTTATTATTATTTAGAAAATAATATTCTGATAACATACAAAAATAAAATAAACGTATATTATTATATCTTGATTTATATTTATATTTCTCTTCATATCTGACTTTAGATGTTTTTGGTAAAAGTTGATTTATGAATGGAGGAGTAAATTCTATGAATTCATCACTATCTATTTCCATTTTTTATTTTGTTTGTGGTCTGATCACTGTTTTAATGCTAGATCTCCAAATTTCTAATGTGTGAAGGTTCTAAAACATTTAAGGTTATATTAAATATTTCTATAAAATCGCTTCAAAATAAATAAAATCTATCTTGAATTAAATATAAAATAGTTCTAAAATTATTTATTTTAACATTTTAGGAATATGAAATGAATAATATTATAATACCACCATTTAACATTTAAAATAACAGAGTGCTGATTGTCAAATTCGATCTAGGTGGCTGTTACTTTTCCTCACTAGTGAGAGAAAGTGGTTTTCCCTCACTAGTGGGGGGAAGTGGGACTTTCCACACCAGTTTTAGTTGAGTAATAGATAGCATTACTCAATGGTTGCAGGAAAACATGATTTTTTAAACAAAAGTGGTGATTGACTTTTTTTTATTTTTATTTAGCAAATCTGGATGATATTAGTTCGGATAGTCAACTCAACCCTATATAATGATTTTTTTAAAATAAAGGGTAATCATTCCACAAGTTGTTCCTTCAAGTTTGATTCACAAGTTTTAACTTTTCATTTGTTTCTATTTTAATATTTTCCAAAAATATAAGTTATTTAAATATACAATATAAAAATATATTATAATTATATATTATATTAGTACGGAAAAGATAATGTAATTATGGGAAATGTGTATATTTCATATATGAATGTTTCTACAAGCATATGTCATCTATACTTTGAAATGTTAGTTGAAACTTTTATTTCTTGATGAAATGATTACCGAAATATACTCATTACCCATAATAAACACATTCTCTTTTCTAAACTAAAACTTGTATTTTTGGAAAATATTAAATGGGAAACAAATGAAAAATTTAGAACTTGCCGTGACTCAACTCAAAGTGAACAGATATCAATCAAAGAAATAGAAATTTAAACTAATATTTAATATTATAATATTTAAAATCAAAACTAGTACCCGAGAAAAAGTTTTCTTGGAAATTTCAGTCTTAACTATTAAAGCTTACTGTAATATTACATATAAATTGAAACTGCTATTCAAAGAACTTACAATAAATTACTACTGCAAATATTATGACTGATTTATTTTTGTTTTTTACAGGGTGTTAATTATCAATGGATTACATCATTACCTTGCGGTTATCAGTACTTCAGTCAGCAAGAACTGCTGAAAAATCATCGTTGATAAGTTAAGTTTTTAACCTAGTTCGCTATTGGCGAATTTAATTGATATTCTTTATATATATATAATGAATTAAAAGAATCCGTTCACAACTTCATTAAGTAAAGGTATGTAGAAAGTCCTTTGTGAGTCAATTATATATAAATATATATATTGCCTGTTGTAGTCAACACTTTCATGTGTTTACACACGTTAAAATGTATATAATTTTCTATAAGCAAATTATTGAAAATAATGAGGAAGAAAATGGTCCAGGAGTGGAAGTCAGAAATTTTTTTCTTAAATAAGGATAACTATTTATTTTAAAGGCATTGTTTGACCCACATTGCTGGTCCTCTTCTTCTTCTTCTTTCTCTATCGCCTTTGTGCTGTTAAGTGCGGAGTAGTATCGGACCACCTTCGGTATGTGTCTCTATCCTGGGCTTTTCATCTCCACCAGGGTCGACCTCCACTCTCGCCCAAGTCTATCCATATAACTATTATATGTGATTCTCGGGCGTCCAACCGGTCTTTGCCCTCTCGGTCTGGCCTCCATCAGTCACCTTGCTCTACGCCCGTCCCCCATCCTACCCATATCACTTGAGCTGGCGTTCCTCTATGACATCCCTCACATGTCTAACTCCCAGGGTATCTCTACTTGTTCTGTTCCTCACGCAGTCTCATCTCGTCTTTCCCGCAACTCTTCTGAGATACCTCATTTCTGCTGACGTCACTCGTGAGGCATTCTTGTCCAGAGTACCCAGCTCTTGGCTCCATATAAGACCGGGAGGACAGATCTAAAGATGCGAAGCTTCGCCTCCTTGCTCACCTCCTGCTTGCCCACAAGAGTTCTGATAATCTGAAAGAAAACCTGGTTTGCTTTACGCACTTGATGCATAACCTCCTGGTCTATCTTCCCATCCCGACTTAAGATCGTTCCCAGATATTCATAAATATAAGGGTAACTATTTATTTTAAATGCATTGTTTCGACCCGCATTGCTGGTCTTCTTCAGGGCTAAATATACAAGATATGTATGTCATCATATCAAGTATGTATCTTGTATATTTATTCATACAAATTAAGATGACACCTAGTAAAGAATAAAAATACGTACAGCCATCAAGGGATATGGGTGAAATATGAAATACTTGTATAATAAAAATAGGGAACGCTTTAGGTAAATATAGATATAATAATAAGGCTTAGCGAACGCCAAGGCTCGATGACGATACCACCAACTTCTGTCCAGGGACCACTACCACCAAAACTGTCAGATCACTCTTAATGCAATCCTCCCACCTACACCTTGGTCTATCCCTAAGACATTTCCCAGTCGGTACGGTGCTTATTAACATATTAGGAATTCGTTCAGTACTAAGCCCAGCATCTTTAAGGACCATCATAATCTTTGTGACGCTATCGCTTGAATAATGTTTACTGGATGCATGCTTCGCAATTCTGCGTTATTTATTTTCCAGTGGTCTTATCCTTTTTTGGACCGAGTATTCTATGTAATACCTTATTTTCGAATACCTGAAGACGTTAATCCTTCAGCGTTAGCGGCCAAGTTTCATATCCGTAAATAAGAGTTGGAAGGATGGTGGTTTTATAAATTCTGATTTTTAAATTTCGGAACAAAAAGCACTAGCTTAGTAACGTCGAGACCGAATAATAACAAGCATTACCCGCCTTTATTTCCTCTTGAATTTTGTTTTTTCTAGGGTCAATATAGAATTAATATCAAGTACTAGTTCTCCTTATTTAAAAAAAAAATTTCTGATTCCATATATGGTCAACTAATATTATCCAATATTGAAAATAATGTTATCTAGGTCCACACCATATTATCTTCATGATAAAAAAAAACTATTGAGTGTATTGTCCCTTTAGCAAATGTAAAAATTATAAATATAACAAATGCGTTTTAAATTAATTTTGGTCCCTTTAATCTTCCGAAAGTTTCTTTTTTTAATATTTTAAATGTATTTGATTACAATATAATTTTCCTCAAACTTTTCTATGTAGTTATTTAATTTCAAATTAAAATTTTAAAAATGTAATTTTACCTTAAGGCTCAATTGTATAATAATGCATTTATTTTATAGTTGATGTTACCAGCTTTTGCTTGTACATTTTAGTTTTATGGTTATACAATATTTTTGTATATATATATTTTTTTTTTTTAAATCAGTGTATTAATATTCAGGAGGGTCTTGATTTTTTTTAAATATATTAATTTATATTAGCTAAGGGCTAAAATTTAACTGAACATTTTCTGTATAATACAATAATTTATTCTTACCAACCTTAATTATTATTTTTATTATCTTTATCTGATTTATTTTATTCTGTTTTTTGTTTCGCTGAAAATGCTTCAGAGTTTTAATTTTATTTTTAAAATGACTCAAAATATGAAACACTGCTGGCCAAAAGTTCTCCATAAAGCTAATCATGATCATTCATTACTATTATTTATTATACCAAATCTAGTGGTATTCTCTTTACTTTTGTGTATATTTTAGAATTATTTTTAAATTTAAGATTTATAAAAAGGCTAATTCATCAGTATTGCACAAATGAAACCTTGAATAATTGAAACATGAAATGCCATACACCTCAGAGGTACTAAGCTGTTGACTTAGTCCTTATTAACTTCTTAGGAATTCATTTGGTACTTAGCACAACTTTACAAGGTCATCTCAAACTACGCAATGCTATCACTTCGATTTTATTAACTAGGCTAGGGCCCTACTCTGTGATTGCGCATTTTGTAATCTCCTAAATTTTCAACAAACTCATTCTTTTTCGAATATTCTACCCAATATCTTATTTTCGAATACATAAATAGGCTCATCATTCAATATCAACAGCCATATTTCACATCCATAAAGATCAGTTGGAAGGATGATAGTTTTATAAATTATAATTTTTAAATTTCGGAACAAAATGCTTGATCGTAATAATGTGGCGAGATCGGAAATTACCATTTGGAATAGTTAAATTTAAAATTATTATTACTATCAATTGGCAATAAGTAACCAATAAAAATTGATCTTTCAACTTGTACTTAAAATGAAATAGGGCCCATAACAAAAAGTCGCTGATAACAGGCACAGTATGACCAATATACAAAACAGACGTGAAAAGAAAATAATTGAAGAAGAGCGATTGAGACATTCTCAGTATGAGATAGCTGGTCCGCCAAGCGATGTCTCCTAGGACCAGTCGAGGTAGTGAAGCTCCCAAGGGAAAATAGCGTCCTAATCAAAAACGAACAGCTAGCTCCATCCAAAAAGGAAAAATCGCTGAAAATCTTCAAAACGCGGCAGGAGAGGGTGGTAGGGGTGGGGGGGGGGTTAAATCTAGAAAATAAACAACAGGAAGAGCAGACTAAAATACAAAGTAAACTGAAACGCGAAGAAGTATGAAGAAATGGCCAAGATGAAGGGGCGGGAATATGTTTTTGGCATAGACTCTTAGTTCTTGCTTCCTCACCACTCACAAGACGAATAGGATCCCGGCGTTAGAGACAGGAAATGTATACCTGCTCCTGACTGTTTCAAGTACACCACTCGGCCCCCACTCATGTCTGTTGTCATCGAGATCACGTCCCCAAGTCATGATCGGAAAATTACCTGGAACTATATTCTGTTAAAGACTCAATGACTTTGTGGGTTTTCAGCAATATAGTCCTATTAGGTAAAATTCTTAAGGAGAATGAGAAATAGGGGCATGTTTGATATAAACTATTCCAATCTTTATGATGGTGTATTAAAATATAAGAATCTGCCAGTTATTCCACGCTAAATGGTGATCAATAATATTGAGACAATTTTTAGATTTTCACATACAAATCCTAAACAGTTCATTCTATTGAAGATGTTATGACATATTTTGTGTCTGATGAGTAAAATTTGGAATAGATATCATTATTATATATTATTTTGTCTTAGATATGATTTATTTCAAGCACGTATAAAACTATAGGCTCTCCAAATAAAAAATATTGTCTCTCATCAAATGTAGGAGACATCCTACTTGAGGATGCAATTCAAATTCTCTAACATTGTGTTAAGATATCATAGTTTCCTTGTGATCACCTGTGGTTCAGTGGTTAGGATAACAACCTTTTATGCTCAAGGTCGCAGGTATTTTTTAAGTGGAGTAAAAAATCCTTGTTTTACGCCATCGAATGGAGGGTATGTAAAATGGCAGTCCCTAATTGAGCACGTGCGGTGTCAGGTATTCATTAAAGATCCCTATCTTAATAATCCTAGCCAGGCAAGATATAGGATCTCCCACTGTAGCATCATCCGATTAGCCATAGCAGCATAAAGTGATGTTAAATAAATAAACAAACATCATGGCTGCCCCATGAACAATATTATACTAGTTTACTGTTATTGCCTGATATATTGCACCTATCTTAAGTTGTTTTTTTTTGGCTGCCATTTTTCAAATAGCATAATCCAACTGGCAGACTCTTGTTATAATGCCAATACTATAAAAATTTAAATAATTGCTATCTGGTTTCTCCATGTATATATATTTTTTTTATACAGGCTAGGTCTTTCTTGTTACTTTAGTTATCTATATAACCTCTCTTTTTTAAGGAGCACAAATTTTATCAAAATGTGCTATATTTCTGATTAGAAATGATTTGTGCTCAAAGATACATGATTAATTATTGATTAGTGATACAAAAACAATTTTTTATGCATAACTATTGTCCACCAGCTTAAATGTACTGATAACTATTTAAGATAATAATATTTATTTTTAGTTTATTGTTTATTTATTTTGCTGGTCAAATAGCTCAATCGGAGAGAAAGGGGGAAAGAGAATTTATTAATCATTGTTATCTTGCCTATTTCCATGGGAATAATTATGAATATACGCCCCCTCTCATATTTTAGCTGTTTTAGTTTTTTATTATTATTTGTAACTTAAAATTTATTATTATTTAAAACAAAATAGTTTCATCATTCCAATGCTATTCTTGGTTTTGTTAAATTGGTAATAATGATATAATAAATGTTTAATGGCATAGTAGTGAATATATTTTTAAAAGAAAGCTTATCTTGTGTATCTATGAATTAAAAAAAAAAGATTTTTTTCCTATAAATATTTTATTATAAATCTAGTTCTTATAAATAAATAAATACTCATTTTTCTCTGTTACTCAAAAATTCAATTTTAAGCATTATTATTATTACTATATAATTATTTATTGGCTAATTATATTTAATAATTTTATTACTTGTTCATTATTGCTGTTATAGCCTCCCAATTACAGTCAAAAGTACTATCCTAATTGATTGAAAACAGGATATCTTAAGTATGAGTAACGTTAAGAGTGCTAAATATAACTACGTACATTTAGTTTTATCACTGCAATTCCTACACTGGGGTGTAGTGGTTAGCATATTAACCTATTATACCCAAGATCATGGGTTAGCGCCCCGCCAGGATTTTTTTAATGGAGTAAAATAATTTCTAGTTATGCCGTCCTTCAGAGGTGATGTAACGTGGCGGTTTCTAGCCTGTGCTGTGTCAGGATACCTGGCTTGGCAAATTTAGGGATTCCCACAGTAGCACAGTCCGATTAGCCATAGTTGCATAATATGATGCTAACTGAATAAACAACGGGAGTGGAGTGGGTCAATGATAGAGCAGTGAGTTGCCATCCTGGAAATCCTGGTTCAAATCCCGCTGCAGGCCATGACTTTTATTTAGTATCTTTGCAGCGGAAGATGGATCATATAGGATCTAGGACCCTCCTTGGGCCCACCCAGCCTCTATAAAATATTATAAAAATAAGGGGAGAAATCTGGCGGTTGAGCGTGACCTAGGGCAAGTCACCTCCTTGCAGAACCGCTGTCCATGAAACAGTACAGTCTCTACCATGTACTGAACCCCAGACCCGTTCACGGGTTGTAGTGGTACAGGTTTTTTTTTTAATAAACAACAACTTGCTTATGTTTTCTTCCATGCGTTCAATACAAATACAGTGACCATCAGTGAATTGTGTATTGGTAAAATTAAAACATATAGAATAATAATAATACTCAGTGAAGAATGAACCTGTTGTCATAACTAAGTAAAATTTCCATGAATTAGGAGTAGCGGAACAAAATCGGAAAAATTAAGGAATTTGAAGTTGGGTGTTCACTGATAATCATAGTATACATTAGATTTTTTCCTCCAATATTCACAAAATAAATTAAATGTTACTTTTAATTAGAAATGTGTCGACAAATTTAATCTATAAAATTTTTATTTCGATAACTTCGTTTGATAGTTCTTGTTAAATGTAATGGATGAAATTACTAACAAAATGTTGTGTATTTATGCCGTTGTGGGTATTTACTTAATTAGATCAATGAATTTATTTTTGAGAATTTTCAAAAGGTTTTTTTTATTATATTCTCCAGAAGAGATGATTATATATTATTTATTTTGTTACTGAACAAAGTAAGAGAAGGAATATATTTAAAGTGTCAATTATTTTTATCTATGTAATTGTTAACCCTGCTGCTTATTTTTATGTTCCTTAACATAATATGTTACTTATATATATGTTTTATTTTCAAATTGAATTTATTAAAGGTTTTATATCTATTAAACATAATTAGTTTGTATATTTGTTTTTTATTGTTTAAATATAATTTGTTTATTAGATTTATAAAGTAAAGTAATATTATATTTTGGGAATAATATAAGTCAAAATGAAAGAAATTACTAATCACAAAACACTTTAGCCATTAGGTGTAATATTTATTTGTATTATATCCTAACGCTATTATTTTTTTGTTATTTATTTATTTAAAAATATTGTGAAGAGCTATTTGTGATAAAAACTTTTATAAACATTATATTAAAATAATAATTTAAAAAAAATTGAAATGCCAAAGATATGAATCCTACCTGATTAACATATCATTTATCTTTGTGTCCATAATTATATAAATTCATCATTGACTGACTTTGATAGAACAGATATTATGTACTTTAATGATTATTACATTTTATGTACTTATAATAAAGAAAATGTAATTAATGCTCCAAGACTGTGAATATCTTATAATTGTATAAAATTATTGTAATGTGTATATTTTTGATCTAATATTATAATAAGTATATCTTAATATTTAACATTGTAGTTAATTTAAAATTTCATATTTAAAAACATTTTAATAAATTTATTCCATGAGCTTTTGTTAACCTTTTTGCTGTGGTTCACTATGAAGCAGGTTTATCAAGATGTTAAAGCAGATAGCTAGTGGCTAAATTCGCTTTTAGAGATACTAAATTATTTTTTTAACTAGTGAAGATGTTTTAGAGCTATTAAGCCCACTAATAATCCTAATTATTTTTAAATATTGTAAACAATTTTTTTTTAAAGTTTAATAGAATTATATTGAATTATTTTACTGTAGCTTAATATCAAACCAAATTGAATATAAATTAATAAACAGTTTCTTAAAATGATCAGACAGGACTTAACTTTTTATTTATTTTTTCTATTTTATGATAGAATTAATAGTCACAATGCAGTCGTAAATTTTTTATTTTAAAAGCTGGCTCTCCAGCACAAACATATTTACCATCTTTTTTATAAGATAAAATTCATTTCAGTTCTTACTTCTGATGTTTTCCTAACTTACAATATTCTTCTTAAATCTTTTATTACTATTATCCAACTTAAAAATGGTTAGGTTAAGTTTTTATTTTTTAAATCAAGATATTTTAAAATTTAATTTCCTGTTGTGCTCACAGTTCGAACCACATTACCTGAAATCAATAGTTCTGAGTCATTTTTCTTGCTCTTCTATTAAATGCTGATAATTTGTGAAAAGAAAAACATCCAACATTTTTGTATCAGATTCAGCAAGTTCCACATGTTTCATGTTAAATGACTTATTCAGCATATTTACTTTATATAGTTATAAAAATAGTATATATGCTAGGACATTGCAAGCAAATGTTAATGATAATTTTTTTTTATCCATAAATATTAAAAAACAAAATAATATATATCAATAAGTGGCTGATAAGAATTTTTTCTGGAGGAAGCATTATCATGTCATTCTCATAGGGCATAAGTGGCTAAGTCAGGCTTTGGCTTGGATTTTTTTTTTTTTCCAATACCCTCCTAATTTATTTATTTACAATACAAAAAATACATTATATCAAACATATGACACTTGTAACTGTGCCCTTCTTTTACCCTAGGATATTATGAGGCAATTGTCCCCTTAGCGCTGTATGTGGGAGCTTTTATTTTGTGGCATTGCCTTTGCTTAGCCTTTACAATGGGGAGGGAAAAAGCCTAAGCAAAAGCAATGCCATGAAATAAAAGCTCCCGCATACAGCGGTAAGGGCACAATTGCCTTATAAAAAAAATAATTTCGAGAATGAAAAGATTCCATTTCTCTCAGAACAATTAACTCATTTTGGACAAAATTCGACTTAACCACTTAGTCAATGGTGCTACAGATATATCATTAAAATTATAGATTGAATGTTTTGGAAGCATTTGAATGTTGTCAGTTACCATGTCAACCACACACTAGTGAAAAGGTTAAAAAGCTACAGGTTATAGAACTCTAACTAATTAGATTAGAGATTTTCTAATTTTCACCAATATGTATTATAATCACATTCGATCTATAATAATGTGATTATGAAATTTTTTACTCTAATAAATATTAGTAACATAATCCTGAAATTGGCCACCTCTCCTTCCAAAAGTAAATAATACTTTTAAAATGTTTTTATCCAAATGACAAACATATTTTTCTAAACTTCTGTTTATTTTTAAAATCTCAATTATGAATATTGATAGCCCTTTTGCATGTGTTATTCAAATATACAGCTGAAATACAGTAGAGCCTCGATTATCTGAACTGGCATTGCAAAAATGATACAAGGAGAGGTTGATATCACTGTTCCTCAAAAATAAGTTTAAGGAGTATTTTCTTAGAAGTTTGATTTTCTGAAACAATTACACTTAAAAGGATTAGAGACTTAGGCGCCATGAAGAAGAAGTCAAGATTGACACTAATATTATAACTTTCTGTGTGTCACAACCTTGATAAATGTTGCTATGTTCATATTTTTATTAATGTTTATTGTTTTAAATTGTGTACTACACAATAAAAGATTTTTGTGCAGATTTACATTTTTCCATTATTTTTTTAGAGTAAATTTTAATTACCCAACCACATTAGTTCAAATAGTAGACTCTCTACTTTGGTTTATCTATGTTTGTGAACTCAATACTAAAATCATTGGATATAACTCTATAATTTTTAATCCAACTTGCCATTTTATTCGATTTTCAAAGTTATTTCCAAATAAATGTAAATTACAATTAAGCGTAAAAATTCAATAATTTGTTAATTTTTGTTTGTTAGGATATAGAATTCAATTAACCAGAGGGAAAGTTAATGCCTGATAGTTTAATAATAAAAACTTATTTAAAAGAAAATAAGAATACAGTCCGTTAAATTAACTATTTTTCACATTAGCTAGTTTTGTTTGAAAATGCTGGACCACTCTATTTAAATATATATTTATAAGTGAAAATTTGATAGTGTTATTTCTCATATTATATTTGTTGTATTTATTATACTATTAAGTGTTTTAAAATTGTCATAATATTATGAATCCATTAAATCTTAATTCTGTTAAAATTAGGTTAAATTACTATTTTAAATGAACTTTTCTTTAAAATGTAAAAATTGTAACATCTAAGAGTTTGTTTAATAAATTTCAGATTTTAATGTAAATAAATGTAAACTTTTTTTTTCATTTCATAAGATCAGTTGAATTGATTTCATTTTTAACCTACAAAATAATAACATCTAGGGATAGAGCCACTGAATAAGTTGTTTGAACCCATTGATATCTTTATTTTTTGGATGTTCAGACCCGAGATTTGGATTTCAGAATCCAAATCAACTCTTTCTGTTCTGTTTTTTTATTTTTATTAATTATTTTATTGAACTGTACAACTGTAATATATACATCTAGTACAAGGGCTATATGACTAACTAGATACATGAAAGGACATGTAGAGGCACTACCCACTGGCAGCTCTCTAATAACATTTCTATAATAGAAGGTCCCGAGGCCATTTTCTCTTCAGACGCCTAGGAGGATTGTCCGGGATGGAATTGGATGCAAGGGTGGAACCTAGTGGGTTTGGATGGGGCTGGAGTTTATTATGGAATGATAGGTATCTGGAATGGGCTAAATCGGTAACATATGGAACGTTAAGGTCTTTATGGATGGTTTTATTTGTGACAAAATAAGGAGCGTTTAGGATTTTGGATTGTAGGGATTGAATACGAGAAGAATTCAATGGTTTGGTTCTGTTCTGGTTAAAATTCATAAAAGTTCAGTTTTCTTTCTCACATTTTAAAAGCTCTTGAGAGAATGATCATCTAGAAATTAAGAACAAATTGACTTCTGAAAAATTTAACAAAAAAAAACTGACATGAAAACCTAAGGAAAAGTTCCAAACTGGATTAAAAAACTATTCAGTGTATCATTGCCAAAACCTAAACATTTGTATTAAAGTATTTATTCCAATACAAAGATCTGATTTCAAAAAACTAATATTTAAAATGGTGGAGTCATCAATAACTGTTAAGAAGTAGATAAGTAGGTCAGACCAAGAAAGAAAATAAATTATTTTTTATATTGTTCTTTTGATGGTAAATATTTTTATTTTGAAGAGAAAAGATTTGTCTCAGCCGGGATACAGACCCGGGTCTCTAACCACTGAGCTACCAAGGCACGCATGCCAGCCAGACAAATCTATTCTCTTCACTGTTAATATATCCTCCAGTTATCGCAATTTTTGCGATGTATACACGGGGAAGAAAGTTCATTGAACATTACTTTAATTGGGATCACGTTGACTCATGTCAATTTATATTATTATAATTTATTTTTTATATTGTTCTTTCGATGGTGAATATTTTTAAATATTTTTATTTTGAAGAGAAAAGATTCAAAGAAAATAAATGTTTATTTTGTAAACATTTATTAACTCCAACACAAAACTTTAACAAGTACACAAAAAATATTTTTACAAAATTAATAAATACAATATGACTCTTATTATTTTAAACAATTAAAATCCTCTTAGGAGAATCACTGAACATTCATTCAGTCCACCTATGAGTACAGTGTTGGTTTGTACATACATAGTACAGCCTCATCTCTTCCTGTAAAAGAAATATTTAATTATTTTTTAAATCCAACTATTTTTATTTTAATTAATTAATACAAATAATAAAGAATAGGAAACGTGGGAAATATTAAAAATAAATTATAGTTATTAATCAAAATAAAAATATTAACAATAAGGTAAACATAAAATGATAGAGAGAAAGAGGAATTCTAAAATATCAATATTTTGTGGTAAAGCTTTCCACAATATGGCAATCTTTTTAGAAAACTTTTGAAAACACTTTCAATGTGTGTTTCATAAATTTTTTCTTCAGTATCTGTATCTTCGCCCCCTATCGACAAATATTTTTTATAATCCTCTTTCTTTTTTGATTTTCTTTGAAATTATTAGTTACTAATTATTCTTCACTATCTGAATTATTGTAAATGTCCTTGTCTGCATTATTTATCCTATATAGGATTTTATATAATTTACTTAACTGAATAGTTGTTCAAAAACTGAAGTTAACTTGTGAAATACTAATTAATTAAAGTGACCTTCATTGCTGCATTCGAAAGTTATCAATAATGAATACCTGAATCTAAATATAAAATTAATAATTGGTTTTGTTTGTTTATATTTTGTTTTTATAGACTATTTAATATTACCTAGGCTTATTACAAAGCTAACAGTTCTATGGATAGTACCTGCCCACTTTCAAAATGATAGTTTTAATTGTTGAAATAATTCTGACAACTTATGTGTCCCAAATTATTGTATCTTTTCTAATTAATATGATTATAATACAATTAGCTTGAAATGGTTTATTAACACCTTCACTGCGGTAATGAAAAAAGTGGTTTCTTTTACATCTTTGACAAAAGCTGGTCACTTTAGTAACCTTGCTGTTGGCCTCACGGCTACTTGGTGTAGAGCGCAACTGCCTGTAACCCTTTAAGCTACAGTAGGTTTACCGGCTCTTGTATTACCTCCTCTGTTGGTAGGTTTAAAGCTAACTGTCATCTGAATTCTGTTATAGACAGTTTTGATATTTTATTTTATATTTTATTAATTACGAGCCATGATTTTACATATTTACGGCAACTAAGACGGATAATAATTAAAATAAAGCACAAGAGACACCAAGAACAACTGAGCTGATCTGAATGCGATTAAAGACTGGGATTTATACCGAAGATTTGACAGGAAGAGACAAGATTTGACAGGCTTCAGCATGCTCGATCAGGCTGCATGAATCGGTGCCCTGTGACCGATGCCGCACAGGACTAATTCAGAGATGAGTTGTGTGCGGTATCGGTCCTAGGGGACCGATACGTTTTTTTTATTAATTCTTGTTTATAAGAAGGTATTAAAACATATTTGCTTGATAGAATTTATTTTTGAACATTATTAACAAAGATATACCATTCGCACAGCAGTACAATTTCTTGGAAAATCCCACTGCACAACAGGAAAGACAAGCATCGGTCCCCGGGGACCGATGCCGCAGTGAAGGTGTTAACAGATAACTTAAAGTTGTATATGTAACTATGGCAACCAGAAACAATTGACAAATGAACCTGCACCACTTCCATCAGCTCAATTAAATGCATCTAATGAAAACATTTAGATTTTAGTTATTAATAACTGCACAATTATGTTCATCTGAATACTAAAGAAGATACTACAATTAAACAGGTATAACACATCTTTTAAGATTAATTACTAAAACGAAACATATTGCTATGAATGTGTTATAATGATAGGTAAATATGTTGGTAGGAGATATAAAATTGAAATACTCACTTCAGCTCTACGTGTCTGTGCTTGAAAAAAGACTGCTTCTCTATGATTGCATTTGGGACAAGGGTGCTGTTCGGTACGCGGTAGTGTTGGATCAGATATCACATCTGATACTATATGAGTCAGTTCGCTGAAAAAATGAAACACCATTAAATTTGAAATCATCTTTTACAGTTTCATAAAATAAAAGGTAATTATTCAGGTTATCACTTCAAGTTGAGTCACAACATGTTATAACCTTTCATACGTTTTCCTTTTAATATTTTACAAAAATACAAATTATCATTTGCCTTAGTGTGGAAAAGAGAATATAATTGTTAGAAATCTATATACTTCGGTAATAATTTCATCTAGAAATGAACGTTTCAACAATGCTTTGAAATTTTAGTTGTAACTTTTATTCCTTGATGAAATTATTACCAAAAAATAAACTCTTACTCATAATGGCATACCCTATACCATACTAAAGCTCTCAGTAACTTGTATTTTTAGAAAATATTAAAAATTAATGAATAAGAAGTTAAAAACTTGTTGTAACTCAATGCCCAAATCGAATCGACAACCTGCGGAACAGATACCATACAGAATAATACTTACTCAATTTCGTGCATAATTTTGTTCACGTATATGCAATTACTGTCAGCTAATTGCTTATAATCACAATTTCTACACTGAAAAATTCAGAGAAAAAAAATTAGAATTATTTAACTATAAAAACATATAGCTCACACCATGAAGAAATAAAATTAACTTACAGCATATAGTAACACCTTGTTCTCTTTGTCCTCCTTTGGATACAGCATGTTGTTGCTACAATAATTGCAATTACATTTCAGTAATTTATAAACAATATATTATAAAAAAGCATCAATAAAAGAGAACAAACCATTCTTGACAAAATCTGATGCCCACGAACCCGGGCCCATCATCATGGGTGTCATAACCACTCACAGGCATATTAAAAATTTAATAAATACGGAATTCAAAATCAAGGTATAATCAAACTCGGTACGTAAACACTATATAACAACTAAGAGGTTATATTTCGAACAAAGAGGTAACAGGCGGGAACGATCTCCTCACCTTGTATAACCTTTATATTTTCAGAGACCTATTGCAACAAGTTATTTAGTTAAATTTTTGGAGTTTACTCCTTAAGAAACGATTTTCATATTTAGCCCGTGGTATGAAAATTTTATGAGGAGTAAAATCAAGGTTTAAATAAAAGTGGCGAGTAACGCTCCATTCTCGGTAATAAGTTATTATTGGTTTTATATAATAGATAGGAGTTAAAAGTTAACTCCGGGACTAATCGGGAAGAGATGAAATTATTATATATGAAATCTATATGTATGGATACGTGTGGTATCTATGGTAACAGTGTATTCTATTGCTTTATTCTCCAAGTGTTGAAATGCGATAATTTTTTGTATAGTAGCCTTTTTAAAGACACCTATCCAAACAAACACTATTACTACTCTTATTTAGATTCTGCCTTAAACTGTTGGGGTCCATTCATATCACTTGGATACGAGCTCAACAGACGACAGGGCAGCTCTGATAAGAGTAGGAAATTGACTAGCTATCTCAAGGCTGTGCAGTGACTATTTAATTGTGTACAGTGTGTAGGGTGTAGTGCTACTAGGACAGGAGATTGGTGTATTAGGAAGTGGACAGGCAGTGATCATCCTGGGCTTAAATACACCTCTACCGGACTCTGAAGATGAGGCCCCCTTCAAAAAAGTAAAAACAGGGAAGAAATCGGCTGTGGTTCGGTTGTCATTTTGGTACCTTGTAGAAAAGATGCGTATTCTACACCAGGGCGAACTGTCATGCTGTTAGTCATTAGTTTGGGTATGTTTTGGTTAGTACTGCTCTGATTAGATCTTTTTTCTTCCATCCTTTAGTCACTATTTCTTCTAATTTTTTTCTATGGAGGCATTTTCTGTAAGAAGTCACGTGCGTTCCCTCGCAAGTCGAGCATTTTGTTTGAGTTCACCTAGTCGCGGACATTCAGAAATGTTAGGTTAGCCGCTGCGTCTTACACATTTTAAGGTGTGGGTGCAGTAGTTTTTTATGTGCCTAAATTGCTGACAATTATAGCACTGGGGCGGTAGGATATCCTCTCTTGGGATGTAATTCACAATCGTGAATATACATCTATATGAGTTCAGATGACAATTTTAGTTTTGTAACAAGTCAACGCACCCACTATTTGCCCTAAAGATGGCCTACAACGTAGGCCGAAACGTTGGCACTATTAATAAAAAATATATATTTATAATTTTAATTAAAATAGTTTACAAATAAAAAAAAAAAATAATACGCGATGATAAGTATCAGTAGAGAGCGATTAATTGGTAAGAACACGTTTAAAATTCATTAGAAACGGAAAGGGGTAAGCTCCAGTCGCGTGTCGGAGCTGACACACACACTTCTTTTTAAATCTATTTTCGCTAGCATAATGACTCTATGCGTTGGCTTCGGTTGTAAAACTAAATCGCATTTATTAACGTATTGGAAATTAAATGAAAGTATATTTTCTTCTTCAGCGAAGGAACACGATCCAATTTCAATTTATAGTTCTTTTATTTTATTCCAATATGCCATCATCTGTTCGCCATGCTTCCTCTTTATATTCTCAGACCGTTTTGAACCGGTTTTTCCCGCTGTTCTGGCTTTGATACCCTTTTTCGAAATTCTGTCATTTATTTCTTTTGTTTTTATGTTGTTTCTCTAAGTCTTTTTTCACTTTGTTAACCAGAGAAATATTTTATGTTAATCCTTTTTCACTTCGTTTCTCTATGAATTTTTTTTCAGTTTGTTACCTTATTATTGCAGAAATAGTTGAAAATCTTATTTGTCAATCTACACCCCATTCGATATACATAGATGTTCAAAAAACATGAATCTCCTTTTTCTCATTACACTTTATACATTTAGACATACAGGGTGACTGGTAATTAGTGACGAAGCCGTTAAGGGGTGATAGTATGGGGCAATTCCAGTCGATACTACTATGAGACCTACTGTCCTAAAGTTAACCCTTTCCAAGATATTCCTACTTAAAGGATTTTACAAAAAAAAATCCTATTTAAAATCTTAAAATAGCTATAAATCCTAAAACGTGGTCTTTCTGGCCCTTTTTTTTTTTTTTTTTTTAATTTTCTCGTTTTTGCAACAAAGATATTATAAATAAGGAATGTTAATAGTCAAATCTTCGTAATTGTCGGTATCGTACGCAAAAATCGTTAAACGAAAACAAAAACTGAAAAAAAAATACGGTGACTGCCTTTAAAACGTCGATTTACTCAAAAAAGTCACCCTAAATTATTTCTTACATAATCATAAAAAACCCGTTTACGTTTCATTACCTTTCAAATGAGGTATTAAAATCAAAAATCGGTTAAGAAACCACCTCATATCTTCGTATGATAGTTGGAAAATGGAGAACCCGGGTGGAGCCCGAGAACAAAGGGCTACGACGCAGGAGTCAAGCGCCTTGCTTTGCCCCTCCCTGCCTCAGTCCGCTTTTACGGGTTTACTGTGTTCGGATGTGCTCTCTTAGCTTACTTGCTCTCAGATTGGATTTTTCTAGCGACTTGGCTTTTTCCTGGACTTTTGTGATTGATTCTTTTCGGATGACCCTGTTTTCTGTAATTCCTTACAATTTGGCTGCTGTGTGATTGATTGGCAGGTTAATCTGACTAACTATGGCTAATAGAGAAAGAAGAATACCGTTTAGTATCGAAGAATACGCAGATATTAAGAATACGCTGCTGAGGTAAAATTAAAAAATCAATCACGGATTATTAGTTGTAGAAAGTAGACTGTCGAACTGTTTTGGCTAGGTTTGAGGAGTTCAAAACGTACGAAACCTTTCCAATCCTTCCAAACAACCAGAATTATCTTCCTTGGGTTTTCGATCGTTTGTGAAGCCGCTCAGGGATTCGACTATGATCTTTTTCGCACATTATTGTTTATCACACGTAATTCACTTTTCATCGCCAATAATCATTCGTTTCAAAAATGACAACTTCTAATTTTCACTGTTAATTCATGTTAGAAACCTACTTAGGGAAGACTCACTGGATGAGTGAACCAGGACAGTGAGTTTCTAGGGAAAGGGTTCTACTCTGAGGATATATTTTTCCATCATCCATTCCAGATTGATGGCTAAGTGGGTCCATCCATTTCAATTTAACTCATAGATCCTGTTAGAAACAAAGAAAAAGGTGGGTTGACCTTATTTTGCATGGAGATTGCATTCACTAACAAAGAAATGGATTAAGGCAGAACTAATAGGAAAATAAGAAGACAGAAAAGAAATAAATTGTTCTCACTGGTTAGATGCGATCAAATGTGCAACTCCTAATATAATAATTAAACAATAGAGAGAATTAAAAAAATTCAGTTTGCTATATAAACTGATAAAGAAAAATTATATTAATCTAGGACGGGGTGGCCAACCCGCAGCCCTAAACATTTTTCCAGCCCACAAAGTTTATCACACTTTTACAAAATATATTTATGTTATAATCGCCAAAGTAGTGAAAAGCAATGTGTTGAAATATACATTACTAGTGAATGCATATTATAAATAATTAACAGTCTAAGTTATGATAAAATCATACTGATTACATCTCCATTTTTTTTTCCTGCACTACTACAAACCATACAGGGTCTGGGGTTTAGTACATGGTAGAGACTACTGTTTCTTGGATGTTTGTCCAAGATCACACTCAACTGCCAGATTTTTCCTCCTTAGTTTCGGTACCCACTTACTAGACGCTGGGTGAGCTCCAGGAGGGTCCAAGATCCAATAGAATCCATCTATGGGCGGTAACAGATTAAATAAAAGTCTGCCAGCAAGTGAGATTTATGACCTCCAGCATGGCAACTCAGCGCTCTACCACTGAGCCATTCTGCAATCTCCATTTAGTATAATAATTATTATTATAGCATGTATCTATAATAACTCATGTATCAAGTTTTCATTCTGAAAAATTGTCTATAGTGGGTCTAAATTTAATATGGTGGTACATAATTTAATATGTGGCCTGCCAAGTTATGATGGATTCCAAAGTGGCCCACAAGATCATTAAGATTGGTCATCCCTGATCTAGACTATGCTATTGAAAAAGCAACATATCACAATTCAAAACAGTTTATTCAGGTCCTTACCTTCCATACCATTCTATTCCTATATAAAAACATTTACGTAGTTAGAATGTAATAAGGAAAATACATGTTACAAGAAAAAAGTAAAGAAAAGAGGCCATTTATTCAGTAATTGAAAGATGTATTTGAAATGTGAATGGAAAATTTGACATACATCAAAATAAATATCTTCATTTGTACTAAAGATTTCAACTTGTTCTTTTCGCAACGTCTAAACCGAGTTGTTTTTTTTAACAATAAAATATGAAAGGTTTTTGTGACCATTCCGTATAAAAAACATAAATAATTTATATGATAAAATCACAAGCAATTGTCAATACAAATATTACTGTTTTTATCACATTGTAAATATATACTAATATAATAGTAATATTAACATAATTCACATGTATGTACTTTATATATATAATGTGTTTGTATGTATATACAGTTAACACCAATAATTGGAATATGAAACATTAAATAAACTCAATGTTCGCTATAAAAATTTACAGATAATTTGTACAGAAAATACATAATTACTAACTAAAAAAATATACTTATAAACAGAAGAATTAGTCAATGCCACAAGCTAGAAGATGTTACAAATACTTTAGTAATTTCTATGTATTACATATAAACAAATTTTAATTAAATAACGAAAATTTAAATGTTTTAAATAACAAGAAGTTATCTGAATAAACCATTTTTATCTTCCATCATTTATTTTACAAACAAACATTCGATAAAACAAGGAAAAGTTAAATGATTACATTATGAAAGTAATGGAGGATGGTTTTTAAAAATAAAAATTAAGATTACAAAAAATATTTCATGATAATTTTCAACTGCAAGCAGTTAATGATGTTAAAAACTTATTTAACCATATTGATTCTATAGTTTAAAGTTTAAAAAACTAAAAAAACAAAATTTTGAAATGCCATTCAAATAAAATATATTTAATATTCAAGCAGCTTAATAAAAAATTATAATAATAAAAAAATGTAATACTTCATTCAAGATTTAAAACTGTGTAAAATATTACACAAACAAAATGCATTTTTATCAACAACCGCAATTAAATTATATTCTACTAGCGGCCAGATATAGATATTGTATGTTAAAATAAAAGTTGCTCCACACAGTAGAATTACAACTTTTAAATAACATATTTTCAATAGGCGTGTGCATAAGATGTTTCCCATCTGTTTATTTAACAATCTATACAACACCTAATAAACTCGGTTAAATTTTTTTGACTAACTACAGTTATCCGTAGCATGACAGGTGAGATCAATGACGTTAGTGACTTAATCACTCGACAGAATGCATTATTAACAAAATATGACACAGTAAAAATAAACATATATTTACAGGTAAAACATCTAAAAACTATTTACAATATAATACAACAATGAGAGAACTACTGCTGTACAAGATTGAACCAGGTTGTGGCCTGATGATCTGGGGTTTCAGACAGGCTGATCTGTACGAGATGGACGGGCCCGTTCGGTGTTTGTACGGTTGTCGTGCCGCTACCTGCTTCTACGGTGTAATCTCCATTTCCTACTAACGAGTGCTGCTCCAAAGTTTCTGCCAGAGAAGAGCCTCCTTCCAGCTCCAGCGACTCACCGTCAGCAAAATGCACCTGCTCAAAAGGTGATACAAGTTCAATTTTGGTTTAATGTACAATTTAATAAAAAAATCAATTATATCAATATATCCACACAAAAAGAAAAAAAAAAGAGCTATTTAAAAAGAAAGTTATATAGTATATAATTTTCCTCTGTCAGGTTTAGCTATAGAGGTTAGTCACGTATAAATTGTCTTTTTAATCTATTGTCATTTTGAAAGTTCTGAGCTGGGCAAAATTTTTAACTTAAACTAATTTTTAAATAAGTCCTTAACAACCAATGACTTGAAAGAGCTTATAAGCTTTTGTCATAATAGCTGGTGAACATTATACCAATTCGAGGGAAATTTGCTAAGATCAAGAAAAAAAATCGCCAAAATATCTCCAACACATTTCATCAATTATGGAAATATTTGTATTTTGAAGAGAAAATTAAATTATTTAAAATATTATGAAAATAGCTAATTATTCAAATTATGCAATAATTTGAAATAGTGCTAGGCACAGCTCCATAATGTAAATTTATAAAATAATTAAACATTATTTTAATTTTAAAGTTATTTTTCAATTCCTATTTTATTAGTATTAACAAATCAATTTAAGGGAAGATAAGTTAATTAGTTTTTGAGAAAATAAAAAAGTTATTTTACATTAATCGAAACATTTCTGAATATTGACCCTGATTAATCCAAGGTATAAGTAGGCATGAGTAGAATATACTTAATAAACAATCAAATAAACCACAACCTGTGGTTTATTGATTAGCCTAACAATCTACTATGCCCAAGATCGTGGGTTCATAGCCCGGCAGGTAGCCCTAGGATATTTTAAAGGGAGTAAAAAAAAATCCTTGGTCATGCCGTCCTTCTAAAAATCCTAGAAGGGACGTTAAAGGGAGGCCAGTACAATGTCAGGTACTCCAATAAATCCCTAACCTAATTATATCTGGATAGGCAAAATTTAGATCTCCCACTGTAGCATCATCCGATTAGACATAGCAGCATATAATGACGTTAAATAAATAAACAAACAAATTATTAATTGGATATATAACAATTAAGTTCTAGCTTACCTGCCCGTCGATAATCAAATGGCCGACTTGCTCTTGGTACTCGCCATTCTCAGACACGGTCTGAGCTTTGCCCTGGATTATCACATGCTCCTTGAGCTCGCTGATATACATCTTAGTGTCCTGGCCACCGTCGCCGTCCTAGAGGAGTGGGAGAAAAATTTAGCGTACAGAATAAGTAAAACTAAAACACAGATTTTCTTAAATTAATTTGCATTGATAAATATATACTTACATTCTCGTCCAGGACTGGATCGTTATGCCATTTGGGATGATTGCTGTCGAGCATAGACATCTCTACTTGTACATCTTCTGTCGCTTGCTGTATAAAATCTTCATCCGTTGTGAGGCGAGGTTGGTTGACGACTATTGTATCATTAACATGACCCTAAATCAAAGACAAATGAATACAGATCATTATTGAATATGTATAATTATATGATGCATATGTATTAATATTTATTATATATTACTATAATATCTAAATTTTTATTTATAGATAATATGGAACGAGTAAGCTTATGCTGAAAGTGTTACATCAGCAACCCCGATCAGTAAGTAGCCAAGTTGAACTTTGTTCAGAGAGCGTCAACAGTATCGAGGGAAGTGGAATTGCGTCATTCTTGTAGTATTTGTCTTGAAATGGAGTTGTAATATAAGCAATAAATGCTTTTCAAGCCAAGGCCACACTTAGCCACTTATCCACAACGAAAATTACTCGATTCCGCTTCTTTAAGTACAAGAAACTCATTTTGGAGAAAATTCGAACTAACCATGTATAGCATTAATTGCCTTTCATATGAAATTACAAGTATTTTTATAATGACCTCAAATGTTAACAGCCATTACATCCTATAAACTGTATGGCCTATACCACGTACTGTAACCAAGATTTTTCATGGGTTGTACTGCTACAAGTATTTTTTCCAATATTCAAAATATTCTCTCAGTGCCTCAAAAACAAAACACGACACTCAGAAAGATATGTTGAGAATAGCAAAGATTCCTATATTATATCTGCAGTCCCGGTGAATAAGCGGTTAAGTCGAATTTTCTCCAGAGATATTAAATTGTATTGGGGGAAGTGGAATTTTTGTCATTGTCGTAGTTTTTGGCTTGAAATGAAATTGAATACATAAACATAACTCCTAATTGACCAGGACTATAGATATTTAAAGGATTTTATAAATTTTGGAAATAATTGACTCAAGAGATCTTTCCCTGCCTTGTATAGACATATAATAAATAAGTAGTTATTATTATAATTACCTGAGTTTGCATGTGATTATAAAGCTGAGGCTTCCTCATAAAGCCCATCCCGCAAACCAAACACTCATACGGTTTCTTGTCACTGTGCACAAATCTATGCGCATTTCGATTGTCACGGCTGTTGAAAGCTTTCCCACAGACCTGAAAACAAATGGTAATTTAAAAATATAAAATAAACAAATGGTAATTTAAAAATATAAAATAAGTGTCAACGAGTGTTATCGATAAATAGCAAATGTAAGTAGCAAATGTAAGTAGCAAATGTCACTTTCAAGCCAACTTTTGATATTCCTCAATAATTTAAACAACATTCGACCATCAATTTTTTAAGAAAACCATTCTCGCAATCAATGCATTTTACATAAACAAAAGTAAAATTTATTTATTTTGTGCCAAAGTTTCAGCCTAATTTTTAGGCCATCATCGGGGCTAAGAATAAAACAGAACAAAATCAACAGTACAGTACCAAATAAAATATAGCACTTTTATATACAGAAATGATAGGTATGAAATACAAAGTACTAAACATTAAATATATATAATAATTGAGGAAAAATTAAACAATGACAAGAGAGATATAAAATCTATGAAAATAATAGAACATAGGGAAGAAAATACACCGGGTGAAGGTCTTCCCCATTTAATTTAATTTAAATTTATTTAAGGTCATCAAATAATAAAATTACACCAGAAACAATTTTACAATATATAATATAATAAATGACATGTAGTAAACCTTTCCAAAAAAAGACGGCCTTAGACAAGGCGACGGCCTGTCACCGATTCTGTTTAATGTTGTGCTGGACAAGATCATGAGAATTTTCTGGCAAATGACGATGCGGGTACAAGTAAAGTGTTTGGCCTTTAGCCTTGCAGACGATCTAGCCCGGGTAGCAGAAACAGATGAGGAAGCTATAAAACAGGTTAACACCCTGAAAGAAATAGCTGAGAAAACGGGACTACGATTTCGTATGAAAAGACAGAGGTTATGACAACGGATGCCAGCTTTAGCAAGGAAATATTGAACATAAAATGTGCGCAAATAAAAGTCACAAAAAAGTTTATATACCTAGGGGAGATAATATGTAACAACGGAACAGAAAGGGCATCCATAGAAGAAAGAACAGCCAAACTGGAAAGACTGAACTTTGCCACTAGAAACATATACAGCAAGTAAAATTTGTCCTCCAATGCAAAAATAAGACACTACTGTACAGTAATAAGACCAGTAATACTGTATGGTATGGAAACAGTCAGGCTTCCAAGTCTGGGGAAGGTCCTGAGGATTGAGAGAAAAATTCTGAGGAGGATTTATGGACCCAAAGTAACACAAGAAGGGTACAGGCGAAAATCCGACGAAGAAATATACAGAAATTCAGGAATCTTGAAACAGTCATCAGGACCAGGAGACTGAGGTTCTACGGCCACATGGTCAGAATGAACAATAAGAGGCTGAACAAAACAATTTTCGACAAAGTCTTAAGTTATGAGAGTGTAGGTGGATAAGTGAAAAAAAATAAAAGAGGAGCTGTATAGGCTAACAATCAAGGATAAGGACTGCTTGGATAGAGAGAGTTTCAGAAAAAAACTAAAAGAATTTGGGGTTCTTGCAGGAAGGAAGGGGAGACTAGGGAGAAAATGGACTAAGGAAGACCGGTAGGAACAGTCCAGGAAGATGAGAGTGTATTGGAGTAGAAGGAAGGTGGAGAGAGTGAAGAAGATTATTAAGTGGTATTCGTGTGGTACTTGCTGCCCGATTCGTGTAAAAAAAAAAATGACATGTTATAAGCGAAAGTCCAAATGAGCAAATATTTTGTTCATTGTCCTTTATTCTTATAATTTATGAATATAAAACTGCCATATTTTCTTTGGTATTGCACTGTTGATATTCTGCTTTGTTTTATTCTCAACCTTGATGATGGCCTGAAAAATAGGTCACAATGTTGGCACAAATTAATAAGTTTAACTTATTTGTGTAAAATTCATTAACTTCAATCCCCAATTATTTTTTAACATTGTTCAATATACATCTAGTCAACCATTTAAAAATATGACTTATACAATGAATCGCTATAGCTAAATTCAAATCACACACACTTAATGTGATATAGTTCAGTATTACAAAAATTACAAAAATTTTATTTTTCTGAAAATGGAATATATAAATTTATATATAAGCTCATTTTGGGTGGCTATCGAATTAACTTATTAGAGATACTCATTCATCTACTATTTGAAATAAAAAAATCAATATTTACTTGACGATTCTTTTTTGTGACATATGTTGGCATTGCATTGAGTATTACAGCGAATTTCAGATAAAAAAGTACCAATTTAATTAAAAAATAACTTACTTCACACTGATAAGGTTTTTCCCCAGTATGAATCCTTCGATGTTTTTTGAAATGTTCAGGATAGATGAAGGTAGCATTACAGATTTGACATTTATATGGGCGTTCCCCCGTGTGTGCTGCCTTGATGTGATAGTCAAGTAGTCTACGGCGTTTGAATGCTTTACCGCATTCGATACATTGATACCTTTTGTCGTCATAGTGAGTAGCTCTCTTGTGAGATTGAAGATTACTCCTTTGCCTATAATAAATATTAATTTCTTGATATATTTATTTTTTTTTTAAATTTATTTATTGATATTTACAACTGTATTACAATAATACATCAAGTAAATGGGCTATGTGATACATAATGACATGAGTTAATGGCAAGTAGAGAAACTACCCACTGGTAGTACTCAAATCACTAGTTCAACTAAGGTAACGTGGCCATCTTCTTTTCAGACGCCTCGGAAGATTATCGGGAATCGAAGAGGAAGCAGGTTTGAAACTAGAGGCTTTGAGTGGGAATGAAGTTTGTTATGAAAGGATAGATACCGGGTTTGGGCCAAATCAGCAGCAAATGGGACATATTAAGGTCGTTATGGATGACTTTATTCTTAACAAAATAAGGAGCGTTGAGGATTTTACGAAGGATTTTGGATTGTAGGGATTGGATACAAGAGGAATTCGATGGCTTAGTGGAGCCCCAGGCTCTACTCCGTAAGTCCAAATAGGTCGTATGATGGTCATGTAGATGAGTCTTTTGTAGTTGATTGGGAGGTTAGAGCATTTGTCTAGTAAGTGTTGAAGTAGCCTGAAAAGTCGAGCGGTTTCTTGTCTTTTCAGTCTAGTATGAGGATTCCAGGTTAATCGTTTGTGTCGAGACGCAACCCTAAGTATCGGATCTGTTCTACAGGCACCAGTGGGATATTATTAAAGGATACTGAAGGGCAGGAAGTCATTGTTTTATGACATAAGGTAAAAGTGATTTGATGCGATTTTTGAGAATTTATTTAAATTCTCCAGTTTTGACACCATTCTTCAAGATCAGTGATATGGGATTGGAGGCTTTGGGATGCAATAACTGGATTGGTGTTGACTGATAATACACGTGTATCATCAGCATACGTGGTAAGGGTAGTATTAGGATGAGTTGGGATGTCAGCTGTATAAACTGTATAAAGGATTGGGCCAAGGATACTACCTTGAGTATAATTATTTTAAGAATCAAAATACATTATTTGATATATTTGAAGTAAAAAAAAATATATATATTTTAAAGAAAGAGAGAAAAAAGTGCCCCAACAATGAAAAATTCTAATGGATACAACACTGACTGCCCATATGATCCTGACTATCGAAACTTAAGTTTGTTTTAACAGAAAAATGGATTGAGCCCACCGAGACCCTTATCAAAATTTGTTTAGTTTATTTATGATATGTTCTAAGAAATGTAATGCTTGATATTTATATTTATAAAAATTATTAGAGATACTGATAACAGTCATTTAATTCATTTAATTAATAGTAATTTAGCTAAAGGACAGGTTTATCAACATACAATTGTTTTTTGTTTCTTAATGCTGACCTTTTTGAGAATTTATAAACTCAGATAACTCGGGCCATTTATAAAGATTAAATGAGAATGTTAAGTGTTGTAAAATCAGTAAATTAAAACTTTAAAAAAAAAATTGCAAAGATACTTTTGATGTGTTTTTCCTTGATAATGAATCTTTGTAAATAAGAAAGAAAAAAAAATAA
Organism: Troilus luridus; assembly: GCA_964056705.1. Lineage (NCBI taxonomy): Eukaryota > Metazoa > Arthropoda > Insecta > Hemiptera > Pentatomidae > Troilus > Troilus luridus. The sequence goes on along the minus strand of OZ057413.1, from coordinate 10,178,625 downwards.
ACCTTGTTAAGCTCCCTCACATTTATCTTTACTAAGTGCCTGGAATTATTTGTAGGTTCAAATCTTGTTTAGAGTCCCAAAGATTAGGCCGTACCACTACAACCCATGAACAGGTCTGGGGTTCAGTACATGGTAGAGACTGTACTGTTTCATTTACAACGGTTCTGCAGGGAGATGATTTGTCCTAGATCACGCTCAACCGACAGAGTTCCCCCCCCCCCCTTATTTTGGGTACCCACTTTATAGAGGCTGGGTGAGCCCCATATAGATCATAGATCCATCTCCGGGTGCGAATAGACTAAATAAAAGTCTTGCCTGCAGCAGGATTCGAACCAGGATTTCCGGCATGGCAACTCAGTGCTCTACCACAGAGCCACTCCACCGCCCAATTTTAATTAATGCGATAAGGCCAAAACAATCTTTTATCACGAATCTGATGATTATTTTACTATTATTTGTCAAATTCAAGTTACATTATAATAATAAATTATTTTATTATTAACGATGGGCCAGCACTTTAAATTATTATGAAAGAAAATTTACTAATAATTTGATCATAAAATTGATGAAAATACTCACCCGAATGTGGCACCACAAAATTCACACTGATAAGGCTTCTCACCGGTATGAGTTCGTTCATGGTCTCGTATCTCAGCCTTACGAGCAAACGCTTTACCACACACCCTACAGATGAAAGGCTTGTATCCAGTATGTATAACACAATGCACTTCTAGGTTTCTAGAAGAACTGAATGATTTACCTGTAAAATATAGAAAGAATTTACAATCAATTCAAAAATAGTGATTAAATGTTGTGATTTTAGAATTTTTTATAAGATGGTTCTAAACTGGTCGAAATAAAATTAAAAATATAGATTTTGTATAAATCGAAGGAATTTGAATTGTTAGGTTATTCACAGATGTACAACATCTCAATCAGCTGTTGATAGGAAACAACAGGCGGCATAACAGGTGGTGCCATCTTTTGAAAATAGGTCAAATTTATTTGTACTCCCAATACCTTAGGGCAGCAGTTCCCAACCAATGGGCTCTGGGCTTCATAGGACTGGACTAGAGTATATTAAAAATAATTGAGTGAAAGCAATTTGAGTCACAGTTGCTAGTAACTACTGGTTGTATAGTTTGATTCAGGAGTGGACGGACCGAGGCAGCTAATTTGATCCTAAATATAATGGCATAATAAACATGTGAGCAAGTGATATTTTATGAGACCAAAGTCGCTTTCTAGATCCATTTCTTTTAATTATGCTTGACAACAGCTTGTTCTACGACCACTAAATAAATAATAAATACCGAAATTAATTTTATATCAAAAGTGATCTGAGATTGAAACTCTCCAGTTTTAATCCAGATATTAACTTACATGTTAGGAACAAACTATGCCAAAAATCCCACTGATTGATTTTTATAATCAGTAAATTTATATTAAAACATTTCAGTATGAAATTCGAAGATGTAATGTTCAAACCTTTCCATCAAATGTGTACAGACGGCAATTGGTATAATTTAATGTAAATTTATATTTCATAGTTGGGTTCTAAGTTTTCCTTTCAAAATTGGTGGTCCACAGAATTAAAAATGTTGGGAACCCACTGCCTTAGAGCATAGAATTATGTAATCTAAATCATTAAATTTTAAGTACTGTGTTTCAATTATATCATATTTTTTAGAAACTAAGAAAATAAAAACAATTACCACAAATCTGGCAAGTATGAGAACGAATAGCGGTGTGTATCTTTTCATGCTGATGCAGATTCTGTTCGGTTATAAAGGCTTTACCACAAGTCGGACATTTAAAAGGCCGAGGTCTATCCAGATGGATTTTTTCGTGCGCTTTAGCTGAATACTTAGAAGCAAAGTCTTTTCCACATTCACCACATTTATACGGCCTAAGTCCTGTGTGCATATTCATATGCTCGTCCAACATATTGCGAGATCTAAATAAATAAAAATTAAAAAAATTAAAAACAACAACAGTTTATTCCTATATCATATAAAGTTAAAAATAAAACAATGGAGAATTGAAATACTGATATCAATAAATTAGTCATACTACATAATTTTATTCCAGCAAGAAAAAAAAAAAAAAAACTAGCTTTAATATAACTTGATAATACTACAATTTAAAAAATAAAATAATCATAAACCCTTCTGAGGCTATTAAACAAAATTGAAGTTTTTTGAAAGCTGGGTATTGACAGAGAGACAGGAAAGCAGAGTTATCGCGTCAGAAATGAGGTACTTGCGAAGAGTGGCGAGAAAGACGAAAAGAGACTGTGTTCGCAACGAGAGGATTCGTCGGGATCTGCAGATTGCCCCGCTAAAAGAGCTCCTGGAAATCTGACAACTGAAATGGTTCGGCCACGTGGTCAGGATGAATGATCACCGGGACCCTCTCAAGACGATGGACTACATGCCGGATGGAAAAAGACTTCGAGGACGCCCAAGAATGTCTTATCTCGAGTACATCGAGCGCCTTAGCAGAAAAAGAGGAAAAGATCTCCGACAAGCCAGAAACCGAGATAGATTCGGCTCCTGGCTGGACACTCCCCTATGATGAAAGGCACTATAGGGGAAAGCGAAAGAAGAAGAAGAAGTTTTTTGATAAACCCTAAACAATTTCAAAAAATGATATTTAACCTTGACGAAAGATTATTAACGATTAAATTAGCCATTTTTAGAAGTAACTGATTGTAGGTGGTTAATCATATTCCAACTTGTTTTTTTTCCATTCATTTTAAGCCACTTTATGCTACTAAGGCTAATCAGATGGTAATAATAATAAAGTCTCTATTTATTCTGAGACAAGTGCCTTTAGAATAACAATACAGGTATTAATATATAACCTATTATCTATTAGAGTTTAATGTGATTACATTTAATTAATTAATACAATCAAATTAACAAATGAGAAATAATTAAAATAATTAATACAAAATTGCGAATTAATATTAAAAGAACAATATTTAAAGAATAAAATAAATAAAAATAATTTAATAACTATAGAGAGAGAAACAATTTATAGTTAAATATTTATACAAATTATAATGTCAAGTAAAAAAATTAAAAATAAAGCAAATAATGAAAGAAAAACAAACAATATCAACTTAGATTACTTATTTTTTAACATATCTAACTGGATGAGAACCGTCAATTATATAAATATAAACACATCATTCATTCATGCATCTTTATTACAGTGAGAACCGTTAATTTTACCAATCCAGGGAAATTATGGATCTTTAAAACAGAAAAAATGTTCATCATTATTTAAAAATTCAACTAGTCAATGGCCTTTAAATGCCTTATGACACAAATATATAATTAATTCATTCCTACTTCGAAACTAGGAGCATTCTAAAATCAAACTTAATATCAGTTTCCATGGCAGCTGATTACAGAAGACTATATCAATTTTAAGAACGACTAAACTTCCAACAACCTTAAGGCAATAAATATAGGGCATACAAAAAATAAAGGACGACATTGTTAAAGGAACTCGATGATACAGCAGAAATAAATATACTCAAAAGTATTTATAAACAATAATGTTGAATAAACCGGTTGTTAAGGCCAGATGAAGTAGTAACCTTATAAAGTATTATTAGTTTTAATCATAAAAAATTAAATCATTTTTTCATAAAAGAAAGAACATTAAATCAACATCTTTACTTATTTTTCACATTTTTCTTTAATATAATAATTTAAACGTTTATTTCATAGTTGTTTAGAATAATTTAACTTTAAAGGTAATTGTATTTGTTTAGTGATAAGTCTAATATTTTAGTAAGTTTGAAAACATATGTTATAAAAGTGAAGAGAGAAAAACAAAAGAGAGTCGACCGGCTTTTGCTCGCTGCGGCTAGGCCAAGCCAGAGAGTGTTGGCACGAGCCCTTAGTTATCATGGGCCTTAGTATGGACAAGAGAATTTAATTGTGGGAAATTGTCATTGTTTTCATTTCACAGGTGTGGATGGATATATACAGAGAAAAAAATAAAAATAAAATTATGGGAAATATGTATACTTCAGTAATCATATCATCCAGAAATGAACGTTTCAACAAACACATATCATCTATATATTTTTATTTGAAAAGAAAAGATATGTCCAGGGCTGGGACTCGAACCCGGGCCGCCCAGATCACTAGTCTGGAGCTCTACCAATTGTGCTACCCTGGTTTGCCCCCGACCATAGACATATCCTTTCTTTTCACTGATGCCATGTAGCCAGGGTAGCTCAATTGGTAGAGCTCTAAACTAGTGATCTGGGCGATTCGAGTTCGAGTCCCGGTCCTGGACATATCTAATCTTTTCAAATAAAAATATTTAAAAATCAATAACAAATAAAATAAATAATAAATTATGTCATCTATACTTTCAATGTTAATTGAAACGTTCATTGCTGGATGAAATGATTAGCGAAGTAGCGAGTAGTTACACATTTCCCATAACTACATTCTCTTTTCCATACTAAAGCTAAATATAACTTGTATTATTTGAAAATATTAAAATTGAAACTAATAAACAGTTAAAGGCTTGTTTAACTCAACTAAAACAATGATTGAATATAATAAAAAAATAAAAAAAATCCAAAATGTCTTTTACTTACAAAAACCCTTTACCACAAGTTTCACAGACGTGATTCTTGGGTTGAGGCATATGCATCCTCTTGTGAACCCTGAATAGCCTCAGATTGGTGAATATCCTGTTACAAACATCACACTGAAAATCCCCTTCTTCCGTGGCTACGTGCTCGTCGAAATGAGCAGACATTTCAGCCCTCTTTAAAAATTCCACACCACATATATCGCAAATATATAGGCGGATTTCGTGAGCACTTTTCATATGTGATATTATTGTCTTTGCATCACCCTGTACTTTCTCATCTGCCGAACAGATCAAACAAGTATAAACTTTGTTATCCCTACTCACGATCTGTGAACAAATAGAATTGCTTAGATTAGAAATAGTATAAAAATAAATATAATAGAAAAATAAAAATATGGACTACCTCAATTTATTAATTAAAATCCATAATTGACAGAAACTATATTTTAATTAGAACTCAATTGGCAACATTGCAGAAATCATTAACAAACCTTTTAATCTTGTATCACAAACTAAATGGGACCAAGTTTAGTTATAATAGAGCGTAATCATGAAAAAAAATATCCAATCAACAAATGTTGATTTTATTTATTAAATGGGTAAGGTTTACACAACCTTTAAGTAAAATAAGAGTATCAATTATCCAAACTACTGTTGCCATGTGTGGTTATGATAATCAAAAGTTTGGTGGTACTTGTGTATTAGCTAGTCTGCATGAAACCTACCTCTTATAACTTGTATCATTTGAGTTATGTGTGTGTGCGTTAATTGTGTTTATTCTCTATTTAAATTTCTATATTGTTCATTAAATTTAATTTAGTGATTTTGTCTTCTTGTTTTTGTTATTGCCTATATGTAATGAACAAAAAACCACTTATAAGAGCCGTCTTTAAAAGAAGTAGCTGTAAAATACTTCCAGAAGTTCGGAATAATTTCAAAGAATATATTTTGACAAGAATAGAAATGGAGATGTTTTCGTCAAAAGTGTAGGACAAAATTTAAATAAGAAGAGGAATGTGAGGAATTAGCAGCGTTCAGGTTATAACCAATGGCAGATAACAGTCCCTGCAGACCAGCTTATAAACAAGTACTGATTGGATAGTTAAAATTCAATTAAAAGAGTGAAAATCTTAAACAATCATCCTGTTTTTATGTATATAATAATAAAAATTAAATACACAAATTAAACACAATTATAAATAAAAAAGAAATAATGAAAAATAGAAAAAACACTAATTACCATTTGTGGAATTACGGCAGGCACATCTGACTCCTTCTTTTTATTAATCAATTTCTTTTTATTCAGCATGTTTTTCTGGTCAGACGATTGGCTATCTTCTTCCACGGCTTCTAATTTGATTTGTACTTCATTGTTACCAGACATAAGGACTTCTTGCACTCTCCTCAACCCGTCGGAGGGGCGAGGCCTGTTGGAAGGAATATAATCTGCATCAGTCACGTCATCCATACCGATACCTCTCACATCGTCTTCCTCACTTATAGCTTCTTCTACCATTTCAACATCCTGAAGTTAAAATTTAGTTAGTCAATAAAATATGAAAAAAATATTATTTCTAAATAATATTGGTTAATTATTATTTAGTCACAGAATAATCAATAACAACAATAAGCAGTAATTCCACTAGCTAGTAGCTGATGAATTCAATTTCTAAGATTTTACTTATTCCGGATTCTTGAGTACGTCCCATTGGGTCACAAACATACAAAACTACCATGTACTTTTTAAGATTTTACCAAGATCATTTTCAGTATATATAAAAATGCTAAATTATCAAGGAAGACTTGGCGGTAAATATCTATTTCAGCTCTTCAAATAACAGATAATTTGCTCACATACTTCATTCCTTAAAATAAATCTTTTCATAAAATAGAAATCCAAAACCATTCATGTTTAATTTCATAACTACCAAAAACAATCCATCTCTATTCCTACTGTACAAAAGCAATACTTTCGTCTTCTGAAAACTACATCGAATTCTACTGTCTCTTCAAAAATATATCAGAATCTTTCATAATCTATAGGGATGAACCCAAATCCGATAAATCGACATTTCCTAATTTTTTACATATGATTCAACTCACAAAATAAAACTGTATATGTTATACAACATATTTACTCCATATCTAAATAATCAAATAGAAGAAGTCACTATAACCATACTAAAAATAGGGGACACAAACTTGATCCATGCTCATCAACAAACATTCACAAATAAAATCCCAACATTTTAAAAGTACATTCATGGCCAATAACATTTTTCAAGAGTGCTCAAGAACCTAGATTTTAAATAGCTCAGAACTCATACCAGTTATTCTAAAATATTAACAAAGTAATATCAACAACAAATAATAACAAAGTGGATAAAGAAGATCCACAGTATATTAAAAAATATATTTATTTTTTTCAGCCATAAAGTAAATTAAGAAAACAAAACAAAACACAATTTTGATGACATTATGGTTTTACACCTTTTAAGCTCTAACAAATGAATAAACTGTCAACTCAATAACATACACTTATGTCAAAGATCCTATACCTCTTAAGTACCACTCCCATGTTTTAAATTGCAACCTCTATTCCACTTATGACTACGGCTACTCTTCCCGCATAGGCAAAATGAAAACCTACTTAAAGACCACATCACTTAACAATAATATTCCATTTATTATAGTAACTTTTAGTTTCAGTAACTCCAAACTTATAAATCACACCTTATCCATAAATCATACATTTGAAGGTGACAATACTTCAAATCCCAAATACTACTAACGAGTTCTCTCAGAAAGCATTTAATTTCCTTCCCACCAACCAGAAAACTGACGTACAACAAAATCTAATCCCAATTCTTATCATCATGTTAATTTATTTATTCATTATTTTGTATTCCTTTCTTACGTTCATTACTGCATTTATTTATTTTTTAATCAATGACAACTCATTATAACACATCCATTTCTTATTATTTCAACTTAAAATCCTTGTAATGTAACCTCTAATGATTGAACAATAAACTAATTTTTTAACTCAAACCTAATTTGATAAATCATTGATCTACCTCTTCTCCATTTTCAACAACCACTTTAACCGGAGGAGGGTTTTTCCTCGGTCGACCTGGTCTCCTTCCTGAAGGTCCAGGGGGTTTTGTTTTTGGTATATATATTATTTGCCCAGTATTCGGATCTTCTTCATCTTCCCCGCCTTCTAATTTTCTAAAACAAAACAAATAATAAAAATTAATTACAATTGCATGGTGGTGGAATGATAAAAAAAACAAAAACCAGTCATTCATTAGACTTAATAGGTAAAAAGTAGAGGTATAGGTAGATATGTGTGGTTTTCTATCAACCGTAGAAAAAAAGGCATCAGTTCAGCAGTATGTCGTTTTGAGTTAAGTAGAAGCAAGTTTTAGCTTTTCATTTCTTTCTTTTTAAATATTTTCAAAAATAAAAATAATTTTATTACTGACTGTATATAGATTAACCAATTTACACAAACTGTTTAGGTTAAATCATCATCTATACTTTGAAAACCTTTATTTAATATATTTATTTATTAAAAGATTGTTGAAACGTTTATTTTTTGATGAAATGATTACTGAAATATACACATTTCTCATAATTACACTCAAACTCATGAATAATTTTATTTTCAATAATATTAGAAAGGAAACGAGTGAAAAGTTAAAACTTGTTGTGACTTACCACGAAGTGACAGGCAGAAATGACACCAAAAACAACTATAGACCCAAAGTATGTCACCATTATTATAATAATTCCCATTAGGTAATCAACTGCCTCAATAACAATGACATATTAGCCCTACAATGCACATCTTAAAATTAAACGATTACAAAGTCTAATAAATCTTAATTCAAAATATCTGATAGTTCAACAGAGAATGTTCTTAACATTCAGAAATCACAAAGGTGTATAGTAGCAATATAGAAGAGTTTATAACAAGGCAAGGATTCCAAAATATATTTTTATCAAGTTTGTTTGGTTTACATTACAATCTAAAGACACCAATGTACGATAGTCTCAGCAAACATAATTGATATTAACATATCAATTTAAATCATAGATGTTTAAAGGATCAATGTATTGTGTCGCTTAGGTTAACAATAATTCATGCTCAATACAAAAATAACTTGATAAATAAGTCGTTAAAGAACTAACTTTAGATTGAATAAGCTAGAGAATTATTAAGAATACTTAAGAGAAGTATTAAAACAACATTCACTCAAAATAAAATAGTTCTGTATTAGATTATCAATAATCTACAGCACATGAATGATGGAAGTGATGATAATGAACATAAAAATCAGTTAGATATATTGGAGGTTTCAATCAGGTTATAAATAAAATAAACTAATAATTATTAAGTACAAAAATTTAATTAATAATAATTCAACAAAACTCAATCACAAACTTGGTATCATAAGATGTTTTTAAGAATTGAAGTTTTTGCTAATACTGTTTTTTCAAAATTGAATGCGTAATTTGTTGAATGAATCTTTACAGAATTTCTTTTGTTTACACTGTAATATTGGTATTTTGCAGAGGTAAAACATTATAAATTAATTTTAAACATTACTTAAATCAGAAACATTCATTTTGTCATTAAATTGTGTAGTGATCAGTATTAAATCACCAAGCTAGACATTTGATTTGTTAGGTAAAACCAAATAATAGTCAATATTATTTATGTTACAATAACTCAAAGCAAACCGCGTTCAACTGATTATGTCACAAATGAATTTAACACAATAATTGAAAATAAACTAAAGAATGATTTTAAGAGGAAGGTATTGACACACCAGTCCAATATAAAGAAATATACCAGTTACGAGTTACACTGGTTAAAGTGCAGCTCATGATTATATATTGTCTCGATACCAACTGAACGATATATGTATAATCGCATACATACGATAAAAAAAGATCTAGCTATTTGGATAATAACTGCCACAGTAAAAATCCTCACCTTAGTGTTCTTTGGTAATAATTATTCAATTCCATCTTGATTTCTGTCAACCGTTCTTGTAGTTCATCAACTTCATTACACAATTTAAAGCACTTTTTACATATAATATCACTATGCACAATTTCCTTTCTCACTTCTTGTCCAAGTACAACACTAAGAATATTTGAAACAGGCTGTTCAGAAGAGGTGACATTGAATTTGAATATTGGACAACAATTTCTTGTTGATACTCCAATACTGGCATTGCAAACCATACAAACTGTACTTCCCTTCTCTAAATCTTGTGTCATTTTTTTCAAATGCTTAAGATCTGTAATAAAAAATAAAGTAAAGATAGTTTTATTCATTTGAGAGAGTAGTAAATATGCTTAGAAGTATAAGGCTATAATTCTTACTGTTGTCATAAAAATTATAAATACATTTAAATTTTCTACTATACAAAACGATTTAACAAGTAATAACAAATAAGATTGTTTTAAAAATGCTAACTGACAATTAGTGAAAGGGAACACAAGGAGGGGAAAATGTTTGGCGGTTCTCTACATAACGTTTTATTATTTAGCGTAAATCTTTTCATTGCTCTATCCGTAAAACGAAATATATACAGGAGATCAATAATAAAACAATTAAAAGCTAATTAAAGTTAAGTATTTTATGCGGGGAAAGGTAACACTGGAGTGTTATGGCCAACAAAACAAATACCTTTATCTCACACATAAGCAGGCTGAAATACAAAAGTATAAATGTTGCCAGCACTGAAACCAACACAAGATGGCGAATAGCTGCGTACACTGAAATCTTCTAAGAGCTACTTCGCCGTCACTGGAAACCTTGATATATAACAAATTATTTCACTAGTTTTCCTACAGATTAGCTTTTTGAATAATTTTTATTTCGATTTATATAAAATTTCGATTTATTTATCAACTTACATCGTAAAAGAAACGTTCTAAGATTTGTAGAGATTAATTTTCAGTAGATGCATTGATAGTTTGAGCGCCAAATTTGAATTAGGGTAACCTTAGGGGAGTATATAGATTGTGTATTTTCACATATCGGTACTTTTTTTAGCTGTATATGTTTACTTAATTATGATTGCGTTTTTGAACCTTATTATTTATAATTACAGTAAACTAATCATTTAAGGGAACTCTTTTTTTTTTTTTTAATTTTACTTTACAAGAGGTAACATTGGTTAACTATTCTCAGCTTCAGATCTACATTTAAAACATCTATTTTCCCTTCAGTAAATTATTTAATTACATTACATTATGTTTATGACGATTTTATCCAGTGTTGCTGATAATAAAATTAGTTAGAAATGGTAATTATCGGTCAATGTCTCTTAATGATAAAAAGGGTGGGGTGATGACGTCATCTGCAGGCCACATTGTTATCTATTCTTCAATTATGCCCAACAGTTTTCCCCATCTTTTCTAACCAACAAATTATGAGATTGTAGGCTTTGATATCTCGAATTATCTATCATAATATTGTCTATAATATATTATAATTATTATAATGAAACGTTTTGTTCATAACAAACTAAATTGAATATTTTACTGGTGTGTTTATTTTTTATTTCTGATTAATAATTTTAACATTTTACATTTTTTTTAAACATTAGCAAATATAATTTTAACGAAAATATTTATTTTTATTTAATTTAAAAACATTTAAATATCCTGATTATTGGTATTTTTTTTTTACCTTGAAAATGCCGAAGCATAAATTGGTGTAAGTTTCCCAGGTTGTTGCTTCGAGGTTTAGGCACAAGTTTAAAAAATATTTTTTTGTCTCCTTTTTAATATCGAAAGTAAAAATAATCATAAATTTCAATATGAAAAAAAGAGTGTAATTATGGGAAATATTTATATACCGGTAATCATTTCATCGAGAAATGAACGATTAAACAATCATATATCATCATTTATAATTCGAAATGTTAATTTTTTGATCGAATGATTACTGAATTATACAAATTTTCCATGATTACACTCTTTCTTCCATACTGAAACTCACGATTATTTTTATTTTCGAGAATATTAAAACTTGTTGTGACTTAACCTCGAAGCGAAAACCTGCGGAATAGATACCCATATTTTATTATTATTTATGTTTGTCAATCAAATTTGAATTAAAAGTATATATTTAAAGGTAATGTTACTTTCATTTTATTTTAATATTTAAAAAAATGGATAGTAATAATGTTGATTTACAAGTTATAATAGTTATAAGTTGATTTGGCTTTGTTTTAATCAATCCATTTTGGCATATTTGGGGAGTAACACGATTTATTCTTATCAATCACTTGTGGGTACACTCTGATAACATTATATTATTTATTAAACAATTTTTTAAAGTATATATTTATCAGTATTTGATAGCCTGGACCCATAGTGAGTGTCAAACATTTGGAAGCATTTCGTTAAATTTGATTACATTCCTTGCAGAAATTTGTATTTCACATTTTTTAAAATTAATGGTTGAAGCTCCACAATTTCTTGTTGATTAACCTTCTCAATTCTTCAGTGGATTCACCATTTTCAGACCAAATATATTGTTATAAATTTTAGACGCAAACCCTTATTTTCATATCAATTAATCAAAAAATACTCATATACATGGATAATATTAGACCTATTTGGACTTATGGAGTAGAGCTTCAGAGCTCCACTAAGCCATAAAATTCCTATCGCATCAAATCCAAAATCATCAATGCTCCTTACTGTGTTACTAATAAAATATAATGACAAATACATAACCTCATTTGTTGCTGATCTGTAGCGAACCCGATATCGATCCTTTCATGACAAACTGTATTCCCCCTTAAACCCACTAGTTTCAAACCTAGCAACCTCTTCAATTACCGAAAATCCTCCGAGGGGTCTGAAAAGAAGATGGATTTCGTCTTCAGCTTTCATCAAAGTCAGAGTTTTTACTTTTATAGTTCTCGCTTCATCAATTAACAGTACCAAATCGTACGCAAAACCAAGAATGTATATTATTCCTACCCGATTCAAATTTTATTCGGTGCTTATCAACTTTCTAATGGCATACTCTAGTACTAAATTAAGAGTACAGATTTCTGGACAATTTCTTACTAAAGAGGCTAAAGAATTTGCATTAATATCTGTCAGCGCCCAAATGCTTCGAAATTTCTCACGAATCATTATTTGCTCTGCATTTTACCTCCCTTCTGAAGGATGGAATAACTAAGGATTTTTCACTCCCTTTTAAAAAAATCCTAGAGCCACCTCGAGCCTGCGATATTGGGCATACAACGTCATTAGGCTGACCACTAGGATTCAGGTGACTGTACAAGGGGGGATTTAGAGGGGGGGGCACGGGGGCACATGACCCCCAGACGGTTATTTGTGTACTGTGGAGAACCCTTTACAGTACATACTAATAGGCAAATCACATGATCATAGTTGTTAAAATATATGAATAAAATAGCAGAAAGAACATGAGTGAAACTATTGTTTTGATATTTTAATAAACCTTTGAAACCTTTCTATAAATACTACAAGTTTATTTCTAAGTTATTGTTGATGTTTTTGCCCCTCTGTCCTTTGTGCCCTCAATCCTATCTCCCCTCACTTATGTCATTTATAATAGCTTCCACTGAAGTTATGAGGATAAGAAGTATTTGAAAGAAAAGTTCTCCATCGAGTTCTTGGAGGTGTTAAGTTTGAAGAAGAATGGAGGAGATGCATGAAGCAGGAACTGCACAAAGTGTGCACATCTGGTTTAATTATGGCGAATGAAAGCATGAAGCTTTCAAATACCTCTATTGAAACATTTGTTTTTTTGAGTTATGACATTGTTCTTTTGAAGGACCAATGTAGCCTTGAATATATCAATGAAGATAACGAAAACAGAACTAATTGAAGCTCTTATGTTAAATTGCAGCAGTTGGAATTAATATGATTCTGGTTCCGTAAAATCATTTATAGAAAATAATTTATAAATGGCATTAAACTAAGTTATTAATAAGGAGTTAGTTATTCAACTGGTTAAGTAAGGAATAACTAAGCTTATCATCAATATTTAATCCATCGGGAAATAATAAAAAAAAAAAATCACATTTATTAACATTTGAATTACCCCTTATCTAAAAAAAATAAAAATAAAACTTTTAATCTCAGACATTTTTGTAAATTGTTCTGACTTCATATTTCTGTTGAGGGGATCCAGAAAAATCATGATGACTCTTCTAAAGAATAAAAGAAAAAAATCCAGTCGGTAAAAATATAAAATACCTGTAATTTATACCCTAGTACTAAGGGCTCAAAAATTTCCTCTGAAGTTTGGCATAATCACGGATTTTTTACTCCCTTTAAAAAATCCTGAGGCCACCTGTGGTCTTGATAATATGTTGTTATGCCTACCAATACACCACAGGGATATACGATACCACTCTTTGATGACATCAGTTCCCAGTTTTCATATTACTAACGATTACTACTATTTTTTCTATACATATATATTTAATGGATAGAAATTAAATGTAGATTAAAATCTTTATCACTTAATCAAGAGTGTCATCAATTAATCTTTAGCTGAAAAAATAGTTCCTACAACATTCTGGTGGAGGTAATCAATACAAGAATTAGTATCAAATAATGCTTGAAACAATAAGTACCTTATACCATGTTGGATGACAAAAAGAATTTTGAAAACAGTACATAAATATTATTACAGGAAGTCATTACTAAATGAGTATGTAGTGAATATAATTAATTATTGTCAATCAGTAGTTCAAAATGTTAAAATTCCTTTTGTAAATATGATAGGTATTGGTTACACTCAAAATTTAAAATAATGTTAGCCAGTATATATTTCCCATTTGATACACAATTATATGTACATTTTTCCCATAGAAGTTGAGTTCAGGTAATTTAATCAAGAAATGGAATATGTATAGGAAAATGGTTTTATGAAAATAAAAAACAACATATTTAATTTATGTGATGGATTGAATATGTTCCATTCAAGTCAGGGATGCAGTCAATGATAACACAAAACTTAAATAAATTAATAAAAGGCTTAACGAACCCGAAGGCTCGATGGCGATACCACCAATCTATGTTTACAAACCTCCGTCCACGGAGCACCACCCAAACCCAAACCGGCTAGATCATTCCTAACGCAATCCTCCCTACCTACTCGGTCTACCCCTCAGGCGCTTCCCAGTCGGTACAGCGCCTAGTAACATCTTGGGAATTCGTTCGTTACTAAGCCCAGCAACTTTACATGCCTATCTTAATTTTTTATCACCTGAATAATATTTACCGGATGCATGCTTCGCAATTCCGCGTTATGTAATCTCCTATATTCCCCGGTGTTCTCATCCTTTTTTGGCACGAATATTCCACGTAACACCTTATTTTCGAATACCTGAAGACGTTGTTCATCCTTCAGCGTTAGTGGCCAAGTTTCACATCCATAGAGAAGAGATGGAAGGATAATTGTTTTATAAATTCTGATTTTTAGATTTCGGGACAAAAGTGTCACAAAAATTAAGCAAAACTTAATTTTGGTGTTATCATTGGCTGCACCCCCCTACCAATTCAATCCACCATTTGAATTATCCAGTCAACTATTTTCCACTCAAATATTTAATTTATATTTATCATCTATTTTCTTCGGAGCAACATCCTCCTTCAAGCAAATATTCCACCATTCCCTGTTTTGTGCCTATTCCTTCCAGTTAGACAAGGCTGCTGCATCCTTGTCAACTCCATTTTTCCATCTTGTCTTGGACCTTCCAGTCTTTCGTATGCCAAAAGAGTGGCACTCTATAAGTCTTTGTGGCATCTTATTTTCGTATGCTTTCACTATATGCCCGGGCCAATCGGTCACAATCAGTTTATTTTAATAAATTTCACAAGAATATCCTCATAAGAAGAGTATAACTCATTTTTATACTGGAATCCCCATTCTCTCCCTCCCCTTTCTGGACCGTAAATTTGTCTGCTCATCTTTCTTCCCTAGTGTCCAGTTCTCAGAGCTGCGTGTCAGCGTGGGTCAAATAATGGTTTTATACATTTGTGATTTTTTTAATCATCTTGGAATTAAAACAATTTTGCAAACCATGAAAACATGGCAGGCTGATTCTTCTATCAACATCATGGTTGCCATTTATGTAGGAACCCAAGTAGACAAATCTTTATTTGCTCAAACCTGTAATTATCTTATTACTTATAAATATCTTAATTATGTGTTATTAAGTAGGGATTGGAGCCTATCCTCTTAACATATATACATATGTATATGGAATTTGTTTTGGCAATATTTATGATATGCCCCATGCTACAGGCAGGCTTCTCGCTTTTTCTAGAATTCTTTCTCAGTTCTACTTATATCACTTCCCACGTCCTTTTTATGGTTACATGTTGCAGGTAATGAATTTTCTGCCATATTTGTTAATATCTCCCTATTAATTTAATTTAATATATTCTTATTATATGAGTATTTCATTAGCGGAGTTGGTTTGATACACAAAATGTTTTGTCATAATTATTTTTTTTACGAATGAAATGTCTATTACATGATAATGCAATTATTATTGTCTGCTTAAAAAAAGACACAAAAAGCGTATTATGATTTAAATTACGTAAACCATTTGTGTATCTTAAGGGAATAATTTATGATATAAAAACATATCATCACAGTGTTATGAGCATGTAAGTGTATGCCACAAATATATATTTCTTTTAATATTTACAAATATACAATGTTGACATTAAAAACAAATCAAAGACAAGGGAACCAGTGGAAGTATAAGATATAAATTTGATAACAAAAAATAAAGGAAAAAACATTATATATCAAATTAACAATGTTTGATTATGATAAATTAAAATAACAATAATTTTTTTTTAAGCAAGTATACTTTCTTATATTAGCGAAGAAGATAAATTAAAATCAATGAAAACATTGATGTTCTTCGTTAATATTGTCATCTACCATAATATTCAACACATACTTATTTAAATAATAAACTTCCATGATAATCGATATGCTGAAAATTGCCATTTAGTTATAATTACGACTATTTTTTTCAATGTATTATTATTTATTTAATAAAAAGATATGTTATACAAATCATATTATCTATTGCTATTGTTGCAATGCTGAAATTTTATTTACACTAATATATATCTAAAAATAGAAATTAGAGGCTAGATTGTAAACTAGAAATTTATCTATACTATCTATTATATAAACATAAAAAAAATAGCATTTATAAAAAGTTAATTCATCTCTATAGCAGTATCAAATTGATATTGATCGCAACATGAAAACAGATTTGTTCCTTAATTTTTTCGGCCAATATTTAGAAATATTAACCACGGTGAACTTTTTTAACAGTGAAGGTTTATAAAAAACTATAAACCAACAGAAAGTAATGTATTTTTTGTTGTATGGTAGATGACACTAAAAACAATATACAATATATATATATATATATATATATATATATATATATATATATATATATATATATATATGTATATAATATGAAATTAATCCCAATAAATGAGAAGCGTTATATGAAAACATAATCAAGTTAGATGATCGTCTAAAATAACAATTTTTTTTTCCTACAAATATGCCTAACACAAGATTCCGTAATTGCGGAATATTAATAATGTATTTCCCCTTTTGCCGAACTTGTTTCTATGATTATTAATTAAATACAATAGACCAAAAGCTTAGCAAATATATAAAAAAAAGGAAATAACTGTAAACAACAAACTTATTATATACTTAGGGGAATTATTTATTCTATACAGTCAATATATTAGAGCCTTGTGGTATTTTAGAGGAACAATACACAATATGATATGAAAACATAAGAAGCATGATGCTGTCTTCTGCTGAAGATATGTTATTAAAGATATTATACCATGATTTACAAAAAACAAACCTTACTCCATTTATTATAAATTAATAATATCGATACTTCGCATGCAATTTAATTTAATTTTTCTTAATTATTATGGATGTATGAAATTTGTTATTTAGTTAGAAATTTGTGATTAGAAAACTGTGGATAGTTTATGTCTAAAGTTCTTGTTTAAGCCCATGGGAGACGATAGGTAAGAAACAGATATCAATACTATCAATTAAATAAAATAAATCAAATAATATAAAATGCCATTTTATTAAATATATACAATAATATTTGCAATAGATAACACTAAGTGTCAAACATAAGTTAATTTATTTAATAAAATAAAACAATTCAATTTAAAATTTATTATAAGAATCTTGGAAAAATAAAATACATTTATAATAATATTCAACAAGTTCATTCTTCTCTGAAAATAGTTTTTAAAAAAATTAAAAAATATATAGATATATAAACTTCGGTCCAAATGTGAAAAAATAATAATTTCATTAAAATATTAAGAGTTTAATCGAATTTAGTTATTAATAACAACTCTAGAAAACAGCACCATGATTTTTATATTACACAATTGAAATATGTTGATATATATATATATATATGCAAAATATTAATACATTGCATTTTGTACTGGCTATTTTTAATATATTATCTACACTAACATAAATAAATGCCAATTATTATTGTAATTTAAGTAGCACTCAAGTTCATAATATGTATACATATTACAAAATATTATATTTTTTAAAATAATTTAAATCAAAATAAAACTTATTATAAAAAAAAAAAAATAATAATAATAAAAGCAACAACAAATAAACTTAATCAGAAAACAACGGGCATATTTGATTACTGATACTCCCTAATGAAATAATTTTTTAATCTTTCGATTTGAACAATTATTTTAAACAAATGCCTATTAACAAATAATAACTTTATGATTATAATATTACTATACATAATGAAAAAGCGATAACATCGCCAGCTATACACAAATAATTTACAATGGCCGGTTAATCTGAGGCCCCAAAGGCGGGGAGCACCGTTAAAGCGACAACCGTAGCTAGGCAGCATCCAATACCTTTAGACTCGTTAGCTTTTCTTAACCGTGAAAGAAAATCAAATGTATACATACAACAACAGAAGTCTCAAAATGAAATGGTCTGGAATGCCTTGCCATATTTCAATTTGGTAACAATGAAATACAACTAAAAACCGAGTTCCCTTACACCTACGGTAGAGTTCAGAGGAACAAACTACACAATGTCCTACAAAGCCAGGGGCTTAAATATAAAAATATATTAAAATAAATAACATAGAATAATGCAAATATACATATTACAAGAAAGGAGGGCAGAGCATTAACAAGAGGGAGACATTAAATGCTACAGTACTCTGTTCCGGGCTTCAAGTGAAACTTTCAAAGGCTTTACGGGTTTTATTCTTGGCTAGGGTAACAGCTGACTCCTCTCTTCACCTTCTTCTTCAGGAGAGTTTTCTGTTTCGACGGGTAAAGTATCTTGAGGAGTCTAGAACACAAATTAAAACAACATTATATAAACATATAACATAAATGTAAATAATAATTAAAAAACCTGTACCATTACAACTTGTGAATGGGTCTGGAGTTCAGTACATGGTAGAGACTATACTGTTTCATGGACAACGGTTTTGCAGGGATGTGATTTGTCCTCGATCACGCTCAACCGCCAGTTTTTCTCCACTTTATAGAGGCTGGATGAGTACTAGGAGGGTCCTAGATGCTATATGATCAATCTCCGGCTGCTAACAGACTAAATAAAAGTCTTGCCCGCAGCGGGATTCGAACCAGGATTTCCGGCATGGCAACTCAGTGCTCTACCACTGAGCCACTCCAATCCCAAATAATGATTAAAGTAGTGGGGAAATAGATAAACAAAGATGGTGAAAGTATATTGAGAAAATTATAATGATGATTATTATAAAATTATAATGTGAAAATGGAGAAAAGGATTATGGAATTATAACAGAAATATAAAAAAAAAAATAGTAAATATTAGTATCATCTGGTATCATGATTTAGAGAAGGATTAAATCTTAATGAGAGAGATATTTAATGGCCCCTAATAAATCTGAAAATCCTCATTTATATTTTGAAATAAAATAATAGTTAAAAAAAAAAAATCAAACCTCAGAAGAAAGAGGAGGTTGCGCAACATTCTCAGATTGTGAATTTTCCTGCTCTAGGAAACCTGGAATAAAAAAAGAAAACAGATAAATTAGAATTAAATGATAATAACAGTAACATCAAACAATTTAATGCTAATAAAAATTAATTACCATTATGTTCATGTCTCTCATGCATAGCATGAATTCGTTCTCGAGACTTTTGGAGCTCTTTTCTTAATCTTTCTCTTTCTTCATCCCTCTCATTCATTACATTCTAAAAAAAAAGAAAAAAAAAAAGAATATTTTAAAAACTAGTATATTATAATTTATTTTAAAACCAGTGAAACTTAGGTATATTTAAAAAAATTAATATTCATCATATTAAAAAAATTAACAGTTGTGTCGATAATCTGAACTAATGTGGTGGAGGGTAATCGAAACTCACTTAAAAATATATGAAGAAAATTTGTAACGACCACCATAAAAAATCTATTTTATTGTGCAGTACACGCAAGTTAAAATAATAAATGTAATTAAAAAGTTTACATACATTGCAAGATTTATCAAGGTAATGACATAAATAGTTTGCTTTAATCTTGACTTCCTCTTCATGCTGACTAAGTCTAATTATTTTAGAATAGGATGAAGTATTAAATGGTGATTCAGGGAAATCAAATTTTAGAGAAATTACTCTTCAAACTTATTTTCTAGGAATGCCAATGTCGATGACTCCTTGTATCTTCTTTACAAGGCCTGTTAGGATAATCAACACTATATTGTAGCTGTTATTATTTTTAAAATGACCTAGTTTTGCCAATATCTTTTTTTTCAATTGTTTTACAATTTACATTACCTACATTATAATTGTTTTATAATATTTATAAAAAAATAAATATACTCACTAGTAGGTGGGAGAGATGGGAGTTCAAGGCATTTACAATTGAATACAGCTTGTGTGCAGGAACCGATGGAACGTGCCCAGGACTCACAGTAGCACTTACAACTTCCTCTTCGCTAACTCTCAGAGCTTCATTTACAATTGATGATAGATTACTCGCTGCAAAAGAGAATACACATTTTAATTTAAATCATATATAACGTAAAGTTTTAAGATTATAAATAAAAGAAAAAAGTTATTAACCTATTTAAAGAACTGATATCTTTGAATAACATAATTCTCAAATGAGTTACCTCTCAAAGAAACAATAACTGGATAACCTGAAGTTATTTTGAGCCATATTACCAACATAATAACATACTGGAGTATTCCTCCATTGACTTTAACTATAGATTTTTGCAATGTGATGGTGTAATTTTTTTCATTTAACGTTAATTAGTGCTGCTTTGGCTAATCAGACGATGTTACAGGGGGAGTCCTAAATTTTTCCTATCCAGGTTTAATTAGGATATGGATCTTTAATAAGTATCTGACTACTCACAGGCCCAGGACCCCCATTTTACATCCCTTCTGAAGGATAGCATAACCAAGAATTTTTAACTCCCTTCAAATAATCCTAGGGCCAACTGATGGGAGGCGAACCCCTAGGAGGGAACCTTGAGGTGACCCCAGGGATAATTTTTTTAATAACAATAAAATGAAATTTCAACACAAATTCATATTGAAAACTTTTATTCTAATGTGCCTTAGATAAAATAGCTTCATTCATTTTAATTACTTTAATATTGAATAATGATAACAGAGGATTAAATTATATTAGAATATGATACAGGATGAGAATAAATCTAAACAGAATACAGGAACCAACCTTGCTGAACTGCCGCCAGTATCAATTCAGAGGGGTCCTTGTCACCGGTAGTAGCCTCTCCAGCGAGATCCGCAATGGCGTCAAACTCCTCTCTGGGAATGTGAAGGATATCTGCGACCAATACCTGTTTCTCGAACAGGGCTTCTCGAACTATTTCATCTTTACGCCTTAATTTTTCTAAAAAACAAAACAAGATATAGGATTAATTACCATACATTAATAATGAAACAGCTGATGTAAATAAAACTACAATACCAAAAAAAAAACATTACATCGCAGTTATACAATAATATCATTCTTTACTCACGTAGAAGCTTATTTAACAGGCTCCTTCATAAAAAAATCAATTAAATTTATTGAATTAAGTTGATTATTTTCAGCATAACCACCATTTCAGTAACTAACTATTTACTTTGCCTTAAACAAATTTACTTTGAGACTTATTTCATTGCCTGCATTAATCTATGCTATTGTATTTAATTATAAAATACCGTATACAAAAAATATATCTGAGTAAAGATTATCAAAAGCAAAGGATTTTATTACTCAAAAATAACTTTTGCAACTTGTAAAGAAAATGGCTAATCTTAGAAAAGTTTCTATGTATGACTACATAAGTAATATTATGGCTAATACATATTAGTTGTTAAAAGGACCATCAGCTAACCCCTGGGTGAACGACTTCTTCTTAAACCCCACAGGATATACCATGAGTCCCTAAATAAAGTCTTACTAATAATAACTAGATAATGGCCTAGAGCTATACCAACCTAAAGGTGTAAGGACAGGTTCCGCAGTGTGTATATCTCGCTGTGAAATGACGACTTCCGAAGGTTCGACAAGGGAACTCTCTTCGGTATAGGTAGCCAACATCTCATCATTTCTCACCCTCTCGCTAACTGATTTGACAGAAAAAATATATTTTTTAATTTTATTGATAAATAAATAAATATGATACAAACAACATGTTAACAATAAATTATGTTAAGAAGAAAGTGGTCCAGTTGGAGGTCAGAAAAAAATTCTCTTAAATAGGGAGAATGCCAACATTTCTTCTTCGGGGCTTACAACGAGGTCAAGGGTTGAAAGTGAAATGAATTCAATTGGCTTTTCTTTTCTTCCTCATATATATAAGGTCAACTAATATTATTCAAGAAAAATAATTACAAAAAAAAAATTCAAAACAAGAGATATGATTTATTGATTGAGTTGAATAAAATAATCAGGATGTGCTGAGAATGCAATGATGTTAAAAGAAATGAAGGAATATAAATAATATTTTAAAAAAGTATTTAATCAAATAATCTTCATCATTTTATGTTTAATTATAAATTAAAAATTGAAGAGGAAAATTAATATATTATTTACAATTTAATATGAAAAATAAGAGCCTAACAAATTTAGTGAATAAGTAATTGTTGGAATAAAAGAAAAACGTATAACATGAAATTGCCCAGAAAATAATATTCTTCTTTTTTTTTTTGCAATCTGAATATTTTAAAATATTTATAGACTTCAAACCAATCTTTTCAGTGAAACATAATTTATAAAATACTTTTCATTTGATTTGACGAGTATTAAAAAAACTTGTACCAAAGTTCAGAATCTCTTCTATAGGAATTTTATTTTATTATTTTTTTATGTTCGGATAATTCGGGTCTATGTTGGGAATAGTAGAGGAGTTAGGTAAGATACATAAACAATAATAGCTCTGGACAAATACCTCTTGGGGATTGTGTAGGTGGTTGTGGTGACTCAGGCTGAGGTGTACTGTTCAGCACTGGGCTTTCCTGCTGTGCGATTAAATCATTATCTGCGACATCTTCAATCCTAGAGCAAGATATTCAATAAATATGTGAAAAACATAAAGTTTAAAAAAAATGTTTTTATTGAAATTCACAATGGTATCATATAAATACAAGAAATTAATAGAACAAATGATACATGGTGGGATGAGATAAAGGCAAGTAGAGAAATCACCTACTGGTATTACTCAAATTACAGATTTAATTTAAAAGGCTCACAAGGCCATCTTCTTTTCAGACGCCTTTGAGGATTATCGGGAATCGAAGAGGAAGGTAGGTTTGAAACTGATGAGTTCAAGTGGGAATAAAATTTGTCATGAAAGGATTGATATCAGGTTCGGGCCAAATTAGTAACAAGTAACATTGGGACATTAAGGTCATTATGGATGACTTTGCTAGTATCAGAGTAAGAGGAAATCAATGGCTTATTAGAGCCCCAAAGCTCTACTCCGTAAGTCCAAATAGGTATTATGAAAGTCATGTATATGAGTCTTTTGTAATTAATTGGGAGCTTAGAGTGTTTGTCTAGTTAGTGATGAAGTAGCATAAAACAGAAAGCAGTTTCTTGTCTTTTCAGTCATGTATGAGGATTCCAAATAAAACACAAAAAGATACAAAACATATCATATAGATGTTATTTAAAAAAAATTAATGATCATGGATTCGTTTAACATTTTAATTATTGATTTTTTTAAACTTAAGAAAATAAAATTATTACTTCTGAACACCATTCACTGTTTTATACAGTATGTAAAAAAATAACAACAGATTGTCACTAATTTAAGAACTTTTTAGTAACTGATAACTCATACTTACTCTTTGCTCTTATCAGCCACATCACTTGGTTCTTCTGTAGAACTCACATCTATTCGCTTGTTTTTGCCTTCTTTTGTTTTATAAGCCTCAGCTGCATCAGAGATTTGTTTAAACCATCTAAAACATAACAAAAAAGAAGGATATTATATACCAGATAAGAATAATTACAAATAAAGTTTTATTATTGATTATTGTTATTGAAATTGTTCATAATTAGAAATTTAAATTTAAGAAAACAAATAACTTAGTAAAAAACAAACTTTCAGACAACAATTTTTTATTTGTTGATAAAAAGATAACATGTTTAAACCTTCTTAAAATGACAAAGAGTCAGGGTCAAGGCTAGTCAATCGATGTTGATAGAAAAATATTTCACACATCAATTGACAGATTAAATTTTATAATTGATGTTATTTTTGAATAAATCTCTCTATTATATAAAAAAATTGTTTAGTGATTGTGATCACCATGTAATATTCTATTTTCTTCCTAATTAATTCAATATTTTATGACCATTTTTTTATTCCTCATATGTGAAAATTGAATTAACTGGAAGAAATATTTGAATTATTATTATACCTATTACAATTTTTTAAAATTTCAATTGAAAGGAAAATATATAACATAAAAACTATACAACTATGGGGGTTCGAGTGATTTGAATAATTATGCAGTTGGAGCAAATGGGGTGCACCACTTACATAACCCACTCTCCTAGTTCATAAAACATTCATAAATATATATATTTATGTATATTCTTTTTTAAATATTAAATGCTTTAATCTTATTTAATTGCATTCTCTCAACGGAAATAACAGTGCTAAAATCAAAATATCGGAATAAGATGTAGCTAGTTCTATTCTTTAAATTGATACAATCCAATAAAATTCAAAAACAGTTCTATATTTTGTGTAACGGCTTCAAGAAGGCAGGAATTGTGTCTTTGTAATTTTCCAATTTTTATAATTTGACTGATCGAGCACGTCAAAAGACTGAACAAAAAGCAGTTTAACGATCCATTGCTAAGCAACGCCTATAAACCATTACTTCACCAATAAATTTTTTTACATAATAGAGATATTATAACAATGTCTCATCAGTTTTTAATAACGAGGCCCATTCTTGAGCCAAGGTTTTTACAAAATAAAGCCTTTTACACATTAAGTTCTGAAATTAATTGAAAGACTTGCAAATATTCTGTCCGAGTTGAATCATCCTATTGATGATCAAAGAAAAAAATAAATGATACAATTTTTTTTTAAAAGTAATCGATGCTCATTTATTTGCAATAAAATCATTCGTAAGAAATTGAATAAGTTATTTTTTTTCATATTTATTAAAATTGACAACTTCATCAACAAGTAAGATAAAGCGTGTAAATAAAATGAATGATACATAATATGATGAGATAAAGGCTAGTAGAGAAACTACCCAATGCTACTATGATGTACCATGTATGATGTACTTATGATAATAAATAAATATTTAAATAAAAAATAAATTTTCTTCTTCAAAAATGGTACTAACCCTTAAATTTGGCCTGAGAGTTTCAGGGAGAGTGGATAAAAAAATAATATTACATCTGCTCAAGAAATTAAACTATGTTTCTGAATAATACATTAATTTTAATAATTAAAAAAAAAATCTAAAATAGAATTAATACCCTCAAAGATATATTTAGATTTAAAACAACATTTAAATGCATTAGATATATTTGAAAGATCTTTCATCGCCAGTCACTCTCATTTTTGAAAAAAATCAATTAGGAAAATTATATGCAAAAAAAACCCAGTGAAGATGATAGAGGAGAGCATGGCTATAGCAATGAATTTCCACCAAACCTGTATTCTTTGTGACATATGGAAATTGATTTCCTTTTTGGCAACGACAGGATAACCTGAACACTGTTCAATGCCACTCTGTTTCCTCTCTCAGCTATGATTGTGTTATTCACAATATAAAGTTTTAATATTTTTGATTATAAAACATGAAAACCCAAAAGTTTTTCAAGTGATTGATAAAAATTGCTTCTCATCAAAGATATAGTAAATGAGTAAATCAATAATAAAAGATGGATGATTCCAAAGAAACAACGAAAGTAATTTCCAGTTCTGAGAATCGCCTTGCGACTTCTTTCACGAAAGATATCTTATTAAATAAAAAAGTTTTTATAAATTATATTTTATTTGATGTGATTATTTAAATACTTTTCTTTTCAAAATAAAAATATTTAAAAAAGTTTTAGCGATTAAATATTTTATCGGCGTTGCCTAGCAACGGATCCAGGAGCTAATTTTTGTTTTGCGAAATCAATCACCTAAAAACAAGAATCCGATTCCTGGCTATTTGAGAAAAGAAATAAAATATGACCAAAATACATTATCCTTGGGAAGCAACCCACACAAAACGACTCGTTATGGTGCAATCAGAACTCGTGTGAGATCTAACATTGATATAGTTACCTTTGCTTTGCCAACTTACTATGCCCGAAGATCGCGGGTTCACAGCCCAACAGGTGCCCTGAGGATTTTTCAAAGGCTGTATAAAATCTTAAATTATGCCGTATTTCGGAAAGGGTGTACCATGGGGGGTCTCCTGGATAGTCAGAATAAAGTGACGCTATATGAATCAACAATAAACAAAAAACTGCATTTATTTAATTTCAGAAGAGAATAGGCAATAAAAACATTGTCATTAGAAGTCGCAAGGCAACGAATCTGCGCGACTGTAATGTGTTATTTTCTTAATTGTCCAAGTACCTAAATTGAGAAACATCATAATGGATAAAACATATACAGACGATGATTTATACATAGATAAAGTATGACACAGACCAAAATAAGTAAGTTCTTTGCGCGCCAAAACAAATATATATATTTCATTAGCTATGGTGCAATAACTGTCATCCCAGAAGATCTTTACGCCTGTTATCTCATTAAGGATCACTAGATATCTCAAGATCCTTATCAAGAAGGTGTAAGACCAACTCCTTGACTGATTTCGACAAGATTTCCCTCCATCCTGCTATCTTAAGATTTCTAGGGGTTCTATCCCGTTGGGTTATACCAATACACTGAAATTCTTCTAATAAATTGTGGAAAGGTTTTCGCGATTAATTATTAACTCATTCCCTAAAAAATTCTAGACTGCGAGGGAGCGATCTCAGGCATAGTAGGCTGTTTTAGTAACTACTACATCACAGGTGACTCCCATTGCAAGCGGTTGTCCCATATATCTGCGATGATCAGGTACAAACTGGCCTGATCAATAACTAAGTTTAGATTTTCAGCTACTTTAGAGTGAACGAACAAACATCCACTAGTCTGCCTCAGAGAGCACAAAGCCTCCATAATTATATTTGCAAAACTAATTGAAAGAGTTCATTTATTTCTTATTTATTTCCCCCCCTTGAATGCAAGGCTAAACGGATAATCCGGTCATTCGGGGCAAGATAAAAGAAGATCGACTGAAGATAAAGAAGGTTTCCGGTAGAGTGGTCAATAGTGGAAGGATCCTGCTCAGTCACCTGATTTAAAACCACCTCCATTTCTTCCACGGTGTTTAGGTACGGGGCTACTCTAGCTCTTCCTCAAGGAGTGGTTCTCAAGATCCGTCAAGAACAGGCAGAAGAGGGAAATACCAAAACAAGACTCGAAACACTAAGTCTAAGAAGAGTGGGTAGGATTCATAAAGACCTTATTAAATAATGTAATTACAAACATAATTAATAAAATGTGAATGTGAAGTGTAATTAAGTACGAAAATACATTCTTATCAAATTAAAGAACAAGAAAGTTAAAAAAAATAAATATAAATTTGAGGAAAATAAAATGTTTTTAATTATCTATAGATAGAGGTTACGGGTTCGTTAAAGAATAATATTTTAATTTACTTATGTTCAGCGAAAACTGATAATAAAAATGTTAACATTAAAAAGAAAACAAAGGAAACACGAATCTCAGCAGATTCTCTTTTGAAAAGTAATTTGAAAAAGTACAATATGGACGTGATGGTTTCACCTCTTGAATAGAAAGGAGAAATTAATTATTTATTTATGAATTAATTTATGTGAGCTGATGAAAAAAAGAACCAACGGCGAATGGTACATTCGTGTCCAAGTTTAAATTGAAAAAAAAATTTACAAGAAATACACGAAAATCGCGTGTTTCCAAAGTCATATTTGATTGTCCATAGCCATGTACTAAGCAACGTTCGTTCAATTGTAGTTATAATAAATATTATTAAAAAAAATATGGGGTTAATAATAGCTCATGGCAATCTGTAAAAATAAACACAGTGTTGTTGCATTATGCCAATATCGACGGTGTGGATCTGATGGTTTCACCTCTGGGTAGAGATTGTGGTGTACTAAATGTGATCTACTTTATGGTGTGCTAAAGAATGCTCGTTCAATTGTAGTGATAGTACATATTATCAAAAAAAGAGAGGACTAACAGCAGCTCGTTAACAATCTGTGAACATAAACATAGTAAGCTAGAGAATTCCATTAATTCCACTTTGGATTTTAGAAATTATAAAAACAGACATTTCATATGAAACGACCCAATAAACATGAAACTATTGTAATAAATACTTCAAAGTACAAAAACAAAAGATTGAAATAGTAAAATAATTCAAATATCTCGGAGAATGGATTAGTTGGAATGCTGGGGAAAGCAAAGCAATGGAATTCAGAAAAAACTTGAACTGGCCTTCCAACTAACAAAAGATACATACAACAAAAAATCTCTTTCCTGGGGATCCAAAATGACACACTACAAGACAGTGATGAAGCCAGAAGCACTATATGCAGCAGAAACACCAAACATGAACTTCAAAGGTCAAATGGAGAAACTTGAGCTAAAGGAAAGGAAAATCATAGGACCAAAATTTCAAGATAATAAGATAGTATACATCAAGAATGAAACTTTGTACAAGAAAATTGAAAAACTTTCAGATACTTTGCGAAAAAGGAGAATACATTTTTATGGTCATCTTTTCAATCTCAGAATGAACCCTAACAGAGCAACCTAACAATTCTTTGACTTTTTCCCTAACGCAAAACAAAACCCAACTGGTTTAAAGAACTGAGAAAGACCTAGCAGAATTAATTACTAAAGATGAAAATATAAGGTTTCAAGACAAATCTACACAAAAATCCAAACCCATCATTTCGGACGAAGAGAGGAAAAGAAGATCAGAAAGAATGAAGAAATACTGGGTACTAAGAAAAGAACAACACACAAAGAAATGATCGATCCAACGCAACCCAAAGAGGGTGAAACGGAAAAAACAAAAAAAAAATAACTGATGCAAAAGCAGAAATAATTGAAAAGTATTCAAACGGAAATGGTTGACTGGATAATTCTAACAAGAGTGTAAAATGGTCATGGGGTGCAGTCAATAAATTACAGAAAATAATATAGACTTGTTAGTAGTGCCTACGTTTCGAACGAAGTCTTAAGCCATCTTCAGAGTAAAGATATGAAAGAGGCAGTGGGTCTGTTCACTCCTTCGCCCTGAAGATGGCCTAGAACTTAGGTAGAATAGCAGACAAATAAAATAAGTCTATCTTATCTTGTGTAATTTATTTACTGCATTCCCTATTCTTAATTTAAAAGTAGTTTATTCTTAAATTCCGAACTAACACAATGAGATGTAGGAAAAAAAATATTATTTCTACACAGAGCCCTCTTTCCTATTTCCCTAATTATTAGCGTTGAACCTGACCCGGATCTCGCTGTGGCCGTTTGACCGCTGTGCTCTTGTTAGGGCGGGAGTTTATAGTAACGGCAAGTGTGTGTGTGTGTGTGTGATAAGTATAGGGAGCAGATCTAGTTTATAAAGACTGTTTGATTCAGGGAATCGATTATCGGATATATAAATAGTCGTTCTTCTCTATGTCGATTAAGTTCAACGAATACCGAAAGTATCAGGAAAGCGCGAGAAGACCTGAGAACCCATACAATAATATATAATTAATATTGTAGTGTATCACAGCTGTACTGACTGGTTAGTACGGAGAATCCATTATCATGTGGCGAAAATATACCACCAGGCCCTAGGGAGAAAATTCAATCTACATAGGACGAATATGGTGACTTGATGTAAAAAATAAAAGCCTGGGAAGATTGAGGTGGGATGGCCATGTCAGAGGATGAGATCTCCAAGAAAATAATGAGTGAGGCTATTCATAGTAGCAGGTGGTAAGGTAGACCGCGTTTTAGATGGATGGCGTAACGGAGAGGATCTTGAGAGCCAGTGACTGGAGATCTGCTGCCCAACAGCGTGTAGACTGGAGGAAACTATCGGATGAGGTCAGGGACCAGACCAGTAATGGTCTGTTGAGCCGTTGGAAGAAGAAGAATACAGGATGCAACGGCTCTATACGACAAGTACAGTCCCAATAGGCATTGATAATCACTTGACCATTCGGTTCGTCGCAATAGACCTGATATCTTCCTCACAAAGTTAAGAGAGAGGAGAGTAAATATTATTGATATTGTGGCCCCCAACGACAATAATATCGACTCAAATGTTACAAAGAAACATCGAAGACATCATAAACTAGGGGCTCAACTGAAATAACTCTACCGTGGTAGTAACACAAATTACAATATCCACAAAAATTTGATCCCTTAATCCACAGAGGGCGCTGCTGAGGGCCTAGAACTTCTCCATGTTGCCCCCTAAAGATCAACAAGCAGTTCTCTTTGAACAAATGCAGGAAATTGTTTGATGCTCAAAGATACTAACAACTACAGGAAGTTTTTAGCAACTTGAGTAAGCTAAACTAAAACAATACTTGATCTATAAAAGTGGAAAAAGACGCGAAGGAGCTGAAGATTACTCCAGCAGACATTACAGCGGGCCATCTCTGAAGTTGAAATAACACAAATCGTTGGTTTTTCTAAAGTACTAAAAAAAGGGGGAGTGACATGCTGAGGATTCTGGGTTCAAATTAGGCTGAGGCAAGTTAATTATTTTAATCTGTTAATTATTTAATCTGTTAATAGCCATGAATGGACCCAGTGGGACCTGGAGAACTTCATGGGGGCCCAATAAACTGTGCACCCTAGCGTGGATAAAAAGCCCACTGGCAGGTGAGTATGAACTTGGACAAATCCCCTCCCTGCACAACAGTACAATCTCTACTTTATATTGAGCTCAAGAACCCTTAATACAATATCATTATTATTGTATCATTTATAATATATTAATGATACATTAATAATTATTCCAATGAGATTAAAATTTTCAAATTGATAAATGAATGATGTATTTTTATTTATATGTAAGTATATTTATATCATTCAGAATGATATCTGTATTTTACTTTTGTACAAATCAGAAGAAAAAAAAATATTTATATCATTATTTATATATATTTATATTATTGACACTTCACTTATCCAGAGATAGATACTTAAAAAAAAAAGTGAGATTAGTTAATATTGTTCATATTTTTGTTTCATTTTCTGCTCCCTTTGTTTCTACTTGTCACTGTAATTTGCATACATACGTAATTATCTATTGTTTCTCTATATACAATTGTTGTTTTTATTTCATGTACTCTGTTTTATTTTTATTTTTTAAATATTACTGCATGTAATTCCCAACTTTTTTTTTCTCATTAATTCTTTCTCATTTAATAAGACATAATAAGACCCTGTATAGAAACCTGTATTGTTATTCTAAAGGGACATGTCCCAGAATAAATAAAGAATTTATTATTATTGATGAGTTGCAGTGGCAGTACAGGTTTTTTAATTTTTTATATCAAGAATAAGAAAATCGTCCAAACCGAGGTCAAAAGATAGAATCTTAAATAAAGTTCAGCGTCGATTATCCGAATGTTCAATCAACTGAATTGGCTTCGCGGAAAAGATACAAGGAAAGATCGACATAAACATTTCTAGAAAATTAGTTTGACGAGTATTTTCCCTAGAATTTGATTTCCTGGAACTATAATTCAATACTTCATAAATACATTTAAAAGAATTAGAGACATAGCTGACATGAAGAGGAAATGGTGGGAAAACCTGCCGTTAGAGCGGGATCACGGACAATTCACCTCTCTTCACAACCGTTGTCCAAGATCAGTGTAGTCTCTACCATGTACTGAACCCAAGACTTTTCATGGGTTGTAAAGTAATGGGTTAGGAAATCTTAGGGAACGGCTAAGAGAGGTGGGCATATAGGCCACAAAAGATATTATTACAAAGGATTAATAGGTCACAAAAGGTCGAATGATTCTTATGTTTGGGCGTGTTGCCTCCCGATGACCTATTCAAGCAAAACAAGTTTCTATTTAGCTGTCTTTCTTGTGCAAGAATTAAAAAAAAATTAAATATCACGTTTAGTTCAAATATATTTCCAAGTTAAATGTTTATTAAAACATATTTTACATATTGACATCCGTGTAATATAATTACTTGAAAAATCGTTCTAATTATTAATTGGCTGTTTTGGGTATGCGGAAATTAACATCGACGTTCATGTTTTTAAGATAAGTTTGTTTACAAAATAAATTTATTTACGCAAGCTATTAATTATTGTTAAGGGAGCGGTGAAGCTAGTTGTATATAGACTGCTGAATTATTTTGCAGAAGATTCGGATTCAAATCCAGCTTTGACAGATAAATCATTTATTCTGTTAAACACTACGGACGTATCCTGTGGGATCTACTGACGTCCCTGAGGCTTAGGCTTATCGCGGCTCAATAATGTGGGTACCCTTAATGGAGAGGAAAATCAGTCGATCTGGGGCAAGCATCTCCACTGCACAACCGTTGACTTGGACAGTGCAAGCCCTACCATTTATTGAACCCAAGACCCTACTTGTACATTTTTTTGTTGAGAGATTTCATATTGTTACGGGCTACTGGGTGTAAAATGGACTAAACTATTACTTAATTCAAGAATCTAATATTTATTAACAAATTAGAAAGAATACAATGAGATTATTTAATACAATTAAATTATTAAACTAATATCAATTTACAATAATAATATTCTACTAAATGTTATCTAATATCTAAGATAATATAAGATATTGTTTATACTAAGTAACTAAACTAGTTATATAAATTTGTACAAATACAATAATATTACACTATAGTTTACAATTACAAATTAACACTTACAGTTCGCTAACTAAAGTCCACCGACCGTAAGACTCTCCAAATATGACAAACTGACCCACAGTTTATTACACTTACTACACGGCCACTAATTATCACTGTTGCTCACTAAGCACTTATTACAGACTGATACTAACTCACTGTAACTCACGCACTATCACTAGTTAACGACTGCTTATTACTACTGACTTATTACTCACTCGTCTTACTACTGACTGCCGCGGCCGAAAACGCTGTCCTTTTTATATAGGCAAGGTAGGTCGTGGTGGGGCATTACTCGGAACACGGACGAGGACCACCTAGACCGATCTAGAAGGTTCTACGCCATTCTATAATCCCTTCCGCTTAATCCCATTGTTTGCCTAATCCGCTCTAGGCAGATCAGAAGCCGGTCCTACTTTCCGCTCTGACCGTAACACTGCCCCCTCCTTAAAAGTGCTCTGCCCCAGAGCATAGTCCGGAGAAATCGGGCGGTCATGAGCTTCCCTCGATGGAGACGCATTTCCTTTCCAGGGGTTGAACGTGCACACCAATATGACGACTCCAGAGTTGGCGAATATCTGTTCAAGCATGTTCCTGACAACCTTCCACTCCAGGCCGTCATATCCACAGCCCAACTTAGGGATCGCGAGCTTGGTGACACGCAGTCTCAGAAGCTTACTCCGCAGGTCGTCGAGGCTTCGCCGCAGTGCGTCATATGTGGGCTTCTGATCAGTAGCACACTTGGTAACTAAGTAGAACAGGTGTCGTCCTTCGTGCGTATGGTGGAGTGCTTTCCCGACGCGTGGTCCTTGGCGTTCCAGTTCCTCAGTTCCAGCAAACTTCTTCCTGAAGACGGTTGCAATCCCTCGGGAAGTCCTCAGATCTTCGGCTACACAATGGGCCAGAGAATAGTCCGCGGGTAACGAGAAGATATCTCTGTATACTGCCTGAGTTACTCCACAGGAACCTTGTACCTTAGGTTGTGCAACTGATACCTTACTGGCCTCCACGTTGTTGAGGTACCTGACTTGCTGGTCTTTTGTCGGGCCATGGTCTCCTTTGTATGGGGCCAGTCTATTAAAATGGACTACCCTGGGTTTTCCTTTTGGCTGCTTTCTGATCCTATAGATGACGTCGTTTATCCTATTGATGATCTCAAACGGGCCATCCCAGGAGTTCTGAAGTTTAGGTGAGTAGCCTCGCCTTCTTCGAGGATCATGTAGCCAGACCAAATCTCCAGGTTGGAATCCACCTTTCTCTGCCCTGATGTCGTAACGCTCCTTCATTCTGTCACTG
Source organism: Troilus luridus (assembly GCA_964056705.1). NCBI lineage: Eukaryota > Metazoa > Arthropoda > Insecta > Hemiptera > Pentatomidae > Troilus > Troilus luridus. The sequence continues at coordinate 10,144,114 of OZ057413.1, read as the reverse complement.
GCTCCCTGGATGTTTGCACGAACCTTTTCGTGGATATTATCCATCCGCTTCCGTAGATTCGTGACGTACTCCTCTCCGGCCACTTCCTCATTAGGCTTGAACCCGAATTTCAGATCACAAGGCAAACGAAGTTCTCGGCCGAACACCACATTTGCGGGGGTCTGCCCCGTTGCTTCATGGACTGAACTCCGGTAGGCTAACAAGAACAAGTGAAGATACTGGTCCCAGTCTCGCTGATGCTCGGAGACCACTTTAGACAAATATCGACCCATTGTCCTGTTCATGCGCTCCACCATGCCATCCGATTGAGGGTGAAGAGGTGTCGTCCTGGTTTTCCGTATTCCCAGTGCTTCGCACATCCCGGAGAAGACTGCAGACTCAAAGTTTCTTCCCTGGTCAGCGTGAAGTTCCATGGGTACTCCAAACCGGCTGACGAGCTGCTTCACAAGTACGTCTGCAACCGTGACTGCCTCTTGATTCGGAAGGGCATACGCTTCCACCCACTTAGAAAAATAGTCCATGGCCACGAGAATATATCGGTTGCCTTCGTCTGTCACAGGGAAAGGGCCAGCGATGTCAATCGCTATCCTCTCGAACGGTGCTCCCACGTTGTACTTCTTCATAGGGGCCTTCTTTCTTCTTGTTGGTCCGTTAGAAGCCGCACAAGTCGCACAACGCCTGCACCAGTCCAACACATCGTCCTTAAGGTTTGCCCAGTAAAAGCGTTCACGAACTTTTTCCAATGTACGGTGAACTCCAAGATGGCCGCCAGTTACACCGTCATGTAGTTCCCTAAGCACTTCGGGCACTTTATTCCTTGGAACGATGAGCTGTAGCCTGCGCTGATCTCCTTCCGCGTTCTCCAATGCCCGTTTCAGCAGCCCGTTGTCCACTAAAATGGAGTTCCATTGGGCCCAGTACGTTTTTACATTCTTCGACATTGGAGCAACATCCTGCCAGGCCGGTCTTCCTCGCCCCGATATTTTCCATTCCTTTATTTGTTTTAAGTCCGGGTCCTCGTCCTGTTCCTTTGACACCTCTGCATCTTGCCAACTGTCGATGACCACTGTAGTCCTCAATACCGCTGCCTGCTTCTCCTCTTGTCGAGAACAATGCTTGCAGCCTTCTTCACAAGGTCTTCTTGACAGTGCATCCGCATTCCTGTGGCTCGTTCCAGAACGATGAGCAGATTCAAAGTCATACTCTTGAAGGCGCTCAATCCACCTCGCCACTTGCCCCTCAGGTGATTTAAATCGCAGCAGCCACATTAGAGCCGCGTGGTCCGTTCTCAGCAGGAACCTTCTTCCGTATAGGTATTTATGAAAATGCTCTATGGACTTTACTACTGCCAGAAGCTCTTTCCTTGTGACACAGTAGTTTCGTTCCGGAGCTGAGAGTGCTTTGCTGAAATATCCAATCACCCTTTCTTCTCCGTCTTGGAGCTGAGAGAGGACACTTCCAATGGCGATGTTGCTGGCATCTGTGTCAAGTATGAACTTGCCCTCGGGGCGTGGATAGCTCAGAATAGGAGCACTAATCAATTTTCTCTTCAGCTCCTCGAAGGATGCCTGACACTCGTGATCCCAATGGAAAGTCCTTTTCTCCTCGGTAAGTCTGGTAAGAGGTTTTGCGATGTTAGCGAATCCTTTCACGTACCTCCGGTAATAGGTGCAGAGCCCGAGAAAACTTCTCACCTGGTGCTTATCTCGAGGTACTGGCCAGTTGGTGATCGCTGCTATCTTCTCTGGGTCAACAGCAACTCCGTTGTCTGACACAATATGCCCCAGGTAGTTGACTTGCCTTCGGAAGAGATTACACTTCTTCGGGTTCAACTTAAGGTTCGCTGCACGCAGTCGTTCGAAGACCTTCTCCAGGTTCTTCAGATGGTGATCGAAGGACTTTCCCAGCACAATGATGTCATCTAGGTACACCAGGCATACCTCCCAAGAAAGACCTCTTAACACATTTTCCATCAGCCTCTCGAATGTGGCAGGAGCATTGCAAAGCCCGAACGGCATTACTGTAAACTGCCAGAGCCCAGTGCCAATTGAAAACGCCGTTTTCTCTTTATCTTCAGGTGCCAATCCAACCTGCCAATATCCACTGCGGAGATCCAAGGTAGAGAAGAGTTTACACCCCTCCAAGGTGTCCAGCGTATCGTCAATCCTGGGAAGCGGATAACTGTCCTTCTTGGTGACGTTGTTCAGAAGACGGTAGTCTACGCAGAACCTCGTTGTGCCGTCTTTCTTCTTCACCAATACGACAGGAGACATCCAGGGGCTACTCGAAGGCTCAATGACACCATCAGCCGCCATCTCCTTTATGATCTTCTCGGCGTCCTCCCGTTTGGCTAACGGCAGCCTCCGCGGGACCTGTCGGATGGGCTTCGCATCCCCGGTGTCAATCCTGTGCTGGACGATATCCGTTCTGCCCCGTGGTCCTGGTCCGATCTCGAAGACGTCATGCCATCGGATAATCAGGTTCTTCACTTCCTCGCTCTGTTCAGGTGAAAGGTCGCGGCATGACTCGTTAACAAGTCCTTTTAGTTCTTCTGGCAGTCCTCGGAGCTCGGTGGGACGACGTTGCAGCTGACGAACCACTGAGGTAGCGGTTGTACACTCCCCGACCGGTGTTCCTTTCTTCAGCGTTACCGGGAAGCTGTTCAGGTTCATTAGCCGGATTGGAGTCGTCCGTCCGGCCTTGATGAGAGACCTAGCCACCAGTACGCCGCGTCCGATCTCTTGTTCTTCGTGCGTTCCGGGTTCCAGTAGTACACATTGACCCTCTGGTAGATGTCCTTCGACCGTCCCATGCGTCACGATTTGGCTCTGTGCAGGTAAAGTGGTGTCTTCTAGTAAGAGCACTCGTGCATACAGATCCTTTCCCTGCCGAAGGATGACTTCCTCGTCTCCCATCGTCAACACACCTTTCGACATGTCCAGCTTGATCCCGTATGCGATCATGAAGTCCATGCCCAATATGACATCTTCGTCGATTTCTGCCACGAGAGCGCGGTGCTTCAGATGTTGACCCCCGATGATGAAGGTGGCAACTGTCTCCCCGTAGACCTTGGCTGGCTGTCCCGTGGCAGTCCGTAATGCCCAAGTTGTTGGTAAGATCTTCTCAGGAAGTGTTTTCGAGTTCAAGATTGTCATGGTTGCGCCGGTATCTATTAGCAGACTTCGCAGCTGCCCGTTCACCATCCCATCAACGTAGAAACTGTTCGTTCTGCTTCCTATTGACGCAACTCTGATGGCCTTTCTGGGGCCTTTGACGTTACGGGTTGACAGTTGCCCCCTCCCATCAACCCTACTTAGTTTTCCTGTGGCTTTTCTTGCTTCTTAGATGGACACTTGCTTCTAGGGTGTCCAAGTTGGCCGCAGCTCCAACAGCGTATCTCCTTCTTACGTGTCCTGAGAGCCTCCAAAACTTTAGTTACTATGTCTTGGATGCTAGGGACCACATTAGGCTCCGCTTCTGCTGCTCTAACTCGCGCATGGCCCCGTACGGACTGTCTAACAGCCTCGAACTCCATGGCCTGGGATAATGCGTCTCCCAAAGTTTTCGGGCGGGCGAGCTTCACTGCTTGCTGTGTCTCTGGGTCCCGAAGTCCATCCAGGAATTTGTCGACAGCCAAACTTTCGTAGACATCGTCAGTGACCGATGGGTAGGCGTTCCTCACCAGCCGGGCAATATCCGCTTCAAATTCCTGCAAAGTCTCGTTGGTCTTCTGGACCCTGCTTCTCAGGTGTGAGCGATACAGCTGGTCCATGTGGCGGTGGCCGAAACGCATCTCCAGTCTTCTCATCAGCTCCCCGTAGTTGGACCGCTCCGACATGGGCATCCCCTGCAGCACTCCCAAAGCTTCTCCACGCAAGGCCAGGCACAATGCTGAAGCTTGGGTCTCCTGCGACCACCCGTGGATTGAAGCCGCTGTCTCGAAGAGAGTCATGTAGTCTTCCCACGGCGTCTTCCCGTCGAATACAGGAATGGTATTGTGAGTTGGTGGTGCCCCAGCATAGGCGGGTAGAATGCTATTACGATGGCTGCCCTCGGATGAACGGTCGGTGTCGTTCGTCGGTGGTTTGCTCTTACGTCCCTCGAGAGTTTCCATTCTTAGCCTAATTTCGTTCACTTTTTCTCCTAGCCTAGATTCTATATCAGCTACTTTATTATTTACATCGGCTAACTTATTATCTACATTTTCCATTAACTTAGTCTCTAATGTGCCTAACTTAGACTCTAATGTATCCATTAAATCGTTTTTTACAGTACCTAGCTCATTTTTAACAGTGCTTAACTCATTACCTAGCTCATTTTTAACATTGCTTAATTCATTACCTAGCTCATTTTTAACAGTGCTTAACTCATTCTGTAAATTACCTAAAGTTGCAGACAACTTGCTTAAATCGGTTTCAAACAGAGCGTCATCTGGATTTTCCCCTGACTCTACAAAAAATTGACGCAAGCGATGTTGCAGTACACTTTTATTTCCGGAAGAATCCAGATCACGTTCTTCTAATTCCCGTTTTAAATCCGCAACTTTTAAATCCATCAATTTAAGACTTTGAGAAGCCATTTTTCAAACAGTAGCCCAATTATTACAAAATGCAAGACAAAATAACAATTACACAAGATCCCACTTCTGACACCAATTTGTTACGGGCTACTGGGTGTAAAATGGACTAAACTATTACTTAATTCAAGAATCTAATATTTATTAACAAATTAGAAAGAATACAATGAGATTATTTAATACAATTAAATTATTAAACTAATATCAATTTACAATAATAATATTCTACTAAATGTTATCTAATATCTAAGATAATATAAGATATTGTTTATACTAAGTAACTAAACTAGTTATATAAATTTGTACAAATACAATAATATTACACTATAGTTTACAATTACAAATTAACACTTACAGTTCGCTAACTAAAGTCCACCGACCGTAAGACTCTCCAAATATGACAAACTGACCCACAGTTTATTACACTTACTACACGGCCACTAATTATCACTGTTGCTCACTAAGCACTTATTACAGACTGATACTAACTCACTGTAACTCACGCACTATCACTAGTTAACGACTGCTTATTACTACTGACTTATTACTCACTCGTCTTACTACTGACTGCCGCGGCCGAAAACGCTGTCCTTTTTATATAGGCAAGGTAGGTCGTGGTGGGGCATTACTCGGAACACGGACGAGGACCACCTAGACCGATCTAGAAGGTTCTACGCCATTCTATAATCCCTTCCGCTTAATCCCATTGTTTGCCTAATCCGCTCTAGGCAGATCAGAAGCCGGTCCTACTTTCCGCTCTGACCGTAACAATATCATGAAAAGGTGCTTCATTTTAAGTGAATAGATAATTAATTACAAAACAGGCGTCAAAATAAGCAGGGAGATATTAAAATAAAGAATTGTTAATTAAATCTAAAGTTTATTAGCTAAATTTTAATGCACTTACTTTTTATTAAATCCTACCTTCTTTCTTAGAAGTAGTGGGTAGCCCTTAAGTTTCCTCCATTTTTTTAATTTAGAAGATATTTAACGGAAGTTAAGCCCTTGTTAAGCTTTTAGCTATTTCGCAATTAAAAGATTGTTTTGTAAATGTATATTTTTTAAATTAAAATTTAATTAATTAAACTCAGATATAATAGACAAATTATTACTCATTGGTAAATAAAACTTGTAAAAAATCTTAATGAAATAATATACCGTTTGTATAATTTTAGGCCCTAAATTCTTTAACGACAAAGTAGTCCATAGACGGAATGAGACCCTTTAAAAAGCAACAGAAAGAATCACCGACAAAATGAGGAAAAGAAAAGTTAATTTCTATGGACATATAATGTGAATGAATGTAATTAGGCTTAAATTAAAAAAATGTTTGAATTCCTTTGAAATAAAAAAAACAACGAACCGAACTGGATTAAGGAAGCCGAGAGGGACATAAGAGAGCTGGTGTAATGGCTGATATGCAAAGGGGTGGAACTGCCAAGAGCATAATCCTGGACAAGAGGATGAGGTTTCTGCTGAGAACTAAGCGAACGATCAAAATTTCCGATGAGGAAAGCCTTAAGAGAGAGGAGAGGATGAACTGATTCTTGGCGGAGGGGAAGGAACAGGCACAGAAAATTCATTTAGAGTATTTACTTATCAAATTATGTTGGGGTAATAATGCAACCTAAACTTACTATATTAGAGCACAAGCTTTCTGTAACATATGTTTTAATTGTCTTTTGTTTTTTCAATTGTCACATCATTATAATATATTCCAAGTACCTATAAAAGCATCATTAATTCGGTTTATTCAGGTATTTTTTTCTATTTGTATTTTTATTATTGGTTACTGACTTTTTGATTTGTTTAATAAATTTTCAGACATTTGTTTAAACTGAGGTTACTTCTTATTTACTAGAATAATATATAGAATATATAAATATATATATACAGGGTGTTTCGGAATTGCACGGCACTATTTTAGGTATGTATTCCCTAACACAAAATAAATAAAAAAGTTCATATTAACAAATATCTTAAACTCATTTATTAAACCGATATCAAAGGTTAATGGTTCATTATTTATTTACTACATTTTACATTTACTACATTCGAACAGGAAACGGTGCTGCAGTTCGAAGATATCGTGAAAAATTTCCTAATCGAAGAATACCAAATCGTAAAACGTTTGAGGCCATTGAAAGACGCCTTAGGGATAATGACACGCTAAAACCTATAGAAATAAACGTCAAAAAGATATTGACGAACTGCAAACGTTGAAGAAGAAATACTCGATGCTGTTCAGTTATCTCCTACTACTAGTACCAGAAGATTGTCACGTCGTTTCGATGTTTCCTCTACCAGGGTAAGGCGAACTTTACGCGAACAATTGTATCCATTTCACGCATTGAGTAGGCAAGATTTATTACCACAAGATTGTATCGAGCGCAGAAATTTCTCCCAGTGATTAATTCGACAATCCCCACGAGATCCTAACTTCCTGAACTGCATTTTGGTTACTGACGAATCTTGCTTTACTAACAGCTCTTTACAAGAAACGGGATTCTTAATTTTCGAAACACCCATACTTGGGCGGAAGAAATCCCTCATACGACTGCTGTTGGACATTACCAACATCTTTTTTCTTTAAATGTCTGGTATGGTCTTCTACGCGACATCGTCGCCTTCTTTTTGCCACCTAGGATGTCAGGTATATCTTACTTGCATTTTTTGCAAAATAATCTTGATGACCTCCCAGCTCACTTTTCTCATAGTGTCACTGATTATTTAAATACAACTTATAGAGACCGATAGGTTGGTCGAAACGGACCTGTTAAATGGCCACCACGATCTCCGGATTTAACGCAATTAGATTATTTTGTGGATGAAGTCTATGGTTTATTCTGCGGCAGTTGGCACGTAAGAAGAGCTAAGAAATCGGATCGTGGAAGCCGCAGTAACTAACTATCAAGGACCATCCTGATCCTATACGAAGAGCCGGAGAAGCATGGATTCGTCGTGCTGAATGTTGCATTCAACAAAACGGAGGCCCCTTTGAACAGTTACTCTGAATGTTTGTAATAATAATACATAAATAGTAATAATAAATAATAAATCTTTAACCTTTGATATCTGTTTAATAAATGAGTTTGAGATATATGTTAATATGAACTTTTTTGATTATTTTGTGTTAGAGAGAACATTCTAAAATAGTGCCGTGCAATTCCGAAACGCCCTGTATTTATATATAAATATATATATAAATAAATAAATATATATATATATATATATATATATATATATATATATATATTTAATTTTTAGGTCTCACACACTTGAATGAACAATGAAATTGTTATCGAAGAAAATAGTCGAGAACTTAGATCTTAAACATCAGAAAACCTTCGAACCAGACAGCGAACTTGGGCTTTCAAGGATTGATAAGTCAAAACTTATTGTGACTTGACTCGAAGCTACAACCTGCGGAACTGATACTACTTCTTTTTATCCGGGAAAGATTTCCTAGAGGCCATAGTGGACTGAGATGGACTGAGAAGACGGAGAGGAAAGTACAGGGGGGTCCTTGACCGTAGCGGAACTCGCCTTCACTATCGTTCCCAAGACCAGTTCCTTCAAATAGCCGACTGCTTTTTAAAATTTCTCTAAAAACCTGCGAGCCAGCCACCGCTTGGCCCACTAAGCAAGTATGCCGCAGCACAGAGAGAGGTGCATCGATTCGCCTTAATTACAAACGGAGCATTGCATGCCAGCGAATGGATAGACTTCAATCAACTATAAATACACCAATACGCCATTTAGTTAAATTTTCTTACATAGTTGCTATAAGAGTTACAAAAAAAAAAAAAAAGTTGTATTAGGAGTCAGACTGAGAGAAGAATAGATGACTATTGGCTCGTTTCATATGAAATATACGTTTTTATTATTTCGGAATTCATCCATAATGGCCTCAATGCCCCATTAGTTGATGATTTGGACCAGAACCCGACATCAAAGCTTTCATGACAAACTTTATTACCACTCAAAATCACTAGTTGTAAACTAAGCAACCTCTTCGATTCACGATAATCCTCCGAAGTATCTGAAAAGAAGATGGCCTCGTGATATAACTGAAATCTGTTATTTGAGTACTACCACTGGGTAGTTTCTCTACTTGCCTTTATTGTATGCCCATAATACAAGTAGATCATTCTATTTACTTGTATTATAATACAGAAGTAAATTAAAATTAATAAGTAAATTTATAAAAATATATTTATGTAGATATTTCTAAAATTCAAAGTCGAATTTTCTGTTTACACTGCAATATGTAATTTTCTGTTTACTGTTTCTGTTTACAGATTGTAAAGAGCTGTTATCAATCCTCTATTTTTTTTCTATTACTACAATTGAACGAACATTATTTAATTAATGCCATCAAATATGACCATGGTAATAGGCGATTTTCGAGTCGTTTTTGCATGAGTTTTAGCATGAACACTCCTCAGTCAAAAACGCATTTACAGTTTTTATTTCATCACAAAACCCTGAATTTTTCAGTCCCTGGGACTGAAAATTAGATAACACGTTGTTGTTTGTTCATTTAACACCACTTCATGGTGCTATAGCTAATCGGGCATTGCTACAGTGGGAGCTCTGAATTTTGCCTATCCGGATTTCGTTAGGATAGTTCTGCGATTGAAAAATTGGCAACACTTAGAAGTAAATGTATGGAAAACAAGTTTAAATGTTTTGAATAAAAATGTTTCGATTTCATTAAGTTGTTTTACTAAATAATCTCTTTACTTTGAAAACGGGAATTTTATATGGAACGGGCCAATAAATAAACTGAATGAAAAACTAACTACCAATCAAATACCTACCTAATCTTGACAGATGACTTGTCTCTTAAAAGCATATAACTGTTGCTTACTAAAAGTCCAAACCTGAGGATGAATTGAAATCAGAAAACCTAATAATGGCCAGACTGGAATGAATTTTTGTCGAGAGAGTGATGATGGAGCGGTCGAGAGATTTCCATAAGATTAGCATTAGATTTACATTGCACAACTAACTCCCTCGAGACCTCCCTTAATCGCTATGTTAAGGAGAGAACATTCCTCTCTCTGGGATTTCAACATCCGTGTCTTCCACTTCCAGCTTCATCTTCATCAGAGGTTGGAACACCTTGCAATACTACGGTTTAAACGCACTAGCAAGCTAAGCGAATTTTATCAAGTTAGAAAGATCCAAACCACATCTTTTCCAAACTTAAATGTGACTATAGTGAAGATTTAATGCAATCTAAGGAAATCGGATAAGCCACATGCAGATAGACCGCAACATTTGAAAACATGTGGATCAGCCTTTATTATAATCCTAAAGGTAGAACTGTAACAAGGGAAAAAGGAGAGACATGATGGATCTGCTGAAATTCATTCCTACCGTTAAACATGATTACTTTAAAAACTTTGGAAGAAATCGAAATGACGAATCCTTACATGCTGATGAAGAAGACATCCATTATACTGCTGACGAATTAATCACAAATAAAAATATAATACAACATAACTGCTAATATTAATTTTTATGGAAAATTTGGTAACAGGGAGTAGGAAAGCGGAAGAACAAGTGGGTTTGGGTGATGTGTCGATGAGTGGAATGTCATGTATTTGGTATGAATATATGATTGTATAGTGGGAATGTTCATGTCGTTGTGTATGGTGTGATTCGAAATATACCAAGGATGCATTAACAATTTTGAACTGTGTTGTTTGTATCTTGTGTATGTGGACTTTTTCTGCTGAACCCTAAAGTTCTATCTATCTAACTCTATATGACCAAATAGGTTTTAGTATACTATTATAGATAAGTCGTTTGTTCCGTAAGTCAAGTGAAGATCAATAGTCCAGAAGATGTGATAGTTGTTTGTACCGTCTAGTCAGTTCTTGTCTTTTTAATTTTGTATGTACGTTCGATTTAAGTCTTTTGTCCAAGTATAGTCCGAGATAACGTACATAATTTTTGGAAGAATATTATTATGTAATAATTAACTTTTTCTGTGATAAGAAACTTAAAAATTTAAACACTGAATTTGAATTTATTACTTTTTTCACTTGCCAAATCGATTAACTCCACAGGCCACAAAAAAATGGTACATTTCTGACGATAACTCTTTGACAAGTCTTTCTTATTAATTTTATATAATTTTTGATTAAAGCAATATCTTTATTTATGCAATTCTACAATATTTATTTGAATTTATATTATAAAGGGAATTTTAAAAAACAATGCAAACTATTTTCTCTCATTTCTCTAATTTTTGTTTTATGGAGTTAATTTGTGCATTGAAAGGCTCATATATATATATAAATCAATTATACCTATCTTGTTAAGAGGACTTCCACGAGCTAAATAGACATCCTGCTTTGGCTGAGATTAACAAGGAACACAAGATGGAGGAGGAGGATATTACAGGACCCGCCATTGACAATTCAGATGACCCCAGATTGGAAAGTCCTCCGATAACGAGCCTACCTTACTCAAATCCATCTGTCCATTTTTTTCCCCCTCTAAGACCAGAGGAATGTAGGAGGTCCATCTGGGGTAGAAATAGCAACGTGAGAGTCTATTATAGAATTCCTAGTTATGCATTAATATAAACTATTTTCTAGCTTGATCTTAACTCAATGATGAAAAAAGGTTTCTTAGAAGGTTCATTTGATATTTCTTCAACGGAGGGTTTAGGAGGAAGAAGACCTTCAAAATGGGTACGAATCGATAAATGCCTTTTTAATACTTGGATTATTTTAGAGAAGAAAATGGTAAAGATGGAGGTAAATTAAATAATTCCTTAAATATCGATCAATTTTAAAAAGCAACATATTGATGTCAAATTCCATACATTTAATCAAACTCTAAAAAGAACTGAGAGAATTATTTATCTAGGATGTAAAATAACTGTCAACTGGGATCACTCAAATGAAATCAGGTCTCGTATAGAGAAGACGAGAATTGCCTTCCACAAACTCAGAAAGGTGCAATGACACCTAAATTTTAACTTTCAGACGCGAACGCTATCCAAAATATAGGTGGATAGGCAAAATTTAGGAATCTCAATGTAACATCGTCGGATTTGCCATAGCGGGATAAAGTGACGTTAAATGAATTTAGAATCTTGATACTGAACAGACAAGAAACTGCTCGCTGGACACTTACTGGACAAACGCTCGAAGCCCCCAATTAGTTACAAAAGACTCATATACATGACTATTATAAGACCTATTGAGACGGAGAAGAGCTTTGGGGCTCCACTAAGCCGTCGAATTCATCCAATCCAATCCAAAATCCTTCGTAAAATCCTCAATGCTCGTTACTTTGTTACGAATAAATCCATTCATAATAACGACCTCAAACTCCACATTTACAAATCAATATACATCCTTACTCTTACCTACGGCAGCGAGAGCTGTAAAGAGCAATACAAGCAGAGAAGCCTGATTAACTAGAGCTGAGATGAGATACTTACTTAGGATCGCAGGAAAAACGGGAATAGACCGTGTAAGAAATGAAAGGATTAGAGCAGAGCTAAAAATTCCCGCGCTGAAATCCATCCTAGAGAAACGACTCCTAAAATGTTTTTTGAATGAGCGAGGACGGTGATGGAAGCTCGACCAACTGGCAAGAGGCCAAGCCGAAGGCCTAGGATTGTATATGAAGGATATGTCCAGAGGATTGGAGGAAAATCTTTCCAGGAACTAAACCAGCTCTGCAGGAGAGACCCCTCCACGCTGAGCTGGGACAGAGGAAGAAGATAATAACGATCTCAACGTCCCATTTCTTGCTGATTTGGCCCGAACCCGATATCAATATTTTCAAGATAAACTTTATTCCCACTCAAACACACTAGTTTCGATCCTAGCTACTTCTTCAATTTCTGATAATCCTCAGAGAGGAGTTAGAAAAGAATATGGCCTCGTGAGCTTTTAATTTGAATATGTTATTTAAGCACTACCACTGTGTATTTTCTCTACTTGTTTTCATTCATGCCATTATCTATCAATACTGCCATTTGCTTGATGCTCTTGTTGTGTTCTTGTTTTAGTTAAATCACTCGCTGTCTACGATGCCATGTAGTTATCATTTACAATTATTCAGAAACTATTTGTACTAACCGTAGTGGAGCCATTAGGCCGGGCGCACATTGAGACGCAGTTCAACGCAGGGTAGTGTACCTACTAGGCAGGTCAGATTAGAGCAGTTAAAAAGCTGCGCTGCTCATATGACCGCACATTGAAACGCAGTTCCTTGCCATCTTTGTATATAATCGGCCGTAGAACGTACAAATGGACGAACTAAACGAACTTGACCTAAGTTCCGAGTCTGATTCAGGCTAACAAATGGATCAACTTTTACTTTTGTATTCACTATCAAAACGAAATAAATGAACATGGAAAAGCGCGTATATGAAGAAAAGAAAAAGCCAAGACGAATGGCTTCATTTAAATTTTATTTCATAGTGATATTATGAATAATATGATGACAATAATATGCGATTAGGAAATAAAATAAAATTGAAACAAAATTATATGAAATATAATAAAATTAAACAAAAACTGCTTCATACGTTGGCAGTAATCTGTGTCACTAACACTGCGTGAAGCAGGTTCACACACGCGCTGAACTGTTCTGCCCTGCCTTTCAACTAACGCTCGTTCGTTCTAACCTATGTATCAGAAAACTTTTTGCTACGCTGCCCTGCCTAACATAGCCCTCGTGTAGTTCTCGGCTCTGGATTCATTTCGTAGATATATACAGGTTTGTAGTTCTAAGGAACTTATATTGATATTTATTTACGGTATAAATTATTTTTCTTCTGTTAATTTCTTTTTAAGTTCTACATTTTAGGCCATATTATCTTAACTAGCGGCACGGAATTTTCATAGCACAACTGAGTTTTCGTAACACGCGAATAGCAGATTAATCCAGTAAGAATGATTGATGCTCACCTTAAGAAAAAACTTGTTTCTTTTTATAAATAAACTATAAGCAGGCCATTTGAACTTAATATTTTGCCGCTGATGGATAGAATTGGTCCAGGGGGGGAGGGGGGGGGGTGCAGTCGATGATAAAACCAGAAACTTATTTTGTGTTATTATTGACTGCACCCCCTGGACCAATTCAATCAATTATTAGAATTATCCAGTTAACTTTTATCAGAATTTTCCACTCAAACATTAATTTTTCCCATTTAATTGGCGAGGCCGATAGCATAAAGGAATAAACAAATACTGTAGGTCACAAGTGTGGGAATAAAACCTAAATTATTAAGTAAATAAAAATGTGAAGTGGCGCTAAAGTAAATAAAACAATACACAAAGCCTCTAGGGGAGGAAAATGTCATATTTAAATTAAGAAATTAAAGGCGAAACTTTAGATTTGTTAAAACTACACTAGCGCCAGTGGGCAATGCTAATGCTAGATCTCCTAATTTCTGATGTGTGAAGGTTCTAATACATTTAAGGTTATATTAAATAATATTTCTATAAAATCGCTTCAAAATAAATAAAATCTATCTTGAATTAAATATAAAATAGTTCTGAAATTATTTATTTTAACATTTTAGGAATATAAAATGAATAATATTATAATACCGCCATTTAACATTTAAAATACCAAAGTGCTGATTGTCGAATTCGATCTAGGTGGATGTTACTTTTCCTCAATAGTGAGTAACTGGTACGAAGATCCCTATCCTAATTATAATTGGATAGGCAAAATTTAAGAACCCTGATGCAGCATAATTCCGATTAGCCATAGCGGCATAAAGTGGCGTTAGATGAATAATAAAACGGGACCTGAATTCAGGTTTAGAGACCTGTTTTCTTTTTTTCACTAGATAGTTGGAATAGTTCCCCCAGACCATTGCCAAGTCCAGGTGAGGCTGGCCGGATTCCACGGGGTCACGTGTCCCAGGCGAAACGGCCAGACGGTTACGGTCACGCGAAAGCCATTATCAAGCAGGATATGGTCGGGCATTATTTGCCAAGAACAAGATAAGATATAAACATATTGTTCTATAGGGCGTAGGAATACGAATAATATTGAATGATAAATATAAAATGGCAGAGCGGTGAGTTGCCTTGCCCAAGGTCCTCGGTTCAAATCCCGATCACTGGCAGAGTTTTATTTAATCTGTTAGCAGCCAGAGATGGATCCTACGGGATCTAGGACCCTTCTGGGGCTCACCCAGCCTCTATAAAGAGGGTACCCAAAACAGGTTTTCCAAGAAACATTACACTCTCAACGAAGCACTGAACCCTTCACTCAACACCCTACACGGATCGAAGTTGTATAGGTTTTTTTTTTGAACGGATGATTGTTGCTTGACACATATTAAGCATTATTTCAGAATTGATTTTCTTTCAATTTATTTTAATTTTTGATAAACTAGGGGATTACCTCTCCTTGTCAGCTTAACGTCGGGCCACGGAACATTGTTCCAATTGTATAATTATTCAAATCACTCGAACTTCCATTGTTTTATGGTTGTTATATTGTATAAATAACATACCGAGAAGGTCTTATGTATCCAACTTCTATGTTCAAGTGGCTCTTTCCTATGATCAGTATACTTGATTTCCTAGGTTCAATTTTATACCAAACCATTAACTCACAACGTGTATAGCCTCCTTCGAATCAAATCCTCTATCCTGGGGCTCACTCAGTCTTTACCAGGTACTGGACCCAAGACCCTTCGTGGTTTATATATATATATAACATACAAACCGATAAATGGTGTCGATAAACAGCTACACTTTGACAGAGGGAAATATATACTCCAAACAAGCCGTGGCCCATTGAACGATTCTTACAGAGGAGGAGATGGAACCGCGGACTGACAATGATTGCCAACAAAGAGACGATAACAAAAGCAAGCAAGATGGCCAGATTCAATTGTCCCGCGCGACTAACGAAACTTGACGCGGTCATTCAGTTGTCCGGCACAGAAAAGAATATTATGTCTGTGTTGAGTTCCAGTGTTCTGTCTATGTAGCAACGTATACATAAACATCTTGGAATAATAGAAAAGTGTTTATATAAGGAAATAAAATTTGGAGGAAATAAACTTTATCGCTACAACAGATTGAGCTTAGTACGAGATAGAGACAATATCGGGTTCAGTGCATGGTAGAGACTATACTGTTCCTAGGAGAACGGTTGTGCAGGGAGGTGATTTGATCGAGATCATGCTCGATCATCAGGGTTTTTTTCCCCAATCAAGGGTAATCAATTTATAGAGCCAGGACGAGGCCCAAGATTAAATAATTTATCTCCCCTTGATGTGGGTACCCTTCATTGAGGGAAAACCTTGAAGTTGTTGTTTGTTCATTCAACGTCACTTTATGCTGCTATGGCTATTCGGACGATGCTACAGTGGGAGCTCTAAATTTTGCCTATCCAGGTTTTATTAGGATAGGGATTTTTAACGAGTACCTGCCATCGAACAGTCTCGGGACCATCGTTTAACGTCCCTTCCGAAGGACGGCATAACCATGGATTTTTTACTCCTTTTAAAAAATCCTAGGGCCAGCTGCCGGGCTACGAACCCGCGACTTTGGGTTTAGTAGTTTGTTATGCTAACCACTAGACCACAGGTCGCTCCAAAAACCTTGAAGTTTAGCGTGATCTCGGTCAAACACCTTACTACACAACCGGCGTCTAAGAAACGGAACAGTCCCTATCATGTAATGAACTTAAGACACTTCATGGATTAATGTGGAAGAGTTTTTTTTAAGGAACATGCAATACGTTTAATAACACTAACGAGATATATAAATAACTTAACCTTTAGGTAAGAACGAGATCGATGTAAGGAAACTCCACATGCACAGTTCTAACAAATGTCAAAGTCTTGTGGCAATAATTAGCCTTTCCTAACAATCCCTTTCACCTACGGAACAGTTTGTTACATTCAATACTTTAACTATATCATTTTAACAATTGTGTAAACAGGTGTTTTTTTCTGTGTGCCCAGAGAGTTGAATTGCTTAGATTCAGATCAATAGGTATTTATAAGCAGTCACGAGCCCATCTTCTTTTCAGACGCCTTTGAGGATTATCCTGAATCGAAGAGGTAGCTAGGTTTGAAACTGGTTGGTTTGAGTGGGAATAAAGATTGTCATAAAAGGATTATTATTGGTTTCGGGCCAAATCAGCAACAATTAAGACATTGAGGTCATTACGGATGACTTGATTCTTAACAAAGAAAGGAGCATTTTACGAAGGATTTTAAATTGTAAAGATTGGATACGACAGGAATTCGGTTTTATCAGTATTTTGCACATAAAACCTCCTGTCGTCTGTGGGCGTAGGATAATATAGACTGTATATCTATCTATCTATATGTGTATATATATATGTGTTAATGTTTTACAAGAATTATCTTGTTTTTTTTCTTAAGAATCCGAGATTTTAATTGTTTATTGTAATACAGTGTTGTTATTCTTAAGTAGCATTGTTCCAGAATAAAGAGTTAAAAAACAAATAAAAAAAAAACTTTATCGCTACAACAGATTGAGCTTAGTACGAGATAGAGACAATATCGGGTTCAGTGCATGGTAGAGACTATACTGTTCCTAGGAGAACGGTTGTGCAGGGAGGTGATTTGATCGAGATCATCAGGGTTTTTTTCCCCATCAAGGGTAATCAATTTATAGAGCCAGGACTAGGCCTTCTTCTTTTCAGACGCCTTTGAGGATTATCCTGAATCGAAGAGGTAGCTAGGTTTGAAACAGGTTGGTTTGAGTGGGAATAAAGATTGTCATAAATGGATTATTATTGGTTTCGGGCCAAATCAGCAACAATTAAGACATTGAGGTCATTACGGATGACTTGATTCTTAACAAAGTAAGGAGCATTTTACGAAGGATTTTAAATTGTAAAGATTGGGTACGACAGGAATTCGGTTTTATCAGTATTTTGCACATAAAACCTCCTGTCGTCTGTGGGCGTAGGATAATATAGACTGTATATCTATCTATCTATATGTGTATGTGTATATATATATATATAACAAAATTGAACGTTAGAAGTAATCAATGATTAAGATCAATAGGTCAATTGGAATGAAGATTAATCTGTATTAGATAAGACTTAATTGGAATCATAGGATGATAATCTATGGATTCAAAACGATTAGAGTAATTATAAAAATATAAATTGAAAAATTAACGAATCAATAGGAATTAGATTTAGGTAGGAAGCTAAAGAATCCTCCGTATAAAATGTAAAATTTGGGAGCAATAGGTTGGTTAATTTTTCTTTTTAATACTTCAAAGTATTTATGATATATTTATTTTAATTTTAAGTTATTTAATATTTTAAATATTCATTTTTATTTAAATATTTCCTTATATTTTGAACTATTTTAAAAGATGTTATAAGGCTCTAGCAAGGATTCGTTGGGATTCGGTTTAAACATAGTAACATTTGACCTGGTATTGATTTAACTCAAAGTTTATTATTGTGACTATACATTTTTTTCTTACTATTTTATTTATATAAAAATTATACATATTTCGAGTAATAATTTAAATACATACATGCTTTTTAAAACTAATTAACTTACAAAAAAAAGTAAGCAAAAATTAATCATCGATTAATCACATCTCTGGTGGCTTTTTTAACTTTTAAGAACAAAATAATATTCTAGATATTGTTGAATAATAAATCGCTCCTTCATAAGAACAAAGTCATAACTCAGAAAGAACTCATTTTTCAATAGAGCTATTTGAAAGTTCCACGTGAGTTAAAAAAATGAAAATGTGTGTAGTGGTAAAACAGGGAGCGGAATGGTTCAGTGGTAGAGTACTGAGTTGCCATGCTGGAAATCCTGGCTCGAATCCCGCTGTGGGTATGACTTTTATTTAGTCTGTCTGCAGCCGGAGATGGATCATCTAGGATCTAGGACCCTCCTGAGGCTCACCCAGCCTCTATAAAAATAGGGTATTCAAAATAAGGGGGAACAATCTGGCGGTTGAGCGTGACCTAGGACAAGTCGCCTCCTTGCCGTTCCGTTGTCCATGAAACAGTACAGTCTCTATCATGTACTGAACCCCAGACCCATTCAAAGGTTGTAATGGTACAGGTATTAGTTATTACAAAGTATTCCTATTGTAATGACGGTACTGAAATTCTTTTATTAATAATTAGAAAATGTTTAGAAGCTTGAAACTTTTTTACTATAACTTATGTCATTAATTCCATAACATTTCAAGTTCAAACATGATAAAACTGAAAATGTGACTTTATTAAACCAAAACATTTTGCAAATGGAATATCAGATGTGTCGTTCCTGGAGTAAAAACCTCACAAAATGTCAAATTTTGATTTATGTCGTTATTTTTTATAATTTATTCGTTGAAATTTACAATTGTATTAAAACAATACAGCAAGTAAATGGCACGAATGATACATATTGGCATGAGTTGTTCTTTTGAATGAGGAGCGATATCTATCTGATCATCACTTATTAACAACTAGAAAAAAAATTACTGAAATATCACAGAAAAAAAAACAACACTGTAACAGGATCAATGAATTAAAAACTCAAAAATTCTTTTCTTTAAAATTACAAAATAAAAAAAACCGAGAAAGTTTAATAAAAACACCATCGAGGCAAAATAAAAGGTATTTCATTGATTATTAATTAATATCTGAATATTTTACAATGTCGATTAAAATTCAATTTTTCATTATAACGAGACAGAGAAGCGAAAGGAATTCTGGGCACTTTAAGGGCAATGGAGTTTGGCACGCGGCAGGAATCTCGTCTCTACCTTCCCTCATCATCCAACAGCTCCAATAATTTAAATGTATGACATTGTTTGGATCACCCGAAGGTCGCTACTAAGACTACTAATAACAATCAATACAAATACAAATAAATAATAATTAACAAAGATTTATGAATTAACACATGAATACTCACAGGGAAGGGCCACAGCGCAGCATGAACTGTTTGGGGCTTGATAATTGAATCATGAAAAAACAAAATAAAAATCCAATAAACAAAACAAAAAAAAATGGGCAAAAGCCAAGATAAAATATCACAGTCGACCAAGATAAAAAAAATAAATAAAAAAAGGGAAAAAAAAGAAGGGCCTTTTGTGGAAAAAGACATGCCAGTCATATTTTATAACGTATACATGTTATATAAATAGTTCTAATGTTATAATTAAGTAATTAATTATATTCTAAGTAAATCATGTCCTAACTGAGATATTGTTTTAATTAAACCGAAACATGAATAATATACTCGTATCTAACAGCTCCAGTGAATAAGTTGTTAAGTCCTATTTTAGCCAAAATGAGTTTCGTGTACTTAGAGAAGCTTACTCGTGTTACTTCCGTAGTGAATAAGTGGTTAAGTCATGCATGGGCTTGAAATGGAGATATTTGTTTATATTACAACTCCATTTCGAGCAGTGAGAAGTGATTGGAAAGTGTGTTTTGGTTTTCTCAAGCCTATTTTCAGCTCCGAATAGTAACTTTGCAAATACAAGACAGAAGTTGAGATGTACAGTCTTGATATAAAGCTCCTCAGTTTGACTTTGAACCCGAACGGGCAAATCAACGGTTTGGAAATGATAACATTTCGAAAAATAGATTTGGAGATACGCCAGAAGCATGACCGGTGGCCTGCAAAATACCGACACATTTCACCATGCAATTTTATCTATTAGCTAATTTCGAAAGAAAAAAAAAACATGATGAGAAATATATATATAAATAAAAATATTATTTACTAATAAAATGAGGGATTCTTGAACTAATTATAGGAATTTTCAGTTGGATAAAAACAAACTGTTATTTTTATAGTAAGTAAACTAAAAAAAAGTTTAACGAATGGAGAAATTCCATTTTTTAGGGTCACATTTGTTGGTTAGCATAATAACTCACTATGCCCAAGATAGTCGGCATCTTTTTAATCGGTAATAAAAAATCCTTAATTATGTTCTCCTACGGAGTGGAGGTAAAATAGCATTCCCGAATAGTGGGATGTCCTGTAATCGCTAAACATCTCCATCCTAATGATATTTGGATAGGAAAAATTCAGGAATCTTACTGTAGCATCGTCCGATTAGCCATACTAGCATACAGTGGTTTTAAATTTTAAAGTTTAAAAAACAACTAGCAATTCTAGGCTTTTAGAATCTAGGATAACTGCTTAGAATCAGGGAAGGAGAATACACTACGTTGTTCTGTTATTAGTGCCTAGATTGAGAAACACCGAAATGGATAAAACATAAAGAGGAAAGAGATCTACACAAGTAAACTCCTGGCGCCCGAAAACAAATATTTATATACCATTGACTATGGTGCAATGACTGTCATCCAGGAAGGTCTCTGCACACCGCCCATTATCTTACTGACGAACAGTAAATTCCTCAAAGTTTGGGAGCAACTCGTCGACTGACTTCAAGAGGAAATTCCTCCTTCCAGCTAACTTAACTTAACTTCAAATTTCACAAGGTTCTATCCCCATTGGGCTTTATCAATACACTGGCGTCCTTCGAATTAGTCGTAGATAAGTTTACAGTGCTCGTTCATAGTTGGCATGTATTATGACATTACCAACATAGTGAAGTTCTTTTGTTCGAAAACATTGATTAATATCCCTGTGGATGTTTTGTTTCTTTCGTTAAACGTCACTTCATCCTGCAAAGGCAAGTCGAACGATGCTGCAATGGGAGCCCTACATTTATCCAATTCAGGTAAAATCAGAGTAGGGATTTTTAACGTGTACAGGCTCGGAACTTTGTCCCATTCGAAGGACGGCATAACTGAAGATGCTAAACTCCCTTTTAAAAATCCTAACATCACTTGCCAGGCTGCGAGCTGGCAATATTGGGCTTAATATGTTTTCGTAAAAACTGCTATACCCTGACAATGGGAGTGGTTGTCCCATATATTTGTGCGATGGTCAGGTACAAATCGGTTCCGATAACAGCAAATAAGTGTAGTTGTTTAGCCTCTATACAATTTTAAATTTAAAATGTTTAGAAGAGGGAATAAAAGAGTGTTAGCTTTTTATTTATAATCTTTCTTGAAACGTGGGCCCAATGCCATTCTTCGGCCAAATGTCAAACCAAGGTCATTTTATCGATACAAGAGAACGTAAAAAAAAACTACGTT
This sequence comes from Troilus luridus, assembly GCA_964056705.1. NCBI lineage: Eukaryota > Metazoa > Arthropoda > Insecta > Hemiptera > Pentatomidae > Troilus > Troilus luridus. The sequence goes on along the minus strand of OZ057413.1, from coordinate 10,122,399 downwards.
GAGGTTGTCATGACTTGGTATCCTTCCGCTCTGCAAGTTCAATAGAAGTGGCTAAGGAGTCAAGAATAAGCTCTTGGAAGTATTTTGAATAATTCATTCCCACCGAACTTCTCGTAATAAATTCCCATAAATCCAGTCAAATAGCCTTCCTTTACCCTTCGTAGGAAACCAAAGACATCCTGTCATCCAAGATCCTTTAATAGCGTTCCACAGACTCCTATAGAACAATTCAGATACTTAGAATTACACCTCGACAAACTTGGAAATCTCTTACTAGACTGAAACGACAAGAAACAGCTCGCCGTTTCAGGCTACTTCAACACTTACTAGACAAACGCTCTAAGCTGCCAATAAATTACAAAAGACTCATATACATGACTACTATAAGACCCATCTGGACTTATGGAGTAGAGCTTTGGGGATTCCACAAAGCCATCGAAACCCTCTCGTATGCAATCCTTACAATCCAACATCCTTCGTAAAATCCTCAAGGCTCCTGACTTTGTTATGAACAAAATCATCCATGATGACCTTTATGTCCCTCTTGTTACAGGTTTGTCCCGAACCCTATATCGATCCTATCATGACAAACTTTATCCCCACTCAAACCAACTAGTCTTAAACATAGCTACATCTTAAATTCCTGATGATCCTCCTTTGTCTTGAAAAGAAGTTGTCTAAAAAGAAGATGGCTTCGTGACTACCAAAATTGAATTTGATATTTGACTACTTCCAGTTTAAAATAAAATCATATCAACACAAATCGAGTTCTGAAATAGAAAGCCCGAGTGAGAAATAATTAATCTCACAAACTGAAAATGGAAATTTATAATTCGCTAAGAATAGATATTTCTTCCAGGGAACTCTAGGTCTTAAATCACTTTCCAAGAAGTATATTAGTTCATATATTTTATTTACCTGTAGTATTTTTATAATATAGTTATAAATTGAAAAAAAAAATCATTAATTCTATTTTGGTGAGGAATATTTGAGAGATCTAAAAATCTTAAGATAAAATTTCCTTAAAAGTCACCTTATCGTTCGGAAATACGCGAAATATCACGATTCGCGATTATCCAACAAAGAAAAAAAAAGACAATGCTTGCAGTCGGTCAACAACCCCTAAACTAAACTTCTTCAGCGTAAACAGTTTACGATATCTTTGAATTCTCAGGATAAGCCAGGGAGTTCGGAAATACAATACTTATAGCACCTTATAGCAATGAATACTCAATCATGACTCATACCAAAATAAAAACAGTTAAGATTATTTCAGAAAAACAGCTGATTCTAACTTTAATATAACAGTGCCAGAACCTTCTCATGAAATATCCTGTGGTATAAAATAAGCGGAACATCAAGAAACATAAGCCTGAATAATTTCTCGTGTTTCGGGGAACGAATCCTTTGGGAAAACACCCTTCCATTTCTTGCTGCATTCAGAATAGGGTATAAGATGAGGGTACAGATGAAAAGAAAAAGGAATATATCCGATTGTATCATACGAGTTTGCAGAACCTATTTTTTTTACCTGTACCACTACAACCCGTGAACGAGTCTGGGGTTCAGTACATGGTAGAGACTGTACTGTTTCATGGGCAACTGCCGTGCAAGGACGCTCAAACGCCAGACTTGGAGCCTAATACTACACCCTAAATAAAAACTAATAATTCAATTTGAAGAGCCTAACTAGAGGTAATTGTTATTACAGATCTAGATCTTGTGGTTCTTGAAACTTGTGTCTTAAACTTTGCTATAACTTTAGTTTTAATATCGCGTTTTCACTTTATGTCATAACATTCTAGAGTTCTGAAGTAGAAAATTTTATTGATTTTTCTGCTATAAAATTTTTCAGTTTTCTCAGAAAAAGTACAGTCTATACCATATACTGAACCCAAGCATTGCAGTGGTCAAGGTTTATGATAAGTTAAAAGCGGCGTAGCTGAGTGTGTTCAACAGGCTGAGTTCGAATCCGGCTGTGGTGGATAAATTATTCAATCTATTAACACCCAAGGATGGACCTTGTGGGGACTGTACACCCTCCTGGGGCTCACCCATCCTATATGCTTGGCGGAGGGGAAGGACTTGACGGCTGAGCTTGATCTCATATTGCAGGTCGAGCATGAACTCACATCCCTGTACGACCGTTGTCATAGAAATGGAAGAAATGGTAGAAACATTCGAGTCTCTACCATATACTGAACCCTAGACCCTCCTTAGATAGTAGCGGTACATGTTCATGACAAGTAAGGTGGATGTCAGCTCACTGTGTAGAAGAGCTCTATCTTGTAACGCTGAAGGTTACAGATACAAATCCGGCTGAGGCAGATATATTATTCATTCTGTCATAAGTAAACAATGGCGGACCTTGTGTTATCAACAAATCATCCTGGGTTCACCCAGCCACAATAATGTGGGTAACCTAGACGTAAAATCTGTCGGTTGATCATGATTTCAGACTAATCACCTCTCTGCACGCCATTTAGGAAGCCAAAGACCCTTCATAGGTTGTAGTGGTACAGGTTATTTTTTTATAAGTTACATTTCCAGCTTTTGTGGCATGAATTTTATAAATTGAAATATTCATGGAGTCATTGGAGAAATGATCTCAACAGCTATCAATTGGGTCCCTGATGACTTAATCAATAGTTTTGTTTAGTTCTCCGGTTACAAAACAGTTCCATTTTCTTTCTTTCTTTCTTTTTTTCCGTTCTTATTTCGTCACATGATTTCTTCAAGTTCCGGTCGCCCGTATGTAAATAATGTAAACATAGCAACATAGAAACAAGAGCTGCTTCTGAATTTAACTCCATCCCAAGGACTTTTTGCTTTAGACGTAGTTCGCCTTCGATAAGTCGTCCCCCCCCCAACACAGAAGTTTAAACTACATCCGCCCACAATAGATTCTATTTCGGTCACATTGCTTATATTGTGTAGCACGTAAATATCACTAGCCCTCTAGGTATTAAATAATAAAAAAAAAAAGAGCCATTTATTTTAAAATGTGACCAGAGTCCATATACACTTGAATTGAGATATTAAAGGATTAGTGTTTCAATGCAATTAAAAATATATAGACAGTATACTAATGAGTCATACTACTGTAGTAAATCTGTATCACTTATGATAGAGACTGTACCGTTTCTAAGAACAAAGGTTATGCACGGAGGTGATTAGTCCGGGATCACGCTCAACCAACGGGGTTTTCACCAATTAAGGGTACTGTATTTGGGCTGGATAAGCCCCAGGAGGGTTTAAAGAAGCCACAGGGTCCATACGCGGCTGTAAAAGGATTAAGTGATTTTTCTACCACAGCTGGATTTGAACCCAGGACGACCTTCGGAACAGCAACTCAAAGTTCTACCCACGTTCTCCCACTTATGTGAATCTAAAGGTCGAAATTTATGTAACAGGAGATCGTGATGTTTGGATGTGGTCTTCTAAAAGACTTATATTACTTTCTGGAGCTCAGTCTGCCTCGATGGGGTCACCCAGCCATAGGTTCCAGCGAACTGCCAATAGCTCCATAACGAGTGCTTATTCCTTCGTTATAAAATTGGGTTCAAGGAAGATAAAAAATCGGTCTAGAAAACCCAAACACGATTTCCAGTATACAATACTGATATATAACGATGCTTTTTTATATTTATTTTACTTTAATCAAATCCCCGAATCCTTACAAAACTTACCTTACGCGAACCGTACACGTGTCTCTCATTTTTCCCGTAGAAATTCGTTGAGTGGCCGAATCCTTAAAAAGACTTTTACAGCAAGGCTACAGCCCTGTAGTCTTGGTTCTTTCGTAAATTTCGACTCATTAGAAACCGCACGCACTTCAACCAGTGATCGTTTGACTTCAAAGGGCATTAAACTAGAAAATTTTAAACTTCTACGAATTCTAAAGACTCTGCAGCAGTGAGTCAGAGGCTAACAAAACTAACTCTTCGTTAATTGGGCGAATTGCCTTTAAGAGTCAAACTGTTCCGGTGCGAAAGGTCTGAAATTCAGGGCGGCAAACTGCCAATAATGACATTGCCTACTTAAAAACATTCCAAACATCTGAAAAAATGTTTTATTTCTAGTAAATATTATAAGAAAACTTGGTGGTTTAACGCAGAGCTTAACATGACTAGATGAAAGTTATTACTTAAATTACTAAATATTATTACTATTATTTTTTATTTTAGGGTTATTCTTAACGATTGGTTTGAGCAACTCTTTTAGGAATGACATCTACTATCCAAGTCACGTCCGGTTTAATTTAGCTCGCGAGTTCGTGTGATAAATTCAAGTCTAAAAGCGATTGGACAGTATATACCAAATATTTAAACCGTCCCTAATATTTAAAGATGATAATAATAATGATAACAAAAACTGAAGTAGAGACACAGAACATCAATTACAATACGAAAAAGCAATACTTTAGGTCTATAAAATACTGGGAAAAACTAACCAGCCAATTCAGGCATCATCAGGAAATATGCAAGAACATTACAAAAGAAAAATCACATCAAAGAAGATAAAAGCGCAACACATCTCACAACAACAGACCATGCAGACTCGTCAAATAGAGACAGCAACCTTGCTCAAAGACGCTGCACAAACAACTAATTTAAAGAAGATAAAGTGCAACACATCTCACATCAACAGTCCAAATAGATGCAGCAAACCTTGCTCTAAGATATTCCACAAACAACTAAATCAATAATTGAAATCGAAATGATGCCAAAATCGGCGAAACGTTGACTGGTAAAGTTTTTTAAAGTATTTTAGAGCCATAGATTTGCTTATTTAAATTTTTCTATTGAATTAAAGTTCAACTTTCGAGTAAATCTACAACGAAGAATCAGTGAGCCTAACCTGCATTGTTTGAAGACAAGACAGACCGGATCTTACTAAAATAAACCACACAACTTTAAAATAGAATGCCCTATAAATATATACGGCCAACTAAAACAAAACAAGTGAACCGAACAGTAATTATAACCTACTCTCGTGCGCTGCTTCTTCATGGCCGATGGTATTATCACTAGTAATGTAATGGAAAATATATCATATGCAAAGCAAACAAATTTAAGGGAAAGCTACATCAAAAACTGTCATGGAGGAAATTTTATAGTGTAGAAGACACTAAATATTCAATTTAAAATAATTTTTATTTAAATCAACGTCAATGTTCTCAATGGATTCGATGAACGATTCTGATTATCTGGGTGATAATAACCTTTGAAAAGGTTTCAGTAAATTCGTAAAATGAGTGCTACGTAAAGTAATAATAGTTTTTATATGCGAATAGAAGAAATTCAGGGGGAACCTACGTAAAAAGACTGCTATGGAGGAAATTCATAGTCCAAGGGGCTAAGTAATCAACTTATAATTATTTAAACCAGCTTTAATGTTATGAATTAATTCGCTGTATCGATTCTGATACACCGGCTGATAAGAACCTATGTGGAGGTTTCAGTGTGTTTAAAACGGAGCAAGGTTGTAAATTTTAAACTCCAATGGGATGTTTAACGAACATACTCAACCCTCCTCAAAGCTATATAAATATAAATTGGATATTTAGTGCCCCATACAATAGTAATATTGATGAATAGTTATAAGAAATGGATTCCTAAGGACAAAAAAGAAAACACGATCTGGATCACACAAGAAGCAAGCAATCAGGCAGAGGTCACTATTTTACCTGATATGAATTCATCATGTCTCCTGTCGCATAAACATATAAATAACTTGAATATCTGAGTATGTATAAATATTTCGATACGAATCAACATCGTAGAACAGACAAAAACTCATTTACAAAATTGCCATTTATCAGAACTGAATGAAATAGTGAGGTATGAGTGAATACGAAAAACTTATATCTAGAAATAAGATCTCGTGAGCGTATAACAGAGCACGAAAAACGGTGATCATCATACCACAGGTACCTGAACATCAAAAACATCAATTTTGTTGAGATAGGTTTTTGTGTCACTAAGACTGAACAAAACTATTCCCTCAATTCCTTGATTTTGATTGATATAAACTTTATAAAATGAATACTATCAAATGTGATTTATAATTATTTTATATTAATTTAACTAAAATTGTTAATTAATGCTCATTAAATTATTAATGTTAATTATGAACTATTTTTTATATTATATTTTTCTATATTTCAGATATTCACACAATTAATAAGTACAATTTTTACGAACTATGGCGTCTTGTTTTTATTTTATTTTATTTATTTTGTTATTATCAAAGATAACTATAATGACATTTGGAGTAATTAATAACTATAATTGTGAGAGACGTAGAAAATACGATAAATATCTTCATAAATTTGTTAATTTAAATTTTAACAGTACTTTATGGTTAATGGACATTTAAACATTTTTATTGGCAGAATTTAATTGTTTTCATTATTGTTTTTCTTCATTTAAAATCACTATCTCGTTAATTTCTGAGAAAAAAAAAAGTTATTATATATATATATTTTTGTGTCACTATGGCGCAGAAATATATCTTAAAAATGTTTTAAGAGATCATCCCGATAAATACCAAGTTTCGAAAGCTCTCTAAGCAGAACAGATGGTTAGAGATGATGAGGACTAATCGATCTTTCTTATCAAATCAGTTGGTAAGTATTTGAAATGAAGCAGTAAATATAAATAACCGGACACCACTAGGTGGAGATATTGTGGGATATTGGAGGAAGCAAGGACCCGGGATTGAGGCAGGAACAGATTACACAGTACCTTGTCGCCTGGGAGTGAACTCCGTTGAAGACCGTTTTGATCGTGTGTGGCGGCGAAGACATATCCAGGACTAGCTTCATCCTACGACTGGGTTCCCGAATGCTCCCACTACTTCTCTACTTCGGGGAGGGGATCCCGTCACGATCTAGAGAGGCGGAATCCGATGAAGCTGATCCGTCCTTCGGGGGAGTGTACCGTTCATGAGGGGTCACCGCTACGGTCAACATGCCGAATGACATTCCGACGAGCAAGTTCAAGGTTTCTGATATAAGATGGCATAACAAATGAGAGAAAAAAATACTATACGATCTCTTTTAATCGGGATTAGAAATAACAACACTCAAAACACATATCCAACAGTCTGTTTATCGATATTAAGCCATAAAATAAATTTTGTTATCATAGAGACATCGCGTCTCAATTTAATATTGATTATTAAGCGTAATATCAAACAAAAGAGAAGCGAAGATAATAATAACTTAAAGCAATCAACAGCAAAGTATGTATTGAAGTGAAATCAATATTGATAAATAAATGAATAAGAAAGGATGACTATTTTTTTCTGTCATGTTTCAAGAGAGCAAAATAGTGTTGTATCTACATGACACTAAAAAATTGTAAGTAATAAAAAATAACCCTTCATAATAAACTTGACAAAAACAATATCTAAAATACTAAGAACTGCATTTTCTGAAATACCAAAATATGACTATAACACGCTGTCGTAAAAAAGCAATCCCTCTCGATGAACTACAGTCTAAAAAAACTGGGTAAAAGAATTTTAAGAAAAATCATGGGTACAGTTCAGACTGAAAATTATTGAAAACTGCTAAGTAATAGAGAAATCTACCAGAAAATAGAAAGAATTTCGAATGCTATGCGGATGAGGACGCTGACATTGCTCAGACATAGACCGAACAAGTATAGGTTGTTCAAACAGATATTCTAATGTTTCTGGAAAAATAATGAGTACTAAAGAACTTAGATTTAGAAAAGTTGAACATCCCAGAGTCTCCCATGTTAAAAAGAAGTGAATTTAAGAAGAATGTGAAAATTTTGGAAGGGTTTGAGAATGAAGAAAAACGAGATTCGGCAGATTAACAAAGGAAATATGTCACTCAATTTACTTAAGCATTTTTTGGCATTGGATACAGAGATAACTCCAGCAGAGAACTGAAATCAAGTTGTTCCGTGAACCTAAGCAGTAAATAAGAAATTAAAAAAAAAAAGTTTAGACTTGTTCAAAACCATCTAATCAGTTTTCAAGCAGCTAAACTTCCTAAGCGGATACTTCACTAGTCTAAATTCTTGTCGAGTCAGGAATCAAATTTATTGGAAGGATAATTTAAAAATGCAACAAAGTAAGAATTAACGATGCGGAGGTCCTTGCAGCAACCGGCTCGGTTGAGGGAGTGCCATCCATGCCCAAAGTAGTGGGGGGACATGGAAAATGTTTATTAAATATTTTATTTTACTTATATTTTTTTATAAATAAATAGTATACTCAAATAATCAATTTGTTACAAAGCATCCCATAATTTATTGTAATTATTTTATCTGATAACAATAGTAATTGTGAGCGTGATAATATCACATCAGATATCTCATTGTTTTACTAAAGTGAAGGTTATTCTGTAACTAGCTTCAACTTATTCAGTATAACTTCCTTGTTTTACAGGGAAGTTGTTGAAAAAGAAACGGGGGAGTTCTGGGTGCTTCATTAAGTTAATAAAATAAAAATAAAAATAGCTTTACGAAAAACAAAACATGGCGTGGATTGGCCGGAAATATGACTTCATGAACGAATGCTTAGGCAAAGGAAGATACTACTATTTTTTTTTTAATATATCTTTACATCATATTAGAAATGAAAGCCACCTAAAATAGCCCATTATTTATTAAAAGACAAGTCAAAATTAAAAAACAACATAAAAGCCTTGCTTTTCTGAGGATAAAAGGATTGATGTGTACTTTTTGTTTTTAATATTCACTATTGTACCTTTAAATATTATATCATTTAAAATTATCACGGTTTTTCTCCACCTCTTAAAAAAGTTTGTGTGAAGTTTTGTACTCGTTAGGAGTACAATAGAAATGTACATCGCCCACTTCTGTAGGAAGAGAGAAAGAGGAAATAAAAAGTTAAAAAGGTGTAAGGTGAAGAGGATGTTCCTAAATTAACAACACGACGCTGGTCCCTTTTCCATTAGCCCTCACATTCTATAATTTTCCTTGGCAATATTATCACTTCATTCTAAAAATATGGTATGTTGAATAATATTAGTTGACCTTATATATACAAGGAAGAAAATGGTCCGGATGAAGGTCAAGAAAATTCTCTTATATAGGGAGAAGTGTTTATTGCTAAACCAACGTTTCATAATATAAACATATTATAAAAATATAATAGTCTATTTTTTGTGTGTTTTTATATAATTTTTGTCTGTCTTAATCAGCAAATTAACTGTGATTTCTAGCACATACACATAAATAAACAGGGAAATATATTTTTGCTGTAACCGTTGAGTAATGCTATCCAGTACTCAACTAAAACTGCTTTGGAAAGTCCCACTTTCCCCCACTGGTGAGGGAAAGTAACAGCCACCTAGTTCGAATTCGGCAATCAGCACTCTGTTATTTTAAATATTTAATGGCGGTATAATTAATATTATTCATTTTATATTCTTAAAATGTTAAAATAAATAATTTTAGAACTATTTCATATTTAATTCAAGAAAGATTTTAATTATTTTGAAGCGATTTTATAGAAATATTTAATATAACCTTAAATGTATTAGAACCTCCACACATCGGAAATTTGGAGATCTAGCATTAGCATTACCCACTAGCGCTAGTGTAGATTTAACAAATCTAAAGTTTCGCCTTTAATTTCTTAATTTTTAAACGGTTGCAGGAAAAATGTAATATTTAACACATGAGAAAAGTGCTTATAACACCCTCGTTTAATTACCACACTCGCCTTCGGATAGTGTGGTAAAATTCACTCGGGTGTAATAAAGTTGGACTTTCTCACTTCCAACACAACACTTCTCAACTAAATAACTATTAAATTCATTATTTTACTAATTATTTAACATCATTTTATTATTTACAAAAATTATCGGAATTAATATTGGAAAAGAATTTATGGAACATCTAATGTTAAGAATGTGGTAGAGACCGTACTGTTTTGATTGTACCGAGTGGTCTGAGATCACACCCAACCCCCAGGTTTTCTACCCCCTATTAAGGATAACCACTTCATAGAGACGAGAGGGTGAGCTCCAGGAGGGTCCGTAAATCGTATAGGCTAATAAATGGATGTTATCAGATTAAAATATCTATCTTCCAATGAGGGAATTTTAACCCGGGACTTTCACGATAGCAACTCAGAACTCAACACACTGAGATAATCCGTTCCATTAAACCAATGAGTTACTCGAACATAGCTAACTAGACAAAATGCATAGTGATATTTATTTTGGTCGATGTTATGATTGGGGCCTAATTCAATACAGATAAAATACATAATGCCTCAACATGAGCAACCTACAACTTAAATGGTAATAAACAGTTGATTTACGTTGATAAAACACTAAAAAAAAAATCAAACAAAGACCAGAAAGACTAGCCATAAAAAAAAAGAAACCGATTTAATAATATAGTTATTATAAAATTGTAACCGGTTATAATAAACTGCTCCGAACTAGAACAGAAAGGGCGATGAGCCGGAACTGAGTAATTTCACCATGTTTCCCAAGATAACAAGTTATGGTAACATGTAAATATTTACATGGACAAACTGGTCCACATAGATCCAACACCAGAACACGACATATACAATAAATTTCGTCTAAACTAAATAAAATTCATAACTAGAATAATTTTGTAAATTTGACAAAGGATTAAAGAAGTTTCGTGTTTAATGTTTAGATATTATTACAACAGTGGAAAAAATTAACAATTTAGTAATGGACAAAAGAACACTATGATAGACTTTTGTAAGAACCCATATGCATTAAAAATGTATTTTACTTAGTAAAGTACACGGTATTAAGAGCGGCATTCCTGCGCTTCAGAACGGTGAGGTAATAAATGAAGATAAGTACGAGAGGAAAGAATAAATAAGATAAAGCTTAATAAACAGAGGGGAAAGGTGATAAAATTTAACAGCTACCTCGGCAACATGGCATCTTAAGGTTCCTTTTTAAACATGCAAGCAACCAAACCTGTGCTATTGTTCATTGTTTATTTATTTAACGTCATTTCATGTTACTATTGCTAATCGAGCGACGCTCTACTGGGGGGGTCCTAAATGTTACCAATCCAGTGCCTGACATAGCACAGGAATAGCTATTTAACGTCCCCTCCGAAGAACGTCATTAACAAGGAGTTTTTACTCTCTTTAAAAAATCCTTAAGTCAACTGTCTTGCTGAGAACTCGCAACCTTAGGTATAGCAGGTCGTTGAGCAAACCACAATTGAGCCCCCAAACATGCGTTTTTGAGAGTTTATTGATAAAAGAGCGATTTACTTAGACAATACACTTGAGCTGTATGCTCAAATGACTTTGTTAGTTACATTCTACCATATATGATTGACTAAATACTAAAATTGAAAATTGGGTTGAATGAAATTGATTTTAACTATATCAAGGATCACTATATAAAATTAAAAGAAATTAAGAAGCTAGAAAGATTTTTTTTTTTTTTAATTTGCTTTCAAGAATGGTGTCGAAATTGGAGAATTAAAATAAATCTTAACAAATCCCATCTAATTGTCTTTACCCTTCGTCGTAATCCTACGAATTCCTGCCCTACTGTATCCTTCAATAATATTCCACTGAACCCTGTCGAACAGATACATTACACAGGACTCCATCTGGACAAACGTCTCACTTGGAATCCTCATGCAAAACTGAAAGGACAAGAAACTGCTCGACGTTTTCGTCTACTTCAACACTTACTAGACAAACGCTCTAAGCTCCCAATTAATTACAAAAGACTCATATACATGACAATCATAAGACCCATCTGGACTTACGGAGTTGAGTTTTAGGGCTCTACTAGACCATGCGATTCATCTCGCATCCAATCCTTGCAATCCAAAATTCTTCGTAAAATCCTCAATGCTCCTTATGTCACAATCAAACTCATCCATCTTAATATTTCATATGTTGCTGACAAGCTCCATACGCACTTGAATCCGCTAGTCCCTCAACTTGCTTCCCATACTATTCCTGATAACCCTCCGAGGCGTCTGAAAAGAAGATGGCCTCGAGACCATCTACTATAGAACTTTATTGGAGTGCTACCGGTGGGTAGTACTCCACAAGTGCTTTTATTTTTTCATTGTATATCGTTCATATTAGCAGATTTACTTGTTGTAATATTATTATAGTTGTAAGTATCAATAAATTAAATTGAAAACAAAAAAATGGCTGAAGGAAAACCAAAAAGGCCGAATGGCCTATATATGAATATATACGATACGATTAACGCGATAAATTTCATTTTACAGAGTGTCAACGACTAGCTAAATATTAATTATTAAAAAGGAAAAAATATTCTTCTTCATCAAAAATTGGCTATCCTTTTAAAAAGTCCCATTACTTAGAAAATAATAAAAATACATTATTTATTCTGCGACCCCTAAAGCCCCTTTAGAATTCCATACATGAAATATGGATTAAATGATCAAGGAGTAAAATATAGATGGGTTTTTTTTTCTTTTTTTTAAAGATATTTATTGATATTTACAACTGTATTAAAAAAAAATACATCAAGTAAATAGGCTATGTGATACAAAATGACATGAGTAATGGCAAGTTGAAAAACTACCCACTGGTAGTTCTCAAATCACTAGTTCAACTAAAAGGTCACGTGGCCATCTTCTTTTCAGACGCCTCGGAGGATTATCGGGAATCGAAGAGGAAGCTAGAGGTTTGAAACTAGAGGGTTTGAGTGGAAATGAAAGTTGTTATGAAAGGAAAGATACCGGGTTCGGGCCAAATCAGCAACAAATGGGACATTAAGGTCGTTATGGATGACGGTATTTTTAACAAAATAAGGAGCGTTGAGGATTTTACGAAGGATTTTGGATTGTAGGGATTGGATACGAGAGGAATTCGATGGCTTAGTGGAGTCCCAAAGCTCTACTCCGTAAGTCCAAATAGGTCGTTTGATGGTCATGTAAATGAGTCTTTTGTAGTTAATTGGGAGGTTAGAGCGTTTGGCTAGTAAGTGTTGAAGTAGCCTGAAACGTCGAGCGGTTTCTTGTCTTTTCAGTCTAGTATGAGGATTCCAGGTTAATCGTTTGTCGAGGTGCAACCCTAAGTATCGGATCTGTTCTACAGGCACCAGTGGGATATTATTAAAGGATACTGAAGGTCAGGAAGTCATTGGTTTACGACGTAAGGTAAAAGTGATTTGATGCGATTTTTGAGAATTTATTTCAATTCTCCAGTTTTGACACCATTCTTCAAGATCAGTGATATGGGATTGGAGGCTTTGGGATGCAATAATTGGATTGGTGTTGACTGAAAATACACATGTATCATCAGCATACGTGGTAAGGATAGTGTTAGGATGAGTTGGGATGTCAGCTGTATAAACTGTATAAAGGATTGGGCCAAGGATACTACCTTGAGATAGATGGACTTAAAAAAAAGTTAATGAAATCAACGTAAATAATGATTATTATTTTTAATTTAAGGAAAGAAAAATTTATTTAACAAATATTGCGAAGATAAAAGTGAAAGACACAAGAACAACTATCGTAACCGTTCTATAATGTCTGAAAGTTGAAGTTAAAATTTGTTTAAACGTATCTCTCATCCGTCAATTTACAATCATAATAGTGATAACTAATTAGACCTTTTTTCCCTCTTAAATTCGGTAAAATATTAGCAAACATTTCTCATTTTATGAATATCCATAGCGATCTATCTCTAGACTAGAGCAATAACGGACGCCTACTAGATATTGAACCCTGTAGTCAGCTACGAGATACTGCCCTATTGAGATTACCTACGAGATACTATAGATACTACCCTATAGAGGGGGGTATCTCAACTGGATACGAGTTAATGGAATAGAAAGAAGGCTGGAAACGAGAAAGCAGACTATCCTCCGTTAGTGATGTTCTGCTCTACAAAAAAAATATAGAACGCTCCAAACTTGAATGCACTGCCTTTGGACACGCTCCTCCAACGAATGTCCATTCCAGTACTCTTGTACATCTTTAGATAACTTCTTATGCAGAATACATCTTAATAGAGGGAATAAAATGCAACACATTTGTCGATAAAACGTCTTCAACGATTGACGTGTGATCATAAATAGAGGGATTTCTGTCTATGAAACTGGTATAAAATGCTATAAAAGCGAAGAATGAAAACCTGAAAACCTGGTGGGCAAACAAGAAGCCCCAAACGTGAACCATCTTTACTTAGCCTCTTCCACTTGGGAAGCTCTGCGACTAATAATAATAAAACTGCTAAATTTCCAATGGTATGAAGAAAATACCATTTCCCTTTTAATTCAATATACAGTAAAAGGGTTGTAAAAAACAAGGAATATTCCATATTTCAACAATGAAGAAGGTAAGGTATAAAAAATAGATATTAAAATATATATAAACACACTCTTTCTCTCTATGTGATATATATATTAATCCGAACGGTATTTTAATTTTTAATATTTAAACAATTAGTATCACTGTTAACTTCAAATATACTAGCAGATATGATTATAAGTATTATTAATTATAAATTTCAGGGAATGGGGCTAATTCATTTTTATTTAAAATCATAAAAAATAAATGGCCTATTAAATGAAGACTAGAGGTAAAAAAAAGAGCTAATTCACTTTATCCTAAATGTTCAGTAAAAAAAAAATTAATATCACTATTAGGATCATTATATACCAATACCATCGTGTTATCTTTATTTTTTTATCCTGGCCTGTCAAATACAAATAATTGACAATCAGCAGATTGCCTGCCAAGAAAATAATACAAAATGACATGAGAGACATGAAGATGAACAGTACCCAGGGGTACCTCTCCTCTGGCTTGATTTCCCATGATAATATATCCCTCATCCATGGAGTTCGCCATTGAAAAATCTATTAAAAACTGCAAATCTGTTACCAATATTGGGAAAAATCGAGTTACGTCGCACATAGGGGTATTTGACACCAAAAGTCGATCAAAATAGGAAACTTTTTTTTTGATAATTCCAGGAACCTACCTCTACTTACGTTAATCCAAATGTTTATAGAACATAAGGTCATCATTTGTTTTTTGGAAAATAGCTGTACCTGCCGCTGTATTAGTTGTATTATGAAGGTAATACAAGTCGCACGTGCTGTTACCAAGTGAATGAATGAAATATCTGTGTTTAATATTGGTTTTATGTGTGTTATCAAGTGAATATTGGTGATTTTTAAAATGGATATTATACAGCCAAGTATGTAGAATCAGAAAATGACAACATAAATCTAGTGATCCCTTTCAAAGTTATTTTAATAATTTTTTGTCGAATGATTGATTTTGTGCACATTTTTTTCATAAGAGATGTTTAAATTAGTAATTTTGATATACTTCCGGCCTTTTCCCGGGTTTGATTTTTGACTTTTCTTTTGAGTGTTGTTTCCCAGTGTTATCAAAAACTAGGTGCCAAAAAATACATTAAATGAACAAACAGTCAGTTGTAGAACCAAACGAGGTTATTTATTATTTTCACTCTTTTAATTTGTTAACATTTCACTTGTTGTAGGCTCCTCTGGATTAAAGATCATAGCCCGACAAGCTGTTTATAAGATGGGCAAAGACTGTATAGGAATGGATTTTGCAAAGAAGTTGGAATTAGTTGAGAAAAATATTGTAAAACAACCTACATTCTCAGAGGAACAAATGCATCAGTTTCAGCAAAAGTTTTCAAGACTCCTATCGGATATGAAATCAAAATGGGTACTGAGAGAACAGAAAGTGTATTTTTAAAGAAATACCATGATGGGTTGCAAGGAACCATTGAAATTCCAATAAAGCCATGTCGTACGAAAAAATCATTCCAAGATTTGACTTGGGCTAATAGTGGATGTGCCTAAAGCTAATTTTGGCAACTATAATGATGGAAAAACTCGGCTGGAGGTTCTTTGCTAACACCGAGATATCTGCTAACATAACAGGTATTGACAGAAACCATATCGACAGATTTCCGACCATTTTAGAAGTGATATCTAGTGCCCACAAAATGTATACTAAAAAATTTGCTGCCTATTGACATAAAACGGCTGAGAGGTAGATCGAACTGTACTCGTGGTATCCAATGTCCCCTACACTACATAAAATATTAATATATGGCCCAAATTATTATTGATCATCCTCTTCTACCGATTGGTAATTTGTCAGAGGAGGCAGCAGTAGCTACGGACTAACATTTCCGGCAATACCGGGAAAGATATTCCAGAAAATGTTGTCACATTCAATGCAATACGGATGTTGTGAACAGGCTTTTATTGACATCTGATCTATATTTGAGCTGTATAAAGCCCAGACCCCCAAAAACGTCGAAGTCTTTCAAGCAAGAGACCATTGAAATGTTGCTCCATGGGGCCCATGTACCCAACTTGAGGTGGACAACACAGAAGATGAAATGAGTTCTGATGAAGAAGGATGGCATGATTTCTCAGATTGATATTATTTATATTAAATAAATTATTATTTATCAACCAGTCACGGATGGACCCAGTGGGATCTATCAACAATCTCAAAGGTTAAGTTAACTCAGCCTCTTTAAAGTGGGTACCGTTAATTGGGGAAAGAACTAGAGGTTAAGCGTGATCTCGGTCAAATCACCTCCCTGCAAAATCCTAGTCCTATAGACAGTACATTTTCCATAATCCATAATGCTTTAGAAAAAGTAAATATACAACAGTAAAAAATAGTTTTTTATTTTGGTATAGTTTTTTTTTTTTTTTACTATTCCAAAAGACATTCAAATTTAAATATTTACATTTATACTAAGCATTAATACTGTATGACCCTTTAGGGTACTGTTTGTAGCGTTTTTTTTTTTGTTAACCTTGGATTAGAATATCGCACGTTACATTCAATAAAACGTCAATTACAGAAACTACATACATTGCTAAACCAAATAATACATAACCTTTACACTGAAAAAAAGAGTAAACCTTCTTTTACAACCAAACCGAGCCAAAACGTCAGCTGTCTGATTAAAAAATATTACACCATTATTTGCACCATGATTATACTATCATTCATTATTACAAGGCCCATAACGCCGTTAGAGTTGAGCACTGTACTATAATAGCGACCCAGCCCCCACCACGCACGGCTAGTAAGGCATGTCATGACTACATGTTATGTCTGTCTAATGTTTTTTATTATGTAGATATTATAAACATAAAAACAAAACAAAATATTTCTTTATATCTATTTCCATGTGCGTTAAATTTTTGCGATAACCCATAAGATAATCATTTAAAATAAATATATATGGTATAAAATATTATGATAATGCTTAAGGCAACTAAATTATATAAGTTGATAAACATGAATATTGTGCTCGTCTAAACAGCTTTCCAAATACCGCATTGTACATTATCAATTTTTTAGAGGATAAAATAGGTATAGTAAGCATTCCTTAAAACATAGATATATGATATCACTGTATTCTTTGTAGATCTATAAAAGAGGAATATGCATTGTTTCCTTATATGACAAAGGGATTGGGCAGTATCGTCGATGAAACCTCCCTGGAGGCTATACTTTCCCATACACTTCCGACAATTATCATTATCTTCCAACCGATTTGCACAAAACCTTGACAAATTATATACCAAAACCTTTCTCGTGAATCGCTCTATCTACTGGTGCAAACCGTATGAAAATCCGTGCGGTAGTTATTGAGTTCACCGCGAACAGACAGACAGAAGCGGCCGAGTTTTATAATATGTATAGATATCATCATATTGACCACAGTCGACAAATATTAATATATAATTTATGCCAAAAATATTTATATTAAGAAATAATTTATGTCATTATTATTATTAATATTTATTTTTCATTAATCTATAAACGTTTAGAGCTTGGATTACATAAGTTAAGTTTGTAATTACGTGATATAAGATATTGATGAATTTCTTAAGAGCCTCGTTACATCACCTTTTCATTAAATGCTCATGAAAGCGTTGTTAATCTGATATCCACTGTGGCGGAAACAACCAACCCCTTTGTCAACCTTTTCAGAAATCCATTAATATTTATTATTGTTTTAGTTTATAACTTAAATGGTTTTGTTATTTAACCTACCCCGTATCTATTTTACATAACTTTTTCTGCTATATTTTTTGTTTTTGAATTCTTTCCAGTCCATAAATAAAATTAAAAAAGATCATTAATTTTGAAAAAATTATATCAGTCTTTGATATAGGAAACATATTCAAAAATAAATAAATAGATCTATAACAATATTTAGGAAATGATGTATATAAATAAATTATCTAAAGATGTATAAATGCATAATACATTTTTTTTGGGGCAACCCTGGAAATTATTAATCCAGAAATAAATATATAAAAATACTAATGTAACAGAAGCTATGTATTTTTTCAAAGGTAAAAACACTTTCCCATTACTATTTCTAAACACTCATTACATTAACAAATAAACATTAAAAATATATACAGTCATTTGTACTTGAATATTTGTATATAATAGTAAATATAAATATATGTATATATATTTATATATGGATAAATATTTTTATATTTATTCAGTGCCAGCATGAGAATAAAAGAATCGCCAGCAAAGACCAAGGTATGCTAAACCCGCACGACTCTACTGCCTCGTGGGTTTTTCTATTTCAGGCGTTGCTCTACAATTGCAGTTCTCAACATTTGAAGGGGCAAGCAAGCAATTTATTTAAAAAATCATATTTATCAAAATAATTTAGTTGTTAAAGTGGTTTAATTTTTATGATTGATTTTTTATTAGTTAGGATAAAAGCAGCACGCCAAACGGAAATTAAATATATAAAAAAGTATTAACTACAAAAGGTATCAATAAATTAGATCACATTAAATAATTATCGAGTAGTATGATTTTTTTAAAATTTATATTTATCTTTTATTAGATAAAATACAATACAATAAAAAATTCAAAAATATAAATGATTAACTAAAAAACGGAAAAAATGAAGTATTAAGCTAAATATAGGTATAATATCTAAGCATAAGAAAACCATAAACTAATGTTGTTTTTTCGATTTATGGGTTAGATAATGAAGAGCCTTACATAAAAAAAAAAATTTGTATTTAACTCTTAGAAAACTATTTTTTCAATTTATCTAAAAAGCAATTTATTTATTAAAGTAACCTATAATATATATGAAAGAGAGGAATCCGACAAAAAAAAAATGCATCCCACTTAATGGACCCTTAATCAACAAAAAAATCTATACCACTACAACCCGTGAACGGTAGATGGTAGTAAATATTCATGGACAACGGTTCTGCAAGGAGGTGACGCTCAACCGCCATAATTTTCCCCCTTATTTTGGGTACCCTATTTTTATATTATTTTATAGAGGCTGGGTAAGCCCCAGGAGGGTCCTAGATCCTATATGATCCATCTCCAGCTGCAAACGGACTAAATAAAAGTCTTGCCTGCAGCGGGATTTGAACCAGGATTTCTGGCATGGCAACTCAGTGCTCTAACACTGAGCCACTCCGCTCCCACAATCAACAATAAATGAGATAAAAATAATCAAAGAAGATTTCATTCGAAAAAATACATTGCATTAAAAAAAAAATTACAGAGTAGAAGTAATTTCATTTCAGCTTATTAGACACACCATTAGATAAAATATGCAATTTGGGGCCATGGGGCCAACGAAGCTCTGTATTTAAGGATGATCCAAATTTTCTGCTGTAACTGATTACATCTCTGAGTGGCTTTCATATAGATAAATACAAATTTAGCATTTCTATGAGCTTTATTAACATAAAAAAAAAGAAGATAAAAGAAATCTAAAACGGAACCGCGGAAAATATTCTAGCTAAATCTGGAACAAAAAAAAAAAAAAGGAACGGGCCTTTATGCTAAGAGACAGATTTTAAAATTTTAAAAAAGATTTTCAAACGAAAATTAATTTGAAACTAACACTATGATATTTCATTTATTCCGATTTTTTAACAATTTAAATTAAAATGAAGCATGATGGATAATACATTAAAATCTATGAATACACACACACACACACACACAAAGTTATTAGTCCTTAATAATTAGCCTATTGACAAATAAATATTAAGTATGAGTGAGGATGTATTTAGAAAAACTTTGTGATTGTTTAAAAATAAAAAAAAACGTGTTAATATGATATAAATCCTAATACTTTCCAGTCTATCAACGTATTGGATACGAAATATTCATTATGCACATTGAGGATAAAGTTATTTCTCGTGGGCTATACGTGGGCTCCAGTGAAAATAGTCTATAACTAATAGAGGATATTCAAATTAGAAACAATAATTAAGATATCAAGCGCATCCACTAGTGTGAAATCGCACCTGAAAGCCAGTTTCGACGATAGTTAACTCTTAAAAGACATTATTTAAAAAAAAGAGAGAGAAAAAAAACAGATCCACAGCCATCTAATAGTTATTTACAATTTTCCTATATACAGCTTAATTAGAATCAGTTTAACCTGAAACCACTACAATCTATGAGGGGCTTCGATTTAGTACATGTTACAACCTTACCCTCAATCACCGGGTTTATCCTCTAATTAAGGGTACCCACTTTATAGAAACATAATGAGTCCACGTAGGGCCTGTACATCCCACAGTTCCGTTCCTGGCTGTTAACAGATGATGTAA
Source organism: Troilus luridus (assembly GCA_964056705.1). Classification (NCBI taxonomy): domain Eukaryota; kingdom Metazoa; phylum Arthropoda; class Insecta; order Hemiptera; family Pentatomidae; genus Troilus; species Troilus luridus. Next base: position 10,101,740 of record OZ057413.1, on the reverse strand, counting down.
TTTATCTACCTCAGTCGGGTTAGAACCCAGGACCTTAGCACTCTAGAGACTTAAATAAATTATGGCCGAGAGTATAAGTTTACTCAATTACTTGCTACACTTTTCCCATTAAAATTTTAGAACATACAAATTTAACTAACCCGTCTATTTTAAATATAAATTAGAAAATAAAAACAATCCCTACCCCGACACAATGAGCTCCTTTGCTGTGAAAAGGCCGGCCTGATTAAAATGCGATCCCTTTGCCCTTCTAAACATGGGCCCTTAATGGGGCGCTGCCAAAGGGATTTGGTGGACCTCCTCGGCCACTCCGATTACATCTAAGTCTCCATCAATTGTTAAAGTAATAATAATAATATAATGTTTACTTATAAACGATAATATTAAATTGCAAAACATAAATCATCTGAAATTTTTGTGAATGATACACACACACACACAAACAAAATACATTAAAGATGTATTCTAACGAAATTAGGTTTATATTCGCCAACAACCTGAGCCGACTGTATACAACGGGAATCGATTGTATATAAAATATTGAATAAGCTTTAAGATCGATAGTAAGAATTACTAACAAATGCTTTCGATCCACTGAAACTTTAAAAATATGAATTCGCCGGCAAGGACAGTATCCATATCGCCCTGATAAAATATGGAAATTGATAAATATCTCTATACAGTTTTAAAAAATATGTTAAATAGAAAGATAAACATATTAAGACAAAAGAAAAAGATTAGCGAAACTGTAACTGAATAAATAAAATGTTATTTTACTGTATAAAATACGCTATACGTAAGCCTTCATGCCGTGAAGGGTTACCTAGGCTAAGAACATGGTAAAGACTGCATTGTTACTTGGACAACACTTGTGCAAGGAAGTGATACGTTAGAGATCACGCTAAACAGTCTAATTTTCCCCCAATTAAGGGTACTCACTTTACAGAAGCTGGATTAGCCCCGGGATGGTCTCTGGAGCCCACAGGCTTCACCCGTGGCGGTTCACAGCTTAAATAATTTATCTGTCACCTTCAGTCTAGCAACTCTGAACTCCCAGTTACCCGATCCGAGACCATGCAAAACCGCCCATTTTCCCCAATTAAGAGTACTCACTAGATTAGAGCCAGGATTGTCTGTGGATTATACAGGGTTCATCCGTGGCTGTAAACAGATTAAATAATTCTGCTATCACACCCGGATTTGAAACCGTAACCATCAGCATTGCAACTCGGCACTCCAGGAAGATAGTTATCCCGTACCTCTAAAGTTGTTAAAACAAGAGAAATCGGATTAGCGAAACTATTCCTGAATAATAAAACGTTATTTTACTGTTTTAAACGAGCGATAAGTAACAAGTTACATTAAATAAAATAACAAATAGCTACTATTTCAAATTAATAATTTGAAATAGTAACCAAGGTTATTTAAACAAGATATCTGCCGTGAGTCCAATTACTAAGCTTCAATAAATTATTCCATTCCCATTATTATAAACATATATGTTTGAACATGAGCGGAATGGGGACTAAATAAGTTCAAATATATATAATATCGTCGAATAGATATTTCGCATGTAAGATACGATAATCCTTTAATAATATCCCAATTGTGCCTGTAGAACAGATCCGATACTTAGGGTTGCATCTCGACAAACGATTAACCTGGAATCCTCATACAAGACTGAAAAGACAAGAAACCGCTCGACGTTTCAGGCTACTTCAACACTTACTAGACAAACGCTCTAAGCTCCCAGTTAATTACAAAAGACTCATCTACATGACCATCATACGACCTATTTGGACTTACGGAGTAGAGCTTTGGGGCTCCACTAAGCCATCGAATTCTTCTCGTATCCAATCCCTACAATCCAAAACCCTTCGTAAAATCCTCAACGCTCCTTATTTTGTTAAGAATATAGTCATCCATAACGACCTTAATGTCCCATTTGTTGCTGATTTGACCCGAACCCGGTATCTATCCTTTCATAACAAACTTCATTTCCACTCAAACCCTCTAGTTTCAAACTTAGCTTCCTCTTCAATTCCCGATAATCCTCCGAGGCGTCTGAGAAGAAGATGGCCACGTGACCTTCTTAGTTGAACATGCATTTGAGTACTACCAGTGGGTAGTTTCTCTACTTGTCATTATATCATGTCATTATGTATCACTCAGCCAATTTACTTGTTATATTATTGTAATATAGTTGTAAATATCAATAAATAAATAATAATAAAAAAAAAAAAGATACGATAATGCCCGCCCATGTGGTGATAAGCAGTAAGATAATGCAACAAATTGCATATAACTGTCAATTTAGGACTGGGACATTTAGAATATGAGAACGCAACTTGTACTCCGGGTTCATAAAACCGTGTTGTTGTTTGCGGCCATAGAGGAGGGAATTCATTCTCATCTGTTTTCATAAACAAACCGAAAATATATTAAATATGTAAGGAGACCAAATCTACAAATCAAAACCAGGTTGGTCAACATGTTTATCGTTATAAAAAAAAAAATTAAGCATAATATTATAACAAAACATAAGGATAACACATATCGTATGTATTGTAAAGACGTTGTTACAACAGTCGATGAATAAAAACGCATTGTGAAATAAACCTACATAAATGACCGAAAGCACAACATACTTTAAGATGAATCAATAATGTAATACGGTGGAACGTAGACAATTTTAAGAATGCGGAAACTGGACATTAAGAACTGTAGCAGAGGAGAGAATGCAATCAACTCCAAGTCTTCCTTCAATAATGAAAATAATGAAGGTCGTAGTTCATCCATACGTATTCATAACTTTATAATTATTATATTATAAATATTAATTATATATTTTTTTAATAATTTTAATGTTATGAATATATACGATGTTACTGATTTAAGAATTTTCTGAAATTTATGCAGGTGTCAAACAGAAATGTCTTTTAGGGTATTTCAAACATTGCTAAATCGAGATTAAGGTATTCCGTATCCTCTCCTGTGTTTTTGCGTACCAGGCCATAGTTATGAATCATTAGCACTTTTTCCAAATCAAAGAACGATTTTTATACTACGGCAAGTTCTTAGACTTCCTAATTTTTTCGGTTCTGGTATTCAGTAGGTTTGAGTCATATGGAACAGACTGCGACTATAATATCATTTATCATTTCATTATTTTATATCAGATTTATATATTATTTTATTTTTAAGGAAATTATTTATTGTTTGAGTTCACCAAATCAAAAGGATTTTTTTTTAAATGGCGAGTAAAATTGTTAAATGTTGAACTTTTGAACTGAAATGATTATCTCTTGGATGTTCAATCAACTTTTTATCTGTTAATGTGAGGTGTACTCAGTATCGGAGAGTATTTGAGTAGTATCCACAGTTATTTGACTACGATACTTTGTTTCTTATCTCATATAATTTTGAAATAATCTGTAACACTCAACACATTAAGGATTTCGATTTCAGTAGCTGGTAGAGACTGTACTACTTCAAAGCCAAAGGTTCCGCAGGGAGATAATTTCTTCAAGATCATGCTCAATCGCCAAATTTTCCTTCCAAAACAGGGTACCAACTTTTTAGAGGCTGGATGTACCCCAGGAACTAACAATTTATCAGCCAAAGCCGGCTTTGAAACCGGCAAAACGATTGAGCGTTATTAAAATTAATAATAGTATGCAATAATAATAATGTTGTGCAATATCTTATAAGAAAAAAAATTAATAATCATCTGAGGCATGAAATAACCATTGGAGAGGGAATAGACAAAATAACTGTTAAACTTTTGAAAACTGGGGTGAAATATAACTAACTACAAACTTCTTAACTAATTAATCAACTAGCGAATTCATTTTAACGGGAAATTCTCAACCGAAAAGGCCAACTAGAGAATAAATACACCTTGAAATAAGAATTGATAAAATTATCTAGAAGGGTGAAAACAGAAAGTTTTCACGATACAAATTTCACTGAATTTTCCTCGCGGACAACAAAAAGTTAAATTAAATATTCATGAACGACATTGCATTAGAGTACCTTTTGTTTCCCAAATGATTTTTTTCCCCCCTTTACAACATGCAAAGATAAAAAAGCGTTAATTATTTGTTAATTCTTGTTAGAAAGGTCTTAAAGTTTATATAATTCAATTTATAGTCACCTTATGAATTATTAAGTTAACATCATTTCTATAACATCGAGTAAAGATTATGATAAACTTCGTTCGGGATGAAGTTGATGAAAAAACAAAAAATATATTATAATCCCTGTCAACATTTCGGTCTACGGTTTAGGGATTCTGTTAAGGGATGTTTAAAATACAAACGAAAATATTTTTTCAATCACTATGAAATAAAAATTATGGTTCGAATTTTTTAAATATAAATTTGTAACTTAGTTTTCCTATAAATCCATAATGACCTTCCTTAATGTCCCATTTGTTGCTGATTTGGCCCGAATCCGATATCAACTGTTTCATGACAAACTTTACCCCCACGCAAACGCACTAGTTTCAAACCTAGCAACCTCTTCAATTCCTCCGAGGGGTCTGAAAAGGAGATGGCCTCGTGATCTACTAAGTTGAACTTGCTATTTGAGTACTACCACTGGGTAGTTTCCCTACTAGTCATTTGATGTCAATGTTTACATTCATTCTATTTACTTGTATCAGTAAAACAAAGTATTATACATTGTATGTACTGTATTATACTGTACAGTTGGGCCAACTGTATAGTATAATACAGTTGTTAATTTCTTTGAATAAATTATATATATATAAAGTTTTCCTAAAACTAATTATTATGAGAAAAAGGTCTAAAGAAAAGGAGTCGAAACGAATTAGATAGTAAACAAACTGATTTATTTAAATTCATCTTCATTACACATTTTAATGATATTTTAAATTCGTTTGCACAACTCCGAGTAGAGATTAAAATAAAGCTGATGAATTATAACAACAATTAAAAATTAAGATTATTTTTAAATCCATACAAATGGATATAATCAGAGGAAGATTAAAAACACTTCGCTTTTGATAATAATAACTCGCCATTATAATAACTATTGAAATAACATTACCTGCAGGAGGCCATGCAACCAAGATCGCGGTTAATTAGCCAATAGATCGATGGATAGATGTTGATATAATCATAGATTGAAGGGGTAAAATACAAAGCATATGTAATAAAATGATAATAGTTACAAAAAAAATTTAAATATGAAATATGCTTATATTGATTCATGAATTAATTCATTAATAAAATTGAATTAAAGCATTATTTTAATTATCATGATTAGATGCTTTAATAGATTTCAAATATTAAATTTTTAATTGTTGTTATTTATATATGTACATTTATATTTATTTATTTATTTATACTTTAGAGATAAGAAAAATAAATAAGATTCACAAACACAGACCTCGAGAGACGGATCACCCATTGTCAAGTGTTCTAGTTAAATTTTAATGTATATATTTCTTTGTATTTTTTCCAAATAAACACTTTCAATCAATCAAAAAAATTGAATGATCTGTTTCACATCCTTAACAAAAATTTAAGTATTTGAAATAAAATTCCCCAATCTTTATAATTACAGGTCAGTATTTAAAAAAAAAATACGGGTTTATAAGAATATAAATATAATTCTAGATAGCGGCTTCGCAATTAGCCGTCCATTAAAGGGAGTAAAATATTCTTGGTTATGCCGTCCTTCGAAGGAGACGTGAGATGGGTGTCCCAAGCCAGTGCGGTGTCAGGTACTCGTTAAATATCCCTATCGTAATTAAACCTGGACATGCAAAATTTAGGACTCCCGCTGTAGCATCGTCCAATTAGCCATAGTAACTTAAACTGACGTTAAAAGAAACAAACGAACTTCTCAACAAATAAAGAATCAAATTTTACTGTTAAAAATTCATATTTTCTTATTTTTTTTATAAGTAAAATCGGCTTACTATATATACTTTTTTTAAATTATATTTTAATATATAATTAAATTATACAATTATTATTTATAGCAAAGTCCACTTTGCTATAAATAATAATTGTTTGATCACACCTGTTTGATCTTGCAATCTTTAATGGGCCGGAATTCGCTCGTGTGTTATGTTCTCATGTTACTAGCAAACAAATCGATTTTATAAATTAACATTTTAACTATATTTTAAGCGACTGTAGCGAAGCAGTTTGATCACGTACGATAATGATAATAATTTTGCATAATAGTAGTTCCTTACACTTTATGCTCTAAGCAATACAAAAACGTAAGCTGAAAATGGTGAATTAACAAGTGACATTTCAAAATACAGGAATCACCTAGTAGGATTATTTTAACAGAAAGGAACCATTATACCTGAAAAAAAAAATAAAAATAGTTAATAGTAAGCCAAAGAACTGAAGAAAGGGGACGGTTATCGTCTTGCGATCGGTGTTGAAACGGTGTAGTTAAGTCGATTTTTCGAATTAATTGTCAATAATGTTTTGGGCCAATTTTGAAGCAGGCTTTCTCATGAACTATTAATCATTTTTTCATCCTTAAAATAACTAAAATTTAAAAAAACAAAAACATTTCATTATTTTATTTAACGCGAGTAAATATTAATAGTCATTGCCTCAACACAATAATAAGTAGGTACTCATATTTTAATAGGCTCATAAGGGTGTACAAAATAACCGGATTTTCGATCTTTACTACCCTCCATGGATAATTATATTATTAATTATAAGTGGCAATTAAATTAAATTAAATTAATCCAATTTCTATCATCTAGATCAAATATAATTCTACATTATAGAAATGTAAAAAAAAATGTCTATATACTCTTTTTTTTTAGATCCTCTTATTACAAATAATCTTCAAGTATATTTTATATTGATATAATTCCTAACTATAAATCACTAACTAAGTATAGAATATAAGTAATGATATATATTTATACAATTGATTGAATATAAGTATATCAAATATGTACTAGATGGATTTCTAATATGATTAGTTTTTAGGCACATTGGAGCAATCCTTTTTAAAAACAAGAATATTTATTATATATATATATATATATATATATATATATATATATATATATATATATATATATGAAAACCCCATGCAACTTTCCTGGCGATTCGCAACTCGGTGTATCTACGACCGACGGATACGAGGTATCCACATGATCCTTATACATAATACGATCTACACAGGATCCTCTATACAGTACTACTACCCTATGATATCTCCCACCTGTGGACTAGACTGGACCTCCGCTCCTTTTTGGGCTGCTCGACAGAAGGCAGGGCTGCCACGCTGCTCCTCCGCTGACGGGGACCACCCCCGGAGGCCTGGGGCCCGCAGGAGAGGGACTTGCGGCGCTCCTTGGCCATGTCCCTCTCGTCCACTTGCCGGCTCCTGGTGGGCTTCGTCCTGCTGCCTCGCTGCTCTTCGCCTCACTGCCTCCTCATAGCCTCCCCCACCACCCCACTCTGCGCCGCCACGGCACGCACACGTAAATAACTGACACACACACACGCTGTTCCAAGCAAACACGAACTCCGTGACAAGATGAAGGCTTTATATCTGGGCCAGATCTTATTTGTCAACTTACGCCCTTAACGTTTCCATTTAAAGACCAAAACACCTAGATACTATAACAATTTTAAAATATCTAATAAAACACATTACTAAACGGTTCACATAAGTTTATAATGATCTTGAAATTTTAGGATTCACAGTATGTAGGCTAGCCCAGGCTATGGTCTAGTGGTTACCATAACAACCTGCTATTCCCATATGTGTGGGTTCCTGACATCGCACAGGCTTCATTTTACGTTCTTTCTTAAGTTCGAAATAAACGAGGATTTTTCACTCCCTCAACTACAAATATGTAACCGATCGATGAATTTGAATTCAAGACCCTCAACAACGCCTCATCAGGTGGCATAAATGATTTCTTATTAATTGTTAATGCAAATTATAGTGATCGTACTCAGTTCCTGTATTTGAACAGGACCTGAGGTGAGGTGGTTAGAATAACAACCTTCTAAGCCTAAATTGCGGGTTCGTAGCCCTGGAAGGAGTAAAAAATCCGTGGTTATGCCGTCCTTCGGAGGGGGCATTAAATTGAAACAGAAATGATAGGAATGAAGAGAAAATAACAAGGTAATACTAATCATCATAATAATTAATAATTCACCTTTGTTCATTACTTATTATTAATATAGCAAGCCGGATAAGGTAATATAGTTCATGATCCATGGCCCATTTTTACACTTGATTAGTATCAAGCTGAATCTCCGTGGACAGCTCCGTTTTGATAAGACGCCCAACAATTTCCTATGCGAAAATTCTCGATTGTGCTACCTGACAGAGGTAGCAAGGATAAAATATTTCGATTTGATGATTCTCAAAAATGTATTACTAACTGGGTTTTTTTTTGTTAAATCTCAAGATAATTATCTAAATTATTTGAAAAAATATTTGTCCTACAAAATGTATGGTTTGATCAAAGAGTCCCCTCCTTCCAACGTGTATCTAAAACGAGGTCATCAAAAATGATTACTAACCAGCTGTTTTTTTTTTACTTCTTCTTTTTTGACTTCGTTATCGATACGTATTGGAAGGAGGGGATTCTTTGATCAAACCATACAGTTTGTAGGACAGATATTTTTTAAAATAATTCAGATAATTATCTTGAGATTTAACACAACAAAAAGCCAGTTAGTAATAAATTTTAAATCATCAAATCGACATATTTTATCCTTGCTACCTCTTTTAGCTACCACAAACAAGAATTTTCGCACAGGAAATTGTTGGGCGTCTTATTGAAACGAAGCTATTCCCGAAGATTCAGCTTGATACTAATCAAGTGAAAAAATGGACCATAGATCCTGGACTAATATACGTGTGCTCGACATATGCAGACGCCATAGAAATCATTGTTGTTAATGATACTCTCTGAGATAAAACGGTGTCTAGTTATCCGATAGATTAATCTATATTAACCTTATAAACTAGCAATCCACACTAGGTCACAGGTAGCCGGTAATAGCTCTGTCCCCTCAAAGGCCGGTTTAATGGATCAACATAATCCTGTTATATAGAAGTTAAACACATTCGAGGAAGAAGAGAGTAGAAACTTTTATCCAGAGGGCTTATTAGCTGGGCCAAGTATAGTCGAACAAAAAGACAGGAGCACTTGAGGCTGAGAAAGTCAACAACCTGAAGGAGTACATAACACAAGGGTTCTAATTGAGCGGGTATTCTCCTTACGTTTTGAGTAAATGGGAGCGCTGAGTTGTTAAACGGAAGGTCTCTGATCCAAATCTGGCCTCGACAGATACATTTTTTTTTAATTTGTTAATAGTCATCGATTAACCCTGTGGGATTTAGAGCTCCCATTGTAGCATCGTCCGATTAGCCATAGAAGCATAAAGCGACGTTAAATGAACAAACAAACAAACCCTGTGGGATCTATTCACCTTCTAGGACTTACCTAACAATAAAGTACGCATACTAAATTTGAGGGGGAGGGAAGTCCCAGACGAATCACGTCCCTAGACAACCCTTGTCTTAGAAACTACAGTTTTTTAGCGCGTTCTAAAAACAAGACTCTTCATGGCTAGGAGATTTTGACCCAACTGGTGTAGGGTATTTATTGAAATAAGCTCCTCTTAGTGACATTTAATAGGAATGTGACTACTCTTCTTAGGAGCCTTAGAAATTTAAACCTAAACTAGAAGATAAGTTTATAAATATAAACAAAGCTACAATATTCAATGCACTGCGTCTAATCGCCCCATTTCAATGTTTTCCCTAAAGATTTTAATTATCTCGAATGATTAAAATTCATCCAACTAAAATAAAATGAAACAGTTTCGAATAATTAATTCGTGAATTTGAATTCCTTCTGTCATAACCTTTTTAATATTTTTTCTTGAATGAAGTTGCAGGACGTCAACAGTCAATTTGCTGTCGACAGGTATTTTTAAAATCATCTAAGCCATTTTAACGCTATACTTTATTGAAAGTTTTGCCGCTATTGATTTTAAGAGGGCGTTTATATTATATTCGATATGATACATAAGCACAATGACCTGTACCAATACAACTCATGTTGAGTCTTGGGTTCAGTAGATGGCAGAGACTGCACATTTTTTAGGACAATGGTTGCGCTGCGAGATCACGCTCAACAGACAGGTATTTCTCCCAATTAAGGGTGAGGCCCAAGAGGGCCGTATGATCCCCAAAGGCCCATCCTGAAGAAATTTATCTGCCACAGCCGGATTTGGACCATTGGCACAATACATCAGAACTCCAACAAGCGCTCCCTAGTATCAGATTACCTCTGTTAAATACTTTTTATTTTTTTACAGTGTCGGTAAGGTTACAGTGAGATAAGTTCAAAAGAAAATGTTACCAGAAAAGTAGAAAATAATATACAGCAATTCGCAAATTAACTCGAATTTCTGTCATAACTTTTTTCATCATTTTTCTTGATGGATGTCGTAGAAGTATGGAAACTTTATTGAACAAAGTTTTGCCGCAAATCGCTCTGGTTTTTCGGGGGGGGGGGAGTTCTAGATATACCACATAGCCACGCGTCTAGTAAAAAAAGAAAATAAATTGGTTTCCTCTTTTAAAAGATAATAGAAGGAAAATCGGAATAAAAATAACATATGGACTTATCTGCGTTAAAAAATATGTGAGCAATTTGTGTACTCTTAGCAACTACCAGCTAATACCTATACAACAATATATCTATCTCCGCCTTCTCTATAATAAAAGCTCAATAATCGCAAAAAAAAGGTAAACATATTCCTTTTAATATGTTGTATTGTATGAGGAAAAAACCGGAAGAACAATAACAGATCCCATAGGGTGTATCAAAACACAAGAAGGATCGCGAAAGAAGTAAGTCAACACGGAGAAGAATATTTTCTTTCAAAATATATCTGCTCGTCCATCACTGTTCAACAAGTTGCGTTTGTTCGAGTGTTAGTCCGGAATTCGAAAAAGATTTAGTGTCCTAACTAACAACCGAAGTAGATGGCAATAAATAATGAGATGCATCCGCGACTTCTCCCATCAACAGAGAGAGTGAGTGAGTGAGTGAGGGAGAGAGAGAGAGAGAGAGAGAGAGAGAGAGAGAGAGAGAGGAGAGAGAGAGAGAGAGAGAGAGAGAGAGAGAGAGAGAGAGAGAGAGGAGAGAGAGAGAGAGAGAGAGAGAGAGAGAGAGAGAGAGAGAGAGAGAGAGAGAGAGAGAGAGAGAGAGAGAGTCTTCTTAAAACAAATCTAAAGCTGGAAAAGGGAGGCGTAAACAGTAATGGCGACGGCATTCAACAAATTCCACAACTTTTCATACATCAAAACAATGTCCACTCATTTAATGGCAATACTAACAAATCCTACCAAGAATAAATTTTGTTTTAAAATAAATGTGTTTCGAATGATAACAAATCAACGTCGAATTCGGGTAAACAATTCCATCATTAAACCCAAAAGATAATAAACGTTTTTATTATTGTTATTTTTTAAAAATAACGTTTTTTTTAAATGTTATTTTAGTCCATCGCTATCTGTTCGATAAAATTAATTAAAAAAATGTATGTAAATATATATTTTAAATCTACCATAAAGAATGAACTTTAAGAAATACACGCCACACTGAACCCCCCGGGATCTCTTCCATATAAATGTGCTTAAGTTTGCAGAAAAATTAGGGAGAGATATTTTATTATATACTGTATACTGTCGAGTTGACACAATCACGGAATAATTGATATAACTTTGTGAACACCGTTCATGGTTTATAATGAAGATAAATTTAAAATATTGGCACAAGATACGCAAATAAAGATGGAAAATCATGGTAAAAGTACAATAAGATAGTAAACGTATGTCTTAAACGAGGAATATCTAGGAGTTAGAATATGTCCAGGTAATAAAGATGTTCGGCGAACCTCAAGGCTCGTTGCCGACACCATTAATGTCTTCTGTCCATAGACTACTATCCGAACCCGAATCCGCTAGATCACTCTTAACGCAATCCTCCCACCTACGCCTCGGACGGTTATTAACCTATTATGAATTCGTTTGTTACGCCCAACAACTTTACAAGCCCATCTCATCTTCCGCGACGCTATCACTTCAATTATATTAACCGGGGGCACTGCGATTCTGAGTTGGGTAATTTTCTCTGGTTTACAATGTTCTCATCCTTATTCGGCCCGACTTTTCTACGCAATGGCTTATTTTCGAACACCTTAAGACGTTGTTCATCCACGTTAGAGGCCAAGTTTCACATCCATGAACAACAGTTGGAAGGATTATACCTTTATACATTTTAATTTTTAGATTTCGGAACAAAAAGAGGCGTTCTTAATCGAGCCCGAAAAATAACGAACAATTCCAGTTTTTAACCGCGCCTTTATTTCCTCTTCAATTTCTTTTTTTTTTCCTTTTGAAGTTGTTTCTGGTTATCATAGACCCCTAAGTGGTTAAATTTCTCGATAAGCTTATTCCCCCTTAGAAGAATATCACTGAAATCTCCGCCTTTTCTGCTATAACCATATACTTAGTCTTATCCAAATTTACTACGTACCCTATTTCGTTACCTGCATTCATAAACGTTTCTGTTTTTAGTTCAATAGTTTCCAGCTCCTCACCTAACATAATCAAATCTTCCGCAAACTCAAGCACGGATTTTTTATTATGAAGGACCATATTCAAATATTTTTCTGTGTAAATCAGCTTATACTCAAGAGTTAAATTAAATAGTACAGGTGAAAGCTAATCATCTTGTTTTAAACCAGAGCGAACCTCGAACTTCTCCGAAAAATAATTACAACTTCAAACTAATTATATGTTTCGGTTCATACATATCCATACCAGAATTACTCATTTCTTTGCTTTGCCGAGTTCAATCAATACGTTATACACCATGCGTTATCAATACCTTATTTCGTAGTCAATAAAATAAAGCGAGGCATGATATGTTTAAGGTACTAAAAAAAATTGATAAACTAATTTGAAAATCTAATAACAAGGAATGGATTTCAGGACAATTACTATTTATCCCATAAGCATAAAAAGAAAAAAGAAATTACATTGGAACCCTCCTTCAAAATAAGTCCCTTAAGTGGATCTGATCTCTTTTCCAATTTCGTTTGCCCGCACAAATCCATCTATCTCCTAGACAAAACTCATTCAAGAAAAAAAAAAATCACAGATATAATAATACATTTTCAATAGAAAGTCATTATAGCTTCCTCTGACTGACGCCGATAAAGATGGTAAATTGTAAATAGAGCCGATAGATTTGGTCAACTATCACAATACTGAGATAATACTTGTTTAAACCATTTATCACACTATCCTTCTTCTATTTCCAATCATTATAAAATATTGTGATACTAAAAACTCAACTAAGAGAAACTAAAGAAATTAGATTTAAGAGTTATGTTTTGTGAGAACAAAAAAAAAAGTTCATAAAAAATTACATTTTGTAAGGTATCTTTCGATTGCAATAAGGAAGGGGGGATTTGGCGGTTGAGTGTGACCTAGGACAAGTCAGGTCCTTGCAGAACCCTTGTCCATGAAGCAGTAAAGGGTCTACCATGTACTGAACCCCGTTCACGAGTTGTAGTGGTACAGGTTTGTTTTTTTATCTTCCTGTTACATAAAAAGAGCATTTATCGGTTATAGCATTACCTGAAATGGGAAAAAATAGGGTTTATTGGTGTTTCAGAACTTGCTAAAAATTGAAAGAAAAAAGTTTTAAGGTGTATACATGGAAAAATAAAATTAGGAGAAAATACTGGCCTGAAAATACACAGAACTGTTTGAGGGAACAGATGACTTGGAATTAATTCAGGATTCCCACTGTAGTATTGTCCGGTTAGCCATAGTAGCATAAAGTGAGGTTAAATGAACAAACAAGATGAATGAAAATATGTTGAATAACAGATATTCAACAAAGTGGTAGACATAGGGAACATCAGAGCATACATAACGTAGTCAGTTGAAATAGGAAATTACAAGACTTGGTTTTAAGGGAAAAGAATACAAGGACAGAGAAATATAAAGAAACTATATTGAGGAACCTTGCAGTGGAAAAGAAGAAGATGGAGGGAAAAATATCAGTGAGAAGATGAAGAGAATAAGGGGAGATAGGAAAGCCAAGAAATAATATACTCTTGAACCTTTGGCGACCATTATCGCGAAAAACAGTTGTTAGTGACCCCGATTTCATTTTGTCCTAAAAAAAAATAAATATATATTTTCATATTTAATATTTAAAAAATATTTATAATACAGAAAACTTGAAATATCTACCTTAAAAAATTCCGACCTGTAATAAATTCATAAGTACGAGTATATAGAATAGAATAGAAAATAATTTTATCCTGGGGCCAGGTACCTTAAGAATAACAGATGTGTAAAAAATTAATTGAATATATATCTGGCCACGGGGCTACATTATAAGAATGATAGAGTATTTTCACAATAACATGAAACTAAATATAAACTAAAATGTATGTTCGGGTAAAAAACTAAAAAAAAAAGGACACATTACGAGTAAGGAAAATTGACAGCAATTGATCCATTACTTCTGATGGATATGATCTATTGATTATAACTGCATCTGTCTGGGAATGAAGAAGATGTTGGAAAAGGAAGAACCATGGACAAGAAAGGAACGCTCAAATGTTTTGTTTCTGTTGGAGCGGGTACAAATGTCGGAAAGGCGCGATATCGTACCCTAGGATTCGATGGTGGATTTCAATTGGATGCTGTGAGTTGATGGTTTGCTATAACAAAGAACATAAGGAAATAGACTCTACAGATGGAGGCGAAGAGCCACTTTAACTCGTCATAGAGGTGGCACACATAACTACTCCAAGATATTTTATATATACAATATAAAAATGATAAAACAATGATTTGAAAAATTATACAATTGGAACAATGTGGGTTGGCCTGCCGTTAGGCTGGCAGGAAGAGTTAATCATCTATTTTATTGTAAATCGAAAGAAAATCAATTATGAAATAATACTTAACATGAATTAAGCAACACTCATTCATTCAAATGTGATACAAATAATGTCTTCTTTTCCCGGATTTATAAATTACACGATTCAAACAAACCATATAGGAATGATGAAGGGCGAACAACGTCCAAAAAAGTTGAGACCACTGAACCCCCCCCCCCCCCCGCATCCGGTTAATATTATTGAAGTGATAGGGTTACGAAGATTAAAGTGGGCTTGGTAACAAACGAATCCCTAAAAGGATATTAAGCGTTGTGCCGACTGGGAAGCGCTTGAAGGGTAGACCGAGGCGTAGGCAGGATAGCGTTAAGAGCGATCTGGCGGATTTGGGTTTTGGTAGTGGTCCGTGAACAGAACTTTGTAAACAGTGATTGGCGATATCGGCATCGATCCTTCAGGTTAGCTAAGGATTTTAATATTATGAGAGTGAAGTTATTGTTGAATAATTGATATTGACAAAAAATTTAGTAAATAGTCTGGTTATAATATTTCATTACATCATTTATAGTAAATTCAATAATTGTATTACATCAAATCGGAAAATCTTACCAGATTTATTGAAGACGGAGTATAAAATGGTCTTTATTAAATGGCGATCTGTGAGGGAGGGAAGAGCGCCTTGGTGCCATTTAGTGCGATATGCCATTTAATGTCAAGGCTAAATTAACTCTATTCTATTCTCTCTCTCTCTCTCTCTCACCTTAAGCCCATCAATTTATAATTCCTTTTATTACCTTTTTAATTATTCCTTCATTATCCTAACTGATGACTAAAGAAAGGCGAATACGCCCTTATTAGGCACAATGATGATTCTATATTTGATAGATTCTTCTTCTTTCTTCATTCCTATTATCTTATGACATTTGATATTATTATATGGTTCTAGAAATTGAAGTTCAGTTTAGCACTAATTCTATGCCTTCCTAGTGAGCATATTAAAATACGTATACTTACTTGGATAATGATTTTTTTTTATTAGGTTTTTTTTAAACGAAAAAATTATTTGTAGATTATAAAAAAAATGGCTTATTCTTAATTTCCCGTATAGAAATAACAGTCCTAAAATCCAATTATGTAGCTTGTTTAATTATGTATTTGATTCATCCATTACAGTTAAATTCAAAAACAAAAAACAGTGTTATATTTTGAGTTGGCCACGATTATCCTGCCTGAGAACACTAGGAGGAGATTAAAAAGAACGTGGATGAGGGATCTATTACAACAGAAAATTGTATCAAGCCAAGGGAGAGGTACCGCTGGGTACTGTGTTCTTCTTCATGCCTCTCATGTCATTTTAAATTATTTCCCTGTCAACCAATCTCATTTGACAGGTGTGGATAAATATATAAAGGGAGAAATACAAATATTTTGAGTAACGGCTTAAAATAGTCAGTAGTAAAAAATATTTACAGCTAGTGACCCGCCCCAGGTTCGCATAAGTAGTAGGGAATATTATGCCTACATGCTTTGACTGTCAGAGGATCGGATCAGTTTGATGTGTCCACTATGTTGATTAGATTTAAATGTAACATCATGTCTACACTACATGAAGTATTTTAATGATGGATTGAATTGGGCAGGGGGTACAGTCAAAGATAACATAAAGTAAGCAGAACTTATTTCTTAATTTTGCCAACGGTGCGGCCTACGATCTAAGCCATCTTCAGGGCAAATAGCGGGTGTGGTGACTTGTCAACGACCTATATAGTTTTTTCAACATTTCCAACAATTATACTTATATTTCAACTCGAGAAATTATATACCTGAACCTTTCTGGTGAGGTGAATCACTCTACCTTTTGGTGAAAATCCGTGCAGTAGTAATTGAGTTTACCGCGAACAGACGGACAGACGCGGCGGCGGACTTCGTTTTATAATTTGTATAGATTGATAGAAATAATTAGGCAGCGTCTTAGAAGAAACATCCCCGACGGCTATACTTTTTCTAACACTTCTAACAACTATCGGTATATTCCAATCAATTTACATAAAACCTTGTCAAATTATATAGCTAAACCTTCCTGGTGAATCACTCTACCTATTGGTGCAAACCGCATGGAAATCTGTGCAGTAGTTATTGAGCTTATCGTTTTATAATATGTAATGTTTTTATATAATTGACAGAGATTTAAATTTATTTCTATGAACAAAACTAGCATCTGCATTTAAGATAAAAACAAAACTTCCTCAAGTTTAAAAGCGTTTTATGACTCACATAGCCTATAGCCCAGTAAACTGAACCCACTTTTTTCAAAATATTTATCATTCTGGAATCGATCAGATTTTGCTTACAATCAAAATGTACAAACTACCCTCTAGAAATAAACTATTTGTTGATTTGTTGATTTAGACATGTCAATCAGCGCAAATGAAAAACTGTTCTCTGCGACTCAACAACTTCCTCATTCGTTTTTAGTTCTCAACCAATGCAATCGCTGAACTTAAAATTTCTTTACTCATTATGTTTGATTATGATGAAATAAAAGCAAACAACAAGCTATCAATAAATATCTACTGTCCAAATCCAAATCCTTACGATATCCAATCCAAACCCCAAAACCCCCTCAAATAAAGCCTCTAAGGCATCATATAAATAAAATCGTACTCAACTTTATAGACGATTCTAACAGGAAGTCACAATAATTTTGACTATGTTAAACTTATCCGAATGAGATAATGACTTTGCAAGATGTAAACCATCGTTCCTCAATAGCAATCAGTCGCCCGATTTAACTTTTTACAAAATGTAAGGTGGTAATGAGAGAACACCACAGGAAGAATGCGTAAACAGTAAAACAAGAAACTAGTGAACTAAAAAAACTTTACTTTCATAGGAGCTTTGAACAGCAGAAAGGATATGATAAATGCCTAGCGAAGAATAGAGATTATTTTGTAAGAGACAAAATTAATGTAGATGAAACTTCCCTAGTTCGTGTATTTATTGGACAGACCTCGAACATGCAGACATCGTCTCATTCTCGTTGTCTTAGGCCTGGAATGCAATTTTTAGTGTAAGCTATGACTTCATTTCACGCAAACGCATGACTTAGCAACAAATTTTGGACAAAATTAGACTTAACTACTTAATCACCGGGGCTTTAATACTTTAAGCCATCCTCCATTAAAACAAAGAAAATTATTACAATTTTCATATAAAATTATAAACAGCAATAATTAATACATTATTGTTATTGCAGACATTGCTAGTTTTAATATGTGTATTTATCAATGCCATTTTAAATTTTTCGATAATCCGCTAAGACTGCCGAGAATCAAGAAAGTTGAGTTGGGCATGTTGCAAGAGAGCAATAACAAGATTATAGAAGAGGCTAAAGCAGAATACTAATGCTCTCGAAACCACAAGCTAAGGCACCATCCCGCTCGTATCCAACCCCTTCGTTAGCAACTATTTTAAGAACATATTTCTTGTTTATAACAAGCATCTTCTAATAGCAACCAGTGTAAATTTTAGTTCATGGAAAACATCTGATAGGGTGATAAATATTCATGTTGGTTTCCTCAAGACGTTATATGAACGGTTCTTCCTCTTACGTTTTGAGTAATTGGGAGTACTCAGTTGATATGCTGAAGGTTCCGGGTTCAAATCCAGCTGTGGCAGATAAATTAATTAATCTGTTAACAGCCACGGATGGATCCTGTGGGATCTACAGACCTTCTTCCTGATCACACACTCTCTATAAATCCCTGCACAACCGTTGTCCTAGAAACACTACATTCTCTACCATGTACTGACCCATAATGGGTTGAAGTTGTACAGGGTTTTTTATGTATTACTTTCTTACTACTGTATATCACATCAGTCTTTTAATAAAAATTATTTTATTCCTTGGTGTAGCAGTCGAAAATTAATTAATTACTTATTATCAAATATTCCATTAATGCTATATTTTATCATTATAATATTTTTAATTAACAATTATTCCGCCGTTATAATTATCATTAAATAACAATTATAAAAGATGTTTAAAATAAATAATTTCTGTTTGGTAGTGATCGTGAAGCGTGGCCAAAAGAAAAAAAAAGTGGCTGTAAGCTTAGAAGAGATTCAAGGTAAGGGCGTGTTCTTTTGTAGCATTAATGCAGTTCATAAATCCCTCGCAAATTAACATAATAACATTACATACATTTTAACAAGTATGCACTCGATTCCAATATTGTTATTAATAGATCGAATGTAAAATATTTATTATTAAGTTCTGATGTTAGAAAAAAAACTTTTTATTTAATTTTGAAGTTTAGATATATAAGTGAAAAATATATCTGCAGATTATTTAATTCATAAAATTTAAAAAAATATATTGTTACAAGTGTGAGGAAGCACTGAGTTGCTGTGCTCAGAGTCCAGGGTTCAAATCAAGCAGATACAGATAAATTATTTAATATAGATCCTTTGGAACCTAGGGGCAGACCTACCCCCTGTCCTATAAAGATGATCTCGGACAAATCACCTCCCTGCATGAAACAGTAAACAATCTCAATCATGTACTGAACCTAAGACCCTTCATGGATTGAAGTAGTCAAAAAATAATTTTCTATGTAAACTGATAAAAATAATTTTATTCTGAATTATTTAAAGTCCTTACTAATTACGTTAAAGAATTAAAACATTAAAAGAAACCAAGGGGGAGTAAAGAGCGAATAAGAAGAACTAGAAATAAGGCCGCTTCAATGAAAAGGCAGGCCTTCCGAGAGAAGCCCCGAAACAGAACGACAGGGGCAGCGGAGACGAGGGGCACAGATAGGAGACAGCCTTCCCATTCAGGTGTCAAACAACAACTATCCATGTAGCACAATCAGCATCGTCTGCCGGGCACGGATATGTACCCGTAAGATCCATTTCTGGCAGCAATATAGGGCTTCTCTACAAAGATGGTCTCTTATAACACGCTAACTGCCTTGTATGATCCAAATAGATACTCAAAACGAGAAGGAATGATATAAAACAATGTGAGTCTTATACTTCACATTGTACACATGTCTGTCTACAACACACATCAAGAAAGAAAGGAAAAAATGACAGAATAGGGCAAGCAAGAACTAGATATATAAAAAAGAAGAGAGTGCTTTTTGGGAAAAACCTTAGTTTGGAGTTAAAAATCCTGATAGTGCTATGTAGTCGGTCAGTGTAAGTCAGTGTATAACACAAGTGAGCGGATAGGAGGACTTAAAAGAAGGGGTGTATGATGAAACTTAACGCATTCGAGAAGTGGAAAGATATATCGGACATAAAGTAGAATGAAAGAGGTAGAAACGTGGATATCTTGGGAATAGTAAAAAAGGCAAAATAAATAATACGATAAAGAACGTAAACTGCAATATCTGAAGCACGAGAAGAGGAAAACAAAGAAAATAGAAGTATTGGCAACAATTAAACACATAACGACATGAGATGAAGGAAAGTACCCACACTGCCCACTGGTAGAACTCAAATACATTCAATTTAAAAGGTCACGGGGCTAATATTTTCAGACGCCTCGGAGGATTATCTGGAGTTGAAGGGGAAGCTATGTTTGAAACTAGTGGGTTTGAGTGGGAGTAAAGGTTGTTATAAAAAGATTGATATCGGATACGGGCCAAATGAGCAACAAATGGACATTAAGGTCGTCGAAAGTATACAAAGGGCACGAATATAAATGAAAAGTTTGCGACATGTAAGCACCTTTTTAAGAATAAGAAAACCATTGGAATGTCGTGGATGAAATGTCCCATTTTTAATACATTCAAACATGATTAAATATTTCTTCAATTGTTACCCAACAAAATACTTCCAATAAATAATGAGTCACGGTGTGAGGAGCTTTCACAGGAGGCACACAGAATTAAATTCCATTTTAAACTCGCAATCCATATTTTACCGGCACAGAACGGTCCACCAAAACGTGTTGGTACCCATGTAATGGGGTGTATAAACAACAATGACAGTTGTGTCAAATTCAGAGTTAAAAGTCTGTAAATACTTTATTGCTATTTATTATTTACCAACACTTAATAATCCCTTTAGAGCATTCTCTAACCTTGTTTACTAACACTGGACTTCTTCTAAAAAAGCCTCAGTTTAGTTATATATTTCAAAGAAGAAACATGACAGTGTTCTACGAAATTCTCGTAATTTTAAGACATTACTGTAAAAAAAAATTCACAGCCGTAGAAGAAATTGTTAAATATGAAGAGGGAGGTGTCCTTGACCAGCGCACTACGCAGCGTTGGTTTAAAAAAATTAGCAGTGGAGATAAAACGTTGGGAAGGAAGAACGGGTCCGGGGGACCATTAATGGATATTGACGAGGTTCTGAAGGAAGCTGTTGAGTCAAATCCGTCCACAAGTACTCGCGAACTTGCCAGGGAATATGGTGTGTCGAAAGATTCCTGTAGTCGCCATCTTCTCTCCATGGGGAAGGTGAAATGGTCATTTTCTTTTTTATACACCCCATTATATTAAGTTGTTAATAATAATAAATTGAAAAGTAAGAGAGATAAACAAATCAACATTCGAGGAATTTTTTAGAACGAGCATTTTAAAATTCATTGCTTATTCTTATTCCCAGTAATTGTGAAAGTTTAGAAATACTACTACTTATGAATAAAAGTAAAATTGCATATAAAATGGGGGGATTTAAACTAATGAAAATGACAAACCTCTTGATGTAATCTCTGACAAATCACCAGGATGCACAAAGGTTGTCCTACAAACACTATAGTCTCTACTATGTACTGAAATAGATGAGGATGATGATTTATCGTGTTCTCATACAGACGGAAAATATTTCATTGGAGCAGAGCCTGGTATAGCCAGGGAGCAATATCTTTGCCTCATATCCTCTCCTGATTGTGTCGGCTAATTCGATGTATCTTCTCTCTTTCCCATTATATGGCCCTATACTCTCTTATCAAGATAGGATATCCTATCTTATAGGTTAAACATTGTTATTTCTGTAGTAGGTTTCTGGGAAGTTATATTTGCCCTATTATTTAATTTTAATCAGTGTAAATGCGAGAGGCTTAATAAAATATTATTTCCCATAATAACTTAATATTTTTTTATTATTATTTTATTCATTGAAATTTACAAGTGTATCACAGCAATACAACAAGTAAAGGCAGGAATGATACCTAATCCTGTTTGAGTAGAACTCAAATATACTCGCAAAATTCAACTAAGGTCACGAGGCCATCTTCTTTTTAGACGCCACGGAGAATTTTCAGGAACTGAAGAGGATGCTAGGTATGAAACTAGTGGATTTGAGTGGGAATTAAGTTTGTCATGAAAAGATTAATATCCGATTCTGGCCAAATCAGTAAGAAATGGCACATTAAGGTCATTATGAATTATTTTGTTCGTAACAAAGTAAGGATAACTTACTTTTAAAGAAAATTCTAGGAAAAAGTTTCATTTATTTATTTTTAAAAAACAACAAAAACCTGTGCTGTAAATGACCCCTGAATATACCTACATCCCCGATAAATAAGTAGTTAAGTCGAATTTTCCTCAGTTAGGAATGAAGGGATAAGTCAGGCATAGACTTATTAGTGTTTATACTTTAACACCAATTCAGGCCAAAACTACGAGATTGACACGATTCCGCTCTCCTCAAAAACTCTTTCTGGAAAAAATTTCGACTTAAGCACGTATTCATCTGTGCTCCAGATATAAAATAAACAGTAATTCTAAATTTTAAGATGTTATGTTTTAAAAATGACGAGATATAGTTTTTAAAAATGCCAATGTCCTATCTACAACAGTAGAAATCGCCGTTATTAAAAACCCATCATTAGAAGAAACGATAACAGATGGAAAGTAATTTAATATTGATTAAAAATAAATTAAAACTAATCACCACGAACAAAATAGTATCCGATAATTATAACAAAAACATTATAACACTATTCCCCTGGCTTTTAAGATTTTTTTTTCTTAGTTGGATCAGAAAAACAGGAAAATATTATTAACATTCATGGAAATGAGGACCCAAA
This sequence comes from Troilus luridus, assembly GCA_964056705.1. Lineage (NCBI taxonomy): Eukaryota > Metazoa > Arthropoda > Insecta > Hemiptera > Pentatomidae > Troilus > Troilus luridus. The sequence continues at coordinate 10,078,709 of OZ057413.1, read as the reverse complement.
TTCTACGCCTCAATTTCTTCAGCTGTCCCGATGCCTATGTTATTCTACTACCGTCGCATGAAGAAAATGGCCCAGGAGAATAATTTTAAAATCGTTTCTTCTCTTAGGTATAAAAAAAGTCTGACGAGGCGAATAAACTATGTTTGCTCAAGCGAGAAATGCCTTAGCGAATGGAATTTGGTATAATTAATAATTACTTAATTTTAGGCTAATTATGATCTTTCCTCTAGTGTTTGTTAATTTATTTAACGTCATTTTATGGTCCTATGGCTAATCGGACGATGCTACAGTGGGAGATCTAATTTTGCCAATCTAGGGATAAGTAGGATATAGATCTTTAATTCTGTTTAACGTATATAATAGTTTAACGAGTATCGCACAAGATCGGGACACACATTTTACGTCCCTTCAGAAGGACGTCTTAAGCAAGGATTTTTTATTCCCTATAAAAAACCCTATGGTTACTTGCCGAGCAACGAATCCGCGATCATTAGCCCGTACATCACAGGTGACCACTTCCCCTAGTCCAGTTGGTGGCGCCTCCTCCAGGGGGCGTGAAGAAATGTCAGGGGGCGCTGGATCAGTTAAAAATAAAAAAATTCTCACTTAGTTTTAGTTAATATTCTCTTACAAGTACTTCTTTATCTTAAATAGGAACTTATAATGTTGTATCTTGTGACAGTAAAACTATTTTTTTTGGTTTTAATTTTTTTTCATATATCCATATAATTTATCGTGCAAGGGATGCATGGGAGGCTTTCAACGAGCCTTATTCGAAATATAGATGTCAAGGGTAGTTTAACGCATGAGCATATCAATTTTTTTTTTAAATATCGGCGTCGCCTAGCAACAGATCGAGAAACTATTGTTTGTTTAATCTTTTGTCATGTTAGATCAGTTAAATTATAAATTTTTAAAGAAAAATTCGCCAATCACAAGCTGTAAACATCCGATCTATCTGTTACGAGGCAATTCGAATTATTTTTAGCCAAAATTATGAAAATATCGTAATTCCGGCTAGGTGAATAAATTACTCTATTATTCCAAAAAATAGACCATAAACATTTGATTAAAAAAAGCTCTAGGAAATTTATTCACTACATTCATCAATACATTTTGGAACATTGAATCAGCCCCCAAGTTTACATTATGAAGATATAAAAGGCTACATGATAATTAACGAATCGGGCCTCGGTAAGTCAACAGAATGAAGCTATTCGCGGAATATGAGACCATCTATTCGCTTTGCTAGATGGCCCCGATAGATCACCGGGTAGGAGTGTATTCCACGCCCAGAGGGAAATGGCTGAGTGAACCTAACCAGCGGGATAGATATATCATAGGCACCGGTGGAAGATAAACGACACGCCTGAAAAGTGTCAGTTTACACTAAGCCGGTAAACAGGCAACACTGCGAGCCACTGTAGTAGTTCATCTTAGGCAGCTAAATATATTCCTCGCTTTGTTGTTGTTTTTTCCCTTAGTAGTAGCGAATCATAGAACTGTTTTCTTATTCGATCAAAGGAAAGAGAGAGAGAAGGTCGTTGTTGGATCAGAAGGACGGAATAGAAGCCTTTTAACACAACTAAATACAGAACAAGCGGAGCTCTCTGCTTTTCCCTAGACTGCGTCTTACCGGAATTATACCCCAAAACATGTACCACTAAAACCCATGAAGGGTCTTCGGTTCTTAATATTTAAATAAATAGTAATTGCGTGGGATTCCACGCATATCTACAAAAAATTTAACTTGAAATCCAGTAAACACTTATAAATATAATCTTTTCTATTCTTTTCTAATCCAAGACAAATCTTTTCTCTTCAATATAAAAATGTAAATAGAATCAATTGAAACCTATACCGCTACAACCCATAAGGGTCTTTGGCTTAGTACTTGATAGAAAATGTACTGTTTATATCACAACAGTTCTGCAGGAAGTTGATTAGTCCGTGATCACGCTCAACCAACAGGTTTTCCCAAAATTAAGGGAACCCAGTTAATAGGGGCAAGGTGAGACCCAGAAAGATCTATGGATCCAACAGTCTCCATCCGTGGTTGTTAACAGATAAAACAATTTCATCTACCATTGTCATATTCCTAATACAGTCAGCACTGGGAGTATCCATGGCAACCACCCCTGGCCAGAAGATTTCAGCTGTTGTTAGACTAATGTACATACTTATAACCATTACTTAATGTTTATGTTCAAGTGTTGTAATTGTTATCAATTTAATATAATGTTCAAAAATATACAGTGCTTTCTTATTTCATAATAACCATACCCAGATTTGAACCCGGTAACTTCAGCACAGCAAACATATGCTCTACCCACTGAGCAATGTCTAAACATAAGTACTTTTATTACAATTTTCGAATTCGAGTTTTCAATGGCAATGTAGGATTTGAAATCCTAACTCAACAAGCTCAGCTACTCCGCCCTCTTATAATATTTATAAAACTGATACCAATAGATTCAACATTCCTTAAATGACGCTACGAACAATATAGAGGTTAGAATGACATACTACGAAGGTCAAGATCGCGGGTTCGCCGATCAGCAGGTTGCCTTGGGACATTTAAAAAGGAGTAAAATATTCTTGTTATGCTGTCCATCGGAAGAAACGTGAAATGGTCCCTGAGATCCCTATTCTAATTAGACCTTGGGATAGGCAAAATTTAGGACTCCCACTGAAGCAACATCTGATTAACCATAGCATTAAGTGACGTGAAATGAAAAAAACAGTGTATACTAGTTAATAAAGCCGCAAAATACTCACAACAACAAGCTAGAACTATACCCGACGAATACGAGACAAACAGTGAGCCGCAGGAGGCGCCCGAAGAGGGCGGGTTCGAGCTGACAGTCGACTCGCGTGACACACGTCAACATCCCATCATTCAATCCCCATCCCTCCTCAATTCAATTTCCTTTTCTTTCTTTTTATTTTTATTTTAGATATTGCTTCTTCTATTTCACAACTTCCCTTATAAATGATCCTACAAGACATTATCTTCCCGAAGATTGATAGTACTCTTTTCCTGGCTGAAATAAAAATAGAACCCGATCTCATTAAGAGTCGATGCAGTTCCAGAATTCTCTTTCTCGCCTCTAAAGTTTCTACGCAGTTTAAGAACAATGATATGATATTTAAAGCTCATTTAAATAGCAAACTTAATTTTCTTATATTCTTAAAAAATAAATTTTCTATATTATGAACCCTTTTTTAGAGTTTCATAACCTCATCTTTCAAATTAACAATAGTAAACAGAAATTATTAATATTGTAAATATTTTTATTTTGAAGATAAAAGATTTTTCCAGCCCGGGATCCGAACTCGGGTCTTCTTCATTCTCTAGCAAAGGACTCTAACCCACTTGGTTCGTAACATGGCCAGACAAATACAATATATAATAGCATGAAATTTGGTCTGCCACATAAAGATTCGTGACAGATCATTTTAAGTAAATAATTTAATTTTTTTAACTATAAGTTACTCGTACATCCAAAATATCAGATATCTAACTCCAAAACTGACGGATTCCATACAATCTTTGAACCCCTATTATATTAAGGGAGAAACCTTTGGGGGTGGAATTGTCCAAATTCCTTTCTTAGTGCTCATTTAAGCTATACAAAGAACCTATCTGCAAATTTCAAGATGCTAAGTTCAGTGGTTTCTGCTGTGCGTTGACCACTGGGTGTATTAGTCTATCAGGTTACAGTTTTATATAAACTTCGCCTGTGTGGTGTGTTGATAAAAAGTAGCCTATGTTCTTCCCCAGGCTTGAGATTATCCATATAAAATTTCATCACAAACGGACCAGCACCGTCGTGAAACAAACTAGACACTGATTAACAAACGGGACGGAGAGAAGTCACTTTCGTTTACTGTTGTTCGTGTCAGTAGGATTAGTAGAGTTATTGAATTTATTGAAAAAGATAACTTAGTATAACGGTTTCACTTGTCTTACGGCAATGATTAAACCTGAAAGGATTAGAATAATGTACATATGTAGATAATTTATCGATGTGTTTTTAGTTTTGGCGGTCCTACTTACCTACTACAATATACTCCTGTAAACTGTGTTACCTGATTTGTTTCGTTCGTAGATTTTGCGAGTAAGAAACAGCAATCTACTCAGAGGGCAGAATTTTATCCGACTTACTTGATATTTATCGTTATATTAAGATCAAATTACACAAAATCATTATAAATTGTAGCCTATGCGTTATTCTGATGTAGAACCTATATTGCTGTAAAGTTTCAACCAAATCCGTTCAGTAGTTCTTGCGTGAAAGATTAACAAACAGACATCCATCCTCACAAACTTGTGCATTTTTAATATTAGTAGGATTAGAGATTTTTGAATTTATGTATAGGATTTATATATGTTTTCATTAAACAATTAAAATTAGTTTAATAAAACATATATTTATTATTTATTTCAAATTAAATCAATTATATTAAATCATCGCCTATTTCAAACCCTTAGAACCCTTTTTCGCTTTAAAAAGTAGCCTGTGTCCTTTCTCAGGCTCTAGACTACCTCTGTACCAAATTTCATTAAAATCGGTTGAGTAATTTAGGCGTGAAAGGGTAACAAACAGACAGAGTTACATTCGATTTTTTTTTATATTAGTATAGATTTATATGTTAGATCACTAGATATTTTCTGCCACCTGTTTATTTTTTGGTAGGAGCAGGGGAGGGGAAGAAAAGTACCATATTTTTTTATATAATAATACACAAGAAAGTTCTTAGTGATGTTATGTTTCATAATGTATGTAATAAACAATCTCAGTATTGTTTCCACAAAGAATGTTTAAAACCTAAGTGTAAACTTTCGCAGAGTAGACAGTAAAAGTTTATACATTTAATCAATTACCAAAGCACTGATTATCCTCTACAAATTAATAATCTCTCTACTATACTTTCAGCCATATATTTCCACTCTATTTCTTATTCTCCTACTTACATTATTCCTCCCAGATAACCACAAAGAATGTTTAAAACCTAAGCGTTAACTTCGCACAACAGGCGGTAAAAGATTTGTTATTGCTTATACATTTTGAATGAAACACTGACAATCCTATGGAAATTAATTATCTGTGTATTATATAAGTTGTTAGTGGTAAAATATTTTATTGGCGTTGCATAGCAACTGATCGAGGAATTACTTTTTGTTTAGTCTTTTGTCCAGCTTGATTAGTTACATTATAAATATTATTTTTAAATTGGCAAAACATAAAGCCAATTTTCCCATCTTCATTGAGCCGTAACACAAAAAAAACAGCATTTAAAAAAAAATTTAAATGGAAAAATGGAATGAATTGATTTAAAAAATGAAACAAGGTATATTTATTCCAATATTCTATTTTAGGACTGTTATTTCAATGAAGAGAATGCAGTGAAATAAGATAAATAAGACATTTTTCTTAAAACTTCTTTAACTAAAAATTTTTTTTTCATCTATAAAATAAACCTAAAATGTTTTTGTTATTTTATTTAAAGCTATATAATATAATTTATGCTATAATTTTCAATTTTATTATTATATTAACAATAACTTTTATGAAAAAATCATCCCATTAGAACCACATTATAAAACAGTATCATAATTTAACTGAAATTTACTTTAATTTTTTACAGACTATTTAAATAAAACTGTTCCCTTCATATTATAATTTTAAAAAGTACATCAATTGAAGAATCTTAGGTAAACTTGCATTGGTGTCATTAGTTATTATATCAGTATCGAAACCTTTGGGTTCACTAAATATTTTATTATTATTATTAATTAGTATTTATACATATTTATTTTCCTCATTTCTTAAAATAGAATTTCCAATTTTTTATATTTAATGTAACATATTATTGTTAATAAACATAGGAATCGAGATGCTCTACAAAATACGAATAGTTGATTGATGTAAGTCATAATGAATGAATGTATTTTGAAGAAATTATAATCAAAGAAACTGCCCCAATAACATACGACTATGGATAATCTTGCTGAATTTAAAATTTAATGGCACGTAAATTTAAGTATGCCACTTATGATCACCCTAAAAATTTGAACAATGAAGTGAATTGACTGGAGTACTTAGAATGAATAACATTTGAAGAACCCTAATGATGATTATTATATTGCAGCATCAACAAATACTAATATAAATCCATATTAACAAGGCTGTACAATAGCCTTAAAAAATATTAAATAATTTAATCTTAAGCAGAGAAAGAAGATAAACAAATAAAATAATTTAAAAAATGTTTCAAAAAATAATCTCAACATACCCTGACCACGAGGTAAAAATCAATAGTTTTCATCATTCATCAATTTTTTGGTAAACAAACTGTCAATTATAGGATAAAATAACTATAAAGATAATAAGTTTATAAAATTTCCAAATAGATTTCACATCCTAGTAGAGTAATAATTTATGGAATGGTGTCATATTAAAGAAAACAATAAAACAAATTTGAATTAGTGAAAAATATGTAAATTAAAAAAAAAAAATGTAGCTAAGACAGATAAAAAAAAGTTTCAATAATTGAAAATATTTTGATTTAAAAATACAATTTTTTGTTATGAGATAACATGTTATCTTTTCTAAAATGACTGTGTGTCGTGTTAATTGAAGATTAATATTATAATGGAATGAGTCACAAAAAATGAAAGAACGTTTTTAATGATAATTTTATAATAATCTTATTTTAACACAATTTTTTAAAATATTTCTAAATCTCAATGTTATGAGTTGTTGTCATCTCGAGTCTAGCTGTCGGATTCATTCATGATAAAACTCTTGCTTAAAAAGGTTTTAATCAAAGATTTGTGATTTGTTTTAATCAAATCATAGCTGGTAACACACATTCTTTGCAAATTACAGTTAAGTTCTGAATTAGTAGTTTTTTATCTTATAGAAAAATTTTATTATGAATTATGCTTTTGTAATTCAAAATGCAGTATTTATAGTATTGTAATCAGAGTGCAGTATTTTTTTTATTGCCCCAGTTGGCATGTCGTGCAGTGGTTATTGATTTATTGCAGTTAAACTCATTTTTTCTAATTCTTAGAATTTCTCCAATATACCTACTTTTCACCGCAAGTAACAATTATTTTGAAGTAATGATGTCTCTTTAAAAGTGATTAATTTTTCCCAAGTTATGGAGTCCCACAGAGCTTCTTAATTAAATAAAGATTTTCATATAGTTACATACAATTCCTCTGAAGGCTAATACCACTAATTTTGTCGAATTTCTCTCAGAACTCAGAACCCAAAACTCACATTACTGTCAGACAGCAAATTTTCTTTTTGGAATCAACATACCAAATGGGTTGTTTTAGTGGCAGAAAACTAATGTTAGCAAATAAGTTATACTATTGTCAATATTTCAAATATTTATCTCTTATTGTTTAAGCCAATCCAAGATTTTGTTTAGGAAAGTATTCAGTTTAGTCTAGGCCTTTAATGGGATATCCAAACTTAGTTGTATTTAAAAAACCGAATAAAACAAAACAGTTGATAACAATTTCGAATAAATAAATATTAGATTTTTTTATGACTCACCCCATTAAATTACTCATCATCATTTCATGCGAACTTTGTGATTTTGTATTTAGTTAATTATGTATTTAAATAGTTAAAAAAATATTATCTGCTTATATTAATATAATGTACATACCTCCTCTTATCCGAATTTGAGTTAGCAACGAAGTCATAGATCTGGGCTTCATTATGAGATGTATTCACAAGGAAAAGTGCCTTTTTATCTAAAAAATAAAAATTTATAATGTAAATAACTTTTATAGAGCAAAGTAAATTAGCAAAATCTCAGCTTTTGCTGATGACGTAACCTTAATAATAGAATTGGGAAGACCTCCGACTTAGGGGGCAAGTAGAAAACCAAGCCTCAAAATCTCTTTAAATTACAACAAAATAATAATAAAAAATTTACTGAAACATTTGTAAGTGGGCGAACCAAAAATAGAAATTGCGGAAAAATTGAAACATTAAATGGATAAGCTGGAATGTCCTCAAATTAAAGTTGAATTGGCTTTTCAACTAACCAAAACCCCTATAACAAAAAGTCTCTCTCATAGGAAATTTAAAGAAAAGAAAATACAGTAAAACCTCTATTATCCGTCACTCTCTCATAACCGTCCCCTCAGTTTTGAGGAAAAAAAAAAAAAGATGTGTCTATATTGTTTGGTTGCTAAAGTCATAGGCGCCGGCTAATCAAGAATTAAGAATCAATCGTTTTGTCTTGACAACTTCGATTCCTAGAATCTGTTGTTTACCCAATACCTAGTCTTCCTCGCACTAATTAATTATCTCCTCATTTCTACCTAATGTAGCTTCCGCAGTTGAACTACCTTCAGTCTTCATTCTTGTCTTACGGGTACTTGTCGTTTCTTCTTAAAAGTACGTATAATAATATCGGAAAAAAGACAAAGGAAGAGTTTAGATCTCGCTACTAAGTTTGAAATTGTAAAATGTTTACGAAAAGGTGAAAGCGCTTCAATCTTAGCAAAAATCTATAATATTCCTCGGACGACAGTTAATGATATAAAAGATATTATTTTTTTTTTTAAATATTTTTACTACATATTTAGATGTATATCTTATTAGTATGTAAATAAGTTACGAGTACATATTTAATGTCGAATGTTTGAAATATATTGTTCAATTTATATATATATATATAACATATGTCTCACTCTCATATCCGTCTATTTCCCAAATCCGTCACTATCTTGGTCCCACACCCTGACGGATAATCGAGGTTCTACTGTATTAAGAAAACACCTAGGCCTCAAATTCTACAATGATCAAGTTATCTAAATCAGAAATAAAACCCTTAAACAAAGAACCAAAAAACTGTCAGATTTTTACACTTACACTTTTTACAGATTTTTACACTTAATGAAAATAGTTAAGTGGAAATCAGAATAGCAATTTAAAGGGTAAAATAAGGGCATTGATATAAAAATTTACACTCCCAGCAATTTCTCAGCAGCCAGTGTTTAAGTAGAACTAAACTCTTGCTAAAACTGGACATTTTTAGGAACATTAAAACAATCTACTGGTAAACTGTAGTACATATCAAATCATGTTAAGGATTACTAAATGCAATACAGTATATAACTGTAAACCAAAGAGTTTTATCATTCATAACATGAAAGAACCTGATAATGGCAGCCAAGATGCACAGGGACATAAGACCAGCAACTAAATAATCATTACATGATGGTGTAGGAGAAGAATGGAAAGTAAGTGCCTCTAACAAACACTAGCAAGGAAATATTAGGACCAGTAGAAAGAAAAATAAATTATCCATGATTTGATGATGAGTGCTATATAGCTACAAATGTAAAAAAATTATACAAGGCGATGATTCTATATAAAACGCTCATTCGGCCTGTCCTTCTATAAGGGTCACAAGCATGGTTCATAAAGAAAGCCGATGAAAAATTGCTTCTGTCATTTGGAAGGAAGATTTTTCAGCGAATTTATGGACCTGTTAGAGAGAGGGAAGCATAGAGAAGACGTACCAATGCTGGCTCCAGGCTTGGTCAAAGTAATAAGGTTTGGTAGGTTGCGCTGGGCTGGCCATGTGGTCAGAATGGCAAGTGTTGAAGGGCCCAGAAGAGAAAAAGAAGAGTCGGGAGACCGAACCTGCGATCGCTGGATGGAGTCAGTGAGGACTCCAGGAGTCTATTAAATGACCGGAACTGGAAGGACGCTCCACTGGACAGGGAGGACTGGCGGAAACGTATCGGGGAGGCCAAATCCCATTGATGGGCTGTCATGCAAGAAGAAGATGATTAATAGGCGCACTAGGTAAAGAGTAGAAGAGTATAGAGATGGAAAAAGAAAAGAAAAGCTACAACAAAAAAGAAAAGAGTGTTCAAAAATCTTGAGCTAGAGGATTAATAGAAGTCTCGAATTAGTAATAACATAACACCCTACCAAACAGCTAACAGGATCAGAAAACATTTTGAACAAATAACCTTAAGTAGATATCACTAAAGTGATAAAATTAAATCCTCTAAGGTGGACAGGTGATGTCGCCAGAATGCAAATAAATGCCGTTCCAAGGATTCTGACGACAGAGCCGTTACAAGTAGACGAAGGTCAAGTGGTAGGTAGGCCAAGACTAAGATGGGTGCATTGGCTAACAAATGATACCAAGATAGCAGGAGTAAACAGCTGTATAACAATGCCCAGCAAGAAAAGATCATGGCGATTGGTGTTGGAGGAAGCCAGGACTTGCTTGCGGGTGTAGTGCCAATATAATAATAATAATTATTATTTTTATTATATAGAATTTTCCTTTTCCAATAAACAGTTTGTTGTATAGATTTAATAGTAAGACCAATATTTTTATCTATTCATCACTTTTTAATGTATGCTATCGAGTTTATGATAAAAGTACATGATTGAGTCACGAACATCTTTCATTTTTTTAAATATTCAAAATTGTATACATATAACTAATAATGCCTCAAACGAACAAGAAAAAAAAAAAAAAATTTGATTATAATCTCATAACTAACACACAAAAAAACAAACAGTAAATAAAGTATTATGTATAGTCTAAAAAAGTATTATAAACGAAGACTTTATAATTTAAATATTGGATAATATCTTACCGACTGCATTAGGCCTGACTAGAACAGTAGATATTTTAATAATTGGACTTAAGGATTGACTATAGAACTTCAGAACAAACTTTTCATCTTGTTTTTGTAAGAGGATTATTGCATCTTCTAACAGAAGAACATGGAGATCTATAAGTTTCTGTCTGTTCTGAATTCGCAGAAATAAAGATCCTTCATATAGGAGGCGGTGTTTTGTCAAGTCCAAATTCTGAAATACATACAATAAAATATTAAAAAACAGGCTAGGTATTATTTTTTTATAAATAATATGAGATTCAAGTTATATTCATTTTCAGAAAGGAAAATGCAATAATTAATACAATGCTTGTAGTAATATCTAAACATTAGTGGAAAAATTCCAAATAAAAAGCCTTAAGTTCTTTAACAAGAACTGGAAAAAAAAAATGTCAAATAGCCATATTCCCACTGTTTTCTTGATAATACTTTTTTTATTAATATGGTCTCTTGTCTACAGTTTTTTATTATGTATTTTATTTTTATCCTGTTGTGTCCATTTTGAAGTTTGGTGAGTGTATTTTGCATTTTCTATTTAGTATTTATCAGCTGTTTTTATCTAATCCTTCCCAACTGTTGTAACCTTCTGTATGATTCAGTAGTTGCATTTTGGACTTTGAGGTCGTGGTGTGTTTCCCTTGGTTATAGTCTTTTATTCTCTTTATTATTATCCTCTTTCTGTCCTGAAGATGCCCGAATAGGTGAAATATTGTGGGTGAACAGGTACTTTTGTTTCATGTTTTAGTTAAGAGACATAAGGCTTTTTGGTTGGATTTTTCCACAAATGTCTTAACATGTATTTTATGTCTCTTATGACCTTTTGATCCCTGGGTTAATGTTTTTTTTCAAACTACATGCTACAATAACTTATCAGATATTAACAAAAACAAATTTATTTATAAAGTAGTTTTATAAAAATACCTTAAACTCGGTCGAGGTAGGATGGTCCGTCCTATCATAAGATGAGGTATCCAGTCGGCGTTGTATTTCCAACAGCCGATTGTGGTTTTCTGCCTCCTTGATAGCAGAGTCGACATGGTTCAGAACCTCTTTGCTCCTTTCAAGCGCCCTCTGCAGCCTATTAACTTCATCGGTATCACAGCCTTTTGAGTACTTAACCAAATTCTCCAGTAACAAAGGATACTTTGTTAACCTATGAAAAAAACAAAATAAATGGACATAAATATGGATTTTTCATGTATACTATTGTTTACTTTTGCTTAAAGGCGTATAACTGTTGCCATCAAAGCCTAGATCATAGTGGGGTATTGAGTGACAATTTAGAAAACAATCTTTAAAGAAATCGTAGGTATGGGCGGGGAGGTGTGGCAGAGAGTTGCCATTGGTTACCAACGTTATAATCTGTTATCACTTATCCAGGTTATATTCCTATATCAAGAAGTGGGGTGCAAATGCACCCCGCATTCCTTTCGCCGAATTAAATCAGGTATAATTACAGCCACATGTTTTTTAGCCATATAATATTACAACCTATCATAATATAATTATAGCAACAATGAGGTCAAAGGGAGAGTGAATCAAATTAACTAGTCGGGGAAAGGAAATGACTTCCCATTGCGCATCTGGCCCGAAGCCACTTCTTTACAGGTCATTTTCTTAATTCTCAGACTATACATAGGATTACTAAGATTTTAGAGCTGTTTTTATCTTATATATTGTAGATGGGTGAATAGATTTGTGGTTCAAAAGATTTTCCAATTAATTAGACATAGTCTAAAAGAAAAATCCAGGTTTCAATTTTCTGAACTTTCATTCACTTTTCTTATCTTAACTCGAGAGAAAAGTGTTTAGATTATTGTGATCCAAATAATTTTCCATTGAAAAGTTAGAAATAAGCTAATAGAAAAAAATTAGTTTAAAAATTATTCTGAATTCATTCACTTTCCTTTCATTACATCACTTTCCTTCATTTTGTGACCGGGCAGATGTATTTTTGTTGTTGAAATAAATTTTATTTGCTTATAAATAGCTATAAGAAAAATCAGTAAATATTTTTCAAATATTTATATGATGATATTTGTTGCTTAAATAATTTTTCAATTATTAGGAAGGAAAAGGAATAAAGAATGTTTTCTTGTATCCAATAATGTAATATAAGAAATGTCTGACGGTATATGCATAAGTCTTATATGCTAATATGTTATAATGTCTTATATATTATATACTAGTAGTTAAGATAAAATTATTGCATACAGGTAAATAATTTAATCAAACTGTAGAGTATCATACTATAAATATAGAAAATATAGTGAGGATGATATTAGATAGAATAGATACCTTTGCCAACCAGTGGGGAGAATATCTTTTAATTGAAGCCTTCGACACACAGAGTTCATCTCGGCCTCGGTTAAAAAATTATGGAATTTTTGATCTTTTTTCCTCTTTTCTTTTAGAAGTTCTAAAGAACAGTGCTGCTGAGCACAAAACATGGCAGCAGCTTTTTGGAAATTTTCACCAGCTTGTCCGTCAAACTGAAAGAAAAATTACATCATTTAATATTATTGACTCTTCCTAAACCATATACACAAATGTATAAACAATAATATAACACTCATAAAAATCAATAGTAATTAATTAATAAATTTTGAAAAATGTTAAACATAGATTCTTTTTTCACTCTACTGTAAACATGTATTTTTAGAATGTTTCATTATATCTGTTACTGTCACTATTTTATTTTAACTATTAATCATTAGAATTATTTTACAACATATTATTTTTATCATTATTGTTAATTACTCATTATAGTTATTCTACTGTTTTAGTTTAAAATTACTGATAAATTATATTTCGCTTAGCGCCTTGTTTAATCAAATGGTTTCTTTTTTATGCTTTATTTTGTCGTTTATTCCAATTATTTTTAGTACTATATATTTTTTTAAATATTTTTCATTTACCACTCAAGAAGACCTGCAATGTGTGTCGACACGTTGCTTTTTAATAAATAATTTCTTTATTTAAACAATTAAATATATTCATATTCTTAAAATATACAGTCCACACTGGATGTATCCATGGCAACCACTGAAAACACCTGGCCAGAAGATTCCAGCTGTAGTTAGAAGTTACTTATAACCTTTACTTCATGTTCAAATGTTATGATTATTATCAATTTAATATACTGTTCAAAGTATTTACTGTTATTTTTATTTCATAATACCGGACTATTTTCTTCTCTGTATTTATACAGCCAACTAATAATTATTCAAGATAATTTATTAACATTTTTCTTTTAAAAAAATACTTAAATGATCAATTTCTCCTGATTTTATTGATTTGATTATTTATTCTTCCTCCTCAACATTTATTTCATAACTCATTAATCTATTATTTTTATCTTCATATCTATATTATTAGAAAAATAGCTAAGGAAAGAGTTTTATAATTTAGAGAAAAGACTAGCATAATTGGGAATACTCAAAACGCAAGAGTATTCATATATTTGTCCAGAGTAAGTTATTGTACTGAGGGAAGATGAATAGTGCCATTCTCTTATCTTTGGCTTGGAAATTGAGACTCCATTTCCAAACCAAGGACTGACTTCGCCTCTTAAGGCACTGCAAAAATGATGATGCAAACATGATTCCACTTCCCACAATACTATTAACTCATTTTGAGAAAAAAAAAATCTTAACTACTTGTACACCAAGGTTGCAGATATATATCAACAATATTATTCAGAAATGAAAAGATAAAGAATAATATAATATTTTAAGAATGCAGTCATTAAAATTTAAAGATCAAGAACACTTCATAAATAAATTGTGGTAAATTTAAAACGTAGATTTTTTTTCATCTTCATATTATTATGATTCATTTTCTTTATAAGCTCTTTCTTCTATATACTGGACTATCCTTTAAATCATACAATTCACCAATGTGTAAAAAACCTTTATTCTAGTCAGATACTCTTGTTAAAAACATTAACGAAGGATTAAAGACGTTTCGACAAATTCATTTGTCATTATCAATTTCTGTTCTTCGCAACATCATATTAAAATTCGCAAGTAACCATCACTTGAGGTCAAAAAAGGATTTAAAACAATTTTTCATATAAAGTCCTGGAAGTTAACCTACTTCCATGGTCAGATGCACACATATGTATATCTCATATATACACATATACATATATCACATATATACACATATACATATGTGTGCATCTGACCATGGAAGTAGGTTAACTTCCAGGACTTTATATGAAAAATTGTTTTAAATCCTTTTTTGACCTCAAGTGATGGTTACTTGCGAATTTTAATATGATGTTGCGAAGAACAGAAATTGATAATGACAAATGAATTTGTCGAAACGTCTTTAATCCTTCGTTAATGTTTTTAACAAGAGTATCTGACTAGAATAAAGGTTTTTTACACATTGGTGAATTGTATGATTATTATGATTTTGTTAAATATTTTTATTTTGAAGAGAAAAGATTTGTCTTAGCCGGGATTGGAACCCAGGTTGCCTGTGTCTCTAGCATTCCAGCCAGACAAATCCATTCTCTTCACCGATCCTATATCCCCGTGTTCTCACAATTTTTGCGATGACAAGGAAGAATGTTCATTTATCATTACTTTAATTGGGATCTCGTTGACTTATGTCAATTTTCTTTTTGATGGTGAATATTTTATTTTTTAAGATTTTTCTTGGCTAGGATTCGAATCCAGGTGCTCAGGATTCTAGTGCGGTGCTCTAACTACTGAGCTACCAAGGCACGCATTCCAGCCAGACAAATCCATTCTCTTCATATAAAATACTCACTATCAAAAAGAACAATATGAAAAAGTATATTATGATTTTGGTTCAGAGGAAGATAAGGAGTGACAAACTTTATTATTGTGAAAATTATAGTAAATCACAGTTGATTTGATAAGCAGATGAATTTTACTAAAACTTAATTAATATTTTAACTATGTTTTTAACTACGGTATTTCAATACAATAGTATCTTTGATTACTCTGTTAAATAGAAATAATAGTACCGTAATTAATTTCTAGTAATTTCTGGAAGGGAGACAATACAGTTTTTCAAACTGATGTAAGCAATAATAGTTAAAAGCAAACTCCATTAAACTATTTAAGAACAATACTGACCATATTCAGGAGCAGCTGACTTATGTCCCCGATAACGGGGTTTTCATTTCTTAAGGCCTTCATACTGTTATTGAAACTAGAATGTATTTGAACCATTTCTTCGAGATTGGAAAATAATATATTCAACTGTTCTGGGTTTAGTATTTCTTTTTCTTTCATCGGTCTGTAAAATATCCTTTCTAAAACTTTAAGCCCACGTACGTGCGATTTTTCAGTATAAAAAAGTTCTAAAACAGACAAAAAGTAAATTAAAATATAAATATTAAACTACATAAATATACTTATAAACAAATACATATATATTTATATATATAGCTTAAGAGTAAGAATTTTGTGATTCCACTTTCTTTAAATTAATCTTTCTATTGATAAATATTATATTACATTATATTATATCAGAAATATTAACATAGCAAATGTTTATTTTAATATAACATCTTCCTTCCTACAAATGTAAGCTACAACAACTTAGCTGTATATATTCTGCAGAAATCAATGGAATGGCTCTCCGATATGTCATGAATCAACCTGTTGAAAATTTGGTAGTACTATCAGACTCTTTGAGTGCCTTAAAAGCTATGAGTAACATGTACCCAGACCACCCTGGGATAGAACGTATTTTAAACCTTACAAAACAGCAACATGATGTTGGAACATCGATAAATTTTATCTGGTCACTGCCACATGTAGGCATTATAGGTAATGAACTGGCTGATAGGGTGGCAAAAGAAGCTCTTGGTCTTTCAGGTCGTGGTAAAGCTGTCTTGACACCATCTGAACTAGCGCGACTATTAAGACAGAACGTACTCCAAGAGTCGCAGGCCTTATGGGACAATAGCCCTCCAAATCAATTGATGAGAGGAAGTGGTCCTTAGACGACTTAGAATAGGACATTCAAGGCTTACCCATGCTCACCTGATTACCTTATCTTCAAAAACCTTTTACAAAAGAGCTATGGATAAAATAGGACGAGCTGCCAATGGGTCCATGATATTAGGGAATGAGGACAAGTAAGTTGATAAGGTCATCGCCTTTCTATCAAAAGAAGGATTAATTAAGAATATCTAATGCAGCTATCTCATACTTTTTATTTTCTCTTATTTTTCTTTATTTATACACTTTTCTTTTCTTTTCTTTTCCGGTTTTATAAAAATTGTTACTAAAAACGATTATACTAAACTAAGGCGTTGATGACCAATCGGTTTTACGCCTCAAATTTGGAACAACCAACCAACCTTCCTAAGTGACCAAAAAAATATGCACTGTATGATGTAAGACTAGGGTTAATTACATTCTTGTACATTTTTTAAGTGAAAAATTATTGCTCAAGGCAAAATCAATAACCCTGGCTAGATAAAGAAATGTTATACACATTTTACAATTGTTTTTAGACACAAGGGATAAATTGATTATTACGAAGCCCAAAAGAGTCTATCCTAACACATTGTTATCTTGAATAATATTAGTTGACCTTATTCTCCACACACATATATATATATATATATATATATATATATATATATATATATATATATATAAATATATGAGAAAAAAATTGTCTGGATGGAGATAAATAAAAAATTATCTTAAATAGGGAGAACTGTTTACTGGAAAGCCAACGTTTTGACCCGATATGGTCAAAAGGATCATATGGTCACAGGTACATAAATAAATTAGACAATAAAAATGTTTGTTGTTTGATGTTGATGATGCTACCTTTTCATTTGTTCATCTTTTAGTTGTTAACCAGTACAGACTATAATTCAATTCCCTTTCTATAATCATCTTATTAATCTATTGTAACTCTTCTATAATTTATCAGTAAACTATTCTATAGTTTAATGTTGTTGTCATGTGATTCTACATTTTCTAGCAACACTTTTATTATCTAATTTATTTATGTACCCTTTACAATATTTTATTAACAAATTCTTCTATATTATTACTATTCCCATTATTTCTATGTATATTCCACCATCTCTACTTTTTTTTCTCAAATACTATTCACTAGATTAATTTGTATTACCTATATTATTCAATAATATATTCCCTCTGTTTTTATCATAATAATTATCTAAGGGTCCCCACATCTTTATGTTTAATCATTCAGGTGACCTTGATGCCTATATGTATTTTTAATATTTACCATGTATAATTTTAATTTGTCTGTAACTTGTACAGTTAGCCCTAAAGAAGACCTGCAATATGGATCGAAAGGTTGGCTTTCCAATGAACAGTTCTCCATATTTAAGAGTTGTTGTTTTTTTTACCTCCACCCTCGACCATGTTCTTCCTCATTATTATTATTATTGGTTGTTGAATGTGGTAACGATAGAATATATTATTACGAACCTCAGCTGATTTTTATTTCAAAAACTTAACGTTATTGTTGGGTTCATGCGCATCATGAGATTCTGTTTTAAGTTATTCAACCATGGACACGCATTCGTATGAATTGCTAACTTTAGAAAGGCAACTAGTTAAATTTTCCAAGAGAGACAAAGAAGGCAACTTGTCCTGGACTAGTTCCCTATATGCATTAAACTTATTATGGAAAGACATTGCCAAGACTGTAATATCTTGAGAACAGCAGTAAACAATGCCTTCTGTCTCCGGTAAAAGTTAAAAGTTTTAAAAACAAAAATCTCCATGATGCTACCCTTTCATTAGTTCATCTTTCGGTTCTTAACTAGTACATTCTACAATTCAATTCCCCTTCTATTGTAACACTTCTATAATTTATTTTATTGAGTTTGACTAGTTACCTTTCTACAGCTAGCGGTTCATATCGCATTAGTATCTTTAAAATGACATAAGTCAAAAACCTACAGTGCATTCTGGCAGACAAACTCTGAAGCTAGGTTGATACAGTTTAAATGAGTGATAAAGAGATATTTATCATTTTCTTTCATCGAATAACTAACCATTGAAAAAACACCAATTTTTGAGCTGTGTCACTTTAGAAATACCCGTTTGATATACCTACAAGGAAATGTTGGCAAGGTGTAAGATTTTTCCTATGAAATTTCCTAAACTGAAACTAACTTCGTTAGGATTAGGATTGTCTTACCATTTATTCATAGGATAAATTAATACATACGAATTAATTTTTATCAATAACAAGAAATATTAAAATTTATATCTATTATATTTTAGCATGCTCACCATTTATAATTTCTTGTCTTTTGCGTTCATCCTCAGTCATTTTCTCCCTAACCTCCTCTGGAATAGAAGCTGTCCATTCTGGTGGAACCGGATCTGACTCGATATCGCTATCCCATGGTTGTTGCTGTTGACAACCGACAGCCTCAGTCGAGTTGCTTGGGCTCTCCAGGCTTCTTCAACAACCAAAATAAATTTAAATAATATATTCATTAAAAGTATGTGATTATTACACCTAAAAACATTTAAAACATAGTAAAGATGATCCAAATGGGCCCAAGTGTATGGAAAATGTTAAAAGGTAATAAAAAAATGACACAAAGTAAGATTTTGAATGAGGCATTTAGAATCAAAAGCGGATAATTTACTTTTTACATTATTCGCAAGGTTAGACAAGCAATTTTTTCTAACATGATACTCTGCAGCCTCATTTCTCATGGTTTCCGTTTTTATCTGAAGTTTCAGGAGCATAAAGTTGCTTGATTAAACTGGCAAAATATGTGAGAAACTAAATTTTTGAAACTTTGGAGTTAATCAATTTTAATCCTGAACATCTCAAATGACAGGCTATTCTTCTACAAAATAAAGAAATAATGTTATAGTCCTAGGGATGAGCAGAAATGAAAGCTAAAAATGTAGCTAGCTAAAGCAGGCACCTGGTGAAATTGAACATTAACTAGTTTTTGGGTATTATGGTATTAATGGATCTCAAATTGCAAAGGTTTTTTTTAATATGTAATGTTGTTTATTACTCGATGTTTTATTTATTTATAATCGTGAAACCAGTACAGTGTAGCAATATCAGGCAGAAGTAACTTGGGTACAAACTTATAGAGGATGGGTGAGCACCAAAAGGGTCCTAGATGACATAGGATCCATCTCTGGGCGCTAACAGATTAAATAAATATTTGCCAGTGAACGGGATTTGAACCCAGGACCTTCAGCATGGCAACTCATTTCTCTACCTCTCAGCTACGCCACACCCTTATATACAATTACAATTTTTCTTTTTCTTTTATTTCAATTTTTTTTTTTTGATCCATACCACGAGTCTGACTAATATCGGCTCTGGATGGGCAGATAATATGCAGATATCCTCTGAAGCGTATTCAACCACCGATTGATGACCAACAATTGATTCAATGGCACTCCAGGTTTGCTGGATTGGAAGGTCTGATAAGTTTGAAAGCTCTACTCTCATATTTTTCGATAAAAAAAAAATCAAACAAACACTAATCTCGGATGTTTTTGAGATAATCTGAATTTATACTAATGTACACTAGGTTCCAGCTAGTTTACATTTACACTATTTGACACTAATCATAGGTTAGTTTACAGTAGAGCCTTCAAACAAAAATTGTACATACAAATATTGTAGTGCCTCCATAACTAACTAGTTTAATGGAAGATTACCATTTTCACAATTGCATATTAGTCAAATAAAGATATCATTTAAAATTGCAAAAAGCTAAATAATGTTGGTTATTTAACAATATAAAGTTTAAAATAGTAAATAATAATATTAATAGAAAAAATCATTCATATTTCTTTACCTGGTAGAAAGACTAGAATTTGAAGAACTTCCAGAATTCGGAGGAGGATTGAATGAAAATGACTGAACATCAGCTTCTACCTCACTGCGACAGAGAAATAAATAATGGGTTTAGGCTAATGATAGTAAAAGACAAACTTAACATTAATTAAAAATTAATATAGTATAGTATATAAAAATAATGACTATTTCGACAATTATTATCAAAATAGAAATCAACTAAAGAAGACCTTAAAATAGTCAAATCCTTATCTAAATCTTTATTCTATTGAGGATACATTAATGAATATCCTTTATTTTAATAAAGGTTATTCATTATAAAATATGGTTTATAATAATAGTCTGTTTGCAGCCGGTGATGGATCATATACGATCTAGGACCCTCCTCGGGCCCACCCAGCCTCTAATAAGGGGGAAACATCTGGCGGTTGAGCGTGACCTAGGACAAGTCACCTCCTCGCAGAACTGTAGTCCATGAAACAGTACAGTCTCTACCATGGACTGAACCCCAGACCCGTTCACGGGTTAAAGTGGTACAGATTTTATTTTTTTTTTTTTATAATAATGATTTATCAAAGGTAATTTGCCTGATAGAGTGCATATTTGTCTCTATTAGCTCCTTAAATCAGACTTCGGAAATTTACATTAAATTAATTTTAAACTTTCAGGAAACTTTAATGGGTAGACCGTTTCTGCCTGCTACAACGCTCACTAGGCAAACACTCTGTTTCTGCCTGCTACAACGCTCACTAGGCAAACACTCTGTTTCTGCCTGCTACAACGCTCACTAGGCAAACACTCTGTTTCTGCCTGCTACAACGCTCACTAGGCAAACACTCTGTTTCTGCCTGCTACAACGCTCACTAGGCAAACACTCTAAGTTCCTAATTAGTTACAAGCGACTCATATACAGGACTATTGGAAAACCTATTAGGACTTACGGAATAGAGCTTTGGAACTCCACCAAGCCATCAAAATTTCTCTCCAATCCCAAATCTTTCATAAAATCCTCAATGTTGTTGATTAAGCCCGAACCCAATATCAATCCTCTCATGACAAACTTTATTCTCACTCAAACCGACTAGTTTCAAACCTATCTAATCAACTTCTTCAATTCCTGATAATTCTTCAAATCCGAGGCGACTGAAGAGAAGAATGACTTCTTAAGTTGAACCTACCAGTGGGTTGTTTTTCTACTTGCCTTTACTTACTCGTCATTATATATCATTCACAATAGTTAATAGTTTTATTATTTAATACAGTTGTAAATTTCAATAAATAAATTTATAATAAAGTTTTTAGGATTTCTGCGGGACTATCAATGAAAACAGAAAATTTACTATAATTTTTTAATCATTGTTTTAATTTTTAAATATTTTTATTTTGAAGAGAAAAGATTTGCCACCAGCCGGAATTCGTACCGGGATCTCTGCCTCACCGTGGCAACGCTCTAACCATTTGAGCCACCGGGGTCGCTCCCTACCTAGGACAAATCTGTTCTCTTCACCGATCCCATATCCCTCATGTTCTCGCAATTTTGCGATGTATACACGAGGAAAATTGTTCATTGAACATTACTTTTAATTTTAGGATCTTTTTGACATACGTCATTATATTATTTATAATTTATTATAATTTTTTAATCATTGTTTTAGTTTTTAAATATTTTTATTTTGAAGGGAAAAGATTTGCCCCCAGCCGGAATTCGTACCCGAATCTCCGCCTCACCGTGGTAACGCTCTAACCATTTGAGCCACCGGGGTCGCTCCTAAAATTAAAAGTAATGTTCCATGAACATTCTTCCTCGTGTATACATCGCAAAATTGCGAGAACACGGGGGATATGGGATCGGTGAAGAGAACAGATTTTTCCTAAGTAGAGAGCGACCCCGGTGGCTCAAATGGTCAGAGCGTTGCCAAGGTGAGGCGGAGATCCGGGTTCGAATCCCGGCTGGGGGCAAATCTTTTCTCTTCAAAATAAAAATATTTAGAAAAGAGAAAATATTCTGAGGCAAGCCCAAGATCCAATTTCCCAGAAATAATAAAGGAAATTTGTAATAAACATGTAAAAATTAATGTTTTATTATGATTTGAGAGAGGAAATGAAGTTAAAAAAAAAATCAAACGATCTGTGTATTTTTACTTAAAAGTAAAGGGTAGGTATTACTAATTAATACTTGCGAGACATTAACAGGAAAATAACACAATATTTTCCCTGACGAGGATGAATTCGATAGCTGGTTATTAAGATACGAAATGCGTAACTGAAATTGGCAACCGGCCCGAGGAATGTTATATGTATCTACTTCACAGCGGAACGGTTATATTTGTTTGGAAAGTTCACGTTAAATAGAACTAACTATTGCATAAACTAGTTACATCGACATAAGTGAATAGTTATCAACAAAGAATATATACAATATGATATCAACTATAAAGTTTTATCAAGTGCAATTGACAGGATTAAATAAGACTCCAGCCGTGCGTTTATTATTTGTTTTATACCATTAACGAGATTTATCCTTCCGCTAATCTTCAATCCGTTCCCTGAGAACAATTACCCAATAATTATTAAATTATAAATGGAAGTTATTCTTGAATGGGCGAAAGACTAAGTACTATCCAGGTAGGAAAAAATCCTGTTTCACTACGATCCACGTGGGGCTTCAGGTTCAATACAAGCTAGAGACTGCACCAAAGCTTATTTATTAGTATTGGTTCCGAAAGGACGAGAGAAAATAACTTACAAGAAAGTTTTCAAATTTTTTTTTGTCTATTGTTTTTGCCCCCTCAAATAAAGTCGGAATCGGCTAAAACTTATGAAATTTTCGACGTTTGCTAAACTTAACGTCACTTTACGCTGCTATGGCTAATCGGACGATGCTACAGCGGGAGTCCTCAATTTTGCCTATCCAGGTTTTATTAGGATAGGGATCTTTAAGGAGGACCTGACACCGCACAGGCTCGGGACCCCATTTTACGTTATCCTCAGAAAGACATAACCAAGTTTTTTTAATCCCTTAAAAAAAATCCAAAGGCTACCTGCCTACTGTTTTGAACCCGTGACCTTGTGGATAAAAGGTTGTTATGGTAACCGCGACCTAGTGTTGGATAGTGTCACCTAACAAAGTACTTTTTACCTCCACATGGACCATTTTCTTCTTTCTCATGTATGTAATGTTTACGTCACGTTGAAAGTAAAAAAACGGATTCTTGGGATCGCAAAATTGGATAATTTCATAAAAACTGGAAAACAAAACTTTTTTGGAACTGCAATACTCCCTTCATTACAAAAAAAAAAAGATTCACTAATGATTAAAGAACTAATCTTACTCCATAAATGGAGGGGAAAAGTCAATGGATTATTGATTTCCTATAAATCTGTATAATTTTTTTTTTTTTTTTTTTTTTATTATTTATTTATTGATATTTACAACTATATTACAATAATATAACAAGTAAATTGGCTGAGTGATACATAATGATATGATATAATGACATGTAGAGAAACTACCCACTGGTAGTACTCAAATCGCATGTTCAACTAAGAAGGTCACGTGGCCATCTTCTTCTCAGACGCCTCGGAGGATTATCGGGAATTGAAGAGGAAGCTAAGTTTGAAACTAGAGGGTTTGAGTGGAAATGAAGTTTGTTATGAAAGGATAGATACCGGGTTCGGGCCAAATCAGCAACAAATGGGACATTAAGGTCGTTATGGATGACTATATTCTTAACAAAATAAGGAGCGTTGAGGATTTTACGAAGGATTTTGGATTGTAGGGATTGGATACGAGAAGAATTTGATGGCTTAGTGGAGCCCCAAAGCTCTACTCCGTAAGTCCAAATAGGTCGTATGATGGTCATGTAGATGAGTCTTTTGTAATTAACTGGGAGCTTAGAGCGTTTGTCTAGTAAGTGTTGAAGTAGCCTGAAACGTCGAGCGGTTTCTTGTCTTTTCAGTCTTGTATGAGGATTCCAGGTTAATCGTTTGTCGAGATGCAACCCTAAGTATCGGATCTGTTCTACAGGCACAAGTGGGATATTATTAAAGGATACTGAAGGGCAGGAAGTCATTGGTTTACGACGTAAGGTAAAAGTGATTTGATGGGATTTTTGAGAATTTATTTTAATTCTCCAGTTCTGGCACCATTCTTCAAGATCAGTGATATGGGATTGGAGGCTTTGGGATACAATAACTGGATTGGTATTGACTGATAATACACATGTATCATCAGCATATGTGGTAAGGATAGTATTAGGATGAGTTGGGATGTCAGCTGTATAAACTGTATAAAGGATTGGGCCAAGGATACTACCTTGAGGAACACCAGCAGATTGGGAAAAGAGGGATGAATAGACATTATTATGGTTTACTTGGAAAGTTCTGTTTGTGAGATAGGATTGAAGGATGAGAAAGTAGGTAGGTGGTAGAAATTGACGGAGTTTATAGAGCAATCCCGGATACCAGACTCGGTCGAAGGCCTGTTCCACGTCAAGAAAGACGCCCGAACAATATGATCCACGTTCTAATGCAGAGGAGACTACATCCACCACACGATGACATTGCTGAATAGTGGAGTGGGATGCTCGGAATCCAAACTGGTGATCTGGAATTATGTGATTTGCATCAAGGATGGGGTGCAATCGTTTGAGGATGAGTTTTTCGAGGATTTTACCCATACAAGGTAGAAGAGCGATAGGACGGTAAGAGGAAGGGTATTCTGGTTTTTTTTTAGGCTTGGGTATCATTTTTACAATGGATAGTTTCCAGAGGTCAGGAAAATATGTGGAGCGGAGTACAGCATTATATATATAGGTAAGGAATAGAATGGCTTTTCTAGGAAGGTGTTTTAAGATATGAATTGTGATGAGGTCGTGCCCAGGAGCTTTGCGGGAAGGTAATCTGTGTATAATGTTGGATATTTCTGTAGGATGGAAGGCTTTGGGTGGGAGGGACATTTGGAGGGGAACATCTAACGCTTCTTTTATATGTTCAATGTGAGTTGGGTTAATGATATCAGGATGTGGATGAAAGATTTTGGAAAGGTACTGACCAAATAACTGTGATTTTTCTCCGTCAGTTCTTGTCCAGTTATTTGATTCAGTAAGGAGTGGATGATTAAATTCTTTGAACTTTAGGAGTTTTTTAGTGGTCATCCATAATGTTTTGTCGGTGATGGTAAGATTTTCAGTCCAGGTAATTAAATTTTGAATTTTGAATTTCTTGATTTCTGCTTTTAGTTTGTTAGTTAATTTTGTATAGATAGTTTTATCTGCTGGGTATCGAGTTCTATGCCACTTCGATCTTGCTCTGCGTTTTTCTCTTAATAAGATTCGAATATGCTGTGGCAAATCAGTCTGTTGATAGTTAATAATTGTATGATTTGTGATGTTATCATGTAAACTGCTTCTGATTGAAGTTGTAAGTTTCTCTATGGCTGTATCAATGTCTTGTTTTGTCTTCAGTGAAATTTTTAAGTCCAGTTTGTCCTCCAAGTCATAACAAAAATCATCCCAGTTGACACGTCCTGTAATCAGTGCGGGAGGGGAAGGCTTGGGAGCAAAACTTGAGTGTAAGAAAAGGAGGACTGGACTATGATCTGATGACAGGTCGTCCAAGGATTCAATGTTGGCATGTGCGGGGGAAATTTGGGATGTAACAAATATGTCAAGGATGTCGGGACGTTTTTTGAGGGATGTAGGCCAATAAGTAGGATTTTTTGGGGCAAGGATTGAGTAGCTTTTTGAGGATGTGATGGAAGATAGAATATTTCCACGGGAGTTGGATGTTCGACAACCCCATCGTTGGTGTTTAGCATTGTAGTCTCCTCCAGCAATGAAGCGCGGTCCAAATGATAGAAATAAGGAATCTAAAAGGTTATGGGAAATGGAACTACCGGGAGCACAGTATACAGCTGAAAGTGTGAAATGGAATGGACGAGTCGTAATGTTTACAGAGGTTGATTGGATAGCATCAGTTGGAATGGAAGGAATCAAGGAATGGGATATATTTTTATGAATGAGAACACAAGATCCGGCATGTGAAGTGTTATCTGGGTGGTCTGATCTGTAAGTGATGTAGTCACGTATGTAGAATAGTGAGCGGTGTGTGAAATGTGTTTCAGTCAGTAAAGCAATATCAATTTGTTTGTCATGTAGAAATATGTCAAGTTCGTCACGGTGATTATTCAGTCCATTAGCATTCCACAATAGGACAACTAGGGGTTTTATGCTCATTGTGGACGATTAAGTGGGAATTCTGTTAGGATTCTTGTCAATAGGATGATCAGCGGTTTTATGGTTTCTTGAAGATCTTTAAGGAATGATGTTAGGATTGAATTAATGTCGTTGGGGTTTTGCATTTGGATAGGATATAGATCTGGAGGTTGGGGTGGATAATTTACATAAATAGGGGCGTTGGTTGGGGGTTGAGCCTGAGGTACTGGTTCTGTTTTCAACGTGTGTTGAACTAGGGAAGGGGCAGGATTCGGATGTTGTGGTGGAAGATTGACTCTTAAGTTTTGAGGGTGGAGAGATATTTGCTGACGTGGAGTTTGGACTTTAGGATTGGGTCGAGCATCTCGGGGTTTAGGTTGGGAGTTTTTGGGCTTGTTATAGGAAGTCTGGGGTTTATGTTGGGAGGTTTGAGGCGCCTGATGTTGAGGCTGGTGCTGGTTAATTGTTCTGCTTTCCTTTTCCGGAGGTAGAACTGTGGTGGTAGGTTGTTGTAAGCTGTTCTGTGTTTTTGGCAATTCCGGGAAGATAGTGGAATTGTTAACTTCTGGTGGCTGAGGAACGTTATTTTCTAGTCTTCTCTCTTGTATTTTGTGTGTTCTCTGTCGTAATGAACTTTTATAGACCAAGCAACCTTTGTAGTTCGCCGGGTGGTCCCCACCGCAAAGAACACATTTCGGAGGCTCGTTTCTGGATTTCTGACATGCTTCAGTAAGATGTGAGCCAGCACACTTGACGCATCTGGCTTGATGGCGACAATAGGTCTTGGTGTGACCTAAGTTTTGGCACCTAGCACACTGCACTAGAGTGTTTTTCTGTCTGGGCTCCTCGAATTTTACGGTTGAGTAGACAAGTCTGGTAACTTGAAATATTTCAACGTTATTTTTAGCCGGTTCTAGATCGACAAAAAACAACGGAAGGGGATATTTTTCAGTGGGGTGCAACACTGAAGAGATGTTTCTGATGGTGTGGCCTATCTCTTCAAGATCTCTTTTGATAGCGTCTTTAGGCGTGGTCGAGTGAAGCCCTCTTAAAACTACCCTATATGATTTGTCTTCTTTTAGCTGGTAGCAGTGAAAATCATAGTTGTTGCTATTGAGATGATTTATTAATTTTTTGTAAGATTCTTTATTATTGGTGTTGATTTTGATGTCTTTTACTCGAGAGTAGCATGTAAAATTTGGCTGCCCGATCAATTCCGCTACTTCTCTTCCGAAATTATAAAAATCTGTTATCTTGGTGATAAATATAGGAGGAGGTACCGGGTCATCGTATTTTTGACTTTCTTGATTGTCCTTAGGAGGTTTAACTTTGGGACCAGAGTTGCTGCTGGTTGATGGTAAAGGTTGTTTGACTGCAGTAGATTTACTGCGGGTTTTTGGTGGTTCAGATGTATTATTCTGAGTGGCTGCTGGTTTTAACATAGCCGCTTTGTTTTTTTTTTTGTTAGGCGAGTTGCCCGCTGAGCCAGGGGCAGATTTTCTTTGTCGTTTCTGAAGCGATCGTCTTTTTAAATATTGAGAATCAGTCTCACTGATTTCGGAGAACGGAGTCTCTTCCTCCGACAAATCACTTCCCGTATTGTCCACACTCATCATTGTATTATTAATTTATTAAATGGAAAAAAAAATTAAAAAAAAAATTATCAATTATAAACTTTGTTAACTTCAATTATCTTAATTATAATGAACATATTTATTTAATTAAATTATAATGAAGAAAAGAAGAAGAAAAAAAAAATAATAATAATAATAAATTAAAAAAAAAAAAAAAAAAAAAGTTTACGTAACCGGGGTTCGATTGAAGACCGGAGAAGGTGGAGAGCCAAGCCTTGACCTTGATCTTGCTATCTATTGTAGTATTAGTCCTGTCTATTACTATGGGATTAAGGCCACGTTGCTGCCTTTAGCAGCCGGTCACTAAATTATTTTGTGTCTATAGTTATATTATTATCACTCACCTCACTTATGTTGTTAATAAAACAAAGTAATGTCTATAAACTTAGTTTTGGTGAAGTTTGATGACATTATTTCAACTGATAATATGAAAATATTGTCTCGAGCACAGAACGATGTTAAAGTTACACTTCACTTGCGGCCATGACACTTGGTACCTGTATAATTTTAAATATTTTTATTTTGAAGAGAAATGATTTCCGGGATTCGAACCCTGTTCTTCTACATATCTAGTGCGCCACTCTCCCAACTGTGCTACCAGGTTCGTAACCTGGCCAGACAAATCCTTTCTAATCACTGATCCTATATCCCCAGTTCTCGCAATTTTTGCGATGTATACATGGGGTAGAATGTTCATAAATTAGGATCTTGTTGAGGTACGTCGAACTTTTTATATTTATAAATTATATTTTATTTGATGGAAATTATTTAAATATTTTTATTTTGAAGAGAAAAGATCCGAACCCTGGTCTTCCGCTGTATTATTTTAAATTTAAATCCGATTATTTTTTTCTAGATAGAACCCGTTAATAAAAGTTAAATTTCCAGACTAATGCCAGGTTATTTATTTAGCCTTTAAGCGATGAGCGACTATTTCATCATAAAACACCAGGAACAGAGATAAATAAATACCTTTAATTTGGCAACAGCTGTTTATTTTCAACGCTCGCTTCCAACATAATAACAAATGAAGTAATGAAATTAGTGATCTTCTGCCGTTATTACTCTTCTTGAATATAATTCCATTTAGTTACTATCTTCTTTTTCCTTTGAATTATTACCAACTATAATAATAATAGAAAACAACGCGGGCACCCCATGTCCGTCTAATGGCAAACAAACCTCCACTTTAAATATTATACTTTCCTCAAGGTAGTATCCTTGGTCCAATCCTTTATACAGTTGACATCCCAACTCATCCTAATACTATCCTTACCACATATGCTGATGATACATGTGTATTATCAGTCAATACCAATCCAGTTATTGTATCCCAAAGCCTCCAATCCCATATCACTGATCTTGAAGAATGGTGCCAGAACTGGAGAATTAAAATAAATTCTCAAAAATCCTATCAAATAACTTTTACCTTACGTCGTAAACCAATGACTTCCTGCTCTTCAGTATCCTTTAATAATATCCCACTGGTGCAGGTAGAACAGATCCGATGCTTAGGGTTGCATCTCGACAAACGATTAACCTGGAATCCTCATACAAGACTGAAAAGACAAGAAACCGCTCGACGTTTCAGGCTACTTCAACACTTACTGGACAAACGCTCTAACCTCCCAATTAACTACAAAAGACTCATCTACATGACCATCATACGACCTATTTGGACTTACGGAGTAGAGCTTTGGGGCTCCACTAAGCCATCGTATTCTTCTCGTATCCAATCCCTACAATCCAAAATCCTTCGTAAAATCCTCAACGCTCCTTATTTTGTTAAGAATATAGTCATCCATAATGACCTTAATGTCCCATTTGTTGCTGATCTGGCCCGATCCCGGTATCTCTCCTTTCATAACAAACTTCATTTCCACTCAAACCCTCTAGTTTCAAACCTAGCTTCCTCTTCAATTCCCGATAATCCTCCGAGGCGTCTGAGAAGAAGATGGCCACGTGACCTTCTTAGTTGAACATGCGATTTGAGTACTACCAGTGGGTAGTTTCTCTACTTGTCATTTTATCATGTCATTATGTATCACTCAGCCAATTTACTTGTTATATTACTGTAATATAGTTGTAAATATCAATAAATAAATAATAATAAAAAAAAAAATATACTAATGTTCATTTAATTGTACTACAGTAGGCACTTAACGTTTTAGTACAGCTACCCGGATATTATTATAGGAAGTGAAGTACAGTTTAGTACTCCCCCCCTCCCCTAGTGAGCCTATTAAAGTATGAGTACCTAATAAATATTGTTTTGGGATATTGAATATTTTACATTAAATATAAAATAAATGAAATGTTTTTTACTTTATTTCCTACAGTGAAAAGTCCTAAAATCGAATTGTTGAAAGAAGATATATTTTATTTTAATTTGTAAATAGATGCATTCCATTTGAATTTTTAAAAAATTGTTGTATATTACGTGTAACGGCTTAAAGTAATCAGGAACAGTGACTTTGTGATTTGACGATTTTTAAAAATATTTATAATTTATCTGATGGAGCACGACAAAAGACTGAATAAAAATTAGTTCCACTATTGCCACGGTTGCTAGGCTATCGAGCACGCTAATATAAGATTACATCATTAGAAGTAAAAATACTAAAACCCTAACTTGAAGGATTCCCTTCGACGAGGAGAATCTGGGGATTGTTTGCTTCAAAGGTCGCGCCCGGCTAAGGTCAGTTCTTCCAAATGTCAGTTGTCGACTACCACTTTGAAATGAAAACTGGATTTTAAAAAATTAATAAAACAATTGAAAACAAATCCGATTTCGTGAGTAAAACATGGGGAATAAATAGGCAGGGTTGAGATGAGAGAAATAATATCTTAAATAGGGTGTAACAATTTGTTTATTAGGAGATTTATATGTAGTTGATTGTTTATTATTTGTTATATTTATGTTTCATTTCAATTTGTTTGTATCTTGTATATCTACCTGAAGAAGACCTCCAATGTCGTTCGAAACGCTCTTTCAAATAAATAGTTCCACCCCAGTTAAGAAATTATTTCTTTGACCACCAGCCCACCATTTTCTCCCCATCTATATACATAAAAATCTCCTGCCACGATGTTTGTTCCGGCTAATCTCCGAAACTACTGGACCGATTTTGATGAAATTTCGCACAGATTTGTAACATTGCCCAACTTAAAATATAGCCAATGTTTTATTTCGAATAATGACCGCGATATGTTTTTTGCAAAATTATATTTTTTTCTAACCTGATGCATTTTAGATATGTTATAAGGGCATGTCTGAGTAGTGCATATCCAAATTTGTGTCAGAAAAAACGGATGGGAAAACTTTTGGTGGCCGAAAAACATCGACATTTTCGGAGTTATTTCAGTTTTTGGCCTGTATCTCCTAATCGGTGCGTTTTTGGAAAAAAACCTAACTTACGCTTTTTTAAGTAGATTAAATTTGCTATAATTTGAGCCCAACTGCAGCTCTGCAGGTCGTATAGATTCCGAGGAATAACCGGAATCTTATCTATATATATATATACGATTTTTGTTCGGGCTAATCTCGGAAACTATTGGACGGATTTTAATTAAATTTCGCACAGATATGTAACATTGCCCAAATTAAAATATAGGCTATGTTTTATTTCGAATAATGGCCGCGATATTTTTTTTGCAAAATTATATTTTTTTTAACCTGCTGTATTTTCGATATGTCAATTAAAAATTCAACCATTATATTCCTCATTCATTAAACTAATGTTTATATTTTATCAGTTAAGAATTCTGTAAATTTTTTGTTTATTATCTACCATAGTTAGATATAAGATGAATAAAATGTAAAATTAAAAATCAATTTAATTCATTTTTACATTAATTAATTTTTTTTTCAATTCAAATTTTAACGTAAAATTTGTTAAAACTATTATAAAAGCCACAGCAACGCGTGGCCGGGGCAGCTAGTATATATGTAAGGTCAACTAATTTTAAGCAAGAAAAATAAAAAATGTTGGGTAAGAAACCGACAGAAGGCTAGAATGTGTAACGACCTTCCTGTTACTTTATGCTACTTCATAGCTGAGCGAGGTATTCAAGTTAATGAGTATAGTGCAGTATAGTTCACACCTGTTAACTACATTATTTTTCAGTAACTCAATAAATCATAAGGTGACATTATATATCTTGTATTATATTACTAGCGACCCACCCCAGCTTTGCTCGGGTAATAAGCCATATTATGCCTACATAATTTGTCTGTCTAAGGTATTTTTTTTATCATGTACCGGCCACTAAGGACCACGTGAATATCATTGGTTAGGCTCCATTGGGAGTCTTGATTTTCTTTCTTCCCATCTCAGCTAAGGTACTTTATTATATAGAAATTATAAAAATAAAAACAAAACCAAATATTTCTTTATATACGAATTTATTATCTTGTACGATCGATATTCCAACCCTTTTACACAAAACCTCGACAAATTATATACCTAAACCTTCTTGGTGAATCACTCCATCTAATGGTGAAAACCGCGTGAAAATCCGAACAGTAAATATTGAGTTTACCGCGGACAGACAGAAGTGGCCGAGGACTTTGTTTTATAATATGTATAGAAGCTTCCGTACTTGGCATATATGCGGTACAACACCCTCCCAAGATATGAGCACGCCTTTACATTTAAAATTTGTTTCAAAATTGTTAAATAAAGGAAATGAACATACTGTTTTCAAACATACTTCTTTTATTGAGTTTCCCCAAAGTAGAGGTTTTCTCAAACATAATTTTAGAGTAACATTTTTTCCAGGTTTTCCTGTCAAATGCGTCCTCTTCATTAAGGCCATAGCCTGCCATTTCTTCCTGGACTTGGTTCATCCATTAATAATAACTAATTTAATCAAGACACATCAACTACATCGCTTCCAGACTTTAGCCCCCTAGATTCTCTAACTGCCACAGAGTGCGCTGTAATTTGATGCGTCATCAAACCAGCCCGCTTGGGTTGGCCAGGACTCGCTCACGAAGAACGGTAAATGTGTGTTATGGAATCCAGCAAACGTTATCGTTATCATATTGATAAGGGTTGAGGATGTGATAAGTGGATCGTGATTCACTGAAAAAACAATCGGAGTGCAAGAAATACACTTGAGAATGGCAAAGAGAAAAACTACGACTAACTAAGGCGATAAATACCAAAGGTTGACGAACAAATACGAAAATATCACAAACGCTTTCAAGAAAAACAACGCGGAATAGGGGACATGTGGTGTAGCGGTCAGGTTAACAACCTACTCGCGGGTCCGTAGCCCGGCACCTGATCCTGGGGTGTTTTAAAGGGAGTAAAAAATCCTTGGTTATACCGTCCTTCAGAGGGCGCATAAAACGAAGGGCTCGAGCCTCTACGGTGTCAGATACTCGCTAAAAATCCCTATCCTAATTAAACCTGGATAAGTAAGATTTAGGACTCCTCGCACTGTAGCGTCGTCCGATTATCTGTAGCTGAATGAAGAAACAAACAACACGGACCCCAAACCCATTGATAGAACAAATCGCAACAACTCTGTTGCGCGAGGATCACTAGAAGGAGACTAACAAGAACGCGGATGAGGGATCTGTTAAAATAGGAAATTAAATGAAGCCACGGGAGAGGTATCGCTGTACCGGGTGATACTGTTCTTCTTAATGCACCTCATGTCATTTTGTTTTAATATATTTTACTGTCAGACAATCTGCTAGTTGTCAATTGTTTGCACTAGATAGGCATGGACACGTATATAAAAAGAACAAAAATTTACCACTATTAGGTAGGGGAAGTACTCGTAAAATAAGGTAACAAAATATGTAGTCCAAAACCACGTGCAGTAAATTCCAAAGAACGGTGCAGAGGATACGACGCCCATAACAAGACATTCCTGGACGACTGAGTGATCCGTTCGGAATCCGAACTGGCGTGGTTTGAATCTTGACGAGGACAAAGGAAACGTAAAGGTGCAAGATTCCTAAACTTTAAAACTGAGGTATAATATGAGAGAAATGTAAAATGCTCGACAATAAATTGATTTGTGAGGGAAGGATCCATTGGCAAGGCTCCAACGGCCGTACTGTGTAAGAAGGTCAGGGGGGCATTTCTTCGCAGATGCCAAGGTGAGGAGTGTTTTACCCAGAAGCAGATTATTATTGCAGTTGTGTTGACTTGGAATGGCTACTATTCACAAGGCAATGGATGACTCGGAATTTGGAATTAGAGCAATGGAAATAATATGAATATGGATTCTCATTATAGCTAACTACAGGATGATAATAAAATCTACAATAAGTAAATTTGATTAATTCAAAGGCACGCTTTGAAGAGAATTAGAAATATTCGGAATTTAAATTTAACAAATAGACCGTGTGTCTGATGACCTTCATTCCTTCAGGAAAAGTAGAACCCGACTATGATAAACCTGAGTCGGATCTTTAAATCTTCGGGTTGTGTCAATGAAATAAAATGGGAACGGAGCATCTCAGTGCATAGAGCGCCGAGTTGTGTGCCCGTGGCAGATAATTTATTTGATCAGACAACAGCCATACATATACTCTGTGGGATTTGCAGACCCTCCTGGAGCTCACCAAGCCAGTATTAAATGGGAGTGTAAATGGGGGGGGGGGGTTGACGGTTGAGCGTGGTATCGGGCGTCACATCTCTGCTCAATTATTGCTCCAGAAACAGTACAGTCTCAACCATGTACCATCTATCATCAACCATGTCTCTCAACCATATCTAGGACCCCCCTTCATGGGATGTAGTGGGACAGGTCGCATTGTGTTGGTACAGGTATATTTTAAATGATATTTCTACCTGTATTTCGTTTATTTCAATTATTCCTTCTTATTATATATATTACTTTGTTGTTCATTCCAATTGTTTTAGTTTTATATATTTATTTTTATCTTCTTTATTGAGCCTTAAAGACGACCCGAAAAGTGATTATTATAAATATTTTCACTATTCACGGAATTATTATTTGATATTTTAACAGGCACGTATCGACTCTGTTGGATCTGGAGACCATCCTGAGGCTGACTCAGTCTTTAAAAATTAAGGGCACCTAATGGGTGGAAAACCTGGCGGTTGAGGGTGATCTTGTCCCTCATACGGTTAACTAATAATTATTCAACATATTATTAATGATCTACTATATAAAAATTATTTACAGAAGTGGAAAGGGACATTTTTATTCTATGTTGCACAATGGCTGCGCCGAGTTCCCACACACAGCACACTACCCAATACTCGCTGACTAACGACTACTTATAAACCCGTCTCCCGACCGTGACTAACTTGTCCCAAATGAAAATTGCATCCAATCTCCCTGCAGGGTTGTTTGGGTCCAATTTAATATTTCCTAGACTCAAAAAAAAAAAATCCTTAATTATAGAAATTTAAAGACTTTAAAAGAATTTAAAGACATACATCCTGAATTTATAGGTATAACGAATCGCAATGAAGGTACCAAATTTGATTATATTAGTTTTACTGTTACCGCCAAAAACTGTTTCATGAAAAAAATTTAACAAACATTTTTCGAATGAAGTAAAAAATCCTTCGGAGGTGATAAGTTACTCGTTAAAGACCGCTATACAAAAAATTTAACTGGATAGGCGAATTTAAAGCTCCCACTGTAGCGTCGTCCGATTAGCCATAGCAGCATAAAGTGACGTTAAATGGACAAATAAACAAGTTGTGAGAAATATCACCTGAGTCAGTGCAGCCCACGAAGTGCCTCACACTGTAGAGGTTACACTTTATTTTGCCGAGCTGATACCGGCCAGATCACACTCAACCGTCTGACTAATATAATTTCATATAAATATAATCCTATAAACGCAAGATACCACAAAAATGCTGCCATTAGAACTATAGAAAATTTATTAAAGGGGCGACTAGTGGTGAAGTGGTTAGAATAACAACCTATCTTGCTATACCGAAGATTGGGGGTTCGTTAAAATTGTTTAAAAGGGAGATAAAAATTCATGGTTATGCCATCCTTCGGAAGGAAGGTATAACTGGAATCCCGAACCTGAATGATACCCAGGTTCTCGTTAGGGTCAAAAACCTAAACATAGGCAACATTTAGAACTCCCACTGTAGCATCGTCCGGTTAGCCATAGCTTACAGTGAGTGGGGTTTGTTTGAAAAAAAACAACAAGTTTTTTTAATAACCTGTACTGGTGCTACCCATGAAGGGTCTAACATGGAAGAGACTATACCTTTTTCAAGCGAAATTTTATTGTAGAGCGAGGTGATAACAGGCGGGATCACACTCAACCGTCTGAGTAATATAATTTCATATAACCTCTATAAAGACAAAATACCATAAAAACTGCTGCCATTTTGGTTGGATATAAAGTATTATAGTAATTTGGGATACAGATAGCCTGGGGGTGCAGTAAAAAAAAAAACACTCAATAAGACAAACTTACTTATTATAAGTCCTGACGTTTCGTTTCGACCTACCTTGTACAGAAGACAGTCACAGTAGCTCCAGCCTTCTGTCAGCCCTGAAGATGGGCTACAACGTAGGTCGAAACGTCGGCACTTAGAATAAACAAGTTTGTCTTATTTAGTATTTTTTTGACTGCACCACAAGACTATCTGTATCCCACATTAGATCTTCCAGTCAACAATTTTCCTCTCTATTATAGTAATTATTAATCGTAGCTGTAGTACGACAATATGCTGTTACATACCCATTTTATTGTAAACTGGTCATGCGAGTTCAAATGAAATAAACAGATCCATTTTTTTTAAATATTAAGTAATCTCAATTTGAATCGATTTATCATATATCATTCACGAATTTACTCTTGTTTGTGCTTAATAAAGTGAGATATTTAGCTGATAAATCGCTTAATTATATATAAAAAAAGAGAGAACTAAGAAGAGTAGCCATTGACAAAGGGGATGGGATGTGAATGAAGTGACGTGTGAGAGCTGGCTCTGACGCAACAGAAAGCAGCTATTTGTGTTGATGAGGCTGCCTGACCTGAGCAGGGGCCACCTTCACTCTTCGTCCTCTTAGCAACAATACTGTCTGATCGGGGACTAATTCTGTCTCTGCACATTCGTTATGTAGCAGTATATATATACATATAAAAGTCTGTACAGCAACAACTCATGAAGGGTCTTGGCTTCACTACGTGGTAGAAACTGCACTGTTTCTTGGAAAACGATTTATCCTGAATCGGGCTTAACCGTTAGGTTTCCTCCCTATTTCGGGTACCCACTTTATAGAGGCTGGGTGAGGCCCAGCCAAATTTAAAGGATCAATCACCGGAACCCTAGGGACGGAAACTCTCCAACTCAAGCGCTCCAGTTTATTCGGAACAACATCCTGAAATACGTAGGTTAGCATACAAATGAAGAATAACGAACATCTTTAGTGTTCGTCAGCGCATGTTGTTTTAAAATTAACACAGATTTACATCAGCTCTTGCCTCAAACTTTACACTTGTATGGACGGCGTTTAGCAGAATAAAAAATATGTCAGAATGATTTAATGGTCGTTTTCAATAGAATGTAGAAAGAACGCTGACGGCTACGGGTTCGAATTCGGCAGTGGCAGTCAAATTATTTAATCTTGTAACAGCCGCGGATGGGCCCTGTTACATCTAGACCATCACTGGGGCTCAAACAGCCTCTAAAAAGTGGGAACCGTAAATTGGGGTGGGGGTTGAGCATGGGGGCACATCTCTGCTCAAACTTTGCCCTATAAACAGTAAAATCTCCGCCATGTACTGAACTCAAGACCCTTAATGGGATGTAATGGTTCAGGTTTCATTTTTTTACCGATGGGGTCAGTTTTTAATAAAACATATGTCAAATCCCGTTGCGGGTATGGCTTTTTCTTAATCTTTTTGCAGCCGGAGATGGACCCTCCTGGGGCTCAACCAGCCTCTATAAAATATTATAAAAATAGGGTACCCAAAATAAGGGGGAAAATCAAGCGGTTGAGCGTGACCTAGGGTAAGTCACCTCCCTCCAGAACCTTTGTCCATGAAACAGTACAGTATCTACATGTACTGAACCCCAAACCCGTTCACGGGTTGTAGTGGTACAGGGTTTTTTAAAATGTATTTTATAACAAATCGCCTCTATCTATGTAAACTCCTCACAAACAGTTGCTAGATTAGGGCTTCATCCATTTTTTCAAGGTATCAATTTCTTTTTTCCTTACTTTTATTTCGTCTTCCTTCATGCTTACCTCAGAAAAAACTTTTAAAAAAGTATAACTGTAAAAAAAGTCATATAGTGGATTTGCGAATGGTCCGCAAAAGTAACTCCAGTATTAACCATTACTTCTTTTCTGATCGATTTAATTCGATTTGACAGAGCAGAGAGATTTCATCCACCAACGCTAACTGATGAGGGGGCCCCTGAAGGTTCCATCACAGTTACATGTACACGGACGATGCTACAGTGGGAGCTATACATTTTCTCTATCCCAGTTTAATTAGGATAGGGATTGTTAACGAGTGCCTGAAATCGTACAGGCTCGGGATCCCCGTTTAACGTCCCTTCCTAAGGACGCTATAACCAAGGATTTTTTCTTCCCTTTACTCTACCTGCCGGAATACGAACCCGCGATCCAGGGCTTAGTAGGTTGTCATGCTAACCACTAAACGTCAGGTCACCCCGAATTTTTTATATTGGTCAGTGCATTAGTATCTAAGTAAAAATAGTCAATAGAGCTTTATTGATAATAATTAAATTTTTATTCTTTAATTGTTTTTTTTCAAAATTATTTAAAATACATGATAATTAAAATAATAATACAAAATACGACATATTCATTCATTTGTATATCTTTAGCCGAGAAATGTCGTCCCCTAGCAGCCATATATTAACTGCAAGAGTAGGGTTAACCTCACGTTTCTGTTCACAGTTTCCACGGTACAGCGGCAGAGTGCCCATAGCTAGATAACCAGTCCCTCTGGGGCTGATTCACCAGTGTCCTTCCCTCCCACGTATACTCGGGTTCAAGTGACCAATCGGTTTAGGTCCATAGATTATGGCCGTTTGGAGTCAACATGCGCACAAGGACCTATAATTCTTTTTTCTAAGCCTGGCATACGTTTGTTGACCAAACCTCCAGGCAGTTATTTGATATCCTGGAGAACCTCAACACCTATTCTCTAAAGGTGAATACGGCGTTAGTTCATCACACCTAAGTCTACCTGTCTTTGTGAGTTGCCTTCACATTGAGTGCACTTTTGCAAGCGCATTAACAATATCGGCCATCGATTAAATCATATCCGGTTTAAAAAAAGCAGAAAAAAACTTAAATAGGATCTATTAATTAGCTGGAAAAATTCCTTCTTAATCGGAAGGACAAATCTGGCAAGGACTCAAATTCCCTGGCTAGACGTATTACATAGCAACTATATCAAGTTAAAATTAACAGATCGAAAGGAGCGAGAAACTTGGAATTATATTTACAAAATATTCAATTTACTTAAAATTTCACAATTTAGTGGATTTACAAGATAGTATTAATTTGTGACGAAATAGTATTTATTGAACATAGTGTATAAGAAGGTTGATTTTAACATTAGGTGAATCGATCAAAAATATAATAAAAAAGAAGTGAAAACTTCTTTAGCCGGGTTTAGCGACTTTTGGTAGGGGGTGAACTTTTCGCGTCACCGACTAGCGTGGCGTTGTGAGTTGTGAGATAGTTGATGATTAAGAGTTGTGATTTCCTAAAAATTATTACAAAACGAATTATTTCATTTTGAACGTATAAATATGGATAAAAAATTGGTTCAGATGAAAGAATTCCTTAAATAACGAAACTTCATTTGTATAGTGGAATTTAAATTTAAATTAGTTTTTGAAATTATTTAAAAAAAGAAATATTTTACGACTACACCCACGAAGGTTCTTGGATTCTTTACATGGTAGAGACAATACTATTTCGTAGCTTAGAGTTGTAGAGTGATTAGGTGATTAACCGACTGGGTAATGGTACCCACTTTTCAGGGACTGGGTGATCCCCAAGAGGGCCTCCAGATCCCACAGGACCACACATAGTTACAACGGGATTTGAACCGAGGATCTCTCGACAATTGAGTTAGCCCGCGGTGTTATCGGCATCCAGCCTTCCAGCTAGCTAAGTCTTATCATCATCATTATTAAGTTCTGTTGGAAGTTTGTTTATACATCTTTTCTTCCATTGTAAATTATGATTCTGCACAGATACATTTAAATGTGTACAATTGTTTTTAATTTGAGACTGGTCTATTTGGTAAAGCATGTAATGTTGTGAATTATAGTAAATAAACAAGAAATAAATAAAAAAAATATTATTAAGTCGAAATAGAAGCTGAGAAATTAAATAAAAATAATATTTTTAAAAAATCTAAACTTTAAAATAAGTGAAATGATTACTTTAAGAGAACTAAAAAATAAAAAGAATGCTTATTTGAACTAGTTTTAAAATATATATATATTAAAGTTGTGATGGTATTGATTAAATAAAATAAGAAAATAAATAAATAAAAGCTTAGACGACCCGAACTTTTAGTTTATTAAAATTCGTGAAAATACACTTAAGGAAAATCTGAACACCAAACAAGGGGCAAGAGTTACATTAATATATAAAAAATTAAATAGAAAAGGAAAAAAATATATAAAATTTCTAAGTTTCTGATAAAACATGAGCGGGAAGATTGGTTCCATTCTGTGCGGTACAGGATTGTATGTCTATTTCATTATAGATAGGGGAGCGGGGGTGGCTTCAAGACATGCTATCTTGAAGGTTTCGGGTTCAAATCCGTCTGTAGTATCATTTAATTATTCAATCTGTTATTAGGCTCGGATCTACAGACCGTCCTGGGGACCTCTATAAAGTTGGTACACTTATTTGTGGAAAACATCTGTATAACGTCATCTTGGACGAATCACCTTCCCAGACAACCCCTGTCCTAGAAAACGATCAGTCTCTAACATGTATTGAACCCAATACACTTCATAGGTTGTAATGGTAAAGTTTTTTTTTTTTTCTTGAAAGAAAGAAAAACAACGCCGGGTTAGTTAGGTATGCTAACTCACACTCAAAGGGTGCTCTAAAATACCACTTTTTGAGAGCTAAACTGTCATTAACATCATTTTTTTTACTTTTACAGAAGAAAAAAAGGAGTTTCATACTACACATCACTGATTGTTTTGTAAAACTCGTTTAGTATGCTTCAATAATTTGTTCAGAATTAATGAAAGAAGCACAACAATGATATATATAAATTAGTGCTCTCTTTGTCAAATTTAAGACAAAGAGAGCACGTGGAAAAACTACGGCAGCTAATTTTGATCGACCATATAGTTTCAAGTTAAGAAAGTAGACATTTATTTCTATTTTTTAATTTAGTTTTAAATTTCTATTTGATAAAATAAGCCCATATAAGTGTTTAAAAAATAATAATGATTAAGATTTTATCTAAAATACTATTGTCTAAATGTACATAGAAAGTATTACTAGTATAAAAATACTAATACATACTAACACTGATTTTTTGTTTTTTCATTTATATTGGTAGGAGGGGGCTCTTTGATCAAACCATACATTTTGTGGGACAAATATTTTTTCAAATAATTTAGATAATTATCTTGAGATTTGACAAAAAAAAAAAACAAGTTAGTAATAAATTTTTGAGAAATAAAATCGACATATTTTATCCTTTCTACCTCTGTTAGCTACCACAATCGAGAATTTTCGCACAGTAAATTGTTGGGCGTCTCATCGAAACGAAGCTATTCACGAAGATTCAGCTTGATACTAAATTAAATGGACCATGGATCCTGGACTAGAAGTAAAAACAAATCATATTTTAATGATATTTGAAGACTACATAGTCGATTTTTTTTCAAAATTTGTTAACAGCGGTTTCTTTCAAATCTTTCGATGGCGAACTCGAAGGTGTGGTCCAAACAAGATGAAAAAGAGTTCAAATGGCTCAAAACAACTAAAAAAAGTATGTTCTCAAATGGGTAAAACTACTTCACCCTGTACCTGTTGAACAGTGCCTGGTAATTGAGTGATTGAGGTAAGGTGACTTCCACGAGTTGGGCTTTTAGACCCTCAAACATCCTCTTCAGTGTCAGATTGACAGGAACAGCTTTATGCATGGATTTTATTAAAAATCATGATAGTGAGGCCGAGGTCAATTTAGTTTCCTGAACATTTTGGAAGCAATTTTCGCGTCATTTACGTCGAGTTTTCCCTGTAGTCTTCATATGTCAAGTTTAAAGAGGTTTATTTATTTCGAAAAAAATATACATCTACCGCATAAAACTCTCCACACAAGCGCATCTTATGATATTGTATTACCTCTCCATTATAACTTCAAACATTGATCTAGTATTAAACTGAAAGATCTTTTCTGCCATCTGACAATAATAATTTCTGAACTACAGACGTAAAGTATACATGTTCATTACCTCCGGGTTTAGTAATATTTAAAAGTCTTAATATAGCATATCCCGTTTGACCAATAACAGGTGATGCCTATCCTTGTAGGTAAAATAGGGAAATGGCTGAATTATACAGGCTAAACAAAAACTTAGAAGGAAAGAAAAACAAACAAAAACTGAATGGAAAACAAGGCAGAGTATAGAGAGCGTAGAGAGGGAGTGTTATAGAAGGCTACATGGTGGGGGGGAGGAGAGCATGTTGGGGTTGGGGGGGGCCTGCTGAGCAACCCCTCTTCATGAATTTGGGGGGTCCTGAGTCGATCCCCTCCAGCGCTGGGAGAACCGATAGTTTAGTCTTCTCGTCTTTCACCTTTTACCCTCAGGTGAGTTTTGTTTTTAAAACACTGGTTTCAAGATTTTCAGGTTTACGAATATATCGGTTTTATTAATATTAAATCAATCGAAACTAAAACAGAATAGAATAAATAATCGCCAACGCGAAACATTTCCTGAAAATATAGAGTAATAAACAGGAAACTGAGATAAGTAAAGACTGTTAACATTACAGCGATAGAGTATTTTAAAAAAATATATATATAATTCTTTTATCCTAACATACTACAAACGATTCCAAGGAAACAGACAGCCAAAGCATATTGATAAAACAAATGGGCACGACTCTCATGACTGAAAACACTAGGGTCTAAAAAGAAGTTGGATGAGGGACCTATCAGACGAATATTGAATCAAGCCACGGGTGAGGTAGCTGTTCTCTTCATCTTCATGTCTCTCATGATAATTTATTGTAATTTTACTGATAATCTGATGATTGTCAATCGTTTTTCTTTGACAGGTCTGGATGCAAATATTCAAAGATAAAAAATTATTTTCTTTTTTTTTCTACCAGTTATCGTAAGATTGTCTCAATGATTAAGCCATGCATTCCCTTCATTACTTGTAACAAGA
Organism: Troilus luridus; assembly: GCA_964056705.1. Lineage (NCBI taxonomy): Eukaryota > Metazoa > Arthropoda > Insecta > Hemiptera > Pentatomidae > Troilus > Troilus luridus. Next base: position 10,034,953 of record OZ057413.1, on the reverse strand, counting down.
CACTACCTTGTCTTCGGATAAGAAAACTCGAAGGGAAATGCTAAATCACTTGCCTTGAGCGGTTTACACACTTTTATTGAAATATTAATAATGTAAAGTATAGTATTATAACTGATAAAAACATTTAATTAATAAAAAATACATTGTTCATTTCAGGAAACACAAATAAATGAGAATTTTACAATTTTTATTTTATAATTATTGCTTCAGATTGCGCACTTATAGGTTGATAATTTTTATTTTTTTAATAATTTGTATTAATCTATTATTGCAATCAAATTATTTGAAATCAAAATAATACATTGGCCTAATAGATGACAAAATGAACATTTCGACCAAAACAATTAAACAGGGTTGCCAAGTGATGATGCAAATGGACAACCTGTGTAAAGCACATGGACACCACTCGTATCCAATGCAAATTAAACATAAAATGCATTGGTGTTTGAGATCACTGATGGATGGTAGGGAAGTTAATTATTTAAATAACAAGTAATAATTAAGAGTTTTAATCGATTATTTGAAAAACTATCAATTAAAAAATATGGTAATAATATATGTTAGTTCAGATACAGAATTATTTATTTTTGCTAATTCTGAGGCAGGATATTCCTAAACCAATCAGTTTTCCCAACAAAATATTCAATTAAAAGTTAGAATAAAGGGAATAATAATAAAATTAGTTTCTAATAACAAGTACCTAAATATTTCTTGTTTGTTTTTTAATACTTTTTTACAAGGTGAAAAAATAATTAAAAAATTAAGACAATTATTTCATCTGTTATTTTTGTGGTCAATTTGAATCTTAAAAAAAAAAATTGTTTATTCTTTTAAATAATTTATATGATTATTATTTCATAATAAAATTTATAATGTGTAATTTATAATATATACAGTGTTAAAAAGAGCACTCTTTGCTAAGTGCTAAGTGTTTTAAAAACATAATGTTTGCCCACATTTTTAAACTGATTTCATGAAAAAATGGATCTATTCCTCTTTCAAAAACAATTTATAAAGGCGGGATAAATTATATTAATGCGTCATAAAAAGATAAGTATTTTTTAAAATTTAAAACAAAATAAACAATAAACATTAAAAAGCCCTTTTATAAAATGTAAATTTAATAATATAACGTAATAAAAGTGTACTACGGTATCATTAGAGTTAGTAAAAAAAGATGGCATGCTCATTGGATAATCGTAAGCTCTAACACAAATACTTAAACAGTTCTTGTTTGTTTTTCAATATTTTTTTTTAAAGGGAGAATAAATATCAATACTTTTTTAAGAAAATAATATAGGAAAAGTGACAATAAATTATACTAACACGGAATTAACAAAAAAAAATTAGTATTTATAAAATTTAAATATAAGTAAACTGTCATAAGCACTTTTCTATAATGTAAATTATAACGTTTTAAACAATTACTATAGTACCAATAGAGATTAATAAAATTTTTTTTTAAAATGGCATGCTCATTTGATAACCGTAAGGTGGGACTGAAGGTGATAAAATGGTCTACACTTCTAGGTCACTAAATGTCAGCCAGGAGCCGGCTAAGAGAACACGTGTCACTAGCTAAGGTTACAATATATCACAAGGAAAATCGAAAGTAAAAATTAAAAAAAAAATAAATAAAATTTAAATAATAGAAAAAAAAATTATAAAACCTCATAAAGAATAGACGAAATAATATAAAAATAATACCCCATGAGCCTATGGACACCTCCAGAACTCCTCACCGCGGAGAGCCTTCTCCCCGACTGGCCAGGACGCCTGCGTACCTACACCCCACCACCCTCTCCCGTGTTTGTAAACTCCACTCTTTCCTGTCCTCCTAATGTCTTCTCCATTATCCACAATCAATTAATTACTACTCATATTAATTACCAATCATCAATTCACGTATAATTACAGTACTCATGATGATAATAAAAATATACATAAAACTATGGTATATTTTTAGAACTCTAAACGCTCACAGAGAAAATTACAAATCCAATGTGAAAACGCATAATTCAGATCTATAGGTAACTACAGAGAATGAACAGGAGCAAAATGACAAAAAGGCTATCCACACATCTTAAAAAGCTGAAAATACCCAACACGTGGATTAAGGAAAGTGAAAAGGAAATGGAAGAGCTTGAGGTCACTCCGGATAGTATTGAAGGACTTCTTCGCTTAGGCTCCAACTTCACAATCCTCCGGATTTTCAAGAAAGGACAAAGAGGAAAAGGAACAAATTGGAAGAAGGGGAGAAAGCAAAAACACAACAGTGCAATGAAATTGTAACGATCAACAGTATTGACAAGGATTTCGAATTTTTCGATTACAAAAAAAAAAAGAAAAAGATAAATAACTAGTATCACTACAGTCCATTAAGGGTATGGATTTAGTACATGGTAGATACTGTATTGTTTCTAGGACAACAGTTTTGCAGGTAGTTGATTGAGCAAGGATCGTACTCAATCACCAGGATATCCCTAGTCCCAATTATATAAGTTTAAACCGAAGTTCTGAACGTGAGATACAACTGTAGTGTTAAGCTTTATGGACAGATGTAGTGAAAATGAACCTATGACTGGAACAGGGTCTCGTAAGATTACTCTGAGGTTGTTAATTATTCCATGTTAGATGAGGACGTTCTCTAAATTCAGAACTAAATCAAATTAAATATAATAAAAAAAACCTGTAGCACTAAAAACCACGAAGGGCCCTATGGTTACGTACATGGTAAAAACCAAGGGTTGTCCAGGAAGGTGATTGGGCAGAGATCATACTCAACCGTCAGGTCCACCTAAATTAAGGATACGTAGGAGGCTGGGTGGGCCTCACGAATGTCTGCAGATCCCACAGAATCCTTCTACGGTTGTTGACAGATTACAAAAAAAAACTTCCATAGCCGGATCTCAACCTAGGACCTTAAGCACAGCAACTTTTGAGTTCTTTGAAACACTTAAAACGGAGTTCCTGGCTATTTGGAGCACCCAAGGAAAATAAAGCATAAGCTGAGTTAGAAAAATATAGATTTAAATCAATAAAAAAAATTTGCGTTGTTTTCTTAATCAGGAAATGGCGAATTTTATTCTCTTCTAAAATAAGTTTGTATTGAAAAGAATATTGAGAAAATTTGTTTGGTTGGTTATAATGGTTGATATTTTTGAAGAATTTAATAGACTACAATGTGACTTATTTAAAATACATTTTACTGAAATAAAAATTATTATGAAATACGAGAAGGTATAAAATTGTAGGATAATGCCTTCAGTCAAAAATTAATCAAACACTTATTCCTACATGATCATGATCAGACATTGAGAAAATAAATAAATGTGTACAAACCTTTTCAGCATTATGAATAATCAAATCATACAACACCGAAGTCTATAGATTTCTTTTTACTCCTTACAGTTCTGGGCGACCGTAGAGATGATTTTAAATTTTACAAAAGAAAAGTAATAACGAACTAGCAGTTGACAACTAGATACCAACATTCAAAAGCAAAACAATAAAAAACATTTTGTTCTAGAAACCTTCTGACAGTTCTTAACCTGGCTGTCCCGCATTTAATGAATCTAGAGCATTTAAAACAAATATATTATAATGAATATTTCATTCATCATATAATCGAAGCAAACAGTTATTAGGAAAAATATTTAAATCCAAGATGTACAGAAAATATAATAATTACAAAAAAAAGGTGTATCTCAAGAAACCATTATGGATACTGGGTTCAGTAGGTGGTATAAACTGTACTGTTTCAAGGACAACGGTTCAGCAAGGAGGTCATCCGTCCTACATCACGCTTGACGGTTTTCCCCAATTAAGGGTTACCATTTTATAGAGCTTGGGCGTTCCCAGAAGGGCCTGCAGATTCCAAAGACTGTTTGCAGATTAAATGAATTATCTGGAACCGCCGGATTTGAATCCAGGATCTTCGGCAAAGCACCAACTGAGCTACCCCGCTCCTGATCTCATTGCATAAGTTTATCAAATTGTTATACTTCTTAATTTAAACTGTTACATAAAAACAGTTACATAATCCCATTAGTAAGAGATTTTTTTATTTTTTAAGACAGGTTCACTAGATGAACTATGTAATAGATATTACTTAAAATTTTGAAAGACGTTCAAGTATTACTATTGAACCCTTATGAGGTAAATACTGAAGTTTTCTCATATGCAAAATAATATTTTAAGTAATGCTAAAAATAATAGCTTTTTTGGGTTCATATGTGGTGAAGTGGCATATCAACCTTCTATGCCCAATGTTGAAGAATTCTGACCAGATTTAAAAAAAAAAGAAAAAAATCCCTGGTTGCGCAGTACTTCGTAGGAGGCATAAAGTGGCGGCCCAGAGCTAGTCCTGTGACAGATACTTGTTATCGTTAAAGATCCCTATCCTAATTAAACCTGGATAGGCCAAATTTAGGATTCCCACAGTAGCATTGCCCGATTAGTAATAACACAGCTTAACGTGACTTTAACTAAATAAACAATGAGCAATAGATCTATACATTTTTCCAGGCCGTTTCTATTTCTATATCCTGGAGACAGAGAAGGATACGGATCCAGAACAACGTTGCCGGTGTATTAATTTATTTTCATTAGTATTATTATGCTAATAGTTTACTTTGGGTAAAATGTTTCCACGTTCCTTTGATTTAGTTTCCTATTACAAACTGCACGGTTAGTTATTCACAAAATATCAAATCCCAATTTGTCAGATGTGTTTACGGGTCATGAGGTTTATATTGAACGAGGAAAATAGCAATAAACCTGTTGACGAGGCTAAATCATGATAAAATTAAATAATAATGAAATATTATGAGTTGAATATAGATATAAATATATTTATTTTCTGAAAATAAATTTTGCTAAGAAAATTAATTTTAAGAGCTTAGATATTACTCGAGTTTTTACTTTTCTCATTTACTCCTGAACCTCGAGGGTATATATATATATATATATATATATACAAATATATATCAATTTATAAATAAATAAATTATATATAATGTAATTAGATATTATAAAGAAAGAAATATATTAAGGCAGGTATGAACGTTTCGAGCCACACGAATAATCACTATAACTCGAAGATTCAACATGAATGTATGTGTGAAGTAATATTTCACTATTTTTCATTGTAAATAATTTGTAAAATTAGTGGGGAGGTAGTTTGGGATTCACTTGAGGAAGGAAAAAAAAAAAAAAAAAAAAGAAACCAGCCGAGTGTCGTCGATTTCTGCTCAGATAAGAACGGACTACTAGAAATCATTTTGAGCTCAATCGGCATCGGAGTAGTTTAATTTTAGAAAAATAGCAAATATTACCTGTCATACAATTAATATTTAATAATAAATATATATATTAAAGTAATGAAAGTGGTATAACCGTATTTTGACAGTACCTAGTTCTAGTAAGACAGAGTCAATAAAATTTCACGAATTTCATACCATAATTTAAAATTGGTTTAGAAGAAATCTATCGTACGTACAAGACGTAGACATCAAATAATAATAATACGAAATTGATAGCTCATAAATAAAATATTAGGGCTAAGGCATGTAAAGTAGAATGGAAACTTGAATTAAATTCTAAAAATAAAAATAATAACTTTATTTATCTATTTCCACTTACTTGTTTGATTTTGAAAGGTTTGGGTCACTCGTCTTCCGCTGCTCCCTTTTTCTCTAAAAAAATAAAATAAAAATAAAAATTGATATTATAAACAGTTGTATAGTGAGAGAATGTATGGAAAAAAAGAAAAATGACCGTTTCACCTTCCCCATGGAGAGAAAATGGCGACTAACAGTATCTTTCGAGGTTCCCTGGCAAGTTCGCGAGTACTTGTGGACGGATTTGATTCAACATCTTCCTTCAGAACCTCATCAATATCCATTAATGGTCGCCCGGAGACCTTCTTCCTAACCAACGCCGTATCTCCACCGCTAAATTTTAAGGTCGCGCAGTGCGCTGGTCAAGTACACCTTCCCCTTCACATTTAATAATTTGACGAGTTGCTTCAGCGGCTGTGAATATTTTTTCCAGTAATGCCTTAAAATTACGACAATTTCGTAGGACTTGTCATCTTTCTTCTTTGAAATAAATAACTAAACTGAGGCTTTTTTTGAAGAAGTCCAGTGTTAGTAAACAAGCTTAGAGAATGCTCTAAAGTGATTATTAAGTGTTGATAAATAATAAATAGCATTAAAATATTTACAGACTGTTAAACTCTGGAATTTGATGAAACGGTAATTTTTTTGTATACACCCCATTATAAATAAATATGTACAAGTAAGAAGTTATGATCAATTAATATATAATTAATGCTATAGAAATCTTATTTAAGCAAAAGTTAAACGAATTAAACAATATTATTTATTTTTTTTAACATATATGATATCGAAAAATGCAAACAAAAATATTATAAGAGGAAGAAAATAGTCCGTGTGGACGTTAGAAAAAATTCTCTTATATCAGGAGAACTATTTATTTCAAAGCCAACGTTTCGACCCACATTGCAGGTCTTCTTCAGGGCTTATGATGGGATCAAGGGTTGGCAGTTGACTTATAAAAATATTATAACTTCCTTTTTAAAAGTTTACAATAAAAAAAAATGTATTACAAATAATTTCTGTTTATTTGGTTTTGTTATTAATGGATAAATTATATTTGTTAATATTTAAACTAAATTAAATGAAAAAGCATTTGTTTATTTCAAAACAACTGCATAGGTCTTGGAGATTTCTAAGTCTAATTTATTATGTTGTTTTTTATCAAAGAACATTTATAAGTAACTCTATCCGCTGATTAATTTATAGTTTTTCAAAAAGACATTCATATTTTAATTTTTTTTTTTATTGTTTTCTATAAGAGTTTTGATTAAAATGTTTTAAACTGGATCTTTTATCGCGCATCCGCAATTTGATTTACTGTTACAGCTGAAATGGTTTAGGTATTTTTCTTGAAGACTCTGAATCCATTTATCAATACCAAAAAGTATTAATCAATATGGAGATCAAATTAAATTTCTATCCCTAAATATTCTAGTATTTCTTTTAAAGACCTTTCGATTTCCTTAACTAATAGATGGATGGTCCAACCTATTACGCAAGACCAATAACCCCCTAAGGAAATGGATAGCGAAATGCCTCCAGAAAGAGTGAATGAACTGACCCCGGGACTGGGGCATCGGCATTCTTAGGCTAAATAGGGAAACTTGGAGGCCTCCAGGTCTTCAGGTCTCGTCCCCGACTTGCCTCACTCCCTCCACCACTTAGAACTGAGGAATGAATCAGAAAAGAAAAGAAGAACATTTTATTTATAGTAACATACTAAATAGTATATACAAACTGCTTATGACATGACTAATGATGATTCATTAAAAGAATAAGGCAATGGAATTGAAAGTAGTACGGCTTTGGCATTACAAATACACAATACACAATATATGATAGCCCATATTAAATAATGTAAACGACAAGAATGCAACATAATAAATAGTTACCAAAAAAAAAAAGAAAAGAAAAAATTGACCAGTCAAAGTTTCGCTAGTTCAGGCATCACCAGGACATACACCATAAGAAAAATCACGTGAAAGACAAAGTTCAGCACACCTCACATCAACAGCTAAACAGGCTGAGCCAACAAATACAGCAACGCTACACCAACACTTCCAACAAACAACCCCAGCACATTAATTAATTTTTTGTTCATTTTTATTATATTGATTTATTACAAAATGCTCATAACAAAACAAAAATATACATCGATATCTAATTCTTCTAAAATGGCTATTGTTTCCTAAAACTCTTAATATTGAAAATAAAGAGGGCAGATGCAGAAAACTGATTATTTCCAAACATTTGAAAAATAGTGATCCGATTTATGTTAACTTTTTTATATAATAATATCTCTAGTATATATGAAATAAATAAAAAAATATGCTATAACTAGTATAATTGGGTCCACACAGAAATCATGCCAATACCAATCCAATACCTAGCAAGAATGAGGGGTAAAAAAATAAACGATACGTAAATAAAATAGGATAATACCCTCTGGACAAACATCCAATGAATAAATAAGTAGAAATGTACGAAGAGAGAAAAAATAAAATCCCACTGGTTTATTTTAGATAAGAGAAAGATAAGATTTGTAATAATAATTACTTGAAAATACTTTAACAATCAATATTTCATAATTCTTATCAGGTAGCGGTGCAATGTCCAGATTAGTTGCAACTTCTATAGCAAATTATACATATATTTTGATAAGGAAATACGGCAATAATATATTAAATTGTTTTAATAAAGGATATAAAAAAAAATTAAAAACCTTCAACCCACATAAAGGGTCTTGTGTTTAGTATATGCTAGGACAACAGGAAGGGAATTTTTTTCCGAGATCATCTTGAACCCGGGACCTTCAGCATAACAACTAAATTAATAATTTAGTATATCAGAATATGGCGATCATTTTCAACACTGCTCAAGAAACTTTTATAGGTTTTTCAGACTTTCCCTCCGAGTCAAACAAAAAATTATAACAGGAAATATTCCCGATAGAAATAATGCGATTCTTTCCTGATGGCGAAGAAGCCATGCAGTGGTACAGCCCACTGGGCGGAAGCAGCAATACCGCAGATGAACGGAAATAGAAAACAAGAGAGAGAAATAATGTTTAAAAATAGAAATGACCCTCAATCACAACTAATAGCCCCAGTATCTGAGCCTGTAAACAAACAAAACACTAACAAACAACCTTCGATACCTTTGAAAACATCGCGCCTTTGCCCAACGTAAGATAAGAACGCGCCATTGAATTCTACGATGTTTTATGTTGTAACGAACACGAATATAGTTCAAAACGAAGCAAATATATTAAGTGGCTATGGAAGAACTTATCCAAATTACAAAATTGATATTGTTGTTTGTTTATTAGTAGTTATTATTATTAAGAGAACCTGACCGCCATTTTACGCACCCCCCCCCGAAGGTTAGCATATTTAAGGATTTTTCGCTACCTTCAATTTTCGACCTAGAAAATGCAGTGAGGGACACTAATTATAACCAGCCAGCTCAATTCAAGTAAATAAGGCGAACAAGTAAACCAAGTGAAAACAGTGCCTTGTGCCATCTGGAGCGAATGAGAGTGTAGTCTTTCGAGAGTAGAGGTTTGAAAGGGGTCATGAGGTTGTGTATTTGGGGGCCCCTTGGTAACTGCAGATGGCGACGGAGAGCTGAAGTGAAAAGGAAAATCATCCACTGCCAACCGTTGTTACCTTGGGCTAAGGAAACATTTCGTCGGTCGCATTCCTTCTAGAAAGACTAAACTACAAACTTGTAAACAAAACCCCGATTCCTTCTGTCCTAGTATATGGATGGGAAACTTGGACACTGATCTCAAAGCAAATCAACAAGATCTCTTTATCTTTGAACGTAAAACCCTTGGAATAATATTTCACCCTACTTTTGAGAAATGTATTGACTACTTTCACTTATGTCAATTTGTATCTTTTGACGCTGTCCAATATCTCAATGGGCTTTCAGTATTCATTGTAGTATGATTTGTTGTTGACAAGTATACTTATAATAGTAATCACTATAATAATAACTCATTATGTTGATTTTCACTTCAACAGTGATATAATGGGCCTAAACCTGATGTGGATTTAATATCCTGTCGCGGAGTAATGATACATTTTCAATGATTTTGGTGGGGCAAACCTGATATATTGCCATCTTATAACTTTATTTAAAATATAATCAAACAAACTAGATTGGACAAGACCTAAAGCCCGAAGGAAAGACATCGAATACTTACGCAAGACAAGTTGGGACGACGCTACTCGACGACAAAGAACTGGAGGACGAAATGAAGATTATTCAACAGCCCAGATGAGCTTTATTCCTCCGAGGCTAATCCTAAATTAACGAGAACAAATCTTTTGAAGGATTCTATCCCATTCAAATCTTTAGTCTTTGTTGAGAGATTCATTATTTACTTGAGACGGCCTTGTGTTTCTGTCTCTCTTTTATCCACAATTTCTTCCTCTTTGTTCCATGATTCTTATTTTTATATTAATGTTCAAAACCATTTTCCAATTAGTTTTAAAATACAGATTGCTATTTAACTTCAGATAACATAATAAAAATGAGCCTAATGCCCCAAAAATACGAGAAAAACCTAAAAAAAACAATGTTTCGTCAATTCGGTCAAATCAACAAGATATGCACTCATAGAAAAATCACATCAAAGGAGAGGTCAGAAATGCAGGGGATCTTACTCCTGAATTCAAGACTGTATGAGACTTAAGGCAGGGATATCCCTTGGAATGCCCATCATTTAATATGGTTTCAGGAAAGAATGTTAGGAAGTGAAAAATCCAGACCAACAACAGAATTTACAAGGTTAGTTCAATTATTAGGATATAAGGAAGACCTAGACATTGTCGCAGAAGGCAAAAGACTAAGTACCAATGAAGAAAAAACTAAATATATGAGGACAGGAGAATCTACAACCAATGTTGTACAGGAGTTTGTAGAAATAGCTCTTTACAATTTTCATAATGTTGACAGCTTTATTTATCTTGGAAGTATAACCTCTTTAAATGATATGTCTCAGGAAATAAAAAAAAGAATCATCAACGTAAATAGATGTTATTTTGAGCTGGGGAAGCATCTGAGGAGTTCACTACTAACACGGAAAAAAAAAAGTCATGCTGTATAAGACCCTATTAGGCCAGTCCTGACCTCCGCCTCTGAAACATGGGCTTTACCTATGACCAAGGAAAAAAGAGATAGCGGTGCTTGAAAGAATGCTTCTTCGTAGAATTCTTGGATCTGTTAATGTTAATGGTCAATGGAGAAAACGTACGAATCGAGAAATGTACGAGATGTTTGGCAACACATCATTACATGGATCAAAATTAACAGATTAAGGTCCCGCGAAGAAGCTACTGGAGGGAAAGTTGGATCGTCCCAGAGGAAGAGGAATACCAAGGCTCCGCTGGCAGCTGCATTGGATAGAGGCGCCTAGCGAAGGGCCTTTTAGGAGGCTAAGACCAATAGTGGGTTGTAAGGTGATAAAGGAAAACATCAAAGAAGACCAAGTGCAGGACATCTCAAATCAACAGGCAAAGCCCACTCATCTAATAATGACAGCAACCATGCTCAGGCATCATTAGGACATACATCTAATGAAAAATCACTTCAAAGGAGTAAAAGTGCAACGCATCTCACATCAACAGTCCACTTATCCTCATCAAATAAAGGAAGTAACCTTGCCTGAGAAGTAATGTTGAGTGGCTATTTTTCCGAGTAAGAGACTTAGGCTATATTTTCAGTATTAAATTGTAAATAATGTTATATCAACATTTAATAAGCATTTCCAAGTCTATTAGAACCAAGTCAACTGTAACCTTTTACAAATCAAATACTACCCTTTCCAAGTCACAAGAAACCCTTTCCAAAACGAATGTAATCGTTTCCATTTCAATTGACACCCTTAAAAATGTTTTGGAAAATTTAACGTAATTTTAAACGAACAATGTTATTTTTCTTTCTCCTTAGGAACAAACACTTTTTTTTTAATGTGATAATGTTCAGTTCAGTTTACAATTTTTTCCTTTTTTTTATTATTTACTTCTTGAGAAAAAAACAAACAAAAATTTAAAACTTTTTAAGTTTTTTCCTTATTTTTTTTTAAACAAGAATATTATTACTAGGATGTTGATAGTTGGGGGTGCAGTCAAGAAAACACGCAAAAATAGGTGAAACTATTTTATTTTAAGTGCCGACGTTTCGACCTACTATGTAGGTCATCTTCAGGGCCGATAAGAGTGGCTGCTCGGACAGAGAGTGACTCAAGTCCGAGAGGAGTCACTCTCTGTCCGAGCAGCCACTCTTATCGGCCCTGAAGATGACCTACATAGTAGGTCGAAACGTCGGCACTTAAAATAAAATAGTTTCACCTATTTTTGCGTGTTTTCTTGACTGCACCCCCAACTATCAACATCCTAGTATAGTACCCACAGTCAACTATTTCTTTCTCACAAGAATATTATTATGTTTATTATTTCATTACCAAAACTATGAAGATACTGTTGTTAAGTTCAGATTACATGTTTTTACTTTTTTTAAATAAACTTTCTCAGAAACAAAAAATCAACTATCTGTTTTTTGAATGATTTCCCTCGTTTTTGTCCTAACAAAAGTTGTGAACAAAAAGGTTGTGTTGATTTTATAATGGCCCTGGAGTTCTGTGGCCCTAAATTCTCCCATTTCCCTGTCTGGTAAATTTTCAAAACATTTTCATGGGTGACAATTGAAATGGAAAATGTTACAATTGAAATAAAAAGGGTTACAATTGAGTTGTACAGCGTTACATTTGCTTTGGAAAGGGTTTCAACTCATTTGGAAAGGGTTACATTAGCATTGGAAAGGGTAGCATTTGATTTGTAAAAGGTTACAGATGACTTGGAAAAGGTTCAAATAGAGTTGGAAATGCTATACAACCCGTACTTAAAAATTGAAACTGACAAAGAACCTTCTGAGGAGGTATGACGCTCATTAACCGGAGCAAAATATAACATGTAGTCGATAAAACCAAAACTGATAGAATATAAATGATTATGGAACATAAACTAAATGCAATCACAGCTACTATGAAATTACAATATTGGAATCAACTATTTTTCTCCGAGAGAATTTCTAGAAAATATTATAAAAACAATAATAATACTCATTAAAGAAACATGGCTAATTTTATTACAATTCTAAATTAACATTCATTATCAAGTAAACTGATTACTAAGGATCAAATAGACTGGAATTGCTGCTCTTACACCCTTAAGGAATATTCAGGAATTTCTTTAACTGTTAAAAGATAGAAAATAAAGAGGAAAAATTTTACTGTTTCTACTTTACTGTTTACTCACCTCAGTTTTTTAAAATTTAAATTTAAATTTGCTATTTACTTTAAAAAAGTCGGAAATATAAGCAAGTAAATCATATTAGAGCGTAGAATCAATTGAAATCACCGAATCACCGTATACTGAGGATGTGTTAAGAGGAAAAATAGAAGCGCAGCTCACCATAAAATAGTTTTTTTTCGTTTTAATTTTAATAATACCGCTTTATCTATTTTTAATTTTATAAATCAAATTATCAATTTTATTTTTATTGACCTGTACCACTACAACCCATGAACGGGTCTGAGGTTCAGTACATGGTGGAGACTGTACTGTTTCGTGGACAACGGTTCTGCAGGGATGTGATTTGTCCTAGATCACGCTCAACCGGAAGATTTTCCCCCTTTTTTGGGCACCCTATTTTTATAGCATTTATAGAGGCTGGGTGAGTCCCAGGAGGGTCCTAGATCTATATATGATCCATCTCCAGCTGCAAACAGACTAAATAAAAGTCTTGCCTGCAGCAGGATTTGTCCTTTTAAAAAAGCAACACTTTTTCAACGCAATCTAAAGGTTGAATTACACACTAAGGAAAGCAGGTATTAAGGTGAGCAACATGGCAGAGTATGATTTTTTGATACTCCTCTTCAATAGTTCTGAAACATTTTATTTATTCGTTTTTAAAAATAATTAATGTATCCCGATACCAAAAATCTTTCCCCGCCAATTCTTGCTATCAGCCCATTCTTCGCCTTCCTTACGCAACCCTCTTGCTGCCCTTCCTTCTCTCAGATCATCCATCCATGTCTTCCTCTCTTCTTTCTACAATCTGGATAATAAAGGAAGAGTTCCTTTGGTCATCTATTGTCTCTCATTCTCATCAGGTGGTCTAATATTCTTCTCCTGCCCTGTAGTATCTCTTATAAACACTATTGGGTATGTGTTGGAGCCTTGAGATGTCGTAGCTCGTCTTAAAAAGTCCATCTCAAGAGCAGTTTACGGGGCATCTTGTCTTTTATTGTCCATGTTTCGGCCCCACATAGAGTTGTCCCCAGAAGAAAAGAATGATATATTTCCTTTTTCATTTCTAACGAGACCATTTATTGCTCAACATTATTCCCTTTATTATTTATTACTAAGGACCAAATTGAGGATCCTAATGATTTTCCTTCCACGGGATATCTTCATTTCTATATCCTTGTCGAGTGCCTCATTTATATAGACACCAAAGTACTTGAAGTCCTTGCTGCGAGCTAGAGTCCAATCTTCAATCGACATAGACGTGCCGGTGAATCAAAGGACATGTACTCCGTTTTCCCCTGATTTATGACAAGATTCCATTTAGATAACTCCTCTAGGAGCTTCCTAAGCATATATTGCAGATTTCAACTAATTAAAAAAAAACCCCAAACCAGTACCACCATAGGGAAGGGCCTATGATCCAGTACATGTTAGAGATTATACTCTTTCAACGATAATGGTTATGGAGCAAGTTTTATGATCGAACTGATCCGTCCGTTCAAAGCTGATGCAGCAACAGAGCGAAAATAATTTTAAAACCGCCTTCTTTCCCACCGGTTACTATGAGCATCTTAACCCTGAGAGCAGGTTGGAGCACGGCTGTGGAAGACCATTTATTTTGTTTTATCAGTCCTCTATCGATCCAGGGGGAGGGAGAGACTGCCGTAGGGGAGAACTATACTTTTCTATACTTGAGTATTTTTCTTCTGCAAGGAAAATAATTTGGCAGTTGGGCATAACCAAGATCACACCCTTCTCCATATAAATTTCAAAAATCATACTTCTATAACAGGGAATAAATAAAACAAAGAAATTTCCTCCTTCCGTTGCTCCAATAGTTCATCTCTCGTCTTCTTTGAACCTTCTTTCTACTTTCATTATTTAATGTTTTCTTCAGTTTTTTTTTTTTGTTTTGTTTATATTTTTTCCTGATAAATCAATCCCTTAAAAGCCTCTTCCCTTATTTACCTCTAAATTCATCTATGTTAGCTCAAATCCGTTGCTTAGCAGAATATAATAAACGAATAAGGAATATTAATTTAGCTAAAAAAAAATGTTTTATATATATATATAGACATAAAAATGATATCCCATTACGACCTTGGACATGAGCTATGGAGCCATCAATTGATCGGACGGGAGCCTCCCCAGAAAGACCAATTACAAATCACACGGCAGCTGATCATCAATCATCAGCCATCGTACACCCTATATTTCCGATCCATCTCCAAATATTACCGGAGGCTCATCTCGTCCTTCCATCACCGTCCGGATGGAGGCCCGCATAGCTCTGGCCATCGTCTCTCGTTCTGTGAGTCCTAATTGTAGCTAAGCGGTTCGAGTTATGGAAGAATAATTTTTATAGGCTGGCATAAAATTCTGTCGCTATTACCTATTTTAAATATTTGATACACTATTAGAATCAGGTAGCGCATTCATTGTCTATTCTAGTCCATAATAAGAATGATTATCAATACGCAGCCTGGTTCAACGCTTTCCAACACTACTATATTTAAGATATTGAGTACATGAGGTGGGTTGGGTCAGGGTGGCGATTAGTGCTGAATTATCGACAGAGAATAGTTTCTTGTAATTCACTTCACTTACATAACACAGTGTATTTTTAAAGTGACAAAAGTCAAAAAACTACATTTTTGTCCAGTGAGCTTGGAATAGCACGACGATTTGAGCAAGAACATTAACAAAGTATTATCAACCTTTTGCAACACCTCCATTCTCTGATTTCAGTATTTTCTTTCTGACAGAATTTTCATTCATAATTAACCCCAATCTTAGCGTTTTGCGTTACTCGGTCCCACGCGGTTGTCTCAGGTGTCCTACCTTAAGGACGTGTGGCCCTTCCCTTCCATCCGTAGTCAATAATCTATTGCAGTCAAAAATCTATCTTTCATCAATGACCCATATACTTAGTTACAGGTTTTCTACATTACTCTAAAAACATGTTCTCTATAGAATAGGGCTATGGAGTTCATCAATTCAAAAACAGAAGCTAATTGTAATCAACAATAGAAATAAATGTATTAATAAAACAATATTAAACTTTACTGGAGGCTACTAAAATATTTGATAACTATTAGCCTAAATGAGCTTATAATAAAATATGAGAAGCGGTATAATTTAATCCATTAAGCCGATACGTTTTTAAGCTGTAAATCTCAAAGCAACAGGTAGGAGGGGGACCTCCTAAGGCAAAGTTTGTTTCCTTTAAAAGATTAGATTCTAACTTTAATTTGATTCCGGATAATTTTCTCAACCGCTCATTTATAAAGGAGATAATGGTTCGCGTAGATATAAAAAAAATTCTTTAAAAAGAGATAAGCTATATATTAGAAAACCGAAATTTCGACTCACGTTTCAGGTCTTCTTTAAATTACAAAATTATATGTAAATTAAAGTATTTACAACTTTGTATAGATAGTATTTTTTTGCCAGTCTAAAAAAAATTTTTTTAGTAGCAATCCATGTCAGTTTACTTTACTTCTCTCTTTTTTCCACAAATGGTGATGCATATCATATATATGTATATATCTACAGTCCCTGGCCAAATTATTAGACGCACTGCAAGATTTCATGTAAAATATTAATTACCAAATGATATTGAACCGTTTTATTGTTTTAAATTGATTTGTTATTTATTTTTATATTATCCAATAATATAATGAAAAACATTGGGCCTTCACTTCAGCTTTTTTACGTGGTAAAAGATCGCCTTTTCTACCCATAATGAAAATAGTCCAATTATTTTTTTTTAAACACTGCATACAAATTAAACTAATAACTGAGTAGTATAAAACTGTTAAACAAACAATCACAGTCCTTAAAGCCACAGAAACACGTCCGTACCTGACGCGATTCCGATCGCGGCTGATACAGGTTTGTACTTGTAAGTTCATCTATCACATTGTCAACACAGTGTTGGCATATGTTAAAAATAAATACAAATAGGCAGTCTACAGCAAATCTTTTAAATAAAAATCAATAATATTGTAGTTTAAATATACAATTACTGCGTAAAAACTCTTATGAAACATAAAATTATTTAAAAAAATACAATGCGTTTAATAATTTGGCCAGGGATTGTATACATATGACCTTTTATGACGTTTATTGCTATGTATCGTAGAAGCCATGTTGGGTGATAGAAAGGATAAATAAGAATATGAATTGTCATAGAAAGATAATGATAAGGGAAATGACGCTTACAAAAACCCAGGTACCAAACGGTCACGACAAAGGGAGGAGGAAATAGACCCTGGAAGGGGGTGATATACCCGCAGAAAAGGGATGGAACCTTAAAGAGAGGGGACAGAAGTACTACCTTGGGGCAAGGAATATGGCCAGACCTGAGACTCCTTACCCACACGAACTCTAGATGTAATCCTTTTTAGATACAGATAAGTTTTAATTTGATTATTTACGTGTTTTACAGTAAGACTCAAACTGAATCATTATTAGTATTGTATATATTAATTATTGATTAACAACATTAGGATGGATAGAAGCAGTGAAGGAAGAGGCCAACAAAATAGAAGAAATAATACGTGACAAGAAACGCTTCAGGCTACTGATAGAAAACGCAACATATGAAGAAGACATCCACATAAGCCTCGACCAAAGAGTGTGGACAGATAATCAGAGACGAGCAGTTGGAGGGAGAATAAAGAAGTACTGGGAAGAGAGGAGGAAAAAGAAACACTATACATCTTCAGTTACGTGCGGTCCAGAGATGGCCAACTTCATAAATATGGTAAATCTGTCTACTCCATCCTGATCCTCCATATAGCCTACTTGTACCATCAGATTTTCATATTTAACAACTTTTAATCCGACAATATGAACTCCATACTCATTCTTCTACCTTCTCTCAAGCGGGGGGGGGGGGAGAGTTACCATATATTATTATTATTAATTTATTTAAGTTTCTTAAATATTATATTATATATAATTATTATATTATATATAATTTTCTTAAATATTATATTATTATTAAGTATTTAAGTTAAAACTTGGAGTACTTGGAATCGACCATAAATGAATGTCCTATGGATGTGCCTTTCCTCTCCGCCCAGTATCGCTTCATCCTGTCTCATCTCCTACTCCTTCCCTCACCCGAGGTAGTCCGCTTCGTTCTCGCCTCAAACCTAATTCTCTTGTCGCCATTTATAATTATTGTTAAAAGATATATTATTATGAATTTCTCAGTTAAGAATAACATTTTTGGCTAGGATGATAGTGGCGTATGGTGAAATAGAGAGCTATAGAGGAGCTAGCGAGAGTACTAATTGAAGCTAGTTGTAGCTTCCTCGGAATAGTAATGAGTCATTCAACTCTCATCATATCCGTTCGCCTTTTCCAGTGGCCATCATCGCCTGGCTATTGTCAACCGAATCCTAAATCAATTAGTTATCAATAATCATCACGTGGACGGGTGAGTTCTAGCAAACTCTTTGAATATTGAGTTAAAATTCTATTTATTTATTAATCAATGTACAAGCAGAATAAATAGTTTGATTTGAAACCGGATGTGAAAATTATTCACGTAGAAATATACCAGCCGTGAAGATTAAACTGTTAATAAATCATTATCTCATTTTGATTTCTCATAACAGTCACGAATATGAGCTGCCATTGTAATTTAAATATTCAAAACAGTATCATTTTCTCACCCGGACCAGTTTCTTCCACATACGAGGGCGGGTCAATAAGTCCGTGACTTTTTGAATGAAACACAGGTTTTTATATGAAAAGTTATTGTATTTTTCAAGATAGCTTCCTTTGAGTTCTATACATTTAGTCCAACATTTCTCCAATTTGTTTATCCCTTCCGAAAAATATGGTTTGTCGAGTTCGTCAAAATATGCATTTGTTTGTGAGATGACTTCGTCGTTGGAGTTAAATCTCTTTCCGCCGAGCCATTTCTTCAAGTTTGAGAACAAGAAATAGTCACTCGGGGCTAAATCTGGAGAATAGGGCGGATTAAGGAGCAGTTCGTAGCCCAATTCGTGGATTTTTGCCATGGAAACTGCACCCTTGCATTGCCCTGGTGGAAAAGAACTTTTTTCTTGGCCAAATTCGGTCTTCTTTTTTTTTCAATTCCTCACTGAATCGACCCAATAAGTTGGTATAATATTCGCCATTGATTGTTTTCCCCTTTTGAAGGTAGTCAATGTGGATTATACCGCGTTCATCCCAAAAAACGGTCGCCATGGCTTTATTGGCTGACAAACCCACCTTTGCCTTCTTTGGCGCCGATTCACTCTGAGAAACCAACTGTTTTGACTGCTGTTTGGTCTCCGGTGTGTTGTGGTGGATCCACGATTCGTCCACAGTTACGAAACGACGCAAAAACTCGTCCATATTGCGGTTGAACAACGCCAAACATTCCTGCGAAATTGTCACACGGTTGCGTTTGTGGTCAATTGTGAGCAAACGCGGCACCCATCTTGCGGGAAAGCTATCTCATACCCAAGTGATCATTCAAAATTGAAACCACTGAGCCATGTGAGATGCCAATGGCTTTCACAATCTCTCTCACTTTCAATCTCCGATCGGTTAAAACCATATCGTGCATTTTTTTCAATCGTTTCGGGTGTAGAAACTTCAACTGTGCGTCCAGAACGTTCGGCATCTTCCGTGCTTGTATTGCCACATCGAAATTCAGTAAACCACTTCTTTACCAAGGAAATGGATGGTGCAGAGTCCCCATAATATTTATCAAGCTAACCCTTGGTTTGATGATGGTTTTATTCCGCAAAGAATAATGTTTAACGAGCACACTAAATTCAAAAAGTCACGGACTTACAAAACATGCCTTTCACCAGGCTAATATTGTGGCAAGTCAGAATGAACCCCGGAGAATACAATTCTTATAATGGGAGAGTTAGCCGTGGTAGTGATATGTATTATTTGAACTGAGGTTCACGCAAACTTATTTACCAGTACAACCAATGAAGGGACTTGGGTTCATTACATGGCAGAGTTGTACTGTTCCTAGGGCAATGGGTGTTTAGGGATCTGATATGCCTGAGATCAAGCTTAACCTCCAGGTTATTAAGAGTACCAACTTCATAGAGGATGATGAGCCCCAGGAGGGTATGTATATCTCACTGGGTCATTCAGCGGTTGTTAAAGATTAAATAATCTATCAGCCACAGCTGGATTTGAACCCAAATCTCTCTGCGCTCTGCACTGAGCTGCTCCGATCCATTAAGCTAGTATAAACAGATAGAAACACACCACCATTCAGTAAAAGCCATGTCTACATAAGTTAAATTCACGTCTTAAAGAGTTGTCTCAAAGAATTACAAGATAGTAAACGGGTTGTAGGACTGTAAGCCGTGTACGGTATTGCAATTATAGAACTTGTCACATGCCTGCATTTTATAGTTTATTAATTTATTTTGACTTGTAAATAAATTTTAAAGGGAAAAACTACTTCATATAGGCATATCGATAGGCCAGATTCTTAAGTGGTTAAAGACATTTACAGAAGGAGGGGAGTCAATAGAAGACGAGCTATGAAGCGAAAGTACTTCATCTTTAAGAACCAATGAAAACGTTAGGAGAATCCACCAAATCGTGGGCTCATAGCGTCTTCAGAGCTAACGAGAGGCCTGCATAAAAGATCATGCGGGTGAGACCAACCATCAGAAACATGTGGACGCTGCATCCCAATGCTCCATTTCACACTGCGATTTCTATCGATGAGCTATTGGGCAGCAAAATATTCCTGTGGCTTCTCAGCCTCCTTACAGATCCGATTTGAATCCAGCCGACTTTTTTCTGTTCCCAAGATTGAAAAATCACCTCAAGGAACCACATTTCGAAACAATGGAGAATATTCAAACAGCCGTAAGCGACCAACTGAAGGTTATTCCAGCACTGCTGTGAGGTAGTTCCTTTAAAAGAGACAAGGTAAAAGTGCAACTTTGAATTAGAGAACATGTGTGAAGAGAAGTGGCATTGCTTAATTTACACTTCTCGTACCATCTTGCTCTCTCTCCCTTAGCGCCTCTATACAGTTCAAGCAGTTGTACAACAGTTAAACAAAATTTAGGCTTGCGCAAGCATGACCCACACTTCAGTGGTATTTTATGAATGTCGAATAATTAAATTGAATTACATAATAAAGAAGCTAAAAACAAAACAAAAGAAAAACATACGAAAAATCTACCGAGTAATTTACTAAAAAACAAGGAGGAATGCGCATGTCTTATGAGTATTATGCAACACTACCGAACACTTCAAACCTTTCTTCCGACCGATTCGCTTCATGCAGTTGTGCAAAATAAAATCAAGCCATACATTTCAAGCATAGCATCAACATAGCTGCGCAAACTATTTTTTTTACAACATCCATGAAGTGCATGACATGAAGGCCTTTAAGGTTTATGTTCCCCCCATATGTTCGCCAGGAGTTTTGGTATTGGATATTTTATCGTAGTTAACGAACTCACTGACAGGGCTTGAAGAAGATATATGTGTAAACAGCAGAAACCTTTTAGATAGGAAAACCGTCCTCCACTCATCATAGTTTGTTCCTATAATGTACAATGTATTAATTCCTTAAAAGAGTGTACCCAGTGTATAATAACCAATACGACCCTTGTTTACATGTCCGACGCGTTGTATCAATAAGAGAGGCATGCAGAATGATGAAGGAATGTTTGTGAACTTTATCCCTAAAGGAGAGAAACATTAATTACTGGCTAGAAGGAACAGCCGGAGAGAACCGAATTGGAGCGCTATTGAATGCCTGCGATAGTTATTGCTCCCTTATTGACGGATCTGGGTCACGGCCGCTCCAACCTTTCAATCCCGGCCATCTTCATTTATCACCTTCATCCTCACCAAAAGTTTTTAATTGCTAACGTATTTTTTATTAATAAATTAAAAATATTAATGTCATCAGGTCGCAATAGGAAAAATCCCCAAAACACTAGAACAAAAAGAACCACTCGAAGAATCGTTTATTCCGGGATTCTTAGGACAACACTTCACAAGGAAATCAGATCGAAGACGGCAAAGTGCAATCGCATCTCACACCAACAGTATAAACAGACTCATCAAATAGGGACAACATCTTTGCTTTATGACGTTCCACAAATAACGCCACAAATTATTTGAGTGATCTACAGACCCTCAGGGCTCACCTAGCCTCTATAAAGTGGGTAACCTCAATTGGGGGAGGGGAGAGGGAACCAGGCTTCCAGAGGGCGTAACCACTGTCGAAGAAATACTATCGTCTCCATTATGAACTGACCCTTCATGGGTTGTAGTGGTGCCGACCTTTTTTTTTTTTATCCTGTATGAGAAAAAAGGACTCTCGAAGAGTCCTTAAACCTCGAACCTAAGGTTTTAAAGAAAAATAATAATCTCGGAAGAAAGGAGGGAGGCAACATTTGAAAGAATGGAGGGTGTTGGTAAATGAGCAAAGAAGCCTCAGCACATTCACGTAAATATAATTTACAACAACAACTTTTGCTTCTGAGTGAGAAACGTGAACCGTTCGCTATGGTGATCGGCCAACAGTGCTAACATTGTAACAGTTGTAATAAAAAGTAAATAATAAAAGCAGTATAAAATATAATATTGTCGGAAAATACCTCAAGGAGAAGTAATTTTCTTATTGAGACCTGTACCAATACAACCCGTGAACGGGTCTGGGGTTCAGTACATGGCAGAGACTGATTTTCTTAATACATTCGTTTTAATGGAGGAGAAAATGATCGAAAAATAAATTTGACTAATAAATAAATGCACATATAAGAGCAACTATTTACTAAAAATCAACTGTCAAACCTACTTTACAGGTCATCAGTGTTTAACAGCCTCAAGGGAGGCTGGTAGAAAGTCACATTATGTTGTCATTAGTAATTCCATTTTTTTTTTTTTTTTTAATCTCCAATATTGTTTCAAATGTATGTATTGGCTTAACAACATTTAATGAATTCAGATTTATTCGTTATATTCCAAATATTCATCATTATCGTAAGTATTTCCTTAATTAACCAATCTCGCATTTGCACAAAACTGTTTTAGCCATTTTCTTGCTTTCATAATTCATGGCAATGTTTTTTGAAATTTCTCGACCCCATAAAATTGATGAAAATCGAAACCATTTTTTTCATATTCCGTAGGATGGGCGGAGACAATAAATCGTCGAAACTTTAAAAATGATTTTAAATTAAAAGAAATCAATTTTAAAGAAATAAAAATAATGAAATGTACCAATAGAATCTACCAATGATGGTATAAGGATGGGATGGCTTAGATCGATGGCAACAAATCCGAAAGAATTAGCTTGGCCTTTCATCCTGGGAGCCATTGTCCCAGTTATCAACCAATAATGAACCACGAGTCCTCAAGAGTCGATAAAGTCTGTTACACGTATCCATTATCTTGGAGAATGGGATGTAATTGGAAAGGAGTAACCATTTTGGGAATGCAATAGACCTAAACGGGAAAATATTAATAATAACCCTTATTCTGGTAAAGTTTAAAAACTTGATTACCACTCGAGCTAGTAAGTTTCAAACCTCAAATTCTTGATAATCCTCAGAGGCATGAGAAAATAATTTTGGCCTTGTGTGGTCACCTGTGGAGTAGTGATTAGAATAATACCTTCTTTGCTCAAGAAAGTAATGAAGAGCAGTTTAAGCCGTCCTTCAGAAGGGACGTAAAATGGGAGTTCCGAGCCTGTACGGTGTCAGGTACTCGTAAAAAATCCATATACTAATGTTTTTCGTCTTATAATTGGTGAGGAGGGTAGATGAATATGCAGAGAGCACCCAATTGCTGTGCCGAAGGCTCCGGGTTCAATTCAGACTGGGACAAATAAATTATTTATTCTCATAACAGCCCGGAATCGATCCAGTGAATTTTTTAGGGTTTTGTAGAAAACCTGGTTAAAGCGTGATCTAGGTTTGTGAGGTGATATGCAGCCTGGCTTAGAAACAGTACAGTCTCTACCATATATTGTAACCAAGCCTCTAATTGAGATATATTGGTATGTGGATTTTTTTTTTGTTTATGTATATTCTTAAACGAATCTGAAATTTTGGTTTTAAAATTTATATAAACATTTTTGACCGAAATGTTCTCTATAACGTGCTTTCTCAAGATTTTATTTTGAATTGAAAAACGGACCTTGTGAGACCGGCAGACCTTCCTAGGGCTCACCTAGCCTCTATGGAGTTGGTACAAATCATCTTGCAGAACCAATTATCCTAGAAAAACTACAGTTCCTACACTGAACTGAACTCAAGACCCTTCGTGGGTTGTAGTGTTTTTTTTTTGTTACCCTATTATAGCAACTGATGGAATAATATATTTCCATCCTTCTTGGAACAGCAAGAAAAATAACTCTCCCAACCAGCTTTTTGATACATTTATACAGTCCAATTTTAATACTTTGCATCCAATCACAGGCAGCCATCGATAACGTTATTGGAAGGAAACTTTTCCAGACTTCTTGGAATCTTTAAAGGGAAAAACTGCATCAACATATCAACATACCTCCAATCTTTTTATAACTCGTTCTCAAATATCGAGGGAAAAATAGACATAAATATTAATCTAGAACTTAATAAATTTCCCGACGACTTGCTGTTTTTCAAACATAATTGCATGAGCTTGAATTTGATGTCCACAATATTATAAAAAGAATGAAACAAATTTGAGCTATCATAAGTAGGTATATATTGAGCTAAGCTTTTCGATAATTCAGAATAATAATCACAAATCATGTTTATTAAATATATTTGAGTGGGAAATAGTTGACTGGATAATTCTAATGAAGATGTGATTCTAATGATAATTCTAATTAATAATTGTTACTTTGTTATTAACCAGCCGGTGTGCAATGTTCATATTTATGTGAATTCACTTACGAATTGGGTGATTTCTATAGTAAACATGTTTTTACATTAAAAATGAACCATATAAAGAAAACAAATTTCGCTCCTGGGGACCGTGTTCGAAAAAAATCGTCGTCTCGAATGGATCAATGCCGCTGTAGAAATAGATATACAGATATATACATACTCAAATAAACACAAACACAATAAAATAAACAAATTAATTCTACAAATATAATATTGTACTTACTTTTTGTGGTATTCTCTCTTTGTAACTCTCGGAACGATTGACCCCGCTGCCTCTCCCGTGCTGCTTCGCTCCGTGTGGAGGGCTGAAATATATTTAAAACAATAAATTAAAATTGTTATATAATAAATAACATACAAAATCAAAAGGAATAATAAAATACGGAGACGGCACAACATTTATCGGAACGCATAATTACAATTCCCCCATGAAATCAAGCACTGCAAGCGTACGTATATTCACACCTGGAAGAATTTTATGTAAGAAGAACTTTAAAAATCTTTCCCTTTTAACTTAGAAAGATAAAGATAAAGATAAAGATAAAAAAAATTACCATTTCTAATGTTTATAATCAAATTAAAAAAAAAAAGATTTTAAAAGCATTTAATAAATAGGGAAATAAATACGATTACTTAATAAATACGCGTTTAAAAAGATCATATTCAGGTCTTAAACTATTAAACACTCACTTCGGTAACATTGAATCATTAGAGCAGTTAAAGTGATTTATTTTTGAAAAAAATAAATTTTTAATCTTGAAAAATCATGGCGTTGTTGATGAAAATAATGATATTTATGTAGAGGTATTTATGTACTGTATACAGGGTTTTATGACATAGGAAAGATCTACAGACGTATATTCATTAAAATAATAATCGAGCGAAACTATTAAGGAGGATTCTATTTTAGAAGAAAATATAAACTCATATATGCTTTGTTCGTAATATTTTAATGATATAAATTGCATTCGTAAATGCATTGAGTCTCCAGATTTACTTATAGTATCTCAACTCTAAGACTAAACGGCTTCGTAATGAGGATTTAAGCAACTGATCTCATTTCCTTTAACATTAATGGAACAGTAAACAATTGAATGAAATATTGGAATTTCACAAGTATTAGGGAACTTAATTATTCTTTTTTCATAATATTGCATTATAATTATCCAAAAGATGATAAGGTATGACTTTTATACCTTTTATTATATAAAAAAAATTGTTGGAGCTTTTTTTTAAATAATATTTGTATAAAATGAAAAACTCTTTCCGTATAGGTATTTGTCTGGTCATGCGAAAACGGATTTTTTTTTTCATATTTGAATTACTCAGGGTATTTTAAAATACATGAATTATTTTGTTCTGTAGAAAAAAATTCAATTCAATTACAGCACAATTTTTTGTCCTAATCCCTTAATCTTTTCTCAAAAATTTTCTATTATAAACATTTTTATTTTGAAGAGAAAAGATTCGCCCCCAGCCGGGATTCGAACCCGGATCTCCGCCTCACAGTGGCAACGCTCTAACCATTTGAGCCACCGGGGTCGCTCCCTAAATCCCGGCTGGGGGCAATAATTATAATTTTTCTATTTTATTAAATGTTTAACCAATATATAAGAAAATAGAAAAACAATTTAGAAACATGCCAGAATTATACTATTTTCTTTTTCTAATATTGCGGTGTTTTACCGATATGAAAAACTCTGAAGCTGTAAAAATTAAAATACCATACAAATATTAATATTAATTAATTCACATATAGTTATATATTATTACATTCAAATATTTAAAAGAATAAAGATGATAGAAACTACGTGTTTATAACAAAAGGAATGAATTGTTATGAATTTTCTTCTAATATTTTTTGGAAAGAGTTTTGTGCTGGAAATTTATGGCACTGGAGACAATTTGTAACAACTATATTGTTACGAAATAACACTATAAATGTACTATACTATAATTTATTACTGAATTTTTTAATTAAACTTTTATTTTCTTAACTTAGAATGTATTCTTCGTCGCTATTAGAAAATGTAAACAAACTTAGTTCTTATCTGATCTATTGTTTTGTACATGTTTGTACTTCGTAACACTTTGAAAAAGGACAACAACAAACATTTACAACCCTAATAGTTAAATCTGAAGCCCCGGTGAATAAGTTGTTAAGTCGAATTTTGTCCAGAGAGAGTTAACTGCTTTGATTCGTATCATTCTAGTAGATTTTGGCTCGATTAATATAAACGGTTAATATAAACAATAACTCCTTTTCAAGACAATGCCTTAGCCATTGCTCAAGTATATAAGCGGTTTATTTAGACCCTTATTCACTCCGAATATAACTCGATCCCGCTTCTTTAAGTACAAGAAACTCATTTTGGAGAAAATTAGACTTGACCACTTATACACCGGGGCTGCAGATTTAGATATGGCCTGATAAAGATTAAGTATTTAAAAAATCAAAGGTAAACGACGCATATTAACATAAAATATTTGTTCAACAATCGATCTACGTAATAAATGTCTCAAAAATCCATTAATCAAAATATTGGATACATTCAATAATTCATTATTTACTATTAGGATTTAGAAATAAAGTAAAAAAAAAATAGTGATAACACTAAATTATTTATAGTAATTTATTGATGATATCAATATATAATTGCGATCAGAAACAGAAAATGACGACAAACAAGGCGTAAATATATGATTAAAATCTTAAATATTTACAATAAAATAAGTGAGGCGTTGAGGATCAAAAGTGGACAACTTCGCCATTTCAAAAATTGACTATTTCACATTTTTCGCTACTTCAGCCAAGTAATTTTATCTTTCCAAAATTTCAGGTCCAGAACCGGACACAATCGATAAGAAATGAGGCGGTAAAGTGTCCTCTAGGTGTAAAATTGTTTGAGTAAACCATTTTTTTATTTCAAGAGTGCCTTGAACAATATTACAATAAAAATAAAAATAAAATTGAAAAAAATCGATTCATCCCAACTTTCAAGAAATCAATCATTTTAAAAATCAGAATATTCTAATTTCAAAAAATCCCCGTTGTAGTCTAAATGCCTCTACCATTAAAAATCCGCAAAATCGTCAGAGCGAATAATATGAAAATTTGTGATAGTGAGAAAATTGGTCTTTAATTGTGGTTGCACGTAGGAAACATAGAAAGAAAAAAATCCACACCTTAAAACGCAATAGATTCCCAAAAGAAAAAATTTACAGACAGATCACTTTGAAATGGGACTGATGATATAAAAAAAGGCATGTCATAAAAAATCCTAATAAAAACTTTTAAAAAAAAATTATTTTATTCTTTTCAATCCTATCATATATTTGTTATAAAACTGTTATATTTACTTAGATACTGATGATGTTATTCAGTTTTTGTTTTAATTATTTATTTAAAATTTATTAACTGCACCACCCTCCGACCGTTTTCAACATTACTCAAAATAATTTTATACTTTAATTGAAATTTATTTTTAATGGTTGAAATTGAAGAATTGATTTAATAATTTGAAGAAAAAACAAACAAAAAAAAACTGCCTGAATGCCTAACTAATTAAAAAAAATGTTTAGTTAAAAACAAAATTGGAAATTCTTTACTTCAGTATAAAAAAAAGATAAAAGATCAACTAAAGTGAATTTTCAAGTATAAAATATTCCACAGATTATAAATTATGATGGTTATAATTTTTAAATAATCAACTACTCAATATTATTTCTAGTTGATTATGTCTAATTTTTAATTTTCTTTCCCTCATTTTATATCTGAGTAAGATAAAATGATCAAAGAAAGGTTTACAGCCTTATTTATGTTCATAAAAGGCATCTATTTTAGGTGCGGTAGCGAAACTGATTGTGCAATTCAATATGAATATAAAAGAAAATACTTATTGATGTAGTGACACAGTTGGTTGATAAGAAAAATGCAATTTTCCATATTGTGAAATGTTGTTGATTCCTCATTTTGAAACTTGTTACATGTGTTTTTATGGCAAATTTCAACACATTGTTCAAAATAGAGAAAATATATAAAATTTTCAGCTGGTGCAAACCATGGTTACGGAAGTCTTATTCAGCTGGTATATTTTTTTTCTTTTTTAAACTTCTATAAATATGTAACTTTCTTTCTCTCATATTAAAACAATCGTTATGGTTTTCCATTAGATCCATCAGATCCAGATAGAGCACTCACATGGCTATCCTCTTCCTGTGGAACATCATGGCTGAGCGCCATCTGAAGACTGAGCTATGACGAAGACCCCTGCCGCCCCCTTGGATAGTGGAAGAACACTTAACTGGATTAAAACCGCCCCTTCGCGCCACCCCCGGCAATATTTATCCCGCTGCCCCCCCCCTCCCACCTCCGACCTAATTCCAGATCACTCAGGGCAGACCAGATTAAGACGTGACCATCGTCTTGACCCCACTGTAAATATGTACATAACCAATGATTGTTTCACTTCCTCAACCTTACCCATTTTCTTTTTTATAATTATTAATTATTACACGATACTCTTATTTGAGGATTAAAGCATTTTTGTATAAGTTAAATGATTTCGGATATAACAAACGGAGAAATAATAGTAATGCAGCACAAATAATCAATAATTAAATTTCTATCATTTATAAAAGTTCTTAGTTAGTTTGCTTGTTAATTTAACGTCAATTCATTTATCTGTCTAGATTACAAAAACAAAACAACCTATAGCACCCTGAAGGGTCCCAGGTGCAGTAAGAGGTAGAGACTGTACTGTTTCTTGGACAACAGTTCTGCCAGTAACAAGGTTGTGCTAGATCGCGCTCAACCGCCAGATTTTCCTCCGTATTTTGGATCCCCACTTTATAGAGACTGAGTGAGCCCGAGGAAGGTACTAGACGCCATAGAACCCATCTGAGCAGCGGGATTTGAACCCAGGACCTTAGGCGCGGGCACTCAGTGCTCTACCACTGTGCAACTCCACTCCCTATCGATCTAGAGAAGTAATGTAGAATTTATATCCGTCAGGCCCTTATTTATTCATTATTAACGTCACTTTAGGCTACTATGTCTAAACAGGCGATGGTACAGTGAGATACATAATGTTTGTCCATCTAGGTATAATTAGAATAGGATTGTCATTTTACACCCCTTCCGAAGGTCAGCATAACTAAGGATTTTTAAAAAATCCTTTTTAACAATTATGGGTGTAAACTAAAAAAATTGTTTATCTTAAAGACAGGTATTAGAAATAGGTTGTATTGCGCCTTATACTAGTGTACCTTGCGCTACATGCATGAGCTAACTCAGGATGTCATGGCCTATGTGTCTTCATGCTCTGTGTATCCCTTTTTTAAGCAAATCATAATGGGTAAGAGTTGAGGAAAAAATAAAAATATAGACAAAAACAGAAACTATGAACTGAATTGAGTTATGTGTTGCATTAATATACAAAAAGGTTATAACTGATTCCATCAAAATGTTAAATTTTCAATATAAACTTAAAATCATTCCCAAAACCAATTAATTCACATATAGATATATGTTATTACATTCAAAAATTTAAAATAAAACCAGAATAAAGATGATAGAAACAACCTAATGTTATAATAGAAATAACCCTGAAAAATCTGCGTGAACTATATTGTTACAAAATAACACTGTAAATGTACCATACTATAATTTATTACTGAATTTTTTAATTAAACTTTTATTTTCTTAACTTATTCTTGACGTATTCTTAGTCGTTATTAGAAAATGTAAACGAACTGAGATCTTATCAACAAACTATCTAATCGATTGTTTTGTGTATGTAACACTTTGAAAAAGGACAATAACGAACATTTACAACCTAATAGTTAAATCTGAAGCCCCGGTGAATAACTATTAAAGTCGAATTTTGCCTAGAGAGAGTTAAATGTGCTGAGGGAATGGAACCGTGCCATTCTCGTAGTATTTGGCATCAAGTGGAGTTGTAATATCTACAGTCCCAGCGAATAAGTGGTTAAGTAGGATTTTGTCCAAAGAGAGTTAACTGATTTCAGATAACCGGAATCGAATCATTCTCGTAGTTTTTGGCTTGAAATGGAGTTGTAATAGAAATAATAACTACTTTTCAAGCCAATGCCTTGCATAGGCCCCCATATTCAGTAAGAACATAACTCGATTCAGCTCACTTATGTACAAGAAACTCATTTTGAAGAAAATTAAACTTAACAGTGGTTATATCTACATACAATAAGTGTATTCACCGGGGCTGAAGATATAAGCATTAATCCGGTTTTTAGTCAATACCTAATGTAAGCCATTAAGCACTGGGAAAATTACACGATTCCGCTTCTTTAAGAAAAAGAAACACATTTTGGACAAAATTAAAAATTACCACGAAGCAAACTGTAGCTAAATTTTGGATCATTATACCACCCTTCGATAAAAAAACATATTACTCACGGTTTGCGGAAAAACATTTTTCAACAAGAATGTATAAAAAAAAATTTAAATAACTATTTCTGGATGAAACTATGTATTTTCTTTCTTTTATTTTTTCAATAATTAAAATAAACTTCCAGATACTAATGATTAAAAACTTTATTAGTAGGTACACCTCAGCTCTGACTACAGGTGTTACCTGAGGTAGTAAATACAGAGCGACAGAAGAGGCAGAGACAAGAGATGGATCGGAAGAGAGCCCGACACTGGGAGAGGACAGCTGAATGCGAGCGCTATCAGGTAGGAGCGGAGGGAACACAAGGGGACTCCGATATTCCCCTGTCACCAGCTATCCTGTCATTGCTGGCCTCTCTGCTCATTTCGTCCCCAGCTACTTCTCTTCTAAACACCTTACATATTCACGGTTTCAGATCCACTACATAAGAGAAAAACGCGTAAACGAGTTTAGAAGAATTATAAGGGATTCAAATTAATTTTGGTAAGCCTCTGTAACATAAAACAGTAAATAAAAACCTACCTGTACCAAAACAACCCAGAAAAGGTCTTGTGTTCAGTACGTGTTAGAGACTGTACTGTTTCCATGATAAGGGCTGTTTTTTATGAGACTTTTATGGTACTTGTGTATTAGATGCACCACCATAAAAGGCCAATGCGCAACCAGTTACGATTTATAACAGTTACATTTCTAACAGTTACCCTGGATAACCTTCTTAAATATTTTTATTGGGGTTAGAATTTGCATAACAGCATGCAATATAATAATAATGGAAATAAATAAATATAACTTATAATAATATAATTGAATATATAACATATATAAAACATAATGAAATATATAATATAAATAAATATAATAATAATAGAAATAAATAATGGAATATATCAACAATATAAAATAAAAACCATCCCTACCCACCAAACAAACAACAAAACAGCAACAAAGAAAAATGAGGATACAACAACAACTCTAGAAATAATGAAATATATAATATAAATAAATATAATAATAATATAAATAAATAATGGAATACATCATGAACAATTTAAAATAAAAAACATCCCTAACCACCAAACAAACAACAAATCAGCAACATACAAAAATTAGGATACAACAACTCTAGAACACTGGAAGAAACCAAGAAGAATGAATCTGTAAACAATGTAACTGTTACTGTTAGAAATGTAACTGTTATAAAATGTAACTGTTGCGCATGCGTACAAGATTGGCCTTTTCTGGTGGTGCATCTAATACACAAGTACCACTTTTATTTTCTTAATTTATGTAGTCTTCATCGTTGTTATAAAAATACAATTTGATCTTACCAACAATTTATTTAATCCATTGTTTTGTGTGTGTACTTAGTAATAAATTTATGATATGGGGCAACAATAAACATTTTTGTATTAAATATTAACCCTTATAGTAAGTTATGCATAGTATATTTCCCTCATACAACCTCCGCTTTATTAACAGTTAGCGAAAAACTGTGGTGTGGTCCGGGCTATAGAGAAAGAAACCTCACACTGCAGAGCGGTAGAGAGGAACGACTATGATGATGATGACGAAAAACGTACTTTATCGTGAGTCCAATAAATAAAAACTACCTGCACTACTACAGCCCATGAAAGGCCTAGAGTTCACTACGTGGTAGAGACAGTACTGTCTTCACGAAAACGGTGGTGCAGAGAAGTGTTGTCCGATATCACGCTCAACCGTCATATTCCCTCCACCCCCAATTAAGAGTACCCACTAGATGGATGATGAGTCCCAGGGGGCTCTGCAGATCCTACCTAGCTGATAATAGATTAAATAATTTATCTGCCACAACAGGGATTTGAATCCGGGACCTTTAGTATTCTACACACTACGCTATCCTCCTTAAGAAATTAAAACACATGGTTATTCAGAAATGCACGGATAACAGTATTTTTTAAACACAACTGAGATTTAAAGGTACAAAACGAACTGTTTGTATAACTACTTTCTTATTTATGATGTAATTTTGGTTTGTAAATAAATTTCATTTAAAATAAAATAGACTCTCCAAAACAATGTAAACTTTTCAATATTCTGTTGGAGCTGGTAACAAGCAAACACGTACAATATGATTGATGTTCTAAACTAACAATTGGGTCTAAACAATACTTCTGCAAGTGATAAATTCAAATCAATTTTCTTTATTTTTTCCTGTCCTTACGGGTGGTATAGGCACTATCCACTCCCTTATATAAAACTTACACATATATTCAAATATGCTCTGTTCGGGATTGCTATAAGTGACGCTACTCAGAACATCTGAGGAAGGGGCATTGAGGTACCTTCAGGTAGTCAAGCGTCCCATAGGGTTTATTATCTTTACTTTCAAGATAAGGCAGTTGTCGGGAAGCAGCGGTCAACTCAAGATGCAAGGAACTGGCTGGAGCGATGGTCGAGCAAGTCTTTTGTTTGTGAAATCTTTGTAAGCAGTTTTATAAGCAATCTTTGTAACCATGATCAGCACAAATAAATATAATCTTATTTAATAATTTTTTTAATAAACAAATCCTGGTCACTTAACCTTTCAAGAAGAGAGGGATATTTCTCTTATTCACTTATGATATAGAATTAATACATCTGAAATTTAACGATCACAAGGTTGCATCCCATTTTATTTTTTAAATATTATTCAGATGAAAGGATCTGAGTTTCCCTTGAGATGATAGGTTGGGGAGTGAAGCCAATATAGCAGTATGTTTGCGTACTAACTCAACTATATTTCAACTCTCTTGGGCATTTATTTATTTTTGTTTGTATATTTAAAAGGAAAAGGATAGCTGAGTGTTCAGAGCTGTAAGTCTAATTTAATGTAGCTGTTAAATTATTCTAATTTTTATTTTGAAGAGAAAAGATTTGTCCAGGCCGGGATCCGATACCGGGTCGCCCGTGCTTCTAGCGCGTTGCTCTAACAAACTGAGCTTTCCTGGCTCGTAACACGGCCAGACAAATCCATTCTCTTCACCGAACCTATATCCCCGTGTTATAGCAATTTTTGCGATACATAGGAGCCAGGTTACTCAATTGGTTAGAGCACCGAGCTAGAGACGAGGGCGACCCGGGTTCGAATCCCGGCCTGGACAAATCTTTTCTCTTCAAAATAAAAATATATTTTCTTTATAAGATATTTCTTATATACTGGACTAATCTTCTTGATCTATATAATTTAATAACGATGAAAAAACCTTATTCCAGTCAAAAATTGTTATTGAAAATTAACAAATGATTAAAAAAGTTAACTGGAATAAGGTTTTTTCTTCATTATTAAATTATATAGATCAATAAAAATATTTAAAAATTATGAACGTCATAAGAATAATAAATAGAAAATAAATTATTCAATCTTTTGATCGAAAAATCCATTGGATAACTAACCAGATGTATTTGATCCAAAAATAGAAATGTATGATATACAGAGAAAAGAGTGCCACACAAAAAACGGAACTAGAGACGCCAATGCCGCCTGTATATTGTTTTGCAGAACGGACAGTACGTTTGAAGAACGGTCTGAAGGAAGTAAAAGCTTTAAACTTTGAAACTTAATTTTCTCTTCCACCTTTCTCCATCCTCCCTTAATATGGTAAATTAAATTCGAAAGAGAAGAGAGAAAAAAAATCCATTCTTGAAAACTTTCCTGGAAAACGTAAGTGTTTTTAAATTATAACGCTTTTCTCATAACATATTATTTCCTCCTTAATTGATTCAATAATAAGGATAAAATCGGTGTAGTATTTCTTATTCTGTCAAATATTAAAAATCAAAATATTATTCGTTAGTTTCGCGCACTGCCCGAGGTATTTAAGAATTTTTTAGATACTTTAATCCTCTTGTGAGGTTCATTGTTGGCAACTTTAAGGCTTATACTTGAGCATTCTTTAATCCAAGTTGGGTCACAAAGAAATCTTATCATTTTCATAAAACTTGGTCAGTTATGATAGCACCCTTTACTCTTCATTTACATAAATCTGTAATTGTGTGACAAAACATGATCCAAACAAAAATAAGTCGCGTCGACAATATCAAAACTCTCTGTTAATTAAGTAGAAAAGTGGATCGGTTGGTGACAGTTCTCTTGTAAAGGTTTGCCGTTTGGATAATGCAGTCTGGCCTTTAGAATAGAATAATTTAGAAAATAACCTGTGCAGAAGTCGCATCGGGCCAAACGCTCTTAGGGAACCCACGCGTATCCCCAACTCCCCAGTTCGCTTCACTCGTCCTTAGTAAGAACTGTAATACCTTTGCACTTTCTTCCAGTTATTATTGTTGCTACCTGGTTACCTTTGGACTTCATTTTGGACCTGTTTTAGTATATGTCTCTCAGACTCGCCGTTCTCTGGAATCTATTCCTGATATTTAGTGTTATTTGGCACTGCAAGGGCTGGCTGTAGTAAACCCGTCCCCGACCCTCAATAACCCCGACCCGTAACCGGTGGAATTAAATATAGTAATTTATAAAGTATAAAGTTAATATTAATTAATAAAGTATTAAGTACTCACGGGGTGTCGCCGGCATGGGCAGAGGTATCGAGGGACTCATGGTCCTGACTTAACGACTGCTTGGCCCTGCCCTGGTCCTCTGAAGACTCCCTCACCGGGTCCGGTCGCTTCTCTCGTCCGCTCCCGCTTCGATCACCTGAGAATAGAACAAACATCAGGTTAGTGATTAATTTAACCAACAATTATAATTTGTTTTTGTTTTTTTGTTTTTTTTTTTTATTTAATTCAATGATATTTACAACTATAATGGTATTATATCAAGTAAATGTGCAAAAATGTATAATATGACATGAAAACACTTGTGGAGAAACTACCCATCGATAGCACTCCAATAAAGTTCTATAGTAGATGATCTCGAGGCCATCTTCTTTTCAGACGCCTCGGAGGGTTATCAGGAATAGTATGGGAAGCAAGCTGAGAGACTAGCGGATTCAAGTGCGAATGGAGCTTGTTATGGAAAGATAGGTATCTAGTTTGGGCCAAATCAGTAACATATGGGATATTAAGATCATGATGGATGAGTTTGTTTGTGACATAATAAGGAGCATTGAGGATTTTAAGAAGGATTTTGGATTGCAAGGATTGGATACGAGATGAATTGGATGGTTTAGTAGAGCCCCAAAGCTCAACTCCGTATGCACAAATAGGTCTGATGACTGTCATGTAAATAAGTCTTTTGTAATTAATTGGTAGCTTAGAGCGTTTGTCCAGTAAGTGTTGAAGTAGGCGAAAACGTCGAGCAGTTTCTTGTCTTTTCAGTCTTGTATGAGGATTCCAAGTGAGACGTTTATCCAGATGGAGTCCTAGGTAACGTATCTGTTCGACAGGGTTCAGTGGTGTATTATTAAACGATACAGTAGGACAGGAATTCGTAGGTTTACGACGAAGGGTGAAGGTAATTTGATGGGATTTGTTAGGATTTATTTTAATCCTCCAATTTTGACACCATTCTTGTAGGTGTGAGATATGGGATTGAAGAGATTGGGATGCAACAAATGGATCCTTATTAACTGATAACACACATGTGTCATCAGCGTAAGTAGTGAGGACAGTGCTTGGATGGGTTGGGATGTCAGCTGTATATATCGTGTATAGGATGGGCCCCAGGATACTGCCTTGAGGAACACCGGCAGACTGGGTGAAGAGGGAAGAGTAGGAACAATTA
This sequence comes from Troilus luridus, assembly GCA_964056705.1. Taxonomy (NCBI): domain Eukaryota; kingdom Metazoa; phylum Arthropoda; class Insecta; order Hemiptera; family Pentatomidae; genus Troilus; species Troilus luridus. The sequence goes on along the minus strand of OZ057413.1, from coordinate 9,997,975 downwards.
TGGTTTACTTTAAAGGTTCTATTACTGAGGTAGGAACTGATAATAAGGAAGTAAGTTGAAGGTAAGAATTTACGGAGTTTGTACAGCAGTCCTGGATGCCAGACTCGATCAAAAGCCTGCTCTACATCGAGAAAAGCTCCCGTGCAGTACATTCCGCGCTCTAATGCAGATGAGACAACGTCCACCACACGATGGCATTGCTGGATGGTGGAGTGTGATGTTCGGAAACCAAATTGGTGATCTGGGATTATTTGATTGGATTCTATGATAGGATGAAGACGTTTCAGAATGAGTTTTTCAAGTATTTTCCCCATTATGGGCAAGAGATATATAGGACGATAAGAGGATGGGAGTTCTGGTGGTTTTTTAGGTTTTGGAATCATCTTAATTATGGATAATTTCCAGGAATCAGGAAAATATGTGGTGCGGAGTACGGCATTGTATATATATGTAAGGAGTAGGATTGCTTTCCGAGGAAGGCGTTTTAGAATCTGGGATGTGATTAGGTCGTGTCCAGGGGCTTTGTTGGCGGGTAATCTATGAATAATGTTTGATATTTCGGAAGGATGGAATGCTTTAGGAGGAGGGGACAACTGAAGAGGAATACTTAATTCTGCTCCAATGCATTCAGAGTGGGTTTGATTAAGGATATCTGGATGAGGGTTAAATGTTTTGAATAGGTGCTGGCCGAAAATTTGTGATTTTTCTTCATCAGATCTTGACCAGGTTTGGGATTCGGTTAAAAGTGGATGGTTGAATTTTTTATAGTTTAGGAGTTTTCTAGTGGTATTCCATAAGGATTTGTCAGTAGTACTGAGATTTTCTGTACGGTAATACAATAATTTGTTATAATCAATTATGACAATAAATAATAGCAGTTCGTTAGATCGCCATCAGTTGAGTGCTGATACGCCTTGTTCAATATTTTAAGATCTATTGCAGTCATTACATGGTAATTGATGATGGACAACATCCACCACATACGTATATCAGTGGAGATATCAAAATGTGTTGGTATTTGGTGCATAATGGTGTATTTATTTCGTTTAATTATTTAACGTCCCTTTAAAAGAATACCTGGGATCTAATGGTTAGCATAATAACCTACTAAGACCAAGACCGAGGGTTTGTAACCCAGCAGCTGGCCTTAGGATTTTTTAAAGTAAGTAAAAAATCATTGGTTATCCCGTAGTTTGGACTTGACGTTTAACAGGGGTCCCGAGCCTATACTGTCAGGTAACTGGTTAAAAATCCCTATCCTAATTAAACCTGGATATGCAAAATTAAGGACACCCACTCCGTCCGATTAGCCTTGGTAGCATACACCTGGCGTTAAATGAACAAACAAACAAAGAAGAAGACCTGGGAAAAATAACGATTTTTAAATTTTTGTGTAATCATAATGAATATTAATGTATGTATGTATTTTATGTCAACAACAACATTAGAATTGAAAATTATATAACATAAGTTCGTAATGAGCAAAGAAGCTCATGGGGTCGAATACACACACTAACACATATAAAAACCAAAGAAGATGGGATCTCCGTTGTTTTATCTTTCTAATATGAAATTAATTAGTGAAGATCCCAGAAGACATAACACGAATAGATAACAAAAGCATTAGCATAAAAATATTTTATTTTAGTGTTTACCAAAATATCCTTCGTTAAAGACGAAAAATTATATTGTCTAATGTACCAAAGTATGAAACCTGTATACGTATATAGATACACACAGACAACCTTGTAAGCAAATGTTTTTGAGGACGATTATATTTGCATTATATATTATAAAGTTAACTTATTTTTAGGACCATTTTTCAAAACAAGAGGGAATGAATGCGAGAAAGGTACGACAGGACAGGTAAGGCATAAGGGATCGCACGCCCACCTTGGCCATGAGTCAGTACCGGTTGGCCTTCGCCGAATATTTCACCAGTCATCCCAACCGCTAACTGTACCCCGCGTACCTAGCCGTACCGAGGTACCTCGAGAAGGACCGAGGAGTTCGAGAAAGGATAACTATAATTATTCTCAATTATCAACCTGCCTAGAATCCATTAAAGGACTGGCCATTACCGATTCAACGATTTGCATACATTATACACCGATATAGTAAGCTTTGTAATAATGGTTGGCTTCAACTGCATTATATATAATTTTTATTTTTCCGACTTCACTTCAAGGATCATCTGAATACGATTCATTAAGTATTGAGATCTTATCTCCTGTGTCAAGGCTGCGTCCTAGAATAAATACAGAAGACATGAATATTAACTAGTTTCAGGGTCGGTAGTGGATTACATCATTGGAGCTTTTTTATTTTTATCATTTGAAAAAAATAAAAACGAATGAATAAATAAATTCAGTTGCATGATATATTGGGGAACGAGGTAGTACAGAGTGGTGTAGGTTCTAGGTTTGAATTCGGATAAGAGAGCTAATTTTTAAATATGTTAATAGCGATAGATGGATGAGCCCAGTTGGCTCCGCAGAACCTTGTGGGGCTCACCCATTCTCCGTATTCGTAGTTGGGGGGGGGGGACCCTGACGGCTAAAATCGTGATCGCGTACAAATCTCATCCCTGGATAACCATTGTCCTGGAATAATGCCAACATGAGGACTGTATCGTAATAAAATCAAGAACATCCATGAGTTGCTTTTTTTCGCAGTTCCATGGAGTGTTTTTTTTTTTCAACTCTAAACAGTTTTATCCACTTTCCTCATTACTCATACGAAAGTTGAAAGGTGAAGCTTTGGAAGAACTTAAAAGAAAAACGTTTTGAGAAAACGATGCTGGAAAGTTTCAACGGAATATTACGGGTCAGTTAACTCAAAAGTTTAATAATTTCTTCAAGAAATTTGCAAGTAAATACTTGAAGGTGTAACTTGTATAAAGTACTTTTTAATTTATAAGAAACTTCTAGCCTAAATTAGAGTAGGGACACCTGTGGTTTGTATAATGACCTTACGCGTAGGTTCGCCGGATTCCTTAGGGGGAGTTAAATGGAGTAAAAAATACTTAATTATGTTGAGCTTTGGAGGGGACGTTAAAGGCAATTTTGAGCCTCAACGTTGTGAGGTAGTTGCTAAAGGTCTCAATCTGAATTACACCTGGATTGAAAACAAATCACTCCCATTTGTAGAATTTTCCAGCTAGCCATAGGAGCTTAAGGTGAAGTTTAATAAACAACAAGCTAAAAATTGTTTGCATGTTGTAAATTTGTAGAATATTTCTGTTTAAGGAAAAACTAGCACAAGAAAAATTTTATTGAGTCTGCCTTATATACTATAAATTAACTGCCTTATACTAATAAATTTGAATACATTAAAAATATTGATTATGGGATCAAAGTGGCTCAAAGGTAAGCGCTGAGTTACCGTGCTGAAGGCCCTGCGTTCAAATCCCGCTCGCTGATCGCCTTCAGTTAACCTGCTAACGGCCGGATAGGAATCTAATAGTATCTAGGACTCTCCTGAGGCTCACCCTGTCTCTATATATTGGGTACCCAAAATAAGTGGAAAAATCTGTCGGTTAAGCGTCATGTAGGAAGACCTTACTGCACAACCTTTGTAAAGTCTCTACCACACACTGAACCCAAGAAGACCCTTCATGGGTTGTGGTGGTACAGGTTCTTTTTTTTTATTACCATAGACTACGATTACTCAGAAATTGGATAATTGTTAATTTTTATTCATGACTTCTTTCATAATAGAAATATTCCTTCTATTCACAACTATCATGACAGCGACGAATTATCAGGATACTAATAGCATTATTGTTGTGAATGTTTTCACAAATCGCATCGACACTCGTTACAGAAAGATAAACCAATTTTTCCACAAGACGGTTTTCCCTCGCTCTGGAAGACAGCCACCATTCGTCTTCCAAATAAGATTTTCTGATTTCCGACCTATATCTCTCCCTAACTCTCCAACTCTTCCCCAATCTGTGTAGCACAAAAAATTGCAAAACCTGTTGAGATGTACGTCTTCTATGCGCAGTTCTTGATAACTTCAATTCAGAGATCATAATCGATATCATATAAAGTTACACCTAAGTTGGGAAAAATTGAGATTAATTATTTTATTTATTTATTGCGATTTATAATAAATCGCATCTTACCTAACTCTGCGTGACACTAGGTATTATACTATTGGGAAAAGTTCAAGTATAGAGTCAATCAATACATATAATTTTCTACATCAGTCCTCCCCCTCAGCAATGTGGTATTTAAGTATATATGAATGAAAAGAGTAGTGTATCAGTATATAATGTTTCAGATTAAGATCTAATGACATAAAATGCAATGTATATGAATATTTGTACGCATTTAAAATATCATAGAAACAAAAAAAACAACCTAAGTAATTGGACAAACGTGGTTTTGGTAAAGGCTTCCTCCATTCCACCAATGGCACGGTGCGGTTGACAAAGCAGCCTCCACCTGTCCTTCAACCCGACGTAGCAATAAAAAAATATAGCCACAACTCGTAATTAAAAAAATAAACAAATGTTTAATTTCTTAACTAAAATGAATAATAAATAAATTAAAATGTTTAATAATTTAACTATTATTAACCTTTTATTAATTCTTTAATCAGCAGATGAATAGAAAAAAAAAATACTCGTGATATGATGATGTAAAAGTGAACCTTAAACTGTTTTTCAAACATAACCTACAACAGGTATGTTCAATTATTATTATAAAATAATTGAAATCATAGTTACAACATCATAAAAAAAATGTATTTAATATTTTAAAACAAAGCATGAGGGCTGCCTAATCCCCATTTTACAAATTATAAAATCATTCATTTTATTATTTTACTGCCGTAGGTAGTTAATTTTACATTTTAGTAGATGTAGCATGCTCAGTTTAGTACTTATTAGTACCCTATCCTCATACTAGATTGAAACAAGAAACAGCTCGCCGTTTCAGGCTACTTCAACATTTACTAGACAAACGCTCTAAGCTCCCAATTAATTACAAAAGACTCATATACATGAGCATCATATGACCTATTTGGACTTACGGAGTAGAGCTTTGGGGCTCCACCAAGTAGGGTTGGGCGATAGTTAGCACTATACTATCGATAGTTTTTCGATAGCTGCTTCTTTTTTTTCCAAACCTATACAAAAAAAGAATTTCAACTAATTTAATTAAATTCAATTTCCTACCTACTATTTGAAATTGCAGGATTATAAATTATAAGATTATATCATAAAGATGATAAAAAAAACACACTAATTTATTTGAATTTTAAAAAAGTATTTACAATTTACATGCTTACAATAACAATGAAGAAATCAAATCTTCAGAAAAGAAAAATGACGAAATAGTTAATTTCAAGAGTCGAGTGTGCTCCTTGAGCCACATATTTCCCGAAAGAAAAAATAGCATTTCTAGTTGAACATTTAAGAATTGTAGAAAAAGATCCCTAATAAAGAAGAATTAAGGTTATAAAAACCTAGAAGAGCCACTGCTCAATACACCGAATTTGGTTTGTTTGCACAAGTGTGAGGCTACCCAGGCTACGTGTACTACCCAGCATAATGAAATTACTTATTTCGGAGAATTAAATAATGACACACTTTGCATACGGACTTAAATATACAAACGGTTTACGAACACATACGAACGTACTACAAACGCTTTCAAGAAAAACTATACGGACGCCCAAACCCATTGATAGAACAAATGACCACGACTCTCATGCCTGAGAACACTAGGGGAGACTAAAAAGAACGTAGATGAGGGTCCAATTACAGTAGGAAATCAAAGCAAGCAATGGAGAGGTACCGCTGGCTACTGTTCTTCGTCATGCCTTCTATGTCATTCTGTATTATTTTCCAGTCAGCCTATACCCTGATTCTCAATTACTTGTTTTTGACCGGTGTGGATGAAAATATATAGAGAATAATAATAATAATGACACGTCCGATGCGGCATCAAAGTTATATATAAGAGAACCCTTGAGCTCCAGGAGGTTCCGAGTTCAATATTAAAAGAACTCGACACTGGACAAATCAGCATAATTCCGAGAGTTTCAAAACTGAAGGGTAAAAAAGATCACAACTATCGATAGGTCAACACAAACTAGTAACTATCGACTATCGCCCAACCCTATCACTAAGCCATCGAAAGTTTTAAGTAAATAAATCAGTGTTGTTGTACGTTCCATTAAATAAAATAATTTACAGTTTATGAGAGATATGTCAAATATTATTTCACCACATGCTCTGCATTGAAATAACATTCCTAAAATCGAAATATTGGAATAAGAAGCAGAGTTTTTAAATAGATTCATTCCATTTAAATTTCAAAAACAGTCCTATATTTTGTATAACCACATAAAAAAGTCAGAAAAGGTGGATTTGTGTTTAGCTTTTTTTTTTAAACAATTATAATTTAAATGATCGAAAAAGGATTTACATATGACATTACCTCACTAAAACCTTTTTATATGATTTAGAGACTTAAATATTTTTTTCGAAGAGAAAAGATTTGTCCTGGCCGGGATTCGAACCCGGGTCGTCTAGATGACTTATTCAAAACCAAAATATTTAAAAATAATCACCATCAAAATAACAAGTAATAAAAATAAATTATAATTTATTTATATTTTAAAACAATCGAAAACACTCTTTCCTTTAATTACAATCACTAGCATAATACTTCTCTTGAACAATATTTTAAATGTAATCCCAATGATATACTAAATTAATCGAGTTGAAAAATGATTAAAGGGTAAAAATTGATTAAACAATCTAATAAAAATAGTTAAGCAAGTGTAATAAAACATAATATAATAAAATAAACTAGCCTAAGCAAATATAATAAAAGGAAAGAGCAGACAAAGCTAAAGATAAAATTCATCTAAGCGTGAACCCCAATTCCTTTCATATATATATATCGAATTATATATTTCCTCCCCCATTATCGACACAAATTCAATAGTGAAAAAAAAATCTAAAATTGAAATCGCTCTTGTGTAAAGGATTCTATAAACTTAATTAAGCAAACCCCTTCGCTTCATCAAATAAATTAAATAATAACACATTGTCTTTATGTGATATGAAGCTTTAAACTATTTTAATTTAAAATTTGGTTAACTTTTAATTAATGAATAATTGGAAAAAGGCTCCTTATTGTTAAATATTTTGTCAGGCTCCGTTAAATTATAAATAGTTTTAAAAATTGATAAACCGCAAAGCCGTTGTTCCTGACTTAATTAAGCCGATACATATAATATAACTCTTTTTGCGTTTGAATGGAAAAAAAAGATGGCCTCGTGACCTTCTAAGTTAAACTTGTTATTTGAATATTATCACTGGGTAGATTCTCTACTTACATATTTATTCATTCCAATATGTACCACCCCTGCCATTTGTTTCATGTATTGTTATAATACAGTTGTAAATTTCAATGAATAAATTATTTAAAAAAAAATGGAATTCATTGATTTGAAAACTAAAACAAGCTACTGGTTATCCCGATAATCCTAATTTAGGACTGATATTTCAATACATACGAGGGTGGTTTGAAAAGTTCTCGGAATGTCAGTGCAACGAGGTTCCCGCGCAATAATCACACATCCTTTGTGAGTGAACACGTGGCCTGAGTGGTAGTGACGACTCTTTGCTTTTGTTTTTTCTTTTTGATCTTTCATCAGGACAACGCCCGCCCGCACACAAGTGCTATTGCCATGGTAAAACTTCATGAACTGAGGTACGAATTGTTGCCACATCCACCTTATTCACCTGATTTGGCACCCGCCATCAGACTTTCATCTCTTTGAAAATTTTCCTAGGTGGACGGAGATTTCCTACAACGGAAGAACTGACAGACAAATTTGGAGATGTAATTTGCAGGCCTGGAGGAATCTCATTTTCGAGATGGGATCAAGGGGTTGGAACATGGCTGGAGCAAATGCATTAGCCTACAGGGAGACTATGTCGATAAATAAAAGCAGTTCCACCGAGGTAAGACACTTCACTCTAGCTAGTACATCCCCACAACTTTTCAAACCACCCTCGTAGAATGCACTGGATTAAGATTAAGACATTTTTCTTATTTTAACTATTTTTCTATCTATAAACCTAAAATAAAAACCAAAAACATTTCATTTTTTTATTGAATGCGAAATATTCAATACCACAAAACAATACTAAGCGGTGTACTCACATGGGGGTTGCAAATTAAGTGCTAAAGTTAACTTCAATTACTATAATATTATGGAGATAACTATACTAAAACGTTAACCGACTGTAGCTCAATGAAATTAACATTTGTAAAATGGGGTTCCTCTTTAGTTTATTATAAACAAATATAACATTCAATAAAATTCACCAAATATTATAAATTGTTCAATTATAAACATTATAAATATTACATCAATGCAGTGATTATTTCAATGCTGCAAAAATATGAGCTCGCCAAAGAAGCAAGAACACAAGCTAGACTTTCCCCCGGACGGCCCACTCAGAAACCTTGTGCTTAAATTTATACTGCGCTTTACTTCATGCTCCTACAATGTGATATTTCATAGCAAAATAATATAGGACAAATCACTCCTAACACCTCTCCATAATACCATTGAATGTACCGTGGAACATAGCGTAAAAATAAATATTATGGAATTAAATTTAATACGTTCCATTTTACGGTAACTGTCCGAAATTATATTGTTTAAAAAAAGGATAAATAAAAAGGCGCCTAAATACATTGGTGCGGTTGATATACTCACTCTCTCCCAAATTCTGACAGCAAGTCAAACAAACAAACATATGTATTTTTATATAGTAAACAACATACAGAGAGAAAATCGCCAGGGAAATTATAAACACATTCCTGTTCAACTTCTATATGAATTAGAGATAGAATATAGACCTCTAGATCAGGGGTTCCCAACCTTTTTTGAACTACGCTCCCCCACCCAAGTTCAATCGAAAGCCTTCCAGGCCCCTGGCGCACAGTAAATCGTACGGGTACATAAACAAAACAACAAATATTTCATTGAAAACAATGGATTTAGTTTTGCTGTCACAAGATACAACACTAGAAGTTTCTAATTAAGATAATGAAATACTACTAGTAAGAGAAAAATAACTAAAATTAAGTGAGAATTGTTTATTTTCAATTTGTCTCGTGCCCCCTGACTTGTCCCTCACACCCCCCAGAGAGTGGGAACCATTTCTTTAAACGGAATAATCCTAATATATTGTCCAAGTTAGCTCTATAAATCAGGACATTATTGATCTGCTTCACAGTACTCTACTGAACTTGGTGAACCATTTTGCTCATACTAAATTAAAATTTAGTTATTTTCTAACTAATCTTCGAATAATCTAACTATGCCATGAAGAGACCAACTGCGCAGTTAAGTAAAAAGACCTATTCTTATTGCCGAAAATAAAATCTCTCCAGTAAATAAAACTTTTTTTTTACTGAAAACCGTATTCGATTTATTATACATAAAATGTGGAAAAATAAAAACTGATCCTGAAATATTAAGTTTAATTAATGAACAGTTTATATTGTGTATCACATGGCTGCGGAAAATAAGCAATAAATTGAAGTACAAATATGGTGCAATAAAGACTTGAATTGTTTTTTTCATGTTCACACTGTGTTGAAAAAAAAAAATCTCATAGAATGTAAATTACAGTTATAAAATTTGAGCAACAAAAAGTACAATTGAATACAATTGAATAAAACCCGGACAGGGATAGCCACTAGTATTTAATAAAAAATTTACTCTAAGGAGACTCTAAGCATTTTATCTTGAGATCTCATACACGCAATAAGATGCCTAGCGTTGTTGTATCCCTTGACACACATTCAACACGTTCAATTCATTTAAAAATATCTATACGGTAAGAAATAAAGAACCTCGTAACAGTCACATATATTCACATCAACACGTGTGCTTGCGAAACAGGTGTCTCAGCATGACGCCATACAGTTTTGACAAATCACTAAGCGCTCCTCAAGAATTCGCAATGTATACACAGTCTCCGATTGCTTTATGCCACGTCTTAATTTTAATAAAACGCATTTTTTTTTTTTTTTTTTAATCTTACTTTCCTTTGCCAACGAAATTCAAGTAGAGACGGTACCACAGCGGAATAACACATAACACTTTATAACATCTGGTTAATTATGGCGGTGACACGGAAAAGGTATTGAGTCGTGGTAAAGTAATTTTACAGTAGAAGCAAATAACTGTTCTGACAAATAAAAATGAAAGTTTCAATTGGAAAATAGTTTCCACCTCTCTATCTGCCCTTCCTATCATGAAACACAAGTTTAACTGCAATTTACCTCCAATTCTAAACTACTATACCTAGAAAGCACCAATACGGAAATGGAGCTCATTTTGACACTGCGAAGTGGCTAAATAAAATGTTTAGGGTTACACCTAGTCCAAAAGTGTGCGCGGTTTTTAATTACTCGGAGAAATAAGGTATTAAGGAAAACCGATAAATATGCTCAAGATCTTGAGTTCAATTCCGCCAGTGGCAGATAAAGTATTCAATCAGGCACATATGAACCCTGTGAGATCTGTAGACACTCCTAGAGCAAACCAACGTTCATATAGTAAATATTTTGGGGGAAGACCTGCACAAACGTTGTTTTTTAAATAGAACAGTCTCTACCATGTACCGAAATTAGAGACACTTCATAGGTTGTAGTGGTACAGGTTTAAATTAATAGTTAGTGCTGACTGTATACTTTGCTCGGAAAATATAGAGAAAATATGCATGTAAATAAAACAAAATTCAACGAGTTACTGAATGTTGTTGCTATATTTTTTTTCAAATATATATTATATTTGACAAGGCTTCCTATTTATATCCCAAGAATATCAGAGAGCTTAACGACTTTCAAAATCCTTGACTTCAACCTTGACAATATCTAAAGCCATTCATAATTAGGCTTGAAGTAGCAACTCATTCTGAATAACTTTAGGGTTGAAAGAATTCGACCATGAAAAAGCCTGCGAGGGAGCTTAATAGCTAGAGGGTATACTTTCGATTTGATAAACACTGAGAGCCAGTAAATGTCCTTTGATGAGCGCTCATGTGTAAAATTTAAATTTACTACTGTAATACAGACATGGAACAAAAATTATTGATACATTCCTGATTGGGGACACAACATGCTATAAATACAAGTAGCTCGTATAACTTTCAAGACTCGGAGAGAGGACTCGAAGGACAGCCATGAGAAGCCTTATAGTGTGCCAGTCATGGCGAGGAAGCATTTTCTTAACAACACATCGCAGTTTTCGTTCTCAACAACTGATAGAATATACACAGGCTAGAGGAGTGTCAATGGTCAGGAAGGGAGGACTGTTGGAGAAAGGTAAACAAACTTATGTAATGGTTACATTCTCCGCCACAGATCTTTACATGAGGAAACGCTATTGTATACTCAATAATAAAGAGAGTAGTTAATAATGCCTTATATAATCCAACAGAGTGAATCCAATTTCACTTCAAGACATAAACTTTAATCAGTATGTGTATATACACATAAACATATGGCTATATGTTTGCTAAATTATAACATAAACGTAATCATGAATATTCCAAAAATTATAGTTCATCAATAAAACAGAGCCAAAACTCAAAACGAAACACTAAATTTTATTAGAATGCAAATGGAAAAAACCACAAGCAGAGCCTTACGTTTCAAATCTGGTGTAAAATACAAACAATTACCAGTCGACGTTTCGCCTATTCAGGCATTATCAAGACACAAAAAAGAGTAAGATCAATCACATCTCAAAACAGAAGTGCAATACATCCCAACGAATAATCGCTCAAATAGGCTCATAACCTGAGACCGCACCTCCACCCCAAGAGGTTCAACCCAAAACTCAACTGGTGTTTGTATTTTACACCAGATTTGAAACGTAAGGCTCTTGCTTGTGGTTTTTTCCATTTGCATTCTAATATTATAGTTCATCTTTAACTTAAGCGTTGTATCATTCTTTCGACTGTGAAATATAAATATATCAACAGAAGTAATAAAAATGAAAATATTAACACGTGATAAAACTTATTATTAAATATCTTTTTTAATAATTTATTCATTTAAACTGTGTTATAGCAATACAACAATTAAATGGCAGGAATAATACATAATGGCATGAAATGTACAGCCCCGGTGAATGAGTGGTTAAGTCGGATTTTGTCCAGAGAGAGTTAACTACTTTCGGATAATCGGAATCGTATCATTCTCGTAGTTTTTGGTTTGAAATGGAGTTGTAATATAAGCAGAAACTCCTTTTCAAGCTAATGCCTCACTTAGGCCCTTATTCATTACGAAAATAACTCGATTCCGCTTACTTAAGTACAAATAAGTCACTTTAGAGAAAATTAGACTTAACCACTTATTCACCGGGGCTGTAGATATATATATATACATATATATATACAAATATTAAATATTTAGAAAATTAGATTAAAGACAAAAAAAGGGGGGAATATTAGCCTGTGTTGTTAATTTTCTATAAAGACGAAACACAGAATACTTAAAAATATGTTTCGAGACTTTATAGTCAACAGTCAACAGAAATAGATACTATTATAAATATCTATTATTATATACCTATGTATATGTATATGTATATATATATATATATACATATATATATATATATATATATATATATATATATATATATATATATATATATATGTATATATATATTAGTAGATCGTCGATTATTGTGTCACCGGATGTCATCCGGATAATAAAAATTTACATAAAACAAAGGAAAAAGCCAAACAATCACAACGTTTGTGAATGTTAAACAAATAAACGTCAATAAAAAATACCTACGTATACAGCAAGATTTATAGAGGTTGTGACGCAATGAAAGTTTAATATTAGTTGGCTTCAATATTGACTTCCTTTTCATCGCAGAATAATGCGTACATGATATCTAATACCTAAAGCCCCGGTGAATAAGTGGTTAAGTCGAATTTTGTCCAGAGAGAGTTCGTCGAAGTTTCCTAAAAATGAGTTTCGTGTACTTAGGGAAGTGGACTCGTGTCATTCTCGTAGTTTTGGGCTTGAAATAGATTGGTAATACAAGCAATAATTCCTCTTTAAGCCAATGCCAGATTTAGCGACTCATTCGCTATGAAATAACACGGCTTCCCGAAGTAAAAGAAGATTTCGAAAAAAAATCTACTTAAATATTAATTTACCGCGACTGCAGATATTGCTTGTAATCTTATCGTTTCAGCAATCATGATGGCCTAAAAGGCAAGCCGAAACCTTAGCAAGTTTCAAAGATTTTTCTTTGACAGTACCCCCGGCAGATTATTTCATAACAATTGCCTCGACGTTTCCTCTCCAATTCCAACAAGATACAAAACAAACATAAAATTGCACCCTCAGAAGACTTTAGCCATGACAAAATATAGATCCCTAATTCCTCAGCAAGAACAGAACATTAGCTAGATGACTAAGACAAAAGGTGACTAGATGACCAGCCTCCTACGACACTCCCACAGGCCAGCTCCATGAGTCCACTGAGGACCAGAGGAGCTTTGGCCGCACCTAATTCTTAAAGGCGAGCTGCTAGCAAAATCGCGCACCTCTAATCTAGGATTAATAGTTGACACATATACGAGCGACGATAAGGTGATAACAGCTCTTATCAATCGATAAAAGTTAAACAGGCATGTATATTAAATATGATACAAACGTTCATAAAACTAACCTGCTATAAATTTAATGTTAATAAAATACAATAACTAAAATTAAATTATGCTTATACTAGAGTTTCAATCTTTCTACAACCTTACCTTGCAATAAATTCTTTTAAAAAAACAACAAACATATATATAGAATTGTGCAAGCTAAACTAAAAGACGGCCAAACTGCAATGTCCAAACTTCAGCTGGGTTAGTAAGATCGTTTGAATATTATTTTCGAAAAACATCGTATAATTGTCATATCTATTTGAAGTAATTGATTTTCTTCGGTTATTACTTTCATGTCATTTGCGTTTATTAATTGTTTGTTATTTTTTATATTTTTTTTCATGAGACGAACCTACTTTCTGGTTTTTATTTACAATTTATGTACTTATGTAAATGCCAACTGATATTTATTATATGGCCTCTTAACCAGATATATGCCCTGTTATTATCATACACATTTATTATTCTTAACCCTTTTCTTGATAATGTATCTGTGGAGACACATCAGAATTTAGCGTAATCTCTTGGCAATGTATCCCACAAGATACATGTGATTTTTTTTAACTACCCTCATAAGGTTAAAGTGGTATGAATATTATTTTGATATTAAAAAAAATATATAATTTTCTAATTTTTGTTATTCTATTCTCTCTTGAATAGTTTAAGTAGCATTTCAATGAGTAACAATGAGGCCTTAAAAAATACTTCGTAATTAGCTTACATTTATTTGGCAAGTCTGAAGTTTGAACCGACCGTTTAAAAAATATATATAAAATAAAAAAAATATCAATATAATTCAATAAATTAATTTAAAATAATTATATTTCTATATACGAGTAAACAACATTTCTCAATTATTATAAGTATTATTCTTATTTATTATGGCTTACAACAGGATTTTTAATAATTTTTAAATCAAAAGGGAAACATACTCGCGACTCTTATAAAAACAACATTTTACATTCAACTCGACTCGCTGTCTTGCCAGTAAAATATATATACTAAATATTAATAAATAAGAACATAAAAAGGGTATGCTCGGTTATTTTATGATATAATAAAACATAATATCAAAACCGATTAAGAAATGACTTAAAAGAAAAAAAAGGCCATTTGGTTTTTGTGAATCTTCTTATAACCTTACTATTATAAAAGAATCTTTTTAATAATGTAATATTTTTACAGGGATTGCCTATCGACGGATATAGAACATCATCTACATTCTATCGTCCGCGATCAGTCAAATTATAAACTTAACGACCGCTGTTTGGTACACCCCTAGTAAAGTTGTTTTCATTTATAGTTTAATGAAAAAGTTTTAGTAACATTCTCATATCCGACAAAACTAAATATTCAGTGAATTATTAAAGTTGAGAATGGAGATAGAGAATCGATACTGTACCTCCCCCCCCCCCCAGCCAGCGGGCAATGGATACTCCCCTCAAGTTCACTTAGAATCAAAACTTTATTCATAACGTCTCTTTTTTTATCCCTTCATCCCTTCAAGTTCCTCTGGCTGGATTGTTTTTTTCAAACGAACTAGAACCAGAAGGGTTCAATATTAAATTTAGAACGTCAGTATCTCAAAGAAAAAATATTAATCCTCTATAATTTGGAATAATTTTTAGGCACTAAGAAGTTTTCATTAAAGCCTGCAGTTTCATCAAGAATAATTTTCATTAACCGTCATAAAATAGTACACAGCCCCGGTGAATAAGTGATTAAATGGAATTTTCACTAAAAATAAGTTGCTTGTACTAAGGGAAGCGGAATGGTGTTGTTTTCATAGGGAATAAAGTAGCTGAGTGAGCCATTGGTTGGAAGTGGAGTTGAAGCTACCTGTACCTCCATTACAACTCCATTTCAAGTTAAAAACTATAGTCCAGGATCCATGCTCCATTTTTTCACTTGATTAGTATCAAGCTGAATCTTCGTGAATAGCTTCGTTTCGATGAGACGCCCAACAATATCCTGTGCGAAAAGATTGTGTTAAATCTCAAGATAATTATCTCTAATTATTTGAAAACATATTTGTCCTACAAAATGTATGGTTTGATCAAAGAGTCCCCTCCTTCCAATATGTATCGATAACGAAGTCAAAAAAGAGGAAGTAAAAAATAAACAGCTGGTTAGTAATCATTTTTGATGACCTCGTTATGGATACACGTTGGAAGGAGGGGACTCTTTGATCAAACCATACATTTTGTAGGACAAATATGTTTTCAAATAATTTAGATAATTATCTTGAGATTAAACAAAAAAAACCCAGCTAGTAATAAATTTTTGAGAATCATAAATACCTCTGTTAGCTACCACAATCGTGAATTTTCGCACAGGAAATTGTTGGGCGTCTCATCGAAACGATGATATTCACTAAGAATCAGCTTGATACTAATCAAGTGCGAAAATGGACCATGGATCCTGGACTACTAAAAGAATGATACGATCCCGCTTCCCTCAATACAGTTAACTCTCTCTGGACAAAATTTGCCCTAACCGCTTATTCCTCTGGACTCCAGAAATAATACATAAAACAATAAAAACTCCTTTTTAATTTATTTAATAATGTATGTCTATTTTAATTGAAAAAGAAGTATTAACTGGGTTTTATTTAATATATGTGTTTATAGTTATCCCAATAATCTTGGCAGCAGTTCTTTCGCTTACATAACAATTACTCTTTTTGGGGTAGTGCTTTGTAAATACCCCAGGAGCGGTTACTGTCTGAAGAGATTGTGGCAATGATGGAAGAAGTCCCTTCAAAAAGTATATTATTAAAGTGCTAACTAAACCCTGATGGCTGAAAACAACTCACATGCATTTTGGAAGTGCAACAGATAATTCAAGAACTTAGAGGGAGGTAATTGAATGAAGATAATCCTTTCCTCAGTGTAAATTAATAGAAAAATAAATGAGGCAAGAATCGTAAACAGTAGAACGTCGATTATGCTGTAGGTGAGATTCGGGTAAGTTCAGATATAATAATGAAATTCACTCAGAATAACAATAAAGAAAACAATCACTACGTTTGTATAAAAAACAGTGTTTCAATCATATTCCAATCATTGTGTACTTTTTATTTCATGTAATTTCTAATAACATAATGGCGACTGTCTGGTTCGGCATTTTTTTACAAGTATATTTTTTCATATTCGCCACATATCTACAGCCCCGGTGAATAAGTGGTTAAGTCGAATTTTCTCAAAAATGTGTTTCTTGTACTTGAGTGAGCGGAACCGAGTTATTTTCGTAGTGAATAAGGGGCTAAGTAATGTATTGGCTTGAAAAGGAGTTATTCTTTATATTACAACTCCGTTTCAAGCCAAAAACTACGAGGATGATACGATTTCGGTTATCTGAAAGCAGTTAACTCTCTCTGGACAAAATCCGACTTAACCACTTATTCACCGGGGATGTAGGTATGAAGGTATCCAATCCATTTGATGTTTTTAATTATGTTAAAAATATGGGCAAATGTTTTTACTTAGCACTTAGGAAAGAGTAATGCTTTAAACACTTAACACGTGAAATAATTATCATTAAAAGCATTTAAAAGAATAAACGAGTTTTTTTCTATCCAAATGGACATATACCACTTTCGAAAAATAACAGCTCATATAACGGATGTGGAAAATCTAATTAAAAAAAAAATACTCCTCAAACTTATTTTCGAAGAATCGTAATGCCAATTCCGCCATTTATCTTCTTCCCGAGGCCAGTACTGACAATCGATGCTCTACAGTACCTGTTCGACAATATGCCATATTTATTTCGTATACTGTTTTCATTAGCTCAGAAGAGTTCACATGAGATTGGTACACTCACAATTAAGGCATGGAAAGACTTCAGCACAATAGATGTTTCCCCATCACACATCCACCCCCGAGGGGACTGGCTCCTGTGTGAACACGAAGCAGTGATTAGTTTTATTTTCTCACGCGAAAAGCCAAGCACGGCACAGGATCCTGAAAGAACTGTTGAAAGAGAAGCGAATGAGCAGTTTAAGGTTACCTCGCTAATTCAACCCGAGTCAGATCCAATGGACTCCGTACTCAAGCCTAATTCACTAGCAACAAAGGGTAAAGGGTCGAATTTAAATCCTCACTGACTAAAGTTTCAACAAGCAAACTTAAAAGCATTGATTGGGGGTGGCCAATGGACGGGAGTTTGTAAGCAGAGATTAGTTGTATCCGCATCGAGCACTCGGGTTATCTAAGCATTATTATTGTTATTAATTGATATTTAAATCAAAGTCTAATAACGGGTATAAGCCTAATAATACTACCTGTACGAGTATGGCATAAGATTCTTAAAAACATGACCCAGGTTAAAATTAGGTTGTTACAGAATTATCCTCCATATTATTTTGTTTATTTATCGGCCGTGGATCGATTAAGAGACTGACTGATCCTTCATTAAGCCAAAAAGCGAAAGATTAATAATAGTATTAAAAAACAAAACAAAACATGCCCGCTACACCCCATGAAGGGTCTTAGGGAAAATGGAACGTGGTACTTTTTCATGGTCAAAGGTTGTACAGGAAGATGATTGGTCCTAGATTACGCTCAACCGCCAGGAGCACCCAGTTCATAGATATTGGATGAACAAATGGAGGATATTTAGATCCTACTATGTCCATACCCGGCTGTTATAGAGGTTCCCTTCAACCAACCATCATAGTTAACCAAAAATTTCTTTTACCTCATCTTCCCAATCTCCAGATAAGATGTTCATGCATCGGGGCAGTCCTTCAATAATCATTAAAAAAAAACTCTATTACTAAAGAAACTACAAGAAGAAATGGCGAACTGAAGACAGTACAGTAGAAAATGAAAACATCCATAGAAATGTGTGGGATATCTAACTTCATCATAAACTTTTATACTAAGCAGGAGTTGGATACTCTACGACGTAGAAGCATAGCGATAGAAAATGGTGACAGGGAGCAAGGCGACATATGGGCACCTCAAGGTGCAACTAGCGGCTCAACCTCGGGCAGGCTAATAAGGAAAAGGAAACGGTGAATCAGCAGGGAATACTGATACGGCGCTCATTGCGAAATAAGCGGTTAGATCCGATCTGCCTCTCCACCTCTCTGTTTGCACAAAAATTTAATAACACTTCCATCGTACGCAGAACCTTCCACGGCGAAGACTCAAGTCTTTGGAATAACAGAGTTCTTTTTAGAATTTCTAAATAAATTATAATAAAAAAAAAAAAAAAACCTATACCATTGCCACCCGTGAAGCGCCTGGGGTTCAACACATGAAACGGACAATACTGTTTTTTGGACAACGGTTGTGCAGGGAGGTGACTTGTCCTAGATCACGCTCAACCGCCAGATTTAACCCCATTATTTTGGATACCCACTTTATATGTGGTGTGCCCCAGGAGGATCGTAGATCCAATATGATCCGTCTCCAACCGCTAATAGACTAAATAAAAGTCTTGCCAGCAGCGGTATTTGAACCCAGGACGTTCGCCATGGCAACTCAGTGCTCTACTACTGAGCCACGCCGCTCTCCTAAATCAATAATAGCCTGCATTATTTAGATTTCGTAATTTGTAAATTTAAATTATTAACATTAGCCTGGTATCGGGACTCCGAGCAATAATTAAATACTTATTCAAGTATAAATACTCTCTTAAATTTCCACGGCCGATATCTTTAATCCATTCAACAAATATTTTTTCTGTCTCAGATTAAGCCCTAAGGAAGCTACCAGTATGACCAGCAAAACGTCGGCAAAAAATTTGACGTCACATCCTAAACCAGAAGAAATACGTGATGAATGGATTAAACATTTTGAGGTAGTTTATTTATTATTCAAGACATATGATGGGCTCCACAAGCTGATTTCAAAATGTCAATAATTTGATGAGTATGGGGTTCAGTACATGGTAGAGTATTGTTTCATGGACAACGGTTTTGCAAGGAAGTGACTTGTCCTAGGTCACGCTCAACCGCCAGATTCCCACCCCCTTATTTTGGGCACCCTATTTTTATAATATTTTATATAAAAGTAGTCTAAATAAAATTCATGGCCTGCAGCGGGATTTGAACCAGCATGGGAACTCAGTGCTCTACCACTGAGCCACTCCGCTCCCTAAGTAGTATAATAATAATCATAATAATAATTAGTATACAGTTATTTTTTTTATATCTTCCAAATTCTTAAGTAAGTGCATCCTTATGCAACTTGAAACACTACATTTAATTATGAAAAATAAAATCTTTTAACGGAAACATAAAAGTTACTGATGTTTTATGTTGCTATTAATATGAATTTCACAACTAAACGACATTTTAGTTAAATATTACTCATTTTAACATCAATCGAATTCTAACATTAACCGTAATTTGAGCCGCTGGGCGTCGACAGCCTCGTATCACGCTCATGTCAGTGACGCAAACCCATAAGTTTTCCTCTACCGAAAATCGCAGGGCGCGACTAAATGAGTTTTCAATTAAAAAATAAATAAATAAGACCAATAATTATCTGAGGAAGGGTAGAGCTAAGGAAATTACTAAGCTAAGATAAATAACTTGAAGAACTCCCGAGCTACGACTTAGATTAATGAACTGAAAGGAGCCGTACGCCTCAACACTCTTTATTGATTATTGCTAGAGCTCCTGGACCTTCTGGAGCCTCGGCCTCAGTATTTGTTGAAGTGGCTACTTGAGAAGCTTTATTCGGTTATTCTGAAGGGTCTGAGGGAACCGAAGAGGTTCCAAGCTTTGCGAAGAATCATAAGATGGAACCAGTAACAGAAGAAAACTACCTACACCCCGCAGTCAATCAGTAAAACTTTAAATTCATTCATTTAATGATTAACAGAAACAGAAAATATATCTGTATCATTTGAAAATACTATACATAAAGGATGAAGACCCAATCCGTCAGATCTGTCGAGAATGAGATGGCCATTTTGGAAGAGAACTACAAGAGGAAACAAAACATAGGCTTCTAAATTATTTCAAAGTACGATCTTAAGAACAAAATAAAATGTAGCATTACGACCTATCAAGGGTCTTGGGTTCAGGCTGTACTGTTTGCAGGGCAACAGTAGGACATGGAGTTGATTTTTCATGGACCCCCAATTTATAGAGGCTGGGTGAGCCCTAGGAGGATAAGTAGATACCAGAGGGACAGTTAAGATTAAATAAGTGAAAGAAAATGGTCCGGGTAAAGATCAATAAATTTCTCTTAAATATCAAGAAATATTTATTCTTGAAATTTATGATATTTAAGAGAAATTAATTGACCTCTACCCGGACAATTTTCTTCCACATATTTCATCAAGGTCGACTATTTTCATTCAAAATTAAGATTAAATAATTTATCTGCCACAGTTTGAACCGACCATTCTGCGAAGGTATTTCATTTCAGCTCCTATTGTCCGGCTGTTGTGCAAGCATGAACCCAACTTTCACTCCCATAAGTGTTGAGAGGTATATTGCTTTGAATATGTGAAGGAGGGACCGAGTGCGGAATATAAACATAAGGGATCAGCTGCAGGTGGCAGAACTGAAGACCTCCATCGAAAAAGACAGCTCAAGTGATTCGGCCATGTCTGTCTCATGGACGAAGAATGGTTTCCTAGAAAGGTTATGGAAGCCCGCCCGATATGCAGAAGACCCCATGGACGCCCGAGAATCCTCTATGAGGATTATATCCAAAGAATAGGAGGTAAAAGAGAAAAAAACCCTGTCTCAAATGAAGCGGAGTTGTCAGGGTTTGGATTGAGGATCCTCTACGGTAAATGGCACAAAAGAGGTAGCGAAAGAAGAAGTTTGAACCCGAGATCACCGACATAGCAACTCAACACACTGAGCTGCCAAGGTACATAAGATATGTTAATAAATTTATAATAATATTCTATGCCCAAGGTCGCCATAGAAGATTATTCGGGCCGGGAGGCGGCCTAAGGATTTTATTAAGGGAGTAAAAAATCATGTTATGGGGACGTAAAATGGCGGACCCACTCCTGTGCGGTTAAAGATCCCTATCCTAATTATATCCGGGTAGGTAAAATTTATGGCTCCCACTGTGCCATCGTCCAATCAGACTTAGTATTATAAAATGACATTAAATAAAGAAACAAACAAACAAGGCATGTTATGTCTCAGATAGAAGATCTACTACATCCAACACACACTTTGACGTCATAATTCTAAGCGATTAGATTATATCTAGCTTCTTATCAATGTTTGCTGAAAAAAATATATATACAAATAATAATAACAATAAAACGAATTAAACAAAGGGTTCTTCCAGGAAGGAAGGAGAGACGAGGGAGAAAATGGACTAAGGAAGAGGGAGAGGAATATTCCAGGAAGATGAGAGAGTATTGGAGTAGAAGGTAGGCGGAGAGTGCGAAGAAGGTTATTAATTAAGTGATATTCGCATTGTCCTTGCTGCCCGATTCGTGTAAAAAAAACAACCCATTATGACAGGTAAGAGCCTAATAACAATAGATAAACTTTGATGAGAAACCCCCTTCCTTAAACTAAATACAAGTTCATTTTCATTTTTATATTTCCCTACTAAATCCTTTGGATCGCACGTCGGGACATATTTCCAATATCTTTGAATTCTACATCACCAACAAACTTAAAATAGATTTATCATTTAAACTTGGTTTAAAAAGATAAATCATTAAGAATCCAGCCTGAATTTATAACGTAATATCATATCTACAGGGAGGCCACACTAGTACAAACAATACAAAGAAAACATAATATGAATTCAAGCAGAAAATTATCTGCATCCATCTTGGAAAAAAAGTCGATGCCTAATGTGACCAGATAGAACATTATGGCGTACTCCCACATAACTATGATTGTCCAATCACAATAGGATATTATCCACAGGGGAAAATGATCATTGATTAACTTCTAAAGCTAAATTGGGTACATTTTTTTTATTAGGGAGAGTGGTAGCTCCGTGTGTAGATCGCTGAATTGCTGTGGCTAGGGTTCAAGTCCCAATGTCGCAGTTAAATTATTTGAGCTGTTAATCTTGAAAGTGATATGCGAGTGATGTATATTTGGATCTAAAAAAAAAATTGTATTCTTTCAAATTATTTTAATTATTATTATTTCATAATAAAATTTAAAAGGTGTAAAGGGTTGAAAACATCACTCTTTCTTAAGTGCTAAATGATAAAAGCATTTGCCCGTTTGTCTATATTTTTAAAATAATTCAGATGGAAACACTAATATATATCGGTAATATGTAAAATTTGACTTAAACCAGTTTAAAGAATAACAGCTCATTTAATCTAGGTACGGCCACGTATGGACCTTGTTGGATCTGGAGGCCCTAATGGGAAATATTTATTATGGGAAAAATCAAACCAGTCTCATCAGGTTAAAACTATTTGGAACTAACTCACCTAATACTACTACTTTATAATTAATTTATTATTAGTATTATAACTAATGTGGGATCGGAGTGGCTCAGTGGTAGAGCACTAGTTCAAATCCCGCTGCGGTCAAGACTTTTATTTAGTCTGATTGTAGCTGGAGGTGGATAATACAGGATCAAGGACCCTCCTGAGGCTCATCCAGCCTCTATAAAATATTATAATAATAGGGTACCAAAAAGTAAGGGGGGGGGGGGCGGTCGAGCGTGACCATGTACTGACCCCCAGGCCCGTTCAAGGGTTGTAATGGTACAGGAAAGGGGATAAATAGAAATCTAAAAATTTAGGTTTTACTTATCTTTTTCTTAGTAGGGGGGTACCTCCTTGATGTTGAGGATCATACACCTCCTACACAAGCTATCCAATCCTGACGCCCTATAAACAGGAGAGCCTCTGCTACACACCTTGAATTCAAGACCCCTCATTTTTTTTGTTTCCTTCTGTTGTATACTGCCCAAACAGATTAATGTGATTCAAACACACTCAAGGCCTGCTGACGACATGGCATCAAGCCCACGTACACTAATCCTTCGGCTCAAACCTCCACGTCCGAGCGACCTCCAAGTTAGGTCACCTCAAGGTCACGCACTATCACTAATGATAAGGATTACTTTCAGCTGAAAACCCAAAAGCATGCGCAGAGCATATCGATCGTACAGAGTCAACATTATTGTTGAGCGAACAGCTCCAAGTCATTATTCAGCGGACAAGTATATAAGCAAACCGTAGCAAGGGAACCGAAACTTAGTAAACTTCATCATGGAAGTTAATGATCATGGTTTATGCAACGGTGGGACAATATGGCTAAACCGATCTACATTATTAGGACCTGTAGAGCTCCCTATCAGATCGTAGAGAGCTCAGATTAACAGCACTAGCGATAGTTTAGAAGATAAACAAAACTCTATCAGTTAAGTGGGTCACTGAAGATATACACAAAAAGGATATTATTATGTATAAGGTGCACATAATGCACTGAAAATGTTTGAGATTAAAATATTTTTGATAACCCTAAATAAATGATTTAAGAATACAGATTGTATAGATCAAATATATCCGTGAATATATAAAACAATTTTTTTCCATTCCACTGGACTAATATACGTACGTACTTATGAATGTTTTGAGCCAAGTATTGTTTCATTTTTTCTGATCCAACCGTAGTCAAAGATTATTAGGATCGTCTGTTTTGTTCCAATCTTGTTTTAAAACCTTCGTTTCTTGTATTTGGTTATAATTATTATAAACTTATATTTATTATAACAAATTATATTTCCAATTCCGTTGGTTTCAAATATATTTCTACGGATCCTAGGGTCTACTTTAACGAACAATATAGCGGCGTAGACTATTCAGTTTGCTGAAGGTAATGGATTCCAATCAGGTTGTAAAAGATAAATAATTTACAATTTTTTATTTTTATTTTATTGTGATTATTTAAATATTATTATTTTGAAGAGAAAATATTTGTCCTGGCCGGGATTCGAACGCGTGTCTTCCGCATCTCTAGGGCGGTACTCTACCAACTAACCTACCAGGGCAGACAAATAAATAATTTAATTTGTTACAAACCGCGGATGGACCTAGTGGGGTCTAAAGACCCTCCTGGGGCTCACCCAGCCTCTACAAAGTGGGTAACCTTAATTGGGGTGAAACAAAGCGTTTGAGCGTAAGCTCGGTCAAATCACCGACTTGCACAACAAATATGCTAAAAACAACACTATCTCTACTGGACCCAAAACCCTTCATGGGTTTAGTGGTACATTTTTTTTAAATTTATCAATATTTTATATTGATTAATTAGAACATTATGTCTACAAATGATATAACATTAATAATTCAACTTATCTATGAAATAAAATAAAGTTATATTTTAACTCGATCACAATTTTTTTTTTTAATGATCTCTAACAAAATTAAACTATCAATATTATTGATTAGCTTTAACTATACAATATTGAAGAATTAATTAAATATGATAAGACATCGCAACAGTTAAAAAGAAATATATTAGCTTTTTAATTAGCTGACGTCATTACAATATTAGAAGATTGCCTATATAATATTCAGGGACCTTTATTGTGTTTATAGTAAAAATAGTTTAATTATTTATTCAAACCTGTCAAAAAAAAAAAAATAATTTTACACAAGCGATAAATTTGATAACATCTTAGACCCGCAATACGTAGGAGCCATACATGACCAGCCTGTATGTATGACCATACTCAATATGTGACGGCGAGGTCTAAAACTCAATAGGCCACTGATACACAGAATTATAATGCGGTTCTACTGCCATAATGATTGGACTAAACAATTTTTGAAGTTAAATAAAATATTTTTCAAGAAAAAAAAAATACTAACTTTGAACTTCGATTAAATCAATTAAGCCTAATTCATCATATCGATTCGCGGCAAATGGTGAGAATAATGGTTTTGATAATATTTAAAAAAAAAAAACCTATACAACACGTGAAGGGCTTCAGTACATGGTAGAGACAGTACTGTTTCATGGACAACGGTTGTGCAGGGAGGTGGTTTGTTCCAGATCACGCTCAGCCTCCAGATTTTCCCCCCTTATAGTGGGTACCCACTTTTAGAGGCTCGATGAGCCCCAGGAGGGTCCTAGATCTTATATGATTTATCTCCGGCTCCTAACATACTAAATAAAAGAATCTAGTTTATCTAATACAGAAAAACAAATTTAAGCCGGCTTGCCAAACTTACTAATCAAGAATTAATACAATTGTTTTATTCATAAAATAATTATGATCTCATGATTTATATTAAAGTCTATTCTAAATATATTATTTTTTAAAGGATGGATTGCTTTGGTCAGGGGGCGCAGTCAAAGATAACACAAAATAAGCAGAACTTATTTGTTAATTGTGCCAACGTTTCGGCCAAGGATGTAGGCCATCTTCAGGGCAAATAGCGGGTGTGCCTGCTTGGCAAAGTAACACTTGTCAACTCAGTTTGAGTTTATTAAATTACAACAAAAAAAAAAGTTCTGCTTATTTTGTATTATGTTTGACTGCACCGCCTCACCAATTCAATCCATTATTAGAATTATCCAGTCAACTTTTTTTTTTTTTTTTTTTTTTTTTGACTCAGTGCTGAACCACTGAGCCTCTCCGCTCCCTAATAATATTAAATAATTAGTATATATTATAAATGAAATTGCAATAGGCCCGAGTACTAAAATAAAAAGCATGTACAACTACAGGACATGAGAGTCCGAACTGTTTCTAGGAAAAAAGTTATGCAGAGAGATGATTATTCCGAGATCGATTCCCCCAATGAGGGGTACCAACTTTTTAGGGGCTGGATGAGCATCAGAAAGGTCTCCAGAGCCCACATGTTCTATCCACGGCCTTGAATTCATTACCCGAATATTAGTGTATGTAATATTTAGTGTAGTTAGAAATAGTCGTATTTTTTTCCTGGAACTATTTTGATTAATTTATCAGGGAAATTATCCTTATAACGACTAAACTTATTTGAACTAAGGCCATTTTTGGGGGCTTTAAACGTTTTTTAAATGTTTTTATTATTTATTTATTGATATTTACAACTATATTTTACAGTAATATAACAAGTAAATTGGCTGAGTGATACATAATGACATGATATAATGACAAGTAGAGAAACTACCCGCTGGTAGTACTCAAATCGCAAGTTCAACTAAGAAGGTCACGTGGCCATCTTCTTCTCAGACGCCTCGCAGCATTATCGGGAATTGAAGAGGAAGCTAGATTTGAAACTAGAGGGTTTGAGTGGAAATGAAGTTTGTTATGAAAGGATAGATAGCGGGTTCGGGCCAAATCAGCAACAAATGGGACATTAAGGTCGTTATGGATGACTTTATTCTTAACAAAATAAGGAGCGTTGAGGATTTGACGAAGGATTTTGGATTGTAGGGATTGGATACGAGAAGAATTCGATGGCTTAGGGTACACCTACATTGGATCCTATTCGGCGCGACGTGATCTTATTCTATCACATACGATGCTGGGGTGAGCAAACAAATGACTGAAATTTCCCAGAGTGCCTATAGTGAATCAGATAAGGCTAAATTCTATTCTTGTTAATCAGATAGTAAACTAGCCACTGCCTTCCGAATAAAATAGTATTAATTTTATTCTTTTATTTCTTATATTATATATGTATATTATAGTAAAATATAAATGTATTAAAAGTGATTAATAAATAATTTTAATTTTATAAATTTAAAGAACCAAATGTTATAACAATGAGCTAATATTACTATATTAGAATATTTTTGTCTTGCTGTTTGACTATAAATAAATAATTTAGTAGTTTTTCAATTTCATAAAATAGAATTTATATTTTTTAGATATTCATGTTTTATATAATGAGTTAATTTATTAATGGAATATTAGTGATATTTTTAAATCTATTTGGTTTGTAATTAAATTAACGATTGCAATTAAATTCATAAATACGAGCGGTTATACTTGAAACCTCCCCGTAATATCAAATCTCAACTAGTGTTTACTTTGTATTTTTGCTTGATCCTGGATCTTTAATTGATCTTCTACTGGCTCCTAACTTTTTTCGAAGGATTTAATGTGAAAACATTGAACAAGGTAAGTGTAATTATTTTTATAATACTGTTTGTGTGTAGTATAACATATTAAAATTTGTTTCACCTAAAAATCACTGTACTTTATTCTAAATACTATTGTGTTTTAAACTTTTCTTCATTAACAATTGTCATGAAATATGTTTATGCAATATGTATTTTTGGTAGGAGTCACAGGGTGACAAGAACCATTAATTAATCTTTCTCATCCTTTCTTTATGAGAATAAATGAAAATAGTTGAAGCGATAAGTGATTTCTATTGTTAAACTTTGATATACATTCAGAATAATTGTTTGTAAGATAACCCCATATCATATAATTAAGTATGAATCAATTAGCCAGTAAATTAACTATTAAAATCAGGTGGACATTAGGATTACTAATAATAACACCCATACTAAACAATTACATTTGAAAAAATCCATTATGGAACTAGAAATAGTATTAATTTAAATTTCTATTTCACCGAAGAACAATTCCACAGTAGTATTTAGAATAAATTTGCTTCAGATTAAATAAATAAGGTTAGACTGAACAGAAATAATAAATATAAATATTTAGCTTCTTTTGAAAAATGCTACAAATGTAAAAAGTTCAACTTTTTGTTAGGTACCTAATAGATTTATTATGGAATACTTTAAATTAATTTTTATTTATTATTAAATCAATGTGTATCTGAAAACATTATTTTTTCCAGAAACAGAAAGGAAATATGTTGTCCAATGAGGAAGTGGCCTTGTTCAAATTTCAATTTTATTCAAATTCATGTTAGCAGACACTCCTACAAGTGAACATATGTGGCGAAGATGATATTGTTTTTTGGATTGTGTATATCAAGTATCAGAAGAAATTTGGTTTATACCTCTGTGTATACTTTTCTTAATGGATGTCAATGATAATCAAGAAAGATCTTACAATTTGGGAGTAAATACTGTATATGTGTATAGTGGATATTCAAGGCATCTTAAGCCAATATATATTTGAAAACACTCCAATCTAAATCTTCAGAGGATCTTCCTTAATCACCTCAATTATTATATCAAATTGTAATATTAAAAATTATATATTATTGCTATGTATTATTTTATCATATTAATATGTTAGTATCTTAATCGACAATTATTATTTATAAAATTTGTAGTGTGTAATTCTTCTTAACTTGTATTTCGAAATATTTAATTGTGTTATTCATTTATTTTTCCACTTAATTCTACTATTGTTGTTAAAAATGTGTAACCTAAATTTTATTCTTTTAATTTTATAAGTAAATACTGATGTATGCTATTGAATAAATGATTTATTTTCTTCTATGAATGATTTATTTTCTTCCTTAACAATATGCTGGTGTCCTCTTTTATTTTTCACAACATAATTTCAATATATGATGATCTTTGCATGATGTTTTGGCCAATATTGCAGATCTTCATCAGGTTTAAATTACCAAGATACAAATATTAAATTTAAAATATGATAATTCATAAATGATATAAATCATATTAAAAAATGTTTAGGTAAAAATATTAATATAATCATTATAATAAGATGATTATTATATTATATTATCACCTAAATATTTTTTAAGTATTATTTGTATCATTACTGCTATTAATCTATATGTTTTGTATTATATTATTTGTTTGTACCTTGTGTAAATAAGCCCTAATGAAGACCTGCAATGTTGGTCGAAAACATTGATAAGCTAATAAATGTATCAATTGCTTACTATTCGAGACTTGATTTTGACCTTCAATCAACATACCTTTAATTGTGCATGTGTAAGTGATGTAAATATAATAAACTTTCATTTTATAATATTATCGATAGCATCGATAGAACATTGGACATAATGAATATAAGGAAAAAATAGAATGCTATTGGGAATCTATACCTTAACACATATAACTATAAGTTCTTAAAAAACTTTTACCAAGAGGTTCTTGATTTTACTTTCAGGTACTTGTTTGTTATGGTATCACCACTTTAGAATTTAATAGAATTCATTGAATTTCATGATTATGAAACACATGTGAAGTAAACTGGTAATTCTATGGTTTTTACACAGTGAGTACTAGAGTGGTGGTACTATACCATAATATAGAAGTACCTACTTTCAATTTCTACTAGACTTTTAGGTTAATAAAATGAATTGGTAATGCTAATAATCTGAAGCATTTTTTAAAAGATCAATAACTCCTTTCAACATGCAATTCATTGCCCATAAAACAAATAACAGTAAATTCCAGATAATAATCTATAAATTTAAAAACTCAATTAATTGCTATTATCATAACATTATACTTTGCAATTACTATAACTCTATAAGAGATATAGATAAAGTTTGCATAAATATATGTATTTGAGAGATTGTTACAATATTTACTTAAATGTGTTCAAAATATTAATCGAAACAAATGTTTATTCATATCAATTGGATAATAACAGCAATAATAAAAGACTTATAGGAGTAATACCAGTAACTTATATATGACATGATTGAATAGAACAATCAAGGATTGTAGAAATAGAACAAACAGAAAATAATCAAACTTACATTTTATAATTATTTCTTTATTTCCATGCTCACATAGCTAATTTATAAATAAACAATTTTCTAAAACTGGAATCTTGAGAATACTCAATGTAGTTATAA
Organism: Troilus luridus; assembly: GCA_964056705.1. Classification (NCBI taxonomy): domain Eukaryota; kingdom Metazoa; phylum Arthropoda; class Insecta; order Hemiptera; family Pentatomidae; genus Troilus; species Troilus luridus. The sequence continues at coordinate 9,967,557 of OZ057413.1, read as the reverse complement.
TGGTATTGAACGTTCATTAAAAAAATCACTGTTTATTGAACTTATAGATGATGAGATAATGATCTACTCATGTAATATCAAAATGAATTTGTAATATACATTCAATAAAGCTAAAACTATTCTGATAATTATGAGGGTGTAATGTATTTGATAAACTTGATCAGTTAAATACATATTTTATTTCACACAGCCTACACTAATCTGGTGTAAATCTATTCTATTCAAACCTATAATGAAACTAGCCTTTTGAATATAATGGTATTAATTTTATTCTTTTATTTCTTGTTTTCTATATAAATTATTGTGAAATATAAATATATTAAAAATAATCTTTTATAAATTTAAAGAACCAAATGTTATGAAAATGAGTTATATTAGAATATTTTTGTCTTGCTGTTTCACTATAAATTAATAATTTAGTTGTTTTTCAATAAAAAAAAAAATAGAAATTATTGTTTATTATTATTATTTCATAGATCCCGCAATGGAGGCTCCTTTCGAACTAATTCTATGAGTAATCTTTGTTTATTTTATTGTTCATCTTTGCAAAGGAGTATAAAAAATCAGAAAAGCCCTCGCTAAATGTTTAACAAATAAATTTAACATTAAGATGATAATTTTATCAAAAGTTAATGTTTCCAATTTTCTTTGACGAATTAAAATTGTATGTAGGTATATTTTTTATGGACATTTCTGATAGATATAATTTTATTTAACGGGAAAATAACCTTCGCTACTATATTTAATGGATCATGAAGTTTAGTAATAAAATATTTTAATGAGAATTGACAATATTTAATTTTGATTTATGACGGATATTTATATAATAGTTAATTATCAAATTACAATGTATATTTTTTAATAAACATTTTAGACAATAAAGGTTAAGTTGGCACACATGCTAACGGCTGGCTTATCGAATTGAAAACTAATGATTTCGATTTGTTAAAATCACACTTGATCGTACAACATCGCGCCTGATCCAATATAGGCACTTTCGTATAAATAAACTATTTCGTTTCCACGAGCGACTAAATCCCTGGGATTGGTCGGATAAATATGGATTGATTAAGGCCGGATCCAATGTAGGCGCTCTCGATATATTTCAGTCATTTGGTTTCCTAGCGACGTCTCATCGAATCGCACCGGATCCAATGTAGGTGTAGCCTTAGTGGAGCCCCAAAGCTCTACTCCGTAAGTCCAAATAGGTCGTATGATGGCTTTAAAAGTTAAAATACGAGTAGAGTAGCTATCCACAACGGCTGCGCAGGGAGGTGATTTTTCTGAGAGCACGCTTCAACTACCAGGTTTTCTGTTCAGGACAAGGTATCCACTTCACTAAGCCTGAGCAGTAGGGTCCGTGATTTTCAACAGATTAAATAATTTATTTAGGCTTCAGAAGGATTTGAACCCGGAGCTTTCAGGTCTCTTCAAGATACCCTCCCTATATTAATAGCTTCCTCTAAAACAAATAATGTGGAGGGTTCAACTTAAAGAAAAAACAGGGAATTAGAGAATCTATTTTTTATGAACGATAGAAACTTTAGTTCCGAAGAAACGCCCACGTTCAATTAGTGCAAATATTCCGCTCCGATCCTCTTCCAGTAGGAACGCCTCCTCGACTTGGTCGATCCCGATTCCTAATTCCAAGATTAAATTAAGAACAAAGTTTAATGGAAGAACACATTTTATCGACTAATTTGTCGATATGGGATTGTTTTCCATACTAATTAAATAAGAGTTGGAGGAGATTCATGAGCAATTAATAATAATAAAGGCACTTTTCCAGGAATTCATTTTATTCCAGGAAACAGAAACATATCGCTTCCATTGATAGAAAGGTCGATATTGCTTCAAAGAAACTACCCAGGATCAATCACAGCCTTGGGGCAAGGACGAGAGAAAATAAAAGAAGTCCTGTACCACAATAACCAATGGAGGTTGTTCATACCAGTTCATGGTAGAAACTACTGTGGTTTTAAAACGGACGGTTGTGTTGGGAAGTCATTTTGTCGAAATATCGCACAATCGCCAGATTTTCCCTTAATTAATTGGGCGTATTTGAGTTGGATGAGGCCCAAGAGGGTCTACCGATCCCACATGGTCCATTGTGAATTATGAGATAAAGGTATCAGTTCCGCAGGTGGTCGCTTGGGGTTAAGTCACCACAAGTTTTAACTTTTCATTCATTTCCTATATTAATATTCTCCAAAGACACGAGTACAAATAATCATTTCACCAACAAACTAACATTTCGAAGGATATATGACATATGTTTGTTGAATCGTTAATTTCTTGATGAAATGATCACAGAAATAAACACATTACCCATAATTAAACTTTTTTTTCCATAATAAATCTCATGGTTATTCTTTTATTTTTTTAAATATTCAAAGTGTAACGAATTCAAAGCAAAAACCAATTGTGACTTAACCCGAAGCGACATAACAACTGCCAATCAATCACCCAAGTTTACCTTTGGTAAAGAGAGGGATATATATTATTACTGTACCTCAGGTGAAACGATCTCAGAACGGCATTCCATATTATTTTTTAAAAATTAATCAGATCAATAGATCTCAACTTTCCCTGAGATTGGCAACTGGTAGACATGGTGGTTTGTACGTCAAATAAGCAAGTAAGTGAGTCTTCTGTAAGAAGAGCCGTTTATCAGTGAGGTTAATAGAAGAAAGAGGCTTGAGTTTGCAAAGAGTACATTAACAAACCTGTAGAATTTTGGCAAAATGTTCAATTTAGGGACGAGAGAAAATTTAATATATTTGGGAGTGATGATAGGAAGTACATTTGGTGAAAACTTGACAAAGAATTAAAAGGACTAAATGTTCCACCAACTGTGAAACATGGAGGAGGTCATGTTATGGTTTGGGGGTGCACTTCATTTCATGGAGTTGGTAAACTTGTTCCGATCGAACACATCTTAAATGCAGATGGATACGCCAACATTTTGCGCCATAATCTACAGATCAGCACTCAAAAATTGGGGACTGAAAATTCTTACATATTTCAACAGGATAATGATACTAATGCGAATAAGACCAAGGAGCGGCTCTTGTATAATGTACGCAGAAGGTTTCTAACCCCTCCCGAAAGTCCGGATCTTAATGTTATAGAAAACTTATGGCACATTTTTGAACAAAGGATTAGAAAATACGCCATTACCTCCAAAAACGCCAGATGGAAGTTTTGCTTGAAGAGTGGGAAAAAATCGACCCAGAGTTTTTTAAAAATCTTGTTTATTCTATGCCAAGACGTCGCCAAGCTGTTATCGATGCGAATAGATTGCACACAAAATATTGAAAAATAAAAACAATATAGATATTATGCATTATATCATAAAAATTTTAATTTGTGGATATACTTTTTAAAAGGTCCTTTTTTGTGTTGTATTTTTTTTAAGTGGTCAGTTTTATTTAATTGATTATTTATCACTTTAAAACTTGACTAAATAAAAGATTTTTCTTTTGAAAAAGTTTTGTAATTTTATTTCATTCCAATATAACTTTAGATCCAATATTTGGCTCGTGGAATTACTTTTGACTGGGACTGTATATTGGTGTTGTTATTTATATTTCAAATGATAAAAATCAAAAGGATTCAATGATCTCATCCATTACAGGGCCCTCAAACCGGTTAATATTCATACCCTTGGTATTTATTCTAGGACGTAACCTTGACACAACAAATACGATCTCAACACTTAGAGAATCGTAATCGCTCCCTAATATGAAACATTTAGCTCTCTCCAATTAAGAGTATCCTCTATTGTTGAGGTTAAGTGAGCCCAAGCAGAGTATAAAGATCCCGTATGTTCGATAACAAACGCCTGAAAACAGAATAAAAGATTTGTCGGTACTTTAATATGAGCTGGTCTACAGGGACTATTATCTTACATTGTTTATAACCTGATCATTGATAACAGCTACCTGGAAGTAGAATGGGTATGATATGAGCTCTTATATTTGAAAGTTGTATAAGTCCATTTGGATCTAAAAAAAAAAAAAAGAACATTTATACTTTAAAATGATTTTAATGATTATTATATCATTAAAAAATGTATAAGGTGTATACGGTTTGAAACGTCACTATTGGGTAAGTTCTAAGTGATAAAAACATTTGCCCGTATTTTAAAAGTAATTCAAATGGAAACCACTAGATATCGCGGCCATCAAAAAACGGACTTATACCACTTTCAAATATAACGGCTCATGCGATGAAAGAAATGTAGTAACAAAAAACTTTTTATTTAACTTTTTTTTTTTTTTTTTGAAAACAAGATAGGGCACTTGTGTATTAAATCCACCACCTGAAAAGGCCAATGTTGTATGCATGCGCAAGTAGTTACATTTTATAACAGCAACAGTTACTTTGTTTACAGATTCATTGTTCTTTGTTTCTTCGTGTGTTCTAGAGTTGTTTGTTGTATCCTCATTTTTGTTTGTTGCTGATTTGTTGGTTGTTCTACATTTGTTTTTGTTGTTTGTTTGGTTATTTGTTCTACATTTGTTGTTGTTTGCTGATTTTTATTAAAATGCTTATTTGGGATTTGCCTAAAACAGAAGATGCAATTTCATTTTTTCAGGAGAAAAATATTTTACAGAGGAAAAGGAAATGTACCAATTCGCATAAAATGAAGCTTTATCTTGGGCAACGTAAGTTTTGGAAATGTAATTTCAAAGAGTGTGGTGAGCATGTGGGTATCAGAAAAGACACCTGGTTTGACACCGAAATCCGATTGAATACTTTGTTTTTAAATAATAATTTTTATTTTAAATTGTTGATGATATATTCCATTGCTTATATATGTTATATACTCAATTATATTATTATTAGTTCTATTTATTTATTTCCATTATTATTATTACATTCCTAGTTATGTAATGAAAATTATTATATTCCATGTTATGTTATGCAAATTATGAATACTTAGTTTTTAAATAATTATTTTAATTATAAATTGTTGATATACTCCATTATTTATATATGTTATATATTCAATTATATTATTATTAGTTCTATTTATTTGTTTCCATTATTATTATATTTCATGTTATGTTATGCAAATTCTAACCCCAATAAAAATATTTAAAAAGGTTAACTGTTGGAATATAACTGTTACAAAACGTAACTGGTTGCGCATTGGCCTTTACAGGTGGTGGATTTAATACACAAGTACCCAAGATATCAAGGAAGGAGTGGTTGTTAATTTTGTATATTGTCTATTTAACCTACTTTATTTATTTAGATAATTTCATTATAAATTTGTTATTAATTTTGTAATTGACTATTTAAAATGAACAATTTAATGACAAATAAACAAGGGAAAAAAATTAAATAACTGAAATAAGACGAGTGATATTAGAAGTGGTTGCACGATAAAAGATACGATAAGGATGAAGGCTTCATGCAGACAGGCTAATACACAAGTAAAGAGGCAATGTTGAATCCTAGACCTACACATCAGATTAATTAATCAGGAATACATCATACAAGGACTTATTGACAATATATATTCGGACCGATGCCTTAATAAGTTCATTATAAACTGTACCAGTATCATAAATAACTGTTACGTTTGACCCGTGTACCTTCGGTTAACTAGTCAGATCACAAGAACCGATGGAAAATTACAGTCCACGTCACTGCGTCACTGCCATTAGTTAATCAAACACCAAGGTCTTTCATATGCCACATTATAACGTCGCCTCTGTGAGATCTCGTTCACAGCGTTTAAACTCTTTAAAATCCTTCGAACACCATAGCAAAATATGAAACTCTCAATAGAATAACCACTTATTATTTAGATCATTATGTCCTTTGTTATCAATCTGAATCCTTATCATTACTTTTTGATAACTTTAAATACCATTGACATTATTTTTGATTCTTTTTTTAAATGCTGCTTAAAATTATATATTCAATTCCAATTGTAACACATAATATTTTTTTGGTATCTATTCCGCAGGTTGTTACCTCGAGTTGAGTCAAAACAAATATTAACTTTTCATTTGTTTTTCTTTTAATAGTTTCCAAAAATACAAGCTATCATGAGCCTTAGTGTGAAAAAGATAATGTAATTATGGGAAATGTGTATACTTCAGTAATCATTCCGTCTAGAAATCAACGTTTCTACAAACATGTATCAACTATACTTCGCAATGTTAGTGCAAACTTTTATATCTTGATGAAATGATTAACCGAAATCTACTCACTAGCCATAATTACACTCTATTTTCCATACTAAAGCTCACGATAACTTCTATTTTTGGAAGATGTTAAAAATGAAACGGGTAAACACTTAAAAATTATTCTAACTTAACTTGAAGCGACAACTTGCGGAACTAATACATCACATACATTTTTAACATATTACAATGATGGTAATTAAACAGAAATTTAATTTTACTACCCATTTACTCTGTAAAGCAACGACATAACTGGAAAATATAAAGTCTAGCAAAAACCGATTGGACATTTGTAAAGTAAATTGCTAAGATATTCAATTTGTCGAGATTGTGAGCTGCTCCTGGCTCCTATCGAGAAGGATCAGCTAGGGAACTAGCCAACGAGCGCTGCCAACACAATTGTTTTTATCGCTTACTTTTCTTTTATTTGTTTTGTTTAAATAAAATTAATTGAACAAAAGTATCTCCAAGAAAACGATTTTATAACAATTAACTTAAGGAATTAGAAAAACGTTGTTTCCAAAATTAATAAATCAGTTAGGGATTTGGCATATGGCTTACAAGTGATAGCACGAAAAATCAGAATGTTCTATCAGCTATAAATATGCGATATCAATTTCTAATTTGTCTTTAATCTAATACACATGATCAACAATAAGCAAAGTTGAAAAAAAAAATCAATCTAAAGTCCTTCGTTTTGATTTTGAAATTCGAATTCGTCAACTTTATATAAAGAAAAAACGAATCGCAAAGTAATAGTTTTTTGATCAAGAAAATTCTCTTGTATAGGGAGAACTGTTTATTGCTAAGCGGACGTTTCGACCCACATTAAAGGACTTACTTACATATATATTATATATTAACAAAGAGGTACTGTTTATATGCAAAGTAACAAATGAAAAATTAAAAATAGAGCAAAGTAAAAAATGAATAATTATCCAATAAAGTATCCAAAAAAAGGTAACAAATGAAAAATTAAGAATTAGGACAGAATTATAGTAGAAAAAATCTTTCTTTTTTTTTTGTTGTATCTTTGTTGTATTTAAACAACAATATCTGTTTGTCATTATATAATTCAATCCCTCTGTCTTCTATTTCTAATACTTACTACATTCTATCTATACATATAGTGTTATTCTGTAGCATGTATTTTTAAAATTTATTTGTATCTTGTATATTTAGCCCTGAAGAAGACCTGCAATGTCTGTCGAAACGTTGGCTTACCAATAAAAAGTTCTCCCATTATAAGAGAATTTTTTAAATAGTTTGTTTGTTAACGATTTAAAATATGATGTAATGAATACAGTAGACATCGATTATCCAAAGTGGCTTCTCGGAGTTGCTACAAGTCGGAGGGGGGGGGGGGTCGACATTGCAATTTCTACATAATAAATTTGAACAATATGTTTTCTAAATTTGATTTGCCACAATAATTATTTAATAGTATATTTAAAAGAAGTAGAGATTAAGCTGACATGAAGATGAATTAAAGATTAGAGCAGACTAATATTGTAACAATTTTTATTGACGTCTATTGCTTACTAGACTGTAAAATGAATATTTGTTGTGGGATTTGTAGGACATGTTCCTTTTTTTAAAGCAAATATTCGATGGCGATCCGAGAACTCTTTTGATCATCTTCTTTTGGTTTATTTTAATTCATTATGGTAGAAACAAGTTCGGCAAAAGGAGAAATACATTGTTAATATTCAGCAATTACGGAATTTTTATATTCGTAGGAGAAGAAATATGTAGTTTTGGATGATCTTCTATCAAACTATATTATCTTTTCGTATTACTTCCTCTTCTAACTTACTACAACTAATTTATATTAATATACAATTTAATATAAAAGAAAAAAATCAGTTACTTACTCAATATCAGTTATGAACATTTTTTTCCACATACCTGAAAAAAATAAAGGACTATTAAATTACAATACATTTTTAATCAACAAGAGATATCATTAGGCCACAGTTGACGGCTAGCGTCAGTAGAAAATTAAAGGAAAGCAGGTGTTTCTTGAGAAATTGCAGTGGAATAAGTTCATTATCCGTAATCGCTAAGAAAATTGCACCTCCCCTCAGAGGAAATCGAGTGGCTTTTTTTTTTGCTTTATACTGCCATATATATTTAGTGGGGGGACTAATTGTTGCTAACCTGAAGGGATCAAGCAGCCTCACTGTTAATCAGTTGGGACAATGGTTGAGTTGTGGTTCCCGTGGTGCGACGGGAGTCCCCACAGCTAGATGGCCACTAATCTACCAGGGAATCAGAACAATGTTAGTACATTGAGAATTAAGTGGCAATACCTGTACAGGTAAAAAAGAGCGGAGTGGCTCACTGGATAGAACGCTCAGGTACCGAAGGTCCCGAGTCTAAATCCGGCTGTGGCAAATTTTATTCAATCTCATAACAGATATTTTAGAATCTGGAACCCTCCTAGGGCTCACCCATCCTCTGTAAAGTGGGTACCCGAAATAAGGGGAAAATCTGGCGTTACAGAGCGATCTAGGACAAATCACCACCCTCCACAATAGTTTACGAGGAACAGTACAGTCACGACCAAGTTCTAAACCCCAGACTCTTCATGAGATGTAGTGGTACAGGTGGAGAGAAACTAAGATACTTTTCAAATATTTTTATTTGAAAAGAAAAGATATGTCCAGGACCGGGACTCGAACCCGGGTGGCCCAGGTCACTAGCCTGGAGTTCTGCCAATTGAGCTATCCTGGTCCGCCTCTCGGCCAAAGACATATCCTTTTTTTTCACTGATCCCATGTCACCGCGTTCTCACAATTTACGATGTATACGAGGGGAAGAATGTTCTTTGAACATTATTTTAATTTGGATCTTGTTGACTTACGTCATATATATTATTATAATTTATTTCATTTTATTTGTTATTGAATGTATCAATTTTTTAAATACAGATATTTTCTTTTCAAATAAAATATTTAAAAAATTAATATAATCAATAACAAATAAAATAAAATAACATACTTTTCCTTTTTTCCGGATTCAAACATATTTTCAATTTCAAGGTGTAAAGAATAAATTTGACTATATTCGTTTTAATGGTTCGGCTAAAATTTTATATTTTATATTTGTCTAACTTGATTTCTAAGAAAGTTAGTAGATGCTTGATTCCCAATTCATGCGGTACGGTACGTCAAGTTCAGGCTTAAGTTGCTTGAATTATTTTAATGTTGTGATCCTGGGAGAAGATGATCGTCCAGATTATTTTCAAGTATCCTAAATCATACCACTGTTCGCTCCTGCTATTGTAAGGAGTAATTCAGGTTGCCACCTTAGGCCAGTGTTCATATATTCACTAAACTCTCTTCTAGATAAGACAGGATTGAATATGTCCTTCATGACTTTCCAAAAGACCATTTTTACTTTTATTTTATTTATCGGTTTTATATCCATGTAAATTTTTGGTGATTCTATTTTCTACCTCGCCCAGGAGACGATGTCAACGACCTAGGAGGGCTTTATTCACTACAGGGCATTATAAGAACTGCTTATTTTGGACTTAGTATTAGGTTTACTGCTTTCTATGACAGTAGAATAAGCAGTTTATCTTAAAAAAAAAATAATAACAAAAAAACAATAAATAATAAAAAATAACATAGAACCATTGAGTAACTCCGTGTACCAGAAACCGATGACTAAATAAAACGGACAGGGAGCACCTCCCTAGTTTGTTATAACTAAAAGTTATATTATTGATAAATATTATTTCGATTTAATATTCTGAATAGTTTGGAGATAGTTGATATCGAGGAAGCTGACGGTATTAGTAAGGAGTTGACCGGGAGCGCTGACGAGGCTACACCCCCCCCCCCCCTTCCCTTCCTATCTCTACCTAGTCCTTTACAATATTCTCTATATTTTCACTAACTAGTTCAATAATATTCGTTTTTCATAACAAATACGAGATTTAAAAATAGAAATAAAATATAATCCTAATTAGATGCACTTTATTTCAATATTATTTTAAATAAAATAATAATTGCTATAGGGAAGTTTTATGTAGAATTATTCCTGACTAGACCTGACTAGACAATTATTTTAGCTATTCATATTTGAAGACAATATTTTACAAACGATGACAATCATAGTAATTGTTTTTCTTGAAATAAATTCCTAGATTTATCGTTCAATATATGCAATAAGCCGCTAAGCCCGGATCGCTAAGAACCGGAAGGTTCGATGCCGACATCACCAACCTCTGGTTACAAACCTCCGTCCACGGAGCACTACCAAAACCAAAATCCGCCAGAACACTTTCAACGCAATCCTCCCATCAAACCCGTCGCCACAGCGCATATTAACTTTGTAGGATTTCGTTTGTTACTAACTCTACCCTATCACTTCGATAATATTAACCTGGTGTATGCTCCGCAATTCATCGCTGTGTTGTCTCCAAAATTCTCCAGTGACCTCATCATTTTTGGGACCGAATATTCTATGCAACTTATTTTCGATATATATTTCTATAGTAAATTAAAATTTTTAACTTACATTGAATAAGACATTGATACCCAAAGTATGCTTTGAAATTATTTTTTTTACCAACCCGGAAACAAAAAAAAAATATGTACCACTACAACCCATGAAGGTTCAGCACATGGTAGAGGCTGTACTGTTTCTAGGATAAGGATTGTACAGGGCATAATTAGTCCCAGATCACAGTCGACCCCAGGTTTTTACCACAATTGAGGTAACTCACTTTATATAGAGGCCGGGTGAGCCCCAACAGGATCTGCAGATACCAATGAGCTACCGGCAATCAAACAAAAAATTTGAAAACCAAATTTTTATTTAAATCCCTCTACTGCATACGATAAAGGAGTATAGAGTGATTCATTTTCAAACATTTCTATCCAGATGATATTGGTCAATCAATGGTTTCTAAACCTGAGAATGTCGCGTTACAAATGTCGTTCTGTTTACAACAGTTGATTTAATAGCGAGTGATCAGTGATTATGAACCTATTGTTGATCAATAAGAGGTAAGTATTATGGATCTAGCGTCCATGTTGACATCTTCAATATTTCATAAATAATAAATAATCTTTGATACCGAAAAAGGTTTTCGCATGCATGAAGACTTTAAACCGTACCTCATTATCTCCTGTTTATGCCTCATTTTTCATCGAGATCATTATCGATAGTTCTCTCCGCGGTTAGTTTCAAAGGGAAATTAATATAATATTGGCAATCAGCGTATTCTACGTACCAGTGGGGACACACCATTAAAAAATATATCAACTCTCAACTCAAATTTACTAATTTCTTTCTTTAATATCTTGAAGATCTGTTGTATAACCTGCTATGCTGTCCTTTGCTGGCACATATAATAATCTCAGTTAAAAAAAAGTAAAGATTCATTAATATAATTCATTATACGAGAAATGTGGGATGGGATAACTAAGATACAGGACATATTAACTCGTATTAATGCAATTCATAATAATAATAATGAGGAAGACTAAAACTGTAGTGAAAAGACAGGGTCAAGGAAGTATTCGGGAGAAGAGGAATGGATACGAATGGAAGAATTGAACTGGTGTAGGATAGGGACAACCGGGTCAACCCCTACAGAGGGTCTCCTCACACTGCGGTAGGCGCCGATGGATTATCAATGAATGGATATAACCATGTACATCTATCTAAGGAGATTCTGGCGGTATTGTTGTAGGAGGGAACATGTCGAGAAGTATGAGTACTTAGGTTCTATGGTAACTACACAAAACGAAATTCAAGAGAAAATAAAGGCGCGATTAAATGTAGAAATTCTGGTAAGTATTCGGTTTCGACATTACCACGCCCGCTTCTTTTGTACCGAAATCTAAACATAATTATTTACAATAACATCATCCTTCCAACTCTTCTGAACGAAGATGAAACGTAGCTCCTAACTGTGAAGGATGAATACCGTATTAAGGTATTCGACAATAAAGTATTGCATAGATTATTTGAAGCGAAAATAGACGAAACTACTGGAGAATTCAAAATATTAAAAAACGCGGAATTGTGGAGCCCACGCCCGGTCAATATTCCTGAAGTAATAACGTCACGAAGATTAAGGTGAAATTGTAAAGCTGCTGGGCTAAGTAACGAACGAATTCCAAAAAAGTTAATATGCGCTTTGTCGACTGGTAATCGTTTGAAGGATAGACCGAGGCGTAGGTGGGAGGATTGCCCTAACAGTGACCTGAAGGATTTGGGTTTTGGTAGTGCTCCGTGGACGGAAGTTTGTAAGCAGAGGTCTGTGATATCGCCATCGAGCCTTCCGGTTCGCAGAGCCTTATTGTTATTATTTTCAGATGAATGCTTGGCTTTAATTAAATTAATTTTTCAAAATACGCTGATCATGATTACATATTAGCTTCAACTTATATCTTCTAAGAAAATGTCCGTTTTATTACATATGTATTTTATATATGCGGAAAGCGGTATCCTGCATCTTCACTCTGAGATAAAACTGTCCTTTTCTTTTACTTTACATCTTAGCAGGTAGTAATTGGTAAACTGCAAAGTCCCGATATGGGTTGCCTCCACCTGCTCTATCACCATCTAACGTTATCATTTAGAGCTCCCACTGTACTGTAGCATCGTCCGATTAGCCTTACCAGCATAAGATTGACGTTAAATAAAAAAGCAAACAATCTAACGTTAACTGAATATTTAATAACTATTAAATATTTTTATTTTGAAGAGAAAAGATTTGCCCCCGGATTCGAACCCGGATCTCCGCCTCACCGTGACAACGCTCTAACCATTTGAGCCACCGTGGTCGCTCCCTCATTAGGACAAGTCTGTTCTCTTCACCGATCGCGTATCCCCCGTGTTCTCGCAATTTTGCGACGTATACACGAGGAAGAATGTTCATTGAACATTACTTTTAAATTTACGATCTTTTTGACGTAGATCATTATATTATTTATAATTTTTTAATCCCGGCTGGGGGCAAATCTTTTCTCTTCAAAATAAAAATATTTAAAAATTAAAGCGATGATTAAAAAATTATAATATATTTAATAACTATGTTCATAATTGCCAACACAGTGGACACACACACAACAAAACCTTCTCAACTGTCATATACTTTTGTCGGATTGAATACCCCCATTCCTGTGACTCATTGCAGTTCTGATTATCTAGTTTTCCCTCATTTCGCAGACTCTTCGTCAGTTTTATCTTTTTCTTCCGCTCTATTGCTATCACCTCACAATTATTCATTCATATATGTATAATGTTTGTTTCATAGTTTAGTCACGTAATGAATGTATTCTAAAAAAAAAACCTAGTAAGTTGACGTCTGAATTATCTTACTAATTTCTCTAGGTTTATTTTTCCTGTTAGAACTAAGGAACATTTTGTTGGAATGTCATAGTAATGATTGTTTAAAACTAGCAAGTCTTCACTAGATCAGCACATCATTCGATAAAATTAGGAGGCAAAAAATGCAAATAATTCAATGATGAACTTAAGTGCTATGCCATGTAGGAAACCTTTCTGTGTATTTTATTGTGGAATTTATGTTTCGAAATAACGTCCAATTACAGATTTCATACTCCGATAACCTTGTAATGTTTGATGTATAGGTCTAATATTTTCATGGTTTAATCGATTGCATGATATCACTTGATAGGTTCCGTATTGTTTCTAGGACAACTGTTGTAATGAGTTGCCTGAGATTATCTCAACCACCATTTTTTTAACCCTGTGTTTTGTTAAATGTGCTCAATTTATAGAAGCTGGGTGAGCCCCGAGAGAGCATCCAGATCCTCCGTAGCTGTTAGCAAATTAAATAATTTATCTCCCACAGCTGGATTTGAATCCAAGATCTTCGATAGAGCAAATCAGGGCTCTACACAATGACTCTAAGCTGGCCCACTCCCCCTAATAATTATAGTAAATAACTAATTATAAAATAAATTAAGAAGTATCATAATTTACGCAATAAAATTCATAGGGTAATAAAGGTCAATATTGGAATAGATATATGAAGGAAATAATAATAAACTGAGTAGGAAAAATGTTATAATAATTTCAAGCAGTTTCGAATGTAAAAAGTTTTTTTTTTTATATATACCATCATGAGAGTTTAAGGATGTAGCCATGGCTCACAAAAGGATAAGAAAAGGAAGGTAGAACCGCCTATGGTTGATTACAATCTTGGATGTCCTAATGAAGCCAAACCAAAGACTAGTTATGAGCACATATGGCTTCTAAAAGACTCACGTAAAGACTATAAATAGGGACAGGATGGTTCCTCTACCTTGGGGGGGGGCGGAGTAATTTCCCATATAAAATATCATACTATTGTAAACGATCGAAGTTAGCGACATTATACTGTAAACAATTAACAAAATAATAATGATAAATACATTTTTCCTGCAACCATTGAGTAATGCTAACCATTACTCAAATAAAACTGGTGTGGAAAGTAACATCCACCTAGATCGAATTTGACAATCAGCACTATGTTATTTTAAATGTTAAATGGCGGTATTATAATATTATTCATTTTATATTCCTAAAATGTTAAAATAAATAATTTTAGAACTATTTTATATTTTATATTTAATTCAAGATTTTATATATTTTGAAGCGATTTTATAGAAATATTTAATATAGCCTTAAATGTATTAGAACCTTCACACGTCAGAAATTTGGAGATCTAGCATTAAAACAGTGATGAGACCACAAACAAAATAAAAAATGGAAATAGATAGTGATGAATTCATAGAATTTACTCCTCCATTCATAAAAGAACAGGCAATAAATGAACTATTACTAAAAACATCTAAAGTCAGACTATGAAGAGAAATATAAATATAAATCAAGATATAATAATATATGTTTATTTTATTTTTGTATCTGTTATCAGAATATTATTTTCTAAATAATAATAAATAAATGTTTCAATGAGTGAACCGTCCTAGAGTTATAATTTGCATGGTTAGTAATAGAAAATTGTAAGAGATAGCGCCAGTGTAGTTTTGACAAATCTAAGGTTTCACCTTTAATTTCTTAATTTTTAAATAGTTGCAGGAAAAATGTAATATTTAACACGTGAGAAAAGTGCTTACAACACCCTCGTTCAATTACCACACTCGCTCGCCTTCGGCTCGTGTGGTAAAATTCACTCGGGTGAAGTGGCACTTTCCTCACTTGTCAAATAAAATACTATAATGTTCTAGTTACATTTTCAGTTTCTAGATAGGCTTGAGAGCTAATAATATATGTTTTCATTCACAAATATAAATTTAAAAAAATTCATTTTCAATTTACTTAGAAGAAACTATCATGGATTAAAACATACAAATTATCGTATTCTAAAAAAATACAATCGTTACCTTATTGCCCCTTGTATTATATTTGTTTTATTGAAAAAGAATAAATTTGTTTTACGCATGGTAAACAAAAACTTCACCGCGCACCGAATTTTAACACTAAAAAAATACGTGAAGAAGTACAAGCAGCTAAGAATATTCCAAGCAACGTATAAGAGAATTTTTCAAAATTATTATACGATTGGTAAGTTATATTTGATGATACTGGTTTTTTATTTTCAAAATTACCCCTCGAAATAGCAAAAGTTTACATAGCAACTAATAACAAAAGAACGACGCATAGCCGAAACGGAAGTGTGACTAAGTTACACACTTGTTGTTCATTCATGTAACGTCACTTTGTCCTATTATGGATAATCGATCGATGGGAGTTAAGTTTCGCCTAACCAGATAATGATTTTTAACGGGTACCTGACACCGCACATTTTCGAATCCGCCATTTTACGTCCATTCTAAGGGACATAACCAAGGGAGGAACCCGCGATTATTTATGGGCATGGTAGGTTGTTCGGCTAACAACTACACAACAACAATTCTAGAAAAAAGGGGTCTAATTTATTTTATGATTTTAAAGCCTATTGATTTCGTTTCAGGCTAATTCAACACTAACTAGACAAACGCTCTAAGCTCCCAATTAATAATAAAAAAAAATTATATACATGACTATTATAAAACATATGTGGACTTAGAGTGTAGAGCTTTCGGGCTCCACTAAGCGATCGCCTTTGGCAGCACGAGCTCGTGGCTTCGTGATCTTTCAAGTTGAATTTGTTATTGAATACTACTACTGAGGAGTTATATGCTCAACTTACTTTTAGGCATGTCGCTATATTTACTTGTTGTATTGTTACAATACTGGTACTACAACACCACGACGCAACAACTCGGTGACGAGTTCTGGTCTCCTCCAGTCTTCTTTGACTCCCAGGGTGCCCCTCGCGTCTCTGCCCACACCATCCGACCACCTCAGCTTCGGTCTCTCCCTTCTTCACGTGCAATAGAGAGGTCTAAACCTTTTTAGGAATGACCTCATATTCCATTCTAGCCGAATTACTAGCCGATCGCAGTCTTCTAATCATTAAGGAGTAATCAACACCTGCTTCGTTGTAAGTTGAGTAGATATAGTTCTCCTATCTCTAGGTGTTCGTTCTCCTTTGCCAGTTTCCATCTAGATAAACTCAACCGAAGATTCTTCGGAGGATTTTTCTTTCGAAGACTAGGAGATAATGCTCAATCAGCTTGGTCATTGTCCACGTCTCCGATCCATACAACAAAACGGCGAATTAATGTTTTGCACAGATGTATTGTTATGATACAGTTGTTAGTTTCAATAAATAAATATTTTTTTCAATCTATTGGTTTAGGAATACATTTACCATAACAAGGTGAGAGGAATACATATACATGGCAGTATTGGATACAGTAAAGAGAGAGAGAGAGGAGACGACAGGGATTGGCTGGCTGAATAGCTCCTGATGGAATTGATTCCTCGCCCGCCCTCCCGAGCTCATCAAAGGCCCGCGATTGATTTCCGACTTTACCAAATCGGGATCATAAGGCAATATGGATTGCGAAGGGAGGGGGGATAATGCGATTAAATAATCGCCAAACCGGGTTTTCATTGATTTGGTACTCCTGAAGGATTTGAGACTTTTTCAACGTAAATCTATACAAACTAAAAATAGGTCTTGATTTTACTTTAGTCGAGTTAATCCCTGGTTAAATTGCGTGAAAAAAAGTAACATAAAAATTTGAAATACTTTCACAAGATGGGTCAATCCAAGTGAAGTAATCCGATATAAATTAAGTTATGTAATATGCATATATTATTGATAACATCATAACTGTTTTTAAAAAAACTTTTCTTACTTATTAGAGTACAACGGTAATTCAATTTGAAGATTTTAGAGTTAATTTCAATATCTCACCACTTAAGTTACAGCATTTTTAATATACAATATTACGAAAACCCAGAACCACTCACTTGAGTGGAGGATCATGGCTTCAGTACATGTCCTACCATGTATTCCAGTACTGTTCCCAGGACTATGGAATGGTTATGGAAGGAGGTGATTTGTCCCAGATCACTCTCAACCGCCAGGATTTCCTCCATTAAGAGTATCCGATTTACAGGAGCTGGGTAAACCCTAGGAAGGTTCTGTAGATCCCAAAGGGTCCATTCGTTGCTATTTAAATAAACAGATAAAATAATTTATCTCCCACGGTCGGATTCAAACCCGGCTGTTATTACAACCCCAAACACATAACACCCACAGGACTAAATCAAACTTTTTCTACTTAGAGAGAAGAGAATGGACTCTAGACATATAGAAGCTAGAAGGCCTTAATTCGCTCAATTAGCCGATGTGACCCCCAAGGTGACCGTCACTTGGACCTGACGTCATTCGATCCGCTACGACTCGACATGCTAAATGCAAACAGGAGCGACCATTTATTCCCTTCATTAGTCGCCATGGATACTGCTTACGTCATCAAATATAGTGATATAATTCGAGCAACATTACTAGTAAATAAAGTGTATTTATAATCTTAAAAGTAGAGATCAATACACCAGTGAAACTTAAAGAATGTATCATTTAGCTGATACACTCAGGGATTAAAGAAACAAAAAAAAATAAAAACATTGTACCACTACAACCCCTGAAAGGTTTGGGGTTCAGTACATGGTAGAGACTGTATTGCTTCATGGACAAAGTTTGTGCAGGAAGATGATTAGGCCTAGATCACGCTCAACTGCCACGATTTCCCCCCCCCTTATTTTGGGTACCCACTTTAGAGGCTGGGTGAGCCCCAGAAGTGTCCTAGATCCTACATGATCCATCTCCGGCTGCTAATATAAATGCTAATAGCTGGGATTTGAACCAGGATTTTCGGCATGGCAACTCAGTGCTCTACCACTGACCCACTCCACTCCAATTAAAGAAACTAGCGTATCTAATACAGAAAACCAATTTTAAGCCGGCGTGCCAAACTTACTAGTCAAGAATTAATACAATTGTTTCATTCATAAAATAATTATGATCTCATGATTTATATTACAGTCTATTCTAAATATATTATTTTTTTAAAGGATGGATTGCTTTGGTCAGGGGGCGAAGTCAAAGATAACACAAAATAAGCAGAACTTATTTTATAATTGTTTCGGCCAAGGATGTAGGCCATCTTCAGGGCAAATAGCGGCAAATGTGCTGGCTTGGCAAAGTAACACTTGTCAACTCAGTTTGAGTTTATTAAATTATAAATATAAAAATTAGTTCTCCTTATTTTGTGTTCTCTTTGACTGCACCGCCTCACCAATTCGAACCATCATTAGAATTATCCAGTCAACAATTTTCCACTCAAATATTTTGATTAGGATTTCTACTCTAAAATAACAAGAAAACTATTTATTTTTTGTACCTCAAATTTTTTAACATTATCCAAGTTTTTCAGAGAGAGTTAGAGATGATTTGTAATTCAGCTTTAAATCCTTAGAACACAGTTGAGGGGGTTACGGGAAAACTTATATACGTAAAAATGTCCAGATGGAATCAATTCAGTATGATGATCTGCTGACAGAAGAAAGCGATGCAAGTTTTAGTCAAAATATCGGTAATTCCATTTTTTCTCTGTTTAAAATGTTTCACTGTTCTCCAGGGCTTCCCATTCCAGTGCTAGGATTGAAAGTATATATGTAAATAAAGTTTAGAAAAGTCTTTTGGAATTTTATTTCTCCGTTGCCGAGGGGTTTTAAGGTTTTAAGGTTATGTACAGCCCATATTAATTGAGTTAGAGTTCAAAATTATGATGTGAATTTAATTAGTGTTAAATGAAGTGCCCTTTCGGAAAGGGGAGTATCGACTTTTTCTGGGGATTTTATTTTTACTAAACCAAGTAAGCTTACTTACAACATGGGTTTAAAAGATTCTTATCTTGTTATAAAAAATTAGTAGGCAGATTTTTTTTTTTTTAGTTGAGGATGTTTCATATATGCAGTTAACAACATATTCTCTTATTTTCTTACTCAAAGATTACCTTTCATCTACATCTAACTCACATTTTAAATTTAAGTTAGATGTAATAAAACCTATTGTTCATCATTTAGTTTACGTTATACACTAATAAAAGTTAGAGTACACTAGTTGGAAAAATATTTTTCAGCTATGAACATTTTCGTCGAGAGAGACTATGGTTACAGGCCATCAAGAAAGTTATTGGCTTCTAAAACCCCATTTCTTCTATCCTTAGGTCTAATCTTATTTACCTAATTTTGTATTTTCTTTATTAACATCTCTTTATCCTGCTATGGCTAATCGGCCGATGCTATTGATGTAGCATTTTCTATCCAGGTTTCATTAGGACTAGAATTAGGACCTTACATCGTACAAGCTCAGGAACCCTATTTTACGTCCCTTCCGAAGGATTGCATAACCAAAGAATTTTTACACCCTTTTAAAAAATCCAAGAAGATCAAACTAGCGATCGTGGGCAGAGTAAGGTTGCTATGCTGACCACTAACCACTATACCAAGATATCACCCCACTCATCCTCTTTTTTTATCTGAAAATTTTTTTATTTTTTTATTTTTAATTTTTTAATTGGCAGTCCAGTTGTATACAATTTTTTGGTAGCCTTTTATGGTAAATGATTTTGTTGGATTTCTTAGTCTTGAAGTTTAAAGCAGAATATTGAAGGCGTTATTACTGTGCAATCATGTGGACATGTGTCCTTTCTGTGTCAAATGATATGTTCAATAACTGGTAAAAGTTTTCATAAAAAAAAAATCAAAAAAAGTTGGAATGGTTGCCTTTCTGTAGTTAGCGATTTTAAGTATAACTAAAATTATACCGATAAATCGACAGGATATTGAAACGACCATTTAACAAACATACCGTATATGAAGCCATACTTAACAATTGAAAATAATACAGACGACAGTTAATTAATATTTTACTATTGATTATATGAGTGCTAGTGTTTTTGTTATTATTGTTTTTGTTGGGTTGCTACTTGGCTCCTCAATCCGCGGTTTCTGTTTCAGCTTGGCACCTGCTTAAAGAGTAACACTCTAAATAAAAATATATTCCTAGGTCCTCTTATTTTTAGGTGAGCATTTGAAAACATGAAATGGTGCAATGAATTAGAATTGGCTATAACGGATAATATTTTAAAGTTAAACATTGACTTTTCAATGTTAATGACGCTAGGAAGAAATTTAAACAATTTTAATTAACATAGAGGATTTTTAAGAAGTTAAAAAATATAATCATACATTGCAATGATCTGAATCCTAAAATACTGAAAATGATTATTACTACTAATCCATAATATTACGGAATAATGGATTGTATGTATATATCTCATTAAATGAAACTTTAATAATATTGGTTTCAGATAAGTTGAAGGAAAAAAATGGAGAACGAATTATAGTGCTTCAAAACATATTAAAATAATCTTAAATAAAGTCAAGAGTATTTTGCGGTTTTGTGGTCTTGATGGGTAAATTGGTATTAAAATAGTTGTAGGATCATGTAAAATGTCACTTTTTACTCTCAAAAGAAATTATCCGGTTTATTTGTTATGGAATAATACATTTAAGAACAAATAAACAAATAAGAATTAAATTTAAAGACACAAACATTAAGATGATAGTGATTTATTCACAAACATCAGAATATAAACAAGAGTATATCAAAATATAAACAAATTAAATAGAAATTTTAAATTGCATTTAAAAAAAGGTTTTAACAAAGGCCGGTTTCTTAGGTTTTTTTCATAAAACAAATATTTAATATGCACATCCTTCAAAAAATGTATTTCATTTAACTTAAATTAATATGCGATAGGAATTATTATTTTATTTTATTCCTTTTTTATTATACCTATTGTTCATCAATTTATCATTTTATCCAAAACATACAATACCTTATAATAATGAGGGATATTTGAGGCGCACTGGATCAAAATGCGGTCAACTCGAAATTTCATAAATTGACTTTTTCACAATTTTCGCTAGTTTTGCCAAGGAATTTCATGTTTCATAACCGGACTAGTAAGGTGGCGTAGTGTCGTGTTAGACAAAATCGAAACTAACGAAAGAATGAAAAAAATAACGAAAAAGTATATTTTAAAATGTTTATAGTTATTCATTCACTTTTAATCCCGAGCGTCTCATATTTTTTTAAGCTTTTCTACATCGACAGGTGACCGCCCTAAAGCAAGCATTGGACAGGTCTATGACTCAGAATGTGGAACATGGAATGTATGACCGATAACTACACCTTTATGATGTTGCTGTCATGGATGCGATGGTGAAAACACCGGCTGAATCATGTTCACTCTTGGGAGGACTAAACTGTATTCTGACATGCCCGGCAAGTCTGTTCAGGATATTTACGAGTATATTAACCAAATAAAAACTTGCTTCCAGAAATATCAGATAAAAATATAGGTATATAAAATATCGAAGCTTCATTTAAAGATTCGTATAATTAAATATTTTATTACACGAATTATTTCTATAAAAACAGTTCACAATTTCTATGCTTCTTAGAGGCAATTTTTTAATCAAATTCAATTCATAGATTTTTGAGGAAAAAAAATAAAACATTTCAGACGATTTCTAAATGACATTTTCATGAATAAATCATTGATCATTTTTAAAATGACACCTTAATGAACTAGCACTGTGATTGAAATGTGACTCATCATTCTAGAAATAGGCCTACCTTCACAAAATTTATTTAAAAACCGTTGATAAAAAAAAAAGCATGACTAAATTATTAAAAATAAATTAATAGAGATCGGTATTAATTTGATCTGGTTCTAATTTATGGATATCAGATGTTCTTAAATTTCCAAAGAAAAAGATAGTCAAGTAAAACTAAATGTATTTTTTTTTTTAAAACCTAAACACTTTATCAATTAAGTGACATCTTAAATTTTTGTATGACCTAAAACGAAAATTTCATTTTAGGAATGTTTTTTAGAGATTTATTAATTAAAATTTACAACTGTATTATAATAATAAAACAAGTAAATAGAATGGTTTATTTTTATTATAAATAAAAAAAAAATCAGAAAAACCTGCAGTGAATAAATAGATAAAATAATTAAAACTAAACGAGAATATTTAACTATTTAAAAGAAACAATATAAAGGAATTATTTTTATTTGAAAAGAAAAGATATGTCCAGGACCGGAACTCGAACCCGGGTCTTCCAGATGTGATATGACCACGACCGAGAAGTGTGCTTCATTAGGGCCCAGGATAGCTCAAATGGTAGAGTTCCAGACTATCGATCTGGAAGACCCGGATTCGAGTCTCGGTCCTGGACATATCTTTTCTTTTCAAATAAAAATATTTAAAAATTAGTAACAAATTAAATAAAAGAAAGGAATTATTGTTGCCAGTAACTCTCTTACGCGAGAAACCCAATACCTACTATCACATGTAACAAATAATTTGCGGTTTAACCGATTTATTATTATAGGCTTATATGATGTGTCGATTATCTTTCCAGCTTTGACACAATATTCCGCGATTGGTTTTTATAAAGGCAAGCTTGATAAATCGTACTGCTATATGTGACACTATCTGGAATTATTAGGAGTACCTGTATAAATAGGGTAAAGGGCATTCAAGAACCTTGAGGTCGACTTAATCCTTTAACTGCTAGAGGCGATGTATGCCGTCCCACTCCTTTTCTATCTATTTGCTAAAGCCCAGTATAGACGACCCGACAATGTAATGTTGGTCTTTGTATAGACAAATGCTTTGAACATTTTCATACAAAATTAAATTATTAAGCAATAAGTTTTAGTATTGAAAACAAGTTTTGACTCCGCCAGTGTCGGTCCATAGCCCAAATAAAAAAAGAGGATGTAAACAATTAAATACGTAAAAGATAGTTGTAAATGGACGTAATGAAGGATAGAACGAAGGTAAAATGCATGTAGCAGAGGCCGGTAGACGGGTAGCCGGCCCACTCAGCCGTGTGATAGGCGTAAAGCTCTTCACTCGCAGCAGTTAAGGGTTAAATGTCCCTTAGGGTCGGTGCTACCTTTACTCTTGAGGGACAGAGCGGCAGTTGTAGACAAGAAGCGGACAAATCAACATGTAGACTGTCACATCTAGCAAAAGCCCCCCCCCCCTTCATTATTAGTAAGTAGAATTGTCTTTTGTCTTGTGATTATGATCAGCACGCTATAAATATAATGTCAATTAAATGAAAAAGTATCTTTATTCAATAACCAACTCCTGGTCAGTCAACCTTTGGAGAAGAGAAGGATATATCTGTTATTTATTAATGATATCGAATTACTATATATTAAGTATAACGATCACAGGGTGGCTTCTCATTTTATTATTTAAACATAATTCAGATCAAAGGATCTGACTTTTCCTCGAGATCATTGCTTGGCCAGTGAAGCCAATATAACAGTACTTCGATACATTTTTTTAGAAAAAGATTTTGTATGCGTTAATATTCGTAAAAAAATAACGTTCATTTATATAAACTCATGTTAAAATTTAACAACGACATGTACCTTCACTTCTAAATAAACGTTGATATTCGCATGCACGAAATGTCACCGGCAGGAGTGTCTCCAAACAGTAGCGGCCTCATGTAAACACTAAATATAGACAAGAGGACGCACCATTGGACGCGAATCGAAACTGAACTACCCAGGGAAGGAAAGAGGAGACATCTGGAAGGTAGAGAACCAAGAAGCAAAACATCTGCCCCCGATGTTCTACTTGAGGAAGGCTGTCCTACAGGGCACTATTCCCAAACATCTTGCGATAAAATGAATGTAAATATATTTCTTATTTACTAAGTTGCTATTAACTAAAACAACTAATTAAATAAAAGGACTAGTGTTATCGTGGAAATTTAAAAAGTTATATAGGCAACCTTTATTCATTATTATATTTCCCATTGAAGTTACTATTATATTAGAAGAAATATACAATGTTAGATAAATAATGGATGGTCTAATGATAAATGTTTAGCATTATAAAATGACAATGAACGTTATAATCATTTTTTTAAATATCACATCCATAAAAGAGTTATAAAGTGGTGTTTAATGCATACTTTTCATCGATTCGGTAGTAGCTCTACGCCCACAAGTCGTCGCCAATACGCAACAGGTTGTGATAAACAACCAAGATATTCCGATATTCCAAATCCCTTAATATTTACGATCTCAACGCCAATTATTGAGGAAAATGTTTAAAAAAAATTCATACTTAAAAAAAAATTTAGCACAAACATGTTCATGTTAGCTGTTGCACATCTTACGGATAAACTAGATTTAGGCCGCAACTTCGTCCGCGTTGATTTAGGATAAAAACTTAAGTTGAATTTAAACGGAGAGTGAACCAACTAACTAATCCAATTTAAATTAAAGTTGTACTACATATTATTCACAATGACTTGAAGCATTTAAACCGGGGGTTGATTTTGCAAAATCTTGTAAACAATTATTATTAAATTTAAAAGAAAAGTCTGCGTACTTATTTTCACATCTCTATTTTACACTTTTAGGGATTGGTTTAAAAAAAATAAAAAACACATAATCCTTTATTTTAAATGTAGAAGCTAAAACTAAAATTTCATGGTATTCGCTTTAGAAATTACGTATTTTCATTAGAAACGTTGTTCGACGTTTTTGGGGATGAACTTAAATAATCAAAAATCCTTTCTTAGTGCGCGCTGGGCTTACAAAATGTACCTACTGTCCAAATTTCAAGTCTGTAGCTTATGCCGTTTTGGCTCTGCGATGGTCAGTCAATCAGGACAAACTCTTTAAATATCGACATAGGACCCAATTGTTCAATAAACCGTAAAACTCCTAGCGTTTACATATACATAGGAATATTCAGATAGATAAAAACACAAAACTACCTGGATAATCGAAAGATACGAAACACAAGCATCCGTACAATTTCAAACCAAGGAACACACCTCAAAAATAATAAAAAATGGTTCAAGGAGCGAGTAAACAGGTTGTTTCGAGACCTAAACAGGATTCATGGTTTTTATGCATTGTGCCTTAATTAAATATATTAATAAAATGAGTGAAAATTGACATAAAATATTACATAAAGTCTAATAGGAAAAATCTCAAAAAGCAAAGAATCTCAAGTATCTCAAATACAGAGAAAAAACTAACCAGCCAACCTTTCGCTAGCTGAGGCATCACCAGGACAAACGCCAAAAGAAAAATCAATCACATCAAAGTGGAGCACATCTTACATCAACAGTATCAACAGTTGGTTGTTTGTTGAGCAGCTTGGATCGAGGTTGCTGCCCCTATTTGATGAATCAGTTTGGTGTAGGTAGGGACTGATGTTGCCTCAATTAGCAAAACTTGGCTAGTTAATTTTTTTCCAGTATTTAATGACTTACAGGCTTTACTTTTTTGAATTTTTGACTTCACTTTTTTCACACTAATAAATAAAAACCTTATAATATTCACTATTCTTAACGGTTATATTTCTAATTTTTTTTTTTTTTTACAAACAAAGTAATCCATAATGACCTCAATATCCCATGTGTCACTGATTTGGCCCGAATCCGATATCAATCTTTTCATGACAGACTTTATTTCCACTGAAACCCTCTAGTGTCAAACCTAGCAACCTCTTCAATTCCTGATAATCCTCCGAGGCGTCTGAAAAGAAGATGGCCTCGTGACCATGTAAGTTGAACTGTTTATTTGAGTGCTACCACTGGGTGGTTTCTCTGATTGTCTTTATTCATGCCAATATGTACCATTCATTCTATTTACTTGTTGTATTAGTGTAATACAGTTGTAAACTTCATTGAATAAAAAATTTTTTTTTTATTAAGCTATACATTTTTATAACAGATATAATGTACACTAAATATTTCCTGAAATCAAAAGATGATTTCTATATGTTTACTTTCCTTTTGATGAATTGCCGATTTCTTAAAAAAAAAAAAATCTTATCTGAAAGTAAACCAGTTTCGTAACGAAGGATTGGAATGTCCACTCCAAACATATTAATTTCCTCGGATGTTGAACAATAAAATAATAATTAAGTTTGAGAACGATCCTGATGACCATGCGGGTACTATTTAGTTGGGTCTGACTGAACCATGACTTTATTTAAGATCGGACTTCAGGATCAAATACCATTCTATAACCAAAGTCACATGAAACCACGTGATAACCCTTCGTGACAGCGAATCCTCTGAATATTTCATCAATACACGGAAGCGAAAAATCATACAAGACTATATGACTAATTAGGTATTTAAAAATAATATAGTTATTTACATATATAAGATTCGATTATTAAAACAGTCACTTAATAATTCACATTTGTTTCGATCAATTAATGATTGCTTCGTAAAAAGAAAAGGTCATTCCGGGTTCGAATACGTCTGCGGCAGATGAATTGTTTAATGTGTTAACAAGCATAGATGTACCCTGTTGTATCTGCAGGCCATCCTGGGCTTGGGGCTCATCCAGTCTTGGTAGAGCGTGATCTGGGGGAAATCACCTCCGTGCACAACTTTTATCTATGAAACAGTACAGTCTTAACCATGTACTGAATCCTAGACCCTTCTGCGTGGGTTGTAACGGTGTAGGCTATTCAAAAACCTTTGTAAATTATTCCAAACACTATTAGTAGCTTGTAAACTATGGATAGAAACTGAGTAATTATATAATATACAGAAAATAAATTTAAAAATGAAACCTGTACTATTACAACCTACAAAGGAAGGGTTCAGTAGATAAAGCTGTTAACAGATTAAATAATTTGTAGGAAAGAAATTAAATAATTATTTACAAACAGCCGTATTTAAACCCGGCTCCTTTAGTATAACGCCTTCTTTTTAGAAAAAGCAATAACTATAAATTTGAAAAGAAAAAAAAATCCCATTCAGAAAGTTTCTTTAACTCACATATAGCAACAGCAATAAATTCAATCTTAAGTCTTAATGGCGAAATAAAAAAAACAAGAATCTGCAGAATGTCCCAGGGGAGGAGAGAATGCGAGTAATTTAAAGTTTATAGCGTATCAAAAACGCAGTTAAGTGCCCCTAACAACACACCATCTTTATCTCAATCACTTTCAATGAGACATTATATAATTTTAATTGGTTTAAAATCTCTTCTTTTCTTTTTTTACCGTAACTCAACCTTTGTCTTTATGTTCGGAATCTACCATAATTATTTTTTAAATTTAAGATAGCAAACAATTCATAGAATAATATTGCTTCGTCAAGATATCATTGCAACCAAAGCGATTTAATAATCTAGAAACGAATGATTCTCATAAACGCTCCATTGAATGTGATAATAAATGTTATTTAATTTGATCGATTTCTAATGTTATATAGATATTTTAATTATTTAAAAATATATTATAATATATATAAATAATTTTTGTAATATTACAAATTTTTAAAGAGAAGTTGAGGTTGTTGAAGAGTAATAATTCGAGACAATTAGGGGCAGGAATTGCCCTACTTTCGTTATCTCCAACCTTACTTTATTCCTCTCAAAACGTTTTTTCTAAAATCTCTTACTATTGAAATGTAGCACGATGCCTTCATATTTTAAAGTTTATCCATATTTTTTCTTTTTTAAATTTATTTCTTAATACACGAAGGTAGTTTAGTTATCAAAATGTATTTATTAGAAAATACATTGTATGAATGGTATGAAAACATTGAAAATTCTGGCGTTGTGGTGACCACTTTCACGCTTAAAAAAATATATATTTAAAAAAAAATACTAAACCAAGAAAACCTTTAAAGAAAAAACAAACATTGAGTGTTCATATCCAACTTATTTTGATTTCCCCAACTCTATACCTATCTGACACAGGAATATCTTTACAACATTTTGTTTAATTATTAAAAGGAGCTAAAAAAAACCAAAAACAATATACATAAATAGAAAACGGGATAAAAAAAAATTAAAAATTTTAATCACAGTTATCCAACTTATTTTCATTTACGCAACTCAATACCTAATTGCCTTTATAAACATTTATTTTTTCTTGAATGTCTTCTTATTGAAATGTAGCACAATGCTTTAATATCTTATATTTTATACATATTTTTTTCTATCTCCTATGAAATTCTTTTTTAAGAGATGAAGGTAGTTAGTTATCACAATGTATTTATTAGCAAATCGAGTGGTATCAAAACACTACTACGTCTAGCGTTCCCCGGATCGTGATAAACACTTTCACACCTTAAAAAAAATTAACTAAACCAAGATAAAAAAACATGACAAAAAAAACATTAAGTGTTCATATCACAGTTATCTAACGTATTTTTAATTACATTTTATTTAATTGTTATAAAAGCTGAACAAATGAATCAACTTTTAAAAATAATCAGATGTCGTTTTTTATAAAGTTACTGTTTGAGGTTCGAATCGAATTGAGTTATTTTTGAAATTATTAGTTTTTAATCACTAAATTATCTTATGATCCCCTGACAAAGATATAATTTATTATCAAAATTATCCAGAATTATAGGAATCAACGAACCAAATCTAAACAGCGAATGGCCAGCGGCCTTGTCCTTTCCACTTAGTCGAGTTAATGAGAATACACAAACATGGCGCCCGCAAGAAAACTACTTCACCTCGAAACTTACAATCCCAGATAATGGATAATTATTTTATTGAGAACCATTTAGCAACACTAAAATAATTTCGTAGAGTGTAGCCAGGATAAACAGTACTTTTGCCTAAACTTTCCCACATAAAAGAGCTATTTTATGCAACAATGATATACAACGGTTTTATAAGCTTAATTCTAAACCAAAACTAATCAAAAGAATATTTTGCAGAAGTTTTATTGATATTCTAACAGCAAATTCAGCAGAGTCTAAACAACAAACCGAAATAAAATAACTCATTTTCACATCAGGAGGTAAAGAAAGCAGATTACCGAAAAAAATAAATAAAAACCCCGACCAAAACAGATCTAAATAGTGAGATAATGACATATTATGGTATCAGTTCCGCAAGTTGTCGCTTCGAGTTGTGTCACAACATGTTTTAACTTGTCATTCCTTTCCTTTTTAATATTCTCGAATCATAATATCATAATTATATTACAGGCTGTATATTAAAGATCCGACTTACACATACTGTTCACGATATCTTCTTCTATACTTCGAAATATTTGCAGAAAAGTTTATTTCTTTGTGAAATGATAGCTAAAATATAGACATTTCCCATAATAACACTCTTTATTTCATACTATAATTCGCGATTTTTTTTAATTGTCGACAGTATTAAAAACGAAACGAATGTAAAGTTAAAACTTGTGACTCGATTCGGAGCAACAGTCTGCGGAACTGATACCCAAATTATCATTCCAACTTGAAATATTACAATGATGACCAGCTAAGTACACCGTTTTCCTAAGCATAATTCTAAGCGTAACTAACTACAATAATGGTTCGCAGGTGTTTTATTGATATTCTGTCGTCAACTACAACGCAGCCGATTGTTAAAGTGAGTTGATTACACATAATAATAAAAAAAAAATAATCACTCAAAACAGTTTGTACATGGCCAGACTATTATTATATTGTAAACAACGCATATTTTCTTTTCCCGAAATCTTCAAATAAATGACATATTTGAAGACTAAAGAGGAAAAACTCGAATTTTTTTTTAATCAAAATTTGTTATCAGCGATTTCAGATTGATCTTTCAACGGGGAACACTATGGTGTAGTCTGTCCAGCACACAATGAATACAGACAACAATATCTTCAACGCTTCATCTTAGAATCTTCTGATAACCAAAGTACCCAAGCTATACTCAATACATAAAGTGTATTATTACATGATGGGAGTTCAAAAAGTGCTAAATTGTTTATCATAGACCATTTTCTATTAAGTGTTTGTTTTTAGTTTATTTTTAAAGTGATATTTAATTTATTTATTTCCTTGTTTCTATCATAGCGTCAGTAATTGTTTATTCTTTAATATGTTATTTTTGTATTGAAAACCAGAATGTGTTAGTAAATTTTATTTTAATTTTTGAAATATGTACATAAATTGTTAAAATCATAATATTGTAATTTATAGCCAAGCTGGGCTCTATTTGTATGGGGAAGCCCCCAAAGACAATAAAATTTCTATCTATCACTATGGTGTAGTCAAAACAGGAGAAATGTTAGTTCAAAATGCTCAAAAAGTATGTCCACAAATGGGGAAAACTAGTGGATGTGTACAGTGACTCCCACGAGATGTGATATTTCTCCTCTTCAAACATCACGTCCTCTTCACTGTCAGGTCGACAGGACCAGAAATCTGGATGGATTTTAAAAAACCCATAATAACAAAACCCATTTTGCGGTAAATTTGCTTTCCTGAAAATTTAGGGAAAAGTCAGTTACCTCGCCCACCCCCCGTATTCTTCACTTGTAATCACACAAATTCCCCCATTATACTTGGGTAACGATGCCAATGCTATATACAGTAAACACGACCTACTTCCTACGACAACTTCCTGCCCTTGATATATAGCTTCCTACCTTGGACCTTGTCGTCTTCCTCCTCGATGACGAAGTGGTGCGGGAGAGCGGCCAGCCAGGACGGGGGCCTAGATCCAGGCCTGGAGGCGGGCGGGGACGGCGTGTACGATTCCTCATCCTCGCTCAGCAGAGAGTCCCTCTTGCCGCCGAACAAGGAACTGCTGAAGGCGTGGAACTCCCAGTTGTTGGCGGGCACTGTCTGGGCCTCCTTGGGGGGACCGTCAGCCGAATCCTTGTCCTTGCCCTTGCCACCTCCGGGGGCGTACTTCTTCTTCCACCGCTTGGCGCGGAAGCTTGACATCCGGAAGGAACTCTCGGGCGCAGTGAACCACATGATCGCAGCACATAGCCACACAGACTGGCTGGATTTAGCTCACGACCGACGACTGCCCCCACTACTTCCTCCTATCTCTCCCTCACCGGCTCTGTCCCATACTCAGTACCCCACCGCCGCCTCTTTGACATTCCATCTTGTCTGTAGGAGTCATCGCAGGAATCACAACTCGGGATTGCTTTATCAGAAAAAAAAGAGAAACGTTTATCTGTTTTCCATGACAATCTTATCAATAGATTTAACAAGCCTTATCACATGCACTCGACTAAATTTATCGCAAACTGTTGTGTTTTGTAAGACAGAATAATTCCTGTCAAATAATTTAGCAAAGAAGTTAAATTATGTTTACGTTACGTTCACACTATTTTTTAAGAGAAAAATAAACTAAGATAGGAGTAAAAGTAGTCTAAGAAATAAATAAACAATCTCCACTTTTAGGAGAAAAAAATCTTCAAATTTAAATTATTGAAATCATATTAATATAATTAATAAAATAATGATATTTATTTTATTTAAAAAAATTAATAAATAAAAATCTAACTAAAAAAATAATAAACTAAATAAACATATAATTTAAATATTATAATTTTTATAAAATATAATAAATACAAATAGATAAATAAAATAGTACGCAAAATAAATAAACAATCTTCATTCTGAAATATTTAAATTAGAAAGATAAAAAATATATTTATCAAAGATATTTTCTTTTATTAAGCATCCTTCGAAAGCGACAAAGACAAAAAAAAGACCCTCTCAAAGTTTGTGGTTTTTCGATACGTAAAATCCAAATAGAAAAACAAAAATAATTACATCTGCCCGTTACTTTTCTCAAAATTTACTGGAACGATATTTTATGATGACAAAAACATTATGTTTAATAACTACGTTCTTCAATTTAAATTATCTCTAAACTAATGGAAATAAAATGAGATTAGTAATTTTTAAATCTTTTATTGTCACATAACGACGAGAACCTTCTGTCTTCGTAATACGTATTTTTTTTTTTGGCACATCCCGTTAATATTAACACAAAATATTGTCTATTTAAATCGTAGTAAGTTTCTTTGGTTTGTTTTTTTCACATGAGAGGTTTTACCAACCAAACAGGAAAGAAAATCGTATTTCTAATAAATACTAATAAAAAAACTGAATATTTGAGCAGGGGTTTCTTCTGGTTTCGACCCTGTAGTCAAATTCTTTGCCGACGTTTCCCTGGCCATACTGCAAGCTTACTCAGGGCTTAATCTGAGACTGATTTGTGACTCAGGCGTCAAAGAATTTGACTACTCGGTCGAAACCAGAAGTAACACCTACTTAATGGATTAAAACTATTGACCGTGGCAATTTAAGAGAGCATTTAATTAAGATATTCTTCAAAGTCCGTTTTGTTAATAAATTAATAATTAACATGTAAGCAGTTATCTCAGTGCGGTCAAGACTAAAAAATAATGTGCCAGAATTAATCTTTTTTTTAAAATATTTATCGATCAGTTTGAACCAAATCTAAATTTATTCAATTAAATACCAAATGTATCACCGTTTTGCTACTAATATAATAAAATAATAAGGAAATCATATGTGATGATTTTATGTAAAATTAATTCATATAAAATTATTTAAGCCAATAAATTGAAATTATATATACGATAAATATAACTTTATCATGAATTAAAAGAAAAACATTAACAAAAAATTATGCTATCAATTTAAACTATCTTTTTACAAAAGGATAATAAAATTTAATTATATTTAGAAACAATGTTTACTTAATACCTTTGATTCATAAATTATGACAGATCTTTAAAAATAAATAAACACAGCACATTATTATATGCAATTAATTTATTAATCTAAAAAGACAGGGTTTTTTTCAAGACAATTTATTATCAAGGTGTTGATATATGAGATAAGAGAATCGATATCAAGAGCTTTTAATATTGAATTAAATTATAGAATCTACAGAACACTTAGTTGCAAGTCCTTAACAGAAAAATGGCACTATGTTTATAAATTTTGAATATCTAATATGTCAACAGGTTTAATCCTATTGGAAAAAATATTTTATGCTAGAATTAATAAATAATTAAAAAATTTCCAATCAATTAAACCGATAATTTTAAATCACTATATTATTAAAAATATGTATCAGAATGTCATAGTTATAATTAAAGTCGAATTACTATCAAGTGGTGATTATATCAATAAATCTGATTCCTATTTCAATCCAAGCTTTATCAAACCAATATTCCTTCAACCATTTTCAATCCCTGGAGCAGATGGGGAAAAAAAATCATGTAAACCATCGAAATGGACTCTTGATGTTCTTAAACTTTTTTTGTATCCCAGACCATTTTTTTCCCTCTGAACTCCTGATCCTGCGCAGGGCTTCAAGTAAAAGTATACAAATTGAAGATGTGTAGCGTCCACACCAACGAAAAACTAAATAAAAAAGGATAGAATTGGTGAGGGGGTGCAGGCAATGATGGCACAAAACAAGAATAACTTATTTTTTAATAGCGCCAAGGTTTCGATACTTCTAAGCCTCACCAGTTTTACATATGTACCTTCTCATTTTTCTTACGCTTTTCTCTCTTTCCTACTCTTTGTATTTCCTTACATTATCACCTTTATGTACACACATTTTGTCTTTTTGCTATTTATTTATATCGTTAATAATCTATCCGACGCTGTGAATTTCTTTACTTTTCTATAAACTCTGTACGCTATTATGCAGGGTGGCCCAAAAACGACTGAAGGATTAAAAATAACTGTATTTTTTTTGTTTTTATTAATTTTTTTTTATGTTTTTAAATATTTAATTCATGGAAATTTTTTACATCTAAGTGTGAAATATAACATCTCTCAAATGGTGTCCATTTTCTTGCAAACAAAAATTGGCTCTTTTAACCGCATTTTCCATTACTGCCCGTAGAGTTTCTGGTTCCAAGTTCCTTATTTCTGCTTGAATGTTCTGCTTAAGCTCTTGAATTGTTTGGGGTTTATTGATATACACAACTCCTTACAAATCATTTTCTCTGGCTATTTGACTAAAACGAATAGCATATTGCAGGCGTGCCTGATGATCTTGGGGAAGCAGTTGCTGTACCCTTTGAATTTTATACGGAAACATTTTAAGATCCCGCTTCAAAATTCTTTGCAGGGATGTTCTGGAGATTCCCAATTGAGCAGAACGACGATGTCCTTCAGTCTTTTTTGGGCCACCCGGTATTATTCTTTCTTGGTACTATACCGTAGGCCGAAACGTTAGCACTATTAAAAAATAAGTCGTTCTTATTTTTGTGTTGTTCATTGACTGGACCCCTCACCAATTCTATCCATCACGGGAATCTTACAGTCAACTATTTTCCTCTCTAAAAAAATAAAGCTCTTTTGTACGAGCATATGAATGAACCGTGCCGTTAGAATTGATAGTATCTCACATAACGTTATTACGAATTCCATGATTTCACCCACAACAAAGAATAATAACTGTTTTCCTCCTGGATAGAGGCTAATCATAAAAAAACTAAAAAAAAAACTGTACCACTACAACCCGTGAAGGGTCTGAGGTTCACTATATTGTAGAGATTGTAGTGTTTCATGAACAACGGTTGCGCAAGGAGGTTATTTACATAAGAAATATAATGAAATACGTACTCTCTGTTACACGTAATTAGTGTAATTTTTTATCAGCGCTGCCTAGCAACAGTCCCAGGAGCTACATTTGGTTAGTGTTTCGTCGTGCTCAATCAGTTAAATTATAAGTATTTTTAGAAATTAGCAAATCACAAAACCACCATTACTGCTTAAGTTGAGACATTTAATATAGCACTGTTTTGGAATTTAAATAGGAAAAAATAAAACGCATCAATTTAAAAATAAAATAAGCTATGTCTCATTCCTGTTCTTTCAATACATGAGAAACTTTTTTTATCATCAATCTATCAAAACTATCAATCTATAAAGCAAACCGAAAATGATTTTTTTTTTATTTAATACAAAATACACGATACCCAAAACAAAAGTAAGTGGGGATCGATAGTTTAATACATCCCAGCGGGGAATACGAAATAAGTACATAATTGAACTACAATTTCTAGAATAATATCGGGGTACGTTTACTAAAACGCTTAGTAATTACTGAAATACTAACAAAAATAAAAAATCCCTGTACGACTACAACCCGTGAACGGGTCTGGGGTTCATTACATGGTAGAGACTGTATTGTTTCTGGACACCGGTTCTGCAGGGAAATGACTTGTCCCTAGGTCAACCGCCAGATTTCCCCCCCTTATTTTGGGTACCTTATTTTATAGAGGCCGGGTGAGCCCCAGGAGGGTCGTAGATCCCATAAGATCCATCTCCGGGCGCAAACAGACTTAATATAAGTCTGGCCCGCAGCGGGATTTGAACCAGGAATTCCGGGATGGCAACTCAGTGCTCTACCACTGAGCCACTCCGCTCCCTACTTAAATACTAACTCAGTTTTATATTATGTTACCATATATAAAAAGGAAAAATTTCGGTTTATAGTATACATTTGTAAACCATGAACAAAAACCGGCAGTTTTCCTTGTTGAACAAATACTGAAATGATGCGTGTTATAAGTTGTGTTAGAAAATAAGTACGCTCAAAGAAAACCTAGTCAAATGAATAATAAATAACATATTATGCAAAATTTAATGCTATTAGTCTATTATAGTGAACAAGTTTTCGATTAAATGTGTTGGTTAGAGCATTTTGGTGAAAAATCGATGTTTTCAGAACGCAGAAAGGTCTGGTAGGTTTGTTTAAAATGTTGAGCGAGTATAGATCGACAATGTAAATATAAATGTATGACAGCGATAGACACGACTATTCTAGAAAGAAAAAAATGTTAAAAATTGTTCTTTTTTAAAATAATTAATCGCTATAAAACAGCCCAGGACAGGATGATTACCGGATAGCACTGGGTATCAAACTGAATAATATCAGATACTGCACATATCATCACGTGCCTTATCCGTTTCGGACGTTGGTAATTAGCAAGGCGATCATGATTATAATATAATATAATTTTGGCGGCACTGGATATACGGTCGAGCAGATCTAGGATAAACAACAGAACTTCACTTTTCAACTCTTTATAACTTTAAATTTAACGTCAAATATTCCAAAACTTAACAATTGTTATTATTTAAAAAATTTGGGCAATTTCCAGAATTCAACATGTTCCAAATAGCAGAATAAGACAACTAGTAAATCAGGAAACAACGATCCTCTTCACAGTAGAAACGAGGAGATTGAAATGGTATGGCCACTTAAAAAGAATAGCCAAATACAACCTCCAACTATTGCCCTAAGGATAGGAGGAAACGAGGACGACCCAAAAAAAGTGCCTGGAGGATGTGGAGGAGAGAATGTCAGCGAGGGGTCTCAGGGGAGGAGACTGCCTGGGCCGAGATCTTTAATACTAAGTTGTACAAAATTGTTTAAAAAAAAAAAAAATGGATTGAAATATTAAAGAGAAATTGAATACTTTTAAATATTTTTATTTCGAAGAGAAAATATATAGGCAGGGATTCGAACCCGCGTCTCTAGCGCGGTGCTCTAACCACTGAGCTACCAAGGCTCGTACCCAAGCCAGACAAACCCATTCTCTTCACCGATCCTATAATCCCGGCCGAGGCAAATCTTTTCTCTTCAAAATATATATATTTAAAAATAATCACCATCAAAAGAACAATAAATAAAAAATTTAATACTTTCAGTTTCATTTTCTCAAGGATGTCATAGGTGTGTTAGTTTATTCATCTGAAGCAATCCGAATTGAGAATTCAATTTAATTAGACTTGGAGATTTTTTTTTTTTTTTTGTAAATAAAATAATTAAAATCAAAATGGATACGGGGCCACTACTTGGGTAAGTGACGCTGCTTACAGGTTCAGCAAATAGTTAGCATTGCAATATTCGTCAGGGGCAACGAGGAGAATAACAAAACAGATCATTTGCAATACATGGTTCCTGTTTAGTTGCTGACTACTCATTAATGTACTGTATTCATGATTCAGCTCAATTCGTAACGAATATTCCTCTACATGAAGTTATAAAATAACCTGTTATAAAGTTCCACTTCATAACAGGTTATTTTATCTATAAAATTCTACTTTATAACCGATTGTATAAGAAAGATATAGAACAATAATATAATAAATAACGGGCTACGAATCGTATGTATCATTAAGAAAGGTATAAAAAAAGAACCCTTTATCATGAGAAGTACACACCAGTACTTAACATTGTTTTCGACAAATAGGAAGATGTGAAATCGTGATATAGAAACTAGTCATAATCAGGTATT
Organism: Troilus luridus; assembly: GCA_964056705.1. Classification (NCBI taxonomy): domain Eukaryota; kingdom Metazoa; phylum Arthropoda; class Insecta; order Hemiptera; family Pentatomidae; genus Troilus; species Troilus luridus. Next base: position 9,929,749 of record OZ057413.1, on the reverse strand, counting down.
ACAGTCCTCATAGCTTGATTGCCTCAGGTATGTGTATCTTCCACGACCTGGGTGGCCTAATGTAGAACAAAGGGATTAAGTAGGCTATAAGAGCAAGTCGTCTACATTATACTTCGTCTATTCCTTTGCTACAAGCATTAAAAATAAAATAAATATATTGCTATAAAAGTTTCAATAAACCAAGCAATAATCCTGACTAAACAATACAAATTTTATGGAGTTTATAAAGCTATGTGACGTAGGTTAGAACACCCTACTCACATTATTTTGTAGTTCACAAAATACCACTAATACTAATGGCTCTTTCTGAGGTGAAACGCTTAATATCCGGAGGTATATGAAAAATGAGATGTTGCGTAGAATATTCGATCCAAAAAAGGAACACTTAAGAATTTAGGAGATTATACAACGCGGAATTGCAAAGCATGCAGGCGATTAATATTATTCAAGTGATACCGTGACGAAGATTAAGATGGGCTTGTAAAGATGCTAGGCTTGATAGCGAACGAATTACTAAAAAGTTCATTAACCAATCCTAAGCCTCAAACCAATTCTTGTTCCAATAATCGACGAGAATTTCCACCATCAACGAGACCTTGGTCTTCAATAGGTTAAGGCAGATGCAGTAACATTATCAAAGCCACTACCACAATCCTATCCCGATGATTTGTGATGACAGTTGACACCATGTTTTCCACATGCCTTTTTAGGTTATATGATTGATAAGAATTCTATAAAGGAATAAGAGCGAACATTCTCGGAAGTTACAGGAATTCCAGTTCATAGGGGTTGAGTTATGGGCTGCCTTAGCTTCAACAGAGTTGTATTTTGATGATGTTCACACCAACATTGAACTTGCCGAAGTAACTGTTACCATTATTTTTTTTAGTAGTCAAATACTTCCGTTAAAAACAATTACTAACAAATGCTCGTTTTCGAGACTTTTAACATCAAGATGCAAGTAACCGCAACAAAAGAATGCAAGCCCTAGATAAGAACAAAACATTAATCATGTATATTATCTATCTAGATCGTCAATTGGACCGAATCAACATAGCGCTAATATATTCATTGACCCAGAACTTCGAATCCTTTCGAATTGATTCGATCAAAACGTAAATCAAGAAATCGATTTTGACAACTATCGCAGCTGTTATCGATCATGACGTTTAGCTTCTTGGTACATATCATTGGCAAGGCAAGATTTTGAAGGCAATTTAAGTTATCCAGGAGTCCATAACTGGCACTTGCTTCATCAGATTGGTGCCAAGTCAATGTGGAACATAAGATGGATGATTGCACACCATGTAAGACATCAAGCTGAAGGGCCGGTGAATAAGTCGAATAATTCTCGTTGTCTTTGGCTTGAAATGGAGTAATAATATAATAACCCTACTTCAAGCCAAAGCCTGACTTAACTTAACTAACTTATGCACTACCAGGATGGCACAATTCTGCCTCCCTCGGTACAATTGACTCATTTTAAACAAAATTCGACTTAACCACGTATTCACTGGGGCTGTGGATGACAATTGTATGACAATACGGATTTTTATTACAAACAGCACAGTCCATCAACATGTTTTAAAATATCGTGGCTGTCTGTTGACCCAACAAAGCATCAAAATTAATTTGACCAAGCCAAAATTCTAAAGCATTAAACTTTAAACTTTAAAGCATCATGCAGCTCATGATAAATTTAAAGACAAATGCACAATAAGATAATTTAGTTAAATTTATTAGATTCGCAGTTCGAAATTTCAGTTTGAAATGAATATTTTCACAAAACAAGACCGTGTAGTTTGTCAGGCCAAGACAAATAAAACAGCTAACACAAACGCAAATGTGTAAAGAGAGGTTTACACAAGCTAAGCAAACTAACTTATTCACAGCGTACGGTTCCGGCTATTAGAACTTTTGATGTTACTTTCAGTTAAAATATTTATGCTTTATAATATTTATTATATATATATATATACATACATATATATAAATAATAAAGAAGATTATATATATAAAACAGAGGATTATGAATATATATATATATATAAGTTAAGATGGGACTAAGAGATGTATATCCACTAATACCAAATTCTTATAAACAAACATTGTAAATACTATATATAGAGAATTATAAGAGGAATAAAGTCAGTGTTTAACCAGCCTTCAAGTGTGTTATTTGTCCCTTAACCTTCTTTTTTTTTATGCTTTGGAGTGGTGAAGTCTTTAAGTGGTGCCGAAACCCGGGAACGTTTTTGCAGTTTAGTGAGGTTTGTTTTCTACGATTTTTTTTTCTCTTTCTCTAGATTTATTTTCATTTAGTTCTTTTGCTTTGAAGATAATTTTACTAAAATGAATGAGCAAAGGGAGATCCTTAGGCCAGCAACGTTAACGTTGGAGCCTCCGCAGACTGAACAGGGGAATCCCGAGTTTCCGCCATTGCCGTCAACAACTCTAGCAATGGCGAGGGCAGACCTAGCGGCGCAGGAGGCAAACAGAATAGCGCAGGAGACTAACGAATTGAAAAAATGAAGTTAAGGAAGGCAAACGCACAAGATCTGAGAAGGGAGATATCGGACCTTGAGAAATTCAACGGAGACATTGGCGAATTAAATCACTTTCTCAAGGGCGGCGACGGCATCATGAGCAGTATTCAGTCTCAGGTCGCATCGGACTTTTTGGAAGAAGCGGATGCCAAAAGGCTACGAGTAGCTTTAGCACGGAGGGTCAGAAGGAGCGTTTTAAATCTGATCCAAGCGGATGAGGATACCTCGTGGCAGGTAATCAAGGATAGATTAAAAAAGGCTTACGGAGGGGGGCGATGGGCCCCAGAAGAGGACATGTTGCAGATGTTTCGGGAGATGAAACGAGCAAACCAGTCTAATGGACAGTATGCTGCAGGACTTCTCGCTAAGCTTAATAAAATAAATGAGAAGTTGAGAGAAGTCATGGACACCGGTGCTGTCGAAGCGTGGATGCTATTTATGACCACGGTCCTGAAGGTGCAACTGGCTAGGGACACTGGAAAGAAGGACGGTCTACCCAGAGATAGAACATTTATGGAGTGTGCACAAGAGATGGTAGACGCGAGTGCTCGAGATGAGGAAGAGAAGGAAGTGATAGAACCAGGGTGGAATAGGGTGTCGTACCGGAGGAACGAAACAGGCAGAAGCAGATTCAGACAGGAGCCGGGAAGAAGAAGAGAGGGAGAGTTTGTGAGAAGAGAGAAGCCACCAAGAGAAAGAAGGCAAATTGTTGAGAGGAAGAATGGGAGAAGAGAGGAAAGGAGATGCCACGAATGCGGCAAAACAGGGCACTTGGTAGCTCAGTGCCCACGTACGCGGTGCTTCGAATGCCAAGGTGAGGGACATATGGCCAGACAATGCCCATATATACGGCGCAGAGAGCACGACAGAGGTGAGCCGATGGAGATCAATGCCCACAGACTGGGACGGAGGAGCAGGATAACCTCGGAATCTGCGAGATCCTCGGAGACCTCAGGGTCGGAGACGGAAGGCAGCGAACCCAGTGGCAGAGGAACTCCCGGAGGAAGGAGCAAACAACGGAGCACAGGGAGGCGTGCCGAGCAGGTAAGAAGGGAATGAGGATGGTGTAAGCGGAGGGGCAACCTTTTTTTTGTGAATAGTGCGGTAAAGAAGGGTGACAGGTTGCCTGTTATTGAGTTTTACAGGGGGTGGAGGTGTTTAGTGGACACAGGGAGTTCTTGTACACTAGTGGGTAAGGACAAGTTAAAGTTATTGTTTAAGGGTAAGAGTCAGCCAGACATTAGGCCATGTCAATGTAAAGTGGTCACTTTGAGTGGGCCCTGTACGATAGAAGGGGAAATCGATTTAGCCCTAGATAGGTGGGGAAAGAAGGGAGAGGCGTTGACGCTGCATGTTGTGGAAATCATGCCGCGGGAGTATGGGGGGATTTTGGGATGTGATGCGTTTAGCAAATTAGGGTTGAGAGCTCGTAGTACAGGGGGTCAATGGGTAGTCCGGATCGGGAACAAGAAATATAAAACGGTGCAGGATGTGAAAGGGGGTGCTAGATGCGTTGGAGTAATTGCCAAGGGTGCAGATTGGAGACAGGCCGTAAGGGAGGAATTCGGGGATATATTTTTTCGCGAGGGAGACCCACTGAGCGCGACGGGGGAGACGCTTCATGAGATCCATCTGAAGTCGGAGAAGGTCACTTATGTAAAGGAGCGGAGGTACCCACAAGCGTTACGAGGACATATCCGCGAGGAGATTGAGGAGTTAAAGCGGCAGGGGATCATCGTGGATAGCAAGTCGCCGTTTAATAGCCCACTATGGGCCGTTAAGAAGAAACCGGTTGCTGGGGAATCTAGGGAGCGCTATAGGGTAGTAGTCGATTTTCGGCAGCTTAACGAAAATACGCGCGACGAGAAATACCCCATTCCCAGGTTAGAGGATATTTTAGACCGGCTAGGGGGAGCCTCAATCTTTAGTACGCTCGATCTAAAATCAGGCTATCACCAGATCCGGATGCACCCCAGGGACCAGGCCAAAACCGCGTTTACATTCGAAAGGGGGCATTATGAATTCACCCGTATGCCGTTTGGACTGAAAAATGCGCCCATCACATTTCAAAGACTGATGGACGAATTCTTGCGGGGACTGGACGAGAACATGTGCCAGGTCTACATGGATGATTTACTGGTGTTTAGTAGGACAGAGGAGGGTCATCTGGAAGACCTGCGACGGGTGTTTACGCGAATACGGCAGTTCGGGTTGAAGCTATCGCCAGAGAAATCGACTTTGGGACAAGCGGAGATCAATTTTCTGGGACACGTGATTTCGGGGGAGGGGGTACGTCCAGATGGGAAAAAAGTTGAAGCAATAGGGAAGATGGCGATGCCGAGCGATGTGAAGGGGATCAGGAGATTATTAGGGACCCTCAACTACTACCGACGTTTTGTACCGGAGATGGCGGAGAACTTGGTTCCTTTGAACGAACTGCTGCGAAAGGGGCGCACAGTTAAGATGACGCCAGAAATTGAAGCAAAGATCAGAAGGTGCATGTTACAGTTGCAAACTGAACCAATCTTGGCATTCCCAGACTTCGGGAAACCATTTGCGATCACCACAGACGCCAGCGAGTATGCACTGGGGGCGGTTTTATCCCAGGAAAGTGAAAAGGGGGAACGACCCGTAGCATACGCGAGTAGGAGACTCACAGATGCGGAATCTCGTTACAGCGCACTCGAGCGGGAATTGTTAGGCATCATATGGGCGGTGCAACACTTTCGACCATACGTATTTGGTAGAAAATTTAAGGTACATACAGACCACCGTCCGTTGCTCTGGGTGGGTAATCTGAAGGAATCTTCAGCTCGAGTTACAAGATGGAAGGAGATCCTCAGCCAGTACAACATGGAAGTGGTGTATAAGCCGGGGAAAGACAATGTGGTAGCGGACTGGCTCTCTCGTGCATTACAGGTCAATATGTTGGAGACGGAGGGTGCAGAAGCGTCGGAGGAGTTACAAAGGTTTGTACGGGAATGGACACCAGACGGAGAAGGAGGACGTGTGGATGACCTCCGAGGCAATGAGGAATCCTCAGAGGACGAGTCAGGAAATGAGAGACCGGTTGAGATGGAGGAAATTGATGACATTGTCAACAACAAGTCCCGGCAGGTCATCTGGAAAACAAGGACTACGGGGCTTGTGAAAATGGAGTTTTCCAAGTATGACAAACATTCCGTCATCACTATCTGGTCACAACCTGGAGTTCGGGAAGAGCAAATGTGTCGTGTGCTGAAGGATGCCTCTAAGGCGGGAGCGACCCATTACTTGTATGTTGGCAATGCGACGGTGTGGGATAAGATACGCAACTTATGGCGCCTCGAGAAAATAGGGATCGATAGGATGTTCATCCGATGCCGGTCGATGGTGGAGACCATTCGGGATCAGGACCAACAAAAGGAGGTAACCACGGCTTATCATCAAGGCAAGACGAACCACAGGGGTATCAATGAGACGTTGGCAGCTTTAAAGAGAAAGTATTACTGGGTAGGGATGCGGAAGACGGTAGAAGAGATAATAAGGGATTGTCACATCTGCCATACGGCCAAATATGACCGCCACCCTCCCGTAGGATTACAAACTGAGACGCGGACACCCACGGTACCCCTGACAGAGCTTCAAATAGACACCTTTACGTGGAGAGGTTTTAAATGGGTAACAATATTAGATACGTTTAGCAAAGCGGCCATGGCCCACCCAGTAAAAGAAAAGTCGGCGGCGGCGGTGAATGACGCTCTACAGACGTGGTACCAGTGTTATGGGGTGCCAAACATGATCTCCTCGGATGGGGGCAGAGAGTTCGATAACGCGCTCTTGCGACAGGAGATGAAAAGGTTGGGAATCGAGTGGCATTGGAACACGCCCGGACATCCGAAAAGTAGGGGAGGGGTTGAACGTCTCCATAATACGTTGGGGGAACACCTCCGAGTGTTTCACGCGGATAAAGGGTTAGAAGCGAACGAGGCGATGCCCCGAGCAATAGCGGCATATAACCATTCCATACATATGGGCACCGGGTTTTCCCCTTTCGAAGCTCTTTTCGGGTTACGCGCACGAAGGAGAAACGAGGAGGAGACGGTGGTGGACGAGGGCATGGCCGAGCAATTAAATGCAAACAGAGTAGAGCTCGAGAGGCATTGGGGCAAAGCACACGGACGAATGGCCGCAGAGAAGAGTAGGAGAGTAGCGCGTGAGAACGAGGGAGTAAGAGATGTCATGGGTACGATTAAAATAGGTACTATTGTTTATAGAAAGATCTTGTCGAATCGTGCGAAGGAGGTCCTCAGGTATGAGGGTCCATTCAAAGTGATTACGATTAGGGAGCACAATCTTGTCACTATTCAGAGTCTGGTTGAGCCCAGGAAACGGAGAACCGTTCATATTGAACAACTTAAGGTTCCGGCAGGGGAGGGCCGATCATAAAATTGTATTTATTTCAGTTTATTATTGTATATATTTTTTCTTTTTTCTCTGTTTCTATGTAGTTTTAGGAATTTAGCGATATATAGAAGTATATAATTTTTTTTTATGTTTGTATGTTTTGTTTTTGGTAGAGTTTCCTTGTCATTGTAAATAAAGTTTAGGTATAAGCCTTATATTGTATATATCCAGTGAGGCTATAGAGTAAGATAGTATTAAGTTGGTTTTGTAAGTTGTAGAATTTGTTTATTTGTGACGATTGAGTTTAGCTTATACTATGTTGTTGTACCAGTATCCTTTTTTTTGTTGTTTTTTGTTTTTTAGAGTTTACGAAGATGTTCGTAAACTGGCAGGGGGGAGTTAAGATGGGACTAAGAGATGTATATCCACTAATACCAAATTCTTATAAACAAACATTGTAAATACTATATATAGAGAATTATAAGAGGAATAAAGTCAGTGTTTAACCAGCCTTCAAGTGTGTTATTTGTCCCTTAACCTTCTTTTTTTTTATGCTTTGGAGTGGTGAAGTCTTTAAGTTATATAAATCTTTTTTATAGGATCGGTGAAGAGAACGGAATTGTCTGACTTGGATACGACCCCTATTAGCTCAGTGGGTTCAAAATGTGGTACTCGACCCATCCCATGGTCTGGGTCCAATGTGCGCCGGGGCTTATACAGCGTATTTGAGGACAATATATTAGTAATTTTACGTAGACAAATAAACAACTTACAATTCGTGTTACTTTTTCCCCAGCTAACTGATAAATTAACAGAATTATTGGGGAACAAACCGAAATTGTCACAACTGTACCCAGTCTACTCTATACTTCAAAACAAAAATATTCAAAAATAATCACTATCAAAATAATAATTAATGAAAATAAAATTTAATAATACTAGAGAGAATGTAGATTTAAATGTTTACCTTTCGATGAAATAGAAGTAGGAGATTAACAGTAAGCGCTTACCTAGAAAAAGAAAAAAAGATTTTTAGTAATCGAGAACAGTAAGCTGTAATCAGTTGATACAGTAGTAAAATATATCCATATAGTTGTAATTACTACCTAAAATACATTATAAAAAATAAAAAAAATACTGTAACGGATGTAGAGAGATGACTTTCCCGAGATCACGCTTAATATCCATGTTTTTCCTTCCCCATTATAATATTTTTAAAGAGGACAGGTGAACCCTAGGAGTGAATATATTCTTACAAATCTAATACGTATAGCAACTGAGCGAGGCAGATTGCATTATTTTTTTTCAATAAAAATTAAAATAATAATAAAATTGTATAGCTTCTTATAAATAAATATCTAATTAAATACACCACACCATAACCGTTGTTATAAATCCAGTAATGAAAAATTGACAACTAGGCACAAAATCGGCTGAATAGTCCAAGCTGATCTCATTCTTAGCAACTAAACGAAAGCGTGACAGATTTTTAATCTAACGTGACTACTTAAAGTATTTTCTACTCTGCCTCGCCTGCGACCGAGCCATTAAATTTATATACAATGCAAATAACTACGGAATAATAATTAAGTTGAATAAATAAAACTGAATAAATGTAGGAGAATAAATAAAACGCTTCGGTTAGTGATATTGAAACAACTAATTTTTTTTTATTATATCATAAATTTAAAATTGTAATGTACAGTATGTCCAATATGGATTGATGAGTATGCTGTGGTGTTATGGCAACCCAATGCTGAAAAAATAAAGCATTTCTCTCTTTTAACTAAGGCTCCATTACAGGGATCTTAACTGTCAACGAATAAAAATGAATAAATGTAACTATGAAAAAAAAATTAGAAAATAAAGTATCTAAACTGTTTTACATAAAATGCTTTTGAATGATTGGTCTGTTGTTCATAAAAATGCAATGTATGGAATGTGAAAAGTTCTTGTATTCGAATTGAAAATAATTCGTTTTCGATCTATAACGATTGCTTTAGGATTGATGAATGTTATAAAAAATTCTTGAATCTGAATTCACATCTTATAGAGGAAGAATAACACCTTCATAAATTTCTGATATGTAAATATCTTGAACAATGTATGTTCAAAAACAAAGTAAAAAAAAAAAAAAACGTGATGGCCTGGGGTACAGTACTTGGGCTACGATTATGCAGGGAGGTGATTTGTCATAGATCACACTCAACATCTAGATTTTTGCGTACTCACCCCTTATTTTGCGTACTCACTTTATAGAGGCTGAGTGAGCCCCAGGGGGTCCTAGATCCAAAAGGATCCAACTCCTGCCGCTAAATAACAGTATTGCCAGCAGGGGGATCTGAACCCAGGACCTTCGGCATGGCCATGCAGCATGTAGTTAGAAATTAAAATATTTGTGTAAATCTTTAATATGATACGATACTAACTAACGAAGGCACCACATTCGATAGTTTGCGTTGTACATTACCGAAAAAATAAATAAAGTATAGATAATCAAAATAACGAATGTGTTTTTTTGACTAATTAAAATACATTATTCTATAAAATTCACATAAATTATATAAACAACCCATAATGATATATGTAAAATACGATTGACGGTAAACACTTAATTCAAATGAACCTTGAAAATGTTTTTTCGCTCTCGTGAAAAGTCGTGTTTTTCCACTTTCGATACTTTGCATTTGTATCAATAATATTATATTATAATAATAAGTGTACATCCAAAGATAAAAAAATAATACATTACAACAGAATAGTGAAACCAGAATTTATATATGCGAACGGATGTTTGGCATTGAACGAATAATCTAAAGATGTTCAAAATAATAAACAAAAAAGATAAAGGACAACAAAACAGCATAAGACTGAAAATTACGAAGGAATGTTGAAATATATCACATGTAATGAGAAAAAAGGATACTTCTGAATTTTGGAGATCTATACGGAATAGGGGACAGTAGATTGGCCAATAATATTTGTAGAATAAGGAAACCACCACAGGGTTAGCTAGGTGAAACAAGATTTAGAGAGAAATATTATAAAAACAGAAGCAATAAATAAAGGTGAAGCATTTCGAAAGAAGTTATTAAAAAGGAAGTATTCCAAGGGAGAACGGTGAAAAAAAAAAGTTCTGGACGATACCAGGATAGGAGAAGAAAGCATAATGAACGTACGAAGGCATATAAGAAGAAAAGAAAAGAATAAGAAATTTAAATTGGAACTTTGTTCTTGGATAGCCTATTTGCGGAGAAACTAAACTAAACAAATAATGAGAAGCGAGGGATGGTTGACTGGATGATGTAAGGAAGAAAATAGTTGAGGGTGCAGTCAATTAAAACACTAAATAAGTGGATACTTATTTTAATTAAGTGCCGACGTTTCGACCCACTTTGTGGGTCATCTTCAGGGCTAAGAAAGAAAACAGACAACATACAATGAATATAATAAAAATACATTGAGGACTAAGTATATGCTAAATGAGAAAAAATATATATATATGCAGAGAGGTAGAAATTTAGAACAAAAGTGAGGGATATATATGAATACAAAAAATTACAGAGAAAATGTACAGAACGGTGGTGATGCCAAAAAAAAAAAAAAAAAAAAAAACGCCGGGTCGAAACGTCGGCACTTAATTAAAATAAGTATCCACTTATTTAGTGTTTAATTGACTGCACCCCCAACTATTTTCTTCCTAAACAAATAATATATTTATTTTATTTTATTGTTAGGTGTTATAATTGTTTTAATATTTTATTTGAAAAGAAAAGATGTGACCAGGACCGAGAAGTGGAACCAGGATGGCTGAGGTGGCTAGGCCCCACGAGGGTTACGTGGAAAACCCGGGTTCGAGTCTACTAAAATGTTCGAGAATATTATTAAAAAATATTTAATAAACTAGTAATAATATTCTCGAAACCTTCACAATGACTGAATTAAATAGATAGAAAACGAGAGAGAAAGAGTTTAGTTTAAAAAGGCAACGTTTTATTTCTGCAGACAAACATTGAGATGGACTAGCCTCTGTGGGGACACTGTCGCCATTCTTTTTTTGGATGAAAGCACTCTTAAAACCTTGATTAGACTTTTCTACTTTTTTTTTATTATTATTCTATCTTGGAAATGAGTTTCTTACTTATTTTATAAATTTCATATTAAATTAATTAATTTTTTATACGATATATTTTTTAAAAAATATAAAGTTGTCCGTTTGGGTAGATTTGTGAATTACATAGGTAAGCCATAGTGCCTCTGTACAGCAGAAACCTGCGTAAGCAAGAAAATTGCTGTGATTGACAATAAGGAAAGAAAGGTCGTAAAGGAAACTATAGATCCCAAGAAAATACCTGAATATGGATATCAATTTCAACGGAGGTCAAATCGAGAAATCTATGACAGGCTTTAGAGAGGTTGGCTAACAAAATTCTCAACTATCAATAGAAATGGAAAGAGCAAACTTCATGGCTTCAGGGGGCTCGTCAGGACTGGGCGGAATCAAGTATGAGACAGGATTTAGAAGTAGAGTTGTGAGGGATTCCTCCAATGAAAGGCCTACGCTTTCTGCAGAACAAAATGTTCGAGAAGAAGTCAGAGGGAAGAAAGGCCTCTGGCAGGAAGCTAAATGGCAAGGAAATAACGCTTTGAGGACGGAATTATAAAGAGTTGGTGAGCATTTGTAGTCCATAGATGGCTTTATATAAATAAATAAAAAAATTTAAAAACAGTACCACGACAATCCATGAAGGTGTTGCGTTCACTATATGTCAGAGCCTGTACTGTTTCTACAGTCACAATAACAAATAAATTACCGTTATTTTATTAAAAGTAAATCCATATTTTACGTATATATTTCACATTTATTGTCAAATTCGCATCAACAAAAAAAAAAAGAAGACCTGTATTACAACAACCAATGAAGTATCAATATTCATTACATGGTAGAGACTTAACTGTTTCTAGGATAACGGTTGTGCAGAGAGGTGATTGTCCGAAATGACGCTCAACTGCCAAGTCCCCCCCCCAACTAAAGGTACCCGCTTCATCGAGGCTGTATGAGTCCCAGGAGAATTCGTAGATCCCACAAAGACATCCATCGATCTCAGATTAAATAATCCATCTATCACAACCGGATTTGAACCCATAGCATAGTAACTCTACATAGTGACTCTACACACTGCTGGTAGTAGGCTCCCCTCACTAAAATCCCAGCACTTCTATTCGTTTTAATTTAAATAAAAACTTTTTCTACGGTCTTGTATTCGATGAAATGCCCAATTTAATCCTATTCACAAATAAATATTATAATCATATATCTTAATTTTAATTAAATTATATTGAAATTAGTTTATAAAAAGCGAATTGTCATGACCTGGTTATTTTGAATGTAAAAAATATGAAAAGTTCATTTTATTATGTTTCACCAAAACTGAGATAACATAGAATTAGAAAATAAAGAGAAGAAAAAAAAAAGAAACAATGGGAGAAGGGAGCCTTTTAGATGAATAAATATTGAACGGAAGCGAATTTATTGGACAGGTCCCCGCTTCTAGCTGAGGATCGATACCGGCTTCACCCCAAGTGTAAATATCGATTAGTTTACTTCCGGCAGGAATCGATGTTATTCCAACCCCATCACCATTACACCCTCTTACCCCTCATGGATCGTAATGGATGCCATAAACCTTAATGAGTTTAATTAACATTTTCAGGTACTTTGAATGGTCAATAAAAACCGTATTGAACAATTTTATAGATAATTATAAATGGTCAAGAAATTGCTTTCCTATTAGTTTGTATATTATAATTAGAGAGCTAAGAATGGAAAACATAGTTTAAAAAACCTTGTCAAAAATAACAATAATAAAGTTTTCCATAAATTGTTATTATCGTTGCGAAAGGAACCATTTTTTCGATAGATTTTAATGATCCGTAAATACAAATAATCCTTGGCAGAAAAGGTTATTGAGGAATGCCATTTAAGAAGGTTGGATATGTCCTAAGAATGAAAAACAACAGACATATGAGGCTTATGTTGATAGAAGAAGGTTCAGAAAGAGACCCCGGCAGACCTGGGAAGAAGGAATTAATAGAATGCACACTACATGAGCCGTAGAGTGCCAAGTTGCTATCCCGAAGGTCTCTGGTTTAAACCGTCTAGGGCCTTTAAATTATATAATCTGCTAACAGCTGAGATTAATCCTGTGTCCGAAGAACCTCCGAGACTCATCTAACCTGTATTGAGAGGGAAGACTTGATTGAGGGAAAAACCTAGCGGTTGGGCGTGATCTCGGACGAATCACCTTCCTGCAAAACCGTTCCCCTAGAAACAGTACTGTCTCAACTAAGCTACATAAAAAAAAGTTGTGTGGTTTTATGAAACCACGATGGAAGTGAAACCTTTTTTCGGTTTGCAGGCATTTAACTAATTTTTTTTGGAAAATTATTCGATTTAGGGTATTAAAATTGCGTTCTTAATCTTAACATAATTATGGAAAAATGGGAATGATAATGGGAAATCAATAATAGACAAAATATTCAATTATAAAATTTAATTTCAATTTGCGTATTAGAGTACGGAATACATAATTAATACAATCATTTAGATGATTTCTGACATCTGCGGCATCTTTCCGCATTTAGTCGCTTTCGATGCAGAATTTTTTCTGTAACAATATTTTCGGATATAGGTTCGCCACTTAGTATCAAAGTCGAGTACGCAACGTATCAAATCCAACACTCGCCGCTGGAGCCCTACTAGTACTCGCCATGACATTATTCGGCACTCTACTTTTTTCTTTTTTCCGGCGGCTCAGAGTGTAGTTCAGTTTGTGAAGATGACTGAAGGCCTAAATAAATTTAAACATATTGAATGAACCGGATTTTTTTTTCTGAACCTCCTTTATTTTATGAAATTATAATTACATTATAGTTTCGTAAAAACTATAGCTTCTATATAAAGAAAACCCTTCTGTTACCTTTCGGTATTTTGATGCGTTACAACGGGCTGAGTCCGCTGAAGGCGGTTTTTACTCGAACCGGCACGAGGCCGCTGACGTTATACAAAACAAAACGGTGAGGGACCGTTTAGCGGGATCAAGTGACAGTTGGAGAAAGAAGAAAAGGGAGGAAGGAAGAAAGAAAAGGAAGGAAGGATAAGGACAAGGGAGTACTTACCCCATCCCTAGATCAAATGTAAGCACATCGACCAAGGGGACACTGCCCTCTCATCTCCCAGGTCTGGGGGGTGGTTTTAAGTCCCTAAATAGGGGGTTCGCACAGGTCTTCAGCCCAGAATGAATCGGATAAAATTAAAAATACTTCATCAAATATTCATATGAAATAAGTAATGGGAGAAGGTAATGCGATAGATGAACGAAAATTTTTTGGGCGATAGAATAAAGTTTTATCAACCTTCAACGGTCGTTTGTAATGTTTAGAGTTTTAATTTTAAGGCGTAAAATCAATTCATCGTCGGATCTTTACGCACTATTCTCGGTTTTTCCTTAGTTGACCGGTTTATTTAACTCACTAGCTGTATCGTAATCCATCACGAAAAAGTAAATAAAAACATTTACATTAATACACAGATCAAGACAGACAAACACAGAAATATAAATATAATGCTCCACGGTCAGCTGACTGGGCGCCGCCATACTGGCCTTGGCTGCTCTGGCCTTACCCATACTCCAGCAGTGCGACATGCTATAGAGAAACGAAAAATTTTGGGACGATAGAAAAAAAGTTTCACTTTAAAAAAAAATGGAATAATTGAAAGATGTAAAGTAAAAATTAAAGCACAAGAGAGAGACCAAGAGAGACGCCCTCCTCGAGGCCCTAATTTAATACAGAGCCTACATTAGCTGTTGCCTTCCCTTCATCAGGACCACCCCACACCGCTCTAACCTCTACTACCACCTTATAGGAGGGCTTCCTTCGAGGCTTCCCTCAGCTTGTTAGCATAACAACTTTTATATTTTACCATTGCAAAATAATATTTTCCAAACAACATTACCACTTCAAAGTACACGGGTACATGTACTAGGATCGGCTAGTACAAAATTGGAAGAAAAAAAATTATTAAGGAATTCGTAACCCCGTTTCTTCGGGCCCTACTTACGGGCGCTATTTATTGATCTTAACAATTCGAAATCGAGACATGCCGAAGGACATAAACTATCTTTTTTTTTTTATTTTGATCAAGAGTAAAAACCATATCCCCATCTTGCACAAAGTTGATTTAAAAATAGTAACATTTACCGTCCATGTACTGTACGTATTTTTATTATATTTTATCTTTATAACAGTGTTTTGTTTATATTAATGTGACATTAAAAGCAATAATTGAAAATTTAAAAACTAGACTTTTTCACAATTTTCGCACATTGAGTCAAGCAATGTTCCCGAAACTTCTGATTCAGAACCGGGCTAAAATCATGAGAAATAATGCGGCAAAGATTCGTGTTAGAGAAACTTGCTTGCCTTAACTAGCGATTAATGTAAAAAAGCCAGGTTTTGAAATTTCTTAAATACTTTTATTAGATAAAAGTAGATACTTTTGATCCTGAATGCCTCATTCAATATTTAAAAAAACTGTTAATACACATGAAAGGTATTGATAACGTGTACACTACATGACCGCTAAATGATTTGAGGTGGCGATATGATTTGAGATCACGCTCAACCGTCAGGATTTTACTATAAAAACTTTATAGAGGGCGAACGAGCCCCAAGAGGGTATCCAAATACCACTGAATCGATTCACGGCGGTTACAGAGTAATTAGTATATGTGTTACAGCCAGACGATATCTCGAGATATAAAAGTCACCAACACAGCGCCATCACTTTGCTCCTACATTTAATAATTAAAAAAAATAAGCAATTAGTAAGTTGGATTGCAAAAGTTTCATATATGAATTTGGATTTTATAAGATAACAGTCGGTGTATCATTCGAACGTTCTTTAACAATTATTGTATATGTTTTCCCTAACAAAAGCCACACCGGGTCCCCAGCCCGTTTCCGACCTAACAAAAACGACTCAAACGACTTATATAATAAATGCACGTCCAAAATGGCTGAAACTTTGGTGAGTAACTGTCAACAGATGAACAACGAAATTCACTTGCTCTTATTTACGAGTGCTGCCGTTTTCACGTTGCGGTCGGAAACTTTTCAGACCACCCTCGTATAAAAGAAATGTCCAACACAATAAAATAAAGTAATGGGGTGTAAAAAAAAATATGGCCGTTTTATCAAATTCAAGAGTTCAAAAGTCTGTAAATATTTTAATGGTATTTATTATTTACCAACACTTAATAATCCCTTTAGAGCATTCTCTAAGCGTGTTTACTAACAAAGGACTTCTTCAAAAAAAGCCTCAGTTTAGTTATTTATTTCAAAGAAGAAACATGACAGTGTCCTAAGAAATTCTCGTAATTTTAAGACATTACTGAAAAAAGAATTTCATAGCCGCTGAAGCAACCCGTGAAATTATTAAATATGAAGGGGGAGGTGTCCTTGACCAGCGCACTGCGCGGCCTTGGTTTGAAAAATTTAGCAGTGGAGATACAACGTTGGAAAGGAAGAAGGGCTCCGGGGGACCATTAATGGATATTGAAGAGGTTCTGAAGGAAGCTGTTGAGTCAAATCCGACCACAAGTACTCGCGAAATTGCCAGGGAGTGTGGTGTGTTGGGCAGAAAGGTGATTTATCCGAGATCATGCTCAACCAGTTGTTTTTTTTCAAAGACTGATTGAGACTGAGAGATCCAAAAGTGTTATATAGTTCATACTATAAAGAAAATCTATTGCTCTACAATCCACAAAGGGTCTTGGGTTCAGTTCACAGTAGAAGCTGTACTATTCCAATGAAAACGGTTGTGCAGGGAGGTGATCCCGATAACTAAGAGCACCCACTCAATAGAGGATAGGTGAGATCCTACAGAGTCGAGATTAAATAATTTATCTGTCAAAGCTGGATTAGAACCCGTGAACTTGAGGATGGCGACACAGAGCTACCCCGCTCACTACGTAAGCTCTATATAAAACTGGGCGATATCATTACAGAAAGGTAAAGTTAAAGACATTTATCGGTGTAGACTAGAACAGCTAGAGATTATTGAGCGCTTTAAGAGGTTGAAATTTGGGAAAGTTTTGGACACATAATGGGATTACTTGTAGCTGGGTCGCTTGGCAACCCCCTTCCCCTCCCCCACTCCACCCTTCAAATAAACCCCCACCCTTTTATATAAAACCACCTCCAACTCTCCCCCCACTAGCCCGGGGTTAGCCAAAGCTAGCCTATTTTCCCTCAATAATATAGAAGAAAATCTAATTTATAATAAAATTATTTTAAACTCCGCCATTTAAAATGCCTCTACGCGAGTGAATGCTTAGCACTTAATAATAAGTTAGACAAACTGGAGATACTAGAAAGATGAATTATGAGTAAAATTTTAGGTCCTGAAAGAAGCAAAGAAACCTGGAAATTGCGAAGAAATGATGAGGCATATGTTTTTTTTTTTTACATTTATTTGTGATAACACAAAAAATATGCAACACTTATTTTTTATTAATCGTGCCAACGTTTCGACCTACGTTGTAGGCCATCTTCAGGGCAAATAGTGGGTACGGGGACTTGTTACTACTTTACTACGGGGACTTATTACTGAACTATATAGAGATATAGTTTTGTGACAAGTCCCCGCACAATCACTATTTGCCCTGAAGATGGCCTACAACTACTTTGGCCGAAACGTTGGCACGATTAATAAAAAAAAGTTTTGTATTATCTTTGTGTTAACGTTGACGCTAAATTTCATATAAAAAATTTAACACTTCTCTTTATATGTTCACAGCGGAGTTTAATAATAGGTGGGATCATAATATGTTTACCAACAATAAAACTTCCTATAACACCCCATTCTTTTCGAATTATAGTAAAATTGATACTAGAAAATCATAAAATTAATAATGGTCGAAGGGACATGGAAGCCCCCAAACTGGTATGAAAAGTTTCCTTTTGGCACTTATATCTTATATTGATGAAATTGAAAAAATCTATTTTATAATATTATAATAGAGTTGTAAATTTCAATAAATAAATTAAAAAACATAATATGGCAGTATGCTTTAGAACGATAAAGACAACATTATTGGCAAAACCAAATATCTGCAAAGCCTGAAATGGGGAACTCCAAACAAACAATAGATCTGCATACAATAACACCAGAGTAAACTGACTTCATGAACAGCCTACATTGGTACCTAGAAGTTCACGGCTTAAGCGAATACTTGGTACCGATGTTAAATGAACCCATAAAGTACAAAGAAACATTTATCTCTATAAATCTCAATCTTTATTCGAGATATCAAATAATTACTTTCTTAAAAAAATATCAATATTTATTTATGCAGATGATTATTTGATACATCTCAATACCCTACGCAGTACTTCTTATTGCTTTTCCAATATTAACTAATTTATATTCATGTGGAAATGGTTGAATTGATATATCTTGGTAACATGGTCAGGGGTGCGATCAATAAATTACACAAAATAAGTTAGACTTTTGTTTGTGCCAACGTTTCGATTTCATTTTTAGGCCATCATGCCCTCTGCCGTTTTGCCTATGAAGAGTCATACCGCAACTCGTTGGAAGAGCAGTTTCCTCGGCATCGGCCATCCTCAAGATGTCCTAAAAATTAGGTGGAAGCGTAGGGACCAATAAAGTAAACCTAACTTATTTTATGTGATACAGTCGTGGTCATATAAATTGCATCAGCTATGACTGTTACGTTATTGATCCTAAATTTGTAGGATTGTATTTGCTTCCCTACTAGTATTAGAGTGAGATGGAATCAGTGACTCATAGTTTAGTTGTGCCCAGAGAATCCAATATCAAGCACGTATTCTTATGATTACGTCCAATAGACTGAGTTTCAAACAAATGTCTAATGAGGAAAAAATTAAAATAGTGACGTTTGAAGAAGCTGGACTTTCTTCGCGTGAGATAGCGAGGAGGGTGAGGTGCAAACAATCCACTGTGGTAAGTATAACTAACAAAAATCTTTCCCAGGGATCTACCGAGCGAAAGGGGCTGGAAGGAAAAGGAAGACAGGTGAGCGTTTAGATCGCGTGATGATGAGATTATCCTTAGAAAATCGCTTCAAAACTGCTAAAGAAATATCTAGAGATCTAGCTGATAGCAATTTAGCAGAAGTAAGTCCAGAAACAGTTGGCATAAGATTTAAGAGAAAAATGGTTATGGGCAAGAAAACCAGCCAAAAAGGCGCATTCTATAACCAAAAAATTAAACATTCTCGACAAAATTGGGCGCAGAATTTTAAAAATTGGACATCTGATGAGTGGAGGAAAGTGATGTTTTAAATGAGAGTATATTCAATATCTTCAGTTCTGACGGTGCTCCACACGTAAGACATCGGCCAAATAAAAGATTTGACGAGTACTGTACTACAAAAACAGTGAAACATCCGGCAGGTCTGATGATCTGGTGATGTTTTTCCTACTTTGGAATTGGCAAAATAAACTTCATAAATGGCACGGTTAATGCAGACAAATATACAAATGTTTTGAAGAGAGTTTGATATCCTTGATGAATTCCCATCTTACACACTGCGGAGACTTCATTTTTCAAGATGATTCAGCTCCATAGAGCCAAATCGATAAGTTAATTATTTATTTATCTAAAAAAATGCATTAGCTGTAAGATACATTGTTTTTTATTGCCCTTACCATTGTGTTGTTGCATAGGTTAAGCAGTTTCTAACAGAAAACGAGATCTCCACGCTGCCATGGCTAGGCCAATAGCCCTGATTTAAATCCTATAGAAAACTTGTGGATGATCATGAAAAAACAAATTAATATTGCAAAGCCTAAGAATAAAGATGAGCTGAAACAGGCAATCGAAAAGGTGTGGAATGAGGAGGTTAGTGACGAAATCATAAAAAACTTGATCGACTCGATGCTAAACAGGATCGGCTCAGTTATCAGGGCTAATGGCGGTTCGACAAAATACTAGATTATATTAATATTTCAATAAATATATTTTTAATCTTTTTATACAATTTTTCCAAATAAATTCATATGAGTACGTAAAAAACAATTGTTTTATTAAATTCCTCGTTAACAATAAAATTTTTATTTATCATTTTATGAATATTATTATTTATTGTTTGGGTTTTAACCATTTCTCACGCGCAATAACATACTCTTTTCCTTTGCAAAATATTTTAAAATTATCAAAAGGTAAGAACAACAGGAGATTTAAGGAGATTCTCCATTATTTTTAAGTGGTGCAATTTCTATGAGCACGACTGTATATTGACTCCACCCCATGCCCATTTTACACCGATTTAATTAATTTATCTTTTACATATTCGATTTCTATGAATGTTTGCTTGTTTTTTATTTATGTAGTGCCTTATATTTTTTATTACTCGATCATTGGAGAAAATAAACTTGCTGTATCGACTGAAAAGAGAACCCTTCCAATAATAATCATAATAAGATACGAATGCTGATTATGTTAAAAGAAGAAAAAAAACCTAACCGAAGGTAGACTAGGGTCGATAAACCGGAATGGATTTGTGGACGGGAGGGGGGCAGGGGGGGGGGATCCTGAGTCAGCCGAAATCGATATGTTGCACCCGCTCTCCCTCTCCTCTACATCACTCATGCTCTCCCCTCGCTCTTAAAGGTTCTTCTGCATCCGGATGGCGCCGCAGGAGGACAATACCACTTCCTCGTCCGCAGAAGACACCCAGGGTGAGGAGGCGTTCTTAGCTGAGGAGGATGTCGGGATAAAGGTTAAACTAACTTAAGAGTTGCTATGTATCCTACAGACCATGTTGGGTTTGGGGAGCAATGAGCTGAAATATGAATTGTCGGAACTGGCGGTTATTAAAGCTGATACGCATAAGCAGATAGCAATGGAGCTTAACTTGTTGATATGGATGTTCGAAAAGGGACAGAAGGCCAATGAGGGAAGACAGCCGGAGAAGATGACTAGAAGATTATATCGGTTTGATAAAAGTACTAAGTTGACTGATCAGTAAATTGCTAAACACACAACCAACCTCTGGAAAAATTATAATTTTAGACTGAAATAAATAATGAGTTTGAGTAATTATTATCAATAATCGCTCACGGCATCCCAAAATCAAAAGAATTCATAAAACATTTCTATTTACTTATACCAGAGCAGGGTATATCAAATTAAATGAAAGATTAAGACACGAGAGATACAAGTGATTAAATTAATGATGTTAGGCGCGATTGTGGAAAACTTGTAAAATGTTTGAAAGTATTTGTATAGCACATTATCCAATGTATATACAGCAGTGGGAGCGGAGTGGCTCAGCGGTAGAGCACTGAGTTACCATACCGGAAATCCTGGTTAAAATCGCTCCAGGCCATGACTTTTATTTAGTCTGTTTGCAATAAAATATACTAAATATAAAGTTTGTTGTTATAGAAATAGGGTACCCAAAATAAGGGGGAAACTCTAGCGGTTGAGTGTGATCTAGGACGTCACCTCCATGCAGACTGTTGTCCATGAAACAGTACAGTCTCTACCATGTACTGTACCCCGGACCATTCACAGGTTGTAGTGGTACAGGTTTATATACAGAAAGGCCATATTATAAGTATGACACAAACATTAAAACATTTTTTTTAAATATTTAATAGCTGGTTCCCTTAGGAAGAGGATGGACTGACTCAAAATAAAAATATAAAAAAATTAAAGCAATGATTAAAAAATTGTAATTAATATAATGAAGTATGTCAAAAAGATTCTAAAATTAAAAGTAATGTTCAATGAACATTCTTCCTCGTGTATACATCGCAAAATTGCGAAAACACGGGGGATATGGGATCGGTGAACAGATTTGGCCTAGGTAGGGAGGTGGCTCGAATGGTTAGAGCGTTGCCACGGTGAGGCGGAGATCCGGGTTCGAATCCCGGCTCGGGGCAAATCTTTTCTCTTCAAAATAAAAATAATTTTATATAGTTCTGTTAAAGATACTTAAATAATTTAATATGTACTGTTTGTATTTGGAATTTTTATTAATGTTTTTGTATATAACATATTGGATGATTAAGTTATTCTTTATATCTATACGGTAATTATATGTATAGAGGTCATTAAGAACAATTTTTTCTGAAGGCTTGATTAATTTAAATATATTAGATTTTGTATTATATATAATAATAATAAACTAAAAACTTGTACCACAACTCGTAAACGGGTCTGGGGTTCAGTACATGGTAGAGACTGTTTCATAGACAACTGTTCCGCAGGGAGGTGATTTAGGAGGGTACCCCTTTTTTGGGTACCCTATTTTTGTAACATTTTCTAGAGGCTGGGTGAGCCCCAGGAGGGTCGTAGATCCCATATGATCCATCACCGGCTGCAAATGGACTAAATAAAAGTCATGACCTGGGATTTGAACCAGGGTTTCCGGCATGGCAACTCAGTGCTCTAACACTGAGCCACTCCGCTCCCTATAATAAACTAAAGTAAATAATAGAACATTCTAAAAAGGATAATTCTTTTTTTAAGTCTTCGTCATGAAATTGTTATCTTAATTAGTCAAGATGAATAAGAAAAAAACGTAAAATATTAATTATGATCATTCTTATTGTATTTTAATTATCTTTCTATCTTTTGTTTTTACTTGTGGAAGTAAATGGTCCGGGTGGGGTCAAAAAATTCCTGTTTTCTGTTTATTTTATAGAATTTTCCTTGACCTCCACCCAGAGCATTTTATTCCAGATATAAATATACACACACACACACACACACACATATATATATATATATATATATATATATATATATATATATATATATATATATATATATATATATATATATGTACAAGGTCAACTATTATTATTCAATGAAGTATAGTATTGGTCAGGGGGTGCAGTCAATAATAACACTAAAATAAGGTTAGCTTATTTTTTAAAAGTGCCGAGGTTTCGGCCTAAGTTGTAGCCCATCTTCAGGGCGAATAGAAGGAAATGTGCCCGTGTGAACTGTCGAAATATTTTCTTCTCTATTATTATTGAAGATTTGTTTTCCTATGTCAGATTTAGGATCCAGAAAGCATAAAGTAAGACAACGATGGGAATAACAAAGACAAAACTTCGCATCATTCCAACCGAAGTTGTAATAAAACATCAAAGACCTTTAGAAAAAAAATTAAAGGGACTATGAGAAGGAAGACAGTGAGCAAATCGACCTTTCGCCACCGCCAGGTAGGGCCCTGCCGAGTGGCCCATGCCGGTAAAGGGCACACCTCTCCCTTACGACTCTATACTCACCTACTGTCCAAAATGTCAAACAATTCTACAATCTAGTTTTGTTTTTTTAATAAAAAAAAGGTCATTTTATAAATGTGAAATTCATTAATTACAGCAAAAATAAGTGACCAATCAGTTAGCCTATTTCGAAAACCTACTATTTTCCAGAAAGGCGCGTTTCAAACAAGCAATGAAAAACGAAATATTTATCAGAAATTCAGACTCCATTCACTTACGATCAAAAGGCATCAAGAACTAATTAGAAGAGTCAATGAGCATATTCATGTTTTATGCTTTGACTTTCTAGGGATGATCTGCCCCTTGGGGACGATTCGCCTGTGTCTTTACCACCAACGGATTCAAGGATAGTGACAAACATGTCTAGATCCATGGATTATAGCTGTTTCATGATCAGCAGGCAGATGAAATGATTTGTATTTTGACCTAGCAATTATTAAGCCTTTATTGTTATTACCATTGATGCAAGTAATAGATTATAAATAAAACATTTAAAAGTATCCAGACGAGTTATGAGCTTCGGTAAATAAATAACAGCAATATTGTTAAACATTAACATAATAAAGAAAGTGGGAAAAATTGATTACAAACTGGTAGATGATGATGATACTAATAATAAAGACATAGCGAACCGGAAGGCTCGATCCCGGTACCATCAATCTCTGCTTACAAACCTCTTTCGACGGATAACTACCCAAATCCGCCAGATGGCCCTTAACGCAACCTACGTCCCGGTCAACCTTTTACTAGTTAGGACACCGCTTATTAACTTTTTGGGAATTCGTTCATTAATAAACCAAGCAACTTAATCTTCGTGACGCAACAACTTGAATAATGTTAACCGGGTCCATGCTTCGCAATTCCGCGTTGTGTAATAATGAATAAATTGGAATAATGATAATACATATGTTTTATTCGTATAGAATAATTAATAATAAAACATATTAAACTTCCAATAAATAGTCTGGTGGATATCGTAATCCCACTGTCACACGACATGTATATCATCAAGATCTTTTTATTACTTAGTAATTATTCCATTAGCTGAACCACTGTCGTAATAAATTATATAATTACTACATTTTTTTATCATTATTATACAATAATTATACACAGCCATGGGTGAAAAAACCCGCATAATTGTAATAAAAATGACTGTATTTGGCGCAAGATGCTATCTAATGAAGGGAGAGAATGGACAGGCAGAAGGCTCGAGTTTGCAGGAACCTGGTCAATACTCAAGAGTCAAGTCTCTTATTCGACTATTTCCTTCGTAAAGCTTTATTTCATATTCTTAAACAATCTTTATGAACAATAGTTTTATATATTTTATGAAGAAATATATTTTATTGATAAGCTTATTTCCTAGAGTTATAGATATCGATGCCAAACAGTCTACTTGAGAATCCGATGAAACATATTAAGTAAGTCATTTCTATTTAAGGCACGAATCGATTAGAAGTTGTTAGAAGGTCTTAGCTTAATTGATGATATTTAGTTTCTGTTTAGTTTATCTTTTGTTCGCAGCCATATGGTCTAGGTTTTATGAAGGTAGAAAAAGGCCCTTGATCATGGCATCCTTCGGAAGGGACGTAAAATGGTTTGTATTGTGACTGGTACTCATTAGAAAACCCTACCCTAATTATACCTGGGACACAAAATTATATACTCTCACTGTAGCGTCGCTCGATTAGTCATAATAGCATAAAGTAACGTTAAATAAATCAACGATTTTATTTTTTTTATTCCTACCGGTATTTTCCTTCAAAATTGGAGTTTTTCTTTGAATTAAGAATAGATTGGTAACCTGAAACAATCCCTTCATGTTAAATATATAATGTTCAAACTTTTCGGGAAATAAAACATTGTATAGAAACAAAATATATCTATCATTATCACGGATCGTATAACTCGTATTTTTTTTTTCGTTTCATCATCTTCGGGGTACGTTGGATCAATCAGTTCTATCGCTCGTATTATAGAACGTTTTTTATACATTCCCTTTATTATATTGACGTTTAATAATATACATACAACTTTGCTTCATCGAAGCTAATCTGACTACTGTACAATGGATAATATTATACGATTTATTTATTATCACTTAATAAAACATTATTCATCAACTTCTTTCCCATTATAATTATATTACAAAAAAAAAATTAATGTGATACTGTCAAATGGTTTCTTTACTCTCTCGCCCCCCTCAAACGTTTTTTTTTTCCTTTTCTCTTTTCGCCCCCACTTTTCACTCACAGCCACGCCCTTGAAAAACCCGAGTATTTTTTTTTTTTTTGAGGATGTTTAAACTTTAAAATTATATCTCGTCGTTCTAGTACACTTCAAGTGATAGCAGCCGATGAGATTAGGGCGACTGATTGCGAAATATTTAGTTACAAAGAATAAAATTGATTTTCTTCTGACAAATACATGTATAATTTTACTATGTACTATCATCATTACCATTAGTTAATTAAAGACAACGCAAATTGTAAGAGCACTTAAACATATTCAATAATCAATACAAAAACAATCTTAATCCATCATTGCTATACCGTATCTTTATTTATTGTTATTTATAAAGGTACACGGAAAATAATCTGATTAACAGAAAAAAAATCACTTCGCCAGGAATGATATTAAAAAATTTGCGAACAAGTATAAGCAAAAGTAATTTTACAGCATGTTTCATAATTCATTTGAGGTGGGTAACATAAACAGGTGTGGATAAATACATAAAGAGAAAGAAAATTAAATAATCCGTTACCAGTAAATGAGCTCGAATAGCGAATACTGTCCAACGACGATACGGTTACAGTGCTCATCTTGCGCTGGACGACTTCCCAAGAAGTGTTGACGACCGAAGTGCAGTAGCTCTTCGCCTCCGAGACCTGGTGCTTCACTTCGCTGATCTTGTTCAAGCTAGCGTTGGGTACGCTCCACCTGAGGCCGGGCCTGCCCGTGAGGTCGCTGGCGGCCCGGGTCAGGGTGGGCTTGCGAAAGCCCGAACGGCGGACCCGCGGGTTCCCGTCGATGAGGCTGTGCAGTTCGAATATCTGGCTGCTCAGGTTCAAGTCAGGGCTGGCCAGGGACTCGCTACTCCTGTGCAACCTGAACAGGACCTTGTCAGACTTCATCTTCGGGTCTAACTTCTCGCCCATTTTGAAAATATTACAAAAGCACGAACTGATTAATCGATAAGTTTAAAGTGAATCGCAACTAAAACTGGAACCGTGAGCTCAAAGCGACATGACGGACTTGGACTACTTCAACACTGTTAGCTCACTGCAAAATCATTAGATAAGGAAGCCGATAATGTACACACTGATAAAACAGGCTGTGGTTAGTGATAAACAATTTCTAGTGGTTAACTGCGTCTACGGAACGTTCCAAACACTATTAACGTAGCAGAAATTGATATTTATATATTTTTAAATATATCTATTGAAATTTACAACATTATATTAATTATATCAATACGAGAAATAAATATAATGAGCGATACATAATAGTAATGGTATTATGGTAAAGGCAAGTTGAGAAACCACCCCTGATAGTATTTACTCAAAGAAATACATACATATAAGACACAAGCGCAGACATGTATAATGTCACACCTGTACTTAAGTAAAATAAGAATTGGTGGTGACAGCGGTTAGATTGTTGAATAAAAGTCTCATGTAATAACACAGTAGTCTGTTAGAAACAAACAAGGAAAAAAAATAACAGTAATAAAGAAAACAAATATACTCCGCAAAAATAAATAATAAATAGGGATATTGCCAATTTTGTAGTAAATAGTTTACCTAGCGTTTATATTATTATATTTAATAACTATATTAATTTTGAAAACGGTAACAGATCCTATTGGTCTCTCAGAAAAGTGTTCCAAAATAAAGCTGTACCCCGAAGTCTCAAAATAAGGGTATATAGACGATACTTCGTCCTGTCGTGGGATGGTGGTGAGGCGTGGACTCTAACCAAACAGCATGAGAGATTATTGAATACAGTGTATGGCCCAACCAAGGAAGGAAATTGTTTCCGCACGAAAAGGAACAAAGAACGTAAGGACCTAAATAGAGAACCTGACATAGTTTCTAGTATTAAAAAAGCAAGATTGAGATGGTTGGGGCACGTTCACAGAATGGACAAATAAAGGCTCCCAAAGGTGATTCTGGAGGGACGTCCAGATGAAGAAAGCGATGAAGTAAGAGGAAGGCCTAGAATGCGATGGTTGGACGAGTGGAAGCAGACCTTATGCTCCTTGGGGTATGATAATGGAGAAGAGCAGCGAGAGATCGGTCAAGGTGGAGGAGAATTGTTGAGGAGGCCAAGATCCTCCACGGACCATAGCGCCATGTGATGATGATGATGATGATGATATTAATGTAGTATAATTTCTAATAAATAATGCTTTTTATAAAAAAAAATAATATTAAAATTCGAGCCAAAGTAAATACAACAAAATTAGTGGTGACCCTATTCATTTTTGGGCATTTATTTACAAATTATACATAAAAAATAAACTTCATATTTCCATAAATTAAAGTTTTTCCTACTCTAAAGATTACTGCCATTCGCCTGTGATAAATACTATTGGAATATTTTATAAATCAACTCGTACATAATGCTAAATGGTGTTTCAGAGTCATTTGCAATAATTTATTGTGTAATAGGATAATAAAAAATTTAGTTTAAAAAAACTAACAACTTAAAAAAAGTAAGGGAAAGGATGTTCTTATAGTATCAATTATATACTATTTAGGACCTCTCAGGTAATATGACTTTAAACATGGATAAAGCATTGTAAAGCTGATTCAGCAATGCAACTCCCCGAGGTGGAGGCTCTAAATAATCATAGCCTGGGGTTATACCCCCTCCTTCTCAATACTATTCCTGTTTACTTGTTCACTTCACTTTTGTTCCTGTGATGAAAAAAAGTTTATAGCATTTTTAATAATAATAAAGAAATTAGGAAACAACTGTGAGGAAGAGGAGTTTCTACGGGTCACGATGGATACTATCTGTATCAATAACCAGAAGGAGAAGGAGAAATGTTACCTGCGACGCCCTTTGTTGCCTAGTTGGCACTCAAAATAATAATAATAATAATAATATGTAATTAAAAAAATAAAATTCGGATTTCAATTCGAAAACTTTATTTAGGTTTTTCTAAATTTGGCAACCTGTTTTTGTTTTGTTTTTTAATTATAGTGATTTTGATAATAAGTTGATGGTGGAAATGAACAACATTTTTTCCTGATTCTAACCCTTCTAGTTACAGACATTTATTTCTGGAACACCCTTTGTTGTTTCATCAGGTTTTGTTTCTCCAATTAATGGTGTCCACACAATAGAGGCTGAGCGAACGAGACGAAGAGAATATAGATAATTGCTAATTTTCAAACGGACTCCAGGACTCAACTGCCGGGCTTTCACCCCTCACTTCTACCAGTACAAGTCAAAACTTCTAACATAACAATCCATGAAGGTTCTTGGGTTCAATAAATGGTAGACACTGTATTATTTCTATCATAACAACTGTGCAAGGAAGAGATTTGCTAGATGCTAGGCTTAAACACCAGGTTTTTCCCTCAATTAAAAGGTACCCACTTTTACGGATTCCACGACGCAACGGCCGGAATTTCACCCCTCATAATTATGAGTATCAGTAAAAAATTATACCACTACTGTCCATGAAGGGCCTTGGGTTGAGCACAAGGTAGATACTCTACTGTTTCTAGAACAACGGTTGTGTAAGGAGGTGATTGGTCCAATATCACGCCTGAACCCCAGGGGTTTCCATCAATTAAGGGTACCCACTTAACAGAGCCTGG
Organism: Troilus luridus; assembly: GCA_964056705.1. Classification (NCBI taxonomy): domain Eukaryota; kingdom Metazoa; phylum Arthropoda; class Insecta; order Hemiptera; family Pentatomidae; genus Troilus; species Troilus luridus. Next base: position 9,900,627 of record OZ057413.1, on the reverse strand, counting down.
TGAGCGCTAGGAGGGTGTTCAGGTCTCATAGGGTCAATCTAGTTAGCAACTCGGGCCCCTACATACTGAGTTCCTCCGCTCATTAAGGCCATATACCTAAGGGAGATATTAGACATGACTCATCAATTCCTTAACTTTAGGTTAAACATCTAAAGCTTGCTGCTACACCGCTATCCTATCAACCACACTTAGCCTCATCGATTCCAGCCCGCTATGCTTTATAAAGCCAACTTTTATCTCAGTTGAAGACCAATCTCGTACTAACTTGCTAAAGCCAATCGCGCGCTCTCTATTCGCAGCAGCTTCTCTACTTTGACAGGATCAATATCCTTCCCGTAAAACATTTACAAAAAGAAACATGACAAAATAAAGACAACCGCAAGGAGGTAATAATTATTTATGCACCTAGGGACTAAAGGTTATCATTATTCACACAACAATAGGTTTATACTCGAGCGAAAGCGAGTTCGCGAACAATTATTTTTACATTATAAAAATAATAAGTTTAGTCTACGAGGTGCATACAAAATTGTATCTCCAATAGCAATAGAAAAAGACGAATTATATTTTTAATTTGAAAAAAATATATAATAACAAAAACGTACATACATAAATAAACAACGTAAATACAGGCCAAAAATTATAATAGCAGAAAGGTAAGATGCTGTAGGTGTCCTAACCTTCCTATAAGCTATTCTAGTCAGAACCAAAACAACTGAACTTGATGCCACACATTGACAGGCGCACCAACCTAATCATGACCTCTTCTACTGTTGGACTTTAATTATAGCAAATCAAGTGTCATCCTTGCTGCTAGGTCCCTAGGAATTCTTTTCTACTTTTTAGCCTAGTTTGTAGGGGATAGGGTGAAATGGCGTACTTTAATCCTAATTAATTGAGCCAAAAACACATGTTTCTGTACCAGCTGGAGATAAAACATGTATTTGAATACAATAGAGTATAATAGAAAAATAATTTTATTCTGGGACAAGATCCCATATATATCAATATAGAATAGAATATATATCCGGCCAAAAGGCTACTTTATAAGAATCATACAGTTTTTGCACAAATACTTGAAAATAAATATAGATATAAATTTATTATTTATATTAATATTAACCGAACAAATAGAGGAACTGGGTCAGCCTGCAGAGGTTTAAAACCCATTCTAGAATTGCTCAAGATAAAGGCGGGTCAGAGCAAAGCACACAAAGGAAAATTGATGAGACTGAAACCTGATATCACGATCCGACAACTGACGGGGTATGCTCTGCTAGGGGAGAGCTTAAAAGATCTTTAAGGGAGAATATCCTCTTATACTATATAAAACTATTTTCTTAAAGATAATATAATAGGTGTTTATGATTAGTTTGGTTTCAAAATCAGGTATGGTGTATCCATTTTTTTAATGCCAGAAATGATGTATTGGATGTGTTTGTATCAAAACCGTCTAAATTATTCAAAAATCGATACCAAAAGATCCCATTTACTATCAAAAGTAGACTATTATATTAATTGAAAAATGTTGATGGATGAAAAATATGTACTTGCATATATATTGTTTAATTATACTGATTAAAATGTCGAGTTTATTTATTTATTTTTTACTAGCCATAAACTAACCAGATATCAATATTTTTTGATATATAGGTCGGGTATATTATATCCAACACATTTTTTATAGTATATGAGATTTTTAAAAATAAAATGTCATCAAAATGAATTGTAAGCAAAATAACGAAAAATAATAAAAGCAATTTGTTATATTCATTGTTTTTTAAAAATTGATTTTATTTGATCGATCCCGAATATATATGTATATATATATATATATATATATATATATATATATATATATATATATATATATATATATATATATATATAAATACAGTATGAAATACTTTATAAATAGTTAATATTATGAATAATTAGTAGCTTATGGAGGAGAATGGTCTAGATGGAGGTCAAGGAATTAATTCTTTAAATAGTAATAAATCATTAATTAGGAACCGAGCCAGATTGGAGCTCTTCTTCACTTCAAGGCTTGGAGGAGCCTCTGCAGGTCACGGAGCATGGGAGTCACCTTAGTTCTCCCTTCTCTTCATTGAGGTAGCAGTAATAAATTTCAAATAATTTGAATAAGATATATGTTATTTTATTTTTTAAATCAGTGCTTCCAATGTTTTTCAGTTAAATTCAAAACCAAGTGTATATTTTTCCACATGCATGACTGAAAAGACAAGAAACTGCTCGACGTTTTCGCCTACTTCAACACTTACTGGACAAACGCTCTAACCTCCCAATTAATTACAAAAGACTCATTTACATGACAGTTATCAGACCTATTTCGACATACGGAGTTGAGCTCTGGGGCTCTACTAAACCATCCAATTCATCTCGTATCCAATCCTTACAATCCAAAATCCTTCGTAAAATCCTCAATGCTCCCTATTATGTCACAAACAAACTCACCCATCATGATCTTAATATCCCATATGTTACTGATTTGGCCCAAACTAGATACCTATCCTTCCACGACAAGCTCCATACACACTCGAATCCTCTAGTCTCTCAACTTGCTTCCCATACTATTCCTGATAACCCTCCGAGGCGTCTGAAAAGAAGATGGCCTCGAGACCATCTACTATAGAACTTTATTGGAGTGCTGCCGATGGGTAATTTCTCCACATGTGTTTTTCACGTCATAATGTACATATCAGCAGATTTGCTAGTTATAATCATATTATAGTTGTAAATATCAATAAATTAAATTTAAAAAAAAAAAGTGTATATTTTGAAGTCAGGGACAATGGCTTTGTGATTTGCAAATATTTATAATTTGACTGATAAAGCACAACATAAGACTAGTTAAGGCATAGACAAAAGCGGTTCCTGGATCCGTTGCTAGGAGTTATTATTGTAGAGAATAAATGGGAGAAGTGAACTAACATATCTGCAGCCCCACTACAATAAGTGGTCAAGTCTAATTTTCTCCAAAGTGAGTTTCTTGTACTTAAGTAAGCGGAATCGAGTTATATTCGTAGTGCATAAGAGGCTAAGTAATGCATTGGCTAGAAAAGGAGTGATTGTTTATATTACAACTCTATTTCAAGCAGTGACAACTGATTGGAAAGTGTGTTTTGGTTATTTTCATGCCTATCTTCGGCTAGGAATGATAACTTTGCAAAGTACGAGAATGATACGACTCCGGTAATCTGAAAGCAGTTAACTCTCACTGGACAAAATCCGACTTGACCACTTATTCACCAGGACTGTAGATATTTTCTTCACTTTACCGTTGTTTTTTCACTATTAAGGTTGGTTTTTCAAATTTAAATAATTGTTATTTTTTTTAATTTTTTTAAATTTTCATCATTGTTTTTTTTCTTTACGAGTATTTCCTTTTTTTCATTGCCTAATATTTAAGGATTATCAAAATCAAGCTGATGATTGTTAAGCAAGGTTACTGTTATGAGACAATAAACTAATAATTGATTTTTACTATTGATGACTTTCACTTGATTCAAAAATGTAGTTTTTTGTAAGATACTCGCGGTAGTTGAAATATATAAAATAGATTCTTTCCTTTTATCACTTTGATTATATCGTTTATTATAATTAAAGGATTTATCATATTGCCTTACTATATATTCCTAGTTTAATAATTAAGTAGTCTAATTTTCCAGAACATAATAAATTATTTCAATGTTGTACCGTGCATGTTTATGCATCCAACGTGAAACCTCTTAACCTCTAACCACAAAGACTTGTTCCGGGAAACCACTGAAGGAGGATTCCGACTCGGGTATTAAATATACAGGTACAAGGATCCAATTCAGTTCAAAGCACTAATCTCAATGATTAAAACAAGGCCTAAGGGTTGGAGCTGTGGGGTTGGACCGAAGCACCCAACCTCAAGGACCCGTAAAATAAACACCCCAAGTGATTGTACAAAAAAACATAGTAAATGCATATATACTGTAATTTCAAAACGAAAAAGGTAGTTAGCCTTGCAACAGATATCTATGGTCCATTAAAATCCTATACCAATACAACCCATGAAGGGCTTTTGTTGGTACTCTTTCTTGGACAACGGTTGTGCAGGGAGATGATATGTCCGTGATCACGGCCAACCGCCAGGTTTTCCCTCATTTATAAAGTGAACCCCAGATATCTGAATATCTCACAGGATTTAATTCGTGACTGTTAACAGATTAAATAATTTATCTGCCACAGCCGTACTTGAACCCGGAACCTTTGGCATAGCAACACAGCTCTCTGCTAGCCCTCTTCCACTCGACAAAAAACCCTGTCCTAATTAGAACCTGTAAGGCCAAATTTAGAGCTGCCACAGTAGCATTCTCCGATTAGCAATAGCAGCATAAAGTGACTTTAAATAAATGAACTAGCAAACAATTGATAGGTGCATACCAAATATTCTACTCCCGCGCTGAATACACTGGTCTACATCAAATTTGCCTTTTACATGAAAATGTACTATATTGATGGTAATTCACTCGCTGAAGATAAATATCATCATCATAGTCGTTCCTCTCTACCGCTCTGCAGTGTGAGGTTTCTTTCTGTATAGCCCGGACCAAACCGTACGATCTTCTACCATTTCTCTCCTTCTATTCCATTGCAGACTTCTCTTTGCGAAGCTTTCCTTAACACCATCTTCCCAGGTACGTCGGGGTCTTCCTCTGGACCTTCTTCCTTCAACCTTAGCCTCGTATGTCGTCTTGGCCAGCCTGTTATTTTCCATTCTTAAAACATGTCCAAACCATCTTAGGCTGTTTTCTTCAATGACTTTTTCCGCAGCCTCCACTCCGAGGCTTGATCTAATGATCGAAGTGGAAATCGGTCTCGTCTTGTTTTTCCCTCTATCTTCCTAAGGAATCTCATTTCTGAAGCCTGGATCCTACTTTTATGTTTGGTGGTCAACGCCCAAGATTCCGAGGACTATGTTAGTATGGGGAGAAAAGTAGATTTATATACCCTCAACTTTGTGCCCTTGGATACTTCTCTTTTATTTAGTGCATGGAACAATTTACACGCTGAGTTGACCCTCTCCCGGATTTCATTGTCCATGACTCCATTCTCATCAAGGTGTGCTCCCAGATATTTAAAGGTTCTCACCTGTTCGATGGGCTTGTCCTTAATTCTTATGACTCTCATTTTTCGGTGAGGCGTCCTGCCAATTCTCATAACCTTTGTTTTATCAGGGTTTATTTCCGTATAGATCTTCTCTAGTTCATCTTGAAGAACCATGATATTGTGTATTAGGTCTCTATCGTTGTTGACAAGGACTACCATATCATCAGCAAAGGCCATGGCCATCGAGGAGAAGGTAACTCTATTCAAGTATCTAAATCCCAGATGAAAACTTCTCCAGGCTTTGGCCTGAGGTATAGAAGAATCAAGGACCAGAATAAAAAGAAGTGGGCTCAAGCTGCAACCCTGTCTCTTATACCTAGTTTGGTTATGAACTCTTTGGAGTTAAAATTCATAGTTAGCTCTTATCGATTATTTGTGTCATATTTAATATAATCGCTAATATTTTCTATAATTAGGATCTAAATCGGTTAATCGACACAGTACAGGCTCGGGACTCCCGTTTAACGCCCCTTCTGAAGGACGGGATAAACAAGGTTTTTTACTCCCTTCAAAAAATAAAGGCTGCGAACCCGCGATCATGGGTCTAGTAGATTGTTATGCTAACCAATAGACCACATGTTTCCCACAAAATTTTATTTCATTTTTATTTTTAAAAACAATTTTTATTAATTTTTTTAAACTCATCCGGTTGAATTTTGACATGACATGAAACTATTAAACGCCTCTAATGAAAACTTAGGTTTTTAGAGTTATGTCATTGTTCTTTTGAAGTGGCGAAATGTTATAATTTCAGAATGTGATGAACGCTTGATAATTAATGTTTTAGTGCATGTCCCTTAAATAGCGACACATACATACACTAAGACATAAACATACATGTTCTTGGCCTTGTACCTCCAAATACCCACATGTCATAACTTGGATAGGACCACACGTTCCCTGAGGAATAATGACAATTAGCCATCATGCGGATGTATAAATATAGATCCAAGTTGGCAGCCCACCAAAGTTTCAAACAGGACCAGATTGACATAGAGAACACTTGGAGCTTTTTCATTCAAGGTTAGTGTAGGATGGTCCTAGGCTATTTATTTTACGGGATTCGTACTTTTAATGTTTGATCGGGAGATTGGGAACCAGGACTTACTTATACACTGATTTCATTCATTGATCCTGTTGAAACTATTAATTTAGAGTTCTAATTAGCAACAATATTTTGAATAGATAAGTAAGTAAGTAAGTAAACGGTGACAAAAATACCAACTTCATTACATGTTATGTTTTTCTTTTGTTTTATGTTTGTAAAGAAGATATACAGTATGTAAAGAAACCACCGCGCCCTAGCTCATGTATTTATTTGCTGCAACTCATTTATTTATTCTCTTTAGTTACTTAATATCTTGTCATGGCTAGTACTTTACATTTTTTATTTATTTACTTTTTGACACATTATAAATACTTTTTGATTTGAGTTGTATAGCCTTCTGGCTAGATATATAACTTTCTTTTTCTGTTGATGTTTGTTACACTAAAAGTAATTAGTCACAGAATAAAGTTACTTTTATATTCTATGAAATACAATCAAGAACAAAATCACTCAATTATATACAAACATTTTTTAGTGATGTAATATTCTATCGGCGTTCCCTAGCAACGAATCCAAAATAAACCCGTGATATAAAATTATTAAAATGAAAGAAGAACAAAAAATTAAATTGTTTGCTAATTAACAAGAAATTTTACGAGGGTTCATATGAACTTTTTTGTAACCCTTTAGGCCAACTATCGTCACTTTGTCACTTAAATATTTGCCCTCATTTATAGAAAACTCTTCCTTATACTTGTAATTTATTATTATTTTATCCATAGAGCCAAATAGATCTTATTTGGACCGAGCAAACTTGTTCCCGTACTTAATTAACATTGAGGTTAGGAAAACATTCATTTTTTTTTAAATAAGATCAGTGTGCCTTATCACTACAAATCGAAATACGAATCGGTAGAAAATCGTGTTCAGAAACGGCAAAATAAAAAATAATTGGAAGGAAATTTCTAGAGCGAGGCCAACCCCGCGAAGTGGAAGAGAGAGAGAGAGAGAGAGAGAGAGAGAGAGCGAGCGAGAGGGGGGGGGAGGGGGAGAGTGAGAGAGAGAGAGAGAGAGAGAGAGAGAGAGAGAGAGAGAGAGAGAGAGATAGTGAGAGAGAGAGGGGAGAGAGAGAGGGGAGAGAGGTGGAGACAAAAAAAAATGTCAACGGTTCATGCGATAACTCCGGAGGAATTGGATAATAATTATGCATGGAAAATAATTACCTTTCATTTTCATTAAAGTAAAAACCGCACTACCGTAGGGTATGAGGAGGAATGTTTTTAACCATATGCGTTTATCAAACACAATTTAAAACTTATTATTAATATAAAATTGCATCATCAAAGATATAACAACACCTGAACGGCATTGGGTTCAGAACATGTTAGAGACTGTACGGTTCCTACGGCTACGGTTGTCCAGGGATGTGATTTGTTGATCAAGCTCAACGATCTCGCTGTTCTCCCAATTTAGAGTACTCACTTTATAGAGGCAGACAGAGCCCTAGGCGGTTAGGAGATCCCATAGGCTCTATCCGTCGCTGTTAAATTAACTAGTTAAATCATACAAATATCACAGCGGGATTTGAACCAGCGATCTTAGGCCTAGCAACTCAGCACTCTGCACACTTCAAAACATGAACAAGTTGTGATAACGAATATCGGCTAACTGGATTCATGAAGTGAAAAAATATTTGGAGAGCAAAGATTGTAAAAACATAAGAAATAAATGACAGAGAAGCATTTCGGAAAAAGGTATTGAAAACGAAAATATTCTAAGGCAGAACATAAAAAAAAAAAAAGGTTCGAAGTTGTGAACATAAAGAGGAAGCATAGGGACTGATTTTGCACTGGATTGGTATCAAGCTGAATCTTCGTGAATAGCTTCGTTTCCATGAGATGCCCAACGATTTCCTGTGCGAAAATGCTCGATTGTGGTAGCTAACAGAGGTAGCAAGGATAAAATATATCGATTTGATGATTCTCAAAAATTTATTACTAACTGGCTTTTTTTTTTTTTGTTAAATCTCAAGATAACTATCTAAATTATTTAAAAAAATATTTAGTTTATAATTAACAGTTTGGTCAGATTCTCCCCTTCCGACATGTAACGATTACGAGGTCATCAAAAATGATTGATTACTAACCAGCTGATTTTTTTTTCTTCATTTATATTGGAAGGAGGGGACTCTTTGATCAAACCATACATTTTGTAGGGCAAATATTTTTTCAAATAATCCAGAATTTTCTCACAGGAAATTGTTGGGCGTCTTATCGAAACGAAGCTATTCACGAAGATTCAGCTTGATAGTATTCAAGTGCAAAAATGGACCATGGAACCTGGGACTAGATTACTTATTCGAAAAAAAAAAATATATAAATCAATTAGAAGACATTATTTGTTTATTCATTAACGTCACATTATGCTGCTCTGGCTATTTTGACGATGCTACGATGGGAGCTCTAAATTTTGTCAACCTTGATATAATTACCATAACGATCTTGTAATTCAGTATTTACTTGACACTCCAAAGGCTCTGGACCCCTATTTTACGTATTTTCCAAAGGACAGCACACCCAAGAATTTTTGAAAAATTCTTGGCCCAACTGCCAGGCTACGTGCCTGCGACCATGGACGCTAAGGCTGTTATGCTAACCACTCCACTACTATTGACCCCATTAAAAGAATTTCAAGGAGTTATAAATTATTGTTTAATAAATCATAAATAAATATAGGTGTACATAATATTAATGGACGTTCGGATAAGAATAGCATCGCTAGCACATGCAGATCCCCATATTTGAAGTCCGCCTGTAGAATGATAAGTGTTCTTTCAGCAATGAATTGGCTCTTACCATGACTAAATGGGTAGCCCACTTATCTACGGATTGGGGGAAACCATCTGACGTGAATACTTAATATATCGTCTTCTTGAAAAACCATTCCTAAAGTGCTTAATCCAACACGTGAAGTTTTTTAGCGATTTAGGTTTATTAACTGCACACTGGCTAGAAATAGAAATGGCTTATTTAAAACCGAAAAAATTATAATGAGAAATAAAATTTCAATAATTCTTACTCTAGCAATATAGAAAAAAAAATAAAGTAAATAGCAAATACAGTTTAAAATTGATTATTAATAAACCATTACACTATAACCCATGAAGAACCTTGGGTTGAGTACAGAGTACATAGTACAGGCTTAACTGTAGTGCAGTATTTTGATTTGTCCGAGCCCACATTAAACCGCAGGGTTTTCCCCAAAATTAAGTGCTTTACATTATAGAGGAAGGGCGAGCACCAGGGTGGTCTGTAAATCCCACACTCGCCTCTATTTCCATGAAATTTTTAACAAGATTGAAAATTATATCGTAAATACATAGAAACTGTAAGTTTTAAAGCTACAAAGGAATAGACACAATTATTGAATATCGATGAATAAAATTCATCAATTGAGCTGTCATATTTGAAAGTGGCATAGGTCAATTTTTTTCATATTCGCGATATCAAAAGGTTTCCATTTGAATTACTTTTAAAATATTGGCAAACGGTTTGATCACTTTGCAAAGAGTGACCTTAAAAACCTTATACACCTTTTTAATTTAATTAAGAAATAATAACAATTAGAATCATTTAAAAGATTAAACGATTTTTAAAAATACAAATGAACTTATACGATTTAAAAAAATAAAAGCTCAATTTATCAATGTTAAAAAAATGGAACAAGCCATACAATTAAGCACAAATCGTTGCCTTTATTTCTGATTTTTGAGATCTGCGTGATATGTCTGCGTTCTTTTTTTTTTTCACAAAATTTTTTTTAAATAATGGATTGAATTGGTCAGTGCAGATCAGTGGGTGCAGTCGAAGATAACACAAAATAAGCAAAAACATATTTTAATGTGGCGACGTTTCGACTTAAGGTGTAGGCCACCTTCAGGGCTTGGAAAGAAACAGAAAATAATTATAGAAAAAATTGCAGTACCAAGGAGAATTGATAAGAGTGTAAAGAAATACAGAGAGTAAGATAAATTATAAAATAACTAGCGAGAAAAATTAAGAGTAATGTAAGTTATGGTGATAAAAAAGAATGGAAAACATGGTTAAATTACAGGTAATGATATAATTTTTAATTTCAAAAAATTTTTTTTGGCCATAAATCACTGTTTCATTATCTTCTGAAAAATGGCGAATTTGTGAACGTTTTTGTGTCACTAAGGCAATGAAGTGAACGTATATAATTTTCTGGCTTTCCACAAAAAAAAATTTGAATACTTGTTTTTATATAGGAATAACAAACTCGAAGTGAGTAAAAATAAATTTAAATAAAATTATTCACAAATAAACAAATTTCTTTTCCTTCATAGTAATGAGGACGCTTGTTAAGATAAAATCCATTGAAATAACAAGGATGGGACATTAATGAATACATAATAGTAACTGATCTAATTCAAACATGAAGCCTTTAGCTCGTAATTGCGGCAAAAATCGAATTAAAACAGGCAATTAAATAACTGGGAATGGAAATTCAGTATTCAATCTTCTTAAATTAGAATTAAGTCCTACTTAATTAAATCTCCAAGGCTGAGAGCAAAGAAATATCGTTAGTGCTCGCCTAAAGCCAAAATAATGTTTAGTAGTACATGCTATAATCCATATGTTAATAATATTACAACATAATTAGTAATATAGAGAACAATAAAGCTGATGATGATTATGTTTATTACACCCTAGCCTAGGATGATAGTGTATCCAGATGCAGGGGCCTGCTTAGCTGCTGAGGAAGTGAACCTTCTAAAGGCGGACTTACCGCCCCAATCGAAGCATTTTATGGTCTTCTAGTTATCTGAATTCAAAATTATTTAGCTCGGACCTAACCGGTCCAAGGAACAAGTCGATTCCCGGCAAGTACGAGCACAACTTCTTGCTCCCTTACTTCAACTGGGAACTGAAGACGTGAAGTGAAAATGGTTTATTTTCAGTAGTAATATCCCTAGGACATTGATAACAGACGAGATAATTTTATGACAACCGAAAGCTGGTTCCTTGGTAACAGGACAAGATGTAGTCCTAAGTACCGGATCTGTTCTACAAGAATAAGTGAAATGTTATTAAACGACACAGAAGGACAGGAAATCATTGGTTTACGAACATATATTAAATATAAACAAATTACAACAACATGCGATACAAGATACATTATACATGATTTACCTGATCCCCATATTGGCAACTTGAGTAGCTTCTTGAAGCTGCTGCTCCTCTTGAGAGACCCGCTGCTGCGGACGATCTCATTATGTTCCATACGAGTATATGATGTCCCGGGGAGGTCTGCGCATGGTGAGCCCAGGCCCTAGGGCGGCCCCATCTCGCCCTAGCGGCTCCTGAAGATATCACACTTAACACTTTAGCGAGATGCGCGGATAGACAAAGCCTCACCTAGGAGGAGTCCTTCCAATGAGCCGGAGTAAAAGGAGTGGTTACAGGACAAACACGTACAGGTTTCCTCTACTATCGTACAGCATGGGGCAGAAAATGGTCCGGCGGGTGGAGATCAGAGAATGGATTTTAAAAATAGGCTTGAACCATATATTTGAAACAAGCGTTTCAGCCCACATTGCAGATCGATTTCAGAGCTGTATAGATAAGATACAAACAAAATAAAATAAATAAAACAAGGTACAAAAAAAGGTGAAAAATAAACAAGGTACTTGTGTATTAGCCGGTACCCAGGGACTGTTATCCACCGATGCTTATACTGCTAGAACACCTAGCTTCCTATCCTATAATAATGGTAATTGAAATAAACAAAACGTAATAATAAAATACTACTACTAGCCCCCCCCCCGGTTACATAAATGTTTTCCCCCCACTCAATTTGTTTGTTATATCTTGTCTAAACAGCCCTGAAGAAGTCCTGCAATGTAGGTGGAAATTTATGTTTCGAATAAATAATTCAACCATATTTAAGAAATTCTTTCTCTGCCCTCAACCTGGAGCATTTCCTTCCCTAAACATACAAGGTCACCTAATATTCGAGACGAATCCTATTGTATACTCAGGACACAGAAATAATCAGGGTGCGGTTCAATAATACGAAGGATGATAGACATCCTCTCCTCGCAAGGATAACACAAACATAACGACTAATTGATAGCATTAACATGTAAAAAAAAATTACTCTATGAGATTTTATGTTCTATTCATTTTCGTAAGAAAGAATGCCCAATCAATTTCTGGAAAAAAGAAGGACGCTTTTGAATATGCATAAATGACGTATTTCCTACTATTCCTGTCCTATCTATCTCGCATCCTATTGTCTCCTACTATTAGCGACGGCATTGAGAATTGAAAAGAACAACAAAACAGAGGATGGTTACAAATCATGGAGTCGAGGACAAGAAGCGAGTGCATATTTAAAGAGACAGGAGAGAAAACGAAGGAATGTCCTGTGCGAAGAGAAGGGGGCAATAAATTATAAAGTTTAGTGCAGATAATAATGCAAATACGTTAATAACTAAAGGGTCATATATATATATATATATATATATATATATATATATATATATATATATATATATATATATATAACAAGAATCATTGCTAGCGAGACGTAACCCATTCAAAAGTAATAAACAAATTGATAGCAAATAGACATTTATTATTATTGCAATCAATAAACTACTCGTACCAGGTTGCGTCTTATTAGGCGCGCAGGGAAACCCATCCAAAACAGTCTATGAATTTTATAACTAAAGTTTCAAACTAAACGACTACAAAGATTCACAAACCTACAACTTTCTAATTCCTGGACATTGAAGGTTGCTGTGCTAACCGTCACACAACAGGTGATCTAGAATACAAGATACAGCTTTAGACTTTTAATTCAATAAAAACATAATGCCAGTAGCTGTACAAGTATTAACAAATGAACTAATTAAACAAGAGGGCCTTGTATTTTGTGCCATCGCCCAATGCCTGCATATTTATGTCGCAATACTATTCCATTCCACGGTGGGAGTGGCGAGATACTTTATCAGGGTACTAGATGTGAAATGCATATTCACCAAACCATGTGGGAATAGAAAATAAAAGTGGACAGTTGAGCACTTTGCGCCCAAATTACAGCGGAAATAAAGTCGGTTTGGTGAGGAAGAGTTACCCAACCTAGTTCTGTCTCATCAGAAATTTAGAATAACATGAATGGTAGCATTACGTACACAAAATAAAAAGTGTAACCGCCTAAAACGAATTAATTAATCTAATTCCACAACCAACCATAAGTATTTATAATGGACTGAATTGGTCAGGGGGTGAAGTCAAAACAAACACAAAATAAGCAAAACCTATTTTAATGTGCCAAAGTTTCGGCCTAGGAAGTAGGTCGTAGGTGCAATTCTACGAACTCGCATGCCCCTTCCCCAGGGAGGCCTGAAGATCTACCTAGACCTTAGGTAAAATAGGTTTTGCTCGGACAAGTCAACTCCCTGCACAACCGTTCTCCTTGAAACAGTACAGTCTCGACCATGTACTGAACCCCAGACCCGTTCATGGTTCAGGGTTTTTTTCTAGAACTTATTTTGAACTCCAATAGAGGGCTTATTAAAATATGAGTACCTATTTAGTATTGTTCTGAGATGTTGTATTAAGTCAGGAAATGATATGTCTTTGTTTAATGGATCATAAAAAAAAAATCCATAATGCTTTCTAAGGAAAATATCTGAATCTAATTGCACACCAAACTTAAAGTTTTAGGTACCCCGATATTATTCTAGAAATTGAAGTTCAGTTTAGCACTTTTGTTGAACTCCCATCGAGCCTATTAAAATATGAGTATTGTTTTAAATAAATAAGTATTTTGCATTAAATAAAGTAATGAAATTTTACTTGAGCTTTGTTTTGTATAGATTAAAAAAAATTATTATAGTTAATAAGTAAAACGTATGAATCTTATTTCAAACCTAAATCAACAAATAAAGTTTCCAAGGTTTACAACCATTTTTATAGTTATAAACCATAAACCAAAAACAATTTAAAAAAAGGCAATTGCGATTTATTAATTTTTACTTATGAAAGAACTAATGAATAATAAAAATAGCTACGACAGGTGTATTAAAAAATTATTGATCAAACAGAAATTTTCAAAAAAAAAAATTCAATTTCACAACAAAGACGAAAAAAAGAAAAAGGCACAAAAATATATTATTTAAACTTAATACAGTTGCATTTCTTAAAACGAGAGAAGAATTTTATAATAATGTAAACAAACTATGAGTAGCTAAAGAACCCGGAGGACACATTCTTTACTTTATATAACACGAAGATAAGATAAAAATTCGAAACACTAACCCACAGGTGCGGAAAATTGTCCTCGATACGGCTAGGCTCTAGAAGCCTGCCTAGCTCCACAAGGATTACCATTCTAACACAATTCTAATAATAAAAATTATTAAGGTATATATCAAGGAACCTATTCAAAAACATATATTCTACAATCACCGCAACGCCCATGTTAAATATATATATATATATTAATGGTTTTCATAAACATGTGAGATATGCAGTACAGCATTAATATTAGTATAATACTAATATAAACAGTTTACACTGGATTTAACATTTTAAAAAAATAATTTATTCTCTTATTCCTTCTACTCCAACTGACGCCATTCAATCAACATCAGTAACCATTTCAACTAGTCCTTTCCATATAACATTCTCAGCTGTATACTGTCCTCCTGGTATCCCCCTTTCTTATAACATCCTCGAATCCTTATTCCAATCCTTCGGACCGCGGTTTATTGCCGGAGGAGATTACAACGCCAAACATCAACGATGGGGTTGTCGAACATCCAATTCCCGTGGTAGCATCTTATCCCAAATTTCAACCTCTAATAGTTTCTCTATCCTCGCACCCATAAACCCTACTTATTGGCCTACATCCCTCAAAAAACGTCCAGATATTCTAGATATATTTGTTTCCTCACAGATTTCCTGCAATCAAACTGCTATAAAATCCCTGGATGACCTTTCCTCTGATCACAGTCCAGTTCTGCTTCAAGTGCATTCGATTCCCATTCCTAAGCCCTCTCTTCCCCGACTGATTACAGGACGTGTAGACTGGGATAAATTCCGATCAAATCTAGAAAATAATTTAGACCTCAAAATTCCGCTTAAAACAAAAGGAGACATTAATTCTGCAATAGACAAACTAACAGAAGCAATACAAGTCAATATAAAATATAACACTTTACCAAGTAAAAATCATTATCAACAGAATAACTGGCCACTTCATATTCGCGAGTTATTAAAAGAAAAACGACGGGCAAGAGCAAAGTGGCACCGCACGAGATATCCATCGGACAAGAGCCATTATACCAAACTGACCAACAAATTAAAATCAGAGATCAGAACATTCAAAATTCAAAATTTGTATTACCGTACAGAAAATCTCAGTACTACTGACAAATCCTTATGGAATACCACTAGAAAACTCCTAAACTATAAAAAATTCAACCATCCACTTTTAACCGAATCCCAAACCTGGTCAAGATCTGATGAAGAAAAATCACAAATTTTCGGCCAGCACCTATTCAAAACATTTAACCCTCATCCAGATATCCTTAATCAAACCCACTCTGAATGCATTGGAGCAGAATTAAGTATTCCTCTTCAGTTGTCCCCTCCTCCTAAAGCATTCCATCCTTCCGAAATATCAAACATTATTCATAGATTACCCGCCAACAAAGCCCCTGGACACGACCTAATCACATCCCAGATTCTAAAACGCCTTCCTCGGAAAGCGATCCTACTCCTTACATATATATACAATGCCGTACTCCGCACCACATATTTTCCTGATTCCTGGAAATTATCCATAATTAAGATGATTCCAAAACCTAAAAAACCACCAGAACTCCCATCCTCTTATCGTCCTATATCTCTCTTGCCCATAATGGGGAAAATACTTGAAAAACTCATTCTGAAACGTCTTCATCCTATCATAGAATCCAATCAAATAATCCCAGATCACCAATTTGGTTTCCGAACATCACACTCCACCATCCAGCAATGCCATCGTGTGGTGGACGTTGTCTCATCTGCATTAGAGCGCGGAATGTACTGCACGGGAGCTTTTCTCGATGTAGAGCAGGCTTTTGATCGAGTCTGGCATCCAGGACTGCTGTACAAACTCCGTAAATTCTTACCTTCAACTTACTTCCTTATTATCAGTTCCTACCTCAGTAATAGAACCTTTAAAGTAAACCATAATTGTTCCTACTCTTCCCTCTTCACCCAGTCTGCCGGTGTTCCTCAAGGTAGTATCCTGGGGCCCATCCTATACACGATATATACAGCTGACATCCCAACCCATCCAAGCACTGTCCTCACTACTTACGCTGATGACACATGTGTGTTATCAGTTAATAAGGATCCATTTGTTGCATCCCAATCTCTTCAATCCCATATCTCACACCTACAAGAATGGTGTCAAAATTGGAGGATTAAAATAAATCCTAACAAATCCCATCAAATTACCTTCACCCTTCGTCGTAAACCTACGAATTCCTGTCCTACTGTATCGTTTAATAATACACCACTGAACCCGGTCGAACAGATACGTTACCTAGGACTCCATCTGGATAAACGTCTCACTTGGAATCCTCATACAAGACTGAAAAGACAAGAAACTGCTCGACGTTTTCGCCAACTTCAACACTTACTGGACAAACGCTCTAAGCTACCAATTAATTACAAAAGACTTATTTACATGACAGTCATCAGACCTATTTGGGCATACGGAGTTGAGCTTTGGGGCTCTACTAAACCATCCAATTCATCTCGTATCCAATCCTTGCAATCCAAAATCCTTCGTAAAATCCTCAATGCTCCTTATTATGTCACAAACAAACTCATCCATCATGATCTTAATATCCCATATGTTACTGATTTGGCCCAAACTAGATACCTATCCTTCCATAACAAGCTCCATACGCACTTGAATCCGCTAGTCTCTCAGCTTGCTTCCCATACTATTCCTGATAACCCTCCGAGGCGCCTGAAAAGAAGATGGCCTCGAGATCATCTACTATAGAACTTTATTGGAGTGCTATCGATGGGTAGTTTCTCCACAACTGTTTTCATGTCATATTATACATTTTTGCACATTTACTTGATATAATACCATTATAGTTGTAAATATCATTGAATTAAATAATAAAAAAAAAAAAAAATAAAAATAATTTATCGAAATTTTCTACCGTTTTATAATTATAAAACAAGTGAATATAATCAATGATAAGTAATGCGATGAGATAACGGCAAGTTGAGAAACTATCTCCAGGTAGAAGTGGAATACAGATTTATGTTAGATGGTCACGAGGCCATCTTATTTTCAGACGCCTCGGAGGATTATATGGTGGGTTCGAGAGAGAATAAAGTTTGCTATGAAAAGATTTAATCGGGTTCGGGCCAACAAATCAGGTAACAAATAGTTGGTTCAAGACATTATGGATGATTTTATATGTAACAAAGTATGAACCATTAAGCGTTTTACCAAGGATTTTTGATTGGATACGAGAGGAATTCGATGGCTTAGTGGAGCCCAAAAACTCTACTGCCTTAGTCCAAATATGTCTTAAAAAAATTCTTGTATATGAGTCTTTTGCAATTAACTGGGAGCTTAGAGCGTTTTCCTGGTAGGTGTTGTCGTAGCCTTAAACGACCAACTGATTCTTGTTTCAGAGGATTCCAAGTTAAACGTTTGGCAATATATCCTGAATCCCCGATTAATAAGTGGTTAAGTTGAATTTAGTCCAGTGTGAGCTCATTGTATAATGAGAAGCGGTATCATGCCATTAGTTTTTGGCTTGAAATGGTGTTCAAGGCGATGTCTGACTTAACCCTTATTCACTAAGAAAATAACACGATTCCGCTTTTCTAACAAGTAATATCAATTTAGAGAAAATTCGACTTAACCATTTCTTCACAGGGGCTGTAGATACAGTCCTAAGCACCGGATCTGTTTTTTATAGATCAGTTGTGACATTATTATAGAATACTGTAGGACAAGAAAATCAGCGTTTAACTTTAAAATAAGTTTTCACAAAATTAGCATTAGTCCCCCCTCGTGTATATATATATATATGTATATATACTAGCTGACCCGGCCACGTGTTCCTGTGGCTGCCATAATAGTTTTAAAAAATATTAGTTAAAATTTGAATTTTAAAGAAATTATGAATGAATGAAAAAATGAATATAAAAGATTTTTGATTTCACATTTTATTCATCTTATATCAAACTATAGTATATAATAATTAATAATTAACTTAGGAGTATGAAAAATAGTATACATCCTATTCTCAGACCTACTGAATATACACAAAAAATTTCATAAGAATCGGTCAAGTCGTTTCGGAGGAGTTTTGTTACAAACACTGTGACACGACAATTTATATATTAGATAGAGCTAAGATTCCGGTTAACAATTAGTATATTGGAACTGAGCTGACGATCTGTTTGACCTACTGAGCTGCATTTGGGATCAAATTGTAGAAAATTTAATCTACTTTAAAAAAGGTTACACAAGTTTTTTTTTTCCAAAAACGCACCGATTAGGAGATACAAGCCAAAAACTGAAAGAACTCCGAAAATTTCGAAGTTTTTCGGGCACCAAAAGTATTCCCGTCCGTTTTTTTGATTGCCAATTTGGATTTACACTACTCAGACATGCACTTACAACGTATCAGAAATGCAGCAGGTTACAAAAAAATATTATACATTAATCGAAATAAAACAATAGCCAATATTTTAAGTTGGACAATGTTACATATCTGTGCAAAATTTCATTAAAATCGGTCCAGTAGTTTCGGAGATTAGCCCGAACAAACATCGTGGCTTTTACATATAATATACTTTTTTTTTTTTTATTTTAGAATAGAGAATACTCTACTTGTAGGAAACATTACCTTCCCCCAAAAGTAATTTCCTTTTGCACAATTTTAAATTAAACTTACCAGTAGAAATATGCCTGCCTAAAAAGTAATTAGAACAATAGAGGTTTCAACACGGAGCGCTAGAATATTCTTCTCTCCGCCCCAGGTGATTTACTGCCGTTCAGCACAACCGGCTAAATTAAATAGCTAGGAAATTAAGTCTTAAAATCGATACTGACAAAAATAAAAAACTGGAAACAGGAAACAATAGGAAATATAAAAAAATGTAGAAATATCGGGAGTCAAATGAACGATCAGAATAAATTAATAAAGTATAATAACCCTGGCAATAGATTCAAATTTATAATATAATGGTTATAAATTTCCTGACGCGTAATTAATTGTTTGGAGGGAACAGGCTATTTAATGCTAAGACAGGAGGTTTCCAGATCCAGTAGAGCGTCGCACAATCAGAATTACGGATAATCAAAATTCTCATTGAGAATGAGAATGATTAACATAACCACGTTGCTATATAAAAAATCTTTAGATGTTTTTTTAATACGCGAGCTGAACAAATTAACGCCAATAAAACTAATCTAGTTTAGTTTGTAACATAAAGAAAGCTGTAATATTAGTTTGCTTCAATATTGACTTGCTCTTAATGGCAGATAAATTTATGACTATTTTAAGAATAGTGGTAATAAAATGCAGCACTACAACCCATAAAGGGATTTAGGTTTCAGCACGTGGTAGATACTCTATTGTTTCTAAGGCAAAGCTTTTAATTATAAATGCCGGTATTAAAAAATAATCCCAGGGAATCGAATTTTAAAGAAAATATTCTTCTAACGTATTTTCTAGATATTGCAATTCGGATGATTGAACGTTCGGATAATCGACTCTGTAATGTATTATAATGGAGAATTTTAAATAAAATTCATTGACAAGTTCTTGAAAAATTCGTGTAAGAAGAAAAATAAGCCTTAATAAATTCGTAAGCTCAATGTTGTGGCCAGCTGCGATACGGATACGATAAGGAAGAAAACGAAATTTTACAAGAGCCGTAGTAGTGTTATCCACCCACTAACGCCTACGCCTCCTTCATTCATTACCTTTTTTAGTATGTTCGTTTTTCGAACCTACTAGCTTTAAGCTAAAGGTTTATTTTAGTGGCAATCAACTCTGATTGAATATTAGTTGTTGCGGTTCATATTTAACGTGAATTTATCCTGCTTTTGCTAATCTGACGATGCTACAGTAAGAGTTCTAAATTTTGCCTATCCAGGTATAATTGTGGCAGGGATCTTTAACTAGTATCTGACACCGCACCTTCCCGTAACCGCCATTTTACGTCCTAAATCCAAAGGACCGCATTACCAAATATTTTCTTCTATAAAAAATCCTCAGGCCACCTGCCGGACTGCTCTTGGGCAACGAGTAAATAAACCTTTGTTGAGAAATTATGTCACTCAATTAAGAGGTAAATAATTTTCCAGTTAATATTAAATGAATAATGACATTTATTTGAAGTGTCAAAACAATTATTACTAAGTTGAGCTGTCGTTGTTTTTCTATTTACTTTATTTGTTTTCGCAATGATGCTGATAATATAAATAGTGCATAAAGTTAAACATTTAAAGTATATATTATTCTTATCATTATTTTTTAATACATCCATTAATTGTTTATAAGCCGTTACGGAATGTAGAGCAATAACATTTAGAGATCCTCTTAGGGCTCATACACACTCTTTTAAGTCGGTACCTTTTGTCTTTGAAACAGTACAGTCTCTATCACTTATTGAACCAGAGATACTTCATGGGTTATAGGGGTACAGATTTTTAAAAAAATAAATAAACCAAATATGAATTTCTTCATGAGCAAATAATACACGGTACTTCTTAAAATGTCAAGTTAATTGTTTTGTAAGGATTGTTCAAATTACTTGAGAATTATACGAGTAAGATGGAATCCTTTGTGGTTTCTCCATTTTTTCCTCTTTACCAGTATCTTATCATTAGTTTTGAGCCTCATTAAATTAGTAATATGTCTTTTATTTTTTTTTGTGGAGAATCTTAATATATTATTATTGCTATTATGGAAGAAGTATTGATTTATTAATTTATTTTAAGCCAATAAATTGCACTATATAATTATTACGTTATAATATTCCTTGAACTATAGAAATAGTTGCAAACTATCTTAACTACAGAGGACCCTATCCGCCGCGATGGAGTCACCTGCACCAATATCCCATTACGGCTTCACAAATTGGACTCACCTGGTCATCGATTAGAGGTTGCCCTAAACCCAAATTTAATTTCTAATATATTCTTATACAAATTTTTATTTGTACCTAATATCGTCGAGGACTTATAATAAATAACCTGAAAAAATCTGGAATCGGGAGCATGCAAATTTCGAGAGTATACTTGGCCGAATTCAAACGTCACAGCTCGATTGTAGCGGTATAATTTTACGGTCTACAATTTTTATTCTATGAGTTTTCTACCGGGATACTTATTTTCAAGCTGTGTACACCAATTTATGTTTGTTATTGATTATACGCAGATTATATGATTAAATATTCTTTAAGCCAATATAAAACGATATTTTATTCGCATATTCAATCAAATACTTCGAGTATCTCTCTAATATCTAAATTGCAAGAAAAGGTTTCCGTCGTATGATAAATTTAAAACACGGGGTTAATGAGTGACAAAAACTCGGAACTAGAAAAGGAATGTTGTACTCAGATAAGGTTGTAAGTATAAATGAATGAAATTATTAGGAAGTAGATAAGCAATAAAAAAACAAGTGCCTTAAAAAAGCAAAAATTAGCAGTAAAAAAACAAAAAAAACTGAATTTAAAACTGTTTACAAAAATAAAGTCGTTAATACAAGTCATGCAGGATGGTTTAACCTCAGCGCCGTGTAGGATTTTATGTAGAATAACCTGGAAAAGCTACTTAGGCCTCGTTGTTTTTAGGAGAATGTCAGAAATATTTCCCACATCACTCTTTCACATTGGTGATCTAGTGAGCTGGATTGCTTAAGTCCGGCTGTGGTAGATAATTTATTTTACTTGCCAACTGCCGGAGATGGATCCTTAGGACTTCAACCAGCCACTGTAAAGTGGGTACCCGAAATTACCGTGACCTCGCACAATTCACCTCCAAGATCCTTCCCCTCCTTAGGATGTTATGTTATAGTTTTGTTTTCACATCCTCGGGCTTATTTCCAGTATAACAATTAAATGTTTTTGTGTTCTTGTATGCAATAACGAATTAATATATGTAAGAGGAAGAAAATGTTGCGGGTAGAGCTCATGAAAATTCTCTTATGTAGGGGGGACTTTTTATTGGTGAGCCAACGTTCGACTCACTTTGCAGGTCTTCTTCAGGGCTAGTTGATGAGCAGTTAGTTGACACTAGACTTTTCTTCCTTATATATACAAGGAACATGTCAACTAACATAATTCAACATATACTACATGTATTTCCCTGTAAACAAATCTTCTTTTTTTTTCATCATTCATCATTTTTGTGAAATAATTTTGTTTTCGACCGGGTACTAAGATAGAAAGATGTAAAACTGAAAGGCGGAATTAGTAAGATAGAAGAGGACAAGAGAGAACAAAAGACAAAAAGGCGGGAGTGAAAGGCGGATTGTCCGAGCCTCTAATTCTCAACTTGATTAGCTGAACAAAGGAGAGTGCGCCTGGAGCATCCTATGAGACGGCCATCCCGCTCCACTCCACCTTTATCTTAGCTCCTTGTAGCTGCCTCATATCTCAATGCGGTAACTAGTGCAAAACCTTTAGTAAAAGTAATTAAACCAAAAACATAAACATATAAAAATAAAACAATATATGACTACTTTGCAAAAATAATAATTAAAAAAATAAATTTCTCCCAATATTCCACTGACTCCTCTAGAACCGATCCGACACTTTGAAGTAGATCTTGACAAGCGTTTAACTTGGAATTCTCAAACTAGACTGAAACGACAAGAGACAGCTTTCAACATTTCAGGCTACTTCAACACCTACTAGACAAACGCTCTAAGCTCTCAATTAATTACAAAAGAATCATATACGTGACAATCATGAGACCCATCTGGACTTACGGAGTAGTGCATTGGAGCCCCACTAAGCCATCGAATTCCTCTAGTATATAATCCTTACAATCCAAAATCCTTCGTAAAATCCTCCTTTCTCCGTACTTTCTTTAAAAATAAAGTCATCCATAATGACCTTATTACTGTCTCACATGAGGATTTGCCCCAAACCCGATAACAATACTTCCATGAAAACTTTACAAATCAAACCCACTAGTTTCAAACCTAGCTTCCTCTTTGATTCCCGATAAACCTCCGGGATGTCTGAAAAAAAGAAGGCCTTGAGTCCTACTAACATAAATGTGTTAATTGAATACTACCAATGTGTAGTTTCTCTACTTGCCTTTACTTACTGGCCAATATAACTCAATCATAATATTAACTTGCATTAAATAATACAGTCATAGATTTCTTTAAATAAATTTAAACGAAAAAGTAGATCAAGCCCCTAAGACGTTAGAAAAGTTAGTTATTATTCTCCATCAAGTCAATGCTATACAATCAAATAATTTACAACCGTAAACCTAAATTAGCCATATCAAACAAGACTATAGTGCAATATAAGTGAAAACTGCTCGACGGTAGGGTAGCCAAACAAGTCGAGAGTAGCCCAAGTCATAAAGCTGATGCGTCCGTCCGAGAACCGTCCGAACGCAAATGGCGTATGACGCGGAAAGCTAACTGCTGCACTTCTCGCTAGGATGAGATATCTCCCGCCCACCGCCAGCAGCCGTTAAGTATAAATAGCGAATCGTAGATTGGGGGATGGACGTCAACATCTAAAAATCTGCAACATAAAAAAAAGAAAGAAAAAATATGGCACGCCACAGATGTAGGGCACCACGAGCGTCTCATGGGTTCCTACGGCAAAATATGTTTGGTTATATATATATAAATAAACCTGTACCCCTACAACCCATGAAGAGTCTCGGGTTCAGTACACGGCGGAGACTATACTGTTTCTAGGACAACGATTGTGCAGGGAAGTCATTGGTCTGAGATTACGCTATAGAGAATGAATGAGCCCCAGGAGAGACTACAGACCCAAAACCTTCAGCATAACAACTCAACACTCAAAACACAGAGCTACACTCCTCCCATTCTGTATACATATATATATAATAAAATGTTAATTTTGAAAATAATACAAGCTGTTATACTCAAGGTTAATTGGTGTTAGGGCTTTAATCGCTTTAAGAAAGGTCAATTATTAATGGTGGAAGGAAGGAATCAATACGAACTACTTAACCTAGATAATATTCAATATATTTATAAATCAACATAACTTTTAACCTAATTTTTTCCATGGTTTAAGTTATTTAGTTTTTCTTTGTAGCGTTTATTCTAGCGGGAAAAAATAGGACGATATAGTGTGGGAAATTTTTTTAATTTTAACACTGCAAAAAAATAAAGAATACTCAAATCTTTAGAACACTGCAGATTAAACCATGGACCGCCATCATTTTGAATTAAGATATTATAGAATGAAATCTCACTACGAAATATTAGGTTTTAAATGGTGTCTTGTTTATGAACAGAAACATATCACCTAGTTGTTCAGAAAACAAAATTTTTATATTGGAGAGCCCCATATCTTAAAGAATTTTTGCAAAGGCATAATCTAATACAAATTAACGATACGGTACTTGTGTATTAAATCCACCACCTGAAAAGACCAATGTTGTACGCATGCGCAGGCAGTTACATTTTATAACAGTTATATTTCTAACAGTAACAGTTATATTGTTTACAGATTCATTATTCTTTGTTTCTTCGTGTGTTCTAGAGTTGTTGTTGTATCCTCATTTTTGTTTGCTGCTGATTTGTTGTTTGTTTGGTGGTTAGGGATGGTTTTTATTTTAAATTGTTGATGATATATTCCATTATTTATAAATGTTATATTTTCAATATATGTTATATATTAAATATATAATCTATATATGTTATATATTCAATATATTATCTATATATGTTATATATTCAATATATTATCTATATATGTTATATATTAAATTATATTATTATTAATTCTATTTATTTATTTCCATTATTATTATATTCCATGTTATGTTATGCAAATTCTAACCCCAATAAAAATATTTAAAAAGCTTATCCAAGCTAACAGTTATAAAACGTAACTGGCTGCGCATTGGCCTTTACAGGTGGTGGATTTAATGCACAAGTACCAACGATACTTTGTAGAAAATACTTTATTTCCCATATAATTAATATACTATATAATGATATATAACAGTCAGCCTTCCGAGTCTGGAGAAAGTCCTGAAGAACGAGAGAAAAATTCTGAGGAGGATTCATGGGCCCAAAGTAACACAAGAGGGGTATAGGCGAAAATCCAACGGAGAAATATACAGAAATTTGAAAGATCTTGAAACAGTCATCAGGACCAGGAGACTGAGGTTCTACGACCACATGGTCAGAATGAACAATGAGAGCCTAAACAAAACAATGTTCGACAAAGTCTTAAGCTGTAAGAGTATAGGTGGATATGTGAAGCAAATAAAAGAGGAGCTGGATGGGCTAAAAATCAAGGATAAGGACTGCTTGGATAGAGAGCTTTTCTTGCAGGAAGGAGGGAGAAACGAGGGAGAATGTGGACTAAGGAAGAGCGAGAGGAACAGTCCAGGAAGATGAGAGAGTAATGGAGTAGACGGAAGGCGGAGAGTGTGAAGAAGGTTATTAATTAAGTGATATTCGCCTGGTACGTGCTGGGCGATTCGCGTAAAAAAAAAAATATATATATATATATAATCATTTTAAAATAATTTTTTTTTAAACTGTAACACTACAACCCATGGGAGGAAATAGTACTATTTCTAAAACACCTATTGTGTAGGTAGGCGACTTTCCCGAGATCACGCGCAAAACCGCAGGGTTCCCCCCGCCTGTAGACGCTGAGTGAACCCAGGTGACTGCAGATCCCATCTATGGCTGCTTACGGATTAAATATCATATCGGTCACAGTCGGATTCGAACCAGGGATCTTCATCGCTCTACACTTCCGAGCTACTCCGCTCTCTTCTCACTTAATTATAAGCATAAATAATTTTGTTATAGTAGACTTCAGAGATGTCTCATTGAGAGCAAATGCGAGCAATTATTATTTAATTATAAATTTATGAAAATTCAAATAGGGGCCTTTTGCTAAGGTAATTACGCTACGTCACCTATTTTTACGCTAATGGTTTCGAGCGAGAGCGTTATTTAATCCATGAACTAAAAATACCGGCACAGCAAGTAAAAGTATTTATGAAGTATCGCTCAACGATAGTACTACGTACTAAAACTACAATTATCAAAATATATTCCTTCCATTTCGAAAAAAGTAGAACCCTTTGATCTTCAATAATACCTCATCGCATTTAAATATGCCTCTTTTCATCACAATTTTACAAAGAAACAAACGAGAGAAAAATGAGCAAATATAACAACCACAGGCCTTGAGGATTTTTCATTAAAAAGAAAGCTCCTTCTTCCCAGGAAAGCCTTAAGGGGAGCAATCAATGGAGAGACGTAAATGAGAAAATGGTATAAGAAACACGGCGGGGGGGAAATATTCTGTGCTAAGGGCGAACCTTGACCTTTTCAGGCCCGTTTTATTGTCACCGGAGGAAACTATATTTGTTTGGTTTGCTGTAAAAGTTTATTAATAAAAGGTTATCATATTCGATATTATTTCGTTTGCACAACATATGTAACTCTCATGTGTACATAAATATCGGTCCCGCAACAGATCGAGTAAAACCCTTTGTAATTAAGCACGTGAGGGTCACCTGTGAAGTAAGGTTTAGCAGGGTATAAGCTCAAGATAGCGGGTTTGCAGGCTGGCGGATGGCCCTAGGATTTCTGAAAAGGCAGTAAAAAATCCTTGATTTGTCTTCTTTAGGAAGGGGCATAAAATGGGGGTCCCGAGCCTCACATCGTGCTCGTCCAAGACCACATATCATTATTAAACCTGGATAGACAAAATTAAGGACTCCCACTGTAGCATAACGTGACTTGAAATAAGTAATTAAGCATTAAGTAATATTTGCAATTCCTGAAAAACAAATTTTAAATAAAATATTCTCAAATCTACATTTTGACAAACGTTTAACCTGGAATCCTCATACTATACTGAAACGGCAAGAAACTTCGTCGTTTCCTAGGCTACCAATTAGTTACTAAAGATATCCTACAAACAATAAATAAGCATCATGCCAAATTGAAACAAAAGTAATAGCGTCAAATTATAATAATAATTAATAATTGTTATCTGAAATATGTGACCACAATGAACATAAATCTATGAATATGCAGTAAACAAATATTATGAAAACATTTGAACATGAATACATATAAAATAAAAATTATGGAAGCAAGATCATATTTTATACTATATATATTTTTTTTTACGTCACTTTATGCTGCTATGGCAAATCGGACAATGCTACAGTGGAAGCTCTAAATTTTGCCTGTCCAGGTTTAATTAGGATAGGGATTTTTAACGAGTACCTGACATCGCACAGGCCCGTGACCCCCGTTTAACGTCCCTTCCTAAGGACGACATAACCTTTTACTCGTTTTAAAAAATCCTAGGACCACTTGCCGGGCTAAGAACCTCAGATCTTGGGCTCAGAAGGTCGTTACGCTAACTACTAGAACAAAGGTCGCTCCCGTTTATATTATATACTCTTTATTTATATAGAATATCTCTATGTATTTAGATAATTTATTTTAGCAATAGCGAAATTATTTGCAATGGAAAAATTCCTAGAATATTACATTCCCGAATGTACAAGGCTGGCAGAGGGTACCCCCTTAATAAAATAACAAAATTAGTTCATACAAAAAACTTCCGACAATAATGATTAAGGTGACCTCAACTAACCCGAAACCCTATACTTGCTAATGAGGAGACATATTCTCCTCATGAGTGTACATATTATTTGGAAAATAAATGGTGGGATGAAACAGGCTACATTCCGCGACAGTATGGAATGAGAACCGACTCTTTGGACACCATCCAGTAAAAAAATGCTTCGGTAGTGGGATCTTGTGGCATTTAGGGTTCTTTATCGATATTAAGAATATATTAGAATACAAACAAAAAACTAAATTATTTTTTAAGAAAAAATTTAATCAACTGATAGTTTGCTATATGGTTACAACTATTGAGGGAAAATCAGAATAAGAGAATCGGGTCGTGGTTTCTATAACATGAAAAATTAGACCATAATAGAAATAATCGAACAAGCACAAATCATTAGTCATGATGATGATTGAATGATGTACATAATCATGATTATGTAATCATTCTGTAATTATGTAATCAGATAATTTAGTATCTGTGTCGAAATGACTATATAAAAAGATGCATACCTATTTATTAATTAAACTAATAAAATTCAATATATTTTGATCGTCTATTTATATAGTCATTTCGACACAGATACTAAATTAACGGGAAATTACATTTACACGCTCGAAATATTAACATAAACTCGAAAACTGATCATATAAAAAATATTTGAGATGGAATTTGAAAGCTCAAGATACAAAACTAAAATAAAATAGTTTCATCAATGGGCACCCTGGCCATCTTCCAATTAAATACTCGAGATTCATTTTAAATTCCAAGACCTTTCAACAGATCAGTTTACAATAAACTAATTTTAAACATGTTTAGAAAATGATACAATGAGTGAGTTTTGTAATATTTATCTAAAAGAAGAAGCTCGACAAATACTTATGTTTGCTAATAAAAAAAACGAAACTAATTTTTTGAAAATATATGAAATGTCACCTATCATATTAATCGTTTTAATTTATTTTAGTAACCAAGATTTCAATTTGATCAATACAGATGTGTTGTTACTTACAAACTTTTTTTTTTCTTTTCTCTGCAATTGTTCCACTATTTCAGTTTAAAAAATATAAATACAAATTTATTTTTATTAGTTGTTATTTTTCATAGATTACTTAGATTTTAAGTTTTACTTATAATATGTCATCTAAATTAATAATTTATTTTTATTTATTGTTATTTTGATGGTGATTATTTTTAAATATTTTTGTTTTGAAGAGAAAAGATTTGTCCAGGCCGGGATTCGAACCCGGGTCGTCTGCATCTCCGGTACAGTGCTCTAAACCACTAAGCTACCAGGGGCGACGCCATCTTTTGCAAAGTTTTATTTATTTTTTTAACCTGCTGTATTTACGATATGTCAACTAAAAATCAACCATTATATTCCTCATTCATTAAACTAATGTTCATATCTTACCAGGTAAGAATTCTGTATATTTTTTGTTTAATATATACTATATTTAGATATAATATGATAAAATGTAAAATAAAAAATCAATTTAATTCATTTTTACAATAATTCATTATTTCTTTAAAATTCAAATGTTAATATAGAGCAACGCGTGGCCGGGTCAGCTAGTACATGTGTGGGTGTGGGTGTGTGTGTGTGTTTGTTTGAACTATTAATGAATTATGGTACGAGTACGAATGATTGAAAAAGTTGTTTCCTCCGACTATGAGAGAGCAGATCATTCTGTGTTAACGATCGCCTCGTGTTATATTTTTCCAAAGGTTGTGAACAACTTTACGATCCTTCTTAAGTTAAAACGAGGCTTGTCCTTGGGTGCTGGGACATCTCTAACGAGAGAAATATCTAGGAGGAAAATCTTCAACAACCGTCATTAGGGTAATTTAAAGAGACGCCATGGACGTACGATCGTGTTGAGGTCGCGTATTTTAGATTTGACCCAGACTCCGTGAGAATATTTCGGAAAGGCAGCGGAGCTTGGGATTGTGGCGAAGCGCAGAGAGTGGAACATAATGTCCTATAGCAGAGGACGGACCACATATTCCAGTTTTGAAATCGATCCGGGCAGTTTAGAAGCAGCACAAGTGTGTTTGCCCATTATATACGGGGCCTTGCCCATGACGATACATCCTTTGCGTCATGTATTAAATAAATTTATTATGTTTTAGAATAATATAAAATAAATAAAGGCTAATATATTTCACCTAAATTATATATTTGTATTATAATTTATTATTTTAAATTTCACTTTATTCGGCCTCATAAAGATATCCGCGGTATATCATTAAAGCCCGTTTAAAACTGTATTTATAGCATAGTGCACTTTTTATATTAAATATTATATCAACTGTACCAATAGATATCTAAATAAAATTAATATCCAGAAACTAACATTTATTTAAATTAATATTTAAACCTAACCTCATTGATATTAAATTGTATGACATTAATTGATTTTTAATATTATGGAACCAAAACGAAGCAGAGTTTTAATAAAACTATAATTTTAATGAAAAAACTGCCATAGTAATTTGTACGATATATTTATTAAATATAAACTATTTGATTCGCAAAATATACAGCTATGCTCACTGTATAATTTGAACAAAATTGAAAATAGTTTTCACTTCCTGGCAGTATGTCCCATCTTAAAATCGTATAGAAAAAATACTTAAAACATGAGCTGATCTCAAAACTAAAACTAATAGATATGCTGAATGGGGAGAATTTAATAGGTTTATATAATTTTGTAAGAAATGCAGGTCGACATAGACAATTTTTAATTTCAGAATTTAATTATTAATTATTGAAGCAAATTTTATTTATTTTTAGTTTTGTTATTATTTATTAGTTCATTCAAACTGCCGGCAGACGGTAAAGAGTACCATGCTGTGGTTGCTAAGGCCGTAAATAAATGTTTTTGTTTTTTATTTTATTTTAGAGAGGAAAATAGTTGACTGGAAGATTCTAATGAAGGATAGAATTCATAAAAATATTTTTTAATGCAATAAATTTTGGAGTGGTAAATGAGATTATTATTATGTAATTTTTAATTGAATCAGTAATTTCAGAAACACCTCATGTCCATTTTTGGCAAAATTATTGGTGAAGGCTAGACAAATACAATACGCATGTTTGGAAAATGTGTTTATATTATTAGAAAAATAAAATAATGATTTTTATTAATAATTTGAATTGTTTTACCTTTTATTTCATCCTTGATAACATATCGTTTAGTCGGTCATTTGAAAAACAACACATTTCCAACAACGTTTATAATTTTTTAAAATATCAAAATAAAAATAATAAAATTTTAGTTTGGTAGAATTAGCTTACCAAACTCCTGTAGAAACATTTTAAAAAATTCAAAACTATATGATGTCAAATTATGGACCAGCTGATTTTTTTTTTTTTGATTTCCCGAAAGTTTACTTTTTTGGAGGTGTTTCTCAAATGACCGATTCAATTAAAACAATACTTTGTATACGCTCTAAAAATTATTTTTTTAAATCAGTTTCTAATCAAGAGCACAATTAATTGATCTTACGATTAATACGTAACATAGATTTCGATGTACCTAATTAAAAATCTGATTCAATGATGTCAATTTTTCAATTAATTCCTTTAACAAATATCACCTGGCCTCAAATCAATCGACTGAATTAGCAGATTGAAAATCAAAGGATTGCGTAAACAGTCGAAAATGAGGTTAGGTTCGAGAACCTCAAATAAAGCTGACATATATTCACAGAAGAGGCACATTATTAACTACTTTTATATTCTTATAATATTAATAAGTATATTGTGATAAGGAATAATAAGTGATAATTATTAAATATCCATATTGTTTGAATATATACATATTATTGTATAAAGCAAAGTCCTCCGTCACGGCTGTCTGTTCGAGATAAATTAAAAAACTACTCCACGAATTTTCATGCGGTTTTCACCAACAGATAGAGTGGTTCATCAGGAAGGTTTAGTTATATAATTTGTCAAAGCTTTGTGTAAATGAGTTGGAATATAACGATAATTGTGTAGGAAAAGTATAGCCTCCAGGGAGGTTTCATTGATGACGATGCCTGATGCATTTGTCATATAACGAAACAATGCATGGTGGAATATTCCTCTTTTATAGATCTACAAAATGTCAGAGGTAGCAATTATATCTATCTTTTAAGGATAGCTTACTATACCTATTTTATCTTCTAAAAAATTGGATAAGTACAATGCGGTATTTGGAAAGCTATTTAGATCAGTACAGTATTCGTGCATATTCTTAGGATATTATGTACCATATAATTTAAATGAGCATCTTAGGGGTTATCGCAAAAAATTAACGAATAACAAATCAATCCACGTATTCGAAGAATCGAACTGATGTGATCCCAGGACAGACGAAAGATGTAGGGATTATATGCACTACTACCCGTGCGAAGCCGATAGTATTCATATAAACATTATAACGGGATTAATAACACATCAGGAATAAATGCTCAATATTCTAATTCAGCTTACTAATATCATTATTCATTTTTTATTATTGATAATATAAATAATACTATCTAGTTAATATTATTTCTGTGGATATAGTAAAAAACGGGGGAAAGAAACTCCAAATCTTTATCTCATTTTCCCATTTATTCCTGTGATCGTTTTACAATGTAATTTTATGGAGGATTTGAAAATTCAGTTCAGAACTTATTATTTTAACCCCCTAGTGACCCTATTAAAATATGTATAACCATTTACTATTGTTTTGAGAACTTACGTATTTAGTATCAAATATAATAATGAAATGTTTTATTTATTTTATATTTTTAAAAAATTATTTATTGTTTACAAGAAAAATATCTAAATCCTTAATTCACTGCATTCTTTTTATTGTAATAATAACCCTGAAGTCGATAAATTAGGATAACATTTAGCTTATTTCAATTTTTTTTTTAAATGCATTCAATTTTTTTCATTGAAAATTAAAAAAAAGAGCTATATTTTGTGCATAATAAAGAAGTCAGGAAGTGAGGCCACCTGTGGTGCAGTGATTGGCATGACATACTATGCCAAAGATCTCGAGTTCGTAGCCCTACAGGTGGCCTCCTTTTAAGATTTTAAGAGGGAGTAAAATATAGAAGCTTATGTCATCCTTCGGAAGGGACGTAAAACGGTGATCCCGAGTCTATACGATGTCAGGAAATCGTTTAAGATCACTATCCTAATTAAACCTGCCCTGTCAACATTTAGGACTCCCACAGTAGCATCGACCGATTAGCCACAGCAGCGCAAAATTACATTAAATTAATAAATCAAAAAATCAGAGGATTTGTGATTTGCCAATTTTTAAAAATATTTATAATTTAACTGTATAATGAAAAACAAAGAAAAAAATGTAGCTCCTTGATCCGTTGCCATGCCGCGCCGATAAAAAATTTCATCACATTTTTTTTTTATATTTTACTAAGAAATTTTATTTAAAAGAAAAAAAAAATTAACCTCGAGAAATTCTAATAACGTTTTAAATAATTCTAAATATATAAATGTAAATCGATTAATTTAAATAACAAAAAAGAAGGTTGAGGTTGACAGGGAAAAAATAATTCAACAGCCTTGAAACTACGAATATTCTTTAAAAAAAAAAACTCCTCGGTATTGTCCGGACTATGAATACTTGACTGATTCCATTGTTCGGAGAAAAGCCCTGAATTATTTAATCAGCCAGCACGACCGAGAGGAGCTGACGAACCAGTTTAGAAATCAATATAATGTATAAACCTTAGTAATGCGAGGGAATTCTTCAGTGGAGGAGGTCGGGGAAGCCAGTCCGTGCAGGTCGATCCCTCTCCGGAACTATATGTATTCCATCTACGTCAGCTATTGACCTACCTAGGCTACGTCAGTGTAGTAACTTAATTAGGTTAATAGCATAGGCTTCGAAGGTAATTAGTAGAATAATGTGTATACAGAAAATATGTGTATTTAGGAATGTATTTTTCATGTACATACTAATCTGTACTTTATCTTATATAGCAGTGACTCCCCGCACGGTGTCGCCATAAGGGCACCGCGAAATATTCAATTAAACAAACAATTAGGCAATATTACCGAAACAGTTCAAATTAGATTTTTTATGTTATCCCAAGGAAAATGGTAAGCTTTTTTTTTAATTTTTCGTTGTTAAATGATTAATCGCTTTTAAAAAGGAAAGTTTTCTAATTTTTCAAGAAAGTCAAAAATTTAGAAAAAATCTGATGTATTAAGGGCGCCGCGGAAAAAAAAAATCGATTATTTAGGGAGCCTCAAACCGAAAAAGATTAGGAACCTCCGTTATACAGTATACCTCCTTGCCTCAAGTTATCATAATTGTTGAGTAGAAAGAGGATAAGTTGTTTGAATCCATCTTGAGGTTAACAGTGGAGGAATCTAAATTTATGTGGATAATTTCAGAGAGTATGCGTTTATCAAGGTTGGGAACAGAAGCTAGGATGGATGTATTATCGAAGTCAATATAATTATATCATAATTATCTTATATCACAATTGTTATTCATCTTTATATTTCACAAATTTGCAAATCAGTTCCACAGGTTGTCGCTTCGAGTTTTAACTTCCCATTTGTTTCCTTTTCAATATTATCCAAAAATTAAAATACTCGTGAGGTTTAGTATGTAAAAAATAGTATGGGAAATTTGTGTATTTCAGTAATCATTTCATCAAGATATGAAAGTTTCAACAAACGTATCGAAGCATATATGATGATATAGCCTAAACAGTATGTGCAAGTCGATTCTTTAGTCGATATACAGTCAGTAATACGTAGTTACGAGTACTGCTCCTGTCAACAGGCAACTGTCAGTCGACTACAGTCAGTTGACTACAGTTGAATACTCGTACTAAAATTATTTCATTTTCGAGAATATTAAAAAAAGGAGCGAATGAAAAGTTGTGACTTGACTCGAAGCGACAACCTGCGGAACTAATACCACAAATTTTGATAGAAAATAGTTTTATTTTCCCTATATTATATAAAAAGGATTTTAATGATAAGATATTTCATCGGCGTTGCCTAGAGGATTTTTGTTTAGTCTTTTGTCGTGTTCGGTCGCGCCTGTCTGTCTGTTCGCGGTAAACTCAAAAACTACTGCACGGATATTCATGCGGTTTTCACCAATAGACAGAGTGATTCATCAGGAAGATTTAGGTATATAATTTGTCAAAGTTTTGTATAAATTGGTTGGAATGTAACAATAATTGTGTAAGAAAAGGTATAGCCTCCAGGGAGGTTTCAATGACGACGCTGGCTAATGCCTTTGTCATATAAGGAAACAATGCATGGTATTATTCCTCTTTTATAGATCTACAAAAAAGTCAGTGATTGCATATATCTGCCTTTTAAGGATAGCTAACTATACCTATTTTATCTTCTAAAAAATTGGAGAAGTACAATGCGGTATTTGGAAAACTATTTAGATGAGTACAGTATTAATCCTTATCAACTTATATACTTCAGTTACCTTAAGGATTTCAAGGGCATTATTGGAATATTGTATACCACATAATATATATTGGGAAAGAGAAAACCATTTTGCAGTCATTATATATTCTTAATCCTCATTGATCATTTGAGACGTTTCGACAACACTCTGTCATTTTCAATCTTTTACATTTAGTTCTCTGCATCAGCACAAATCATTTATATAACTTTATAACAGTTATAAGTCTAAAAATTATAGATTATAAGTCTAATGACTTATATGTTATCGCAAAAACGTATTAAATTCGTATAATAAAATACATTAGGCAGACAAAACATGTAGGCTTAATATGTGATCCTAATCGTGCAAAGCCGAGTTGCTAAAAAATTAGCAAATAACAAAGCCCCTTGACTTCTTTAAGTACCTACTGTTGCATAATTAAATCAACAGTTAAGACAACTTAGTAAGCATTTAATATGGCTATCTCAAAACCGAACCGATAAATACCAATACTTGAATCATATTTTTTTGGATGTTAACAATAATTTTTGAACGAAAAACTTTAGGGTTAAATGTTATTTATTTCCGAACCATGTTTTAAAACAAAATATAATGTGTTTTGATCAATTGTTATTTTTATGGTATTTATTTTTAAATATTTTTGTTTTGAAGAGAAAAGATTTCGGGGTTCGAATCCCGGCCATGGCAAATCTTTTCTCTTCAAGACAAAAATATTTAGAAATATAAAGTATTTCTCCGGTTAACAATAACATCAATCACGAATTTTATATGCATATTTAGAGAATCGAAAAAGTTTTAACTAGCATAAAATGTCACAACCGGTTTTGTATTGTGTATTAATCCAAATTCAAATTCAAAAGCACCTTATCTATAAGATGTTTTAATATCCAAAAAACAAAAATACACTGAAAAATCACTTTAACGCTAGAACTACGAAGATTTAGCATATAGCTATTTCTAGCAAGCGGTCAAAATGACAGGTTTGTTTGTTTAATTGAACAAAACAGTAGAATTCAAGAAATAAAACTATAAATTCATAAGATAATTTAATTTTTAAATAAATTAAATATATTTCATTCAAATGTATAAAAACATTAATATTTATTACTACGATAAATACTAATGTAATAATTAAATATACAATAATATAAATGCTAGATAAAGTATATACTACAAAATTAGCAATATCCCTATCCAATTTTGCGCAATATATATATATATATGTGTTTTGGTTCTTGAGTTTCAGTCCTTCCTTAAACTTTGTTTGGCTTGTTTTTTATTCTTTTTTGGTTCTTTTCCTTAAACTGAAACTCAAGAACCAAACAAATATAATTTCCATAACAGTCAAGATAAGTAGAAACCTATATATATACAATTTTTGATTTGTATCGTTGTTCTTTTGAATGAGCGATATATATTACTTCACCAGTCTGGATTTATATTTTTTTTTTTGTCAATAAATATCAAAGAAATAAAATACAAATAGAAATAAACAATAAATCAACGTATGTGTGTGTACAGTGATTTTGAAAAGAAAAAAAAATCACTGAGGACAACTGTTGGAATCAACAGGATAAATAGTGATGGATGTGGAATACTTCTAAATTAAAAATAACATGAGACGAATACATAACACCCTCCCGCCTATCTGATAAGATAAAAGAGGTAGGGAATGGTGATTTAATAAGGGAAAAAGTGTTGGCTATTATTTTAATTTTTTTTGTTTATAATAATAAAAAAATAGTTGCAAAGGCTCATTGGAAGGCAGATTATCACTTACATAGAAATATATAATCGTTTAAGAAAACAATTCGGAAAAGAAAATCTGCATCCCATACATGCGCCCGTGCTGTATCAGTTGCCATGGCAATGGGGAGATGTGCTAAGTGTAGGTTTCACGTCCATTAAAACTGCAGAGGGAACAGTGAAAGTGCTTCACAAGCTTTTCTCTCCAAGGTCTCTCCGCCACAGAACAGTAACAAAAGATGCTCATTCTACACACGAGGAGTTCATTGTTCGAACCGATAATATTTCAAAGGTATATTCCTTACGGTTTAATCACCTGTTTTCTCTTAAGGGATTTGATTCCCAGACTTTTTCCCTTTAAGATATATATTTGTTGGTATCTGTTTCGCAGGTTGTTGCTTCGAGTCGAGTCACAACAGATTTTAACTGTTAAATCGTTTCATTTTTAATATTTTCCAAAATACAAGCTATCATGTAAAGCTCATGAGTGTGGGATTGAGAATGCAGTTATGGGTAATGAATAGAATTAAGTAATCATTTCATCAAGAAATAAAAATTTCAAGTAACATTACGAAGTATATATGATATATGTTTGTTGAAACGTT
Organism: Troilus luridus; assembly: GCA_964056705.1. Lineage (NCBI taxonomy): Eukaryota > Metazoa > Arthropoda > Insecta > Hemiptera > Pentatomidae > Troilus > Troilus luridus. The sequence goes on along the minus strand of OZ057413.1, from coordinate 9,862,682 downwards.
CACTTTTTCCGTATTAAAGCTCATGATAACTTGTATTTTTTTGAAAACATTAAATGGGAAACGAATGAAAAGTTAAAACTTGTTGTGACTCGACTAAAAGCGAAAAACTGCGGAATAAATACCAATATTTTTTTACAACTGTTTACATCGGAAACATGACGACAATGAGATGATTCCCGTGTAATGATGTAATGATATTCACGGGCTTGCTTTCCCATTGCATTTGAAAACTATTTAAAAACAGAATCTTTCTCTCTGCTGCAAGTATATTTTTAAAATTTTCTTATCCCAGAAACGAAACCTCGAAATGAGCTCTGCGCTTAGAATTGGAGCCCTGCCCTATTTTTCCCGCTCATTAGGCACGTCACAAAAAAAAAATGAAATGAAAATAAATAAAAAATATTTTCGGACGCAGTTATGCAACGATGCAAAAAAAGAGATTATTAATAAAATTGCCTCGACGAAGGTGGGGATTATTTTAAACTGTTGAATTGTTTTATTCGGTAAAGGAAAACAGGTGAATAACTAGGTAGCGAGCTGAATACTTTCACGAATGAATAATTAAACGAATTAATTATTTATTTAATTATAAATTAAGAAACGTGGAAAATATGTCAAGGAATACAGCAGATGTTGACGATTTCACCGGCAGGAAAAATACTTAGAACACGGATAACTCACTTTTTATTATTTAGAAGATTTTTGTCTAGTCTTGCTCCAAAATTGATATAACTGCTTCGAAATGGAAACTAGAGGGATGCCACAACAAACTGAACAACACTGGATTCTAAAGCACGGGATTGAGATTTCTAATCCAAATAAAGGAAATAAAAATAAAATATTTGAAATGAGAAAATAAAGAAGATAGAGGACACACTTACATTGAAGATATAGATATACTATAGATAGATAAATAATATAGACGAGAGAGGATAGAAGAGACACGACAGTGCGACGCAAGGGCCGGCGCAAGACTGGCTGGGGGGACCCCCCTACCTCTCTCCTCTCTCCTAACCTACCCTAGCACCTCCAACCTTCACCCTCCCAGCGGCACCAACTACCAAAAAGTGGGTACCTACACCTTTGCCAATGGTGCGACTCTACTTTCAATAACAATAATTCAGACAGGTCATCAGATTGCATCAATGGCATTAAATATGATTGATTGATTGTTCACCACCTTCACTAAAACGATAAGTTAAAAGTCGAAATGTCTCTACTAATTTAATTAATTAGTTTTTTGCTTCATGCAACCCAAGATTACTACTCTTATATATCATTAACTTACTTATAACTTAATATAATAATCTAATCATATAATAATATAATCTCTTGGGCTCGATATATACACACATCAATTTCCGTTAGAGGTATACTTCCGATAATAATTAAAAAATAAGATGAAAATGTATCATTCGTTTCTCTAAAATATTTCACTATATTACAAGAGTGGTTTGAATGTCTAAAATATTCAAAATTACCTAAATCATATCAATGGGTTATCAAATTTTTCTTCTAATTTAATCAATTCATTTTTTGTTTCATACTGGCCAAGATCAATTACTAAACCTTTTTTTTTACTTCTTATAACAAATTACACCTATCGTGAGAATAACAACAAAATAAATAAACGCTCATCCATACAACCAGCTCGCTTCACCCACGTAGAGCTCCGGCTACACAAAAAGTGGGTACCTACACCTTAAGAACTCGTAGTATACTGGTATCAACATCCGTTATTGGGGGAACGGTGCAACAATATTTCCAATAATAATTTAAAAATAAGAAGAAAATATGTCATTCGTTTCCTTAATCCAGATTACATGAATGGCATAACATATGATGGTCGGGTTTTAGAAATGTATGATTGATAAGTCAAAAAGTATCTACAAATTTTATTCATTTTTACTTTCTTTTCACCAAGTTTTAGTATTCACTACACTTTTTTAGAATTAAGTTTTTTATAACATACTGTATCTATCCTAAGAATAATTACAATATAACCACTAAAATGGCCTAGAATTAACAATAAAAAGGTTTATATCGAATAAGTAATAAAAAAAAAATCTGTGATCAGCTTTTTCAGAAAAACGTTTGCTTTACTTGGAAATCTATGATCGATCTCATATTATTATGAATTACGTTACATACGAAATCAATAAATATTTTATGGCCACCCCTCTGGACATGTTTTACCCCGTAATTATTTAACTTTAATAAGTAATGCAGGATTTCAAGAGAAAATAACCTCATAAGAAGATTAAAGACCAAGCTTGAATTAATGTTAATTTATTAATTTATAATAATTAATAGAGTAAATTACTAAAGCTGTAAACTTAAAGTACCATTTAACTATTTTAAACAGGCTAAAGTGAATTAAGGGGCACTTAAGGAATGTCTAAAAACGAGCATATTCTTCAAAATTTCTTTTTATATTTTAGTTTTGAAGAGAAAAAATGTCTTGGCCTGGATTCGAACCCGGGTCGTCTGGATCTCTAGTGGAGTGCTCTAAACCACCGAGCTACTAGGTGTCGTATCCAAACCAGACAAATCCGTTCTCTTCACCGATACTACATCCCCGTGTTCTCGCAATTTTTGCGATGTATACACGGGGAAGAATGTTCATTGAACATTACTTTAATTAGGATCTTGTTGATTTTCGTCAATTTTATATTAATGATTTATAACACACATACCAAAATACCTTAATATAACAAGTTTAACAACAACGTTCGGAGAAAAATATAATTATTTATTTAATAGAACTGAATCAAATTTAAATCAAACATTAATACTATTAAGAATATCCCAACGAAAATTAGATTCAGATAAATAAATCACTCTTTCATATACAAATTTTTTTAGTAATCACCGTGTAATATGTTATTTTACGTACAAGGTGTAATAATAAAAACATGTAAAAAATCGGGTTTATTTGATGAAAAATGTAATTTTTTTAAAAAGAGAACAAATAAGAAAAGATTTATGAAAGACGGAAATTGTTAAAGAAGAAAATAGTAGACAACTTAGTTCCTGGGCAGACAGAAAACCTTCCAACCAGGCACCCATTCCGTTTGATAACCAATAAATTCAGTTCAATTGAAATCACATACAACTTCATTGCAATTCAGAGGAAAATGTTATTACGAATATTTTGAAGAGGCACTAAATGAAGTAATAATTAAAATGCTGGAATAAAAAGTTCGACTTTTTTATTTTTTATTTCCTGCTTGAAATAAATTGAAAAAATAATACAATCTGAATTACAGAATACATGTTAATTACAGCTTTACAATTCGAGGAAGGAGTAATACAATTAAATGAACAGCCCCCAATCAATCCCTATTGTACAAATTAGAAATAGCAACCCACTAGTGAAATATAAAGTATATTAACTTGGTTTTGAAGCGACCAACCAACTGTATCAACTAAAATATATACGTATTTTCTTTTTACGTCGCAATATGAACTAAAATACATGCATAGTATTATTTATTTACGTCGTTATCCAGCTAAACTCACAAATTAGTAAAAAAACAAAACATAAAACTTTGATTGAAAATAAATCACCACACGTAGAGCTATCACAACAAGGTATCTTTCGCATCACATCAAAATACACAAAAATAAACTAATAGAAACATTAGTCATAACAAGCATCTACACAATGTGCCCGAATTTCAGTAGAACAATCCCAGTAGTGGAAAATAATAAAAAATGATTAGCCCTATGTTCAACCAACGTATTGTTCCTTACTTTTAACCTGTACCACTACAACCCATGAAGGCTTTAGGGTTCACTACATGGTAGAGACTGTGTTGTTTCTTGGAATACGGTTCGGCAGGGTGGTGATTTGTCATAGATCACGCTGAACCGCCAGTTTTTTAACTTTTCGCGTACCGCCTTCATAGAGGCTGGGTGAGCCCCCAGGAGGGTCCTAAAGCCCATAGGATACATCTCCGACCGCTAACAGATTAAATAAAATCCTTGCCAGGAGCGGGATTTGAACCCAGGATCATTGTCATGGCAACTCAGCCCTTATTATTTATTATTATTTGTTGTGTTTCCTGAATGTCATTTATTCGTTAAATGCAGGAATATTTTTCCTATAATATTTTTAAAACAATACACAGACAGGAAGACAACGACCGGATGAAGGGACCTCCTAAGTTACCCAGCTTGGCACACATCCTTCATGGTAAAAAAATATTTATTGTTCAAGGTTTAACAGAAGTTCCAGTAACTGGAAAAGAGAGACAGTAGTTATGATTTAATAATAATAAATAAACGCTTTACTTTTAAGAGTGGGCGACTACAAAAATTGTTATTCACTTGATTTTGGATGCCATAACCCTGTTTAAATTAATAAATAAAAAATACATATTCTCCCATATTTTCTGAGAGAACGGTTTAATCAAAAAAATTAAAAGTGCAAAAATGATTATTGTAGAGGTTCAAAGAAACAAATCAGTACCAACCATTCTCCATCAAGGTACTAAAAAATAGACAGGGTGGTCTGTTAATCAATTTTTAATATTTTCATTAATTATTCGATTCATTAAATCGATTGCTAAAACCAAAACAATCAACATTCCTATTGTACTCTGAAATATTTCATACTAGCCCAGAATGAATCAGGAATGACAATCAGTCATCTAGTAACGAATTTACATGTTTATGAACTTTTTAACTAGTTTTAATAAAATGCAATCGTAAATCTCAAGTGATAAAATCATAATTAAGTTCTTTAAAAATTAAAATAATTGGTGTTTCGTGAAATTATCATTACAATTTTATTTTATTTAAAGAAAAAAATGGGAAAATCAGTTCCGCACCTTCCCACAAAGAGCCTAGAAGACTGTTTCTTTTTATTGACCTTATAAAAAACAATAACAAATAAATTACTTTTTTTTATTCGAAAAAGATCCATATTTAAAACTTACATTGTAATTTGACTTAAAAAAAACAAAACATGAAGGGTCCTGGGTTCAGTATTAGATAATGACTGTACTGTTACTAGGGCAACGGTAATGCAGAGTTGACTTGTCCAAGAACACCGCCATTACCGCCAGGTTTCCCCTCAATTAAGAGTACCCATTTTATAGATGCTGTGTGAACCCCAGGAGGATCTGTAGATCCCACAAGGTCCACTTATGACTGTTAACAGCTGAATTGGAACCCGAGACCTACAGCACGGCAACTCAGAACTCAACCCACAGGGCTTCACATCAACCCTTCGACTTTATTCTCAAGTTTTCATGTAAATTATAATGAGCCAAGCGACCGCTTCTGATTACTTACTTATTCAGTTCATGTAACGTGCATTGACAGCAGGATCACGGAAGTGTTAGTGCACTGTTACCCTGGCATCGGTGACTCACCATTGTGTCATAGCCAACTCAGAATTTTTTCATGAGGATATGCAATGGAGCTCGGACCAATTCAGACAGAGATAATATAATTGTTCTACTGCTCGATAGGACCCTGTCCTTCGCAAAGGTTCGAGAGTTCAATACAGTATTTATGATGCTATCGGAGTTATAGAAAAAGAGGGTTTTCATAAAATATCACGCTCCAAATATCAGTCTACTTAAACTACCAAATAAACCCAAAATCCTCAGGATGAACGGCGTCTAGGGAATAGGCCCTGATTTCTTTATCAATATTGTGCATATTCATTTATTGTATACAAAAATCCGACGTATAATAAATATATGGTACAGCGGATAGTGTATTACAAAGCCTTGAGCTGGAAGAGGAATACTGCACTCAGATAAGGTCACAAGTATTATTACAAGTAAGCATTAGGCAGGAAATAAAAAAAAAGTTGCTAAAAAAAACAAGATGTACAAAACTATAGCTAAAAGATTTAAATTGAATTTGACTGAAGAAGAATGGCAACAATGTGTTTTGAGAAAGGAAGAAAAATATACAATATAACTTCTACAATGTGCAACCTCCTATGCACAAGATCGCGGGTTCACAGACCTCAATGTGGCCTCAGGATTTTTTCAAGGGAATAAAAAAGTTAGGCCGTCGTTTCGAGGGTACGTAAATTGACGATTCCGAACAAGTGTACTTTACAGATCTCTGTCCTATGTTGTATAAGCCGGAAAAATCCGATTAGCCATAGCAACATAATCTGGCGTAAAATGTATAAACAAACAACCTCATCCATATTAAAACTTGTCTCTATGATCATATTATTGTAGGAACACCTATTCAGAACCAGTACCCATTCTGGTGTCGAATTTTATTCTAAACATCTGCATTATTTTTGTCATTGAGATACCAGGAAAGAAAACGTATTAAAAACGACATTCTTCAGCTATCTTCCAGTAACGAACTCAACTCATAACACCGCTACAAGACTGTAGGACAGTAGTAACTATACTTAGAGAATATTATTATTAAAATTTGAATATTTCCGATAATGCGATGATTTGGATAGATTTAATTATAATCTATAATCCAATACAGTTAAAAGGGAGACTGCAGCAAGTACTTGCTTGCTTGCGCCAGAAAGGTGAGATCATTGACTGAGCCTGGTTCAAGAAGGTTATTCTAGACACGCCAAGTTCAAGTTCAGGGCCGAAGCCTAGGCAAGCAGATCATCTAGGCCTATCGTGAAGAAAGTGCAACAAGCCGATCAGTTACATGGAGATACTTAATCTGTTAATGAACTATGAAGTATGAAAATACACGTTTATCATCCACTAAATTAATTAAAAGAGTATACATATCATTTCTTAAGTCACTTAAGACTTAGATCAAATTTGATGTGAAATTGCGCAGGCGTGAATGAAAAATAAATAAATAAATGCATATAGTAATTAATATTACAAATTAAATAACATTATATCTGTAGGCTCGGTGAATAGGTGGTTAAGTCGAATTTTGTCGAACATAAGTTAATTGTATCAAGGGAACCGGAGGTCATTCTCCTAGTGTTTAGCTTGAAGTGAAGTTTTAATATAACAATAACTCTATTTAAAGCCAAGGCCTGACTTAGTAACTTATTCACAACGAGAATGACACGAGTCTGCTTCCTTCAGTACAATTAACTCATTTTTGACAAAGTCGACTTAATCACTAATTTAACGAGTCCGCAGATATATGATTAAATTTTGTTTAGATTCTATATTACATTATTTAAATCTGTTTATTATATATAAAAAAATATTAAATAAAAAGTTTCCGAATGTATGCCGAAGTGCAATACATTTATAAGATTGCGGGTGATGTGTTACAAAGCCCCGAGCTAGAAAAAAGAATATTATACTCAGATGACGCTATAAGTAAAGACAAAATTATTGAGCACCAAATGTATAATAAAAAACAAGAAAGTGCCTTAAAAACACAAAAATGTGTGAAATTTATTTTTGCATAAAAAGCTATTATATATATATATATTATTATTGCCAACATAAAAAGCATTGATTAAGCTCTAAGAATTTTCGTATAATTGTTTTCATTATTAACGTTTACTTAAAACACACGGCTCAAACTCTAGACAGAAATATTGAATTGTTTCGTATACAAATAAATATAAATCCCAGTTGTATTAAATATTCAAAAGGATTAATTTATATACAGAGTCTTATATGACATGTTTGTTTACATAAGCATAAATAAGGTGTATTTAAGGATGTTCCCTCACCAAAAATAATGTAAATTACAAAAAATATGCCTCAACCCTAGATATGTATATATGTATGTTGCTTCAGCTGAGTATTAAGTAATCAAATGTAGTTAAAGAAGTGATATACAGTTGAAGCAATAATACCGTCCGTACGTTTAAGGAAAAAGGTGATGAAATGACAGAGACGTAAAATAATTATGAACATTTTATTTCAAAAGCACGTTTAAAAAAATAAAAACCAATACAATATACGCTCCAAATGTCTATTAATAAAATGAACTATCCCATAGTGAAGTATACATACGATAGAACAGACTGATGTATCTACTAACATTTAAAGCTACACTTTGGTTTCTCAGTCTCAAATTCTCTATTTCGTAAAGTAATGATAACATATGGTTTTAACATGACCAATAATATATTTCCCCTAATAGGGACTAAGTTTAATACAGAACTAAATACCACTATAATTACAATTCTATAAAACCGGATATTCTTCAATAGTTTCAATATTTTTGAGTATGTACAATATAAGAACTCAAAAGAAAAAAAAATCGATAAATTATTTACATATAAAATTCTAAAATGTTAATGGAGAGAAGATGCCTAAGGTAAAATAACAAAATTAAGTAAAAAAACAACTAGATCCAGGATTATTGAAATTATTGAGTTAGTCTTACAGATTATTAAGTTAAGTTAAATGGCTACTTACAGGTGAAAAAAATTAAGCATTCGGCGTCTCTTACCTGTAAAAAAAAAAGAAACATTGATTAACTAAATATATATTTATCATAAAGGTAATATATAGATATAATTATACGAGGGTAAGTCAATATTTATCCGCAATTTAGTTATATTTTTGTTTATGTTGGTAGTACTGTGCGTTGATGACGCATGGTTTGTTTATTTGTTGTTATGTCTATGCAAGTTTCAAGCTGCTAGGTTAGTTTCGTTATCGCTGTCGTCCTGTTAATCATGGCTGCTCTGCTTTCTATTTGCACCAAAGAAGAGGGAGCGTTCAGTGATCCGTTTTCATTCGCGTATCAGGGGCCGAAATTCATCGAATATTTTAAGTAATGCGGGAACAGTGTTTTGACACAACGGAGTGTTTACAAACGGATTGAAAAATTCAAAAATTGTAGTACAAGTGTTACGTAGGATGAAGGAGCCGTTCACGCGAAATGGTGCTCTTAAACAGACGAGTAACTATTGACGAAGTGCTACATACTCTGTAAATTAGAAGTGAAAGAAACGGACCATTCCTGACTCGTAGCTCAACCGAAAAACATCATTTAAGAGGGCATCATGAAGCTTGTACAACGATGGACAAAGTCCGTTGAAAAGCAAGGGGACTATGTCGAAAAATGATGTACTTGTAAGAGACATCTTATACAATAACTCTGACAGGAGAAAAAATAAATATCGAACAAAGTTACATCAAATGTGTTGTTTTTATCTCTTAATGTTTTGAAATAGAACTTTTTGAAGATGCTCTTTCCGAATTTTACTACAAGCAGAACTTACTGTGACAAAATAGAGAAGTAGCCTGGTCACAAGATAAAAACTATCATACACCAAATTCTTATCATTAAAGAAATTTTATTGGAATATTTTCGTAATGTCATTTAAGGTTCATTATGATAAAAACCATAAGTGTAATATGCGATGAGAAATGGGCCTCATACAATAACAGAAGGCAGTGCTGTTGTAATCTCTTAACTAGGAACCCAAATAAGGAGGAAAATGCGGTTGAAATAACAACAAAAAAAACTCAAAAGGCGGTTGAGAGTGATCTAGGACAAATCACCTATCTGCACAACCATTGTCCAAGAAGCAGTACAGTCTCTACCAACTACTGAACCCTAGGCCCTACATAGGTTGTACTGGTACAGGTTTATTGAATGAAATGGATATAATTAACTAAAAGGATGTTTTCACTGTTAGACCATGATTATGAGAACAATATCATCTCGAAACGTCTCCAAAAGGAAGGTTAAGGAGTATAAGACTGAATCTTCAGAACCGAGGAGGAATATATCTGCGGTTAAGTGAATAAGTGGTTACGTCGAATTTGATCGAAAGGGAGTTAACTGTATTGAGGGAAGCGGAATCGTGCCATTGGCTTGAAATGGAGTTGTAATATAAACAATAACACCATTCAAGCTAATGGCTCACATAGCCACTTCTTCAATACGAAAATAACACAATTCCGCTTTCTTAAATACAATAAAACTCATTTTGGAGAAAATTCCTTAACTATTATTTACCGGGGCTGTAGATGTACATATATATTGTTGCCTAATTTTCTTGACTCTTAATAAATCAGTTTAATTTCCGATCTTGAGATGCAGTCCGTCCATTCATTACACATTCTTTTGGCGCCATTTCAAGACTAAATTATTCTAATAACCATGGCAAATTAGTGACGAACACAAGCACATCAATGGAACAAAATACCTGTTCAATATTAACTTGTAGTAGGCAAATATTAAAATAGTGATAGCTGAAAACTGTAATGTTCGATTTGTTCTATTTCAGATGCGGCTATACAAAATAAATGAAATAGCTAGTCAACAGAGTTTAATTTCGCTAGACCTATAGTTTCCTAAATATTATAAACGAGTGAGAATGAAGTATATTCACTAATATTTGAAATAGCCTTTATATGTAACTGTTCATAACCGGAAGAGAGATTTAGTAGGCGCGGGAAAGCGTGCCAAAGTCCCTCTGCTACCGCTCCCCTTGGCTCTTCCTACTAGAGTAAATAAACAAATAGATTTTAATATTTGCATTCATTTTTTATTTTTTACAAAGAATTTAATTAAATATAATTAACCAAGGTCTAATCAAGGCCAACACTATTTCATTTTATAAAGAAATAAAAATATTTTTTTTTTAAACGGACTCGAAACCGGATCGCCTGCTTCTTCGTAGCAGTGCTCTGAACCAGCTACCAGGGGTCGTATCCCAGTCAGATAATTCCATTCTCTTCACCGATCCTGTATCCCCGTGTTCTCGCAATTTTTGCGAAGTATACACGGGGAAGAATGTTCATTGAACATTACTTTAATTAGGATCTTGTTGTCTTACGTCAATATATTATTTATAATTTTTATTTTTTATTAATTGTCATTATCTTTAAAACATTTTTGTTTTGAAGAGAAAAGATTTAAGATCCTAATTAAAGTTAAAAGATAATTGCGTATGGTTCTCTAAAAGAAAAAAACCTAAGGCAGTATAACCCATGAAAGGTCTTGGGTTCAGTACATGCAAGAAACTAGACTGTTTCTAGGACAACGGTTGTGCAGGGATGTGATGTGTTCCGAGATCACACTCAACCGGCAGGTGTTCCCCGCCCACTTTATAGAGGCTTGGTGAGCAGCAACAGGTGTTAACAGATGAAAATAAGTTATTTGCCACAGCCAGACTTGAACCCGGAAGCTTCATCACAGCACTCTGCTCACTCAACACTGAGCTATTTAATTTTATTGATGGTTATTTAAGGGAATGGTTTATACTAAGATTGGTAATAACAAATTTCATTGGTAATAAAAGTATTTTCAGGATGGCTGAGCAGTCGATCAAATACAGGGTCTTAAGTACAATTGAAAACATATGGTTGCATGTATGTAACATATACTACGTTGCCTGGGGGAAAGTTGCCTTTAGGTCGGCCGCGCATCGGGGAAGATCCGCCAATGCTCTCTTATCCATGTTAGAAACCCTTCGAGGTACATCCACAACAGCTTTTACACACATACTCTAATTATTTTTTGAAGCCTAACTATGAGAACTGCATCAAGAGGTTACATTGCCAGCAATAGCTTCCAAGACCGGGGCTAAGCCACAGGGAGGAATAAATATAACCCTTCTTTGTGTTTGCTCCTGTGAATATCAGCTATGAATAAATCATACATCGCCCCGAGCTGGTAGTGCGTATACAGCCAGGGGCAAGGTCTACCTCTACCTAAAGCTTAAGTATTCTTTCCTGCCTGGCTGGGACAAATATAGCCGAAGTATTCTATCAAAAGATAATATCAACACTTTTGTTACAAAAAAGATTGTTTTTGATAAATCAAAGTAAGCATCATACATCATGACTCTATTGTATCCAAAGTTTTTAGTGATATTTTTTATCGGCGTTGCCTAGCAACGAATCATATAACTACTTCTTTTTTAGTACCTCTCCTCAAACCTGCAGTACGATTAAATTAATCATATTCTCCCATTCAACAATGATTTGTAAAATGCGTGTTGGTCCGCCGTCGGCCGGGCATGGAGGACCCTTAATCTATTAAAAAAATGTATATACATCTCTGTATATACATCAAAATAAAATCTTCAGGGGAAAAGGAGAAAGATTAAAAATCAGTAGAATAACCGGGCATAACACACGGCAGCCATTTTTATTTGTTCATTTAACGTCACTTTATGCTGCTGTGGCTAATCGGACGATGCTACAGTGGGAGCTCTAAATTTGTACTCCCTTTAAAAAATCCTAGGGCCACCTGGCGGGCTACGGATCTTGGGTTTAGAAGTTTGTTATGCTAACCACTAGACCACGGGTCGTTCCCAAGCTCTACTTGCGCCGGCATCATTAACTCTCTCACTCATGCTAAAATCGCAACTCCATAAAAGTATGTTGAGGCCCGTGCTAGCCTACGGAGCACCACTGTTAAAGCATTTTATATATGATAAAGCAGCGTTACCGCACTTTTTACAGTAGGTGACAGAAGTTCCAAAACAATATGTTTTTGTAAAAACATTGGACTTTTTTTTTTAACTCCTGAACTTCACGAAATAATTCAAATACTGACAGTACCGGAATTCATCAGGAGTAGGCACGTGAAATTCCTTGATTCTTTAGTATACCAATACGTATAACGACCTATTGGAAATGAAGTTTGTTATGATAGAATAGCGGGTTCGGACCAAATCAGCCACAAATGGGACATTAAGGTCATTATGGAGGACTTTATTCTTAACAAAATAAGGAGCATTGAGGATTTTACGAAGATTTTGGATTGCAGGGATTGGATACGAGAGGAATTCGGTGGCTTAGTGGAGCCCCACTCCGCTCCAAAGCTCAACTCAAGTCCAAATAGGTCGTATGATGGTCATGTAGATGAGTCTTTTGTAATTAATTGGGAGCTTAGAGCGTTTGTCTAGTAAGTGTTGAAGTAGCCTAAAACGTCGAGCGGTTTCTTGATTTTTCAGTCTCGCATGAGGATTCCAGGTTAATCGTTTGTCAAGATGCAACCCTAAGTATCGGATCTGTTCTACAGGCACCAGTGGGATATTATTAAAATATACTGAAGGGCAGGAAGTCATTGGTTTATGACGTAGGGTAAAACTGATTTGATGAGATTTTTGATAATTTATTTTAATTCTCCAGTTTTGACACCACTCTTCAAGATCAGTGGTATGGGATTGGAGGCTTTGGGATGCAATAACTGGATTGGTGTTGACTGATAATACACATGCATCATCAGCATACGTGGTAAGGATAGTATTAGGATGAGTTGGGATATCAGCTATATAAACTGTATAAAGGATAGGGGGGCCAAGGATACCTTGAGGACTGTTCTGATCTTAAAAATTAAGATTGGGTTCAGTTGATGGTATAGGCTCTACTGTTTCTAGGATAATGGCTGTGCAGGGAGGCCAATTGTCAGAGCTCATGCCGTAAAGCCAGGATATTTCCCTAATTAAGGGTTATGTGGTTACCCTATAGAGCCGGGCGAGCCTCCGGAGGGTCCACAGATCCCATGGACCCATGGATTTGAACCCGGGACCTTAAGTCTAGTACTCTCTACACCCTGAGGTAGCCAGCTCGGTTTCAATATTTCATAGTCTCCTTCCTTCTACCTCCCTCCTCTGTACATGAAGAGACATAAGTGGGAGGATGGAGTTGAGCTACTAGGGTAGGGGTAGATTGGGGGCATAGCTTAAGTAAGGCTTCCATCACCTGCTTCAGCTACATGGTTAAGTAACTACCTAAGCCCATTCCGTGCCTATAGCTTTTAGTATTTAAATAATTTTGTATGGTCTTAATTTTATTTATATTACTAGACCATTGTTTGTTTATCAATTACGTATAACAAAACGAATCATCATCTATTAGAACCAATCCAAAACTAACTCTTTGAGAAAATATACGTGATAACCCTTCACACGAATAAATAAATTATTGCACTAATGTTCTCATGTGTTATAAGTTAACTCAAGTTTTAAAGAAATTATATTAATTATATATTAATAACGACATAAAATTAGTTTTTTACAACATAAGTAGGTTTTTAAAAGTAATTTTGAGTATACAAAAAAAGTTTGTTTAATTATTGTGAATGGCGTAGCCTTTCCAGCTAAACAATAGCATTGTTAAAAATGTATGGAATACAAGATTTTTTATTTATTATATATTTTATATTATAAATTATATATCTAATATTTCCATCATTAATTTTTTTTTTTTTTTTTTTTTTTATTTATTTATTGAAATTTACAACTGTATACAAAATACATCTAGTAAATATAATGAGTGAATACATTGACATGAGAAGACAAGTAGAGAGACTACCCAGTGGTAGTACTCAAATTAAAAAGTTCAGTTTAGAAGGTCACGAGGCCATCTTCTTTTCAGACGCCTCGGAGGATTATCGGGGATCGAAGAGGAAGCTAGGTTTGAAACTAGAGGGTTATCATTAATTAAAATCAGAAGTACACAACTTCCAAATAGAATATCACCCTGCAAAAGAATCCAGATTGTCGTTATATTTATTTAAAATATAATTATCGAGAGTCATATTTAAATGTTTAGTTCAAAAGGAGAGGCGAATTAAAGAAGAATTATAAAACGAACAAGAAGGCAAGGATGATGAAGCATGGACTACTGTCACTGGCACTTCACACGGTGGGTTGTGTCATTACGTCCATCCACCACTGCCTATGACGTTCTTTGATTCATGAACTCGGAGCAGGCAGCGCAGCATCAGCGAGGACTCAAGTCATTTAAATCGTAGATCTATATTTTTTAATTGATAAATATGCAATTATGTTTTTTTCTTGACCGCAATAGAGACAATGAATAAATCGGATGGCGTTATGCAATTTTCATTCAGGCATTTATTACTAGTGGAAGCAGAGGAACACTGGAGGTGGTCACCCAATATACCCATTGATAAGAAATAGGGGTTCCAGGTTCCAGTTTCAGCACAGCACTCCATAACCAATCTTCATGGGGCTAATATGGCAGCGATCCAGGTATTCATGATTCCTGCGTTTATTGGATATCCAGGAAGCGATTCATAATAAATGAAGGCAATCACTGCATGGCCTGGTAATTTTGGAATCGCCTGGATAATGCAAGTTTGGGAACCCATTGTTGGTAGGAGTTGCCCCCCCCCCCGCCCATTCGGGCGATTTTACATCTAGAGACCACCCTCGACAAGACGTAACACTGTGAAAGCATCCTCGCCAGTTCGATATTACTTGTCCCATCAGCTTCACACTAATAATTTACGAAGAGAGAAGGCATGGTAACTTATGATGTTACCTCTCACCACAGACAGGGTGGGTTCAAACCCTATCGTCAGTGCTTCTAGGATTGAAATCCTATACCTATTGCAGGATTATTCGGAAAACCTTGGAAACTTCCCGGAGGATACTTCGAACAGACCACAGCACATCTGGGATCTCGAAGCTTTTCAAACAAGAAGCAGTTCAACTAAATAAATAAATTATCGCAGTGACACGCAATCAATCAAGCATTTCCGGCACGCTGAACAACTCTAACAAGAGCATACAACGATGTTTAATTTCCGGCATTTGTTCCAGTAAAAGTTTAGACGAGTAGATCGCCAGAGTTTAGGGCAAGAGTAAACCGTAAAGTGTAAGTAACCTAATTAACCTGTTGTTTAACACATTGAATTGAGTAGTGGTTAGATGATAGCTGATGGGTCCCCTGTGGTATATCAGATAGAATAACGACCTATTATGTCCAAGATCGCGGTTCACAGCCCAGCAGAAGGCCCTAGGATTTTTAAAGGGAGTAAAATGAGTGTCCCAGATATGTGAGATGTCAGGTACTCGTTCCATATTCTAATTATACCTGGATAGGCAAGATTAAGGATTTACACTGTAGCGAGGCTCTATAAGACATGACAGCATAAAGTGACAGATGATTTTTAATAAATAAACAACTAAAATTTACTTATTTTTGCGTTCAGTGCGTGCTTTGAGAACACATCCACTCAGGATAATGAGACCTAACGTTATATAATAACTGTTTTTGTTTAAAAGTGAATAGGCATTAACCGGTTATTTCTAAATACATTATATGTTTTTTGTCGAATATTTTATATGCTCGGAACAAGAATACCCAATGTTCGTCTGTGCGCTTATGGTTTTTGGGAGGGAGCTTATGAGCTTACTTAACGGTGATTACGCTTTTTAAGAACGAGTTGGTTGGTAAACACTCGAGTCACATAGGATCAGAGAAGATTCTTATCAGTACTTGGTCTAAGCAGAGCTATCAGGAAGCCTCCGGACAATAAAGAGAGAAGCGGCCAAATGAAACAATCTGGGTTAATCTAAGCCTAGACTGAGCAAACTTATGTGGCCGAGCGAGGCCGGTAATTGGACCACAATGCGCCTTCACATTGCACATAGGCTCTCGTGTTGATCCCGTCCTTCCCCATCAGTATCAACCGGCTCAATACAGTCCGCTCCACAAATACTGGCTTCTGCCTTTGAGTGTGGTCCACCTTCAAAGCGTGATGGCTCTTAGAGGCAGGGATTATTTGGAAGTAGTAGACTTGTAAAATTACAACGTTAGCCGCAAAGACCAGGCAGATTAGCCTTAGGATTTTTTAAAGGGTAGAAATAAAACCTTGGCTGTGCCGTCCTTCAAAGGTGACTTAAAATGGGGACCCGAGCCTGTGCGGTGTCCGGAACTCGTTAAAGATCCCATTCAAATTTATACCTGAATAGGCAAAATTTAGGGATCCCACTTCAGAATCGTCCGATTAGTCAGAGCAGCATAAAGTGCCGATAAATTAATAAACAAAAAACAACTACGGACAATGTGGCGATAAACTGATACCGTTGCAACGTAGAAATTGATAGAAATGAGGTATCAGTTATTGAAAGGATTAGATAGGTATCACCAGGTACTATTAAAAATTGCAAACCATTAACGGAGTAAATTAATATAAAATATATACATATACATATATAATAACATAATTTTATAAACATAAAACAAAGAGATAAGAGGAGGGTAGAGCGAACAAATCAACTCCATGCAAAATCCTCGTTCTAGAAACAGTTTGGTCTTTACCAGATAGTGAACCCAAGACACTTTAAGAATAATTTAAGTTCCCTCAAATCGAAGAAGATATAAAGGAATTGAAGATATTACAAAGTCAAGAGGAAATCCAAGGACAATATTAAATAATGGAATTCAGTTGTGGTTTGGATAAACGAAAATCACATAAAAAAGAAAATGACAAACAATAAAACCTCTTTGTTTTATAGCGTAATATGCAAATTAAATAAATAAACGTCAACAAAACTATGTACGTGCACAGCAAGATTTTTCAAGGTTGTGACGCAAGGAAATTTTAATATTAGTGTTACGGTCAGAGCGGGAAGTAGGACCGGCTTCTGATCTGCCTAGACAGGATTAGGCAAACAATGGGATTAAGCGGAAGGGATTAAAGAAGTTGCCGAGGCCAATCTCGTTCAACCTGGATCGGCCTGGAAGGTTCTCGATCCTGTTCCGAGTAATGCCCCACCACGACCTACCTTGCCTATATAAAAAGGACAGCGTTTTCGGCCGCGGCAGTCAGTAATAAGCAGTGAAGTAATAAGCCAGTGAATAGCTGTCGTTAACTAGTGATAGTGCGTGAGTTACAGTGAGTTAGTATCAGTCTGTAATAAGTGCTTAGTGAGCAACAGTGACAATTAGTGGCCGTGTAATAAGTGTAATAAACTGTGGGTCAGTTTGTCATATTTGGAGAGTCTTACGGTCGGTGGACTTTAGTTAGCGAACTGTAAGTGTTAATTTGTAATTGTAAACTATAGTGTAATATTATTGTATTTGTACAAATTTATATAAATAGTTTAGTTACTTAGTATAAACAATATCTTATATTATTTGTATATTATCATAGAAATTAGATAACATTTAGTACAATATTATTATTGTAAATTGATATTAGTTTAATAATTTAACTGTTTTAAATAATCTCATTGTATTCTTTCTAATTTGCTAATAAATATTAGATTCTTGAATTAAGTAATAGTTTAGTCCATTTTACACCCAGTAGCCCGTAACAAATTGGTGTCAGAAGTGGGATATTGTGTAATTGTTATTTTGTCTTGCATTTTGTAATAATTGGGCTACTGTTTGAAAAATGGCTTCTCAAAGTCTTAAATTGATGGATTTAAAAGTTGCGGATTTAAAACGGGAATTAGAAGAACGTGATCTGGATTCTTCCGGAAATAAAAGTGTACTGCAACATCGCTTGCGTCAATTTTTTGTAGAATTAGGGGAAAATCCAGATGACGTTCTGTTTGAAACTGATTTGAGCAAGTTGTCTGCAACTTTTAAAAATGAATTAGGCAATGTAGAAAATAAGCTAGGTAATGAATTAAGCAGTGTTAAAAATGAACTAGGTAATGAATTAAGCAGTGTTAAAAATGAACTAGGTAATGAATTAAGCAGTGTTAAAAATGAACTAGGCAATGTAGAAAATAAGCTAGGTACTGTAAAAAATGATTTAATGGATACATTAGAGTCTAAGTTAGGCACATTAGAGACTAAGTTAATGGAAAACGTAGATAATAAGTTAGCCGATGTAAATAATAAAGTAGCAGATGTAGAATCTAGGCTAGGAGAAAAAGTGAACGAAATTAGGCTAAGAATGGAAGCTCTCGAGGGACGTAAGAGCAACCCACCGACGAACGACACCGACCGTTCCTCCGAGGGCAGCCATCGTAATAGCATTCTACCCGCCTATGCTGCGAATACCATTCCAGTATTCGACGGGAAGACGCCGTGGGAAGACTACATGACTCTCTTCGAGACCGCGGCTTCGATCCACGGGTGGTCGCAGGAGACCCAAGCTTCAGCATTGTGCCTGGCCTTGCGTGGAGACGCCTTAGGAGTGCTGCAGGGGATGCCCATGTCGGAGCGGTCCAACTACGGGGAGCTGATGAGAAGACTGGAGATGCGTTTCGGCCACCGCCACATGGACCAGCTGTATCGCTCACAGCTGAGAAGCAGGATCCAGAAGACCAACGAGACTTTACAGGAATTTGAAGCGGATATTGCCCGGCTAGTGAGGAACGCCTACCCATCGGTCACCGACGATGTCTACGAAAGCTTGGCTGTCGACAAATTCCTCGATGGACTTCGGGACCCAGAGACACAACAAGCAGTGAAGCTCGCCCGGCCGAAAACTTTAGGAGACGCATTATCCCAGGCCATGGAGTTCGAGGCTGTTAGACAGTCTGTACGGGGCCATGCGCGCGTACGAGCAGCAGAAGCGGAGCCAAATGTAGTCCCCAGCTTCGAGGACCTAGTGACGAAAGTTTTAGAGGCTCTCAGGACCCGTAAGAAGGAGATACGCTGTTGGAGCTGCGGCCAAATTGGACACCCTAGAAGCAAGTGTCCATCTAAGAAGCAAGAAAAGCCACAGGAAAACTAAGTAGGGTTGATGGGAGGGGGCAACTGTCAACCCGTAACGTCAAAGGCCCCAGGAAGACCATCAGGATTGCGTCAATAGGAAGCAGAACGAACAGTTTCTACGTTGACGGGATGGTGAACGGGCAGCTGCGAAGTCTTCTAGTGGATACTGGCGCAACCATGACAATTTTGAACTCGAAGATAGTTCCCGCTGAGAGGGTCTTACCAACCACTTGGGCATTACGGACTGCCACGGGACAGCCAGCCAAGGTCTACGGGGAGACAGTTGCCACCTTCATCATCAGGGGTCAACATCTGAGGCACGGTGCTCTCGTGGCAGAAATCGATGAAGATGTCATATTAGGCACGGACTTGATGATCGAATACGGGATTAAGTTGGATATGGCAAGAGGTGTGATGACGCTGGGAGAGGAGGAAGTCATCCTTCGGCAGGGAAAGGACCTCTACGCACGAGTGCTCTTACTAGAAGACACCACATTACCTGCACGGAGCCAAATCCTGACCCATGGGACGGTCGAAGGACAGTTACCGGAGGGCCAATGTGTACTACTTGAACCCGGAAGGCACGAAGAACAAGAGATCGGACGTGGCGTACTTGTTGCCAGGTCTCTCATCAAGGTCGGACGGACGACTCCAATCCGGCTAATGAACCTGAACAGCTTCCCGGTAACGCTGAAGAAAGGAACACCGGTCGGGGAGTGTACAACCGCTACCTCAGTGGTTCGTCAGCTGCAACGTCGTCCCACCGAGCTCCGAGGACTGCCAGAAGAACTAAAAGGATTTGTTAACGAGTCATGCCGCGACCTTTCACCTGAACAGAGCGAGGAAGTGAAGAACATGATTATCCGATGGCATGACGTCTTCGAGATCGGACCAGGACCACGGGGCAGAACGGATATCGTCCAGCACAGGATTGACACCGGGGATGCGAAGCCCATCCGACAGGTCCCGCGGAGGCTGCCGTTAGCCAAACGGGAGGACGCCGAGAAGATCATAAAGGAGATGGCGGCTGATGGTGTCATTGAGCCTTCGAGTAGCCCCTGGATGTCTCCTGTCGTATTGGTGAAGAAGAAAGACGGCACAACGAGGTTTTGCGTAGACTACCGTCTTCTGAACAACGTCACCAAGAAGGACAGTTATCCGCTTCCCAGGATTGACGATACGCTGGACACCCTGGAGGGGTGTAAACTCTTCTCGACCTTGGATCTCCGCAGTGGATATTGGCAGGTTGGATTGGCACCTGAAGATAAAGAGAAAACGGCGTTTTCAATTGGCACTGGGCTCTGGCAGTTTACAGTAATGCCGTTCGGGCTTTGCAATGCTCCTGCCACATTCGAGAGGCTGATGGAAAATGTGTTAAGAGGTCTCTCTTGGGAGGTATGCCTGGTGTACCTAGATGACATCGTTGTGATGGGAAAGTCCTTCGATCACCATCTGAAGAATCTGGAGAAGGTCTTCGAACGACTGCGTGCAGCGAACCTTAAGTTGAACCCGAAGAAGTGTAATCTCTTCCGAAGGCAAGTCAACTACCTGGGGCATATTGTGTCAGACAACGGAGTTGCTGTTGACCCAGAGAAGATAGCAGCGATCACCAACTGGCCAGTACCTCGAGATAAGCACCAGGTGAGAAGTTTTCTCGGGCTCTGCACCTATTACCGGAGGTACGTGAAAGGATTCGCTAACATCGCAAAACCTCTTACCAGACTTACCGAGGAGAAAAGGACTTTCCATTGGGATCACGAGTGTCAGGCATCCTTCGAGGAGCTGAAGAGCAAATTGATTAGTGCTCCTATTCTGAGCTATCCACGCCCCGAGGGCAAGTTCATACTTGACACAGATGCCAGCAACATCGCTATTGGAAGCGTCCTCTCTCAGGTCCAAGACGGAGAAGAGAGGGTGATTGGATATTTCAGCAAAGCACTCTCAGCTCCGGAACGCAACTACTGTGTCACGAGGAAGGAGCTTCTGGCAGTAGTAAAGTCCATAGAGCATTTTCATAAATACCTATACGGACGAAGGTTCCTCCTGAGAACGGACCACGCGGCTCTAATGTGGCTGCTGAGATTTAAGTCACCAGAGGGACAAGTGGCGAGGTGGATCGAGCGCCTTCAAGAGTATGACTTTGAATCTGCTCATCGTTCTGGGACAAGTCACAGAAATGCGGATGCGCTGTCAAGAAGACCTTGTGATGAAGGCTGCAAGCATTGTTCTCGACAAGAAGAGAAGCAGGCAGCGGTGTTGAGGACTACAGTTGTCATCGACAGTTGGCAAGACGCAGAGGTGTCAAAGGGACAGGACGAAGACCCGGACTTAAAACAGATAAAACAATGGAAAGTATCGGGGCAAGGAAGACCTACCTGGCAGGATGTTGCTCCAATGTCGAAGAATGTAAAAACGTACTGGGCCCAATGGGACTCCATTCTAGTGGACAATGGGCTGCTGAAACGGGCATTGGAGAACTCGGAAGGAGATCAGCGTAGGCTACAGCTCATCGTTCCAAGGAATAAAGTGGCCGAAGTGCTTAGGGAACTACATGACGGTGTAACTGGCGGCCATCTTGGAGTTCACCGTACATTGGAAAAAGTTCGAGAACGCTTTTACTGGGCAAACCTTAAGGACGATGTCTTGGACTGGTGTAGGCGTTGTGCGACTTGTGCGGCCTCTAACGGGCCAATAAGAAGAAAGAGGGCCCCTATGAAGAAGTACAACGTGGGAGCACCGTTCGAGAGGATAGCGATCGACATCGCTGGCCCTTTCCCTGTGACGGACGAAGGTAACCGATATATTCTCGTGGCCATGGACTATTTCTCTAAGTGGGTGGAAGCGTATGCCCTTCAGAATCAAGAGGCAGTCACGGTTGCAGACGTACTTGTGAAGCAGCTCGTCAGCCGGTTTGGAGTACCCATGGAACTCCACGCTGACCAGGGAAGAAACTTTGAGTCTGCAGTCTTCTCCGGAATGTGCGAAGCACTGGGGATACGGAAGACCAGGACAACACCTCTTCACCCTCAATCGGATGGCATGGTGGAGCGCATGAACAGGACAATGGGTCGATATTTGTCTAAAGTGGTCTCCGAGCATCAGCGAGACTGGGACCAGTATCTTCACTTGTTCCTGTTAGCCTACCGCAGTTCAGTCCATGAAGCAACGGGCCAGACCCCCGCAAATGTGGTGTTCGGCCGAGAACTTCGTTTGCCTTGTGATCTAAAATTCGGGTTCAAGCCTAATGAGGAAGTTAACGGAGAGGAATACGTCACGAATCTACGGAAGCGGATGGATAATATCCACGAGAAGGTTCGTGCAAACATCCAGGGAGCCAGTGACAGAATGAAGGAGCGTTACGACATCAGGGCAGAGAAAGGTGGCTTCCAACCTGGAGATTTGGTCTGGCTACATGACCCTCGAAGGAGGCGAGGCTACTCACCTAAACTTCAGAACTCCTGGGATGGCCCGTTTGAGATCATCAATAGGATAAACGACGTCATCTATAGAATCAGGAAGCAGCCAAAAGGAAAACCCAGGGTAGTCCATTTTAACAGACTGGCCCCTTACAAAGGAGACCATGGCCCGACAGAAGACCAGCAAGTCAGGAACCT
The DNA here is from genome assembly GCA_964056705.1 of Troilus luridus. Classification (NCBI taxonomy): domain Eukaryota; kingdom Metazoa; phylum Arthropoda; class Insecta; order Hemiptera; family Pentatomidae; genus Troilus; species Troilus luridus. The sequence continues at coordinate 9,839,731 of OZ057413.1, read as the reverse complement.
CAACAACGTGGAGACCAGTAAGGTATCAGTTGCACAACCTAAGGTACAAGGTTTCCGTGGAGTAACTCAGGCAGTATACAGAGATATCTTCTCGTTACCCGCGGACTATTCTCTGGCCCATTGTGTAGCCGAAGATCTGAGGACTTCCCGAGGGATTGCAACGGTCTTCAGGAAGAAGTTTGCTGGAACTGAGGAACTGGAACGCCAAGGACCACGCGTCGGGAAAGCACTCCACCATACGCACGAAGGACGACACCTGTTCTACTTAGTTACCAAGTGTGCTACTGATCAGAAGCCCACATATGACGCACTGCGGCGAAGCCTCGACGACCTGCGGAGTAAGCTTCTGAGACTGCGTGTCACCAAGCTCGCGATCCCTAAGTTGGGCTGTGGATATGACGGCCTGGAGTGGAAGGTTGTAAGGAACATGCTTGAACAGATATTCGCCAACTCTGGAGTCGCCATATTGGTGTGCACGTTCAACCCCTGGAAAGGAAATGCGTCTCCATCGAGGGAAGCTCATAACCGCCCGATTTCTCCGGACTATGCTCTGAGGCAGAGCACTTTTAAGGAGGGGGCAGTGTTACGGTCAGAGCGGGAAGTAGGACCGGCTTCTGATCTGCCTAGACAGGATTAGGCAAACAATGGGATTAAGCGGAAGGGATTAAAGAAGTTGCCGAGGCCAATCTCGTTCAACCTGGATCGGCCTGGAAGGTTCTCGATCCTGTTCCGAGTAATGCCCCACCACGACCTACCTTGCCTATATAAAAAGGACAGCGTTTTCGGCCGCGGCAGTCAGTAATAAGCAGTGAAGTAATAAGCCAGTGAATAGCAGTCGTTAACTAGTGATAGTGCGTGAGTTACAGTGAGTTAGTATCAGTCTGTAATAAGTGCTTAGTGAGCAACAGTGACAATTAGTGGCCGTGTAATAAGTGTAATAAACTGTGGGTCAGTTTGTCATATTTGGAGAGTCTTACGGTCGGTGGACTTTAGTTAGCGAACTGTAAGTGTTAATTTGTAATTGTAAACTATAGTGTAATATTATTGTATTTGTACAAATTTATATAAATAGTTTAGTTACTTAGTATAAACAATATCTTATATTATTTGTATATTATCATAGAAATTAGATAACATTTAGTACAATATTATTATTGTAAATTGATATTAGTTTAATAATTTAACTGTTTTAAATAATCTCATTGTATTCTTTCTAATTTGCTAATAAATATTAGATTCTTGAATTAAGTAATAGTTTAGTCCATTTTACACCCAGTAGCCCGTAACATTAGTTTGCTTCAATCTTCACTTTCTCAAAAAAAAAAAAATAATTTTCCTATTTTTTTTCATAGAAAAGATGGTCATTAATCATACCAATAGGATAGAGAGAGAGAGGATTGAGTCAAAACTGGGAGTTGTTTAGTCTCTATCAACGGCGGTAGTAACTATTTTCCGATTGAAACTTTAATTCTTAGTTGTCAAAATCAGTATTTTGCTTTTCCTGTAAATTTAATTTGCCCTGACTTACAGCATTTTCCTTATCAACGTCTAAATTAACGATTTAGTGAATAGCTAATCTGCTGATGAGACAAATAAAATATTTATCGAATAATACCCCTCCTTATAGAATACAATTATTCCAATGTAACCTATAAGAAATTTATTTACTCTCCCGTTTTTCATACCCTTTTAAAAAAGCGGATTTCTGAAAGATTTATATACAAAACAGGGTATGCTGTCGTCAAATGGTTGCCGCCGTTAAATATTTCTAGTAACTTGAAACACTGATGCTGGCTCTGCTTTTAAGGACCGTGTCTCTCAAACCAATTTAAAGGGTATCAGTTCCGCAAGCTGTCGCTTCGAGTTAAGTCAACAATTTTTGGAGTTTACTCCTTAAGAAACGATTTTCATATTTAGCCCGCGGTATGGAAATTTTATGAGGTGTAAAATCGAATTTTAGCTAAATGTGGTGCGTTACGTTCCTTTCTCGATAATATTGTATTATTTGTTTTTCATAATAGATAGAAATTATAAGTTAAATTCCGAGACTAATCGGGAAGAGATAGGTGTTGTATCTATGCTAACAGTGAATTCAATTGGTTTATTCTCCAAGTGTTGAAATGCGATAATTTTTTATAACCTCAAATTAAGGTCAGCTTTGTTTGAACTAGTTAAGAAGATAAATATATAACCTCAATGTTACCTTTGAGCTTAGATGTTTCTTATGTTTTGTTATTATGAGAATAGATTTACAAATGCTTTAAATGCTCAGGGAGGAGGTTTAGTCAATAAACTTTACAGTAAAATATAAATATATTGAGAGACGTTACGTTCCTTTGCCCACTTCTCATTTCGAGGTTATGTATGTGTATAACAGCAACCTAACCGTCAATTTGTGTTGTCAAATTGTAAAATTGAAAAATACAGCGAAACCAGTTTTAGTATGAAATAATTTATCGTTCTTTCAAAGATATAGACATAGTGGATATTTGTTTATTCACTTAACGTCACTAAGTAAAATTTTAATAGTGAAAAGGAAATTAAAATTTCACTAAGTAAAGATGAAAGTTAACACTTAGTACAATTCTTGAAAAATTAACTTAATTTAGGGCTATATTTAGTCTTTATTTCTGGCAGATTACTCGGGACGACTAGATATGGTACAACTATTGATGCAATGTTTTCATGATCATAACCCATGTAACTTCTGATGTACACGTATTGTATTTTAATTACCACAAACCTAGTGTCGCATCATGTTAAATGTTCATGGTAGAACAAACGAATCTTCCCAAGAATGATTTATATTTATTTATTTATATAAAAATATTAACAATTATTATTATGTGGAATAGTGTATGATATATATCTCATTGGAATGATGTAAATATTATGAATAAATATTTATATATGCTTTGATTATTTTTTAAAATGCTTTCATTTACCCCCTTTTTACATAATCTACACAATACTAGTTTTTAAGGAGTAAACTCCAGTCGTGCGTCGGAGCTGACACACATTTTTTTTTTAACTTTTCATTTCTTTTTCTTTTTAATATTCTCGAAAATAGATGTAATTGTGAATTTAAGTAAGAAAAAAAGTGTGATAATGGGAAATGTCTAAATTTCGGTAAATCATTTCATCCAAAAATGAACGTTTCAACAAACTTTTCGAAGTATTGTGTGTTGATACACCCTAAACAGGATATGTATTCGGTTCTTTAATCCCTACACAGTTAGTAATAGTTACTACAAACATTAAGTGATAAAATTATTTTTATTTTTTATTATTATATTAAAAAGGAAAGGAATGAAAAGTATAACCTTGTTATGACTTGATTAGAAGCGACAAGCTCCGGAACTGATACCATTCAATGGATGATCCTTTAAAGTTATTATATTATAATTAAGAATTATTCTCTTGAATCCTTTATCATTAATCACAGCCGTAACCGTTATTTTTTTGCATGAGAGCAGGTTAGCGGACAAAATAGGTGACCTCTTTCTGCCAGCCGGCATTATAATATACCTGCGGTTAGCATTTTTATTTAGTTTCGTCTAATAACAAGGATTGCCTACAATATGTATAGACAGATATCTTTCTTTCCAGCACGATTTTTTTTCTGATTTTTTGGTTTTACGAATTGATAAATTTAAGTATCCCAAAAAATAAAAATTAAATTTGAATTTACCAATCATTATGGAAAGCTACAAAACGCCTTTTAAATAAAAAAGTAAATATCCCTAGTCTAGTAATTAACGGAGGGTATATCAGCAGCGACTTGGATAAAGCCGAAGCCTTTGCCGATTATTTCCAGCTAACATTTTCAAATTCACAATCCGATAGAGTGCGGTCAGACGTTGAAATCGAAGAGTTTTTACGGTCACCTCTACCAACAGTACAACTGCCGGTGGAATTCACCACTCCTAAAGAAATCCAGTCACTAATTAGGAAGCTCAAAATTAGGAAAAGTCCCGGACACGACTTGATACCAGCAATTGCAATAAAAAAGTTACCCAGGAAAGCAGTTGCTCTGATAACAGCAATTTTCAATAGCTGTTTAAGGATAGGATATTTTCCTGATACTTGGAAGAGAGCAGAAATGGTGGTTATAAACAAACCTGGCAAAAATGCCAAAGAATTAAGCAGCTACCGCCCCATTAGTCTACTGCCAATCGTAGGAAAACTGTTCGAATCAGTTATTAAAATGCGCCTCTCTACTTATCTTCAATCTATAGACATTATCCCAAACTTTCAGTTTGGTTTTCAACTCAACCATTCTACATCACACCAATTATCAAGATTATCAGAGTTCATAGTCAACGGATTTGAAATGAAAAAACACACGCTAGTTGCATTCCTAGACTTTAAACAAGCATTTGATAAAGTTTGGCACACCGGTCTCCTCTACAAACTCAAAAAATCAAATACTCCAAAATTCCTTCACGACATCATATGCTCGTTTCTGAACAATCGATCATATACAGTTAAAATTAACAACACTAACTCAACCATTAGACCGATCAGTGGCGGTACCCCACAGGGCTCAGTTCTCTCTCCGATCCTCTTCAACTTTTATGTTCATGACATCACACAGTCTCCACTTACCTCCATAGCTATGTTCGCTGACGACACAGCAGTATTCTCGCAGAGTGATGACATAATAATAGCCAGGAACACACTTCAAAGTCATCTAAATGAGTTGCAACAATACTTTTTAAAATGGAAATTTGACCTTAACGTTCAAAAATGCTGCGCAAAAATTTTCACCCTCAGACGCCCTTCAGACCCACCTGAGCTAGTGCTCAATGGCAGCAACCTCCCGTGGAATAAGGAAGCTGTAAAATATCTCGGAATTTATTTAGATCGTCGCCTTACCTGGAACCAGCATATCAACACTAAATTAACACAGGCCTACGCAAGACTAGCTCTACTTTATCCCATAATTAATAGAAAATCCAGATTAAAACCAGAAACAGCCTTATTAATCTATAAAACCATAATTAGACCTCTACTAATGTACGGTTGTGAAGTGTGGGGTGCAGTGTCTACAACAAAGAAAAAAAAATTGCAAACTTTTCAAAATAAAATCCTACGGATCGCAGTAAACGCGCCTTGGTTTGTACGAAACAGTCAACTTCACCGAGAGCTAAACCTAGAGTCGATTGATGAATTTATTAAAAAACGTTACAGCAGATTTAAGACCGGATTACCAGCAGTCCAAGGAGCAGTAGCATTCAACATAGGCGAACCTATTTCATCCCCAAGACTAAAACCAAGACTCTTGAAAGATATTCTCATGTGATCTCAATAGATAACGTTTCTCACCAATCGTTTTAACAAAATGTAATATAATCCTGTTTTCTTTCAGTTTTCCGTTTTATAGTGCTATAGTTCTGTTTATTATTACATTAATGTTATTTTTGTTTACTTGTTTACATGCTTTATATTCAAATTACTATTATTCTTTTATATGAAAAAACGCTATTATATATTTACATCTTCTCTGTAAATAATCTGATAATGTACAGTTAGGGGTGTCTCTTGCATGAGACGAAACCCACACTTTCACTAAGTGTTAAATCTTAAAATTTCATTATTAAAAAAACCATGTAAGGCTAGGAATAGCCGATCTGGAAATAAAGAGAATAAAAAAAAAAAAATTTGAATTTACTACCAACCCCCATTTTCAAATCGTACCACTGTTTATTTAATGTACTACAGTAGGTACACTTAAGGTTTTACTAGAGGTACCCCAAGTTGAAGTTCATTTAGTAATTGTTTTGAGCCTCCCTAGTAAGCCAAGCCTATTGAAATATGAGTACCCACTGAGAATTGTTTTCAGATATTGAGTACTTTGTGTTAAATAAAATAATATATATTTTTTAAATTAAAGTGCCTTAATCTTATATTTTACTCCATTCTCTGTATTGAAATGACAGTCCTAAAATCGAAATATTGGAATAAGATGGAGCATGTTTTATTTTTTTTAAATCATTGTATTCCATTTTGTTTTTTCATTTGCATCCAAAACCAGTGATATATTTTGTGTAAGAAGCTCAAAGAAGTCAGGAATAGTGGCTTTGTGACTTGTTAACTTGACTGATTATGCCCGACAAAGAAAAAGACGATATTCTGAAAATTATCATAGTAGCCTAAATGATACTGATATTGCCACGGAGAAAGAAGAGTTCTTTGAAAGTGTTCAGAGAGAAATAGATGATAAACATGGAGAATCAATAGTCGTAGGAGATCTAAATGGCAGAGCGGGAAAAGATTCTCACCTATGGCCAGGTGTGTTGGGGAGCCATGGAGAAGATTCTCACCTATGGCCAGGTGTGTTGGGGAGCCATGGAGAAGATTCTCACCTATGGCCAGGTGTGTTGGGGAGCCATGGAGAAAATTTTAAAAAACGACAATGGAGAAATAATACTACACTTGTGTGCAGCCAATGGCATGATCGTTGCTAACAGCAAGTTCCCTCATAGGAATCCAAGTCAAAACAAAAAGTCTATACTACACTATTTCCAGGTCAAGAAAGATTTCCTTAAATATGTAATCGATGTACGAGTCAAAAGAGTTATTGAAATAGGTATTGTCCACTACCTACAAAATATGGACGTAGTGTGGAGAGAGAGAGAGATGAGACTTGGTAGAAATATAAGAAGTATAAGGAAAGAAGTGGTTAAATCACACAGGTTAAAGGAAGAAGAGGAATTAGCTACACTCTTCCAGGAAGAATTCAAGAGAATGGCCAGAGACTCAGATTACCCATGGGACTCAAAAGGATAAAGAAACATGACGGTTTTACTTCAAGAAAATATCAAGAGAAACAGCAACATTAGTTTGTGGTAAAAGAATAATTGGGGCCCAGTAGATGAGAGTAGGATGGTGACTTGACAAAGTTAAGAAATTGATTGGGGAAAAAAGACTCTGTGGAACGAATATTTTGTTTACAAAACGCCAGAGAACTTCAAACAGTATAAGAAGAAAAGGACTGAGGCCCTATATAGGTTTAAAAAAGCCAAGAGGAAAACCTGGACAGACTTCGGACGAAAATTGGAATTTGACTTTTATCACAATCAGAAGTTATTTTAGCATGAAGTTCGTAAAGGATAAAGATAGAAATATTCTCAGGGCTGATGATCGAATAATGGAAAGATGGAAAGAATATTTCCAGGGGAATTTCAACCAGATCCCTGCTGGAGGGAAACCGACAGTTTCCATAAGTAAGTGAAGAACAGAGAGAGGGAGATCCCTGGGAAGAAGGTGATTACATTGGTGAGGATGAATTAGAGAAAGCCCTGCTATAAATTAGTCCTGAAATGTTGAAATATGTGAGATTTAAAGGAAATTATGCTTCATCTACTAAACTTAGCGTGGAAGCATAAGAAAATACCGAAGGATTGGGAAGTAGCAGTTATAGTTCCAATCTTTAAGAAAGGATATGGAATCACAAGATCAGTTAGGCTAGATCCATAGTGTCGTCTGCTTATATTGTTTGTTTCATACATAAAACACTATTTCACTAATTTCTGAAAAATGAATGATTTTGAAGATATGTTTTTGTATCATGAAGGCAGCACATTACAAGACCATTTTACAATCAAATAAAGGTAGCACTCGATATTAATAATCGATTTTTTTAGAAGTGATTAATTAAATAGATTTTTTTTTTTTTTTTTCATGTTCCCCTTCAGTTTCAGTTGTGTTATTAAACATCTTATCTCTTTGAGTGGCTGTTCAGTGCCTACTTTATAAAACTGAAGCTCAACTGATTTGAGTAAGAACATTTTATTTATCACAAATTATTTAGCAAGAGTGGATTTTGATTGTAACTAATAAGTATAAAATTCATTTTTCCTGTGCTGATCCCATGCATAGTGCTCGGAATCAAAACATCAATTAAGCTACAAATAACATAACATTAAGAAATAAAAATTACTTCTGATCCATATTTCAATTGAAGTATAAAATCTTTAATGTAATAAGTATAGCTGGCCAATAAATTTTGTTATAAAGATCTATTTGTAATTTTTCATTGAATAAATTTGTATAGTTTAATTAAATGCATATTTATTTAAATCTAAACCTGTTAAAAATAATCACAAAATATAGCATTGCCTCTAATATTTTATTAGTATTAACTTTTATCAGAAGTTTATATATGTATTAATATCAATAGACAATTTAAAGAGTTTCCAAGAAAAGCCTAAACTTAAAACAGGCAAGAAGCAGACTGAAGAAAGTAGGTGAGAACATGGAGAATTCACGGGACGCTACTCGGCTAATTAATGTTAAAGCTCAGCGGAGAAAGCGGTTGGAATAACGTGGTCCTTAGGTGGCCGAAACGCAAGAAGACAATTTAAATGCAATATGAGTTTTCTAAAACTTAATTATGTGTGTGACGGTCACCTGTGGTCTAGTGGTTAGCGTAACAAACTACTAAGCCCAAGATCGCGAGTTCGTAGCCCGGCAGGTGGCCCTAGGATTTTTTTATGGGAGTAAAAAATCCTTAGTTACGCCGTCCTTTGGAAGGTACGTTAAACAGGAGTCCAGAGCCTGTGCGATGTCAGGTACTCGTTAAAAATCCCTATCCTAATTAAACCTGGATAGGCAAAATTTAGAGCTCCCACTGTAGCATCGTCCGATTAGCCTTAGCAGCATAAAGTGACGTTAAATAAACAACCAACTAACTAACTTAATTATGTGTAACAACAAGTTCTATCCTATATTGCATATTAGAAATGATAAGAGCAGCACTCAAAATCATTATCAGAAGATTTTTTAACTATCAACCAAGAGAGCAACCCTTATATATCAGGCTAAATCAATGAATATATAATTTCTGATGTATGAACAGTCGGAAATTTTGGGTCTAATAATTCTTTTAACTAGAACAAATATCTAAAAACCAACTAAGCACAATTAGATGAAATTACACTTTTAAATGAATATTTGCCAGCTATGCTAGACTTAACATGCCAAACTTAAAATCACTTAAATATGGCCTAATGATGAAATCTTTGCATTATACTAACTTGAACATTTCTATGGATGCTGAGATTAAGAAAAAATACAGTAGCATTGTAGGTTTCTCAAAAAAAAATGTTAATCGACTTATTAATCACTTGAGTAAGTCTACAGGAAGAACTTAGCTATTTCTATCCCATTTAATACTAGTATTTTAATACTACGAAATAAAATAAAGTATTAAATAGTATGTATAAGAATTTATCAAGCTTATATTTCTTTTTCAAATCCCTCAGTGATTGCACTTCTTAACAAAAATTATGAAGGAGCAAAAAATAAATTACTAAGCTTTATCCAATATTTAAGGAGAAAGCTGCCATGCCCCATTCTGGTTTTAATGTAAAAATATTTTCCACAATCAAAAATTTCTACAAAAATAATCTATGAAATTTTAGGAATCCCATTATAAATATTAGATGTAAGGAAGAAAATAGTTGGGGGTGCAGTCAAATAAAAACACTAAATAAGTGGTTACTTATTTAATTATGTGCCGACGTTTCGACCCACTTTGTGGGTCATCTTCAGGGCTAAGAAAGAAAAACAGACAAAACTATAAAAATACATTGCAGACTAAGTATATGATAAATTAGAAAAAATATATATGTAGAGGTAGAAATTTAGAACAAAAGTGAGGGATATATATGAATAAAAAAATTACAGAGAAAATGTACAAAAAGGTGGTGATGCAAAAAAAAAATGTTTACAAAGATAAAAGAAGGAAGTAAACAGAAAGTTATTTAAAAAAAGAAAAAGTATAAACATCAGAGGTGAGAAGTAAAATTATGGAAAAGATAGTAGAATATATATAAAAACTATAAAATGTAAGATAATAGACTCCTAGGGAGTTTAGATAAGTAAAATGAAAGAAGGTATAACGAAAATGATATTAAAGAGTAAATAAAGGAAAAATAACAGTAGAAAATCGAAATATAAATATAGAGTATAACAGTTTTAAAAATGCATACATATAGAATGAAGTGGTATAAATATATGACGTAAATATACAAGGAACGTATAGAAATATAAGTAACAATATGTTATGAGCATGGAAATAGAATAAAATATGATGAAATAGTGATGTTTAAATGCTAATGAAATCTTAAATAATAATGACATATGATGGATGCCAAAAAGCTAATATGAGAAAAAAAAGGTGTGCAAAATGGAGAAGGAAAGGGGTGAAGAGAAGATATGAGTATTAAAAATGTAATTACCTATTAATACTAATAGGTAATTTTTGTTAAATCAAATCAATTTTATATCATGTTTAAGCTTTCTGATGACAATAGGGAAATTCACTAAAACCTAATTGGTGTTTTAAATATACAATAATGAAATCTGAGACAGTTTTTAGTGGTTATGATTTTTATAAAAATAATATAAAGGAAAGACAATTTATCCATTACAACAAAATTATGATTTTTATGCCGATGGATGGTTATTTAATAATAATATGGTTATGGATAAATATATATGATAATAAAAGCAGAGCAGCTTTCTTCAACAACAATAACTATAGATTAAAATATAAATATAAATAAACAAGATATCTATAAATTATATTATTATAAATTAAAGTGTAAAGCTGTTATAAATATAGCAAAACCAATAACAAAGTAAATGTAAATAACAAAATTTAAAGCTAACCTGATTCATTGTCTGCAGCCAATGAAGGGTCTTCTTCAAGCAGCCTTTTATTCCTTTCACCTAAGAAAAGAAAATCGAACAAATGAAATATAAACATTTAAACAAAAGCTAGCTGTACCTAAGGTTAATAGATACAAAATACTGCCTGGCCTACTGACTTATAGAGATAAGAATATAAACAAGTTATATTACATAAATAAATAATTATTATTAAGAGATAAATTATAATAAAATTATTAAATTATAACTCCGAACTAAATCAAGCACCCAGTGAATATAATTAATATAAGCAAAATAATTTATGCCATTACCATTTAAAAATTCTGAATAGTCAAAATCAAGATGTGATATAACCTCAAATGATTCATCCTTAGAAATATTTCTAGGCACAGTTATTATTTCAAAAGATTCTTCCCTACACAACATTGTTTATAAAATCAAATGATAGGCTAAACTGACTAAAATTATATGTAGCACAATATCAACTAGGAATTAATCAGATAAGAATGTTTTTATTCTTTCATTAGAATTATAATAATTGATTAATGCAATTTACAATACAAGCATTAACAGTAGTATTTAAATAAATAAAACATGAAACTATTTAATTTAACTGCACACTATAAAAGTCAGTTTAGACTATTAAAGAAAAAAGCATATTCTTCATTTAAAAACAATTAAATTGCTTAACTACAGTTATTAAAAAAAAAATATTTCATAACACTTTCTGTGAAGCATAATTACTTTCACATTTGCATTTAAACTGTCATTGTTGCCAACCTAAACTAGTTCCACCAAAAAAACAACAAAAAAGAACTTCTAATCAGAGAATAATAATATAGTTGCTGATTTGTTAAATATATTTTAAATAAAAAGAAGATAGATGTTCACTAATTCCAAAGTAGGCACATACATTTTATGTAAAAATAAAATTTATTTGTTGACATTTTTTTCATCTAAAACATTTTAAAGGAAAATATATTTCTAAACATCTAGACAGAATACACTTTTACACTTCTCCATTAAAATAGGTTCTTATCACTACATTTAGTGATAACTAAATTCACTTAGTAAGTAATCACTATTAATAAATAATTTCTAAAATTATATTAAGTAATTTACTTTGAAATCTATTTATATAACTGATTTTAAATTACTTTGTAAATAATGTAGTAGTTAAATTGAACAGAATCAATTATTAAGTTATGCAGTCCTACAGTGTGTTAAAGAAAACAAAAAAAATGCCCTCAATTCAGAACATCATATACAGTGGATCAAAAAAGTATTGAAATGTATACATAGAAAGTAAAAGTAAATTAACATGGAAAATAACAAAAATGATAAGTCAAAAAAGTATTGGCACACCCTTCTGCTTTTGCGCTATGTAAAAATCTTAATATTTTGTTTTTATCCCTTTTGTTTCTATAATCGCCTGCAGTCTTGATGGCATTGATGAGACAAGATTTTGGGTGATTTCCGGTCTGTTTTAACCCACTCCTCAGTTAAAACTCATCTGAGGTCATTTTTTGATGAAATTTTATTCTTTCGGACTTTCAAGTCGAGTAAATACCATAAATGTTAACTTGGATATATATCTGGGGACTGCGGTGGTGTTTTAAGCTGTCTTCTAACATTGTACAGCATTCATTCTTTTGTTTTATTGGTGGTATGTTTAGGGTTGTTATCTTGCTGGAACACGAATGTATCCTGAATTCCCAATTTTTCATCACTGCTCTTCAAGTTATGCCGCAAAATGTCGACATACTTTTCAGCGTTCATAATCCCCTCAATGAAACTCAAATTTCCAACCCCATTCGACGACATACAGTCTAGACAAGGACACTTCCACCACCATGTTTCACTGTCGGTCTGATATTTTGCAGCTGAAACTTGCTGTTTGGTTTCCTCCACATTTATTTGCAACCATCTGATCTGAAAATACTAAATTTACTCTCATCAGAGGAAATTATTGTTTTCCAAAATTCAATTGACTTATTTATGTGGATTTTGGCAAAATCAAGTCTTTTAATAAGATTTACCTCACTGATAAATGGCTTTTTTCTTTGAACTCTCCCATAATAATTAAAACTGTGTATTACATTTCTAACCATCTGGAGGCAGAAGGTTGTGTTGGAAGTTGTCTGTTTGCCATCTCTGTTGCTGAGGAGTAGGCCGAGGATGTTGGACTATGTTTAACGATTCTCCTAATTTGCCGCTTTTCTCTTGCATAAAACTTTTGAGGTCGCTCAGAACGCACTTTATGTAAAACTGGACCTGTGCTAAAACTCATCCCTACTTTTTCGGCAATTTGACAATGTAATTTCACTACCTAATTTCTGGTTTGCACTCTGTGCTCTTTAGTTTTTGTCATTTTCAATGCACCAATTCGGGTAAAAATAAATCTAAACTGAGGAATTATTTGCTTGTAAATAACAGGGACTTGATGAAAGAATATTTAAGGGATTAAAGGAAATGTTTTTCTATAAATGTCTATAAAAACAATGGACAACTGTGCCAATACTTTTTTATCCGTCGATTTCCTACTTTTTTTCTTAATAATTGTAACATTAATAGTCTAGCTTTTAATTGCGCTAAAAACGACTGATTTGGGTTCTGTTTTTACTATAAAATTCCAACTTGAAAATAATTTACAATATCACCGAAAAAATGAAAAAAATTAGGGTGTGCCAATACTTTTTTGACCCACTGTACATATATATTTTTTCATTAGTGGGTTCATTGATCCAACCCTCACTGTTCCAATAGAATAATTTTCAAATCACTTAAACTCCAAGCATTGTATAATTATTTTATTGCATATTTCCAACAAATTTATAACACTTCAAAAAATCATTTTTTATAAATTAGAGATCTATTTTAATAAAATAACTTTTCCAGTTGATTTTCTATTATTAAAATTTACTTTGATATCAGCTTTTATATACAACTGTTAACCTTTAAATATAAAAATAAATTTATTTTTCGAGAAGAGAAATTAATTTATATTTTATTATAAAATACTACACGGTGATCACTTTCACTAAAACTTTTTTTATATAATAGATGTACTATTATTGTGGAAAAGGATGATTTATTTATAGTTTTCAGAAAAATCTCTATTAATAACACTTTCATATTAATATTGTTGACTGAAATACTTCCACACATCAATGTTTTAAAGCTCTCCGCCCATTTTCAAGTTTATCTTGTTTTTTTTATAGTTTATCACAAGTTAAATTAGCATGCCAAAATTTGTATATTTTAAGTCCAATTTTTCCATTTACCTTAAAATCCTACAATCTAACGAAAACCAACATGATGTAGTTGAAAGTGTTTTTTGAGAAAAAAAAACATGTACCTTGTACGAAACTCTGCGAACTAGGTTTCCGCTTGGTGTTTTCTGGTCTAATTCTCTCCATTAGTTTACTGATACGATCGTTGCCCTTTTCCTTTTTTACCATCGGGCCGGGGCAATACTCATCTAAAACACTTACACAATGCCTATGGATGTTCAGACCACAATCTGAAAAGAAAAAAAAAAGAAATTTAATTCCCTAGATCAAATTTAGTAGTAACATTGTCCATAAATAGATGTAATTTAGTTCATTTTTTAATCACTAGCTTTAGAACAAAATTAGTCCACTTTTATAAATTTTATAAGAGATACAAAAAAGGGATCTTTTCCTGGACAAGTTCCCTATCTGCAATAAACAAAATATAGAAGGAATCAACACTGTGCCGTTATCATGCGGACAAATAATAAACGATGCCTTTTGTCTCTGGTAAGGTTGAAATTTTTAAAAACAAAAACTTTAAAAGTTGGACTAGATGCCTTTCTTCAATTAGTGGTCCATTTAGTTGTGACCAAACTTTCAGTTGTTTCATAAAAAATTAATTTAAAAAACTGATAAAATCACTCATTTTTATGAATGATCAAGAAATACTTAGAGAAAACTAAAAAAAAATTTAGTTTTGTATTGTACCTCTATATAATAAACATGCTTCAAATTTCTTTTCTTTGAGCATTTTTAGAAGACAATACCTTATATATCAATACAAACCATAGAAGACATTTGGAACATCTTAAGGATTTACTGTTTGCTTAACTAAGTAATACGCAAGCAGAAGATAGGGGTCAATTACTATGTTTGCCCAACACAATAATGGGTGATGTACCCAATTTAATTGATAACATAATTTTCTCTGATACAAATCTTATGAAAATTTGGTTTGATAAGAAACCTTAAAAAGGATAAATTATTTTAGCTGACTGGGAATTTCAAGAATAGCATAGCATTATTTCTACAGCCCCAAGTGGTTAAGCCGATTTTTTTTTCCCAAAAAGAGTTCATTGAATTGAGGGAAGAGTAGTCATGTCATTCTTGTCCTGCATAAGCCCCTTAGCTAAGCACTATAGTGTTATAATTTAAGCAAAAACTCAATTTCAAGCTAAGGCCTGACTTAGGAACTTATGCTTTATTTGAACATGATTCAGCATCTCTCAGTAGGACTAACTTGTCTTCAAATGAAATCGACTGAACCACTTATGCACCAGTGCTCTAGGTTTACTAAAATTAATTTGGTAAAACTAGAAATTTACATAAAAACTGCTAAAATTAGATTTTAATTAAAATAAACTCACTTGTACACTGATAGCCCTGAGGTCCAATGCCCCATATTATCAGCTGGCAGTGATTGCAATATGTCACGGTGTAATATTGGTAAGCAACGCACTGATGCCCTCTCGTAGTTACCTGCGGGTAAAAAATAAATATTTAAAAAATACATGAATGCTATCTTTCAATTGTTTTAATTCGTAAACATCTTACTAGATTTTTAAGTAATAAAAATTCCTTCTTAAGTGCATTTATTCATTAGCAAATTTACACATTAATAGGTTACTTAATCTTTAAGCCTTAGACTTAGCAATTTACTCAGTAACAGAACAAATAATTCATAATATACATTTTTTAAAAAATAAAACTTATTTGGTTAATTTTTAATAAGTAATTTTTAACTTGTATTTGATTTTGTATCAATAACAATATTTTTTCCTATGTGTTTCCTCAAATCAAGGTTTATAATTATAACAATATTTCACTGCTTTTTTATCTCTCAATTTGGAAACCGACACATAGAGGATTCTATGTTGTTAGCTGTTAATAAAAAAAGAAAAAAAAAATCACTTCGTTTGAGAGATATTTCTTTTCAAACTTTGTCTAAGATATGTACATTATAAAATAGACAAATTCAGCTTTTACCGATATCTCCATCCAGTACTTTATACTCATACTTTCTCCTCAACATAACAATACTTCAATAATATTTTATTGAAAAGAAAAAATATTTTTAATTTATTTTATTATATTTTTTTATTAATTGTTAAATTTTTTAAATATTTTCATTTTGAAGAGAAAAGATTTGTCCAGGCCGGGATTTGAACCCCTTGAACAAGCCAGGTTAACTCAGTTGGTTAGAGCACCACACTAGTGACATGGGCGACCCGGTTTCGAATCCCGGCCTGGACAAATCTTTTCTCTTCAAAATAAAAATATTTAAACAATATTTTTGATTAATGTTATTAATAAAGTAAAAGTTACACTTGTACTTTCAAATTTAGTAAATATAGAATAAATTTGTCGCCTTAGAGACACAAAAACATATCTAAATAATTGTTATTGAGGCAATGCAGAAATAGTGTAACCCTAAAATAGAACATGAAAGATATTGTTACATACCACACGTATCTCAAAAACCTGTATTTTTTAGATACTTTTTTGTCCCAATAAGGCGATGAATTAAAGTAATGTAAAACTTTCAAAATTGAAGCAACTTACTTTTCTAGTTTTCCCAATCAGTCTTGTTTTCAGAGATTTGTCTTTGGAAACGTAGGTAAGACACCTTTCGAGGAGAGAATTGAAATGAGGCCCCCGAAGCCCGAACACTTTGCTCATCACCGTTCCCAACGCTGCCCCGGTGGAGAACCTCTTGTCATCAACAATCCCCTTTTCTATGTCTTCTCTGTTGCAAAAAAAAAAAAATTTAATAGATGTAATTACTAATATGAAATGAACCTAAATAATGAATCAAAATCGCAAATTAAAAACCACAACTTATTTCTAAACCAGTATAAAAAGGAAAAACATTTAAATTTACAATGCTAACCACAAGACCACAGGTCGGCCCTAACTAATAAATGTTATGATCTGTTTATTAATGGTTACTTTATTTGTTAAAATTACCTATATTTTAATTAGTCAATTTCATATTTACACAGTATACCTTTCATATCACATTAACTTCACAAGTAAGAATTATCAAGATAGTAATAAAAAAAAAAACTACCCACTATCCTAACCACCCAAGTTTCGGGTTCAGTACATAGTAGGGACTTTACTGTTTCTAGGATAACGGTTGTGCAGGAAGGTGATTTGTCTGAGATCATGCTTAACCACCAGGCCCCCCCCCCCCCGATTAAAGTTACTCATTTTATAGAGCCTGGGTGAGCTCCAGGAGGGTCGGCAGATTCCACAGGGTTCATCTGTGTCTGTTAATAGATTAAATAATTTATCTGCCAGTCAGATTTGAATCCTGGTCCGTAAGCACCCTACAAACTGAGCTAGCACACTACCATTTTAGATAGTAACATTTAATATAATATAAGCAAGCCTTGAAATAAAAAATTGATGGCATAAATAGATTTTGAATGATCTGAGATGTTTACACAAGACTAGGAATTAGGAACTAGGAACCAGTAATCCCATTACAAATTTACATAAAATACCCTTTTAATAGAATTAAAACTTAATTTGCAATTATTTTTATAAGGGAATGGTTTGCGGTACATTATGGCATAAATATAATAAAAAAATCGAAATAAAGGCTTGAGGTTTTCACAAAATAACCAACACGAAGTTCACAACCTCACTGAAATCGTAGTCTCCCTAAAACTATCCTAATGTAAGTAACAGTTGGAAAGTACAATATGTAAAAAAAAAATATTTTTAAAAATTAATTCATAATAAATCTGAAATCCCACTGCGGGCAAGACTTTTATTTAGTTCTCAGCCGGAGATGGATCATATAGGATCTAGGACCCTCCTGGGTCTCGCCCAGCCTCTATAAAATATTTTTAAAATAGTGTACCCGAAATAAGGGGGAAAAATCTGACGGTTGAGCGTGACCTATAACAAGCCACCTTCTTGCACAACCGTTGTCCATGAAACAGTGCAGTCTCTCTACCATATACTGAACCCCAGACCCGTTCACGGGTTGTAGTAGTACAGGTTTTTTTTTTAAATCTCAAATATTAGTACTTACAGATAAGGTTCGAGTTTTGGGATAAGAACGTTTTCTATAATCTTAAGCTCTTTAGCTTTGTCATGAATGCTTTCATCCAACTCAGCATCTCTAGGGCCGAAGAGAGTTCCGAGACCCGCAGTCCTCTTAGCTTGGAAGTCGGCTAATTGCTCGTTGAGTTCTTCTTTGGCTTTTTGTCGAGCTTTCCAGAATATCTAAAAAAAGGAAATTTTTCATATTAATTTCTAAACAGGAAGGAGAAATAAATAAACTAAACAACTATATTATATAAAGTATTAAAATTATATATATATATGTAATTATATATATATATATATAGAGCACAAGTTTGTTTTGTTCAATTGAAAAAAAAATTAATAAAGTCACATAAAAGGAACAAAAACCTGTCATTGGTAACATAAATTTTACAATGAATGAACCTTGAAACAGTTTTTTTAATCTCCTGAAAAGTGGTGTTTTCCATTTTCAATACTTAGCATTTGTATTGATGCTATATTCGGGTACATCATCAAATGGATAAAAATTGGGTAGATCATTTAGTATATTGTACTTGGGGGTCAATGAAAGATTGGTGAAAAAAAAAATTATTGAAATTTAAGTTTTCACTGTATAATATTGTTTCTAAAACGTATGAGATTCTACAATAAACAAACAAGAACAACTTCTCAGTAACATGAAATAAAAAGAACAAAATATTATAGCTGAAATTATTTAGACTTAAAATTATTTTCAGAATAGAATTACAATCAATTTGAAGCCTTCATAAATAATACTACGTCACATTTCTTGAGCAACTCTCTTCTAATAGAAGAAAGTTGTTATACAAAATGATTAAATAATATTTGTATATCTTAGTTATGGTAATGATATAGTTATGACAATTTAATTTGATAATAATAAAGTTATGACAATTTTAAGTATCTCGATCTTGTAAAACAGAACACTGTATTAAATATTAGCTTTTGGTTGTTACATATAAACTAAACATAAAATTTCACACAGTTAAATTTCAATTATTTTATTTTTTATTTTACAGATACTTAGATTCTCCCATTTTAAGATACACACCACTTTATAGATTGTGACAAAGATTTTTTACTAGGATAGGACTAAGTAGTCCAATTATAAATTTGATCAGAAAGGATTAACATAAAATATAAACAAAAATAATTATCTATCTAGTAGGTACACTAGTGTCGGATAGGTGACACACTGTACTCCACAGCTCAAAATAGCACAGATTTGAACATTGAATACAATTCTTATGAAAAAGGAGAAAGAAACCAATGGTAATGAAGGGTTTTATATTCAGTGCTTGGAATTATGCAAGAAATAAACGAAAACTGAATATATCCATAATTATATGAATAGAACTAATCCCATTAATGCTTAAATAAGCAAGTTCAAAATGAATTTAATTATAAATTATAAATATAAAAATTAAATGGATTGGCTAAATCAAAAATGATCTGAAACTGGCCAGAATTACACCAGGGGGTATCCAAAACAATGAAATCTACATATTGAAAATTTATAAGAGGCAAGTTGACCAAGAGGAGAAATCAAAGACAGGAACAACATGGTGTCAAGAGAGAAAGGAATTCCACAGCAAATAAAATGAAAAAGTATCGGCACAAAAAATGGAAAATCAAACTATTTTGCATAGTCTTAATCGCCTTATTTGCAAGTAATTATTATAAATATATAATTTAATTTTACATTACCTTCCTTAAAATTTCTTCTTTATCAGCCTGTTTTAAAAGAACATCATCTATTTCTCGGGCGATATTTTCATCGACATTATTGAGTCGCAAGGGCTAAAAAATATAGACACATCAAAGGTTAAAATTTATTAGTAAACTTTGAGAAATGTAAAAGTTAGCTTAGTCATATAATCTCCCTAAATAGAATTCATCAGTTTGATCGTCTATGGTTAAGTAAAGTTAGAATCTTTGACCTAGTATAATTTTTCATCAGAAATTTATGAAATGTCTGTCTTATGACTTAAGACGAGTTTATATAGATCAAGTCAGAATTGATGAGGCAATCTGTTGAAGATATAGGAGAAATTAGAATAGTGGCATTGAATTTTTCCGGGTTTTTCATTGGCCTTGAAACGAAAATCAGAAATTGATTCATGGGAAGCGAGGAGATAGTTGACTGGAAGATCTGAGTAAGGAAGGAAATAGTTGGGGATGCAGTCAAATTAAACACTAAATAAGTGGGTACTTATTTAGTGTTTAATTTGACTGCACCCCCAACTATTTCCTTCCTTACTCAGAAATTGATTGACTCTGTAATAAATATCTCAGATAACAGCAATTGAGAAGATTCATAAACTACGACTGCCTTTTTTAAGAATTTGGTAGAATGAGAATTTCGAAATGCCAATATTAATCCCCCAAGTGTGCTTTTTTTTTGGCCTTTTTCCAATCACAAATCGATATAAAGAAGTAATTTGACTATATATATTCTATCATTTGACTATGATGAGAATCAAACTGGACACACCTGAGCTCTTGAAAAAGTATGCTTGCTTATCAAGGTCGCAAATAAAAGATAGGAATTCTAAATGATCGACTAAAATTGTGCATTATAGTATAATGAAATAAGTCAAATATGTGTACAACATTAAAGATGTAATGAAATTGTATCAAGGAACTGATTCCTTTGGCTTTATTTCTTTTTAGAAAAATTAGGATACTTTTTATTTTTAATAAATATAAGACAAATAAGCACAAGTCAAGAGAAAATTATCACTAAGGAAAATAATTGTAAATAAAAAAATTATTATGAATAAATTAAAAAAAAAGTTAATATAATATTTTCAACTTACAGCACCAGGTACTAAAAAGCTAGAATGAATTTCATAAGCCCATTTTTTCATTTCCTTTGCATTACCTTCTTTGTAAAGATCTGTCACCAAATAAAATAACTGAAACAGAAAATTAATATGAGCTTAAAAATATTGGAGAGTTAATATAAATAGATTGTAGACAAGGCACTCTGATTATTTTTTAAAGACATCAAAATGGACATTGCATAAAAAACAAATCACAATTCAGCTGAATAAAATAAATTAATGTCAATAAGTAATTATTTAATACATCTCACAATTTCAACATAATACATTTATTAAATTTAACATAATAAGATAATTACCAAGCTAGCAGGATCACTATTAGAAATCACATAATTAAGAAATACTGCAAGGTGTGCTTGATGGGTCCATAATTTTGAAAGGCTTTTAAACGGTCCATGATCTTCTGTCTGGGTCTGAAATAAATAAATAAAAGAAAATGAAATTACAAAAAAAAAAAATTAAATTTCCAACAATATCCACTTACGTGGGCACTAATACTACTGAATACTACTAAATTTTCTTTGGACGTTTAGAATAAAGTGATTTTGGCAAAAGAAAACTTTAATTATATTCATTATCTCAATTATTATTACTGAATAAGATGGTAACATCAACTACAAAATGAAAAATTAACAAAATTATATTGTGTATAATAACACATACCATTTCTTGATCAGACATATCTTCATCTTCCATCGATATTATGGGCTGTTGTACTTGGGTGGCATTATGGATAGTAAAACCACCACTTTTTACAGGTGAATCACAAGTTTCTGAAGTCTTAAAACAGCACAATATTAATTAGCAAAACGTGTTAGTAACTATTAAATAAAATATTAACAAACTATTAATTAATTCTAAATTAACAAAAAAAATTGTTACTTTGATTTTTGTTGTACAATAACATGTTGAAATAAAAAAAATCTAGCAAAACTTTTCAATCCCTCGATCTAAACCAGGGTTGGCCAAATTGCAGCCCACCTTGAAAATTGTTTAGACCCACAATATACATCACACTTACAAAGCATATATTTATTTTCAATGACATTTATTTTACAAGGGCTGAATATGCAAGATTCAGGCACATTAAAATGGCAAATATGGCTGTATCTTGTATATTTAGCCCCGAAGAAGACCTGAAATGGGGGTCAAAATGTTGGCTTTCAAATAAGTAGTTCGCTATTTAAGATAATTTTTTCTGATTTCCTTCCTAACATATATATATATATATATATATATATATATATATATATATATATATGGTCAAATAATATTATTCAACATAACTTTTATTATACTTCAATCACACTATTAAAATAGAAATATCAGGTGAATTATAACTTGAATTACTTAATAATCGGCTTAATATTAAATACTGGAATGAGAATTCACACTAATTTACAATTTGATATAACATATCGACTAGAATTTGCTCTTATTTTTTTTTTACCACAAGAACTACTCAACAGAAATATTCTCACTAACGCCTTAGCCAAATAAATCGTACATTCAGATAACTTACCGGAGGCGGATCATCATCCGGAATAGTTGTATAGGTATGTTCTGGAGAATTCTGTCCAGGAAGGTAAGGCGGGGGAGGTGTTCCAGGAGGAGTAAGGCCACCAGTGCCACTAGGCTCCAGTTCCCAGGCAATACTGCCGTGTGACTTCGCAAAATGCAATTCGGACATTGATTCTGACGCAATCAGTCTTTTAGTAGCTGGAAAAAAAATAGGTTATCATTTTCCAAAATTAGAATAAATTAATTATTTATTATATAAAATTATAAAATAGAAAAATATTTAAAAACATGAAGCATCTAAAAATAATAACAATAATTGCTTAGCGAACCCGATATCACCAAACTCTCCTTACATACTTCCATCCACGAACCACTACCCAAACCCGAATCTGCCAGAAAGTATATAAAAAACTATTAATAATTCTTAAATAAAACAAATTTGTATTTCAGCAGAGACACAACAAAAAAAATCTATTCACAGTATAAAGCTAATTTCACTCATGAGAACATAGACCCCACAGCATATATGTTAAACAATAAGACCAACTTGTTTAACAATGTTCGGATCCAACAATCATACTTAATACCTAGAAATAATGAAATTGGATATTATGATGTAATTTCGAGTGAATTATATACTTAAAAACGTTGTATATTCGTTCCATTGGTACCTAAATAGATAAATAAGCATTATAAAAATTATTTCGAACAACCTAATACGAAAATAAACACGATAATAAACTATAAATCAAAAATAATAACGTTATTTCTTGAATAGACAATTAAAATTGATAATATATTTAAAACTATTGATAATATATAAAAAGTATTTAAGTGTCCATAAGCCAAAATTATAATTTTTATTAAAAATAATAATTATTTGTTATTTATTGATAATTTGATAAATTTCTCATTGAAGGATAAATTTAGTTTAGGGGCACGTAAATGTGTAAAAAAACAGTATCTGATAAATAAAACCACAATAAGTATGCTAATAAATTTAATTATACAAACAAATTCCTTAAAATGATTTTTTTAAATATTTTTTTAAGAATAATTCAAAAGATCACAGTTGGAGTCATTTTTTAAAAATTATATCAGATTAATCAATCAAGCATTACTACATATACATATACATTAATATACATTTCATTAACTTACATGTTGTTTTAAAAGCATTTGCCATCTAATTAGGAGGGGAAACATAATAATTAAACATAAATTATAGCAAAATCAACATGCTTCATAATAAATTTTAAAAAACATGTTTGACAAAACGTACTGAATTAATCACAAATACATCATTATTCGTCAACACTTGGCATGAAATAACGGGGGCTACCTTATCATTAAGCATCTTATCATCAGCAAAGGAAGGGAAAAATAAAAATGCCACTATATTACACTAGATGGCTAACATTGTTCCTCTATTGTTATAATTTAATTAAAAGTCAAATTTTAGCTTCTTTTTTTAACAAATATAATTTATAAAAATTATAGAATTTATTAATAATTAATGCATAAAAATATAACTATTTAAAAAAAGTTATAAATCCTCTTCTAGTTCAATAATTAATTTATTAATGGTATTGATGAGGAAATGGTAGACTGGATGTATCTCGAACAATGTTGAAAATATTTGGTGGTGTAATATTATACAAAGTTTACACAAATAAGTAAAACTTATTTTATTTGTACATGCATTAACACAGATTAATTCTTCATTATCAGGGCTGAGAATAAAAAAAATAAATATATATAAATTTATGATAGAGAGAAAATCGTTGACTGGAAGATCTAAAGTAGGATGGAAATAGTTGGGGGTGCAGTCAATGTAAACAGCTAATAAGTGAGACTTATTTATTGATAGTGCCGACGTTTCGACCTACTTTGTAGCTCATCTTCAGGGCAAATCGAAGGAGTCGCGGCTAGGTGAAGCTAGTAATTGAATTAGATGAGTTACAAGCTTCACCTAGCCGCGACTCCTCCGATTTGCCCTGAAGATGAGCTACAAAGTAGGTCGAAACGTCGGCACTATCAATAAATATGTCTTACTTGTTAGTTGTTTACATTGACTGCGCCCCCAACTATTTCTATTCTATGTATATATATATATATATATATATATATATATATATATATATATATATAAATTTTGTTTTCCTCTCTTTTCCCCCACATGATACCCCATTGAGAGAGCGTTTATCAATATTAGGACGTGCACCATGCTTAAATAAGCATAGTACATGTGATTTTAATGTTTATAGAATTATAACACTTTACTTGCCATTTTTGTGCAGCTACGATTAAACACAATGCACTAGAATTAGAGTTTTTAATAATATAATTTGATTAAATCAAATAGTCATTTCAGCCCAAATTTCTGAAAATTCCCGTGGCATTCAACGTGTTAAAATTAGGCCAAAATGTAGGCACTGATAAAATAAGTAGTGCTTATATGTGTGAAATTTATTTACTACACTTTCCCACCATTTTTAACATTGCTTAATTTAATGACAGTCCAATAATGAAATATTCATTAATCTTATTGTTATTATTATATATTTTTTATTAAAAAAACATACTAATTACTTTTCAAATTTTTAAATGTAATTAAATATAGTTCAGTACCTTCACTTAGAGTTAAATTAACACTCAAATTATCAGGGCTCGACTTAGTTCTTTGATGAGTATGTTGAAGGACTTGAGGACCAGCCTGTAATAAAGCCAAATAAAATTATAAAACATAATAATAGGATTTGGAATTATAATAATAATTAAAAAAACAACAAAAAAATTTTAAAGGAAAAATAAAAAACATGCACAATTTTAGAACACCATGCTCAATAACTAATAATAAAAAAAAAATCCAATTCTCGCAAACTCAAAAATGCTTGCTAATGCAATAGCTCAAACAAAAAAAAAATATTTCAGATTGAAATTTACATTTTTACAGAAGTTAAGACTCACTTTATAATGCTGCTGATAGCTTTAGTGATTTGTAGGAAAGACACTGATCAGAGTGTCTATGAAATGATAAAATCATTTCTGACAAAAACATAAGGATAGCATGACATCAATATATTTTTTATGATTAATCTAAATCATACAAATCAATTGAAAAATAAGTATATTAATACATACAGGAAATACAACATATACTCTATAAAGAGAACATTATATACAAACTGAATGAAGGTATCGGACATATCATATCTAAGGTAGCTAGTCTCATAAAGCCATGAGGGGTGATTTTAAATTTCAATTTATCTATAGGTCCCCAGTGAAACAGTGGAGTAATATTGTACAACATATAAAATTGAGCAATTATGTAGAATAAAATGATTTAAATATAATAATAACAATTAATAATACTTCTAAAAAAACACAATATTAATCCTTAGATTAGGTCAAATGAGTAAAATGGATGGTTTAATTTATTACAGATTTAATGAAATAAAATTAGTTAATGTAAAATTAGTTAATGAATAATTACAGAGAAGGGACTATTTACAGTATAGAGAATCAACAACAAATTCCCTCACTAACAATTATTTCCCAAACTCGATTAAAGAAAAAAGAAAAACAGAAGTTAAATCCCATGATAAATAAATCGATTTGACATAATTCTGCGGCCCCGTGAATAAGTGGTTAGGTCAAATTTTGTCCACAATAACGTAATTGTACTGAAGAAAGTGGAATTACTGTAGTGCACAAGCCAAAGAATATGATAATTCTACTTCCAAATACAAATACCTCTCTCGATACTAAACGGAAGATATACCACTCTTTCTCAGTTGGCACAAGATTATATGGGTTTGAATCATAGACATCAACAAAACAATATGACCTAACTTACTGGCCTTAGAAATGGATTTTTAGAGAAGTTGTGCCAAATACAGGTTGCAGAAAGCCTCTTATGAGGTTATAAGAAATAGGTTGAGAGCTAAACCCAACATTCTCATTGGCATGATTGAAAAAAGAATGTTGTTGTATGAGAATGGATGAGACGCGATGGCCCCTTTGAACTCAAATACTGAAAGAGAAGAGAAGAAGATATGGAAGACCTCAGAAGCAGTAGATAGAAGAAGACAAAAAAAAAAAGAAATGGAAGGTAGAGGTCTGATAGAAGAGGATTATGTGGACAAGGGATATTGGAGTATTAGGGACTGTAATTTGAGAAAATTGCCGATGATAATAAAAGTATATAAATACGATTTTTCGCTACTAAGATTCCAATTCCATCTGTGCAATTAACCCATTTTGGAGAAAATGACTTAACCACTTATTAATCTAATAAATAATATTTGAAGACTATAGGGGGAAAATGAGGTAACTCGACTATTAACAAAAAATTGATCACAGCAGTTTCTGACAGATTTTTCGGTGGCCCAAATAATGGTGTTTGTAAAACAGGATAAAAACTATCACACTACGATTGAAGAAATATGTCTGTACGGGGGAAAAACTAGTTCGTACGAACGGTGCGTGGAAGAACAAGGTAACGTGGCTTCGTTGAGTTAGGCTTCGAGCATCTCAAACATCCTCTTTGTAGCCAGGTTGACAGAACCAGCTATCTGCATGGACTTACAAATCTAAATTAACAAAAAAATGATGGTAATAATACTGGTAGATTGCGAGGTTAACTTCTCTATCCAGAAAATTTAGGAAATAGTGAGCTACCTCATTTTTCACCATTAGTTTTCATTCGGTTTTAGCAATTTAAAAAAAAAATTAAAATAACTTTTAATGGAGTACTGTTTTTCCCCATACAATTTATTTGACATAGTAATTAAAAACTAAATATATATTGATAATCCGAATATATTTTTTTTACATTTTTTGAAATACCTGGAATTAATTAAACAATATACAAGACTTACCATTTCAAAACTCTTCTCGACAGCGCTCATCGAATGAACCAGACACTGCCTTGGGGGCAGCGGGGGCGGGGAGGTGGGGGGTGGTCGAGGGGGCATGGTGGGCGTGTTCCTACATGGAAGAGGGGGTGGGTCCAAACCCTGGAGGAACAACACTGTTAGGTTGGTTTTTAGGTTTGTCGCAGCTGTTTGGCTTTAGTTTCCAGATAATCATTCAAAAAATCAAAATATACCAATAGAAAGTGGATATCGATGGCTTACATATATTTCAGTGGTGCACATCAGAAAAGTTAAAAAAACAAAAAGAAGAAAGAAACTAATCATTCAAGTCAACAAAACTTGTCATTTTTCGAAATCCGATATAAAAAATGTTAACTTGATTTCATTTCAACTCTCTTGGCTTTAATTAAGACATTCGCAGGAGAAGCAAAGTTATAAGGGAAAATTCTAGTAGTGATTTGCAACAAAATTATATGATTTATTTATACTCCTGCTAGACTATTTTCCTGCATAATGTAAAAACTAATAATTAAATAATGGTTATTTTTGTTTGTTTTTTCATTCGACGTCACCACTTAATGCTACTTTGGCTAATAGATAGACGATGCAATAGTGGGAGTCCCAAATTTTTTCTATCCAGGTATTATAAGAATAAGGATCTTTAACGAGCACCTGAGCCAGGACAAGCTCACAACTCTTATTTTGTGGGATTTTGTAAAAGAAGTTAACTACCCTTAGTTGTGTTGTAACTGCGAGAAGAATGGCCTAACTAAGGTTAGTTTATTCCTTTAAAAAATGTTAAGGTCACCTAGCAGGCTGCGAGGCTGTCCTTGTGGCTCTTGGGCATAGAAGTCTGTTAAGCTAGACTTTTGCTTCCTCAGTCCTAGTTCTATTGCTGGTTTTCGAATCCTTCAACACCTTCATGCCACTCCAGAATTGGCCTTTATTACCTTAATAGTCTTTTCTAGCGCTAGATTATAAAAGAGAGGGAATATTGGATCTTCCTGCCTGAAATGTCACTTATGTCAAAGAAATCAACTTTTGGAAAACTCTGAGAGTTCTCAATTTTTTTCCATGACTTCTTTCTGTCAACAGTTATGCACTTGCTTAAAAGTAAAGATATGATACAAAGCTAAATCATGTCTTATGATTTCTTCACCATATCTATAACAGAAAAGATGTGATCAACAATGGATCTGTTTATCCTGAAACCAAATTGGTAATTTCTTTTTTATGTAGCAGCGCAATTCATCTAGATATACAATTTAAGTTTTTGAAAATAAAGGACAGACGTACTTTGAATTCACAGATTTAGCAAAAAAAAAGCAATTAAAATTTAAGTTTAAATTGAGGCGTGGAGATGCAAAAAGGCATATTTTATATTCATCATATTTTTTTTATCTTTTTCATAAATTTAGCGTCCTCAATGCGGTGGTATATGGTTACCAAATTCAAAACATGCCGAAGCCAATCTAATTTTTCTAAAAATAATTGTCTCAAATAAATAATCATTTCATAATAACCTAAATTATGCATATGTTTGGGTTTCCTGAAAAATTTTCAAATTTTGATTTTATCCCCTTTTGCATCATCTCAACGCCTCAATTATTTCATGCAAAGTACGTACATCATTAAAAGGTTTGGAAGGTTTTTTTAAATTCAAAATAAAATGAAGGCAATCATTTATTTTTGTTGCAAATCAATAGAAAAACCTTGAAACTTTGATGAATACAAAAATTATAAGAATAAATAATTCATTAAAAATTATTTTATTTCAAAATTTTATTAAAATATTTAAACAGCTAGTCATACGGACAAAGGTAACAGAGAGAGAGAAAGATACAACAATTAGGAAGAACATTCAAGCTAAAAAATGAATTTCTCATTACGGAAAGAATAATTTTACAAATTAAATATTTAGATGGAATGTATATACAAAGAAAATAAATTTAATTATTATTTACACTATATTAGAATATGGGCACCACCTTATTTATGTAAATGTCTTCAACAAGTAAATTACAAATAACTAAATCAAAGGCTAACATTTGAAAATAAACGGGCAAACAATATTGAAGCCAAATATACAAACAGATTAAATGGAAGCCAAAGCCAAAAGCAGAATGCAAAAATATTTACAATGATGAAAGTTAAATAAAATGTAAAAATAAAACAAAATCATAAATGAAAAAGCATTAGCTCATGACAAAAATTAAGTCAGGATTAAAATGATTATAATGAATGCATAATTAAAATTAAAAAAAAAAAAAGCAAATAAAACACTTATTAAAAAAATACGTACGATGATTGTAATGAAAGTTAAAATGAACATATGAAACAGTGTTAAGTAACATTATGATATTCTATTTTTATGTAAAAGGCATTGTTGAGATATCATTACAGGAAGTTTTTTGACAAAAAAAAATTTTTGTTTTAAAGTTAGATAGTAAAAACAATAAATAAAAGCATTTCTTAATTTATTCACAAATCAAAACAATATCCAGTAGAGCATCGTAATGCCGATTAACCAAACTAATATTGTTGAGTGTTGTTCAGATAATGGAAATTCGCTTAAATAAATGAAAATGCCCAACAATTACCACTTTTCTAAAAAAAAAAAAAAAGTATTTTTTATTGTGAAGTAATTAAAAATATATGTACATAGTTTAAAAAATGGGCACCAATAAAAAAAAATCATGCAAGATTATTCAATTTTTAAATATTTTTATTTGAAAAGAAAAGATATGTCCAGGACCGAGACTCGAACCCAGATCGCTAGTCTGGAACTCTACCAATTGAGCTATCCTGTAGAGTTCCAGTCTAGCGATCTGGGGTTCGAGTCCCTGTCCTGGACATATCTTTTCTTTTCAAGTAAAAATATTTAAAAATCAAAAACTAATAAAATAAAATAAGATTATTCAAAGTTGTGACATAAAGAAAGTTATAACATTAGTTTGTATTAATCTAGACTTGCTCTTGATGGCAGCTATGAATCTAGTTCTATCAAGTATAGTAGCAAGTATTAAGCAATAGTTCAAGGAAATCTAATTTTAGAGAAAATACTCTTTTTTTAGTTAGACTTATTTCCTAGGAATGGCAATGAAGAACTCTCATAGTATCTTTTCATTAAAGAGCAAGTTTAAATAATTTACACTACACTGTATTTTAAAAATAAATAATAGGTTCACTTTTACAGCAACCTAATTGGATCTATTTTCAAAAAATACAATTTTAATAAAGGACATAATGTACACCATTTTTTAAAGGCCTTGTGTTAGGGTTAGCCGTGATTCAATTAGTTTTAATCTCTAAAAATTTAATTGTTTCATATTACACCACATTTAATGACATTTTTGTAACCTAATAAAACCTAGGTACATAAAAAACAATCTTGCCATAAATCATGTCAAATTGACAAATAAAAACCAATAAGATTAAGATTAAAAAGTAGAGTTGATAGTAACCCAAATATAACCTTAAGATGTGATTGAATTATTACCTAAATGTATTGCTTTCCAAATATAAGTATCATCTGGTAAAAATAGATATTTTCCTAAATACATTTTGATAAAATTGTAAAAATAATGTAATGAAACAAACAAATGTGGTTACATTCCAAAATAAAATAGCATTTTATTCGTAAATCATAAATTAATGAATATAATGAATGAAATATATAAAAATAAATTTTGTTTTTAATAATCTTTATTTGGTGGCATGAGAACGAAGAAGGAACATAATACACACTATTAGCCTGTTTGATTTTTAATTACTTAATTACTTTATTTAAAGATGAATAATATATGAATTTCCACTGATTGAACAATATCAGAAATGGATGAATCAAAATCATTAATGTCAATTTTTAATCTTTATGTAAAAATTTATATAAAAAAAAAATTAGAATATTTAATTTTAAACACTTCTAAGATAACATGCACATTCCTCAAAATAAACAACCGAAAACTCACAAAATTTGCAGAAAAAAAAAAATTAGCATGATAAATATTTGTACATTTTTCAATCAGAAAAATAAAGGAAATATACAAAATAAAAGAAACATGCTGATTTGTAAACACTCCAGGTAAAATAAAACTTAAGAACAAGCAAAGAATGAAATCAAATTTATAATACACACTAATGCCTCAAACAATATATATACCAAGACAATAATAATAATGTCTAATAGATCAAATGCACTAATTAGGAAAAATCTGAAGAGATTCTTAATAGTAACCCAAAAACCCTTAATTAATAATAAAACAGTGAAATAACAGGAAAATTTTTATTAAGGAAGAACATTTAATTTAACAACTACACGGAAAACATTGATGGAAAAGTGCGGCTACATTTGATTGTTCTAACCAAACATCGATTTTTTAACTAAACAGCGCGCCAGGGAAAAAAATAACTTACTTCTCATTCTTCACGAGTCCAAGCATGTAAAAGATAACATTTGTAAGAAATTGAAAACTAGTAATTAGTGAATTTTTTCAATACTAATTTTTGTCTAAGAAGTCAATAATAAATATTAATTTATTAAAATTCAATATAAAGATGAGGAAAGAACGTACGCATTTCACTGAAATTTTAGAAAAATAAAATTATAAAAATTGAACTAATTAAGACTTACAGCACAGGCAGGACAACCTAGGCAGTTATGTGATTTATTCAATTTAAATCTGCAGCCATGGTGAATAAATGGTTAAGTCGAATATTGTCAGCGGAATTGTTTCATTCTTATATTCATGGCTTCAAATGTATTTATAATATCGCTACTTCAAAAGAACAATGCCATAACTCAATAAACGTAATTTTTTTCAATAGGGGTATTTGAAAGTTCCATGTTTTGTAAAAATTAAACCAGATGAGTTTAAAAAAAATTGTGTATTGGTAAATCTAAGCATTTCTATTATAATGATGGTATTGAAACTCTTTTATTAGAAAATTTTTAAAAGCTTGAAACTTTGTTGATTTTAACTTATGTCATTATTCACATAAAACTTCATGTTCAAACGTGATTCAATTCAAAAGTATGGCTTTATTAAAAAAAGAAAAAACCTATTGAAAATGGAGTATCGAATATGTCATTCCAGAATTAAAAAGCTTCAAAACAATACAATCGCTGCTGAACTCTTATCTCAAAAAATCCAATTTTTTAGTTATGCCGTTGTTCTTTTGAAGGACTGATATAAGCAATAAATCCATTTCAAGCCAAGGTCTTACTTAGTCGTTTTTAAAATACGAGATCCTGCTTCCCTTAGTACTAATCAGCTCAATTTGAACAAGGTTTAACCCTACCGCTTATTCACCAGAAATGCAAAAATAATCTTAATTATTTTTATAGCTAATTATTGTACCCCCAACGAATTTATAGGTACAAAACGAAACTAATACCTCTAACAAAAAAATATAAGATGAGATATGGATCCTATCACAATTCTGAACTAGCTTAATGAAGTTGCTTCGTTAATTAATAAATGTAATGTTGAAATCATTATCAAGTGCTCAATATACCAACATATTCCATCCTTAGGAATGAAGGTAAACAATACCTAATCTGGATCAAAAAATTAAAGAACCAAGCTAAAATTTGACAAAGATTTAAAACAAAAAAAAATATATGAAGAATGGACGAAGATCATGAATTAAATAAGGAGTAGCCGCCAAGCTAACTTTCAAAAGCTATCGTTCATAGTTATTGCTAAATAACAAAGACCGATCAGACAGAAAAAAAAGGGAGATCGATCGAAAGTAAAAACACAAGACATAATATAAACTGAATAAATAAATGGTAATATTGGCTGAACAAAATAGAATTGGAATTTGACAAAACAAGGCTAATAAACCAAGAATGGTTCAAGTTTCCTAATCAGCCTCAGTTAAAATTTTCCGCTGTATTCTACAAAATCCTAATTCCTTTGAAAAGACCTTCCATGGAAAATTGGCTTTACCCAATTTAAATATAAAATTATTAACCTGTTAACCGGGCAGGACGAATAAATATATCCCGTATGTACATATAAAAAGGGAACTCCCCGGTTAACAGGTTAATATTTGTTGTGATCAGTACTTTTGAAGTTTCTTCCCATGTAAATTTATTCTATTTCTTTTACAGTCAAATTTTCAGCCTTCCCTAATCAATAAAATCTTAAGTTTACATAATGTTTTATTTTATCTGTAAGGGAATCTTAACTCCTAATAAAGCTTTTTTCTTCTAACTTAAGTATGACTGAGATAAAAAGCTAACATTATATGCAGCTCTGGTAAATATGGGGCTAATTCGAATTTTGTTTAAAATTAGTTAAGTATACTTAGGGAAGCGGAAAAGTGTCATTCTCATAGTGCATAAGTGTCCAAGTCAGGCCTTCACTTGTAATAGAGTTATTGCTTATATAATAACACCATTTCAACCCAAAGACTATGAGGTTGACATGGTTCCACTTCTCTCAGTACAATTAAATCATTCTGAACAAAATTCTGCTTAACCCATTATTTACCGGTGCTGCAGTGATAACATAGTAACAATCATAAGCAGATTGTATGATAACGATTTCTGAACAAGTGAATAATGGACACGATTATGTACTTCATAAATAGGAATAATTAAATACTTAGCCTACAGAAGCAATTTTAAACGCATTTGATACGTTATCAAAAAAAAAAATACAGTCTAAGTAATTTTACACAACTTCAAGCTCACTAAGTTACCCGTATATTTTATTTGATATGCTTCTAATCTAATAAAGAAAAAATTACAACTTTAATAATAATATAGAAACTTTTGAAGGAATCTTTGAGTAGAATTAATTTGATTAACAAATAACACAGCTATAATGAACTCGTATATTTACAATGAGGAGACTAAATTCATATTAGTTTAAGGAAACAGCCTTCAATGGAAAATTAAAAACAAAAAAAAAGAGGATGGCAGTGAGAATAACCTGATTTATGGAATCAGATCCTTCCATATTCTGCCAGTAGCCAATAATCATCAAATAAATTTAAACTTAGTCAAATATAAAAGGCATATGATAGCTCAATGGATATTAGTTAATCAGGATAATGGCATGAGTATCACACTCCAAAAACATCAGCCGAATTCACGACTACGTCAATATGAAGACAACGTAAGCAGTGAAAAATAACAGTAATGAAATTATTGTTAGTATAAAAATCAATAAATTCAACCTCTTGTTCCAACTGTTGCTGTAAGGTTTGTACTCTCCTCTCGGCACCCAACAGATCTTGCTGTATTATGCTCTCTGTACCGGGGTCCTTATTTTTGGCAAGCTTGCTGCGGAGGGATTCGACGTACCGTCGCTCTTTCTCGAGCATCAACTTAAGGGTATGTGCTTTCTCAAACTCAAGCTGCCTCATCTTCTCATGCTGCAAACGAAAAGTGCGACTGTCACTCATTCATTTAAAAAAGGAATTACTTAGTCCTAATTAATTTATTAATCTATTTCAAATTTATTTAATCATTTTCAGAAGTAAACAAAGGTATTGAAATACAAAATAATTATGAAAAATAGACTCCTGACAAGAAAAAGTTATTAAATATTTATTGGATCCTGAGGACAATATTAAGTCATAAAATTGAGATCAAATATTAGAATCTATAACTGATAAATGAAAATTATAACCAGATTGATACTAATATTCATAATAATGATGTTAGAAACTTCATCATATTGGGTTATATACAATCCAATACATCTGCCGCTCAGGTGAATAAGTGATCGAGTCGATTTTTGTGTCTAGAATGAGTTAACTGTACAGAGGGTAGCGGATGAGTGTACACAATGAGTGTACAGAGGGTAGCGGATGAGTGTACAGAGGGTAGCAGAACCGAGTCATTATCGTAATGAATAAGTGGCCAAGGCAGGCATGGCTTGAGAGAGTTATTATTTATATTATAACTCTATTTCAAACCAAAGACTACAGCAATTACATGATTCTGCTTTCCTCAGTACAATTAACTCTTTCTGGACAAAATTCTACTTAATCACTTATTCACCTGAGCTGCAGATATAATAAATGAAAGAAAATAAAGGTATTGTTCAATAGAATAAGATAAGAATTCTCTAACAAAAAAATTGGACAATGACAATAAGCAATTTGCGACAAAAAATAGAACAAAAGATCTGATCTAATTCTAAAAGGAACAATTAAATAAGAAAGACCCAAGACCAAATAACTAAAATTGAATGACAAAATAAAAATTTACTTTCGGTATGACTGCCTCTTAATGATAATTTAAATAAAAAGTTAATAAGTAAAAAAATAATAATAATAATAAATAAAATAATAAAGCTCACATCAACTGGTTGTGGAGCAGTGATCCGATGATCCCTTGAAGGTAGAGAATGGTGCTGGTTCGCCCGATGGAGATTTGGAGAGCTCATCACATTGCTTTGAGACCGCTCACGAAGTGGATTTTGTTGAACAGTTAAAACAACCTGGGAAGCCGCTGGAACAATAAAAAAAATTAAACATGTATTAAGAAAAGTTAAAATTTTCAAATCAAATATATTTGTTTAAAAATAAATTAAAGAAAAGATAGTGGGGCACAAGGGGTAGGTTGATCAAATGCTATTTACTATCACAAATCAAGACTCAGAAATGCCAATTTCCTACCATGTGACATCATACTCCAGAGATAGTCATTACAAAGGTTTCAGTGTACATGAAAGAGTAGCTAAGTTCCTCCAATGATTTGTGGGATTAATACAAAGTGAGTTGCATCTTTTATCTTCTTTTCACTCAATTACAAAATCAAGAGTGCTGAGTTTTCACAAAATTATCAACGCTTTTATTAAATCAAATTTCTCAAAATTCGTTTCAAATGTAATTACTTGATTATTGACCAAAAACTAATTCAATAAACAAAAGACGTATATACTGTTCAAGACTAAAGTCTTCAGAATTTTCTCATTCTATAATAAATCATTTCTACTGAAGATCTATTGATTAGTTTTATAATTTTAAGGGATGATAATATATTATTAACCAAAAAATTAATGAATTCAGTAACTCATTTCCATTTTTGTTTGGATTCTTTTCTATCAATAAAAATACCGTTTTGTTATTTAAAACTACAATATTAATAAAGGATGGAAATAGTTTGGGGTGCAGTCAAAAATTTACACAATAAATAACTGGAAACTTATTATATTTTATGTGTGCCAACGTTTCGGCCTACTTTGTAGGTCATCTTCAGGGCTATGAGAAAAAATAGACAAAAACAAAAATGACTATAAAAATACATAATAGTACCAAGAATATAATAAAATAAAATATAGAGATATAGAAAAATTAAGCGAAAAAAGTGAAGGATATATTATGAAAGGATATATGATATATATATTATAGTCATTTTTGTTTTTGTCTGTTTTTTCTCATAGCCCTGAAGATGACCTAGAAAGTAGGTCGAAACGTTGGCACACATAAAATATAATAAGTTTCCACTTATTTATTGTGTAAATTTTTGACTGCACCCCAAACTATTTCCATCCTTCATTAGAACTTACAGTCAACGAATTTCTTCTCTTACAATATTAATAAATCATCAAAAAATTACAAACAAAGATTTTTTTTATATTATCACTTTTATTTTTATTAAAAGTAATTGTTAAAATTAGTTAGAAAAAAAAAAGAAAATTAATTTTACATAAACACATACTAAAAGCCATCATGGGTGCCGGATAAACAAAGAAGAGGGAGAATTTTAAATAGATTTTTTGTAAGATAATTCAATTATTTCGAGACTCAATTTTTTAATATTTTGGTTAGTATCGTCCATATTTCTGTTCAAATAGCGATATAACTTGGGAAAGCCAGCAGATACGGAAACAAAAGATCCTACAGATGAATCTTTTAACAAAAATAAATAAACAAAAATTTGTTATTTATTCCTCTAACGTCATTTTATGCTACTATAGTTATGGGCGATGTTTTTTTTAAATTTTTTTCCATACAGGTAAGGTTAAAGGGATCTCTAAGGAGTACCTGACACCACACAGGTTAGGCTACACCTACATTGGATCCGGTGTGATACGATGAGACGTCGCTAGCAAACCAAATGACTGAAATATATCGAGAGTTATAACATTTGGTTCTTTAAATTTATAAAATTAAGATTATTTATTAATTATTTTTAATACATTAATATTTTACTATAATGTATAGTAAAATATGTATATCGAATACTCCCCAGCATCGTATGTGATAGAATCACGTCGCACCGAATCGGATCCAATGTAGGTGTAGCCTAAGGGACCATCATTTTGAGTACCTTCCGAGAGACTATCTATTTTACTCCCTTTAAAAATTCTAGGGCCCCCTGCCGGGATGCGAACCACGATATGAAAGGTTTTGTGCTTACCACTACACAACGGGTAACCGTTCTTTCTTGATCATTCATGAGGAAGAAGCCATTTAATGCCAAACTAGATAAGAGGCAATCTAAGTAAATTTCATATTGAGGACATCTTTCCTACATCTTCGGTCAATCAAAAAGTGATGAATTGAGTAGGGATAGATTTGACTCTACACATTTTTTTAAATATATGTTTATCTTATCATCTAGTAGATACAGCCTGCACCTTCATAAGTGCAATAACAACTCGAACTTTAGGAATTGGATAAGCCCTATAGTAGTAATTGTAAGAACATATATGAATAATTAATTACAAAGAAAAACAAAATAATTAGTTTTGTTGTTGTTTAGTACCTAAGATATACAGACAATGGTATAAAAAACATACCAAATTGAAAAAGCCGACAACCGCCCGAGACGTAGGCATCTCAAATTGTTCTTATTTCTGATCTTATTATAAGTTAAAATTAAAATTGTCTTCATTATTATTATGTTTTCATGAAAAATTATCGTACCGAGCGGCATTCATTCAAAGAGGAGTTCTTGGTTCTGCGGTCACTTTTTACGAGGAAACTCTTTTGAAAGACGTTTGGCAGATAATGGGTCGAACAAGTGCGTGATGATATTCAGAGAGAAGACCTTACATGATACTTAGATCATACTACCTGACTTTACTTTATATTCCAAATAGTCGACTTGACTATTCCTCTGAAAGTATGACAGACGAAATGGAATGGACTCCGTGTACTGCTTTAGGGCGTGGAAGCATGGACAAAAACGGAGACACTCGTGAAGAAAGTAGAAGCATGCGAGATGTGGGCGTACCGCCATATTTTCCGAATATCATGAACCGACAACATAACTAACAGAGTAGTGCTAATTCGGGTCGGAAAATTAAAAAAAAAATTGCATATACTATCAGAAAGCGGAATTTAGAGTACCTTGGGCACATCACGTGAAATGATAAATATCGCCTACTGGAGGCGATAATGCAGGGAATGATTGATAGTAGAAGCGGACCAGGAAGGAGGGGGGAATCCTGGATGCAGAATCTAAGGAAATTGTTTCGTCTCACAACTGCACAATTATTTAGAAGGTCTGCAAAACAAAATTAAGATAACCATAAAACGTTTTGTTTATTCTTTTGTCGTGATCGATCAGTTAAATTATACATTTTTTTTTTTAAATTGGCATTTCATAAGCCACTGTTCCAGCCTAGAAACGGCGCAGTCTCTGCCAATATACTGATCTCATCGGTTGTCTTGGTACAGTTTTTTAATATCAATTTTATGCAAACATATATTGTTGTATTGTATTTTAATCAAGATTTTTTTTCTAATTAAATAATAATCTTTAAATTATTAAATAATCTTAATAAATTTATAGAAAGATCAGAGTTGTCATTAAAGCGATTATTTAATGATGATAATATAGTTTTTAATAACAATATTTTATCTAAATGGAATATATCTATACTTCATTATATTAATTGATATATTGGATTGAATATTAAATGATACATTGATGGTTGAACAATATATCTTCTCAAGAGAGTAGCAGAACGATATAAATAAATAAATCTCAGAAAAGGTAAAAAAAAGTATCCGTTAATAATATATTGTAATATATATACAGTAATATATAATATATATATCTTATAACAATACAATATAAAAGAAAGGTTAATGACCTTCCGCTAGAGAAGCACGAAGATCGGGGGAGTATCCCCCACATTCCAGACATTGAGGAGACAGTCCCCACTCTACTGGTCCGGTCAGTGCGGCTGGCCAATCCCCAATCAAAGCTTTCATTGTTAGTATAATTTGATTATTTACTTATTATTTGTTTATATAAGATTTTTTATCTAAAGCATTTACTCAATAAAAATTTTGTGAGGTTCCCAATGGAACTAAATTTATCGATCCGGAATTTTTTTTTTTTTACTTCCTATACTTGATCTTAAAGGCTATAACGATATCAAGAAACGCTGGTTGGTTATTATCTTATGTAGTATACACTATGTTTAGGTATAAATTAAATAAAACATTACACTAAAACTGGCTATATTTATAAAACTTACACGAAATATTTAATTGTTTAAAAGATACGGTGATAAAAGCAATCGCAAAAATAACCCACATTCAAACACTACAAATATTACAAGCCAAAAGGTCTAGGACAATCATTCAAGCATCTCGGTACGTAAGCAACGTAACTCAACACATTATATATGCCAACAGTCAAAATCATACACGGACATACTACAAAATATTACACAGATAGGCTCACAATCATCTTAATAGAACCATCCAGGAAATGGCCCAGAAAAACATGCGAGACAACATTTACAGAAACTTGAAAAAGAGTTCGATAAAGACCTCTAAGAATGATTTCCACTTCGTTCATTTTTTCATTGTGGCTGTCATGTCTATAAATTGTATATACTGTTTATATAACCACTGACAGTTATTAATTGAAATAATAAAGAGAAAAAAAGTAATCACTTGATGTTCAGTCGCGAATCGTCTAATAAATTAAAATTTAAATCTCCGCGGGTCTCGTTCACAATTGTTACCTTGGCGACAGATAAAAGGGACTTTGTTTCCCCCACTCCGTCATCTCACACTTCACTTGACTTCCGATTCAGACTGGAACCTATCCACATATCTCTGCTCTGCTCGACAAAAGCTAACCTCGCCGTTCACCGCATGG
This sequence comes from Troilus luridus, assembly GCA_964056705.1. Taxonomy (NCBI): domain Eukaryota; kingdom Metazoa; phylum Arthropoda; class Insecta; order Hemiptera; family Pentatomidae; genus Troilus; species Troilus luridus. The sequence continues at coordinate 9,799,374 of OZ057413.1, read as the reverse complement.
AGGACATTGATATTCGCCCATAGCCCTAGATACAAGAAGTACACCCTCGATACCACCAGATCGCCTGCTAACCGAAGACAATCAGAGCTCAGGAAACAAATCCTTCGCTTCAAGTGTAAGTCACTTTTTTCATTCAATTAAAAAGAGGGAGCTGTTCACCGGCCATCAACCTCAAAGACCATATCATTTCATTCACCGTACGAAATAAAGACTATACATTCCACGCCATATGGCCCTGTCGCCTACTGTAAATTTGTTCTAATTTGTAATATTCTAATTGTTCATGTTTTTTTTTTTCTCTTTCTTTGCAAAAATGATAATTTCTGTATTTTCTTTAAGTGTAAAGAATGACTAACCTTGTAAATATATATAGATTTAATAAACTCCACAAATTATTCAATTCCCCGACTCTATTCTACTAATATATATGATTATAATTGTTTGTCTTTTTTTCTATTCAGTCTAATCACGCTCGATATGAATTGATTTCAACGTCAAAGAAACTTTATTTCAAATATATGACCTATATTTTCGATCTAATTATTCATTTATATTGAAGGATAGAAATAGTTGGGGGTGCAGTCAATGTAAACAACTAATAAGTGAGACTTATTTATTGATAGTGGCGACGTTTCGACCTACTTTGTAGCTCATCTTCAGGGCAAATCGAAGGAGTCGCGGCTAGGTGAAGCGTGTAACTCAACCTAGTTACATAACACATGAGTTACACGCTTCACCTAGCCGCGACTCCTTCGATTTGCCCTGAAGTTGAACTACAAAGTAGGTCGAAACGTCGGCACTATCAATAAATAGGTATCACTTATTGTTTACATCGACTGCACCCCCAACTATTTCTATCCTAATTAGATCTTCCAGTCAACGATTTTCTCTTTATCATTTATATTGTACTTTGGTTTATTTATACATATATCTTTTTTTTTTAATATAAATTTACTCCAAATCTGTCTATAGAAGATTTTTGACTAGTGTTTGTGGCGTGTAAAAAAATCTTTTGATACTATATATATATTTTTTTTTTTTCTGATCGTAAAAGATTGGATTTAATAGAAGAACGCTTTGAACGCGTATTGAGAAATAGAGAGCTAAACAATGCGGGTTGGTCCGCCGCTAGACAAACACGGGGTACCTCTCCCTGGTTGATGATAAATACTATTTAGTACTTAATGATTAATTAATTGATATATTAATAATTAAACCGTATAGCTCGAGGAAGGAGAGGAATGAAATAAACGCATATAAAATTATTAGTAATTATTATTTATGTGTAACTTTTTGTAATCAATAATAAAGACTCGTGAGCTAAATCAGGGCTAAGTCGTTTTGATTAGAGTTGAAAATAGAGCACACGTGATAAATAATCTCAAATTTAACCGACACCTCAAACATCTTTTTGATACAGTGGGAATAAGGACCAACACTCGATCCAATTTCAAGGTCACCTGTGGTGTGGTGGTTGGCATAACAACCTTCTATAGCCAATGCCGCGGGTTTCCAACCCTGTATGTGGCATTAGCTATTTTAAAATGGAGTAAAAAATCGTTGTTTTTCGCCGTCATTCTGAAGGGACGTAAAATGGCTGTCCCGACACAAGGCGGTGTGAGGTACGCGTTAAAAATAACTATCCTAATTAACACAGTGAAATTTCATAAATCCCAGTCCCTTGATTTCAATTTTACAAAAACAACATAGCCCTGACGGACGACACAAGTTTAGGCCGAAACGTTGGCTTAAATGAAATAGAATATTACACTGACTTCAGTCCAAAATTTCGCCTATCCCGGTACAATTGGGAAAGGGACCTGTAACGCGTACCTGATATCGTACAGGCCTTTTAAGCCCCCTCAGAGAGACGGCATAAGCAGGCTTTTTTACTCCCTTAAAAAAGTCTTAGGACACCTGGCGGGCAACGAGTTTGCTAACCACTACACCACAGATGATCTCTGAGTTCATTATTATTATATATTCCAGCATACACATGACCACAAAAAAAAAAAAAGATGTTGCGTACCATTCTACATACGTACGGTGTTGTGTATCTTCTTGTATTTTCTACGCAAGGTAGAATATTCAGTCCAAAGAAGGATGAGACTACTGGAGAATTTACGGCTTACACAACGCGGAACTACAAAGCATGCAAATGGTTAAAATTATTGAAGTGATAGCGTCATGAAGATTAAGATGGGTTTGTAAAGTTGTCGAATTTCTAAAAAAGTTAATAAGCGCTGTGCAGACTGGGAAACTTCTGTGCGGTAGACAGAGGCGTAGGTGGGAGGATTGCGTTATAAGTGATCCGGCAGATTTGGGTAGTGGTTCGAGGACAGAAGTTTGTAAGTAGAGATTGGTGGTATCGGCGACGAGCCTTCTGCTTCGCTAAGCCTTAATATTATTACAGATCAGTGCCAACCAACAGACAGTTAATTAATGGTCAAAGGTAATGAAGTTAGCGCTAGGCAAAAATGCATATTTATTTGCTGAGTTGTGCACTCATAAAAATCGAAAGTACATTTCTGACTACAAAATGAGAGAGAGGAAGGTATAAAGATGGAGAGAGAAAACGTAGCAGGTAAAAGAGGTCCGTGAGATCCCTACCTGTGAACCCAGGCATCCGCCATTGAACGAAATAGGGGAGGGTACCCCGGCCCACCTGCCGCCAGGGCGGCTAGGCTTCCAGCTTTTGGTGTAATTCATTGCACGTAAAACTCATAATAATCGTTAAACTATAACATAAAATACTAACAACGAGTTATTATTTTAAGAACAACAAAATAAAATTTATTATTAAATTTGTTGTACTTGAATCCTCAACTGCACTATAAAACTTGATGGTAATCCGTTTTAATTGGTTTTGCTTTCCTAATTTCTTATACGCAGTAAAGGAAGTCATATTATACTGGTGCTATATAGGTCACTATCCAGTCTGAAATATCAAAACGATATGGAAGAATAAAGAAAAACAAATATATTTATTCATATATACATCTTAAAAAAAGTTATTTTTAATAAATCCTCTTATGATTGACAAGACAAGACAAGGGAGATGGGGGGACAAACCCCCCAAGGGTTTTCCCCTTAATATAAAAGGGGTTGAAAGATTGTATGGAATCCGCCAGTTTTGAAGTAAGACATCTGAAATTTCGGATGTACGAGTAACTTATAGTTTAAAAAAATTAAATTATTTATTTAAAATGATCAGCCACGAAACATTATGTGGCAGACCAAATTCCACACGAGCGAAGCCGTGGGCAAAAGCTAGTTAGGTATAAAGTAGCTGATAAACAGTGTGTAATTAAAATAGGAAATAGTTAGTTTATTAAGAGGAAGACAATGTTCCTTCCGGGTTAGGAGAGCGGTTGATTTTGAAGCCAACGTTTTGAGCCACATTGCACGTCTTCTTCAGGGCTTATAGTGGGGTCAAGGGTTGAAAGTTGACGATATATAGAGTTGAATAAAAATTCTCCCTATTCAAGAGAATTTTTTTTACCTCCACCCGGGGCATTTTCTTCCTCAATATGTAAGGTCAACTAATATTATTTCAGAAAAAATTAGTTTTTTTTTAGTTAAATCTCATCATTGCCAGTGGTGCAGGGGGCATTGGGGAACAAACCAATCAAGGCTTTGCGGACACAGGCGTAATCAAGATAATTAGGTGGGGGGAGGGGCAAAATCATTTGACTAAACTAGCGAAAATTGTGAAGAAGATAATTTTAGAAATTTTGGAGTTTTCCCTGTATTGTATCCATCTTCACCAACATTCCTTTCTTAGTGCTCGTTTAAGCTATACAAAGAACCTATCTGCGAATTTCAAGATGTTAAGTTCAGTGGTTTCTGCTGTGCGTTGACCGCTGGGTGTGTTAGTCAATCAGGTTACAGTTTTATTTAAACTACACACTAATAGTACTCAAATAGCAGCTTTAAGTGAGAAGATCACGATGCCATCTTCTTTTCAGACGGATTGGAAGATTAACGGAAATTGAAGAGGCTAGTGGATTTAAGGGGCAAGAAAGGTTGTCATGAAATATATCAAATCTAAACTTCAAATACTACGTGTTTATGTTGTTTTTTTCGTTGTTTACCAATCGCGTTGCTATAACATTGAAGAACAAGTTTTAATGCATTCATTATCATATTTCTCTAAAACATTAACATTTTCAACTTCTAAAATTCAATCAATTAAACAAGACCAACGTTATATAATATACATCTCGGCTTTTTCGTCCTTGTAAGTAACTCCAATATGTTGATATTTATTTTTAGCTACCCCTTGGAAAAATGGGATATTTCTCGTTTGTTGTCAAATTATACGAATTAAAACATACGTTCTTTCTCAGAGTGACGGTCGTAATTTACAGTTCACACTTAAAACTATTAAACAGTACCTGCTCTTCAGTGATATTATCGGTATACTGTACAGGTTGTCATGGCAACAATTGTATATGACATTTCAATCCTTTTCTTTACCACCAATAACCCTCTGCCGACATCGGTGCAAAAGGGTCTTGCATAAATGACGAATCAAGCAAGCTACGAGAAATCAATTATGTTATCATACCATCGATATTCTCTTTCACAGGGTTCAGTAATGAAGATGACAAAGATTCGGACACGCAGCCTTCATCCAAGGATTCCTAATGAGAGACCTACATCCAACTACCACTTAGTGAAACATGTAATACATCTTAGACACTGGAACGGATTATAACAACATGAAAACTACTCCGACACAAGGAATAAACAAACCGTATACTTTCCACTACGATTGAAGCAAAACAAAAAACAAAGACATAATTGATGTATCAAACGATATAGATAAATAAGAAAACAAAAATTAGAAGAAGTAGAAATTAAAGCATAATGTAAATCCTCAATCCTCCTAACTTTGTTACGAATAAAGTCATCCTTTATGGCCTTAATGTCCCATTTGTTGCTGATTTGGCCCTCATCAGATACCAATCTGTACATGACAAACTTTATTCCCACTCAAACGAACTAGTTTCAAACCTGGCAACCTCTTCAGTTCCTGATAATCCTCCGAGGCGTCTGAAAAGAAGATGGCCTCGTGACCAATTAAGTTGTTATTTGAGTAATACCACAGGGTAGTTTCTCAACTTGTCTTTATCAGTGCCAATATGTATCATTCCTGCCATTTACTAGTTAGTTGTATTGTTACAATACAATTGTAAATATCAATAAATAAATTATTTAAAAAAAAAGTATATGAAGAAGAAAAAATGTAAAACATATATAAATCCATTAAGGCTATAAAACTTTTTCATTTAATTTAAATGTTTAAATGAAACAATAAAAAAAACTGTTCATTTACCAAAATGTGATAATCGCCTTCACCTCTCATTAAAATTACTATAAGGTAAAATTACATTACAACCAATTACAACCCGAGAAGGGTCTGGGGTTCAGTACATGGTAGAGACTGCAAAGAGGTAACTTGTCCTAGGCCATGCTCAACAGCCAGATTTCCCCCCTTATTTAGGGTACCCTATTTTTATAATATTTTACAGAGGCTGGGTAAGCCCCAGGAGGGTCCTAGATCCTCTATGATCCATCTCTCGCTGCAAATAGACTAAATAAAAGTAATAGCCGCAGCGGGATTTGAACCAGGATTTCCAGCATGGCAACTCAGTGCTCTACCACTCCGCTCCCTTAAAAAATTTAGAAAGCCTATTAAAATCATTATTTCAAAAGGATGAAAAAAAACAACATTTTTTGCTAAAGTAATGTATCTTAGAACTCATTCCGAAACATTTAAGCTTATATACCTCAAAATTATCCGTTTTAACTCACATCGATTCCATTTGATTTGGATGCTACAATGATTACCAGACTAATCAATGTTTTTCTACAATTTGATTCTTATCTTGTATGAAATTCATGTCTGGTGAAATTTCTTTTAAAACAATAATAACAAAATATTTTTGGTAAACGTATTGAAATAAGAATGTGTAGCTAAAGGCATAGAACTATATTTTTGACATGCATAGCACGGCCAATTTGAACAAAAATGTAATTACAATTAATACTTTTAAATTATATTCTAATACAGTAACATAGATTAAAATTATTGTAATAGTACTTAATCTATTAATTTTTTCAGCAATAATAATAATACACAAAAATTAAAGTAATGCATAGAAATAATTTATAATAGTTTATTTCTATATTATTTATAACTGTATTTTACGAATGTTAATAATAAATAATAAGGAACGGAAATAATTTAATGCTTGGTTATCTAAAGCATGGAAGGGATCGTGTAGAACAACAGATGCTGTTGTTGGGACAAACTGCTGATTGTGTAGAGGCCACTGATAGCCATGTAGGGTAGGTAGTGGGGTGAGCCATTGGAGAGTTCTTGTTGCAAATATACAACACCATTTATAACCTTTCAATTATTGAATAGAAATTGAAGAAATTGTTCAATAAATATATCAAATTTGGAACATTTAACTATCGAAATGAAATACAGTTATATTTTACTAGAATCGATTGTAAAGGTAAGAGATACACACAGAGAAAATGTTTTAAAATATCATTTTTAGGAAAGAATTTTTACAACAATCATAATAAAATTATTTTCAATCAATCAATCGTTATATTTTTATCATTAAAATTTAAGGCTTATTAATTTAAGCATATCTAAAATTGCTAAATACGAATATCTTATGATCGTCAACAAATTTTAATATAAAATTTATAAATAAATTCAATAGACCAATACGATGAATTTAATGAGAGTTCAATGAAACGTTTTACTGTTATATTTATTACGCAAAATAAATATTTAACCGATTACATCGTTTCTAATCACTGTTTGGTTAATAAAATGGTTGATTAGCAAGGTTTAATCTAGAATTTATTCCAATCGACAATATACTCTATAAACACTTTACTAAATAAAATTATAAAAGGTGTAATTAAATCGTTGAAGTTGAGCAGCTCAATTAAAAAAACTCGTATTTCATATGTTCGTCACAAAATTTTAATCTAAAATAAATTTGAAATAACAAGGGATGCTATGCTTTGTTTCTAAATTTAATTAAATGTGAGTCCAATCAATGATTTAATTGCATAAGATAAATATTTAACTAATTAAATCACTTCCAATCACTGATTGGTTAATAAAATGTTCGATTAACAGCGAGGTTTTATTATCAATTAGCGAGGTATAATTATCAATTAATGATACACCTAATAAAGACTTTAATAATTAAATTAAGCATACCTTAAATTGTTGAATTTGAACACCTCAATGTATAAAAAAAAATCTCATGTTCCTCACGTAAAATTTACAAATAAACTCGATATATAACTATAAACAAATAGAGATGACGGGGATATTATATTTAGATCAAAATGTTCAATTAAATAAGAATTCAACCAATAATTTAATTACGTAAAATAAATATTTAACAATCACTTATTAATTATTTTCACTAGTTGTTTTTAAGATCGATGTTTAATCTCTGAATTCGATCCTATCGACAAAAAATTATTAATTGTAACATACCCAAATTTAGTAGGTGTATTAATTTAAGCAATACATAAACTTAATAAATATTTATATGAAGAGCTCAATTAGAAAAGAAATCATATCTTATGTTCGTCACAATATTTTAATGTAATAAAAAAAAAATCTACAAATAAAGATGATATGAGGGATATTATCTTTAGATATACATGATTACTTTAATGAGAGTTTAATCAATGATTTAATTACATAAGATAAGTATACAACGAATCACATCGTTTCTAATCACTGATTAGTTAATACAATAATCGATTAATACAGCGGAGGTTTAATCTAGAACTTGCTCCAATCGACAAATAATATTTACTTATTAATATACTATATAAATAATTTCATATTTTTATTACTTTTTAATGGTTATTGATGCAGTAAATAAGTATAAGTTTATTTAGTTAAACAAAACACAAATATTTTTGGATTATTATTGAGGTTATAATTCTTCGGTAATTATTATTTATTAATAAGGTGTGGATATAACCGAGGGGGAGGTTACTGTTTTATAATAGTTTGCTAAAACAAACAGAATATTGTAATGCAAAGCTATAATTTAATATTAAGTGATGTAAATTTACGAAATATGAGCTGTATTTTAAAATTTATATTAAATTAAATTAGACTAATTGATGTTCAATACACAATTATTTATTTATTTTTTTTGTTCATTTTCCAGAAAAAAATAGGATTGTATTTGATATTGTTACGATTTATAGACGATTCTCCTAAATTCCCTTACCCTGTGGATCGACTAGCCTCAACCTCTTCTTCTGCTTCCTCTGATGCTTCGCTATCCTGTTCTTCCTAAATAGATGCGGAACGGATAACATGTCAACACATTTTCATGTGAACTTGACGAACACACACACTATACAAACACTGCGCCACAAATAAACACAAATACACACGCACACGGGTGCCGACACGACGACCGCTCATGACCAAATGCCCTTCCAGAACCCCCACCCGGCCCTTCGCTAGGTACACGTGACTACTGTCCGAACAGAAAACGTTCAGCGCCGCCTGTGAAGTGCGTACCCGATGTCGACCACAAGGTTAGTATAGCACTTATAAATTGGCGGGAACTGTGTGGTGTATGGTTTTGCATGTGTTAACAGCACATAATTCTGAAATTTTCATTCGCAGGGATCCGAGAGGCGACCTAGACAATACGGGAATCGAAAGGAAAAATTATGAAGTTGTGAGAAGTGACGAGTCTTTAAAAAATCAGAGCTAAAAATTGTAGGTTTTTGGCCTTGAATAAATCGGCAGGCTTTAGAGGCATTGGGCGAAGACACTGCATCAATAGTAATATAAAATCTTTTAAAAATATCAATATATTTCTTCATCCAGTCAAGTATTTTCCACTCAAACATCAATATGTTTCGGTTAATTTGAACATATCGTCGATACGGATGCTAAGTATCTACCACATTTCACAAGAGTGAAAAAAATGTTACATTCAAAATCAGTCCGTTTCCTCGAACGTATTTTACATATGCCAGTGTACGTGGTTTTGTGCCTTATATATGATTCTATATGCATTACAACAATTATCAATCCTAAAGCATAGTAATCGCTACATACTTTTCTGTTTTATCGACGATATTAAAATATCACTTACTTGTTATCTAGTATATTTATATATTTTTGTTTCTTTATTTTTTTTAAGAATAAAACAATAAATGGCTAAAATATAAGTAAAATATTGTATATAATTATATATTTAAAATTGTTTATTTCATTTAACGTCACTATATGCTGCTATGACTAATCGAACGATGCTACAGCGGGAGTCCTAAATTTTGCCTAACCAGGTACAATTAAGATAGGGATCTTTAACGAGTACCTGACATCGCACAGGCTTCGGATTCCCATTTTTAATTCCATCCTAAGGGCGGCCTAACTAAGGATTGCTTACTACCTTCATAAAATCCTAAGGCCACCTCCCGGACTGCGAACCAGCTATATGAGGCAAAGAAGGTTTTTATGCTAACCTTAACAGTATATAAGATATAATGCCTATATATACAAGGTGGCCTTTAGGACAATAAGCGGATAGCTCCAAATTTCAAAAATTGACTTTTTCACATTTTTCGCTAGTCAAGGAATACTTTATTCTCCCGAAACTTGAGGTTCAGAACCGGACAAAAACCATGAGAAATAAAGAGGCAAAGTGTCATGCCAGACAAAATTGCTCGACTAAACTAGCGAAAATTTTGTAAAAGTCGATTATTGAAATTTTGGATTTGTCCGCTCTTGATCAGAAAGGCCTCAAATATAAGTATATTTATGTATAAGTTAAGTACATACATATGTAATATGTTTCTAATATGATACAAATAAGTTTATATAAGTATTTATTTATAAATATTTAAACAATGACTTAAAATGGATGAATCCAATCGTTTTCAGTCAGTCAAAATCAGTGTTTATCGAGACCTTCTGAAGACTTCAATTGCAACAAGCCAATTACACCATGCATGGATTAATGATTATGACGTACAGGAATATTAAAGGATCAAATGAAAATTTCATTCCGGTAAACGCGACATCCTCGGGGAACAACTGTCACGAAACTTCTACAAAATTGGTCACTAATGGATGAAGAATGGAACACGATAACGTGAAATTAAACAAGACGAATTCGCGTCAGAATTTAATATAATTTGTTGGATAAGGATAAATTATAACGACCTTATGCTCCTTCAAGGTTTAAATTTTGAAAAGTTATCTACTGCTATTTGTGACACTATTTGGAACATTAGGACTTTGTTACGATAAATTGGGTAAGGGGCATTATGCAAGTAGTTGTCCCTTAAGGTCTATTGCCTTTACTCTTCCACTCGGCTGTTCGGAAGGAGTGGTCAGCTCAAGATTCAAGGAACTGGATGGAGCAATGGTCGAGAAGAAGCCAGTCACATATAGTGTCCCCCTTCCTATGTAAGTAGTTTTATAAATTATCTTGTAACCATGATCAACACAACAAATAAATATAATGTTATTCAATAATTATTATTATTTAATAAACCGCTCCTGGTTAGTCAACCTTTGGAGAAGAGAGGGACATGTTTCTTATTCATTAATGATATAGAATTATTATACATTTTATTATTTAAATATTATTGAGATCATATGATCTGATGACTTTTCCTTCAGATCATTGCTTAGGCAGTGAAGCCAATACAGCACTACAATATAAAACTTATACAAAGTAATGAGGTAATTTTTTTATAAATGAAAAATAAAATAAAATGCAATAAGAAGTTAGTTATTTTTAGTAAAATATCGTGAGGTTGCAGGTAATCTACACTAAGTCAAAAACATGATTTAGAAAAAACGGTGAAGAGTATTTGAAAAACTGAAAAAATAAAAAAAGTATAAATAAATAAAAGATATGGCTTATTGGGTTTCATCAGTAGAAACATCTCACACTAAGTACTACTGTAACTGTAACTGTAACTGTAGCCTTGAAAAAATAAATAAACACAAGTTTCGTTCAATTTTAGTTGAACCGAACGGAAACTAAATAGTTTATTTTATTATATTAGTTGTTGATTTTATTAATTTTTAATTCAAAAGAAAACATTTTTTTCGATTTGCACAAGATTTTACAAGATTTGCGATGTACACGAGGGGAAGAATGTTCTTTGAACATTTATTTAATCTGGATCTTGTTGACATACGTCATTATAATTTATTTTATTATATTAGTTGTTAATTTTATTAAGTTTAAAATATTTTTATTTGAAAAGAAAAGATATTTCCAGGACCGGGACTCGAACCCGGGTCTTCCAGATCGCTAGTCTGGAACTCTACCAATTGAGCTATCATGGAATCAATCAAGCTCGCTCCCCGGTCATGGCCATATCCCTTCTTTACACTGATCCGACGTCCCCACGTTCTCGCAAGATTTGCGATGTATACGAGGGGAAGAATGTTCTTTGAACATTTATTTAATTTGGATCTAGTTGACATACTTCATTATAATTTATTTTATTATATTAGTTGTTAATTTTATTAAGTTTTAGATACTTTTATTTGAAAAGAAAAGATATGTCCAGAACCGGGACTCAAACCCGGGTCTTCCAGATCGCTAGTCTGGAACTCTACCAATTGAGCTATCATGGGATCAATCAAGCTCGCTCCCCGGTCATGGCCATATCCCTTCTTTACACTGATCCGACGTCCCCACGTTCCCTCAAGATTTGCGATGTATACGAGGGGAAGAATGTTCTTTGATCATTTATTTAATTTGGATCTTGTTGACATACGTCATTATAATTTATTTTATTATGCTAGTTATTGATTTTATTCATTTTTAAATATTTTTATTTGAAAAGAAAAATGGGAAACTAAATAGGTTTAATTCTGCTCCAAAAACAATCAAATCACAAATTCTAACCTATTTAAAAAAAAAAATTCATTTTTTATTAATAGTATTATTTTTTAAATATTTTTATTTGAAAAGAAAGGGCACCACGTGGGATAAAAATAAAAATATTTAAAAATTATCACTATTAATAAAAAATAAAAATAATATATAATGACGCAAGTCAACAAGATCCTAATTAAAGTAATGTTCAATGAACATTCTTCCCCTTGTATACATCGCAAATTGCGAGAACATGGAGATATGGGATCGGTGAAAAGAAAGGATGTTTACTAATAATTACGCTTTTAGCAGTATGAGGCATGTCGGTTTCAATGTTTGATGAGACAGAATTATATTATGTTCAACATTAAGTTACTAGAAATTGTCACGCAGCTGATTATGCGACATTTGTTTTTTATAAACATAGTGATTGTTTAGCATTTTCTTATTTATAAAATAAATTTCGATTATCCGAACAACATACGACATTAGTTCGGATAAACAAACCTCTACAGTAACCAGAAGTATACTTAAAATTTATGATTAGTTGAAAAATATTGAAAAATTTAGTCAATCTAAAATAATTCCAAAAAAAAAAATAAGAGTGCTACTTTTAGAATTATCAAGTCAACTTTATTCCACTTTTTTAAAAAAAAATGGTAAAAAACGTTTCATAAAAAATAAAATATTTACAATAAACTCTTATGTAATATATCAGAGGTATAATGAATTTATAATTAGCATTTTAACACAGCAACAAGATTGTTATATATATTATTACTGATGTCACTAAAAAAAATACGCATTCCATAAACAATTTATTATCATTAGCAAGGATTCGAAAAACTATGTTTAACAATATATATTTAATAAAAAGAAGTATACAACAATATTTGTATTATAGTAGGATCAATATGGCGGGACAATGACCCAAGAGGAAACTATCCTCTGGTATTACACCGATGACGATTTTAAAAAGAAAGTCACTAAGCCATTTTCTTCTAAGGTGTCTCGGAGAATTATCCATAATCGTTTAGAAAGCAAGATTAGAAACTTATGCGTTTGTACGAGTATGGAGTTTATAATGGAAGAATTGTGCACCTGTTTAGTTGGAAATCAGCAACATACATATAATATTATATATATATAAATAAATTATAATGAGAGTTAATGAATAAGGATTTCGCTAAGGAAGCGGAGTGGCTCAGTGGTAGAGCACTGAGTTGCCATGCCGGAAATCCTGGTTCAAATCCCGCTGCAGGCAAGACTTTTATTTAGTCCGTTTGCAGCCGGAGATGGATCATATAGGATCTAGCCAAGCCTCTATAAAAATAGGGTACTCAAAATAAGGGAGAAAAATCATTGAGCGTGATCTAGGACAAATCACTTTTCTGCAGAACCGTTGACCATGAAACACTACAGTCTCTACCATGTACTGAACCCCTTCAATTTCGAAATTTCGACCTTCAAGAACTGAGAAAGAATATTTTTTTTTTTATTATTTATTTATTGATATTTACAACTATATTACAATAATATAACAAGTAAATTGGCTGAGTGATACATAATGACATGATATAATGACAAGTAGAGAAACTACCCACTGGTAGTACTCAAATCGCATGTTCAACTAAGAAGGTCACGTGGCCACCTTCTTCTCAGACGCCTCGGAGGATTATCGGGAATTGAAGAGGAAGCTAAGTTTGAAACTAGAGGGTTTGAGTGGAGATGAAGTTTGTTATGAAAGGATAGATACCGGGTTCGGGCCAAATCAGCAACAAATGGGACATTAAGGTCGTTATGGATGACTATATTCTTAACAAAATAAGGAGCGTTGAGGATTTTACGAAGGATTTTGGATTGTAGGGATTGGATACGAGAAGAATTTGATGGCTTAGTGGAGCCCCAAAGCTCTACTCCGTAAGTCCAAATAGGTCGTATGATGGTCATGTAGATGAGTCTTTTGTAATTAACTGGGAGCTTAGAGCGTTTGTCTAGTAAGTGTTGAAGTAGCCTGAAACGTCGAGCGGTTTCTTGTCTTTTCAGTCTTGTATGAGGAAGAAAGAATATTAAATATGAAATTAAATATTCGCAGGAAGCAGAAACAAATCTTATGAATAGATAAATATAAATTTAAAAAAGCAATAAAAACGATTGGAGTAACTCCAATAGGATATGAATACGAAATCCGTGACGTAATAACAATTATCTATAATATTTAAAAATAAAACAATATTTTTTAATTATTATTCTATATGGAAATAATCTTAAATGAAATAAAAAGCAAAGTGCACAAAGGCGAATACCCTTCTTTAATGGCCCTACAGTGAGTCACCAATTGGTTAATTTGACTTGATGAATATGGGCGCTAAAACCGTTGATTGCTTAAAACTATTCATTAAATACATTAAAAATAATTAGATGTTGAACTTATTTTTTACAAAAAGAGAGCCATATTAATTTTTAGTTATTAAGGGAATGATGGGGGGGGGGGGGGTAGCTCAATTTTATAAAACGCTAAGTTGCTTTAGCTAAAGATCCAGCTGTAACAGAGGTATCAGTTCCGTAAGTTGTCGCTTCGAGTTAAATCACAACAATTTTTAACTTATCATTCGTTTCTTTTTTAATATTCTCGAAAATAACCTTAAGCTTTGGTATTAGAAAAACGAGGGTAATAATAGGAAATATCTATATTTCGGTTATCATTTCATCAAGATTTGGACTTATCAACAAACATAATACGATTAAATCTAATATTATAAATCTATACTTCGTAATGTTAGTTTAAACGTTTATTTTTTGATGAGATAGATACCAAAATATTTATTTAATATTCCATAATTACACTCTTTATTTCATACTAGCTTTTGCCCACGACTCACGTGGAATTTGGTCTGCCATACAATGTTTCGTGACAGATCATTTAAAAAAAAATAATTTAATTTTTTTTAAATATAAGTTACTCGTACATACGAAATTTCAAATGTCTAACTTCAAAACTGGCGGATTCCATACAATTTTTGAACCCGTATTATATTAAGGCGGAAACCCATGGGGGTGGAATTGTCCAAGTTCCTCTCTTAGTGCTCATTTAAGCTATACAAAGAACCTATCTGTGAATTTCAAGCTGCTGTGCGTTGACCGCTGGGTGTGTTAGTCAATCAGGTTACAGTTTTATATTAAGTTCGCCTGTGTGGTGTGTTGATAAAAAATTAGCCGATGTCCTTCCCCAGGCTTGAGAGTATCCCTATCAAATTTCATCACAGACGGATCAGCACAGCCGTGAAACATACATTGACACTGATTAACAAACGGGACGGACAGAAGTTTACTGTTGTTCGTGTCAGTAAAGGATTAGTATGTAATGTTATTGGATTTATTGAAAAGGATTACTTAGTATAACGGTTTCGTGATTTGTTTTGGTAAACTTCGCCACGTGGTTGTGGCGAGTAAGAAACACGTGAGCAAGCATACAGAATTTGCCCCCTTTTTCACCCCCTCAGGACTAGTAAATTTCGGAAAATCCTTTCTTATCGGATGCCTACGTCATACAAAGAACCAAGTTTCAGGTCTCTACGATCAGCGGTTTAGGCTGTGCGTTGATCCCTAAGTCAGTCATTCAGGACAATGCATTTTTGTATGTATAGATTAAATAATGAAAAAACGATTATTATCATTTTCTAGAATATTAAAAAGAAAAATAATGAAGAGTTAAAACTTGTTGTGACTTAACTCGAAGCTACAACCTGCGGAGCTAGTACTAGTAACCATAAAGTGGAGGAAAAAACAGGCGGTAAATGTAGGTTAAATAATCTCCCTACAAAACCTTACAGTAAATAAAATCTTATAAACAATTACGTCTCTACCATGTACTAAACCCGAGAAACTTCATGGATTGCAGTGGTATAGGTTTATATAAAAAATAACTGACCTTAGTTAGATATATCTTTTTATTTTAAATTACGAACCCTAGTAAACGACTAAAAAAAAAATCTCAATATTTAAGGTTAAATTTTATTAGAAATAAAAAATCTAATTAAAATAATAAAATACCTTATTTTCTCCATAAATATGTTTTATATTTGGGACCAAAGTCACACACTAATTACTATTAGCCTTTACATATCAAAAATGTTTACTCTTAGGATCAATATAACTAGCTTAAAAAAGGAAAAAACTTCATTATTAGCTAATTCGTCTAAAAAAAGGTTCATCTTTAAAATAAAGACAGGACCACTACAACCCATGAGGGGTCTCTACTATTAGTAGAGGCTGTACTGCTTCAGGAACAACGGTTGTACAGGAAGATAGTTTGTTTTTCTTCAATTAAGTCCGCCCACTTTATGGAGGTCGGGTGAACCACAGGGTCTCTAGACACAACATGATCCATCCATTGCTCTTGTTAACAGCTTTAATAATCTTTTCTGCCAAAGCTGAATTTGAAACCAGGACCTTTACCACTAATTCAGCTCCCCATCCCCCCAAAAAAAAAAAAAAAAAAAATTAGAAACTCTCACTGCTAATAAAATATTTGTTTTATTTTCTGAGATTTCCTCTTAACCGTCTTAAGTGACATTTTCCAGACGACTGACAAAACACCTCACATAAAAAAATATATATCCTTAAGTATGAATAAGATAATAGAGGGATGAATCATAAATAGTAAATCAATAAACGATAAACACGCAACAAATAAATTGGTGATAATTAAAAGATAAAATTGTGAAGCTTTCTACTCCAATCAGTTGCAGTAAATAATAACAAATTATCAATAATAGAGATACGAAAAGTAATTTGCAATATATAATATCAGACTGCCATTGAAAGATATAATCAACAAGTCTCTAACAACTTTTCAGGAAAATAATTTTTTAATAATTTTCCTGCAACCACTGAGTAATGCTATCCATTTTTTTTTTTGAGATTTTAATTTAATTTTATTTTAAATTATATACATACATTTTAAACATTGGTGGGATAATCCCTTACAATGAGAATGATTTTGCATACATGGTTGTTTGGTTAATAAGTTTTTGTTGTTGGTAAAAATTTAAAAAACCCAACAGAAAAAAGAAGTAGGTACATAGGATTTTATACAAAAGATATACATTTATAAGAGTACATACAAAACATTATTATATACAACATTATTATTATATACTACATTGTTCTTATATAGGTACAGCATATAAGAACATTAATTTAAATAAGAACTCATTTCAAAATATATATTATTTATAGTAGAATGTGTTTTGTTCGTTTGTGTCTGTATTTTGGTGTTGTTGTTTTTGTATAATTTCCTATTTCTTGAATGAGTATGTTGTCTGATAGTTGGCATGAGGTGAAGAATCTGAGGGTTTGTTGGTGTATAAATTCATGTATTGTTGAGATATCTAGTTCATTGTGCATTGTGGTGATTTGAGTATATATTGGATAGTTTTTTTATGATTCTTAGACGTTTGTTTTGGAAGATCTGTATTTCTTTTATGTGTGTTTTGCTAGCTAAACTACAGACTGGGCATGCGTAAGTAACCATGGGCCTAATGACTCCCTTATATAATATTTTCTTATTTTTTTCCGATAGTTTTGATTTTTTGTTGAAGTAGGGATACATTTTATATAATATTCTACGAGCACTATTTAGTTTATTGTTTATATGATGGTTGAATAGTAGTTTACGGTCTAAAGAGATTCCTAAATATTTAATATGCTTAGATATAGGTATTGAGGTATTGTTAAGTAGTATGGTAGAGGGGAGTTTAGGTCTTCGTTTTGTGAAAATTATAGCTTCAATGCTATCCATTACTCAACTAAAACTGGTGTGGAAAGTTCCACTTTCCCCCACTAGTGAGGGAAAGTAACAGCCACCAAGATTGAATTTGTCAATCAACACTCTGTTATTTTAAATATTTATGGTGAAATTAGTGACCAGAGTCTTTCACTATGGAACAAATAAAAGCCAAGTGCAAGAGCAATAGCCGATATGATATTCGAGTTATCTCCCAAATACTATTAATATCGTTTCAACTCAGAGAAGAAGCTACAAATGGGCTATCCACGTTTAAATATGACTTTACGTAACCGATCGAAGATAACAAATCTGAACGTCGAAGAATAGATATGCCACAATTATATCGGGTCAACTGCAACTCTATTGTCATGTTAACACAGGCATATTATTAGAGTTATAAAAACAATTATATACATATACATATATCCGACAGGTCCTCTCAATATTTACCTCTCCATTTCAATTCCTACTCACATTCCAACCTGATGCTGGTTTTAGATGCATGGTAAATAAATGTGTATATATTTTTCTTGTTTTCCTAAACAGAATATTTAATTATTTAAAAAAACATTTTTTTAGTGAAAACTTCTTTAGCCGCGTTGAACAATTTTTGGTAGGGGAAAGACTTATGGGTTTGCGTCACTGACATTCTCGGGACGTATTGCGCGATACTGGTGACGCGTAGAGGCCTGTGCATGAGTTATAAAATTTGTTTTAATCAACTTTAGTTTAAATGTTAAATAATTTAGACTATAATCGATTTATAAATTCAAAAAAGGAATGTAGTTATAACAGAGTTTTGTATTTTCACTTCTGTCGGGCGTCCTCGTACTGGAGTCCTCATGACTAATTAATTAATATTTGTTTAATGTTTTATTTTTCTTATTATAAAGTACGAAGAATATTCTCTTCATTTATTTATTTTTATCTCTTGTCAAGGTTCTGTGTTATGAAATTCTTATTGTCTTGGTGTTAGGAGTTTAATAATTTTTTTTATAAAGATGTAAATATTTATTGTAAAAACTAAGTTTTTGTTTAAATTGATTTCATTCCTCTTGTAGCGACATCGAACATCGATAATCGATAAATCCAATTGATCTATGATGAGCTGGCGAACAGAACCGGATTAGTCCACTATAAATAATAATAAATGTTATTTATTATTATTTTGTTAATATCTAACCTTTATATTATTTTCGACAATTAGTTATAATCCATTAAAGTCTCGTACTTTTTAATCATTTATTTGTTTTTTGTTTTTTCCTATTTCTTTTAAGTTTTGTCACTCATGATTACTTCATGATTTGTATCATTATGTAGCCTCCTGGCCAGATGAATATTGTGTTTATTTGACTTGTTCTTTATTGTTATTCTAAAGGGACTTGGTCCCAGAATAAAGGTTGTTTTCTATTCTATTCTAATTCGAACACACTTTTTTTTCGAATTATGATACCTTGGACCTCGTTACGTCGATCCCTGTTAACATTTTTAATGAAACCCGCCTCTAAGTAGGAAAAATATAGCTTTAAAAAGTCCATTTTCAAACAAAATCGGTTTAGTCCGAGGTTTTGCCAAACATATTAAAATGTACATTCATTTTTAATTCTAAAGCGGACTAGGCTCATATAATTAACACATTTTTAATCAAAAGCGGACATGTCCAGCAAAAATTAAATATTAAGTAAAAAACATTAATATTTTTTGCTTTAATTAAATATTTGTGGGGTGTTGAATCTTTAAATAAATGCAATAATGACGAAAATACTATACCTTGTGATACATGGGTCGAGTATCCTGAAGTAGAATGGTAAAAAGATGTAATACAGAATACATCAAGATCTACAGAAATCATGGAAGAAAATGAGATTGGTGGAGTAGGTGAATGTGATAATATTGAGAATTGCGAATGTCTGGAAGTGGATATTACGGAAATTGTTATCTAATTTTTTTTAAAACACAATAAATCTTTCAAATCTATACTTTTTGTTTCATTTTTTAAAGTCCTTTTAAATACAAAATCGGATTCGCCCAATACTAACAAAACCGGACTTGTCACATGTTTAAGGTCACAACCGGCTAAGTCCATATTTTTCGAACAAAACCAGACTATTCCATTTTTGTTTCATAAATAACTTGTAGAATATAAAAGAAATTTAAAAATTAATTACTCCATGTAACAATAGAACTAAGCCACCAATCTATAATAACGTAATGCTGTCTTTTTAATTTCCTCCATATATTAATATCAGTATTTTAGCCATCCTGTAAAATTTAATTTCGTAAACTAATCCGGTTCTGTTCGCCAGCTCCTCAGATGAACAACGCCAACTTTCATATATTGTTTAACCCTGGTATAATTTGTTATTGTGAGTAATAAACGTTTTGTTTCTTACAGCGATTCACCTTGTTTTGCTTTCTTGATAAATAAAGTGTGTCAATATAATAATAAGTACTAATAAGTCAATAATAAGTACTATTTGTCAAGAACAAATAGTGTTAAGATCCTTCACGATCCCTAAAAATCTTAACACTCTCCATGTCCTTTTAAATAGTTTTATTTTTCCCTATTTTGTATTGTTATAATATTACTTACTATTTAGTTGCTTATTTTATTATAGTCCAGGACCCATGGTCCATTTTTGCACTTGATTAGTATCAAGCTGAATCTTAGTGAATAGCTTCGTATCGATAAGACGCCCAACAATTTTCTGTGCGAAAATTCTCGATTGTGGTAGCTAACAGAGGTAGCAAGGACGAAATATGTCGATTTGATTATTCTCAAAAATTTATTACTGACTGGGGTTTTTTTTTTTTTGATAAATCTCAAGATAATTATCTAAATAATTTGAAAACATATTTGTCCTACAAAATGTATGGTTTGAACAAAGAGTCCCCTCCTTCCAACATGTATCGATAACGAGGTCATAAAAAATGATTACTAACCAGATGATTTTTTGTTTTTTCATTTATATTGGAAAGAGGGAACTCTAAGATCAAACCATACATTTTGTAGGACAAATATTTTTTCAAATAATTTAGATAATTATCTTGAGATTTAACAACAAAAAAAAACCCAGTCAGTAATAAATTTTTGAGAATCATCAAATCGACATATTTTATCCTTGCTACCTCTGTTAGCTACCACAATCGAGAATTTTCGCACAGGAAATTGTTGGGCGTCTCAGGGAAACGAAGCTATTCACTAAGATTCAGCTTGATAGTAATCAAGTACAAAAATGGACCGTGGATCCTGGACCAATATGTATGTCACTGGCTAGAAACACTGTTATTTTAATTTTTTATAATCCAACTATTTTATTTAATGGGGCTTTGTCCTAGAATAAACATTTTTTTTTCTATTCTCTATACACGTATATAATTGTATCATTATTAATAAGTTTATTATAAAAATAAAAAAAAACCTTTCCAGAAAAAATATTGATTAACCTGGAAAAGCTAATTTAGGCCTAATACTTTTTTACAAGCATACCCCCTAAAATTGTATTATATTTATTGATGTATATTATGGTTTGATTTATCGATTTGTTTTCCTTTTTCTGATTTTTTTTTCACACATTACCTGTACCACTACAACCCATGAAGGGTCTGGGGTTCAGTATATGGTAGAGACTGTACTGTTTAATGGACAACGGTTCTACAAGGAGGTGACTTGTCCAAAGTCACGCTCGACCGCCAGATTTTTCCCCCATCGTACAGGCTCGGGACCCCCGTTTAATGTCCCTTCCGAAGGACGGCATAACCAAGGATTATTAAAAAAATTCTAGGCCACCTGCCGGGCTACGAACCCGCGATCTTGGGCTTAGTGGTAGTCTATTATGCTAGCCACTAGGCCACAGGTAAAAGTAGAGTCATTATAACAATATCTTAAAAAGCACCCCACAATTTTTTTTTTACGATAAAATGAATTTTTTTGTTCATTACTCTATTCTTATTTTTTAAAAAAAACCTGTACCACTACAACCCGTGATCGGGTCTGGGGTTCAGTACATGGTAGAGACTGTACTGTTTAATGGACAACGGTTCTACAAGGAGGTGACTTGTCCAAAGTCACGCTCGACCGCCAGATTTTTCCCCCTTATTTTGGGTACCCTATTTTTATAATATTTTATAGAGGCTGGGTGGGCCCCAGGAGGGTCCTAGGTCCTATCTGATCCATCTACCGCTGCAAACAGACTAAATAAAAATCATGGCCTGCAGCGGGAATTGGACCAGGATTTCCGGCATGGTAACTCAGTACTCTACCACTGAGCCACTCCTCTCCCTTTTTCACACATAAATATGTAAATAGGTATACCAAATTGGAGGGAAAGGGCAGATGGCAGGGAGTGGTGGAAGAATAACTTGGAGGAGGCCCAAGCCTTGGGATGGGCAGAAGTACCGAAGAATTAGTAGCAGCAGTAACGATAAATATGTTCCGAACCCGTAAGTATAAGATCGGGTTTTTATTGTCAATCTCTTTAGCAAGTAACAAGTTGTTATATTTCAACATCTATTTCATTCCTGATATATTTAAGTGGAAAATAGTTGACTGGATAATTCTAATGATGGATTGGATTTGACAGTGGGTGAAGTCAAAGATAACAATTCGTAGGCCGAAACGTTGCCACAGTTAAAAAATAAGTTCTGTTTATTTTATGTTATCTTTGACTTCACACCCTGAACAATCCATCACTGATATATTGAAGTATAAATTCATCGAAATCCAAGTCGAATGTATCTTTCGTGTATATATAAGTTCTTTCCTGAACCCTTGAATTCTGCTGGATAAGGCTAATAGCTTTTATTATAATGGTGAAGATTAGTTTATTAGAATGCAAATGGAAAAAAAAACACAAGCAAAGCCTTATGTTTCAAATCTGGGGTAAAAACAAACAATTACTCGATTACAATTAGTCGACGTTTCGCCTATCCAGGCATTATCAAGACACAGACAAGAGTAGTAATTGTTTGTTTTTACTCCAGATTTGAAACATAAGGCTTTGCTTGTGTTTTTTTTTTCATTTGCATTCTAATAAATGTTAATGTTTCGTTTTGAATTTTGGCTCTATTTTATTGATTGTGAAGATTAGTTGTTAAGAATATTTTTAACATGACAAATAATAAAACTATTTTTGATGAAGTCATCTGTTGGGATTTTTTGAAAGAAAAGATACAAAGAAGAATACTTTCAATTTACAGCAATGGAATTTCCTGCCATGCCTGACATTCTTTGCAGATTAGACGATTTCAAAACAAAATTAAACTAATCCAAGAAAAATGTTGAGCGAATATTGCAATTTATAATTAAATAAATGAAAAATAAAAAATAGGCATCTAAAATATAAAATATTTAAAATCAGCCAAGAATATTCGGTGATCAAGTCATTATAATCAGTCAACTGGCGGAGGTGACGTGTTATTCCGCTAACAACCACCTGAGGATAATAATTGAAGGAAATCATCTTCTAATGGTGAAGGAAGTCTAAGTGATTATAAAAGTTAACAAGGCTCTTAGGGAACACGAAGCAGGAAGAGGATTGCTGCTCTGCAGATGCTGCCTTGTCATCTAGTGTCACTTGTTTTATACGAACAAAAGCTATTTAAGTTTACTACCGAGAGAATTATATTTTGAATTTATTATTCCGCTATAAGCTTAGATCATATTTAGCGAAACCTAAAAATAAATATGATCTATTGTCTTATATAAAATCTTATGTTCAGTCATGGCCTACATGTAAAAGAGCGTCAAAAAGAATATATTTCCATTAAGTTGCCATAACAGGGTATATTCTAAGCAAAAAATAGTAATAAAAAAATACCTGTACCACAACAACCCGTTAACGGATCTGGGGTTCAGTACATGGTAGAGACTGTACTGTTTCATGGATAACGGTTCTGCAAGGAGGTGACTTGTTCTAGGTCACGCTCAACCGCCAGATTCTCCCCCTTATTTTGGGTACCCTATTTTTATACTATTTTATAGAGGTCGGCTGAGCCCCAGTAGAGTCCTAGATCCCATATGATCCATCTCTAGCCGCTAACAGACTAAATAAAAGTCTTGCCATTAGCGGGATTTGAACCAGAATTTCCGGCATGGCAACTCAGTGCTCTAGTTAGTGCCAACGAGCCACTCCGCTCCCAATAATAAAGAAAAAAAAGTGATTATAAAGACAATTTACAAATACACTAAATCACAAATTTTTATAACACATAATCAGTTTGTAGAGGGCCGAGTTGCTGTGCTGAGGACCCCGGGTTTAATCCGGCTGTGGCTAAAAATCTGCCAAGACAAATCTTTTCTCTTCGAAATAAAAATATTTTTAAAAAATACAGTAGTTTTTAGTGATGAAAAATTTTTTAATACATTAAAAAATTGTTTATTTGAGTTTACTTTTCAATAATAATCCTACTATATTAATGTCACTCTTTTTTTTAGTAATTTCAAATTATAATTTTTACTTATCATTGAACAGATAATTAATTATATGATAATCATTTATTTCTTTTTATGTGGCCTGTCCGCCCCTGGACCTACTTTTCTCTAGTTTTTCTTTAATGAATACTGGTTTTAATCAGTACTGTGCTATAAGATCTGTTAGCAGCCACGGTTGGACTCTTGCAAATCTTCCTGGTCCTCATCCAGACTATATATGTTGATACCCTTAATGGGGGGAGGGGGCTGGCTATTGACTGTGATCTCGGACAAAACACCTACGTGCATAATCGTTGTCCTAGAAACAATACACTGTGTACCATATATACCACGACCCTTCATGGGTTGTACTGGTACAGGTTAAATAAAAAACTCTGGAAAGTCGTGTTCGCCTTTATATTATATTATTTAAAAAAATATAATTAAATCTCTCTATTACAAGTTTTTAGTGGTCACAGTGTAGTATTACATGTGGTGAAATAATATATGGGTCACAAAAAATTGAGTGCAAATAATAAATATTGAAAAAGAACAAAGGAAAAAGGTGCATGAACGACAAAAATGGTTAAAAAAGAGAATATTTGAAAACTTAGATCTTGAAAAGTCAGAAAAAAAAACAAATTAGGGATAAAATTGAAAACTTAAACTTAGTTGAATTGAAATCAAATAAAAGTTCAGTCTATTTAAATTACTTTAACTCTGTTTTTGAAAAGGCACTAAATTGAAGTACGTAATAAAATACTGCGATTTATTTATTTATAGCTCTAACAGCAGAACACAATTTGAGTAGTATATACAATTAAATATATTTATAGTTATATATACTACATGTAAACAGTTTTATAATTTGTAAAATGGCGGTTTGCCCCCATATAAATTTATTTTAAAACCACTTAAACACTATTGTTTGAATTAACTTTACAACAAAACATAAAAAAAAACTGAAATGATACATAATTAATTAATTAAGGACCTTCGCGATGATAAATTAAAAAAGATTCATTAATTCTTTAACTACACATATGAATGAAAGAGGATTGTATGTAAATTGTATTTCTCACATATTACATTTTTTAGAATTTAACGTGCTAATAATAGAAGGACACGTTAAAATATGTATACTAAATCAAGGATAAATTGTAAAAATCATATTAAATTTTCACATAGTATTCATATAAGAACAAAGTAACATGTTAATAACATAGAGATAATCTATACAGATAACATAGAGGCAATCTGTACATGTTACTATAAGATACACTTCATGTCCTAATAACCTTATAAGAAATAAATTGTAAACAGTAGTGAATGTGAGGGGTAAAAACAAAAAAACAAGTATGAAACTAACTATAAACAAAAGACCATCTCCCAATTGTATAAAAATGTTTAAAGCGGCCCATACACGATCAGTATTACTGGCAGTATAGTTAGATACTGTCAGTAATACTGATCGTGTAAGGGCAATACTGATGTACTGAAGTAGGGCATTGATGAGTGATGGTTCACTCCATCATTCCTCAGTCCAACCCGGCGTAGGGGAGGGGATACTGACAGTATTGCTGATCCTGTACGCTCGTTTCTTTCATTCCTTAGTAGATGTAGAGTGCGACGTATCGAATGATTTCCGATGCAATAATGAAAACGTAGCCACATTTTTCAAAAGTTATAAATGATTTATGTAATGTTTTTCTTAAAACTTCATTTTTTTCTTATAACGACAGGATGGAACTTAATTTTATATGTAAAATTGTAAAGTGAATATGGAAAAAAAAATTTTTTCCTAGTGTCTAAATGAGAGCTTCACAGGTTTCTATCACAATCCGGCTGATGGGGAAATTAGCGTTGAAAACTTTAAGTCCTCAAAATTTCGGCCTGTTGCTAAATAGCGTAGGGTAACTGCCAACGGCTGTTTTGGGCATTGTATCTTGGTTTTAATATGAGGAGATACCACATTTAATAAATTATTAAATACGTTTTCATTCATCTGAAAATAATTATAGTAATCTGATCGTTCCTTTATTGAAATCTCGTTGATAAAGTATAAATGAGTGAACTTATCTTATATAGCCAATCCTTCACCCACAAGCGTCTTTTCCTATTTTTTTTGCCAATGCCATGGCGATCACAATTCCTAAACACGCTCTATCCATTAAAAAAGTAGGTATAAATATGCGTGAGAAAAAGATGACTGTTCTTATCGCGAGCTAACTGTAAACTGAGTTTTTTTTATTTATGATTTTTACAATAGTAAAATACAGTGAGAGTTTGGTTAGAAGTTTTACAAAAATAATAGAACATAATAATAACAGAATGGTAAACATACATAAAAAAGGAAGTATATAATTATAGTACTAAACATTGTAATGAAGACAAAATCAAAAATATAGAGTCGACACTATATCAAAATATGGAAATAGAGTTAAATATTGACAGTAATATTGATCGTGTATGGGCCCCTTTAAGAAGCAAAATATTTTACTGATATTGCCTAGCAGCGGGTCGAGGAGCTATTTACAG
Source organism: Troilus luridus (assembly GCA_964056705.1). NCBI lineage: Eukaryota > Metazoa > Arthropoda > Insecta > Hemiptera > Pentatomidae > Troilus > Troilus luridus. The sequence continues at coordinate 9,772,700 of OZ057413.1, read as the reverse complement.
GATCTACTTCAGAACCATTAAACGAACAGTTGCATTATTTCTAAATAAATAAGTATTCCTATAGAATAACCAATAATGCAAACTAAAAAAAAAACTTCTTACACCAGGTTTCACTAAATAAGAATGAAGAACAATTTCTAAGTATTTCAAAAAATTTATAACACAGCAATCTCTTTAAAATAAAACTCTAGTACAACTTATAAAGTTATATATACTTTGAATACATAATTATATGATGAATGAAACATAACATAAATTAACAACTATTTCATTTAAGGTAATTTTAGATCCGGTATTAGCAGAGATCTAGGGCATCCTGCAGAAGGGAATCAGAAGAACTGTAAGCCATATGTTTGTTTTTTTTCGTCGTATTCATATTTTTTGTTCAATTAAACTTTCTTATAGCACAGTACTGATTAAAACCAGCATTCATGAAAGAAAAACTGGAGAAAAGTAGGTCAAGGGGCGGACAGGCCACATAAAAATAAATAAATGATTATCACATAATTAATTATATGTTCAATGATAAGTAAAAATTATAGTGGAAGAAAATGGTCCGGGAAGAGGTCAATAAATTTCTCTGAATATCAAGAATATTTATTCAGTAGCCAACGTTTCGACCCACTCTGTAGGTCTTCTTCAGGGCTAAATTTGCAAAATACAGACAATTTAAAATCACAAAATATTTAAAAATAGGTTAAGCATGGTAAAAACAAATGTAAAAATACAAAGGTAGGAAAAAAAAAAACATACTATAGAATACAATAATAAAAACAGAAAGTGCTAAAAATTAAAGAACAAGGTAATATAAATTCAAATGGGATAAATATTAAAGTAAACATACAAAAGTATCAGTTATCTGAGTGGTGAACAATAAAGATGGGGGAGGGGAGAGAACATGAGAATTATATCGATATAGTAATAAATAAGAAAATGTTGATAAGAAATAATGATGATAAGTAAAGTTAGTAAAAATTATAATTTGAAATTACTAAAAAAGAGAGTGACATTAATATAGTAGGATTATTATTGAAAAGTAAACTCAAATAAACAATTTTTTAATGTATTAAAAAATATTGCATCACTAAAAACTACTGTATTTTTTTAAAATATTTTTATTTTGAAGAGAAAAGATTTGTCTTGGCCAGGTTTCGAACCCGGGTCGTCTGCATCTCTAGTGCAGTGCTCTTAACCACTGAGCTATGAGAGGTCGTATTCAAGCCAGACAAATCCATTCTCTTAACCGATCCTATATCCCCGTGCTCTCGCAATTTTTGCGATGGATTATTATATTTTAACATCCAACTGATTCCTATAGAACAGATCCTTAGAGCTACATAGGTACTTGGCACGACATCTTGACAAATGTTAAACTTGGTATCCTCATACTAACCAGACGGGAACGACAAGAAACAGCTCGCCGGTTCTTTCTAATTCACCACTCACTAGACAAACGCTCTAAGCTCACAATTAATTACAAAAGACTTATATACATGACAATCATTAGACCCATCTGGACTTAAGGAGTAGAGTTTTGGGGCTCCACTAAGCCATCGAAATCTTCTCGTATTCGATCCTTACATCCAAAATTCTTTGTAAAATCCTTCAATCCTCCTTATTTTGAAACGAATAAAATCATCCACAATGACCCTAATTTGTAGCTTATTCAGCCCGAATCCGATATCAATCTTTTCATGACAAACTTCATTCCCACTCAAACACACTAGTTTCAAACCTAGCTAATTCTTCAATTCCTAATATTCCCCGAGGAATCTGAAAAATAGATAAGCGCGTGATCTTCTAAGCTGAATTTGTTATTCGAGTACTACCAGTGGATACTTTCTCTGCTTGCCCTTATCTCATATCATTAGATATCATTCATTCTATTTAATTGATCTTTTATTATAATACAGTTGTAAATTTGAATAAATAAATTTTAAAAAATTAAACATTATTATATATAATAGAAAAGTTTGAAATACTCCCTTTCAAAATGATGCATATCCATATTTAAGAAAAGAATTTTTAAAAAACTATTAAACTTTTATTGCATACACTAAATGGAACCTTTCAATAATTTCCTATCAAATTTGAAAAAACAACTTCCCCTGTCTATATCAAAAAAGACTTCCCAAATATCTTCCCAACAACGTTGTTTATATCCGTTAGAAAGGGAACATAAACCTCTTCAATTTTACTAAACATATCTCTCTTTCAAAAGAACTACGTCACAACTCAAAAAAACTAATAATTCAATATTCTGTATATACTAATATTTCAGTTCTATGGAAGTTTAAAAAAATAAAATTTAGGATATTGGGAAAGGAAAGCATTGTTATTGTAATGGTTGTATTGAAATTTTATGAACCATTTAATAAATAAAAAATTTAAAAAAACAGATTTATTTTTTATTTTAACTTATGTCATTATTTCCATAAAATTTTAAACACTCAACATATGACTTGATTGACAAAACAAAAAAATAAAAACAAGCCCAAAATAGCGGGTTCGTGGCCCGGAGGGGGATCTAGGGTTTTTTAAAGGGAGTAAAATATCCTTGGTAATGCCATACTACGGAAGGGACGTTAAACGGGGGTCCCGAGCCTGTACGATGTAACGTACCCTTTAAAAATCCCTATCCTAATTAAACTTGGATAGGCAAAATTTAGAGCTCCCACAGTAGCATCGTCCGATTAGCCATATCAGCATTAAGTGACTTAAAAAGAAAAATGGAAGAAAATAGTTGGGGGTGCTGTCAAATAAAACACTAAATAAGTGAATACTTATTTAATTAAGTGCCGACGTTTCGACCCACTTTGTGGGTCATCTTCAGGGCTAAGAAAGAAAAACAGACAACATACAATGAATACAATAAAAATACATTGAGGACTAAGTATATGATAAATGAGAAAAACTATATATGTAGAGAGGTAGAAATTTAAAACAAAAGTGAGGGATATATATGAATACAAAAAATTACTGAGAAAATGTACACAACGGTGGTGATGCCAACAAAAATTTTTTTAACAAAGATAAAAGACGGAAGTAAACAGAAAGATATTTAAAAAAGAGAGAAAAGGTATAAACATCAGAGGTGGGAAGTAAAATTATGGAAAAGGTAGTAGAATATATATAAACTATAAAAGGTAAGATAATAGACTCCTAGGGAGTTTACATGAGTAAAATGAAAGAAGATATAACCAAAATGAAATTAAAGAGTAAATAAAGGAAAAATAACAGTAGAAAGTCAAGATATGAATATAGAGTATAACAGTTTTTTAAAAATCCATACCTATAGTATGAAGTGGTATAAATATAAATATACAAGGAACGTATAGAAATATAAGTAACAATATGGTATGAGCATGGAAATAGAGTAAAATATGATGAAATAGTGATGTTAAATGCTAATGAAATCTTAGATAATAATAACATATGATGGATGCCGAAAACTAATATGAGAAAAAATGGTGTGCAATATGGAGAAGGAAAGGGTGAGGAGAAGATATGAGTATTAAAAATGTAATTACCTATAGGACGATGTAGCACGAGTAGACGCGGTCTAACTGACCAGAAAATACGTTATGAGGGTGTTGCCAGCGAAATCTGACGGCCAAAAATATGACTAATTTTAAATTTTGAGATATATATTATAAAAATATATTAATAGTAATATTTTCTTGACTATTTTTCGAAATATTGACTATTTTATTATATTAAAATGTGTATCATGACTATTTTATAGAGAGCCGCGAAAATTAATGACTAAATTAATGGGAAAAGGTAGGGTGATTAAACAGTAGGATTTGATGTCAAGAGGTCAAAATAAGTATAATAGGAAAGAGACTATAGTAGTAACAGAATGACAATGGGAAGGAATAACAAGGTAAACTAATTTAAGGTTTATTTAGTAAGTTGAAAATTTGTGAGTAGAAAGAGGATAATTTGTTTGAATCGATCTTGAGGTTAACAGTGGAGGAATCTAAATTTATGTGGATGGTTTCAGAGAGTATGCGTTTATCATGGTTGGGAACAGAAGCTAGGATGGATGTATTATCAAAGTCAAAATTGTGTTGAAGGGATAAGGCGTGTTCGGAGAGTTTTGATGCGGTAAGGTTATGGGAGGAAATGGAGTATTTGTGTTGGTAAATACGGTCTTTACGGAAGTTCTTAGTTTCGCCGATGTAGGAGGAGTTGCAATTAGGAGTAGAGCAGGGGATGCGGTAGACGACATGGGAGCGTTGTTTAAGGGGAATGGGATCTTTTACTTTGGTATAAACATTGGAGAGTTTGTTGTGGGATTTAAAGGCGATGCGTAAATTGGGGATAGATGAACGTAAGGATTTTTGAATGTTATGTGAGAGGGTGGGTATATATGGCATGGATCTGTATATAGAGGTAGATGGCGGATGTGGAGATAGGGTGGTGATGGGTGGGTTGTTATAGGCATGGATGAGTTTATTGATAACGTACGGAGGAAAATTGTTTTTTAAAAGGATTTCTTTGATTCGGTGGGTGTTAGTTTTATGGAAGCAGGGGTCAGCGAGGGATAAGCCTAAAAAGAAACCCTAAAAAGAAAAATGTTGGAAATGAAATACGAGTGTGAGTTGGAATGGCTAACTTACGAGTGTTGTTCTTTTGAGGGAGCTATATATAGAATATATTTTTTTTCTAAAGAGTATATACCACTTCTGAACCAGATTTCACTAATATAGTTTAATGGAAGAAATGACATCACAGCAAGATGATGCCTAGCAATCAAATTATATATAGTTTTCCTTAATGTAGAGCAGCAAGTTGCGCTTTCCTCTTATCTAATCTCCCCTCAAACCTTTCTCAATTCTTCCTATTCCACTTGTATTCAAGTATTTTAATAGTTTTCATAGCCGGGTGTTATTTGATTATAATTAAAAATAATAGAAGTTTTCAGAAAAAAACAACAAAAAAAAAACGGTTGCTTAAAACAAAACATCAACGCCAATACGATAGTAAAATAACCTGGCAACGAATACGAAAAATAGAATACCAGAAGATATTTAACTTGGATAAAGAATCCGGGCCACTTAAGGTGGCCTTAAGATTTTTCTTCCTTTACTATACTTCTAAAATGGCGTAAAATGGGGGTCTCGAGCCTGTGCGGCGTCAGGTAATCCTTAGAGGTATCCTAATTATACCTGAATAATCATAATTTAGGATTCCCACTGTAGCATCGTCCGATTAGCCCTTACATTATAAAGTGACGTTAAACAAAAAAAAAAAATGAACAAACCAGCCAAATTCTGTACCAAAAAAATAAATAAAACTTTCGTTCAGTTGGTGTCTAGGCAAAAACAAAGATTGTAGAAAGAAATTGCGTTCTATTGGTACATTCTAGTCGAACTTCAAAAAGCGGATGAACCTGAGAAATCCGAACAAAAGAAATATAGATGTTTAACTGAGGAGGCTTGCATGAGAAGAATATATATATATATATTTAAAAAAATGAACAAAGGAACTAATATCGCAGTTGTAGAGACACTGAAAAATCGATGTTTTTTCGATGATGAGTTATAACAATGAAAGAAATGAGAAAATATCAATTTATTAATCATCAAAACTGCATCAACCAAGCTTCAGAGCTTGTCCGCCAGAAGGCACTTGTGTCAATCTTAGTGTCCTAATGCTATTCCAAGCTCACTAATATTTTCTTGTTATTAAAAAGTACAAGTGCAAAATGTTTACTATTTTGTTGGTGTGTAAATTTGTTTTTTCATTTTACCGAAAATGTTATAATATTCAATATTTTCATAACACTATTAGTTAATTGGTTTAATTTTATTTTTCAAGAACAAATCCATGTTGTAATTAAAAAGAAAATTTTCCAAAATAGCTCCTACAGTTTTAGAATAAAACAATTTTATTTTTGGAATATTATACTGATACCTATTGCATTCCGTATTACAGTCATAAATTTATAAGCTTGATTTGAAATCAAGAAGAATCACCCCCGATTATATTGTGGTCTTTTTTGAGGCTGTTGATACTAAAATGACTAAAACAAAAGAGCATAAGATAAAAAAATGGCTTCTGCCTTGCTCCATTAACAAAGAGTAGCATTTTCTTACATGTCTTATCTTGCCAAGTAAAGCTCTTAAAGAAAAATAAAATCTCTCGTTTTAAAATTTAATCTGTTCAGGGCAGAAAGCTAGAGATAAAGTTTTCTTTACCAACTAAGAACTACTCTTGAAATTGAATTTCTTTTCAACTGAACCTTTTATAATAATGTTTCAGGCATGTGTTTATGCATATAATATAAATGTATTTATTGAATAATTAAAGTTGACCGTATGAATCTGGAGGAAAAAAGCGTGGAGTACGTGTGGGTGGAGTTCCTTAAATAGCGAAATTATTATAAAACCGACGTTTCGATCCACGTTGCAGCTTTTCTTCAGGGTTTAGTGGACACAAGCAGGTATAGAACATCTATTGCGTTAAAGGGTTCAGTACCTGGTAGAGACTGTACTGTTTCATGGACAACGGTTGGTTGTCCTAGATCACACTCAAACGCCAGATTTCCCCCCTTAATTTGATTACCCTATTTTAATAACATTTAATAGAGGCTTTGTGAGCCCCTGAAATGTCCAGATCCCATATGATCCATTTCCGGCCGGAAACAGACTAAATAAAAGTCTTGCCTGCAGCTGGATTTGAACCAGGATTTCTGGCATGGCAATTCAGTGCTCTACCACTGAGCCACTCCGCCCCCCTACATAAAGCCTATATTGGTATTTAATTTTTTTTTTTAAAATAACCATAATTTAAAATTAAAATATATTCAGATTTAAAAATTGTGTCCTTAATAGTTTAATAAGATTGTCATAAGGAAAAACTAACGAAAACAGTTCAAATAAAAAAACAATCAGGTACTTGTAAACTGTTAAAGAATGAAAACTGTTTTACAAAAAAAAAAAAAAAAAAAAATTAGATTTGATCATCTTTCATTTCCTCCTTTGCTTAATAATCTTAGTGCAAAAGAAGAATCTGAATTTGTATTACATATTTCTATACTACATACTTCTATAAAGATTCAAAATTTTAAATAAACAACGATTAAGAGCTAAAAAATTAAGGTAGGAGGTGAAATTATTAATTCGTCAAGATAATAATATTTACTATAGATCTGTAATAGAGGAGAGCGGGTAGTTCATTCTGTGGAATGGAAATCCAGAAAGTTCCCGGCTCAATTCGGCTGTGGAAGATGCATTATTTAATCTGTTAACAGTCACGGGACATATTGGATCGGCCATTTTGTTTACAATCATTCTGATTTCAGATTCGTAATCACCAATCTTTAAAGACTATATTCACTAAGTTTTGTCAAGATCTGACATTTTTTTAACAACCGTGTCCGTCATATTGGTTCAACCATTTTGTTTACAATAATTTCGATTTCAGATTCGTAATCAGCGATCTTCAAAGACTATATTCACTCAATTTTGTCAAGATCTGACATTTTTTTAACAGGCGTGTCCGCCATATTGGATTATCCCTCTGGGATCTAAAGACTTCCTGGACTATAAAGAGGATTTTTTTTTGGAACAGCACTTACCAATCAATACTGAGGTAGTAAAATGATGCAACTAACGATAAGTTATCAAATAAATCAAGTAAATGTGCTAAACTGTAGAATATGACATGAAAAACACACAAATAAATCATAAAACTATTTCACACATAAAATCAATTGAATAATGAGGCTTGTAACAAATATATTTAAACAAAAGGATATCGGAATTAAGAGCTTTAATTTCCCTCAGATACACTTGCTTATAAAATGCACCATTTGAGCAAAGTTTTTTTTTTAAAGAATATTTATTTACAGAAGGTTGCGGAAAAAGTTCAACGATCCTTGCAATGGTACAAATAAACTTTTAGGTATAACTAAACTTTGTATGTCCTGCTGTTAGATGTGTAGCCATCAAAAGCTATTTATGATCTGAGTAAATATCGACTTAATGAAATATAAATGGACGAGATTCAAATGGATAATTAGATTAGTCCAAATAATAAAGTAATTTAAAAAAAAAGTCCTGAGGTCAGTACAAATTAAGGATGCCCTACCTTATTGAGCGGAGTGGCTCAGTGGTAGAGCTCTGAGTTGCCATGCAGAAAATCCTAGTTCTAATCCCGGTTGCTTATTTAGTCTATAGCCGGAGATGGATCATATAGAATCTAGGACCCTCCTGGGGCTCACCCAGGCTCTACAAAATATTATCAAAATAGAGTACCCAAAAAAAGGGGGGGAATCTGGCGGTAGAGGGTGACCTAGGACAAGTCCCCTCCTTGCAGAACCGTTGTCCATGAAACAGTACAGTCTCTCCTTTTATAAACCAGTTTCTGTGATGAAGGCAGAAATGGGAAAAACTTAGATTCATAAAAATGATTAAAATTTACGAGAAGCGAGGGATGGTTGACTGGATAATAGATGTAAGGAAGAAAATAGTTGGGGGTACAGTCAAATAAAACACTAAATAAGTGGTTACTTATTTTAATTACGTGCCGACGTTTCGACTCACTATGTGGGTCATCTTCAGGGCTGTACCAGCCCAATTAAAATTTACATATTACAACACAGGCAGTAAACAGTTGACTTAAATAAAATTTACTATTTACAAATAAAATAGAAGAGAAGAACATTAATTAATTTATGTGTTAAGCATAAACTAAATTAAATACACGAGGAAAAAAAAACCCAATACCATTTCAACCCATGAAGAGTCTTGGATTCAGTACACGGTACAGACCTTACTGTTTCTAAGGCAAGAGCTGAGCAGGGAGTTGATTTGTCTGAGATCGCCATAACCCCCAAGTTTTCCCCCAATAACTTAGGGTATTCGCTTGAAAAAGGGAAAGGTCAACAGAGACATTTAATTAAATGTTAATACATTAGTGGAAAAATTCCAACTAAAAACCTTATGTCGTTAAACTAAAACAGGAAATTGAAAATACCTGTCCAATATTTCGCCTATTCAGGCATCCTCAGGACAGAAAGAGAATAACAGCAAAGCAAAACATGAATAATGCACCCAAAAAACACATCCCACCACCTCCAAGGCTCAAATGCAACTACTGAATCATAGGGAAGGTTACTAGATTCCCTGCTGGCTAGGGTTAGATAAAAGTTTTAGGGTATTCACTTTAAAGGGGCCGAGTGAAGCCTCTCCAGGAATCTCCAGCTCAATATTAGCACTAACTGCAATCGATCACATGGAGATTGACACATAACGCTAACTAAAAGTGATCAGTCGAAACCACTTGGGACGTGTATGCCTTTAAAGAAGATACCCGAGGATTGCAGAATTCCATTTATCCAGAATAATTTATTGGCCTAAAGACACTTTATATCCTTCTGAAATTCTACGAAAATTCATGAAGTGTTCCTCTGAGTCAGAAGCTACTTAAAACCCAGAGCGCGCTGTCAACGGTTCAATGCTTAGTTTCTTTTTTTATTCCGTCTAAACATTATCATAGTTTTATACACATTTTTGGATAGTTTACAAGTTAATTTTTTAAATAAAAATCAAGCAAAGTCGATCGATAATTTATTTAATAAGTTAACAGTCATGGATGGAAAGTGCATACCCTTCTAGGGCACACCTCACCACTATAATGTGGTTACAGTTATCTGTGACACTATCTGAAACACTAGAAGTACCTAAGTAAATATGGTAGCCCTAGGCCAGGTAGCGTAAAATGACCCAAAGGGTTTATTATCTTTACTCTTAGAGATAAGGGCAGTTGTCGGGAAATAGCAGTCAACTCAAGCGATGGTCGAGAATCAGAAAGTCACATATCGATGCCTTAGTTTACAAATGTGTTAAGTGCAAATTTTTCAAAAACGGGTTCTGTTATGTAATTAATGTTGTATAGTTGTGATCAGAAAGTCATAGATCATTTGTTGATATAACATTAGTAGAGGAGCTGTAAAGGTTACAAAAATACATTGTGTGCTTAAACTTTTTAAACTTTGAACTCTATTTCTTGTGTTAAATTATTATCAAAGTTGACTCATGTAAAATCTTGTTTTCGGCACTTAAAACATATATGAACTAAGGCATCGATATATCGTTCCCATTTCTTAGTAAGTATTTTTAAAAGCTATCTTTGTAACCATGATCAGCACAAATAAATATAATGTAATTCAATAATTATTATTATTAAATAAACCGCTCCTGGCCTTCAACCTTTAGAGAAGAGAGGGATATGTCTCTTATTCATTAATGATATAGAATTACAATATATTTAGTATAACGATCTAAGGGTGGCATCCCATTTAATTACTTAAATACGATTCAGATCAAAGAATGTGACTTTTCCGTGAGATCATAGCTTGGGCAGTGAAGCCAATAGAACAGTACCCTTAATTGGACGAAAAACACTGCTCTTGAGGTTGACCTCGGACTAATTACTTCATAGCGCAAGCTTTGTCCTAGAAGCTGTACAGTCTCTACCATGTACTGAACCTAACCAAGACTCTTCATAGGTCTTAAAGGAACAGTTTTTGTAAAAAAAATAAATTGTATTTTATAAAAATACAACTAAGTACAATTTGAATCAATCTTCAATTTGAGAAAACTACGTTTTTCTCCTAACAACAATTTTAATTTGAAACATAAACCGAAATAAAAACGAGAGGTGATTTAAATATGAAATGGACAGCAGAGTCACGTGTAGACATGAAGAGAATGATATTATTAAAAATAAACATTTCATAAAAACAAACATATTACATATTACAAAGTGAAAGTTATAAAAAATGAATCATGTTATGATTCACAGGGTATTCCCCAGAAGGCATAGAATCGTCAAAAAAATTGACAACGCAAATGAGTAGGGAAATGAGGTTATATATATTATAATATATATTATATATATACATCATTTAAACAGTTTATATATATATATATATATATATATATATATATATATATACAGACCAGAGAATGTACTGTATTTAAGACAACGGATGTGCTAGGAAGTCATCTGTCCTAGATTACGATCAACCATCAGGTTTTCCCCCAATTAACGGTATCCACTTAGTAGATACTGCGTGAGCCTGGTCTACAGGCCTCCAGGGACCAAGGCTCTTAAAAGATTAAATAATTTGTCTGTCGCAGCCGGATTTGAACCCAGGGATATTCTGCGTATTAACTCCGTGCTCTATCACTGAACCAACCCGCTACCGCTTATTTTTAATAGTTAATATTTTTAAATTTGTTTTTGAGATTAATCTGTCGATTAAAATGTAAATCTTGACTTGCTTAAAAAAGTTATTAAATACGTACAACAGAGCAGATTTTGAATTCAGGAAAATAGCAATAAGTCAATATGATTCGGAGCAACACACACTACTAGCATGACAAAGAGGTTCCCATTCTTCGCCGCAGAAAGAGCCGCGAATAGATAATACTAAAGATATGGAAACGTCTAAACCTTATTAAAGAATCCGTAGGGTAGGTAATACGGGAAAGTGACAGGAGCTCTGGTTACAAAGGAGGTGTGTATGTGTGAAAAAAGAGAAAGGACTGGCTAGAAAGCAGGAGAGGATGATGACAATGGAGGCGGCACAATGAGGATTGGGGTCACCATCTCGATGGACGCTCCTCCATTCCTCTGATCACCTGATCACGTCCCGTCCGTCCGATCGTCTACGATCTAATACAGAGCTAAAATAGGATCGAGAAAAATAGAACGTTATAAATATCTTATTTAATGTTAAAACATTCGATAAACCAGAAGTATTCAGGAGGAAATCCGCATAAAATCTGTATAGGAGAGGTACAAAGTCACAAATGGTTAAAACACGTAATAAGTCTATTGTTTATTCAGGAGAACCATTTAACTCCTTCACAAGTCTATAGTATGACTAATATAAAAAATTAAGAGGCCTAATTCTATAGTTTCTATTACTAACCACTATAGGGGCGACCTGTGGCCTTGTGGTCTTGTGGTTAGCCAGGTGGCCCTAGGATTTTTTAAGAGAGTAAAAAATCCCTGGCTAGGTCGTCCTTCGGAGGTGACGTTAAACGGGAATCCCAAACCTGTACGATGTCAGGTACTCGTTAAAAATCCCTATCCTAATTAAATCTAAAATAGGAAAAATTTAGAGCTCCCATTGTAGTAACATCGTCCGATTAGCCCTAGCAGCATAAAGTGGCGTTAAATGAACAAACAACAACAAATGTTTTGTTTTTTAAATATTTTTATTTTGAAGAGAAAAGATTTGTCCTGGGCAGGATTCGAACCCGGGTCGTCCGCCTCTCCGTGACAGCGCTTTTACCATTTGAGCTACCAGGGGTCGCCTCTCGGTCAGGAGAAATCCGTTCTCTTCACCGATCCCACATCCCCGTGTTCTTGCAATTTTTTTGATGTATATACGAGGAAGAATGTTTATTTAACATTACTTTAAGTAGGATCTTGTTGACTTACGTCATTTTATTATTTATAATGTTTTATTAATTATTTTTATTTTGAAGAGAAAAGATTTGTCCTGGGCGGGATTCGAACCCGGGTCGTCCGCCTCTCCGTGACAGTGCTTTTACCATTTCAGCTACCAGGGGTCGCCTCTCGGTCAGGACAAATCCGTTCTCTTCACCGATACCATATCCCCGTGTTCTCGCTATTTTTGCGATGTATACATACTGTTTTTTAATTTGAAACGAGGCGAAAACATTGAGTTCGCAGATTACAAGAACTTTTTAAAACTTTCATCTACGAACATTATAAATTAAAAATGCTCCGCGAACCTCATTAGGGTGTCTCCAAAACTGTTATATTTTCACCATTAATGCCACTAGGTTCAATAATGGATGGAAGGGGCCAAATGGCCTAGAGAAGGACGATTTCCTCTGATTTAGTAACGATCCAATCGGCTCAAGAAACTTACTGCACTAACTCTTAATTTATTCATTTATTGTCTATTTAGGCTGTTGTGGCTGATTGGATGATACTACAGTAGGAGTCCTCATTTTTTTTTACCTGGATAGGCTTCTTTAACGAGTACCTGGCATGACAGAGGCCGCCAATGATGACATAACCAAGGTTCAAAGAAAATCTTAAATATAACAGAGTATGAACTTCAAACTTTATCACATCATAATCTGCAGCAAATATTAATTTATACAAGTAAGAAAACGTGGGGGAAGGTATTTTTAGTCAGATCATTTTAAAGATAAACACTTTTAATAATAATAAAAATAAAATATGGAAGCAATAAATATTTCGAAAGAAAGGTCATTATTAACGTAAATAATAAAAAATAAGTGCTTGTTATTATTGTATATTTTTAAATTTCTATTTACCCTCCGAATGATATATTTGCTGGAAGGCTTTTTCTTGCTTCATGGCTGAAAATCTCGAAACATTTTGAGGTCAATAATGATGTAGTATATAGCATTATAGCCCTCTATGCTCAAGGTCGCGGGTTTGCAGCCCGGTATGTGACCTTAGGATCATTTAAAATAGGTAAAAAAAAGTTGTGATTTTGCCATACTTCTGAAGGGACGTAAAATGGGGTACCCAATCCAGTGTCAGGTACTCGTTAAGGATCCCTAATTATACCTGGATAGGCAAAATATAGGACTTCCACTGTAGCACTGTTTGATTAGCCATAGCAGCATGATTGGCTAAATTTGTAAACTAACCTCTAAAATGTTATCAAGCCTGTTACAAATATAAAAAGTCGATTTTTTCCTACATCTTTTAGAGTAATTTATTTTAATAATCCGAATATCGTAACTAAGTAAAAATTCACCTACTACAATACTTCCAAAACCTTTTCCTACTTCATAGTGTACAATAACGAAATACAAAGCATCACAGCAAGAAAAATAAATCTATTTCTTAATAAAAGAATTAAAAAAAAGAACTGGTCAAATATCCTAGGCGAAGTGACAAATTAGATGAAAATCCTAAAAAGAATTCGTAAACACGGAACTTCACTCCGGTAGAGCAGGAAACAAGGGATATTCTCTTGATAAGGGCCGCCGAACAAGGCAGTTCACTTCACGTACTGTCTTCGTCCCAACACTTCATTATAACACTATCTTACCACACCAGAGAATAAAAAAATGAAAGAATAGTTCGAAAAATTCTGAATTGATTAAAAATTAAAAAATAAGAAATGGAGCGTAAGGGTGTAATAGAAAAAAAAGATGTACGAAAACAATAGTTATTTATGCAACTAGGGACTAAAGAAGATAATTATTCGCTCGGCTGTATGTTTGTAGCCGAGCGAACGCGAGGGTACAATTCGAGTTTGTTCCCGTGCGAACGCGAGGGAACAATCGAGTTTATTCAAGAGCGAACGCGAGGGAATAATTACCTTTCCTCACGAGGCCAAGCCGAGGGAGTAAAGTATTGCTGGGAATAATGATCAATTTAGTCCCGAGGGGCATACAAGATTTTATCTCCAGATGGGATGTAAAAAGGCAAACTATACGCTATAACATTTTATATTATGTTATGTTTTACAATAAATTCAAAACTAAAATTAAATGTGCAATTATTACGATTTCGAATTGTTGTTTTGATTTAGCTGGCAATAAATTTGAAATAACATTATTCACTTCTTGTACAATATGTGGTGGATCCATAGCTTACACAACCTGTACAACAAACGAACTTCTGTTTATCAGTTTCGGTGTTTTGAAACAACAGCTGATTTTAATGGCCGGTGTGACAGGTGTACCAACCTAACCCTGAACTATTTCAGTACAAAACCTACATTATTTAGACGAATTAGGTTGTCATCTTTTTTCTTTATTCCCTAGGGAATAAAGTTGACTTTTTGACTCAATTTCTAATGCACAGGGAGAAAAGGCGTACTTTAGTCCTTATTAAGTGAGCCAAAAACATATGTTTTTGTACCAGCTGGGGATAAAATAATTTAGAGTTCATAAGAAAAATGTCTTAATTTTATTTAATTGCATTCTCTATTTGGAATAACAGTCCTAATATCGAAATATTGAAATAAGATGTAGCTTAAATACTCTCTTAGGTTTCCACGGCCACTATTTATACAAAATACTTTAGAGGTATCTTCTGATTTAGACCGTGTCGGTAACTTTTTCACCAACGTTTTCATTCATGAATCATTATCTTTTCTGCCCTGAAGAAGCATGTCTGGCGAAACGTTGGCGAAAAAGTTAGCGACACGGCCTAAACCAGAAGTACCACTAAAGTATTTTGTATGAAGATGTGGCTTGTTTTAATTTTTAAATAGCTGCGCCTTCCATTGTTTCCATTTAAATTAACGGTGCTATATTTTGTGTAATTGCTTAAAGAAGTCATAAACAGTGGTTTTGTGATTTGACAAGTTTTAAAAATATTGATAATTTTACTGATCGAAGTCGACAAAATACTAAACAAAAAACAGTTGCTATACAATGCCTATAAAAAATTAGCACTAAAAACGTTAGTCGTAAGAAAAACTCACTAAATATATTTTTAAGGGATCTGAATGAAAATGAGCCAACAAGGTAAATTATGGCTTGCAAAATAAAACACTATAATCTTAATAAAGCCAAGAACAACTGGTTCATAGAGGTCCAGGATGATTTAAAAGAGTTAATATTAACAATGCGACAAATTGCAGTCGGGAAAGAGAAGATTCTGAAGAGTAGGGATACGAGCCAGTTATATTTAAAACAGTTGCACGGAAACAATGCACTTTTTACAATTTTTTGAGACAGGATTGAGTAATGATAAAATATGTAGAAGGAGAAGAGAAGAAGATTCCGAAGAGTAGGGACTTAAATTTAAAACAGTTACACGGAAACAATACACCATTACCAATGAAGAACGGTCAGCCAGGTCTGAAAGAACGAAGATGTTTTGTGAACAGAAGTGGAGGAGATAAAACCATCACAGCTAATGTTTTAAATACTATAATGTACATAGATGGATTGATTCAAGTCCTCCAATGTGAGTTTGAACAAAAAAAAAGAATGAAATAAAAAATTAAACTAAATGCTCATTTTACTATTCTTGTTTTTTACTTTTTAATATTTTTTTACGAGGTTGATGGTTTATATTTAACGATCCTCGAAGGTTAGCCGAGTTGTAATGAAAACTGTCTCATCCTGACCGCAACAAATAAAAAAAGGTGTCTTACCAGTTTAATTTTCTTACTCTTTTGTTAATAATACAAATGTGATCATTTACAACAAAGAACATCTAAACATCTGAAAAGAGCTAAAAAACTTCCTGAGCAAACTAAACTGTTGTAACCCGGAAGTTCTAGGTGCGGCATATCCGGTTTACAGCAACATCAATCACCAGATCCAGGGTACTAGGTACTGTTTGCTATGTAGAATCTTTAAATTAAAGTAAGTTATAAGTATTTTTCAAGGAATCAAAAAACGTTGGAGAAAAATTGTATCACGATATTTATTTTTCCTGCCAAATTATTTATTTGCGTACGTTTCGAGGCTTCCTACCCGAGCAGTACCTTTTCACTCTGTTTGATATATTTCCCTCTTTCGTTGCTCCGATAGTTTATTTTTGATCTTCTTTGGTGCTTCTCGGAACCTTTTACTCTTATTAATTAATATTAGATTTAGGTTCTCATAATTACTTTTTAAGTCCAGTCTCTATCATGTACTCAACGCAATACCAAAGTACATGTATGTATAATCTAATGTACCAATACAAAAAATGAGTTGTAATGGAACAGGGTTTGTTTTATCTTTTTTTTCTGAAATCTTCAATTCCTTTAGGTCCCCGCAACTCCTCTTCGTCTTGAGCTAAAAGTTTCCATTTTGATTTTGGAGAAAACTGCATAGATAGTAAATTTTCCTAATTAGATATGAATAGAATACCTGTGTGATATGAGATCGTCTTTTTTTTTCTATCAACAATTCTTTGTGTATGTATACCTTTCAGTAATTTCTTTACAACAGACATATAACTTTAATTATTAAATGAATGAACATTTTAAGCACAGATCAAACCTATAAAATAATAGCCTATCTATATTCTATTAGGACAGGGATCTTAGAAGAGTGCCTGACATCGCACAGGCTCGTGAGCCCCATTTTTCGTCCCTTCCAAAGGACGGTAATGAACAAAGATTTTCGAGTCCCTTTAAAACATCCTAGGGTTGCGAACTTGCTATGTTGGGGATTGTAGGTTGTTATCCTAACCACTAGAACACAGGTAACCCTAATTAATATTGATTGGTATTACACCCGTTAATAGTAGTGTTAGCTTAAAGTTATAAACCAAAGTAAATAAAGACTACAATCTATCCAATGAGCTTCGATTCTTCTCCCCCCGTTTCCTGATGATAATGTGGGAAAATACAAAACTCTTGAGAGGGGGAGAGAGAAAAGTGATTGTGAAGGCTCTCAGTGTCCCACGCTAATTTCTCTTTCCATCGGAGAAAACTTTCAACGAGGAACAGTCGCTGCCTCATCCAACTATTAATTTTTAACGAACATTCCCAGGCGTTTACTAACGAGGCGAGTAGTTAAACAAAAAAAATTAATTTATTAGTAAAGTTTAAACCACTGATGAGAGCGGAATGGATCAGTGGGAGAGCGCCGAATTGCCGTACCGAAGACCTGGGTTCAAATCCGCTAGCTGACAGAATGTTATTTAATCTGTTAGCGACCGGAGACGACCCTCTGGGAATCACCCAGCCTCTATAAAGTGGGTACCCAATATAAGGAGCAAACCATGTGGGTTGGGCGTGATCTAGGACAAATCAAATTGCTGCATAACCGTTTTCCAAGAAACAGTACAAACACGTACTGAACCCAATGGAGGGTAATGGGTTCTAGTGGTACAAGAAAGAAAAAAAAAAGTCAAATAAGGTCTTCAGGACAAATAGCGGGTGTTGTGACAAGTCACCGCACCCACTATTTGTCCTCAAGATCCTGGCACGATAAATAAAAACTAAGTTATGCTTAATGTTTTGTGATATCATTGACTGCACCCCCTGACCAATTCAATCCATCATTCAAGGATATAATCAGTCTGGGGGTGCAGTCATAAATAACACTAAATAAACTTATTTAGTGTTAATTTGACTGCACCCACAGACTATCTATATCCATCATTTGAATTATCCAGTCAACTATTTTCCACTCAAACATGTTTCTGATTTAGCGAGAAAATCGTTCAGTTTTCACGACTTATAACATTAAAACAATATGGTCTACTTACTTGAATAGCTTAATTGTAATTTAATTATTTAAAGTCGTTATATATGATATTTACCTTTCGATACGTGAAAATAAATAAATAACTGATTCAGAGATTAAAATATGATATTAACATATTATTCAAAGAATTAACTTAAAATTCTACTATTATTCATTACCAAATAAAATCAAGGGGGCAGCTAGAGTACGCGACAAAAAGTGATTACGGTAAACTTTGTTTTTCAATAATAATTAGATAAACAAATAAATCCTGATGAGTACTTTTTTTTCCTTCTATAAGTGCATTTCTATCTATTGAGGTTTGCGACCTAATTGATGCAGCTAAGCTTGTCAACGGCTGCTCGGAATATATCGATGGCATTTCTGTTGGGGCAGGATGAACCTCTTTTCGTTCATGTCCTCTTGTTCCTTCTATTTCCCCTTAAATAATTAGTTGAAGGAGTTGATATTTATCCATTATCATGATACGGCCGCCGTATAAACCATTTTCCGTTGGGTCACAGTCCTAATGATGTGTTCTTTCTAGTTAAAGCGTTCCTTACCAATACCGTCTGTTCAGAAACATGTTGAATAAAGGATATCTTCTACATTCTTCGGTAGGATCGGAGTCTGAGTTTTTATTATAACCAACAATGATCTCTATAGACTTCCAAAGACACTCCCTTCCCGAAAGGTCTAATTTATTACTATTATTCTATATTATACCACGCATTACATCATTATCATTTTCATAATATTATATCCTCGTCTTACGCTTAAGCGGTGTGAGGAATATATATTACATTTACACATTATATTTCAGGCCCCCAAATAGATATTAAGATTGAGACCCGAAACTTTCAACGATTTCTCGGCTCAATTAATTTTTTTGAACGAATCTCATCGTTAATAATTATACATATGTTTTAATAAATACTAATAACGGAGCTAATACCAATAATAATTAATATTATAAATAGGATATAATTAAATGTTTTACCTTTAATGAGCTCCACAACCTCCGTATGGGTCAGATGTAGAACGTTCACTCCATTCACCTGCAACAACAAAATGATTCAGTGACTAATACCCGATAACAGTCCTCGTAATCAAGAGATAGCGTCATACCTAAAATAAATTGATTAAAAGATTCTATTTTCCCTTACTTCCATATCCATTTAATATGCATATATATATTGATATATTTTTGGTATCTGTTGTCGCTGCGAATTAACTACAACAAATTATATCTGTTTATTTGTTTCACTTTTTATATTTTCCAAAAATACAATTTATCGTGAGCTTTCGTATGGAAAAGATAATGCAGTTATGGGTAATTAGTTGAATTCGGTAATAATTTCAACAAAAAATAAATGTTTCAACTAACATTTCGAAGTAAAGATGATATATTTTTGTTGAAACATTCATTTCTAGATGTAATGATTAGCAAAGTATACACATTTCCCATAATTATATTCTATTTCCCATACTAAATCTCATGATAACTAGTATTTTTGGAAAATACATTTACAACTGTATTACAATAATACAACAAGTAAATAGGCTAAGTGATACATAATGACATGAGTTAATGGCAAGTAGAGAAACTACCCACTGGTAGTACTCAAATCACGAGTTCAACTAAGAAGGAATCTTCTTTTCAGACGCCTCGGAGGATTATCGGGAATTGAAGAGGAAGCTAGGTTTGAAACGAGTTGGTTTGAGCGGGAATAAAGTTTTTCATGAAAGGATTGATATCGGATTCGAGCCAAATCAGCAACAAATGGGACACTAAGGCCATTATGGATTACTTTGTTCGTAACAAAGTAAGGAGCATTGAGGATTTTACGAAGGATCTTGGATTGTAAGGATTGAATACGACAGGTATTCGATGGTTTAGTGGAGACCCAAAGCTCTATTCCGTAATTCCTGAAAGGTCTGGAGATTGTCATGTTTATCATTATTTTGTAATTAATTGGGACCTTAGAGCGTTTGTCTAGTAAATGATGAAGTAGCCTGAAACGACGAGCTGTTTCTTGTCGTTTCAGTCTAGTATGAGGATTCCAAGTTAATCTTTTGTCAAGGTGAAGTCCTAAGTACCGTACCTGTTCTAAAGGAATCAATGGGATGTTATCAAATGATACAGGAGTACAGGAAGTCATTGGTTAACGACTGATGGTTAAGGTGATTTGACGTGATATCAACAATTTCATTATGTTATTTAATGCAAAATAGTCAATAGACTCACTAGCAGGGCAAAACAGAAGTAATATACTGAACTTCATTTTCTAGAATAGTATTGGGTTAGCTCTGCTAAAACGTTAAGTACGGTAAGTAGTGCAAGTAAATGAAGAGTTATTCATTTTGTAAAAATAGGGTTGGTCCGCCGTTGGGCGGGTAAGAAGATGCTCTTCAAACTTATTTTCTTGGAATAATTATGTCGATTCTTCCTTGTACCTTTTTCTCGATTCCAATTCGGATAGTGGAAGCTCTATTGTATATAAATTGACAATTCTTCAATGTAGCCGTGTCATCAATATGGATTACTTTGTTCGTAACGAAGTAAGGAGCATTGAGGATTTTACGAAAGATCTTGGATTGTAAGGATTGAATACGACAGGAATTCGATATATTGGTGGTGCCCCAAAGCACTACTCCAGACAGTAATCACTAAATCCAAACAGGTCTTATAATAATGATGTATATAGTCTTTTGTGTTTAATTGGGAGCTTAGAGCGTTTGTCTTGTAAGTGTTCCAGTAGCCTGAAACGGCGAGTAGTTGTTTTATATTTTTGTATATTGTTTAGGCAGAGAGGGATATGAGAGAAGTCGTGGTTACGGGTGTTATGATTAGAAATGGGACGTCAAAGAACATAACCCGAGACGAGAGGATGACGTTTGAGGCGATCGAAATCTCCGATGAGGAAAGGCGGAAGAGATAAGAGAAAATGGTAAGATAGTGGGCGAAGAGAAAGTCCCGGATCAAGGGATAATGATTGAGCAAGAGTAATCCAAAGGTGGGTGAAACTAGCAAATAAACAACAATTACAATAATAATATAATATAATATAACAGTCTGGATTAAATGTATGATATGATTTACTGGTAAGAAATAAAAAATGCGAACACAATTGGAGGAATTTAATGGCTAGTGCAGATGATCGATTTTTTTTTGCCATTGGAATTTCCCATGCAGCCAATTATTTATTGGAATTTATTAAGTATGATCACTATTGTATACTATACTATAATGTTACGGGCTACTGGGTGTAAAATGGACTAAACTATTACTTAATTCAAGATACTAATATTTATTAACATATTAAAAAGAATATAATGAGATTATTTAAAACAATTAAATTATTAAACTTATATAAATTTACAATAACAATATTCTACTAACTGTTATCTAATTTCTAAGATAATATACAAACAATCTAAGATATTGCTAATACTAAATAACTAAACTATTTATATAAATTATTACAAATACAATAATATTAAACTATAGGTTACAATTACAAATTAACACTTACAGTTCGCTAATTAAAGTCCACCGACCGTAAGACTCTCCAAATATCACAAACTAACACACAGTTTATTACACTTATTACACGGCCACTAACTGTCACTGTTACGCACTTATTACAGACTGATACTAACTGGCCGAAACAGCTGGCCTTTTTATAAAGGCAAGGTAGGTCGGGGTGGGGCATTTCTCGGAACAAGATCGAGAACCGTCCAGGCCCCATCCAGGCCGATCCAGGTTGAACGAGAAGGCCTCGGCAACTTCTTTGATCCCTTCCGCTTAATATCACAGCTCGTATAATCCTCTCAGCCGGTCCTTCTTCTCTCTCTGACCGTAACAATATATATATTTATTTATTGAATGTAAGTCTTCTGTGTTACTGATGATTTCCTCTTGTTTGTTTGATGATAGCAATTGCTTATTAAAAAATGGGTTTCATTGTTGTATGATGGTTTTAAGAAACTTAAATATTTTTCTCTTTTACCCCTGTTTGCCGGGCATTCTATAATAATATGCTGGAGGGTTTCTCTTTGCCCACATCTATCACATTCTGCAGAAGTTTTGATCCCTATGCGCTGCAGATAGCCCATGATTAGCTTCAAGTCTGACACATTTTTTTATTATACCCTTTGTAAGGTTCGAATCAGAGAACCACGGCTTATTTAAAATTTGCGGAACAATAGATTTATAAGTTCTTCCTCCGAAAGACTCTTGATAGTGCTGGGACCACTTATTAACCATGCAATCTCCGGTAAATAATCTGTGTAGGGCAGTTTGGTGTGAGAAAAGTGCGGTAAGTTAACGGAAGATTTTGCGAGACGGTCTACTCCTCACTTTTTCAGGTATTCCCATATGAGCCTTGATCCATATAAATATCATTTGTTTTTTTTGTTTTATTGCATAAAAATGTTCTTTAATTACGTTCACTAAGATGTTATTTATTTTTATAATGCTATTGTTGTTAATTGCTAATAATGAGCTGTTACTATCTGTTAATATTATAAGAAGCGAGGGGATGGTTGACTGGAAGATAGACGTAAGGAAGAAAATAGTTGGGGGTGCAGTCAAATAAAAAACACTAAATAAGTGGTTACTTATTTAATTATGTGCCGACGTTTCGACCCACTTTGTGGGTCATCTTCAGCGCAAAGAAAGAAAAACAGACAAAATAACAGAACTATAAAAATACATTGCAGACTAAGTATATGATAAATGAGAAAAAATATATATGTAGAGAGATAGAAATTTAGAACAAAAGTGAGGGATATATATGAATAAAAACGTCGGCACATAATTAAATAAGTAACCACTTATTTAGTGTTTTTATTTAACTGCACCCCCAACTATTTTCTTCCTTATGTTAATATTATAAATTTATTTTCGTCTGATCTCCTTATAAACTCAAGCGCTTGTAATATTGCATATAATTCAGCGTTGTAAATAGATGTACTGTTAGGTAACTTATATTGGGCGGAATATATTATACTTTGGAATGAACACTGCCGAGCCTGTATTATCATTTGTTTTGGATCCGTCAGTGTAAATATTTATATGGTGAGGCCAATTATCTGCGATAAACGATTTTAAATTAGGATCGATTCTTAAACGAACAGAAATTTGGAAAATAGTCTATTGGAATTCCAATAGCTCCATTCATTACTGCATTAATGACTTATTTTTTGTAAATGACAACTTTAAGTGATCAATAATAAAATTATTATGACAGTTCAGGATTTGAAACTTAGAATGCAACTATTGTAAACTTCATATAAACACGAGATATAAAAAAAAGAAAAATATTTTTAAACTTTTATAAGATCCACAGAAAACCTTTTTAAATCATGTAAATAGCATTGAAACATTGAACTCATATATCACAAAGGAATGATATATTAATTTATTTTTAATTTTTAAAAACCTGTACCGCTACAACCTATGAAGGGTTGGTAAGTGGTAGAGACTGAACTGTAACGAAGACAGCGATCCCAGATCACCCTTAAAGGCTAGGCTTTCCCCCAATTCAGGGTAACCACTTTACAGAGGCTGGATGATTCACAAGAGGGTCTACAGATCCCAAAGGGTCCATTCGTGGATGTTGACAGATTAAATAATTTATCTACCACAGCCGGATTAAAACTGAAACCTTCAGCACAGCAACTTAGCACTCTACCATAGGACCAAAACAAAAATAAATAAAGCCGAAACATTCTAACTGATCGGTGGGCGGGCCTCAACAAAACACTAAGGGGATGACTCAAGAAACAAGTTGTGACCAGTTCGGATTTCGCAAGGTCAAACGCTAAATTTTTAATATAGAAATAGAGAAGGTCTCTAGATTGTGGAGACAATTTTGAAAATTTCCAACAAAGATTTTTGGTAAACATCAAAATTTGAGTGAAATTATTTTGAATTTTTTTAAAAGAATTCTTAGCTTTTCAAGGTAAGACTTTCTCATAGGACTCGGAAGATATTCTTATAATCAAAGAATCGGAGTTTAGAATTCCTATTTTTGTGTTGTTGTTTTTTTATTATTATTATCAGAGCATACAGAACAAAAATGCTTCTAGGAGGGAGTATTGAGCAGATGATAGTTTTTGAAAGATGCATAAAATAAAAGACAATTGTGCAAGAAGTAACTCGGTGCAAAAAGTGCAAGAAGTTCACCGAGTAACTTCTTGCACTTTTTACTGCACCCCCAACTATTTCCACCCAACAATATATCCTATTTTAAGATATCGGCAATAAAGTTCACACATTTCAGCAAAAAATATGGTAAACATTATGTTTCTATGATTTTTATTATATGAGGGTGGCAATTGCATACATTATGCTCAAACGGGTTACTCAGGATTAAAAAGCTTGTGATAACATACTATATTCTAGGATAAACTGATGTATGATAATGTATACTCTGATTCCGATACTGAGAATACAATCATCCAATTTATCAACTTCCTATCCCAACCACGAGCCGAAACGAAGAGGAGTGCGAAAATAAACTTGTACAGAGTGCCTATGTACTGTGTTTGAAAAATAATGCATTAATAACTATAATTTATACATAAAATTGATTTTTGCTATATAAAAGTGAATAAAAGTCTAATTTTTCTATATAAATTTTTCACTCGTAACACCCGTCAAATATTTAACTGTAATTTAACACAATTAATTATAGCTGATTGTGTAATTTTTCTATGATAACAAAATTGTTACACATTGGTTTTTAATAACAAACTGCATTTGGTAAACAAAATACCACAGTAGACCTAAACTTTTGTATTTACTAGGCAAGAACCCCAGTACACCGAACGAAGAAGTAACACCCGTCACAGCATTAAAAATTATATTTACTACAATTAAACTTCATTTTATAAATTATTCATTTTTTGTCAAATATAAACTTCATTGTAATTTATTTAATTGCCTAAAAGCGACTACGCTAATATATTTAGTTTATGATTTATACCAAATTGAATGAGTGAAAATGTAACACCCGTCACCGTGGAATGAGACCATCAACTTTTCAACGGCACTTTCGATTTCGTCCTACAATTCTTGTTGAAAAAATTCACATCTATTGAATGCATTCTCTGTTCGGTTTCTTCTCCATAAAGGCGTTTTCATCTTTCCACAATATCTAGATTATAGTTGATTGGTTTGTCACTTTCATAAACTATACGAGTATATGTGGTTGGATTACTTTCCTATTGTATTGTTGTCTTGACAATGAGTCTCCGTACCGAAGGTCCGGGTTTTAATCCTCCTGTGGCAGATAATTTAGTTAATCTGTTAATAGCAGATGTGAGATCTAGAAACCCTTCTGGGGCTCATCCAGCACCTATAAAACGGGCCTCTATTGGGAGAAAACTAGACGTTATGCGTAATCTCGTACAAACCACATTCTTGCACAAGCGTTGTCCAAGAGATAGTACAATCTCTACCGAGACCCTTCGTGCGTTGTGTTGTTGTCTAGCAATTAGATTCTGCCCCCCTCATTACAATCAACTCATTTTTAATAAAACTAGAATTGTTTATTTATTCATTTGACATTACTTTATGCTGCTATGGCTAATAAGGCGATGCTTAAGTAGAAGACCTGAATTTTGCCTACCCAGGTATAATTAGGATAGGGATCTTTAACGAGTACCTGAGACCGCACAGGCTCAGGTCCCCCATTTTACGCATAACAAAGAATTTCTTACTCGCTTTCAAAAAATACTAGGGCCACCGCTATCTTAAAGTCCTAGGCTAAGAGCCCGCGATCTTGTGAACAGTAGGATGTTATGCTAACAGCTACATCACAAGGTCACCCCTAAAATTCGACTTAACCTCATATTCACCAGGGATGCGGGTATAATCATTTCAAAACTTCTCCCATGAGATAGTTCTTAACCCTTTCATACAAGCACTTAACACTAAACGGCAAAGTCTTTTGATTTTAGGTAATACCAGCTTTTCCCCCCCGGCTTCGTCGCGTGGAATTTGGTTTGCCACATTAAGTTTCGTGACGGATCATTTTAAATAAATAATTCCTCAAGGTAGTATCCTTGGGCCAATCCTTTATACAGTTTATACAGCTGACATCCCAACTCATCCTAATACTATCCTTACCACGTATGCTGATGATACATGTGTATTATCAGTCAACACCAATCAAATTATTGCATCCCAAAGCCTCCAATCCCATATCACTGATCTTGAAGAATGGTGTCAAAACTGGAGAATTAAAATAAACTCTCAAAAATCGCATCAAATCACTTTTACCTTACGTCGTAAACCAATGACTTACTGCCCTTATTACTTATTTTGTTAAGAATAAAATCATCCATAACGACCTTAATGTCCCATTTGTTGCTGATTTGGCCCGAACCCGATATCTATTCTTTCATAACAAACTTCATTTCCACTCAAACCCTCTAGTTTCAAACCTAGCTTCCTCTTTAATTCCCGATAATCCTCCGAGGCGTCTGAAAAGAAGATGGCCCCGTGACTTCTTAGTTGAACTTGTGATTTGAGTACTACCAGTGGGTAGTTTCTCTACTTGTCATTTTCACATGTCATTATGTATCGCTTAGCCCATTTACTTTTTGTATTTTTTTTTTATACAGTTGTAAATATCAATAAATACATTCAAAAAAAATAAAATAAAAAAAATAAAAAAATAATTAAATTTTTTTTAGCTATAAGTTACTCTGTACATCCGAAACTTCACATGTCTAACTTCAAAACTGACGGATTCCATACAATCTTTGAACCCCTATTACATTAAGGGGGAAACCCTTGGGGGTGGAATTTTTATTACATTTAAGCTATACAAAGAACCTATCTGGGAGTTTTAATATGCTAAGTTCAATAGTTACTGCTGTGCGTTGACTGCTGGGTGTTAGTCAATCAGGTTACAGTTTTATATAAACTTCGCCTGTGTGGTGTGTTGATAAAAAGTAGAATATGTCCTTCCCCAGGCTTGAGATTAACAATATAAAATTTCATCAGAGACGGATAAGCACAGCCGTGAAACATACATTGACATTGATTAACAAACGGGACGGACGGAGGTTTACTGTTCTTCGTGTAAGTAAAGGATTATTATATAATGTTATTGAATTTATTGAAAAGGATCACTTAGTATAACGGTTTCAGTTGTCGTACGGGAGCAGCGAGACTATGTTACTTGATTTGTTTTGCTCAGCGAAAATATGTAGATTTTGCAAGTAAGAAACACGCGAGCAACCATAGAAACTTTGCCCCATTTTTCACAACCTTAGGGAAAGAATTCCGGAAAAGGCTACGTAATACAAAGAAGACACGCTCCAAGTTTCAGGTCTCTACTTACTAGCGACTTCCAGCTCCGCTGGCTGTTTATTTCACAGACATCCACATTTTCACTTCGATCTTGGAGTTGCGGATACTCCGTTTTATTTTCAGTTACTTTACATAAATCTCCATTTAGCTTCCCAGGCGTTCGTTCCGAGATCGCAAATTCGGATTTTTAAAGCCGTTCAATGCCCGAATAAAAAAAAAAGAAATCAGAATCAGCTAATCTTTTCCCGCTTTGTTATCCTTCCTTTTCCAGACTCCCATAATGTAGTTTACGAGTTAGTTTTATTTTTTGTTTTTTTTTCGGTTTGGCATACCATCGAGTTGGAGATAGCCCAAAAACCACAATGATGACTGCTATTTTAGTTCTTATAATGTGCAAGGTTTCAATCCAAACGAAAAGCAGACATATTAGCATACACAATTCATTAGCCACGCGTCCTTTCAACCGTTTTGTTGTTCCGATTTATTTCACTAAGGATACGCCGAGAATTTAGATACTCCTGCCTTACTTTCATGTAAGCTTGAAATAAATCGTATCCACTGTGAAACGATTGATATATTCAACATTTTAATTTTTTGGACATTGTCGGATATTATTTTCAATAAACAAACATGGTAATCGATCAAGAATGATTTAAATATAAACATTTAGATGTACGAGATATGATGAATTATATTTTGTCCCCACTTTGTAAAAAAGTATAAGATTCAGATTTCCAGGTCAGTCAGTCTTTCGATTACCTTAACTTTTCATTAAAGTACCGCAGCGATCGGCAGACAATAGTCCGAAAATGAATGCTCTACTGTATACCACATCCATGACAATCAGTTCACAGATTAGAAAATATTTCTTAGTTTGAGATTAAGACAAGAAGTGACAATGAGAAAAACAGTGGTGATAGAATGGTATGAGATAAGTAAGAGAGTGGAGAGAAACCGGGTAAGAAGGCTGGCTGATAGGGTGGCAATGGCCGCCGTGGAACTACAGTCGAACCTCGGTATATCGAAGCTCAGGGGGAACGAGAAAACTTCGAACTATCGAGGATTTCGATATAGCGAGGCTCGATTTATTGAGGTGATTTCTGACTGACTTGGATATAAAGAGGTAGAGGATCATAATATACTCAATGTAATAGATAAAAAATGTACCTATTTTATTAAAATATTGTACATATGTGTACAACAATACAATTTACACCAATTACATTGCTTAAGATTGCTATTTTAGAATATTGAAATGAAGAATTTATATGACAAAGATAGGTAAAAATAACAGATTCAAGGGGAATAGAAAAACTTCGATTTATCAAGGAATTCGATATATCAAGGTTCGACTGTAGTACAGTCATTACCAGCTTTGTGTTTCCAATGGAACAGTAACTACTGAAAATAATAAAACTAATTGGGACTTTCCCGGTGAATAAGGTGTTAAGTCGGATTTTCTCTCAAGAATGAGTTAGTTGAGTTATTCATGGTAGTGGAATAGTGTCATTCTCGTAGGGCATAAGTGGCATAGTAAAACCATGGCTTGAAATGAAGTTATTTCTTGGATTTAAATGGAGAGAGAAATGAAAAAAACTAAAAGTGAGAACTTTTAGACGAGAAAAGAGAAATTTTCCAATATACACTCATCTCTTAAAATGTACAATGTGCAGAAAAAAAGAACCCCTCAAAATCGAGGGTGGTGAACTCATTTGTAAAAGAACAACATTTCAATGTTCAAACCCAAGGAGCTAAGAAAAAAAAAAATACTAATATTCAAACTCCACTTTAAGCCAAAAAAAAGAATAGTATAATATGATTAAGCTTTCCCTCAATACAATTGACTCATTCTGGACAAAATTCGACTTATTCACACGGTTGCAGATGTAATACATTAACGTCAAAAATACAACTTAAGACGGATTTTTGAGCAACAATTTACGAAATTGTATAATAGACTCCCTGAGGATGAATCATAAATTGTATTGTTTCTTTATTAATTTAACGTCACTTTTCTAAACTCAACTAAGTTCCTACGGCTAATCGGACGATAAATTTTGTCTATCCGGGTATAATTAGGATTTTACATGAGGTAATAGGAGGGACAACAGAGGTCCACGGAGGTGATTGCTCCTTGATCATGCTCAACCGCCAATTTTCCCCCCTATTTTGGGTACCTACTTTTTAGAGCACCAGGAGGGTCCTACATCCCATATGATCCAACGCTCGCTCCAAACAGTTTAATTAAACCCTGCCAGCAACGGGATTTGAACCCAGGACCTTCGGCAAGGCAACTCAACTCTCTAGCACTGAGCCATTCCAATCCCCATATATATATATATATATATATAATAAGTATGGCAGAAATAGTTAATTTTTTTTTTTTTGAATAAAAATAAAACAGAAATATCATTCTTAAAAAAAAAAAAGCGAAATTAAATATACATTAAAATTTAATATGAAAAAACCCTAAAAGTAGAGCCTTAAATCTCTAAAATGTTGGAGAACACCAACTCATCAACCTTTCGCCAATTCAGACATTCTTTAATTGACGAGTCAGTTTGTGACTGATGATGTGAGATGTGTTATACTTGGTCTTCTTTGGTGAGATTTTTCTTTTGGTGTATGACATGAAATGTATATTGAGGCTTTGCATTTTATGATTTTTCTTTCCAATTACCTTCTAACCATTAATTTTTGGTAATTATTTTCAATTATGAACCTATGTATTGAACTGAGCTGTTTGTTACTTCGTTAACAATTTACAGCTAGATATAACTATTTATTTATTTTATTAACAATTTATAGGTATACTGAACAATATTTATTTGTTTTCAAAAGATTAACGTATTGTATTTCCTCCGCATTCCTGATAGCCGGGGTTCACGTCCACAATTACATGGTCCACTGCCTGCGATCATTATTAACAAAGCGATGGCCGACTAATAATTTTAAAATAATGGTATAATTATTTAGAGCTCGATATCGTGCTATAACTTAAAAAGGTTAATAGCTTCTTGTAACTTTATATGTATATAACAAATAAACAAACATATTATTAGGTATTTTAATTCAATATTTAAGAATGAAATAAAAATCCTACACAGCCCTATTTCGAGGATTTAGGCATTTTAAACATAAATATAATCCAAAACTATAAAAAAAAAAAAAAAAAATAGAGGTTTTTCATCTAGATCTTTTTAAAATGGAAGGGAAGTCATGAGGTCACAGTCACCTTGAGGATGACTACCGGAGCTCGACATAAGCATCCGCCATTTTCGCCAAAAAAATAAAAATAAATTACCAATGGTATAATAGAACTGTATGCTTTATTTATTACTTTATTTTATATTTGTATACTTTTATCTTATATTATGGGAGCTGAGTGGCTCAGTGGTACAGCTCTGAGTTCCCGTGTTTCAGGTCCTGGGTTAAAATCCCGCTGCTTGGCAGATTTTTAACCCTTAGAGCTCTAAATACTCCTGGGCGAAACTGTCCGTAGGGACGCACAGTGGAACGAATCAACGCATTTGTTGGACATTTGACCAATTCTCAAATAACTAAATTTGTCCTTTATTTTGATCTTAAATTATACTTTATACTTCTTCTCAACAAAATCCATTGATAAATAAATTGTGAAATTAAATCTTATATGAAAAATTCTGAATTGAAATATAAATTTTTCTAAAAACTCATGTTTTTAAAGCAATCTACTGTTTGAGGTAATGCATTAAATTAATCGTGCACCTACTGGAAAAAAACTCATCCATAATAAGATATTTTAGGCAAATAAAACTTGGGATTATTTCAAACGTTTGGGTATTTTCGGTGAAAATTGGAGGATAAAACTAAAATAATCAATTGCGAAAATCGCTCAAAATCGCCCAAAAAACTACTTTCACAGTAAATAACTAGAATGTTTGAAGTTTTTTTTCCATTAGTCGGATTCTGCTACTAGGTGCTATTTTCCGAGAAAATGATTTTTTTCTTTTCCGGGCCTTGAGAATTAATTGAAAATAATTTCTGTTGATATTGGCGTCTGCTTTATGCAAGTTTTCTTTTGTTTACCAATGTTTGTTTACATTAATTTATCCGAATCCTTATCTAACATAATAGTATTAACAATGAAACTTAGTTTGTGTGTGGTATTTGAACGATATATGTGTAATGGTGCACATAGGTGCAATAGTCCATACAACAAATCGTCAAGTTTTTAAATTTGTATTTATTTATTATTTAAATTTTTATTTCGTTATTTTAATAAAACAATTTTATATAGGAACCTACATTTATTATAATTTTGATGTATCAATTATACCTAGTGTATTAACTAACATAAGTAATTATCAATTATTATATTCATTTTGTTTAATAATTAAATTATTTGGTTAGTTACTTTTTCCTTTGTATAACTTTATTTAATACCTATGTATCTGTCTTTCCATAGAATACTGTATTGTACCCATTCTAGTAGTATATAGGTACAATGTTAGATAATAAATTATCTAACATCGAAATATCAAATCTAGAATTTTTATACGTTTCCCCTAAAATGTTTGATCCTGTTTATCATATAATTAAATAGTCCATTCAAAAAGCTTTAAAACGGTAGAAATAGCCTTATTCTAGGAGAACCAGAAGCGGGGATATTAATAAATGTCCAGGCCTCCCTAACGCTCGTTCCACTGTGGGACGTAGCGCTGACCATCGCTGAGGCCGGAATACTTTTTCGCCACACTGAAGTGACTAATAAACTAATAGTAATAAATTATAGTAATTCAATTGCAGAAGGTTAAATAATTAAAGACTGTTATTTTTTATTATTAAAACTATGTATAATAAACATTAAATTAAAAATGTTTTTAATTAAAATTTTTTAATAAATTATATTAAAAACATAATTTGATATTTTTTTTAATTTGAAAGTTTCTTTGAACGCGGCATTAGTATCGAAAAAACCCGAACATTTCGGAGACTGAAGTATCTTTCCAATTCTTCAAACGGGAACTCTTGTTAGAGACCTTACACTGTTGTACGCATTTGAAATAATTATTTGTTTATTCGGTGATTTCACACGCTAATTCTTCCGGGAATATCATCGTATTGGGGTCTAAGGGTGTTCATCTTGGATTTTAATTTCCCTTTACCCCGGAATTTTGGTCGTCAAAGATATGTATTACAGGAGTTAAGTTCCTTTTTTACCAGAATAATATTCCATCTTGGTCCATTGAAGTCTCGATATTTTCGCACCCTTCTGAATGTTCCTCTTCCGATGATGTGCTTAACCTCCTGGACCGTTTTCTATTTGTTCTTCTTTCACCAATTGATTCTACTGATTCAATGTCTGATGATAATGATTCACTAAATTCTATTTCACTGTCGTCCCTTGTGAAATATTCTTCAAGATTTGACATTTTGTAGGGGGTCACGAATAAAAAATAATCAAACATGTTATATACGGCACTATCGTTGTTGACGCGAGCGAGACCGAGAGATTGTAATGCTGGCAAGACGATACTGCTGACTGAGTCATTTTGAGTGCTTTGAGTCGGGAAAACACAGTAAAATCTAATTGGTTAAAGAGTGGGACGTAAAACGGGATTTCCATTTCGGAAATTCCCGG
Organism: Troilus luridus; assembly: GCA_964056705.1. Taxonomy (NCBI): domain Eukaryota; kingdom Metazoa; phylum Arthropoda; class Insecta; order Hemiptera; family Pentatomidae; genus Troilus; species Troilus luridus. The sequence goes on along the minus strand of OZ057413.1, from coordinate 9,739,561 downwards.
AGATTTTTATGACCCTAAAACTGACCGACCGCTACCTGAGGAAGGCAAATTACTAACGAATGCCTCTGTATTAATTTTACAAGAAAACGACTGCACATTGATTGAAAAAACCGGCAAGCGCATATATGCGCTCTTAGTCCAGGCCGATGACTTAGAGAAAACACATAAATGTGGCCGTAGGCCTCACGGATGACTTTCGCCAAACGCATATATGCGTCCATAGAGCTCTTAGGTTAATCTGTTAGCAGCCAGAGATGGATCATATGGGCTCCTACGACCCTCCTAGGTCTCACCCAGCCTCCCTAAATCGTTAAGACAAATTAGGAGGAAAAATACGGCAGTTGAGCGTGATCTATGACAAATCAGCTCCCTGAAACGGCACATTCTCTACCCTGTATTAAACCCAAGACCATTCATGAGTTGCACTTGTACTTTTTTTTTTATAATAGCTACTTTGACAAAATAAACCATAGAGTAATCATTCGCAGTCTTTAAAAAAAAAAGTCGGGAAAAATACAGTGTAAACGTAGCATGGATGAATTAAGCTTTAATCGTACAACTTCCGGTACTACCTGCGGGTAGTTCCCCTACTAGCCTTTCTATCATACAATTGTGTATCTTTCAATCAATTTACTTGATATATTATTATCATACAATAGTAAATTTCAATAAATTAAATTTAAAAAAATAAAAAAAAGAATAAATATCAACACATAAACTTAGATGCCAATATAAGCCAAGAATATCTAGGTTCAGTCAACATATTCATGCTAAGCATAATTTAAAGAAATGTAATGACATAAAATCGAATATAAAATGGAAATAGCTTTTTATGTGACAAAAAGTCGTAAAACCAAAAGCATTATATAGGAATACTGTAGAGATAAAAAAAAAAATAAACAAACATTTTAAGAAAAATATTGAGACCGAAATACAAAAATACTAAAGTGCATTTGGTTTCAAATCAAACCCTTTATCAGAAAAATTAACCACATTCAGATACTATAAAAAAAACTCCAAAGAATAAGGTTTTATCGACTAAGAATGTATAAACATTAGAATAACGAAACAAATACTTGATTATTTTAAAAACAGGAAAACAAAATGTTATTGGTTCAACTCGATTTAAAAGAAGTAAATATTTCATTGTATAATTAAAAATCATATACACTTAAGAAAGTTATTAAAGGATAATAATAAAATATTCCAAGAGAAAAATTTAAGCACATAAGAAAAAAAGTAATCTCGGAGAATGTACAAGGAAGAGTCTACACATTCAAGTAAAAATTTAATTGAATGTGATTTAGCGACGATTATCCCACTCAAAAGTGGGTGATCAGAAAAAAAAAGGATCAGATGGAAGAGTTGGTTGTGATTCACGTATAAAATGGAAAATAATCATGAAAATAGTGATAATAATCATGAATCCAATGACGTAAGCTCTCAGAAGAGCTTTTAATTAAACGCAGTTCCTGAATTAGGAAATTCGAAATGATAACCGATTATGAGTAAAGTATGATACATGTTTTAATAGCTCGGTGCGTAGAGCGATGGGTTTCTGTGCTGAAGGTTCCTAGTTCAAATCAGGCTGTGGTAGATAAACTATTTCAACTCTTAACAGGATGGACCATGTGGGATATGCAGACCCTCTTATGACTCACCCAGCCTCTATGAAGTGAGTGAACAACTGGAGAAAAAATCTAGCAGTTGAGCGTGATCTCGGACAAATCATATCACTGCACAACCGTACTACCGCAGAGATAGTATAGTCTCAACCATGTACTGATTCTAGCATATTGATGTAAACAGCTGTGCTAGCTTACCTTGACAATAGTGTCGCCGCTATGCAGGCCCGCCCTTTCGGCCGCACCACCTAAAAAAGTAAAATATAATAAATTAAAATATGTGTGTATGTTTCGAGATTAAAGTTAACCTTTTAAAATAATCATGTTGATTTATATTATAATACAAAATAGTTCCTCGTTCAAATATTATATGATGAATAATATGTTATCAATATTATATGAGAATAATTAATAGGTTTTATCCATTATTTAAATAATAAACTATACGTAATCCTATACTTAAAAGAAAGGAGGTTTCATGTTTTTGTCAAATATCAATAAATATGTATAATATGCATTGCAATATATAACAAATGTATTTATGTATTGCTTTATATTCATTGTATATTTATCGAAGACTATATTGTTCCTATAATATGCCCTAATAGTGAAAAAACAGGCATTTACCAAACTATATATAATCACACACTAGTCTAAATATATAAAATTGACACTTGTACGATGTTACGATACATAAATGCATAAATTAAGGATAGATTAATATTGCTAGGGCATGATTTTTAAAACAATAGTCTCGAAATAGCGCCAAAAGAATTTATTGAGTATACGTCTGAATCTCAAGAACTGATTCAGTTATATATATATATATATATATATATATATATATATATATATATATATATATATATATATATATATATGAGTTTTTATTTTTGCAAGTAGTATAAGCTCATTTAGATCATTCAAAATCGTTTATTCTCTTAAATGATTTTAATATATATTATTTCAGAATTGGGGGAGCGGAATGGCTCAGTGGTAGAGCTCTGAGTTTCCATGCCGGACATCCTGGTTAAAATCCCGCTGGAGCTGGATCATACAGGATCTAGGACCCTCCTGGGGCTCACCCAGCCTTTATAAAATATTATAAAAATAGCGTACCCAAAATAAGGGGGAAAAATCTGGCGGTTGAGCGTGACCTAGGACAAGTCACCTCCATGCAGAACCGTCGTCCATGAAACAGTACAGTATCTACCATGTACTGAACCCCAGACCCGTTCACATGTTGTAGTGGTGCAGTTTTTTTTTCAGAATAATTTAAAAAGTTGTAGAGGGTTTGAAATATCACTCTTTGCTAAGTGCTAAGTGATAATAACATTTACTCGTTTGGCCATAATTTTAAAGTAATTCAAATAGAAACCTTTTGACTAGCGAATATTGAAAAATGGACTTAAACCACTTTCAAAAATAACATTTCTTATTATTTATGTTTACACATAGACATATTTTTTAAACTGAAATATAAACAATAATCTAACTTAAACAGTATAAAAAATCAGTTATTCACAATAGTACATTTTTATTCGACGACCAAGAGCAATGGAATTTAAAGACGAGGTCAACACTATTTTAGTATATAGTGTTATGTAATTAACATGTACAGTTATTCCGAGAGATAATTGACTATATTCTAAAAGTTTAAAAACTATTTTGTTTTTATACAGAACATGACGATTATTCTGAGGAAGGAATATTAAAAATAGTAGTGACTTCATAGCCATTGGTTCCCTGGCCACCCACTCCCGAGTTCCTTTAAGGCAGAATAGGAGGAGAAGCAATTTAAAACAGCATGCAAAGTATTTATCAATAATAAATATGTTATTGCTTAAAAATTATACCATCAAGCGCATAAATGACAAGAGGAATTTATTTATTTTCAGGAAGCTAGAACTGAAAACTGAGAATATATAATCATATAATAGAGAATTTTTTTTCAAGAATATAAACAAGGTTTTAGTTATATATTTTACCGGCGTTGCCTAGCGACGGATCTAAACTACTTTTGTTCAGACTTTAGTCATAATCACAAAGGCACAGTCCCTAACTTATTTAACCTGTTACACAAAATAAATCAATGTTTTAATTTAAATGGAATCCTTCGTTATAAAAAATAAAATAAATCTTAATATAAATGTGTATCAATATAACAGATAAAACATTTATGCCATTATTTAATATAATGTAAAATACCCAATATTTCAATACTATGTGGATAGTCATATTTTAATAGGCTCACTAAGGGGGTACAAAATAAGTATTTATCTCCAGCTGCTACAAAAACATGTGTTTTTGGCTCAACTAATTAGGACTAAAGTACGTCTTTTCTCCCTGTGCATTAGAAATTGAGTCAAAAAGTCAACTTTATTCCCTAAGGAAAAAAAAAAAAAAATGATTCGTCTAAAAATTGTAGGTTTTGTACTGAAAAAGTTCAGGGTTAGGTTGGTACACCTGTCACACAGGCCATTAAAATCAGCTGTTGTTTCAAAACACCAAAACTGATAAACAGAAGTTCATTTCTGTTCAGGTTGTGCATGTTATGGATCCACCACATATTGCAAAATAAGCGAATAATATTATTTCAAATTTATTGCCAGCTAAATCAAAATAACAATTCAAAATTGTAATATGTGCACATTTAATTTCAGATTTTGAATTTATTGTAAAACATAATATAATATAAAATGTTATAGCGTATAGTTTGCCTTTTTACATCCCATCTGGAGATAAAATCTTGTATGCCCCTCGGCACTAAATTGATCATTATTCCCAGCAATACTTTATTCCCTCAGCTTGGCCTCGTGAGTAATGATAATTATTCCCTCGCTTTCGCTCGGGTACAAACTTACATTTATAGCGAGTTCGCAGATATATATTATGTATGGAATATCAAAGTTGATACACTACTTATAATATTACTTATTTTGTATTACATAGATAGGTTAGCAAGTACTCACCCTCCTTGACAGACTGGACATAGACGGGGTTGTCGCCTGACACTTTCATGCCATAGCCCCTCTCGTCTTTGTGGATGGTAATGGTGGTGTAGGAGTGGACCAGGTTGTCAGGGCGGGCTGTCGGCGATCTCCGGAAGGAAGGCCCGTTACATAGCAATCGTCTGCAAAAGGAGTAAATATATATTATTTAATAGCCAAGAAATTGTATATAAAGGAGAAAATAATACACATAAAAAGAAATTTGCAGACTTTTATAGCGGAATAAAATGAAATCGACTAATTAGAATGCAGGAACCCTAGCTAAAAACCAAAGCTTCAAGTCTCTAAAACACTAGAAAAACTAACCAGTCGGCGTTTTGCCAATTCAGGCTTCATCAGGATATCCACCAAAAGAATAATCCACATCAAAGAAGGTTGAAACTCTTGAAGTACAGTTACTCCCTCTTTTCGAGTTTACACACATTTTTATTGAAATTAATAAATTAAAGTTTAGAAGATTGTAAAATGGTGAGGTGCGCAGTCAATAAATTACACAAAATACGTAAGTTATGGTAAGACATATTGGATTAGAAGCTTAGAATTACAGCCTTATCACATTGTACTATGTTCTTATTATTATTTAATTGTTTATCTTTAGGCTAGTATATATAGAGCCCTCAAAATAACAACAGTCAGTCTATTCTAAGTCGCAGTCTGTCACTATGTCCGATAAATTACTGTTATGTTGTGGTCTTTTAAATAAATATTTTTAAAAAGTAAAGTTCTCTGTCGAAATACATAACTGGAGTAAGGTCCATAAGTTTCCGGTCTGTCCTGCTTCCCCTCCTTCAAACGTGCCGGGACCTGCACGCCTATGCAGGTCCATGCCTGCTCACTCCGTACCCGTCGCCCGCACTTCCTCGGTCCTGTCAGTCAGTGCCCAGCCTTGAGGGAAACTCCCCATTTTTACAATGTTCAAACTCGAGCACCGTGCGGTTATTGAATTATTTTGTAAAGAGGGCCTTGTTAAAGTGCTACTACCAACTACTACTTTGTTAAAGAGCGCAGCCCTGATGATGGCCTAAAAATTAAGTCGAAACGTAGACACGAATAAATAAGTCAAACTTTGACTGCATCCCCTGACCATTGTTCACTCTTCTAATATATATCCACAGTCGACTATTCCCTCAATAATATTTAACATTTAATTTATTCATCCATCTGGATAAACGTCTCACTTGGAATCCTCATACAAGACTGAAAAGACAAGAAACTGCTCGACGTTTTCGCCTACTTCAACACTTACTGGACAAACGCTCTAAGCTACCAATTAATTACAAAAGACTTATTTACATGACAGTCATCAGACCTATTTGGGCATACGGAGTTGAGCTTTGGGGCTCTACTAAACCATCCAACTCATCTCGTATCCAATCCTTGCAATCCAAAATCCTTCGTAAAATCCTCAATGCTCCTTATTATGTCACAAACAAACTCATCCATCATGATCTTAATATCCCATATGTTACTGATTTGGCCCAAACTAGATACCTATCCTTCCATAACAAGCTCCATACGCACTTGAATCCGCTAGTCTCTCAGCTTGCTTCCCATACTATTCCTGATAACCCTCCGAGGCGTCTGAAAAGAAGATGGCCTCGAGATCATCTACTATAGAACTTTATTGGAGTGCTATCGATGGGTAGTTTCTCCACGGAAAGTGTTTTCATGTCATATTATACATTTTTGCACATTTACTTGATATAATACCATTATAGTTGTAAATATCATTGAATTAAATAAATAAAAAAAAAAAAAAAATTTATTCATAAAAAAACGTTAAACATAACAACATTTTCTACTATTTTTATATTTTGTCTTATTAATATTTTTCTAATACTATTATTTTTTCCTACTATTTTTTATGTTTAACTTTTTTTTATGAATATTTTTTTATTCGTAGTGATCATCAACTAATCCAGGAAGACCTTATGGCCTCTGACGGTAACGCACTAACCTGAGCGGAAATTTTAAAATTCATTTTTCAGAATCGGATAAATATTAACTTAGCCAGTTGGGATAATGATTTTTGACAGTTATCACCACTACTTAGCAATGCTCCGTGGCGATTATAAAAGTGGTTACTTATTTTAATTTATTCTCAACCTGCTCCAGGAGCATATTGTCACGGTCAGAGAAGGAAGAAGGACCGGCTGAGAGGACTAGACGAGCTGTGGGGGGTAAAGAACGTGTAGAGCTTTCTGGATCGGCCTGGACGGTTTTCGATCTTCTTTCGAGAAGTGCCCCACCCCGACCTACCTTGCCTACATAAAAAGGCCAGCTGTTTCGGCCGAGTTAGGATCAGTCTATAGTAAGTGAGTAATGCTGTGACAGTACTGTTGTGATAGTCCGTGTGAGCAACAGTGACAGTGATAATTAGTGGCCGTGTAATAAGTTTAATAAACTGTGTGTCAGTTTGTCATATTTGGAGAGTCTTACGGCCGGTGGACTTTAATTAGCGAACTGTAAGTGTTAATTTGTAGTTGTTAACTATAGTGTAGTAATAATGTATTTGTACAAATTTATATAAATAGTTTAGTTATTTAGTATTAGCAATATCTTATATTATTTGTATATTATTTTAGTAATTAGATAACAGTTAGGCCTCGGTTATAATCTGTAGAATATTGTTTTAAATAATTTCATTGAATTCTTTTTAATTTGTTAATAAATATCAGTACCTTGAATTCTTGGTAATCGTAACAATATCATTCTTGGTTTACGATGCGACCAAGATCGATTCTATAAATAAGATAGTGATATGCAAGTTCATATCCCAGTTCCCATAAATAAAATTAGGGATCAATCAGATGTAAATTTTCAACGATAATACTATTTCAGGTTTTAACCCTATTAAGAGTAACAACTTTATTGAGCCTGGGTGATCCCCGAAGGGTCTCCAGATCCCCCTGTATTCTCAACATTTTACAGCCAATAAAATATTTAACCATTTGAAAAAATTATTAGTTGTGAAAATCTGACCTATTCTTAAGGAAAACAACATCTTACAATGGAATGAATATTGGATTTATATTGTATGCCGTTATTTTTATTTATTTTTATTAATTTAGTAAGAGGCCGTGAGAAAATGTTTTTTTTGTTAATTGTAATAATATATAAAGAAAAATGAATTCGGGTTTCGTTACATAAACCACATATATTAAGTTATAGTAAATGAATATTGCTGTCTGATAAATAAAAACCTGTAACCACTACGACCCGTGAACGAGTCGTAGGTTCAGGGCATGGTAGAGACTGTACTGTTTCATCGATGACGGTTCTGCAAGGAGGTGACTTGTCCTAGGTCACGCTCAACCGCCAGGTTTCCCCCTTATTTTGGGTACCGTATTTTTACAATATTTTATAGAGGTTGGGTGGGGCCCAGGAGGGTCCTAGATCCCATATGATCCATCTCCCGCCGCAAACAGACTAAATAAAAGTACTGCCTGCAGTGGGATTTGAACCAGGATTTTCGGCATGGCAACACAGCTCTCTACCACTGACCCGCCCGCTTCCTGTCTGATAAATAAATGATTGATTATAATTTGCACAATATATATTAAAAATCTTTGGGAATAAAAGTGGTACTTCAACGGGATCACTAAAGATTGAATAAATGTTTGGTGTGTAGCCGTGATGATAAACTCTTACCCAGATATTACCACTGATATGGAAGGGGATAGACTCTTCTGCTTTCATATATATATATATATATATATATATATATATATATATATATATATATATATACATTTATATATATATTCACATATAATTATTATTATTATTTATATGGACAATGGAAACAGCTAATGTTCAAACAAAAAATAATGTCATATAAATTAATAAAACAATTGAAAAAGGAAATGAAACGAGTAACATTCAAGAGATATCTTGGTATCAAAATTATCAAAAAATCCCTGTACCAATTAAAACCCATGAAGGGTCTCGGGTTAAGTACAAGGTAGAAACTGTACTGTTTTTAAGACAAGGATTGAGCAGGTAGGTGAATTCCGCTGCGGGCAAGGCGATAGATTACTTAGTCCTTTAGCAGCCGGAGATGGATCATATAGGATCTAGGAGGCTACTGGGGCTCACACAGCCTCTATAAAGCCGGTACCCAAAACAAGGGGGAAAATCTGGTGGTTGATCTAGAACAAATCACCTCCCTGCACAACTGTTGTCCATGAAACAGTACAGTCTCTACATTGTACTGAACCCCAGGACCGTTCAAGGGTTGCAGTGGTACAGGTCAGAAGAATAGTCTGAGATATAGCCAAATAAATATTAAAAAATAAAAAATTCTTAAATTTGAAAATAAATCAAAAACGCCATAAAATTCATTATACGAATTCTTGGTAATATTAGCCATAAACCTCTACCGTAACTCCGGAAACAAGGTTGGTATTATATGCTATAAGTTTTTACTAATGCAAACGTGTACAAGCAGCCAAGTAAATATTTACTTTGAGAGCGCTTTTAGAGCGGCTTGTTTGGTTCCGGATATAGCCTGCTTCACAAGTCCAAGCTTAGCACACGATACGACTCGTACTGGATTCCTGCTTCTTACTGGCAACCATTCATTCAACTACACAACTGCAGGGAAATATGACGATTAATTAGTAATTGTTTACTAATAAGCTAAAAGTAATTAAGGAAAATAATCTCTTTATTGTTCGTAATGGTCGCCTCAGTTTAATTAACAGGTCAAAAAGTCTAGAAAATGGGATGATTAATTTATTATTACACTATTTATTGAAATAAATAATCAGTATGTAGTCAAAAAGATTCACTTGTGAGCCAATCATCAGTGCCGAATTAAAAAAAATAAATTTATTGATATTTACAACTGTAGTAAAACTATGATATTATGATTACTAGAACTATACTACAACCCATGGAGAGTCTACGTTCAGTACGTGGTAGAGACTATACTGTAGAGTTCGTTCCAAGGCGAAAAACTGTGAACTCTGAATTTTATAAGGGCGCACTGCAATGTTTGTGAAACGACATACGAAGTAAGATACCAGAACAATGGGCGAATGGGTTTCTTTTTCATCACGACAATGGGCGGTGTCACACCTCGCTTCTCATTCGCCAGTCTCATTGGCCGAAAAAAGAGTTCCTGTCATTATTCCATATCCACCATAATCACCCGACATAGCACCATGCAACTTCTGGCTCTTCCCTCAAATTAAAACTGTGCTTAAAGGAAAACGTTTTGACACCATTCCTGACATTGAGAGGGCCACGACCGAGCAGCTAAAAGCCCTTCCGAAAGAAGCCTTCCAGAAGTGTTTCCAGTCATGGATTAAACGTTGGGATGAGTGCATTGCCAGCCAAGTACAGTACTTTGAAAGAGATTAAATCGAATTCGATTTAATCGATTTTAGTTTATTACCTATTTTATTAGCGATGTTAGTTTATTACTTTTTGAAATAAACAAATTATTCACTGTATTTTTTTGATCACACCTCGTAAATAATGTATCTTCCTACAATAGACTTAAAGGCGGTATGGGATCAAGCACCCTCCTTGGGTGAGCCCCAGGAGGGTCCTATATCTCATAGGGTCCATCTTCGGTTGCTAACAGATTAAATAAAATTCTGCCAGCAAGCGGGATTTAAACTCAGGACCATTGTCATGGCAACTCAGTGCTCTGTACCCCTGTTATAACAATACAACAAGTAAATAGAATGAATGACATGAGACAAAGGCAAATAGAGAAAGTACATACTGGCAGCACTCAAATAACATATTCAACGTAAAGCCACGAGGCCAATTTCGTTTCAGACGCCTCGGAGGATTGAGAGGTTGCCAAGTCTGTAACTAGCGGGAAGACCTTTTTTCATCAAACGATTGATACAATTTCGGGCTAAATCGGCAACAAATGGGACATTAGGATCATTATGGGTGATTTTAATTCGTAACAAAATACGAGCATTGAAAATTTTGGTTTGTTATATTAAAGAGAAATAATGAAAGAGGGTAAATGACCCAAGTATCCTAAATAAGAAATGATTATAAATTAAAGGTTTTTTATTTATTTTTTTATATTAAACCATTTATATATGCATTGAGGTCTTATTTGTGTCTTTAAAAATAGGTGCGAATTTATTAACAAATCATTCATTTGTAACTTTTATTGTTTATAATTTTTTTTGAAAAGTAAATATTATTGGAAAAATATCTGTAAATATCAGAGACGCTTCATCACTGGCTTGTGAGCCATCATCAGGGCCGAAATTAAGATAAATAATGACAAATCAAATAGTGGAAAAATAAGATAAGTTCGGCAATAAGTTTATCACTACGTAAGGAATTATATCTGACCTCCACCCGTGCCATTTTCTACAGGGCTTTATAATTTTTTTGTATTATTACAATATACTTATTCAAGTTTTATATTTTTTTAAAAAGGTGGGCATTAATTTACAAGTCGTTAATTTACATTTATAATGATAATTTTTTTCTTAGAATTCATTGATTTTGCTATAACTAAAAAAAAACTGTACCGCTGCAACCCGTGAACTGGTCTGGGGTTCAGTACATAGTAGAGATTGTACTGTTTTATGGACAACGGTTCTGCAGGGAGGTGATTGTCCTAGGTCACGCTCAACCATCAGATTTCCCCCCTTATTTTGAGTACCCTATTTTTATAATATTTTATAGAGACTGGGTGAGCCCTAGGAGGGTCCTAGATCCTATATGATCCATCTCCGGCTGCAGACTAAATAAAAGTCTTCCCCGCAGCGGTACCAGGATTTCAGGCATGGCAACTCAGTGCTCTACTACTGAGCCACTCCGCTCCCTATAATAAGTTATAATAATGGATCCTGAGTTCAGTACATGGAGGAAACTGAAATATTCCTAGGACAACGGGTGGTTAAAGGAGGTGCTCAACCACCAGGTTACCCACGATGAAATGTACTCACTTTTTAGAGGCAGGTTGTGCCCGAGGAGGGTCTATCTTCGGACCACGTGAGACCCCATGTAAACAGATTAAATAATTTATCTGTTCTGGCTAGATTTGGACCTGCGAAAACCTCAGCACAGCACTCTAAACACTGACCTACCATATTCCCAATGTTTTATAGAATGAGAGAAACTAGAAATATCATGACGGTTTTCCTAATCGAATACTTTTATGTGTTACAGTAATGAAAAATACGACCTTCATTACATCATATATTTTTAGTCCGTTCGAATTATTTTTGAGAAACAAATAAATAAATAAAAAGGCTTAGCGAACCCGAAGGCTCGATGCTGATACCACCAACCTCTGTTTACAAACCTCTGCCCATGGAGCACTAACCAAACCCAAACCCGCCAGATCAAACGCAATCCTCCCATCTACGCTTTGGTCTACCCCTCAGACGCTTCCCAGTCGGTACGGCGCCGATTAACATCTTAGGAATACGTTCGTTACTAAGCTACTTTACAGGTCCATCTTAATCTTCGCGACGCTATCATCTGAATAATATTTACCGGATGCATGCTTCGCAATTCCGGATTATGTTTTGAATCCCAAAATTCCCCAATTTTGAAAAACAAATACTTTCACTAATCCAACTAACTTAGTATATAACTAAAACTTTTTTTCTGTTTACACTTGCATCCACACCTGCCAAACTCATACAAATTGGCATCAGCTGAACGGTTGTCCGTGAAATAGGACAAAATAACAAGAGGCATGAAGGACAGAACCCAGCGGTAGCTCTCACCTGGCTTGATTTAATATTTTTATGATAACAGATCCCTCAACCTCGTTCTTTTTAGTCTCCTCCTTGTGTCGTCAATCATGAGAGTCGTAGCGATTTGTTCTATTAATGCGTTTAGGTGTCCGTGTAGTTTTTCTTTGTTTGTAGTATGTGTTGCGTCAACCGCTGGTATTTTTAAGTCAGTATGCAGAGTTACGTTATAAATATACCTTGGTGCTTTTGTCGTTTTCTGTGAGTAAATTTCATCAATATCGTAAATTTGTAATGTAAATGTCCAATCTGGTTTTAGTTAGTAAGTGTACGTGTTTAATATCTGTCTGATATCTAATTTGGAGTTTTTCCTGAACAGAGAATACATTAAATTGAGTTTACAATTTAGTGGCGTTTCGTCATAACGTGAGGACCCCATGTCTTTCTCCTATTAAACGTTACTCCAAGGTATCGTACTTAATCTGTCTGTGGGATGGTTGAGATATTAAGGTAAATAGTAAGACATGTTTCACGTTTAAGAGTAAAAGTGGTGTGTTGTGACTTTTCGTGGTTCAGTCTGATTTTCCATAGTTGGCACCACTCATTTAACTTTTGTAAGATTTTTGAGGCCTTACTAAACTAAAACTATTAAAGACAGAAAAATAAAAATTCAAGTAGAATAAAATACAAAAATCACTGTAAATAGCCGTAGGTTTAGGTGTTAGTGTTTAAAGACGCGCATCTGCGGTCATCAACGTCCCCCTTCTTTTGGTTTAATGTTTATTTTTATTTTACATATAAATATTAAATCTTATTGAAAATATTATTGTGATTAAGAAAAGTTAGTATTTTATCTATATTTGTGCTGTTACCACCCAGGATAGCCGGGGGTTTTCTATCAATCCCCAAGCCATGAAAATATGTTTCATACAGGGAGGAGTCCACCAAGACGTGGGTGATAGTCAATTCCACTCTGCAACTTCCTCACTTTAGTGGTGCATCTATCTCAAACAGATATCCGCGCGGAAGAGGCCTATAGCCGATTCTTAGTCTTGTGTTTACTACTTATTTTCTTCTGTTGCTGCGGCAAGAACTCTTCCATGGTTTTATTTCTGCTATAATACTTTTAAATTTATTACTTTCCTCAGTTGCCTCCCACACCTGTATCCACGTCATTTAGATATTGCGAAATGTCTGATAAGGTGAATTGTTATGTTTAGTGATTTAGCTGCTTCATTACCTCTGATTCCCACGTGAGATGGTATCCAGGCAAATAATAACTCCTTGTGCATTTGATCATCGTTGAATAAGCTTGGGCTTTTTTAATTAGATTGTCTTTCGTATATAAACTCAACAGCAAAAAAAAAACGGACACTTCATATTTTTCGTATTTAAAGCTAATTTTCAGCAATGTGTTTGTTTTTGTAGCTATTCTAGTTATTACAGAGAATGTAGGGCCTAAGTTCATTAAACTAAGCCCTTCAGGATTAGTAAACTATTAGATAAAACTCAGATTTGATTTATTTGTCTTGAAGTTGATTTACCTTTCGGACCTATTCTAAACTGTAAGTAGTTTTTCGCACATTTAAACATCTTTAATTTATTAACCAAGCCTTTTCTGTGATTAATAGACATGTTTTTTTTTATTTTGGTCCAGAATAATGGTTCTTTCAAATGTTGACAGTCCGAGCTGATGCCTTGGCCAGAGAAGGCCGGAGCTTGGGGTAGCGAAGTCTACCATTCACGATGCACTCCGGCGTTTATTCCATTCTTACCATAAATTAAAAAGATTAATATACATATGTATTTAACAAAATTATAAGACCAAATCTAAGTGTCCGGTTTTTTTTTTTGCTGTTGAGTGTATATTAGAGAAGGCCGTTATTGCAGATAGAGAGTCCGTGAAAATAATGATATTTTTTTCTTGACGTTAAATGTATATTTTAGTTTTAAATAAAATATTCCGAAGATATTAAGAAATGCTCAAAGAAACTCTAAACAAGAATTTTAAATTCGATTGTGAAGATTAATAAATAAACAAAATATCATAACGCCACTCCTGAGACGTTGAGTCACCTCGGTACGGCTCGAACCCACACAATTTCGAGTGACCTTGTCCACAGGCAATAAGATATTTCAAGGATACCTTGTGATTTATTCATGGAAAAAAATTGACAAATGTAAATCGTGGAGTTATGCATGGAATACGAAATGTGTTTCTACGAATACACGATTCTAGAGTTTAAAAATAAATATAAGTTTTTCATCAAACTAGAAAATCAAAGAAAATCCGTCTCTGCCCAAAATTCCAACAAAGGTTTAAAACCCTTTGGTCATCAATATGGTTGTGGTAAGTATTGAAGATAAATAACACACACGCGAAAACGCACGCAGGCATTAAAATTGGACGATGGAGAAAATTTATTATAGACTAGCTGTCCCAGGAGACGTTGTTCTGCCCTATTACCCTAAAACAAAGGGCTTCCAAATTTTCTCCAACCATTTGAATGCCAACTTCATCAATTGTTGGTGCATTGAAACATATCGCATGTTTTCCTACAGGAGTTTTATCAGCTCTGATTACGAGATGGCATAAGATCAATGAAATCAAGTGATTTTGTTGATGAATTTTATTATATGATTGGGACTGAACCCTAATAAACTTTTACTAACAACTAACGCGCGATTGTTTTGCTTTAATTAACCTCAAATGCTTGACAGCTGGGAACAGAGTGGGTTGTGTGGGAAAAGAAGTGTTGTTTTAATAATTTAAAAAGAAGAAAGCTAAGATTCCAGTTACTTATTATATGATAGGGACAGAACTAAGAATCTATTAGACCTACAGAGCTGCAGTTGGGCTCAAATTGTAGCAAATGTAATCTAATTTAAAAATGGTTACCTATATTTTTTTTCAAAAATGCATCGATTAGATACAGGCCAAAAACTAAAATAACTCCGAATATTTCAAGGTATTTCGACCACCGAAGGTTTCCCTCGAAATTGTTACGGGTTTTCTCTCCATAAGAACCTTCTTTGCGACTTATCAAAAATATGAAGAAAAAAAATTAGCCGAATTGGTCGAGCCGTTCTCGAGTTTTGCGGTTAGCAAGGAAATGGTGATTCATTTTTATTATATAGATAATATTATAATTTAGATAGTAGGTGATATCCTTTCAAAAAGTGGGTTTCGGTTCCGCAAGTTGTCGCTTCGAGTTGAGTTACAAGTTTTGACTTTTCATTCGTTTACCTTTTAATATTTTCCCAAAATAAAAGATATCATGAGCTTTGGTATGAAAAGAGAATGTAATTATGGGAAGTGTCTATACTTTGGTAATCGTTTCACGAAACATAAATTATCTAAATATTATTATTCCTTTTATTTCATGATGAAATTATTACCGAAGTATATACATTTTTCATAATTGTGTAAACTTTTTCCATACTGACTCTCATGATAACTTGTATTTTTAGAAAATATTAAAACGAAAACGAATGAAAGGTTAAAAATTAGTGTAACTCAACACGAAGCGGCAATCTTCGGAATAATTACCAAAAAGTGAAACACAAACGCAATGGTATCTTCGTTGTGCCTTCGATAAAATTGAGGCAAGTCCAATTTTAATTATTGTTGAAAAGTAATGATTATAACCTTCAAAAATATGTTTAACTGTAAATCTGACGCTACAATAATGGCATGAAGGAGGTGGCAGTTTTTTAATAATAAATGAATGAAAGAGCCGAGGGAGGCCTATTGTCAAGCGGGCCAGAGCAAGCTCCTCTGTACGGCTGCTGCGGTTGGATGGAAGCCACGCATGCCCGTACTGATTTTTATAACACTTTAACACAAATTTTTAAATTAAATCCAAGGTAATATTGAATTATATGTAATAAAAATATTTTTTTTAACAGAGTGAAAAAAGTATTTTAAAAAATTTATATTTAAAAATAGCATCATATTTATTTTTAGTATCGAGTGGAAAATAGTTGACTTTTGTAAAAATAGTTGATTTTTAGTAGTTTGAAAAACCCTTATAGCTAAATTTTAAAAAATACTCTAAAATTAGGAAAAGAAACTGGTCCAAGTGTATGTCAATAAATAATTTCTTAAACAGTGAAACTATTTATAAGAAACTGACGTTTCGACCCATGTTGGAGGTCTTATTCAGGGCTCAATGGTCGCAAGTATGGGAGTGAATAAGTAGGCCAAAGAGGGACAAGTAGACTCCCACTTGCGACCACTAAGCCCTGAAGAACAACAACAAACTAATAATCACTCATAAAAACAAAAAAAAATTAAGATTTTCACCATCTGTATCCATTAATTTTTTTAGACGTCACTCAAAATTATAGTAATAGCGGAATAAAGGATTGAAACTAAAGTTGATTGGTCGTTAAATGTTATCTAACTACGCAATTACCTTTTAATGTCTTTTTTTTTTTAGAACCAACGTTAATCATAAAAAAACTCGAGTTTTCAATTACATTTTTTCTACAAAAACTAACTATAAAATGCACTAGCTACATCTAAGTATTGTAGGAAGTAAGATCCTTCTACCAAACAAGTCCAAGAATCGATACACTGAAAAAAAGAGAACAAATTGAAACTAAGTTACAAAATTTATGCAATTTTTTGGCCGAACAATTTTGCATTCAATAAAAATCTGTATTATGAGTTTAAACCTAAAAAATCTCTAAGATTAGGTTCATTAACCATTAGACCAAAAAGAAATTTTGTTTTATAATGTTTTTATGTGATCCTATTCTTATGTACTTACGTAGTAGAGCTTCGGGGCTCTGCTAAGCCATCGAATTCCTCTCGTATTTAAACTTAACAATAAAAAATCCTTCATGCTCCTTACTTAGTTACGAATAGCCATCCATAATGCCTTTATGACCCATCCCTTGCTGATTTGGCCACTGCTTTCAAACCTAGCTTTTTTTTTTAATGTATCCTTTATTCTTCCAGGGGTCTGAAAAAAAGGTGGTCTCGTGACCTTCTAACTTACATCTGTTACTGGAGTACTACCGATAGGTGGTTTCTCTTTTTATCCTTAAGTTTTTATTTATCCTTGAACCCTACAAAATGATTCTGCTGGGGGACAAGATCAATATTATTTCCCCAATTTGAAATATAAAACAAATATATATATATGTGTGTAATGTGGAGGTCGGAGTGGCCGAGTTAGTTAATGCGCTAGCGAAAGTGTACTGGTTCCACCCAAAGGTTTTCGAGTTCGAATACTGGTCCCGGAATTACTATAGCGATAATTAACCCCTAGAGTTAAAAAAAAATATATATATTTATATTATTGGATGAAACCATTCGCCATTGATAAATAAATAGAGCAATGATGAACGAAATGATGAAATATTCTTCAATAAATATACACATATATATAATACCTTTTCCCATGACTGAAAGAGTTCCAC
This sequence comes from Troilus luridus, assembly GCA_964056705.1. NCBI lineage: Eukaryota > Metazoa > Arthropoda > Insecta > Hemiptera > Pentatomidae > Troilus > Troilus luridus. Next base: position 9,721,804 of record OZ057413.1, on the reverse strand, counting down.
CTCTTCAGGGAAGGTTTTTTGCCCGACTTCGGGGAAGCGGCTTGATCGCTTTCCTTATTCCTGAAATATTAATAAGAATGAGACCTAAAGAGAACATCATCATCACTTATTATCATTTAAATCATTTAAGCGAACGGACAACCCCTTAGGCCACAAAAGCAACAACCAATGTCCACACCAAAAGAAGCACAGCGAGGAACTTAACGAACACAATAGGAATTCACAAGTAGGGGGACAATGCCTTCGAGTTCGTAGTCGGGTACGTGATCCTGTTGCCATAATATATCGATAATGAAGTAACTTGTGACGATTTTTTAAAAATAAAATAATAAGCATGATTGCTAACTTAGAAAAAAAATTGGATGCATAGTAATTTATTAACATTATTTATCAATATTAGCACATACAATGTTTGATCAGTGCCTAAAAAAGGTATTAAACAGAAAAAATAAGAAAACATTTTTTTATTTCTACATTGCAATCCATGTTTTATAATAATTAGAAAAAATCAAGGGGGAAAACGCCTCGGACAAGGTTTCAGAAATCTTACAATTACTGCTGTCATTTGCAAACCCATTTTCCATTAGCATAAATATGTTTACAAAATATTGTTGAGATATGAAAACATTAAAGAAAGGACTACATTTTCCAAATTACTACTGTTTACTAAGATGATTAATCCTGACCCATTTGGAGGTCAGTTATATTATGGTTCCATATTCGTTTTCGATAAAAAAAAAAACCATATATACATTTGCTTTCTCTGATAATTTGGCTGTTCACACTTCCAGAAACATATCTTTATATTTACTTATTTATAATAGCTTTAATAGTTATCATAGTTAGTATTGCTTACATTTTTTCTTTCATTATTTTATTCCTTGTTTTGTTGTTATTTTGTTTTTCAAAAAATTGTATATATATAAATGACTATCAATTGTTTCTCTCTCTATAATCATTGTTATCTTATTTCTATTTTCTTTTTCCTTTATAGGAAATAGTTTTCTTTAAATATAGTTTTAGGAGGTAATTGATAATTTGTTTCTCTTATTTTTTTATTTCTTCCTCATTTATTAATTTAATTGTAATTAATTAACTAAATATAATCTACTTTACTCTAAGAGATTTTAGTTTTTACATTATTCCTGTAATGTTATTCCACAGGGACTTGTCCCAGAATAAATAAAGTCTTTATTATTATTATCACTATATATTGGGGGGTCTTGGGTTCACTACATGATAGTCTTTACTGTTAGGGCAACAGTTATGCAGAGTGTTATATGTCCGATATCACGCTCAATCCCCCGGATTTCTTTAATTCAGGATATATCGAGGAAGGCTGAGCCCCAGGAGGGTCTGAAGTCCATCCTTAGCTCTTAAGAGATTGAGTAATTAAAATGCCTTAGGCGGAAATGAACCCGGAACTATTAGCATAACAAATCAGCACACAACACACAGAATGCTGAGTTGCATTTTCCCCTACATAGAAAAATATATATTATATATTTTTAAACAAAAAATATATATACAGTTATAACGACATTGACATCACCCGCTATTTCTGCGAACCTAATCGTATATAATAAAACAGCTTGTTATAGTTCATATCTAGCAGACGTGAAGAGTTCCGAGGAATATCTATAGATGAAGCATGACTTTATTTTTTTTTTAAATCGTTCAGAATTATCCTGTCTGGAAGGAAAGTCGCAGATGATTGACGGACGGATAGGGCCTAAAGAGACGAAGGATTTAATAGGAATTACGATTTTTTGTCAAAAATACTTCTAAGTTATGTTTTCGCTTCATGCAGGTTTGCTGTTCAAGCTCAAAACCCAGTTACCCCAATCCTTCGATCAGACCTTTCTGATCGGTTTTTCCAAGTACGCTGTATTACTGAATACTCCAAGCTTTACCCAATTCAAGCTGGAGTCCCACAAGGCAGCGTCTTGAGTCCTATCCTATACATATTATACACCGCTGATATCCCAACTACTCCTGAAACCTTCCTTGCAACGTTCGCAGACGACACAGCCATTTTTTCATCTCATCCAGACCCTGAAATGGCTACCTCGAACCTCCAAAGGCACCTTTTCACTCATTGAAATTTTGTGTAACCAATAGTTGATTAAAGTCAACGAGGAGAAATGTAAACACGTGACTTTAACACTTCGCCGGGGAACACGTCCTTTTGTCCAATTCAATGATATCGTCCTACCTATTTCCGACACAGTACGATACATTGACTTCCTCCTACACAAAAGACTTAGATGTAACCCTCATACCAGACTCAAAAGACAAGACCATCATCAAACCTATTTGGACCTATGGACTTGAACTGTGGGGGACCACAAAAAAATCGAATATCAGACGTATTCAATCTTTTCAATCCAAATTCCCGAGAACTATTGGCAATGCCCCTTACTATGTCTCCAACGAAACCCTCCATAATCATCTCAACATTCCTTTCGTCGTCCCTAATAAATTTTCATCAAAACCTTGCCTGTCATCCCAATCCACTGGCTCAGTCACTATCCAGTTCCACTCATTCATATAACCCACGACGCCGTCTAAACCGTCAATGGCCCCGAAACCTGTTGTAAACAATGTTCATCGGAGTACCGGCATTGGCCAGATTCTCCACTCACGACCTGTGTGTTTGATGTCATGCGCCCTTAACCAGCTTGACGCGACTGGGAAAGGACGCAGGCCTCCCGGACTCCTACTATGCTCTCATTCCCGGGGATGAAGCTTAGTTCGTGGACCCCAGGCAAATTGTAAATATTATAATTATGGTATGAATGTGAGCAATTAATTTATTTTTAGACTTTCTTTTTATTACAATTTTCGGAAGTATTCATTTTTATTTTATTATCCATATGCATATATTTTTTATTTTTTTTGTATGATCGTGGAACTTTATTGCTACAAGTGGCACTGTAGTGGTTTTTCGTTTATGAATCTTAAACAGTGTGCTCTTTCGATAATTGTACAATCAATTGAACAGCACTAAAGTATGCGCCTAAGAACACCTAAGTCGCGTACTAGCCGCAGGATAAATACGAAATGGCCACCATTTCATGAGGTATTCAGGGAATCCCATAAACCACAGTTTGCAATCGATGTTTTATTACCCAGCTAATAACCTGTTAGAGAAACAGCAGATGGAGCAAGGCCGTTTAGATTTTAATTGTTTGATGTAACAAACAACGCTTCTATTTATTGTATTTTCCAAGAGTAGCCCAGCCTGTTTAAACCAAAGGTAGGGAATTTAAAGGCGTCTGCAATTTCAAGTGCATCTTGAAATAAATCGTATCTGATGCGAAATTAACGGAATATAATTTTTGTTTTAATTTCGGGTGAATTTAAAAAGAATTTCACGGTACATTATCCAGTAGAAATTCCGAATTTTAAACATATTTGAAATTTAACTTATATATCATTGTTTATTTGGGCAAGAACCTTAACGGCTTATCAATCGAGAAATAAAAAACACATTCTTAGCGGATTTTTATGATGAAGATCGAAAAGATGGATTCCCACAAGATTATCCATATAACATTCCGAAAATCAACTTTACGCTATTTTTGAAAACCCAGATAAACTTTACGCTGGGCATACAAGTCAATTGAAGAAAAGGTTGAGGAAAATTGACTAAATAGGAAAGGCATTACGCATACTCTAAATTACAATAAAACATAACAAGCGAAATTTGATTAGCCTCTTAAATTAACCTTAATTTTTCAACACAGGCTTGGGTATTAATTCCATTTTCATCACTGCGCTTCCAAATCACCAGCTTAGGAATTACAATATATTCAAATCATTAACTATTCAGTTGCCGATAAATTTATACAGAATGTGCCTGCGGTGAAAACAAAAATAACGATGAATTGAAAAAAAAAATTATATGTGACTGAAGAGAGTATTTTTGCTATTTCTTCCTGTGCCTTATCCGTCTCGGACATGGCAATCTTAATTTTGTTTGTGACTCTTCTAATCAGTTGGACAGTCGTTAGATCAAATCATAGCCTTAAATTGTGCAGCCAGGAGTGCCCACCACCCTCCTTATGTACTGTTACTATCAATCTTTCCCTGCCTTATCAGCTGCTGTATATCTATACATCTATATATATATCTACCTATAAACAAATATCTAATTCAATACTAAAAACACAAAATTTGGATTTTTTCGTACTGAAATCGCTGTTGAATTATCTGTGCATCCTAGTAATAATTAAAATAAGAATAAACAGATTTAGATAATTTTATATTTAACTGCCATACTTCATTAATCTATCCGTCTTGGCTTTACTTCAACCCGTACAAGTGATTTAAAATAAAATTTTTGCCTATTAAGCTGGTCATTGTTAATTAATGAAAACTGGGGATGTAGTTAACTTGCCAGGTGCATCTAACCCACAGCAACTCACTTCTGCTACTGAAGAATTTACAAATGAAGAAAATATAAATTCTAAGAAGCGAAATTACGAGGTCTCACCACTAAACCAATCGCCTATTAAAAAGATGGGTAAATATCAGCAGGAAATTGCTCCGATTTTGGTGAGTAACAGATTTCATATACTAACTGAGGCTGAACTTTCATCTAATAATCTGGTTGCTTCAGACCAGACTTCTAGCAATGAAAAAAATACTACTGATAATTCTCCAAAAATTCCCCCAATTTTTCTCCACAAAGTAGATACTCCGAAATACTTATATGTTATTCTGAGCTCATTCCTGAACGGTCGAACATTCTCTGTTAGAATAAATTACACATATTCAACTGTGAGACAAATCCATCCAGGTATTTCACAACGTTCAGTCCTTTCTCCCATTCTATTCAACTTTTATCTTCACGATATCATTCAGTCTACACATACTGATATTGGTAAAAGTTGTTGTTTGCTTATTTAATTTCACTTTATGCTGCTAAGGCTAATCGGACGATGCTACAGTGGGAGCTTTAAAGTTTCCTTATCCAGGTTTAATTAGGATAGGGATTTTTAAGGAGTACCTGACATCGTACAGGCTCGGGACCCCCGTTTAATGTCCCTTCCGAAGGACGGCATAACCAAGGATTATTAAAAAAATTCTAGGCCACCTGCCGGGCTACGAACCCAAGATCTAGGGCTTAGTAGTAGTCTGTTATGTTGTGTCCACTAGCCACAGGTGCCTCCTTAGTAAAAGTAGAGTCATTATAACAATATCTTAAAAAGCACCCCACACTTTTTTTTTTTTTTACGATAAAATGAATTTTTTTGTTCATTACTCTATTCTTATTTTTAAAAAAACAACCTGTACCACTACAACCTGTGATCGGGTCTGGGGTTCAGTACATGGTAGAGACTGTAGTGTTTCATGTACAACGGTTCTGCAAGGAGGTGACTTGTCCTAGGTCACGCACAGCCGCCATATTCCCCCCCCTTATTTTGGGTACCCTATTTTTAGAATATTTCATAGAGGGTGGGTGGGCCCCAGGAAGGTCCTAGATCCTATATGATCCATCTCCCACTGCAAAAAGACTAAATAAAAGTCATGGCCTGGAGCGGGATTTGAACCAGGATTTCCGGCATGGCAACTCAGTGCTCTACCACTGAGCTCCCTATTCCTATTTTAAACTTGTTGAAAATTATTTTCTAGTTTAAAGTTTCATTTCCCTATTAAAGCGTGTTTTTCTGATTTATGATAGATCTTAAACTTCTCGTCAGAGAAACAGAGATACCTTTTTTTTTGTATTGATTAGTTTTTTGAAAATATTTTAAAAATTTAAATTATAAAGAAAGATGGAGAGATCTAAGGCAAAGAGAAAGAGCGAGAACAATGAGAACGGAAGTTTGCACATACAACTGCCGTAACAGTTCATTATAAATACTATCTCAATAGAAAACCTTACATAATATAGCATCTGATCAACACTAATGTCTGTTCAAGTTTTGAAAATAATTAAGAACAGTCGTAATAAATTAGGAATCGATCTAAATAAGAAAGGTAGTTGAAACCTATATTTTAAAACACCCATATATAAATATAATCCTACCGAAACTCAGCAATTTTTTTTTAATACAATTCCAATGATTAACTTATTAATTAGGAGACCAATAGCAGGAACAAACTGTAAACATTCTAGAAAAAAATAGCTTGAATAAAAAAAATATCGGCTGGTCTTTAGAAGTATAAAAGCTTGTTGATGGGAAAGTAAACAAAAATACATAATTAGTACAGAAAGGGGAGAAAAGAAATCATGAAACGATTGAAACAGCTCAGCAACATTTGGTAAATATACATTTTTTTTTTAAAATGGTTTTTGTGTTCTTTTTTGTTTTGTTTTTTATCGGCTGTTGTTATTTAAAGCTGTTGTCCTGTAACCTGCCTTATGATTGGATCCTGCATATCGAGGTTGGGATGTACTTTATTCGTTTGTTTTTTTCCCTTGCTATAATTCTCTTTTTGTCCCGAAAATCCTAAATACACGTAACATCGACAGGTATTTTCGTTTCCTATTTTTATTTAAGAGACATGTTGTTATTGTAATAATAATAATTTGGATTTTTTCATTCATATCATACGAGTAATGTATGTTCCTTTTGAGTTTTTGCTCTTCTGTGTTTCTACATATGACTGGATATTTGTAATGATAGATTGAATTGTACAGGGGGTGGAGTCAAAGATAACACAAAATAGGCAGAAATCATTTTTTAATATAATTAGGTTTCTGACATTTTGCTTTTGATTTTGATATTTTGGTCAGTTTCTTAAAATATGAAGCTCCGATCTTGGGTGAAAGGAGGCAGCTTTGGTCATAACAATGTTGTGACTTATAGTGTACATTAGCAAAAACTTTCCATTAAATATTAAAGATATTTATTATTCTCTGCGATATATAGAAACTGTGTGCTGTAATATGGATAGATTTCTTTATTAGCACAAACAAAATAACATCTTTTTATGACATAAAAAAAGTTTTTAGTGATCATAGTGAAATATTTTTTTATTCGGTGTAAGGCGGGACGGACCGTAAAGCAGTGGCGGATTAAAGGTCCAGAGCGCCCTAGGCAATAACTTTATCGGCGCCCCTGTACCGGCCATAAATGGCCATCTTAATTTAACCATTTGACCATCCTAATATATTGATGCTTGTATTATATTATAGATCAGCATTTAGTTCTTTCTTTCTTTGTCGATATGTTATTTTTTTTATTTATTTAAAAATTCTGAGCTCGCGCGCCCCTTGTAACTACGCGCCCCTAGGCACGTGCCTAGTTTGCCTTACGGATAATCCGCCACTGCCGTAAAGGAAACACAACACTTTTTTCCAGAAATTTTCTCCCTTGGATTGTTTATGTACACTATGAGGATATTCACCTTCAATAATCACGGTTTACTAACAATAAGTAGGCCAGATTCTTTTAGTAAACAGTAAATTCACTTTCCAACAACATCAGGTATAATTAAAGTAGCAAATTATAACTAATAATAGAGAGGAAAATAGTTGACTGGACGATTCTGAAGTATGATAGAATTGATGAGGGGGTGCAGTCAATAATAACACAAAAATAAGAATAACTTATAAAAAAAAAATATAACATAATAATAATAATATAGCCGCAAGCGGCAACTGATGGATGCAGTTGCTGGGGTCATACACGCCCATATTACTTACTTCATATTACAGAGGTATCGAAAAAAACAACTTTTTTTTCTGTTCAATTTGAATCTTTAAACTCCCATCTGTTTTTTCCTAGGCCCGTTTAAAGAAGAGCGATTTTCGGTGCCCTCTCTCTTTATTTCCCTCCACACTCACGTGTCGTCAGAAAGTCACTCATACCTGCGGCCCGGGGATGGGATCCTGGACCACCATAACAAGAATTTTTCTCTTTCGCGTAAAATGTAAACAGATATTTTCGACAACTGGAGCTGATGGAACAACAGTGAAATTCCGAACGGTTTTTCGCAAACCGCCTACTATCAGTTGGAAGAGCCAACAAATTTTTTTTCCAGAAGCTGTTTATATTTATGATGCAAATCAGAGCGGAAGAAACTTTATTGTTTTTATATCTTTGAAAATTAAGTTATAAATCAGAAACAAATTCAAATTAAATAAAAAAATGTAAAAATAAATATCAGAAACAACTATAATTGCAATACGCATTAAGTTTTATTTAGTTTTACCATAAAAAAGTCTATAGGAAGAGTGGAAGCTCAATGGTAGAGCACTGAGCTGGTGCTCTCAGGGTTCCGGGTTCAAATACGGCTGTGGCAAAAAAACTATTTAATCTATTAACAGCCACAGAGGATCTGCAGACCAACCTGTGGCTCACCCAGACACCGTAGAGTGAGTAACTAGTAATGTATATAATAATTAAAGTAATATTCAATGAACATTCCTCCCCTTAAATACATCATAAATTGTGACAACACGGAGATATAGGATCAGTGAAGATAAAATATTTAAAAATTATAATAATTATAAAATAAAATAAATTATAAATATTACTAATTTAGTTTGTCGTAATTAACTTTGATAACACCAAAAGAAAAAATCACTCGAGTGACTTCAACCAGTAACCAGTGAGCCTTCAGACGTTGGCAATATGTTTCAGCTACACTTCACTTTAATAAACGTATGCACCGAAAAATAGAATATTGAATAAATAGTTCAGGTACTCCTCCTACTGAAACTTGGTCAGCCTGATAAAATAAATCGACTAATTTGAAATTAAAAAATAAAATAAAATAAAAAAACTAAAATTAATTTTATCAAGAATCTAAAAACTGGCGTAAATAAGGCAACATGCAAACTGTAAATACCAGCATGCAACATTAGAATTAGTTGCCTATACAATATTTCAGCTATCACGCACGCCAAAAAAAAATATAGAATCGGATAAGTATTAAATAAACCATGAGGACAATTTAGTTATATATTATATACCAAATAGGTGGAGCGGAGTGGCTCAGTGGTTGAGCACTGAGTTCCCATGCCGGAAATCCTGATTCAAATCCCGCTGCGGGCAGTTACTTTTATTTAGTCTGTTTGAAGCCGGAGATGGATCATATAGATCATATAGCCTCCTGAGGCTCACCCAGCCTCTATAAAATATTATAAAAATAGGGTACCCATAATAAGGGGGGAAAACCTAGCGGTTGAGCGTGGCCTAGGACAAGTCACCTCCTTGCAGAACCGTTGTCCATGAAACAGTACAGTCTCAACCATGTACTGAACATGGTTCAAACTCGTTCACGGGTCGTAGTGGTACAGGTTTTTTTGGTTTTTTTTTTATACCAAATAGGTAATTAAACAAGCACCAAACTACACCACAAATGTTAAAAATCGTTAAATTTAAATTAACATGTAGGATCACAAGTCTGTGACAGGTAAATTATTTAGTGTGGGATCCTGTGGGATCAAGTGATTTCATTGAGACTAAGGAAGCTTCCACATAAGGCTATACAAACTAGGTACCCTTAATTGGAAGAATCGTCATCTATACCACATTAGGATATCGATCATCATCAATATTCACATTTTGATGACTCTTTACATCGTCAAAATACAAGTAACAGATAGAGTAAATCTTACTAATAATATAAAATTTACACACTCGATCTAATTACGAAATTAAAAAAAAAAGATTTTGAGACAATTTTCAAGTTAGCTTTGTAGGTTATAGGCCATATAGCTAAAAAATGTAGAATTTCTACATTACATTCTTGAGGCAGTACAGAAGAAGAAAGGGTGAAACTTGAAGGGTGTAGACAGAATGATCAAACGTTTCATTAAAAAAAATCAACAATCAACACTGGCTCTACAACCCAGCACAGGTCCTGGCCGCATCAAGACGTCGCCTCCACTTTTCGCTGTCCTGCGCCAAGGTCCTCCAAGCTCTGGATCCAATGATTCTGCCTGCATCATTCTCGACTTCATCTGCCCATCTAAGTCGTGGACGCCCGCGTTTTCTTTTTCCGTCAACGTACCCAAACAGCAGTCTTTTCAGGGTAGCGTCGTCCTCCATTCTGGCCACATGTCCAGCCCATCTCATACGTGTTTCACCACGTCAGGCTCCTGATACATCAGTCACAGCTCTAAATTTTGTCTGAGTCTAAATTGCTCGCCAGCTCTTATACAGCTCCAAACATCCTTCTTAATATTTTTCTTTCGAAGAGCAGAAAACTGTTGGCATCGGCCCTGGACAGAGGCCAGGTTTCCGATCCGTAAGATAAAACAGCTCTGATAATTGTTTTGTACAGGAAAAAAATCTGTCGATCAAAAAAGAAATAATTAATGAAGTGTATTGGTTCCTTGTTTATTCACCTAGCGTCACATTATGGTGCTTTAGCTAATTGAAGGAGGATAGTGGGAGTCCTAAACTTAGTATATCCAGCTATAATTAGGATAGAGATCTGTACCTCACACCCTCCAGGCTCGGGATCCTCATTTTGCGACCCCTCCGAAGGACGGCATTACCAAGTATTTCTTAATCCCTTTAAAAAATCCAAGGGTCATCTGCCAAGCTGCGTACCAGCGACCTTGGGTATAAGAAGTTGCTGTGATAACCATTACACCTCAAGTGACTCTTGAAATGTATTACAGGCTTAGTACATGGCAGGGTCAATAGTGTACCTTAGCCAACGTTTGTCCCGAAAGGAGATTAGGCCGAGATCACGCTCAACAAAAGCGTACAGTTGTCCCGATTAAGGGTACATAATTTATATGCCTGGAAGTGGACTTATAAAGTGGAAGCTGGATGAGCCCCAGGACAATCTCCAGATCCCACAGGCTGCTAACTGACTAATTAATGTAACTGTCACAGGCAGTCTCTAACTGGTGACGAAGAAATGATTAATTCATCACCGCATATACCGAGCTCACCCCACTAAATGACCATCCATCAATTATATTAAAAAAACTTAATAAAATTTGGATCTTTATTTGGAAACAATAAAATGCTCAAAACAAAGTATTTCGGTTTTATTTTCTGTGTTTTCACTCGTCTTCAACAATATTAATGGGTAAAATTAAATTATAAACTTCGAAACTTTTATGTTATCTATGCGAAGAATACAAGGAATGAATATACAAGGTATCGAAATACAGGTGTAACACCAGTAGTATATTAAGTGTGATTATTTTAAGAAAAAGTTCTATTATACAGTTATATTAATATAACAAGGAAAGAATAAAATAGCTAAGGTATTTTTAAGGAGAATTTTCATAAACACCAGATGAATTCTGCATTATCAATTCAGGGCACCACTTCAGTACTATGTTGTGGATTTGCCCTTCTGTTAATGGGGATGTGGTTTGCGAACACGACCTCTCAGCAAGTGTTCTGCAGAATTTAGGTGGTCGTTAAAGAAACAACATATCGCCCGAGTTAGAGGCATGTGTAGCCTATATTGTTCCATTCAAGTTTTTATTAATTTAAATCTCGACGATTCCACAGTAGCCGGATACTTTTCGTCAGTCTATTTTGCACTACCTGCTTACGCGTTCCACAAGTGGTATGTACCTACTTGTTTGTTAATTCTTTTAACGTTATTTTATGCTTCTATGACTAATTTAGTATCCAGTTGCAGCGGGAGTCCTGAATTTTAACTATCCAAGTGTAATCAGGACAGTAATTTTTTAATTCCCTTAAAAAAATCCTAAAACCATCTGCCGGGCTGCGAACCCATGATCTTGGAGTATCCCCTTGTTACATGCCTGAAGCGCCGCTGGGTAAAAGTTGATACCCGCCCTAATATAACTCAAACAACTTTCCCAGACCAGCGGAAGTCGACAGGAGAGCAGAAATAATACTAGATAACACAAAAGTGGTCTGAAGTTGTGCCTACTTTTTTTTTTTACAATTTTTTAATTCCTGTTTTCCGAATGACAGGGAACAAAAATAATAATTCAATGACAACTAAACCTAAACAAAACAATTTTTATTTCTTTAGATATCAAGCCACCATGGATATGACCGGGCATTTATAGGGTGAATCTTTTGGATGATAGCCTCAACCGGAGTGTGATCTTGTTCATATCACCCCCTTCCACAACAATTGGTCTAGAAATAGCATGTTTTTTATTAAGTACAGAATTCAAGACTCTTAGTGTGGTGTAGTAATATAGATTTATATAAAGTACAAAACTCAGGCACAAAGCGAGTTTTTTAGGATATAGAATTTTTTTTTTTAATGAGATAAATACTTATTTGTATTATTATACTATGAGTTGCATTAATACAGTAAACAATTTTAATCATCAGGGTGAAATTATTGAAGTATATCGATAGTTTGTAACAAGAATTAGTGTTTCACAAAAGTTCAGTTTTTTCCTTGGAGGAAGAAGCCATAACCAGACATGTAGAGTAGTATTAAACTTATCAGAATGGAATCACATGGCTTTTACCCTTTTAAATTACATTGGGTATCATAGCAAGTTTATACACCAACTAGAAAAGGGAGCGACTATGCAGGCGTGATGAGGCACATAAAAAAAAACCTGTACCACTACGACCCCTGAACGAGGGTTCAGTATATGGTTGAGACTGTACTGTTTCATGGATAACGGTTCTGCAAGGAGGTGACTTGTCCTAGGTTACGCTCGAAAGCCAGGTTTTTCCCCCTTATTATGGGTACCCTATTTTTATAATATTTTATAGAGGCTGGGTGAGCCCCAGGAGGGTCCTAGATCCTATATGATCCATCTCCGGCTGCAAAAAGACTAAATAAAAGTAACTGCCCGCCGCGGGATTTGAATCAGGATTTCCGGCATGGCAACTGAGTGCTCGACCACTGAGCCACTCCGCTCCCGATGAGTCACATATATACAATGATTCTATAAACCCTAAAAGTTGGCGATTTTATCATAAATCAAATCAAGAAATTAATGTTAACCTAATTTTGAGGCTACACTGAGCTATATGGAAAAATAAGCCTGGCATAACTACAAAAAAGTTGTTAACAACTCCCTAGGATATAAAAAGGTTCCGGTTTACAAAACCGTAGTGAAAACTGTGGCGAATAAGATGAGAAAACTAGGTTTTACCATGTTAAGTAGCATTGTAATTAAACAGTTAACATGATGACAGATAAAAGTTGGTTCCTAGAAATGGAAAGAAATGTAGAAGTGGAAATAGAAGAACATTTCAGCTTGCATAGGTCACAGTGAAGTATATCGATATTTAGAAGTTCTTGTGAAATGTACAGACATTTAGTTTTGATTAAATGAAAAGCAATGTTATGTTATCTTTCTTACCACTCCTTAAAAGTTAATATTTTGCAATCGAGTAAAGATTTAAACTTTTTTTTTAAATCACAATGAAACACAATATAGGCAGATTTTTTTTATTTTTTGCTTCAATAAGATTATTATTATTAATAATACTTTTGACTATTTGAACAAAAAAATTAATACTTTGTTCTTTACATTTTTTATTGATATAAATTTTTTTTAATGTGCTTTGTTCAGAGTAGTTATTAAACTTCAATTTCATGCTAATTAAATTAAATTAAACACTATTGAGAACTTATGGTTTATATTTATATTGAATGAAATCCTAATGGTCAATCAAATCTTCAGTCTCTGTTTTAAGGTGCTATCTATGTATTACTACCCTACAAAATGGGTATTTAATAGGAACAGGTCAACGATTTGCCCTTCAATCTGGAATGTGTTAAGGGAACAACCTCAAAACAAACATAATGCTCAATGCTTAAGTTACAATAGAATTCTAAAGAACATCAGTAGAAAGAAAAAATGATGTATGAAAAATGGTTCTGGGAAAAATAGAGAAAATTTTAAATGTGAAATTAATTCTGGTTAAGCTAATATCATGACGAGACAATACAACTGTATATCGGATAAATATTATTATCCAACAATAAACTAGTGGACAATAAAAAGAAAAATTATAGAATGTTGGTCTGATTCCGTTAACAGGATTCATCCGAGTCTTTCATAACAAAAATCAATTTTATTTATCCACTTTTCATTCACAAAATATCATAATAAATAAAACAACAAACAAATCATAATACCATTAATAAAAAAAAAACTCTTGATTATTTTCATTTAATTTTCAAATGAAAGATTAGAGAAATTATAAACCCCCCTTAAACTGTAAATATATTTATAATAAAACAGAGAAAAACTAAACACTGGACAAGCACAATTAAAAATATTTTTTTTTAACAGTAAAATTGACACTAATAGACTAAAAATACAACAAAATAAATAAATTTCGAGAAACATTATAGATGAACCCAAATGCTTAAGGTTCTTTTAAAACAAGCTTCAAAAAATAACAAATCCATAACCAATAAAATAAGCAGAAAAATTACAGACATAAAAATGCTCTAAGAAACAAAATAGGAAAGTACATATAATAATTATTTATAAATGTAATTAAAGAATGTATTTATCCAATTTAATTTAAAAATATTTTATTAAAATGGAAATTCTTTATTAATTCAATAAATGACAGTTAATATAATTATTTTTAAATATAACTGAGCAGTACTTGAAATATTAATGGTCCACCTGAGGGTATGGTAGGGTCTCTGACCTTTGTTTTGTTTTAGCTTTGAAGTATTTGAAATGGATTCTTCAAGGAAATTGTTCAGTATATTTTGATTCAACTAATCACAAATATTATAAAATTAAGAGAAAAAACTGCTATAGGCCACACTATTTATATAAAGTTTATAATTTTTAAAAAAGTCACTTTTAGAATTATACTAATTATTCACTGTTATCACTGATTTGTAATCACATATCTACTTCAAATTATGTTACAACACTATTGCATTGTAAGTGAATAATGAAAGGAAATAAACTTCAATAAAATTAATAATTTTTATATGATGTAAAAAGATGCTATTAAAAATATACCCTGGAATGTGTGTTAAAAGAATTACTATCCAGTTTAGTTAATGAACAGTAAACCCTTAAACACAAATGACCTCAAAAAGAGAAAAAAATAATTATTAGTGATAAAACAAAGATTATACTGCACTAAAAATTATTTTCAATCACAAAATTAACAACACAAATAGTGATATATAAATTCAACTATCATTAAATTTAAAACTGAAAACTTCCTCCCCATGTTTTAGATAAGTGAAGCATAAACAAGATAATATGTTATAAGTACAAAACATATACTAGTAAGATCCTGAGAATCATCTTCCATCATCAGTTAATTAAGTTATTTATATCAGAAAGAGTGAACATAACAGAGAATTGTTGGATTTAATCATGAATACAAATTATATTGTAGATGATTAAAAAAATACTCAAGAGATTAGCACAAGAAGGTTATCTAAGAATTGAACTAACTACTTATTGTCAAATTATTGAAAGAAATAGTTTCTACTATCACTGAATAACTCAGCCTAAAATAATAAAAATTACAAAAAGAATTCTGATATGATAAAAAAAAATTGTCGATAGGGTGATAATACGTCCGTCAAAAGCGAAATACTTCAATATAACCAACAAGTAGAAATAATAAAAATGTAAATACATACTTGTCAGGTATTCCTGGAGGTGAACTATCCATCATGCTATCTTGGCACAATAAACTACACAAACACTTGCATTATCACTAAACAACAAACGAAACAAGAGGCACATCACTTCAAAAACTGAAATAATTTAACCCACTTCTCCCAACAGGCGAATCAGTGGATAAATCATCAAAATGGTGGTTTATTAAATCAATGACACAAACAGAGAAATTTTCATAGAAAGAGGTTTCTATAAAAACAACGATGTCAACCGTCAATGCAACTGCACATCTCAAAATGCAATCGAAGCTGAGAAAAGAACACACTTCCTAGCCTAACTGCAAGATACTGGTTAAACCAACAAGTGGCAGCCATATTGGAATGGACCTGTGCATTGTAGTGTATATTACATTATTTAGAAAAATAGCTAGACAATAAATATCGCTAATCTCCATTTGTTCAACAAAATTAACTAACAAAGAAATAGATAAAATTGAATTTCAGTCTGATTATGAACTTATAAAAGAAGTATTAAGCTTTAAAAAAAAAAGATGGATACAGCGAACTCTATGGGATTTCACAGGAACTACCAGCATTTTAAAAACAGTGGAATGAATTGCATGGACTAAGAAACAGAATAAAAACCACTGGTGATACTTTGACTATACCATTTGTATAAAAAAAAAAAAAAAATATCAACTGAAAATTATAGCTGTATAAAAGCTATGTCAATTATTTATGAGGTAAAAAATTGGTAAGAGAAGAACAAGAAAAATATAACAATGTTATCTTTGTATTTACATTTTCCAATTTATATATATGTATGTATATATATATATAAAGGTAAAAGAAGGACATTAAATATAATGTAACTTAAATGTGCAAATGTATCATTGATGCACATTTTCAGAATTGGATAGGTACAATTCAAATTGTATCATATTATTAAATAGTATTCACAAATGTGAAAAGAATTAGTTCTTTTATGATATAAACAATATTTGCAAAAAAAATATATAAACAAAGTGTACAACCTATATTTATGAATAAATAAATACCTAGTGCTAAATGTTTTATGTTTATATTTTCAATTTTTTTTCTGTTTTTAAAAAATTTTTTACAAGCTTTAAATATATCCTAAAATATCAATGACAAAATTTAAAGGAGCTTATATAACAATCATAATACTAGCTATGCAGTGATAAAATCAATAATAATTAATAACAATAACAATTATTTCAGGTATGTCCATTTTGAAAAGAGTACAAGATAATAACAGGACCTCACAAAAGCTAAAACAAATCACTTTAACCACCATTCATTTAAAAATCAGTCACTTCAAAATAAATACATAAGCATTTAAATGCACACAGTAATTTAAATTCGAATTATGAATGAAACATTCAGTTTCATATGACCCACTTATTAAAATATGTATTATTGTAGGTGAAATAGGCATTGTCTAAAATTTATGGAGAAAAAAAATTCCTGTATGTGACAATTTTTTTTTTTAGAACAATTAGCATTATGAGTAACATATTTTTTCTTTTTTTAAATTTAGACACAAACATTTAGTAACATAATTCTAATGATTGATATCCAAACAAAGAACGATCATATTCCTCCCTGAGCCCTTGGAAAAATATGAGCCTCTTAAATTGGTTAGTTAGCAGGTGTATGTTTGCCTCCGCAGAGGCCGCAGGAAACACAGCACCAGTGACAACCCCGGAGGGGTGGATAGCACCAAAGGCAGGGTACAATTAGGGAGAGGAGTGCTAGGCCTAGCCACCGCTTCCTACAATTATCATCTACGGGATTACACTGACAGGGGTGCGGGCCAAAGTCTTCATCAGGGTCAGACATACAATGGTAAAGCATGCAATGAGCACAAGAAATACATGCTACAGCATTAATAGTAGATCTAACACAGTCTGGGGCGTATTCACAATTCCCTCTCACATTGTTTTCAATGCAATAGAGCTCTTGGCAATGCCTACAGGTTTCCTTCCTCCTACCGCCTGAACCACCGCTTTTGCTTGTTGCTAGGCCTTGAGCACTGGGACTTCTTTTCTTCAAGCTTCCTCCAGAGTCCCTCCTCTGTCCTATATTTCCTTTACCCTCTTCCATCAATGGATACAGATACTCATGAACGGTAGTTAGCTGTATATAAGAGTATCCTCCTACGGGTGGTTCTTCGCTTCCTGGCGGCTGTGGAAGAGGTTTCGTTTGTGATGGTGGTGTAGGTAGTGCTTTAGGTTTAACAAAAGGTGGTGTAGATTTTCCAGTAGGCAACTGTGCAGGAGCTTTACCGATGGGTAAAGGTTGAGGAGGAGGTGTTTTTCTAATAGGGGGTGTTTTACCAGTCGATGAATCGGATGATGAACGTGAATCACCTCTTTCAACTGGTAAGTTCAATGTCTGCAAAAGAAAAACAAATAAATAAAACATTACATGTTATAAGGAATATTGTACCTATCATAAATTATAATACTTTCAAATAAGTTTATATGTTATATGATTAAATGTCCACTTCATACAAGGTAAAATCAATCCACATTATCAAGTTTTTGATATTCAACATATATATCTGGAGGCCTAGAGGGGTGGTTAAGTAGAATTTCCAAAATGGGAGAATGAGGGAGAGGAAACCTGTCATTATTGTCTTGAAATAGAGTTATAATATAAGTAATATTATAAATAATTATTATTATAAATAATTGGCTTGAAATTTCAAGCAATGGCCTAACTTATCCGCTTAGACACTATAAAAGAATGAGATGATTGCGATTCCTGAAGTAAAATAAAATCATTTTGGACAAAATTTAACTTAACTACTTATTCAACTGGACTGCAGATTACATATGCATTTATCACTACACCTTGAATGGCAGACTTACCATTTTGTTATTTTTGGGATGTTACGTTTTAACATGTAGTTTTTTATACATAAGTAACATAAGAAGGTATGGAAGAAGGTATAATTACACATATATTTCACAAGTCTTTACGAAAAAATGTTGTACACACATTTTTTTCTTTATGTTTGTATCCACACCTGTCAAATACAAAAATTGACAATCAGCAAATTGGTTGACAGTAAAATAAAACATGACACCAGAGTCAAGAAGAAGAACAGTAGTCAGTGGTACCTCTCCTGTGGCTTGATTTAATTTTCTTATAAAAACAGATCCCTCATCCACGTTCTTTTTAGTCTCCTCCTAGTGTTCTCAGGCCATTTGTTCTATCAATGGGTTTGGTTGTCAGTGTAGTTTTTATTGTTAGTCAGACGTTGGTATCTTTTAGCGAGTTTGGAGAATTTTGTTATAGACATACCATGATGCTTTTGTGACATGTCTTAGTATTTTTTATTAGAAAGTTTGTAGTCGTATTATATGAGCCTGCTAAGCGATGCCGTAAATTTGTAATGAATATATGTCCAAAATGGTTTTAGTAAGTAAGTGTACGTGTTTAATTTTTGTCCTGTTTCTAATTTGGATTTTTTTCTGAATAGAAAATACATTAGGTTCAGTGTACACACATTAAATATTAAAATTGCCTTTAAATTAAAAAATATATAAACAATAATGCTGCGGGTTTGTTCTTCTATAGGGAAAACCTCAAACAACTTACTAACAGAAGGAGTAAAAATATGTTTACTTGTGTACAGTAATTTCAAATTAACGGTTGTTTTTTTTTAATTAGTTAAAATATAACACACTATATTCAAAACTGCAGTTGATGAGGTAATTATGATGATGGATTCATTTAACTAAAGCATTTACAACTAAAAACTGAAATTGGGAGGAAATTTGCAAGTAGAAATTTAGACAAAGGTATGCATTTTGACTCTGAAAGAAAATTCTCCTTGACTGAAACTGACGACATAAAAGTCATCTTATACGCTAGTAAAAATACGCATTTTTGGTTGTAACAACTGTCGGGTTGAAATTCATATCGAAAATGTGACGGGAATTATAATGTTTTCGCTAAAAGGTACGGCACTAGTGTTTTAAATTAAAAAAACTAATTTTTCTAAACAGAATCATATTTTCTTGTACTAAACGAGTTTCGATAGGGAGGACGATTTTGGAGTAAAAATTGAAACCTGAACTGTACCACTACAACCCGTGACTGGGGGGTTTAGTACATGGTAGAGACTGTACTGTTTAATGGACAACGGTTCTGCAGGGAGGTGATTAGTAAAAATTGAAAGAAATTCGAATCAGATTTGGTTTCAGGATTTCGACCATGGACTGTGCGAAATCCGAAAACAAGGAAAAGTATAATAATATTTGAGTCTCAATTGAAGCCCCGAGGAAGGCAGCAGCATGTCAGGCGAAACGTTGGCGAGGAATTTAGCGGCACGGTCGAAACCAGAAGAAATCATTGAAGACTTTTGTATAAATAGAGGCCGTGGAAACTTAAAAGAATATATAATAATATTGTATAAATATTTAAAAATATTGTGTACGGTTGCAATAAATAGAACGAGAATTCACTTAATTAGAATTGAGAGTCAGAAGACAAGGGACAAAAAAAAAAGTTTGAAAGCAAAAATAAAAAGGATAAATAAATGTTTACATTGGTAAAAGATTCAAATTAAAAAATAAATTTTAATAAATAACTTCTAATCTGGTTAATTCAATGTTAAACACTAGTTAATAATAATCAACGATTGTTATTATAAAATTTTGGTGCTAAAATACTTTAAATAAAGCGTAGCTGCTGATTACATTTGTATTCAGACCCACTCAATTAACGTAAATAAAGCATATAAAAATATGCAGCATAATTCTACAATCCCAGTGAATAAGTGGTTGAGTCGGATTTTGTCCAGAGAGAGTTAACTGCTTTCAGATCGTATCACCGTATCGTAGACCGGAATCGTATCACTCTCGTAGTTTTTGGCTTGAAATGGAGTTATTATATAAGCAGTAACTCCTTTTCAAGCCAATGCCTTACTTAGCCCCTTATTCATTACGAAAATAACTCGATTCCCCTTACTTAAGTACAAGAAACTCATTTTGGAGAAAATTAGACTTAACCACTTATTCACCGGGGCTGTAGAATTATCAACCATTATAATATATAGTACAACTGCATTGTTTCCGTAATGTCTAATTATTACACCATTGATTGCATTATAGTATATTACATAGATCCATAATAAAAGTAAATCAGATACGGTACTTGTGTGTTAACGCCACCGCAGTTATTTTCCCCTACTTGTAGGCATACGCGAGCGGTTACATTTTGTAACCGTTATATTTCTAAAACATTTATCTTCCATGTTTTTAAATCTATTTATTGGGATTAGAATTTTAAATAATCATCAACAATTACAAATCAGAATAATTTATTTACAAATGGAATATATCATGAACAATTAAAATAATGGATAATATAGAAATAAATAATGGAATATATCACGAACAATCAAAATAATGAAAAATCAAAGTAATGAAATATGAAAATCCAAATAATTTATTAAAAAAGAAAGTAGTTAATCGGATTTCGGTGGAAAATTGTTAAAATATTTCGCTTCTGGAAAAATACAATTACTTCTTCTTCGGTTTTTGTCCCAAAGACTCTTTTTCGTAGCACAAAGATAGGTGAAATAATAACAACAAATCTAATAATAATAAAATAAATAAAAAATAATAACAACGAGTCTAGAACAAATCAGCAAACAAACAATAAATCAGTAACAAACAAAACTCAGCAAACAAGAACGAACATAGAAGAAATCAGGTGTTAGAAATATAACGGTTACAAAATGTAACCGCTCACGCATGCGAACAAGTAGTGGAAAATAACTGTGGTGGCGTTAACACACAAGTACCTCAGATACTTTTTGTTTTTTATTTATTTAAAAATACTATGAAGTAAACATTAAGAGTGCATAACGCGGGACTGCGAAGCATCCATCCGGTAAGTATTATTTAGATGAAAGCATCGCGAAGATTAAGATGGGCCTGTAAAGTGACTGGGCTTAGTAACGAACTAATACCTAAGAAGTTAATAAGCCCTTTGCCGACTGGGAAGCGTCTGAGGGGTAGACCGAGGCGTAGGTGGGAGGATTGCGTTAAGAGTGATCTGGCGGATTTGGTTTGGATGGTGCTCTGTAGAAGGTTTGTTTGTAAGCAGAGGTTGGTATCGAGCCTTCCGGTTCCCTAAGCCTTATTGTTATTAAGTAAACATTCTGATTATATGTAAAAAAATGTCGATAACGGATAACAAATTATAATTGTAATGAAATAAGAATATTAATGAAATTATTTGTGAAGGAGAAATCGGAGAAAAAAAAAAAAAATGTCTTCCTAGAAAATTAATCACGTTAAACTAGGCAAACCAAGAGGTTATAATAAACGTATAAAAATCTAACCTCACCGTTTTTATGAAACGTTATGCCATATTAATATGTAAAAGTCAGAATGAAGAAATATATATTGACGCCCGAAGACATTATTTTATTTAGACGGCCACATTTTTTTTTTATCAGTCAATCCAAACGTATCAAAACATTTCAGGAGAGGTCTAAGTTTCTCTAACCCAAGGGAAAAAAATATATATGAGTCGTTTAATATGCACAAATTGATTAACTCCATAAAATAAAAAGTTGAGAAATGCGAGAAAATAGCTTGCATTGTTTTTGAAAATTCCCTTTATAACATAAATTCAAATAAATATTTTAGAACACATAAATAAAGATGTAGCTTTCATCTAAAATTATATAAAATTAATAAGAAAGACCAGCCAAAAGGCTATTGTCAAAGATGTTAAAATTTTGATGTGATCGATGGAGATAATCGATTTTTCAAGTGAAAAAATTAATAAATTCAAATTCAGTGTTTAAGTTTCTTATCATAGAAAAAGTTAATTATTAGATATTTTTATTACAAATTTTCCATAAAAATTAGTATTAACAATAATTCGTCAGTAGTATAAATGATGTCTTCTTCAATAGCTGTATGTAAGGATTCGTCATTTCGATTTCTTCCATGTTTAACTGGAGGACTGAATTCCAGCAGATCCATCGTGCCTCTCCTTTTATCCCTTGTTTCAGATCTACCTTTAGGATATAATAAAGGCTGATCTAGATTTTTCAAACATTATGGTCTACCTCCCACAGATTTCCTTATATTGATTGCATTAAATTTTGAATCTTCATTATAGTCACATTTAAATTGGTAAGTTGTGTTTTGTACCTTTCTAACTAGATAAAATTCATCATTTAGCGCTTAATAGTGCATTTTAATGGTATTATTGCAACGATTTACATTACAGTACGGAGATAATCAAAATGACGTCTGAAAAAAAAAAATTATTATTCAGTGGCCAAAAATATTTTGTAGTTTAATAGTGTGTAACCTTTATTGTTTGGGAAAGATTTTATTAATATAAAAACTTATGTCTATACCAAGTGATTTTACACTTAAATATAAGATTTTTCAAAAAGTTAGCCAATTTGTGCAGTGAACGGCTCATATACGAAAACTAACTTATATAAGCTATATAAATATAACAAGTTATATTAGTTGATATTGTTCATATTTTTGTTTCATTTTCTTCTTTGTTTGTTTCTACTTGATATTGTAATTTGAATACGTATGTAATTATCTATTGTTTCTCTATATATAATTATTGTAATCTTATTTCTGTTATTTCTATTTCTTCACTGGATGCTTTTATTAATTATTATTATTATTATTTATTTATTTTAATTGTATTAATTAATCTAATGTAATTTAGATTAGGCATAATAACATATATATTAATACCTGTAATGTTATTCTAAAGGGACTTGTCCCAGAATAAATAAAAAAATTATTATTATTATTTAAAAAAAACAAAACAACGAATGTACTCCGGATAAAAATTACGGTTTTTATACATCTCATACAATATACTTCGAATACTTCTCTTAACAAAATGAGAACTAAAACAAAATACTTAATCTGCTCCACCCATTGGATTGGTAGTCGTCAAATAAAACGCGCACAGACTAAAATAACGATGTTTAGGTCCAATGATAAATATACATATTCTCTAATAACTCACAACTAATAAAAAACAAAATATAGCGAAGAACATAAGACGATCAAGGTGAAAATCTTGCGGTACTAAATCATACTGAATACGTTTGCGTTACATGATTCACAGACTGACGTCATACCATGAGGAAATAAGTAGAATACAAATTGAATTAAATAACAATCCTACATTTCAAGGCAATATCAAAATATAAATTTAAATATTATTAAATATTAGCACCTGCGCACTATATCGCATTCAGAAAATTTGATCACAATATTTTTTCCTCCTCCTCGATTAGGGGATATGAAATATTCGATAACTGATTAATGGTTTCTAAGACGGTCTCTAGGCCATAGTATTTTTAATATCCTTATAGGAAGTCCGGAACTGTGGGAGTTATATGATAGTTGGGGGCTTAAAATAAACTTCAGCAAAACTGAATATATTACCATCAGGAGGACCTCGTTGCTGAAGGAAATGTCATAAAGCGAGTGGATAATTTTAAATATTTGGGCTCTATAATGGAAAAGAATGGAAGTTCGGAAAAAGAGATAAAACAAAGGATAATTACAAGCCGGAAAGCTATTGGTTTGCTTAACTCGGTCTTTTGGACCAAGAATATGACGAAAGATACCAAGAAGCTCATATAAAAGTCGGTAATTGAAGCATAAGTATCTATATGGAGCAGAGAAATGGATGATAAGTCCTCCTCTAGGAAAAAAGCTACAAGCTACTGAGATGGACTATTGGAGGAGATCTGCTAGGGAATCCAGACTAGAAAGAAGGACTAATGCCGAAATTAGAGAAAGGATCCAAATTCAACAAAACGTCTTCCAAAATATAGAGAGAAAAAAATTGGAATGGTATAATATGGTATATGGTCATCTCAGAAGAATGAAGGAAGAAATATTACCGACTTAATTTTCAATTGGAGTGCCAAAGAGAGGAAGACCACGAAAAAGATGGATAAAAGGCATTGAGGAAATTATGCACGGCCATGGTCTGGGGGGGGGGGATATACAGGACAGAAAAAAATGGATTTTTAAATTAAAGGAAATTTTTGGTTGAAGAAAACCTCAACCAGAAGACACCCTTAGAGAGAGAGAGAGAAAGTCCGGGTAACAGAGAGTAGAAAAGAGAAAGAACAAGAGGATTTTGGTGGTGTTAAGGCGAGAAATGTATTTGCTGTGAATACACGATTTAACAATGTGAATGTTAATGCCGTTGTGTATACAGTGTGATTCGAAATAAATCTAGGATCATTTAAAACTTTTCTAAGAATTTTGGGTTGTGTTGTTCGTATCTTGTGTATATGGGCGTGCTTTGCTGAACCCTTAAATTACCCCTGCACATGTTCGAATAGGTTTTAGTACAGTGTTATAGATAAGTCGTTTTTTTTTTTTTTCGTAAGACAAGTAAAGATCTGTAGTCCAGGAGATGTGATAGTAGTTAGTAGCGTCTTGTCAATTCTTGCTAGCAGTCAGAAGCTAACGTGTTTTCTCAATGTTCTGCTGAGATCATTCTCAACTGCCAATTAAGGGTAGCCATTTTATAGAAACCGGGTGAGCCCTAGGAGAGTCCATCTTCTCATTATGTGACATCTTAACTTAGCGACAACAGTGTCCAGTCTCTGAGTGGTTTAGAAAAAAAATGTTTTAAATCGTGATCAAGTAAATGTTTACTTAAAATTTCTTTTTTCTTCTGAAGAATTCGCACATCCAATAATTCTTCCAAACTTAGACTCACATTGTTCCCTTTTCAATTACGATTTTTTTTAGTTCAAAACTCCTGATTTTTGGTTTCCTGAACTTTTGTTCAGCCTGGAGCTATATTGTATCAAAAACCAATTTTGGACTGGTTGGCCAATATTATTGTAGTACATCGTCGCTGCTAAAACAAAACCGCCTATCTAAAACTTTTGGTGAAAAAGAGTTAGTAACGTTAGCGGACGTGTTAAGGTCAACAACATGACAGAATATGATTTTTTGATACATCTCTTCAATCTCTAATAGTTCCAAAATTGTATAGATAAAAAATATATTATAAATTGCCAAGTCTACAGTCGGCACGGTTTTTTTTATCTCTCCTTTAAAATCGCCCAAAGTGTACTTAGGCAGTATTGTTTTGACAGCGATGATCTGGTACAGGCTATGAATATTATTTTTAATAAAATGAATGATAAAAAATACGGTAAAATTATATATGTATATATATATATATATATATATATATATATATATATATATATATATATATATATATATATATATATTGTTGATGGTTCTTGAGTTTCAGTCAGTTATTTCAACTTCTTAGGCGACATTTCGAGACTAGGTTAGTCTCATATTCATGCCCTGACAGTGAAAAAATGAGCTTTTAGTCATTAAATAGCACACTAAAATAAATATAAAATGACACGTGTAAGTTGTAATAGATAGGGTGTACTTAAAAGTTCCAAAGAATTGATCAATTTATCAGCAACCACTTACTTCACAATATATCATAGAATGTTTATATTGCATTAGCTATGATCAACGAATAAGTAATCGATTTTTAGGAACAGCAGTTTTATTTAATTGTTGAATCATATTAGACTAATTACTATTATATCACCAAGAATTAATTAAATTAGCATAACACCATCCGAGTTTTTGTTTACAGCACGATTTTTATATTTCTCTATAGTTATCATTTCTTTTATATTCCGTTTGAAGCTATTTTTTCTTGGTGTACCACCTTAGGTTTATCAAATTTAAATGTATGTTGAGTATTTCTAAAATGTGTAGTGAGTGCTATTTGATCTGGTTTATTTTCTAATATCAATCATTGTTTACAGCAACCACATATTAAATATTTTATGATTTTTTTCATAACTACCAACCCTGGTGTATTGTATTTATTTATATAAAAAATTACATTCTCAATTTTATTTGAATTAGAAAATAGCCTTCGAAATTATTAGGAAAGAAAATTTAGGGAATCATTGAGTGTGGGTCTCTTGTTATCAAGTCAATTCATAGTATTTCAGCTATTTGGTCATTGGTCATTAAAACTGCTTTGTTTTCTATAAATATTTCCTCGACTTACTGGACACACGGTACATAGACGAGGCACAAAATGTAATTTTTCGGCCTGCTCGATCTCTAAATCCCACCTGCTGTGCTCCAATGCAAGTGCATGTGAAGGATAGTTTTAGTACACTTTATTCCTGCCATTCTTTCTTAGCCCACTCTTGGCAAGTGACCCAGCCATTTCATCATCTGTATTCAGGCAAAAGGGATATGGTAATCTCATCATCGAGTTCATATAGCTCAGTTTTTTATTTTATTCCAGGCACCATTTTCCTGAGGATATGCCTTTCAACCAGCTGTAAATCCTTCTAGTTTAAGGTCAAGACCTCACAAGCATAAGTCACAATTCTAATCAACTTTTTATTCAGAGAAATCGTTAATTTTTTATTAAAACTTTTGCTTTCCAACAAGCTGGAATAAGTGGTCAGGTTGAGTTTTCCCCAAAATGAGTTTCTTGTGCTTAGGTAACCGGAATCATGTTAATTTCCTTGTGAATAAATGGCCAAATCAGGAATTGGCTACTGATAGCTCTCCTGATAAAGTATTTAAAAAATATGAGGAAGAAAATGGTCCGGGTAGAGGTCAAAGAAAATTCTCTTATATAGGGAGAATTTTTTTTTACCTCTACACGGACCATCTTCTTCTTCATATATACACACGGTCAACTAATATTTTTCAACATACTTAAAAATTAGAAACAAGCATTATTGACGTAGGTATTACTGTTAAGATTCCTCAACCTTTTATCTCGAGTTATGCTCTTGGCAGTTCCTTCCCAAAGCATATCATTTATAAATCTGAGTTCTTTCAAACCCCTTTCTAAGAAAGGTCTTTAGCTAGTTCGGTTTGGTTTTTTGTTTTTCAGGAATTCATTTTTTTTTCATTAGGCTACATATATATAATATTTGTACTATTTGTATATAGCATTGTACTATATACTATTTGTACCACTATCATAAAAGCTTTGCTCTTCTGAATTAATAAAAATTAAGCAGAAATAAAAAAAATGTTTTATAAAATTCAAAAATAAATCTTCCTCCTGGGACCAAGGCCAGTACCCCCTTTATTCCCCATATTAGACCCGGCCTTCACATGTTAGTTTAAATTCATATGTGTTATTTAAGTTACCTTCGTAACTGTGTACAAAAAATGATCTCATTTTATTTTGTTAATATTTTAAAGATAGAGGATATGTTTTGTTAAATAGGAAAATAGAGTGGAAAATAAGACGAGACCGAATTCGCAACTCGATCATTAAATCAAGCCTCGGAGTGGAGCCTGCAGAAAAAGTCATTGAAGAAAACCGTCTAAGATGGCTTGGACATGTTTCAAGAATGGAAAACAACAGGCTGGGCAAGATGGCATACGAGGCGGCGAAGGTTGAAGGAAGAAGGTCCAGAGGGTGACATACCTGGGAAGATGGGGCTAAGGAAAGCTTCGCCTTCTCTTTAGAAGCCTGCAATGAGACAGAACAAGAGAAATTCTATAGGATCGTACGGTGTGGGCTGGGCTGTACAGAAGGAAACCTCACATTGCATGAGCGGTAGAGAGGATGGACTATGATGATGATAATGTTTTAAACAGTTCTACTCACATCCTGCGTTATTTATGTTGAAGTTTTTGCTATAAATGTGTGCTATACTATACCTTGACCTAAAATGTAACAATCTATAAGGACTATATACGCTCAAATAACAGAAAATACAGATATGGGTCTCCCCTTTCTTAGGTATGTCAGGCAATATATTCGTATCGTTATTTTGGGGGAGTTGAACTTCCGGACAGTTAATTATTTTTTTATAAAAGTTTTCGTTCAATGTGACAAATGATAAAACATTTTAACAATATAAAAAGTAAAATTTCAAGAGAGAGTAAAATTTTATACACACTCTACATCAAGACTAATATAAAAATATATGTAAAAACTAAATAAATAATAATGTATTACCTTCAATAACTATTGATTAACCGAAGATCTGCAATGCAGGTGGAAACACGTCGGTTTCTAATAAAAAGTTTATGATTATTTAAGGAATTCATTTATTTGATCTCCACCCAGATCATTTTCTTTCCTAATAATCTATTATATTAATAAAATTTATTTTGAAAGAATAAAATTAGAAAATGATACACTCTGTAAAACAGGCATTCGTCAGATAGCTAGAAATGCTCAAATCGTTGTTTTATTTTTTTGTTTTTTTTTAGACTCATGCTAACCTTATCCCACAGAAAACAATAAATTATACATATATATATATTTTTTTATTATTGATTAAACCTAAAGTTGAGGGGTTATCTCCAACCCAATTTTAGAGTAACATTTTTTTCCAGGTTTCCTGTCAAACGTGTCCTCTTTATTAAGGCCATACCCTGTCTTGTCTTCCTGGACTTGGATCATCCATTAAGTTCATGCTTGTCCTCTTCTTCTTCTTCCTTCAGGGCACCAGTCCATTGTCATTTTGGGTATTATTACTATTACTATCCATACTCAATATATGTCCAAACCACTCTAATTGCTTTGTTGTAATTTTTTCGAGAATGGTATTGTTAATACCCGTTATCTCTTGGACTACTGAATTGGGTATTATATCAATCCAAGAAGTCCCAGCTGACCTTCTCCAGAAGTCCATCTCCGCGACTGGAAGTTTTTCTTTGCTTCCCTTTCCCAATTCCATGTTTCACACACATATAACATTATAGCCGTTATAATAGCATGGAAAATCATTTTTTTTTTGTTTTTAGGGTTTTATTACTCCACAGTACAGAATCGAGCAGGGTTATGGCTTTTCGTCCTTCTATAGTTCTTCGGGCCATATCCACTTCAGATGTTCCATCTTTTTGAAGGACAGATCCTAAATTTATAAAATTGGGTACAATTTTGGACTTTTGACCGTTCACATCCAACAGTCTGCCGTACTCAGTAACATTTTATTTTAATCTAAAGCAGGCCAGACCGTAACAAAGGCACTATACTTCTTATTCACAGAAATTATTCTCCCTTGGATAGTTTTGTGTTCGATTTCCATATGTAATATCAACACTGTTTTTCCATAGATCCATTTAATGAAGATTTAATCCATTTAAGATTTTCGGCTACCTCTCTCCTATCTTTCCTCCACACACATACCTATGGTTTCTGGTAGGAATATGGGTTTAGCTTTTTAAAGTGCTAAAATCAACAGTTTATCAGATAACAAACGTTATAAAAGTTATGGGCCCTATCATATTTTGCCCATCTATCACTGTCATGATAACTCCCAAAGAATGGAAGTATGTTGACCATAAAAAAAAAAATTTAGCAAGAGTAAGATTATTGTTGAACCTAAAAATAAATTCAAATTTGGTGAGACAGTTACTAAGTCCATTGTTACTTCATAATAAACTTTTTTCTCTCTCTTTATATTTGTATCCACAAATAAAAACAATGACAATAAGGAGATTGGCTGTCAGTAGAGTGGAACAAAATGACACGAGAGCCATGAAGAAGAACAATACCCAGCCTCTCCCGTAGCTTGATTTAGTTTCCTACGATAACAAATCCCTCATCCACGTTCTTTGTAGTCTCCTCCTAGAGCTCCCAGGCATAAGAGTCGTATCCATTTGTTCTATCTATGGGTTTAGATGTCCGTAGTTTTTCTTGAAACCGTTTGTAGTATGTTCGTCAACCGCTGGCATTTTTAATTCAGTGTGCATATATAATAAACTTTATTAGTGTTATTATATTATTTATAGGAATAAACAGGTTTCCCCAAATCCCTAATATATTAGAGAGAATGATAGGTATCTAATAAGAGAGTTCTAACAAGGACACTAAAGTTCTGTTATCTTGGGGGGGGGGAGGAGGAGGGATTGAATTCTATCACATCTAAATCAATTATCAATGTAATATAAAATCAAATCAATTACCATAAATACATCATCGTCCCCTACATCTTCTATATTTTTTTGTTGAATTAATTTTTGATATTGAGCAGCCAAACCTAAAAATTAAAATTTATTTTAGAATCAAGATGCATAAGAATAACAATTTTATATTAAGTTATAATAAGCATTAATATAGTTGTAAACTAAATTATTTAGCAATAAGGTACAAATGTGCTTGATCATAGAAAGCTCATATCACTAAAACTGATTTATTTAGATTTGATTAATTTCAAATCTATCGACTTCCATGAATATTTAAAAGAATAGATTCTTGATAAGTGAATAATAGTTTTTAATTATTAACTAAATAAAAGTAGACTTAGTTGCTACATTTTATAAAATTCAACAATTCTGTTTTGTAATTCCAGGTAACATCGAGAAAAAGTAGGTACAGCGGAGCGTCGAATAACAAAACTAATATTTTCGAGTGAGGATCAGATAATAAAGAGTTCAGATAATCGAAATTCACTCTATATAAAAGAAATAAAATGCTAAATATCACTGGGACTTGTCCATTAGAGAGATGCTAGTGATAAGCTGACTGAACCTTACATCTGGACGCTAGCGCTGCTGTTTAGGAGTTTTGACGTTATTGACACCTCCAAATATTTTATTTCTACACAATTTCATATTTTGGCCCGGCTGACAATGTTTTTTTCGAGAAAATATCCTTTTTTCTTGAAAAAGTTAAACTGCTTCGATCTCAGTTTCAGGAAGATCCCACATTTGCATCATATTTAAGAACTAGCAATAAAAAAAAAAAACCGGTAAACACACTCGTACACAAACAATAACAAATGATAAAAGGTTGCAAGATTGGTTGGTATATCCCGCACTGTTTCCAGCAGCGGGCCCCCCCCCTCTATTAGACGAGTACCAAATCACTCTAGTTCTGTAAAAAAACATTTTTATTTCATTGACTGTTACATGCCAATGTAGAATGTTTCAATGTAACGTAGCATGCCTCATACTGCTAAAAGCATAACTATTAAGAAACAACATGACTACAGTTCTTTCATTATTCATAGAAAATGTAACAATATAGGAAATAATCTACTGACTTATTTTATAGGAATTCCAATAACAACTGTCATATATTTTTTCCACAAAGGCAGTTGAGATAATTGACGTAAAGGTTAATCGGCACCTTACTGCATTTCTTGCCTCATGTTGGTCTAAACAGTAATCAATACCACCTGCACTGGCAAGAAGTCCTACTCAACTATCAAACAGGATAACAGTTCTCAACCCTACCCACACCCACTTTTCTTTTCCAAGTGGAAATGGTTGACTCTATAGTTCAAATAAGATTGTAAAATGGTCAGGGGGTGCAGTCAATAAATTACACAAAATAAGATAGACTTATTTTATTTGTGCCTACGTTTCGACCTTAAAAATAAAATTACAATTACACATTTTTTGTAATTTTTTATATTATTATTTGTAATTCTACTATGTTTTATTATTTTCTAGATTTCTTTCCATTTTTACTCTTTTCATTCATAATTTTTCTCTTACTCTTTTTATTTCTTCTCTCGTCATTCCTATAATTTCGGTTTATATAAAATTGTTATATCTTCAATGGCACTGCAAAGTTTATATAGTTTTTTCGGTTTTCTTTTATTCTCAGCCCTGAAGATGGGCTAAAACTTAGATCGATACGTAGCCACAAATCAAATAAGTCCATCCCATTTGGTGTAATTTATTGACTGCATCCTTTGTCCATTTTAGACTCTACTTTTTTTTCAATTGATAATTACAAACGGTAGCAAAATGAAAAAAAAAATGTAGATGATGTACGGGAAGTAATATTGGATAGATATTTTGAGTAAAGTCTTTCCCCGTGAACCATAAGACCAGCGGGCTTTTCCATACTCTATGGATGTTTTTCTAATGATTGGAAAATTTGTTATACAAAAAATAATGACACTATTATTACTAATTAATCTTCTAGATTCAAAACTGTTATTTAAAAAGTTTATTACTAATTTGTTCAATCAATTTATATTTTTTTACACAGAGCACATGGACAAACACACTGTATAAGGTTATCTCCTTTTTTTACATATGTTATTTTATTATTAATTTTATCGATCAGTGATCGAATTCCGTAATTGTTTATTTATCGATTGTCCTCTACAGTTCTTCCTCCCAGAGACACAGTCACGACAATGTTTCTTAAAACTTCAAAAATAATTGTATTTTCTCAAAATTATTCTAGCAATCTCAGAACAGTATTGTCTCTAAATACCGTGATGGGAACTTCACAGCACGACCACTCCGTGTGGTTGGTATTTGTGGTTCTCTATGATTTGAACTAGATTCATTGTTGTCTTCTGAGGTAGATGGCAACTCTGGAGGAGGATATGTTTCCGGGCTAGGAAGTCCTGATTCCTCGGGTGACGCCAAGATATAAGCTGGCTTCAGGCGGTCTATGGAAATATTTGCATCTTTACTTTTCAATTGGATTGTGAAATATTTCTCAGATCTGGCAATAACTTTAAAAGGTCCCTCATAAGCTGGTTCCAAAGGCTTTTTCACTCTATCGATTCTGACAAACACATGAGAACAGTCAGACAATTCCTTGTGAATAAAAAATGTCCTGTTTGTCTTATGTTTTACTGGAACAGGTTTCAGTTTTCGCATTGTTTCTTGTAGTTGCGATATAAAGGTTTCAGGATCTTCGACGCGTTGAGCTGGTTGTCCGAGGAATTCACCAGGTAACTTGATAGTGGTTCCATAAACCATTTGAGCAATAGAGACTCCTGTTTCAGGATTAAATGAAGCACGCAATCCTAACAGAATTGTCGATAAAGCTTCTGACCATTTTAAAGAACCGTTTGCCCTTAGTGCAGTTTTTAATGTGCGGTGGAGTCTTTCAACTTTCCCGTTACACTGAGGATGGTACGGAGTTGTCCTCTGCAGTTTTATTCCACATAAAACGCTCAATTTTTTAAACAGGTTAGCTTCAAATTGTCGGCCTTGGTCCGAGGTAAGTGAAAATGGAACACCGAATCGAACAACCCAGTTGTCATAAAATGCTCTTGCAACAACTTCTGCTGTGATTTCTTCAAGTGGTATGGCTTCCATCCAACTAGTGAATCGATCTATAGCAGTTAGCAGGTAGGTATTACCATTTGATGGAGGTAACGGACCAACCAGGTCGATGTGTACAGCGGAGAATCTCTCATCTGGTGGTTGAAATGTCCCAAAAGGTGATTTGGAATGCCTTGTCACTTTTGATTTCTGGCAAGAGATACACGATTTTGCCCAATTACGGACGTCCTTATTAAGGTCTGGCCAAACAAAACGCGCACCAACTTGTTTAATTGAAGCCTTAACGCCTGGATGAT
Source organism: Troilus luridus (assembly GCA_964056705.1). Lineage (NCBI taxonomy): Eukaryota > Metazoa > Arthropoda > Insecta > Hemiptera > Pentatomidae > Troilus > Troilus luridus. Next base: position 9,687,924 of record OZ057413.1, on the reverse strand, counting down.
TCAAATTGTGAATCTGATCAAAAAACAGTTTTCTAAATCCTTGAGGTATGAAAGGTCTTACAGATTTCGTAGAAGTGTCACACCACAAGTTTTTACCACTTGGCAGTTGGTAAGGTTGCAGTTTTAACGAAGTTTTGCCATTTTTTATTTCTACAAATTCGGAATCATTTTCCTGTGCCTCTGAAACTTTGTCCATATCAATGGTGCTGATAGAGTTTATTCTTGAGAGTGTATCAGCAACCACATTCATTTTCCCACTGATATGCCTTATATCGGTTGAGTATTCCGAAATGTATTGTAACCGCCGTAATTGAAGCGGTGTAGCTTTGTTGTTATTTTGCTTGAATGCGTAAATGAGAGGGCGATGGTCAGTGTATATGGCGAATTGTCTTCCTTCAAGGGTGTGCCTGAAGTGCTTGACTGATTCATAAATGCCAAATAATTCCCTATCATACGTGCTATAATTTCTTTCAGCATTCTTAAGCTTCTTAGAAAAGAAGGCTAGCGGTTTCCAGTCTCCATCCTCTAGTTGTTGCACAACTCCTCCAATGGCGTAGTCACTGGCATCCACGACTAAGGCCAAAGGTAGATCTGAGCTGGGATAAGATAGCATTGTTGCATCCGCTAAATCCTTTTTACATTTCTCGAATTGACTAATGGCTTCAGGAGTCCAAGAAATTATCCGATTGTCCTTTTTCTAGCGCCTTTTGTATATTCATGCAGAACAGCTTGCGTTTTAGAAGCATCAGGGAGGTATCTTCTGTAAAAATTTATCATACCAAGGAATCGGCGAAGTTCAGAAATAGTTTCAGGACGTTTAAAGTTCAGGACAGCTTGTACTCGATCAGGCAACGGTTTTGTACCATCGGGTGTGATGAGATAGCCAAGGAACTCTAGTTTTCTTACGCCAAATTCCGATTTTGCGACATTAATATGAAGTCCATATTTTTCTAACCTGTCAAAAACAAGTTCCAGATGATGTTGATGATCTTCTTCTGAATTAGAGGCGATTAGACAATCATCCAGATATGGGAATACGAAATTCAATCCATGGAACACTTCGTTGATGAATCTCTGAAAAGTGCTCGGAGCATTTCGAAGTCCAAAGGGCATATAATTAAATTCGAACATGCCGAAAGGTGTGGTTACAGCGGTCTTTTGTTTGTCTTCTTCTGCCACAGGAATCTGGAAATAAGCCTTTAACAAATCAATTTTTGAAAATAATTGTTTCTTATTAAGGATGTGCTGAAAATCAACGATTCTAGGTATCGGGTATCTATCTGGTATCGTTTGAGAGTTCAGTCTTCTAAAATCGCCACATGGCCGCATTGAACCATCCTTCTTGGGTGCCAAGTGAAGTGGGCTTGACCACTGAGACTTGGAAGGGCGTATTATTCCATGGTTCAGCATGAACTGAAACTCTTCTTTGGCTATGGCTAATTTTTTTGTATCAAGTGGTCGAGGACGACTATGAACAGGTTGACCGGTTGTAATGATTTGATGTTTGACGTCATGTTTCACTCCTATAGGCAGTAAATTTGGTTTTGTTAAATTTGGGTAAGAGTTAAGTAATTCAGAAAATTTGTGCGATTTAGAGACTGTGCTGATTGAATTGTTAGTGTTAACTGATATAATGTTACCACTTACTCCTAATTTAGTTTTTCCATCTATTAATTGTTTATTTTTTAAATCAACTAGTAAGTCGAAATGATGCAAAAAATCAGCACCTAATATACCTCTATTTACTTTGGCGATGATAAATGGCCATCTGAAATCACGACGAAGTCCCAAGTTGATATTTAAAACATGAACACCAAACGTGGGGATCTCCGTACCGTTAGCGGCATATAATTTGAAATCAGACATTTTAATTATTTTGCTTTTTGCTTGTGGAGGTATAATAGAAACATCTGCTCCACTATCTACTAAAAATTGAATTCTTGTTTTTTTATCAGTTAGAAATAAACGAAACTTACGGCTTCCTATCGGGTGTTCTGCAGCGGAATGCGCCGCTACTTCTGCTGCAGTTTCTCGTTTCCCTCTTGATTCCATTGACAAGGTTGCTGGCACTTTTCGGGTAGACATCTTTCCCCAAAACGGTAGTGGTAAAAACAATATTTTCCACTGGGGTCAAAGCGCCCACGGCTACGGCTACGGCTTCGGTTTCTACATCGCCTGTCATTTGAACGATCTCTTCGATTTCTAGAATGACTTAGAGACGAAATACGAGCATCCATCGCTTCAATTTTGGCCACAAGTACCTTCATCATTTCATCTACTCCACTGGTTGAGCAATGTTCGGAACTAGGTTTACTATTGGACATTGCATAAACTTCACGACGAGGATTCATGTCAACTATTTTATCTGCCATAACAGCTAGCTTTTCGAGATTTTCATCGGAAACTAAGAGAATATTTCTAATGGACTCGGGAAGTTTATCTAACCATAGTGTACGGAGCACCTTAGAAGATATGTCCGTACCTGCCAATGAAGTCATTTTTCTTAATAATTGACTCGGTCTTAGGTCCCCAAGTTCTATACCAGCAACTAGCCGTTTAATTTGAGAGTCCTCACTTTCTTTGTAAAGGCTTAAAAGTCTTACCTTAGCTAATGAATATTTTGAATCACTTTCAGAATCTAAAATATCAATTATATCAGCTACAAATTTTCTATCTAATTGAGATACTAAATAATCAAATTTCGTACCTTCAGTTTTTACGCCACTTAATTTAAATTGGGTTTCTACTTGCCTAAACCAGACATCTGGTCGTTCAATCCAGAACGGTGGTATTTTTACAGAGATCTTACAGGCTTCTATTTGTTGCTGAGCTCCGGCTTCGTCCGAGGCTTTTAATTCGTCTTCTTTAGTCATTATAGTTATTAATATAATGTCTTTCAAAAATAAGTTAAGTTTTACAACCTTAACAACCGAACACAACTAACTTTATAACTCGCGAAAAAAAAAATAGATCACGTCGTTGGTCACCAATATTACTAATTAATCTTCTAGATTCAAAACTGTTATTTAAAAAGTTTATTACTAATTTGTTCAATCAATTTATATTTTTTTACACAGAGCACATGGACAAACACACTGTATAAGGTTATCTCCTTTTTTTACATATGTTATTTTATTATTAATTTTATCGATCAGTGATCGAATTCCGTAATTGTTTATTTATCGATTGTCCTCTACACTATTATTTTAAATTGTCACTCTCTAAACATAATTTTTAATCTTAATGATAACATATTAATAAATGAATTCCTAAGAAGTTAATAAGCATTGTGCCAACTAATAAATATCTGAGGGGCAAACCGAGGGGAAGGGTGAGGATTGTGTTAAGAGTGATCTAGCGGATTTGGATTAGGGTAGAAGGTCCGTGGATGGAAGTCTGTAAGGAGAGGTTGGTGATATCGGAATCGAGCCTTCGGGTTCACTAACCCATGTTATTATTAATATGCTAACAATAATAATGAACTTACCATCCAGTAATTCTTCCACTGCTGCCTTCACACCCTTATCGAATGCCCTAGCATCAGCAGCTGTTTGAAAGGTCAAACCAAATTTTCTATCTCCTGTTTTCCAGTGATGAAAAGTAGGCATAACTATATTATATTCGAAATCTTTTTTTATAACACAACTAAGTATAATCTAAAAAATAAAAAATGTTAATAGAAAAAATATCATTAGTAAGATAAATAATTAAGAGAATAAAAAAAAAAAATTGTATTTACTGCTTGGTCTGAGATTCGTTTTCCATAAATAAGGTACTCATGTTTGGTTTCTTCTGAATGTTCTGAGGTGATGACACGCTTACGGACAGACACGTTGGACAGGCCCCCTCCACCCATTGGAACCCATCCACCCGTGCTGTCATCGCGTATCATCACCTGTGCTCGCACACGCACCAGGTAGTTACCACTAAAAGTACATTATATCAATATAAATATAAAATAAAATAATTCATAAATAAGGTTAATATGAACTGTTATTTTTGAAAGTGATATAAGTCCATTTGGAACTAAAAACAAGCGAATTTGATAAAATTGGACTAGTACCACTTTCAAAAATAACAGCTCATATATTAACCTCAAAATTAGAAATTATAAAAAAACAAATTGAACATTGCTATTTATTAATTATCATCATTTTAACCATAAAAAATTAAAATATGTCTAAAGCCCCAATGAACAAACAGTTAAGTTGAATTTTGTCCCCGAAAGTTAACTGGGTACTTATGAATTAGCAGGTCTGCATGAAACCTTCCTTCTCCTATAATCTCTTCTTATCACTAATCTCAATTGGAGTTATTTATGAGAGCATTAGTAAATAATTTTTATTTTTTGCCTTAAATAAGTCAATTGTCAGTTCAAATTTCTGTATTGATTATTAATACTTTTAACTTATTCCTTTTTCCTCAAGGTAGCATCCTTGGCCCAATCCTTTATACAGTTTATACAGCTGACATCCCAACTCATCCTAATACTATCCTTACCACATATACTGATGATACATGTGTATTATCAGTCAACACCAATCCAGTTATTGCATCCCAAAGCCTACAATCCCATATCACTGATCTTGAAGAATGGTGTCAAAACTGGAGAATTAAAATAAATTCTCAAAAATCCCATCAAATCACTATTACCTTACGTCGTAAACCAATGACTTCCTGCCCTTCAGTATCCTATAATAATATCCCACTTGTGCCTGTAGAACAGATCCGATACTTAGGGTTGCATCTCGACAAACGATTAACCTGGAATCCTTATACAAGACTGAAAAGACAAGAAACCACTCGACGTTTCAGGCTACTTCAACACTTACTAGACAAACGCTCTAAGCACCCAATTAACTACAAAAGACTCATATACATGACCATTATACAACCTATTTGGACTTACGGAGTAGAGCTTTGGGGCTCCACTAAGCCATCGAATTCCTCTCTTATCCAATCCCTACAATCCAAAATCCTTCGTAAAATCCTTAATGCTCCTTATTTTGTTAAGATTTGGCCCGAACCTGGTATCTATCCTTTCATAACAAACTTCATTTCCACTCAAACCCTCTAGTTTCAAACCTAGCTTCCTCTTTAATTCCCCATAATCCTCCGAGGCGTCTGAAAAGAAGATGGCTACGTGACCTTAGTTGAACATGCGATTTGAGTACTACCAGTGGGTAGTTTCTCTACTTGTCATTATATCATGTCATTATGTATCACTTAGCCTATTTACTTGTTATATTATTGTAATATAGTTGTAAATATCAATAAATAAATAACTAAAAAAACTTATTCCTTTTGTTACAGCCTATTTAAAATGAACAGAATATCACTTAGGGATAGCCATCTTAAAAAGAAGAACTGTGAAATACTAACAGATGTTCAGAATAATTCCAAAGAAGAAGTAATGTGAAAAAGGTTATCAAATGGATTTGACAAGGATAGAAATGGAGATTTTACTATCGAAAGTTTTGGGAAAACATTTATATAACAAAAGGAACGCTAGATGGCTCTGGAATTGGTTTTATTATTAAACTTAATTATTAATGGAATTTTATTATTAAATTTTGTATATTTCTATTGCCATTTAAATGAATAAGAATGCAGGTGTTATCAGTGTCAGAATTATCAGTTTTCAGGTTATAAACAATGGCAGATAACAGTATGTGTAGAACGGCTAATACATAAGCACCGTTAACTGGATTGGTGGCTTGAAATAGAGTCGTGAAATAAGCAAGCACTCCTTTCAAGCCAATGCCTGATTTGGCCCTTATTCACTACGAAAAAATTACAATTACGCTTCCTTAAGTACAAAAAACTCATTTTGAAGCAAATTCGACTTAACCACTTATTCACCTGAGTAGTAGATACAAAATAACTAAAATGTTCATCAATTATTATCAAAACAAATCGAGCTACTTTTCCGTTTGCCGGGCACAAGTGAGGTTCTTTTAGGTCCATGTGCTCTATTCTCTGAATTCATTCATTCATCATGAATTTTTGTAAAAAAATAAAAATAAATGGAAATTTGGGATTTAGCTAGAACTGAAAAAGATGCAGTCCCTTTTTTTCAAGAGAAAGGTATATTAGCAAAGAATGTAACATACGATCAGAATCATGAAATGAAACTGTCTTTTTGTGACGGAGTACGTTGGCGGTGCCGTCTTTCATCAAGAGCACTCGCAATGGTACATGGTTCTAATCGCCCAGATTGAATTTTATAACATCTTAGAGATTTTTTTACAGCTGGAGTGAAGAGATGACATCAGTCAAATGGTGTAAAAAACAACTGGATATGAATCATAATACAGTTATAAATTGGAACAACTACTTTTAGCGAAACGTAAGCAAAAAAGAAAAAAATCGGAGGTCCTGAAAAAATGATTCTGATCGCATGTTCCATTCTTTGCCAATAAACCTTTTTCTTGAAAATTATATTATTTCATCTTGAATAATATAATATTGACATTATATGTATAAGGAAGAAAATGATCCAGGTGGAGGAAAATGCTCTTAAGATATAAATAAATACTTAAGTAGGGAGAACTATTTACTGAAAAGGTAATGCTTCGACCGATATTACAGATCTTCAGGGATAAATATACAAAATACAAAAAAATTAAAAATTATACATGCTAAATATTTAAAAATACAAATAGTCATCAAGGTATCTGAGTGATAAACCATAAAGATGTGTGGGACCGTTAGATAAATATATACAAAGCAAAGGGAGTAATTAGAGTAATTAAGAAAGAATGGGAATAATGATATATAAAAATTGTTGCAACAATATTGTAAAGGCTAGAGTAAAACTATATATTTGAAAGCCAACATTTCGATTTACATTGTAGGTATTCTTCAGGCCTTATAATGAGATCAAGGGTTGAAAGTGAAATGAAAACGAATAATAGCTCCTTCCATCCTAATAGTAAACAAATAATAGTTCAGTACAAGATTGCGACAGCTTCCACAAAACCACAACAAATTTGACAGATTCAACGCTTTTTTATTCCTCAATTCAACAGATCCAAGAGGAACAATGTATGACTGAATGTTGATACACACTAACATTATACATTTTTTTTAAATATCAAATCATCTGCAAAATCTGAAATGTGTTCCAATTACTACTATTCCATCAATGGTACTGTTGGAAATCATCCTGTTTGTAGGACAACAGTTGTAGGTGATTGGTCCTAGATAACGCTAAACCACCAAATTTTCCCGTTACTTTGGGTACCCACTTTATAGAGGCTGGATGAGCCCCAGAAGGGTCCTAGATAGGAACCATGACCGACCCCTAACAGATAAAATAAAATCTGCCAGCAGTGGGATTTGAACCCAGGACGTTTGGCACAGCAACTCACTAGAATTAATAGTGATATCTACAATTTAAATCTTAATGATAATGGTATACCCAAAACCAGAAAATGATATGTTGGGTATAAAAACACCAAGTATTTCTATATCCATCGTATTATTTGTCATATGTAAAAGATAAAATACTTTAATGGTAATGGGGGCTTTATTTCTTTTACTTTTCTATATTTGTCTTTAAAACAAACAATTATATATAATGGAGTTAAGGGTTTATCACCAAAATATAATGATTGCATTTACAAGATTAATAAAACATTATTTCAAATATTTAAGGTGTCAGATATTTCTGTTACTTTTTCCAACATGATTGGACAGTTTCAAGAATGAAAACGAGAACTAATATTTCACATTGATCAAAACCTGTTCAAGTTATGAAAATACTTGCACTCCCAGAGATAAAATAGTGTAACAAAGAATAAATAAACATAAACAAAAGGGTATAAACTGAAAGCAGTCATATTTATACCCAGGAAATTGATTAACCAAACCTACCGTGACGAAGAGTGTTGAAAAAAATATTAATTATATTTCAACCAAAATCAGCAAATATTATTGAAGGCTCAAATGATAGTAAAATCAGAATAAATCTGGAACTAAGTCTATTAATAGTAATACATCTCATATACACAATCTATTTAGACATAGTCTGGAGAGGTAGGGAATACAAATTCACACATATTAAATAAATAAAGCTATCCAAAAAATGTTGCTATTTAGAAAAAATCTGGAGATTAAATAAAACCAAAAAAATAAACTATTTGTCATCAATAATGACAATATACAAAGGTATACACGGTAATTAATAAAAAAGGAATTTGGTGGGAAATAAGGACTGTTTTAAACTAAATATACTTTAAAAAATAGGATAAAGCAATAACTATACACCAAATATACCAATAATAATAATAATATAAAATTATGAATAAAAAATGTATTCAGTACGAAATAAGGACTCTTTTGACAGTTCCTTACAAATATATATCCATTAAAAATAGGAATAAGCAACAACTGAAAGGAAAAAAATAGTAACAGTAAACAAAATTATCACTATATGACAATCTCCAATTAAAATTAATTCTCAACGGTTCAGATATATTACTCTTTCATCATATAAATATTTACACACATATATATATATATATATATATATATATATATATATATATATATATATATATATATATATATACATAGTATGTATATGTATTTATATATGTAACCAGTAGACTTTAAATGAGGTCCTAATTAAGCAACATTTCAACCACATACCACAAAAAATGAAAAATGAAAATGAGACTAACCTTCAATGGATAAAAGTTAATTGATGAAGGACATAACCTATACACAGATAAACAACAAAAGATTATTGTAAAACCTCCCAACTACACAAACAAATCTATCAATACCTCACTCCTAAATATGAAAAGAATGATGAATGAAGTATTTCTTCAGTGAACATCACAAATTCAAAACACTAATACAGGCACTTGTTAACCTGAATGTGGAACTTAGAAACACCACTTATTTTCTCATTTTTCTTCGATTACACTACGGCAAATGAACAAAATATATAAAGTAACATCACATAACCACAATGGTGAAACATTATGTTTACAAAAGGGGAATCTTCACAGTCAACATTCCATTCACTAAATAGTACCGTAAAATCTGATAAATAACGACTATATCGTAAACCACTTAGAACTCCTGTTTCCAGAGATAATAAAGACTTGAAAATAGATGAAATTAATCAAAACGAAGCAATGTAACTCTATGCGTAAACGCCCATTAAAAAAGCACTGAACACAAGTTAAGTTGTATCGTTACTTACTCCTCACAAGATTCTGTCATCGTTTGTAAAAAGAATAAACTTATGCCTCCCACATTTTAACTTTTTCACTACCATTTTTAAAGCATATATAATACATGGGCTGTATGGGCTGTAGGGAGGAAGTAAGCCTGCTCATGCGCCCCTCGCCCACCACAGCGCAGGACTCCCTTTCCTAGCCATTCAATGAAATAAAAAAAATACTCCATCGATTCATAACTTTTACTTAAAAACAGACTCGGTCAATTTTTGTATTTCATTTGGAAAATCTAATAAAACATTATTCTCTTCAATCTTTTAATAATAAATATTTTTTAAAAATAATTAAACATTAAATATTAAAAAATGAAATCAGTTTCGTGAAGAGAACTTTTCTGATCGGCTTAAGCCCTGATGACGAACAGTTAAAACATCATCACAATATAAATATTTAATTAAAAATGAAAAGGAAAATAGAAAGTAATATTAAATTTATAAGAGATAAATATATTTGAAAAACTCGGAATGGAACAAGTAATTACATGATATAATAAAGCGAATTATATTTTCAGTATCTTACAATTGATAAGAACAAAAACATAATATTTTTGTACAAAAATAAATGTGTCGATTGAAAAAACCTACTTTGTTTTTCTCTACACACCTTTAGAGTAAGTTATTACAAAAAATATCAAATACAAAATGCCTACATATTTTATTTGCGTAAAATTTATTAGAGTTTTATATAAACTAATATATCTTATAATAATGTATTATATATCGTGCAATAATACTAACAACTGTTTTATTTGCACCGTGACATAATACATTTATCCATAAACATTAATTTCATAATTCACCGATCATTTCCAGCTAACATAATTAGATAAAATTTATGAAAACTCGGAAACTATTAAACTATTAATTAATAATACCGAATAGCCGAGTTTAATAAATGACAACAATTTTAATTTTTTCATTTGAACCTCAGCCCCATTAAGTAGATAGTTAATGTAAATTGAATAATTCAATAATGTCCTTAAGTGGCCGATAGTATTATTATTTGCATAGTTGTATAATTAAATAAAATTTCAATTCAATTAATAGGATATTCCTACATTATATAATAAATGATATTAAAATACCAATCGTTGTTAGGGATGCCCAAATATTAATGAGTGATAAGGTAGCCTAGCAACCAGAAGTTTCCAAGTAGATAAATTAATAAAATTATCCATTATTTTTTCATAATAAAAAAAAAATGTTTAATTTCACATGGTAACATTCAATTAAGTTAGTTTTTGCAATAAAAGGGAAAATTATACGAATTTATCTATAACAGTACTCCTGGGGTCACCTGCGGTGTTGTGGTTATCATAACTTTCTATGCCCAAGGTCAAGGGGTTTGCATCCCGGCAGGTGGCTTTACCGTCATTCAGATGGGACGTAAAATAACAGGCAAAATTTAGGAATCTCACTGTAGCAATGTTTGATTAGCCATAGGAGCATAATTTGATGTTAAATAAATAAACAAACTACAGTACTGCTTTGTTGGAGAGTACTTAACTGTCCCTACTTCGGGAGTATTTTCATTATAGAAGAGAGAGGGATGAATGAACAGCGGAACAAATCTAAAATCCCTCAACCCTCGACAAAATTCCCTACTTTCCTTTCCACCACCAGAATCACCAGGATAGCCTACTTCTTAAATAATATTTACGTTAGCTATAAACAATAAAATTAATTAATTAATATTTACTTGCTGTATAAGAATTTAATAGAATTGTTCATGTTTTAATTTAAAATTTTCTAACAAAAAAAAATAGCTTTGCTAAGTTCATTGATGAAAAACTCTTGTCAAATTTAGTTTGACAATGTAAGATTTAGTAAAATGGATTGTGATTATAGAAACTAATTATAGATGTTTCTTAAAAATCATTAAATTGAAGTTGTAATACAAATTAACCACTAAGTTTGTATTTTTTTAATTCTCCTTATAATTTCAATGAAAGAGGTATAAATTTGTGTTCTTCTATTTTCCATTTCTAATGCTTTTTGTTTTCTAAATCTATTTAAGGCAACCAAAATAGGTTAACAACGTTTTTAATTATAAAAGGAAAGAGGAGACTTGTCCCGTTCTTTTGTATATTTAACTTACTAAATATTAAAATTATTTTAATACCCATATTTAATATCTTCAAAATTGAAAATAGACATTTTTTTTTTTAAATTAAGAAAAATGCAGAAGTGAATATTGCTGTTCAATTTTACTGTAATCAAAATTACCTGTTTAATTACATTTCAGAAATTTAAAATGTAAATTGTAATGCATCGCATTAAAAGTGAATAAGTATAGTTATTATATATTAAACAAAATATCTCATATGATGATTATTATTATAGTTTTATTAATTAATCCTATACCTTTATTAAGGTAGGAAATAGTTAGGGGTGCAGTCAAATAAAACACTAAATAAGTGGATACTTATTTATTATGTGCCGACGTTTCGACCCACTTTGTGGGTCATCTTCAGGGCTAGTGGAAGCTGAGGCTAGACTAGAAGCCTATACCTTTATTATTTTATTAATAGATAAATTAAGAATGCATTTGAGGTATTTTATAAGGAATGTATTATTTTAGGAAGTAATTAATTAAACTTTGAATATATATATATATATATATATATATATATATAAAGCAATTTCTTTTTCATTATACTAAAGTGGCCTACTGCTAGTTTTTGTACAAGACTAGAGTATGGAAAAAACTAAAATTTGGGATCAACTGTAGTGTTGTTGGCATAACTTTCTATGCATAAGGTCGTGGGTTGCCGATGACTTATGCCATCATAGAGGCCCATTATGGAAGGGACGTAAAATGACAGTCCCGAGCCTGCCATCCCTTAATGATCCCTATCCCAATTATATCTGGGTAGGTAAAATTTAGGACTTCCACTGTAGCATCGCCCGATTAGCCATAGCAGGATAAAGTGAAGTTAAATGAAACAAACAAAATTAGTTTTTTGAGAAACAGCAAAATCAGGTCTTGTCAGCTCACCAAAACCAAGTATCCCCTTTCCTTAGTTTAACCTACGCCTGCTGTATGTTGATAATTTTGAAGATAACTAGAAAACAATCCGTTGTCCACTTAACGACGGACCACCCCGGACTTCATTAATTATACAACCGTTCATTTAGTAGTACTACTCTTGGTACTTACTAATTATCTATATTAATTTACTCATTTCGAATCGAGAATTCTATCATGTAAATGGACTTCCACAAGAATTCCCAACATGTTGGGATTATTTAGAGGTGTTCAAACGGTGTTACGAGTTCAAACGGCTCAAAACAGCTGAAAAGTATGTTCTTATAAAAATGCATTCAAATAAATGTTGTTTGGGAAGAACGAGGTCTTTGGTTACTCTGAGTATGTATCGCTCCTTCAAAAGAACAATGTTATAGCTAAAAATAGCTAATTTTTCAATAGAGGTATTTGAAAGTTCCATCTGAGATGAAAGCAAAGCATTCCTATTGTAATGGCGGTATTTAAATTCATTTAATAATAACTTGACAACTTTTAAAACCTTGAAACTTTTTTTATTTTAACGTATGGTGTCATTATTCCCATAAAACTTCAAACATGTTACAGCTCAGTTGAGTTAAAGTACAAAAATGATACAACTCAAAACATGACTTTATTAAAAATAAAACATGTTAGAAATGGAATATCAGATATGTCGTTCTTGGATCAAAAACTTCAACCAATACAATTGGAACTGAAGTTATGCTGTTGTTCTTTTGAAGGAGTAAAATAATATAATGGGGTGTATACAAAAAAAATGAGCGTTTTATCAAATTCCAGAGTTCAAAAGTCTGTAAATATTTTAATGCTATTTATTATTTACCAAAACTTAATAATCCCTTTAGAGCATTCTCTAAGCGTGCTTACTAACACTGGACTGCTTCAAAAAAAGCCTCAGTTTAGTTATTTATTTCAAAGAAGAAACATGACAGTGTCCTACGAAATTCTCGTAATTTTAAGACATTACTGGAAAACAAATTTCACAGCCGCTGAAACAACTCGTGAAATAATTAAATATGAAGGGGAAGGTGTCCTTCACCTGCGAACTCCGCGGCGTTGGTTTGAAAAATTTAGCAGTGGAGATTCGACGTTGGAAAGGAAGAAGGGCTCCGGGCGACTATTAATGGATATTGATGAGGTATAGAAATAATTGTGGAAGTATTAATAAGAAGATATTATTAGAAAACAAACTTTTAATATATAATTAACTAGGAACAATACAACATGGCACAAGAACTTCTACTTTCCTAAGAAGGAAGGTATTACAGACTGTTATATGTTACAATGCAGAGCGCTCAAGTGGCAACTATTACAAATAAAATTTCTTTTTAACATGAGGTTCTGAAGGAAGCTGTTGAGTCAAATCCGCCCACAAATACTCGCGAACTTGCCAGGGAGTGTGGTGTGTCGAAAGATACTGTTAGTCCCCATCTTCTCTCCATGGGGAAGGTGAAACGGTCATTTTTGTTTATACACATTTTTGTACATCTTTACACTATGTGTGGCTCTAGAAACAAATTAAAATCTACATTTACAGCATAAGGTATTTTTAAATCATCGCCAGTTTTTCCCATATGTTCTTCACTTTGTGTCTCAAAATTTAATACTTATTCTTCAATTTATTTGGCTAATAGATTTCTTGAGAATTACCTCTTTGTATCCTTCAAGATACGCACTCCGTCGCGGGTCAAAGGTTGTGTTGTTGTTTGGGTAACTGGCATGCTGATGAAGTATTAAGTAGTGATGTGATTTATTTTCTTGATATAGATATATATTTGCTTTTGTAATAATGTGAGTATGAGTTTTAAATTATCAGTGAATTATATTATTGTAATTAGGTGTAATTTGATTCGTTAAAAATATGAGATTGATTCTTATAGAATTTTTGGGGGAAGTACTTAACTAAGGTTGCTAACATTTTTAATGCTTTTTATTTCCATGTTATTGTTTTTGAGACTTTTCGTTATCCGGGCGCAAATGTTTGGGGCCATATGTTCTATTCTCTGAACTAATTCGAAACAAACCACATTTTCCCTTTTTTCTTCAGTCTTAATTTTTGGAAAAAAAGTTTGTAAATTAGGGATTTAGCTAGAACCGAAAAAGATGCAGTCTCTTATTTTCAAGAGAAAAGTATATTGGCAAAGAATGAAACATGCGATCAGAATCATGAAATGTTAGCTCTCATCTATCTCAACTATTTTTTCAGTACTAGCAATTTTTTTTTTGCTTACGTTCTGCTAATACTTCTACACAAACTTCTCTCAAGTAGTTGTTCCAATCTACAACTGTATTATTATTCATATCCAGTTCTTTTTTTTTACAGCATTTTACTGATGTCGTCTATTAGCTCCAGCTGTAAAAAATTCTCAAAGATGTAGAAAACTCGATTCGAACCACATACTATTCCAAATGCTCTTCTTCAAAGGGCATGTTGAAAGATTGCACCGCCAACGTACTCCGTCACAAAAAGACAGTTTCATTTCATGATTCTGATCGCATATTGCATTCTTTGGATATATACCTTTCTCTTGAAAAAAAGGGACTGCATCTTTTTAAGTTCTATCTAAATTTTAATTTTTTTTTCTTTTTATAAAAATTAAGACTGAAGAAAAAAGGAAAACGTGCTTTGTTTTGAATGAATTCAGAGAATAGAGAACATGGCCCCAAACGAAGATTCCCCTTAAGATTATAAGAAAATTGGTGGAATTCTACATTATTTGGTTATTTTTCGCTTTGGCCCGGCTAATGGAAAAGTATCTTCTTTTTTTTTGTGGAGGGGAGAGAACAAAATAATTATTTTAGTTAATTATTTTATTTTAGTTAGTTAAATGGTTATTACTAATTATTTTTAAGTGGCACTTAATAGTGTGGAGTGGTTTTCTATGTCTTATCTTTTTTTTTTTTTGTGTGTGTGTTATCACTTTTATTGATTGTGTGCCTAAAAGTGATATTATTACTAGTAAGTTCCATTCTAAGCTTCTTCTTTATTTCTGTACTTCCTAGGTTAACTATTGTGCATTCAACTTTATTTTTGTGTATATTTTTAATAAATATAATACTCTAATTACTTGTCCTGTTTTGGTAGTTATTTTTATAGTCCTTCTGCCAGTTGGACATTAATTAAGATTATAATATACAAGTATCCCAAACTTGTAGGCCATCATCGGAGCTTATGTAATTGAATCAAAGATCTGAAAAAAAATGAGGAATGCTTAGCAAAATTACATAAGTCAATATGGATAAAAGATAAACAGTACCTGTTATGCAGGCTGTCGGTTCGAGTTGAGTCCCAGCAAGTTTTAACTTTTTAATTACTCTTTTAGGTTTCCACGGCCACTATTTATACAAAATACTTCAGTGGTATCTTCTGGTTTAGACCGTGTTGCTAACTTTTTCGCCAACGTTTTGCCAGAGATGCTGCTGACTTCTTCAGGGCCAAAAAGAGAATTCTCTTTTCTGTTCGTTGGTGAAAAAGTTAGCGACACGGTCTAAACCAGAAGATACCACTGAAGTATTTTAACTTTTTATTTGTTTCCCTTTTATTATTTTACAAAGAAAATTTGTATGATAACTTATTATGAGCTTTTTGTATAGTATGGAAAAGGGAATGTAATTATGGGAACTGTATATACTTCGGTAATAATTTAATCAAGAAATAAGAGTTTCAACTAAAATTTCAATGTATAGATTATTTATTTATTTATTCGAATCCCGGCTGGGGGAAATCTTTTCTCTTCAAAATAAAAATATTTAAAAATTAAAGCAATGATTAATAAATTATAGATTATTTATGTTTGTTGAAAGGTTAATAACTAGAGAAGATCAATATGGAAATAAACCCTGACAAAACAAAGGTTATGAGAATTGGCTGGATGCCTCACCGAAAAATGAGAGTCATAAGAATTAAGGACAAGCCCATCGAACAGGTGAAAACCTTTAAATATCTGGGAGCACAACTTGATGAGAATGGAGTCATGGACAATGAAATCCGGGAGAGGGTCAACTCAGCTGGTAAATTGTTCCATGCACTAAATAAAAGGTTCCTGAATAAAAGAGAAGTATCCAAGGGCACAAAGTTGAGGGTATATAAATCTACTTTTCTCCCCATATTAACATACTCCTCGGAATCTTGGGCGTTGACCACCAAACATAAAAGTAGGACCCAGGCTTCAGAAATGAGATTCCTAAGGAAGATAGAGGGAAAAACAAGACGAGACCGAATTCGCAACTCGATCATTAGATCAAGCCTCGGAGTGGACCCTGCGGAAAAAGCCATTGAAGAAAACAGTCTAAGATGGTTTGGACATGTTTTAAGAATGGAAAATATGAGGCTGGCCAAGATGACATACGAGGCTAAGGTTGAAGGAAGAAGGTCCAGAGGAAGACCCCGACGTACCTGAGAAGATGGCATTAAGGAAAGCTTCGCAAAGAGAAGTCTGGAATGGAATAGAGGGAGAGAAATGGTAGAAAATCGTACGGTGTGGTCCGGGCTATAGAGAAAGAAACCTGACACTGCAGAGCGGTAGAGAGGAACGACTATGATGATGATGATGAAAGGTTAATTTCTAGATGAAATTATTACTGAAGTATACACATTTCCCATTTCCCATAATTACATTCTCTATTCCATACTAAAGCTCACGATACCTTGTATTTTTGGAAAATATTAAAAATGAAACGAATAGACAGTTAAAACTTGTAACTCAACTCGAAGCGACAACCTGGCGATCAGATGCGGTTTATTTTTTATCCATATTGACTTATGTAATTTTGCCAAACATTTCTCATATCTCTGATTTAGTTACAGCCATGTTAATGGCCTACAAATTCGGGATGAAATATTGGTATCACAAAATAAAAATATTACACTGGCTGCAATATTATTATATTATTATCTGAGTTTTTATAATATTATTTAAATCACTGTAAAAAAAAAAAAAAAATTCATTTCCATTACATCTCATCTTATTTTATTTGCACATCGTAATGTATGTATGTTTTTCTGTCGAAAAAAGCTGTTATATTTCACTGTAGAATATATTGGGTTGTAATCTATGAAAAGTCAGTGAAGATGTAAATTTAAATTATTAGCCAAACAATTATTAATCAATACTTTTATTAATCCTTCACTTTCAATACACTTCTCCCAACGTGAAACAAGGATTTCTATCCCCGCTCTGTGGAAATTAGGTGTCAAGGAAGAAGCGAAGTCTTGGAAGGCCGATTTCAGGGCATTTACGTTGTCAAATTTTTATTTCTTAAAAAATTATCCAAACAAGGAAAGAGTAAAAATCAGTTGGAGAAAGGCCTGGAGAATATGGTGGGTGAGGAAGGTGCTCCTCATTTCTGTTTTGCAACAGAAGTGAGGAGCACGTTTCCAATCGGGTGAGCTGCTGGGCCTCGGTTAATTCATGTAGTACCCATATTTCCAGCTTTTTTGTCTTACCAAGCTCCTTAAGGGGCCTGGAAACAGTCATGGCACTTTCTCCAAGTTGTGAACCTAATTCCTGAGGGGTTTGGGAAGGGTCCGCTTCGACCAGCTCTTTCATCTTTTCATTGTCCAGCTTAGTCTTCGGCCTACCACATTCTTTGTTGGTAAGGTCCCCCAGACCAAAATTTTTCGAATCAACGGAAGATTGTTCTTTCGCTCACTGTATCTTCACCGTAAACAATATTAATGTTTCGGAACGCCTCTGTGAAGCTATGGCCAAGTTCAAATTCGTAGAGAAAAATTATAGGAATGTCAGTATTTAACTCATTTTCCATATTATGATGTAGTGTCGACTCAGAGCTATATTTTTGATTTTATCTTCTTTACAATGTTTCGTATTATAATTATCTACTTTCTTTTTATATATGATTACTATTCTGTTATTTTTATGTACTATTATTTTTGTAGAACTTCTAACCAAACTCTCTCTGTATTTTACAAATGTAAAAATTAAAAATAAATAAATAAAAAACCTCAGTTCACAGTTAGTTCACACTAAGAACAGTCATATTTTTCTCGCGCAGATTTATACCTTCTTTTTTAATGGAGCATGTTTAGCAATTGTGATCGTCATAGCATTGGAAAAAAAAGAGAAAAAGACGCTTGCGGGTGAAGGGTTGGCTATTGGACAGGGATAAGTTCACCCATTTAAACTTTATTAACCAGATTTCAGTAAAGGAACAATCAGATTACTATAATTATTTTCGGATGAATGATAACGTATTCAATAATTTACTAAATAGGGTTTCTCCTCATATTAAAAATCAAGATACAAACATGAGGGAAAGTATATGCCCAAAACAGCGGTCGGCAGTTACCCTTCGCTATTTAGCAACAGGCTGAAATTTTAAGGACTTAAAGTTTTCAACGCTAATTTCTGTATCAGCCGGGTTGTGATAGAAACCTGTGAAGCTCTCAATTAGACACTAGAAAAAATATAATTATTTTCCATATAAAATACACAATTTTACATATAAAATTAAGTTCCATCCAGTTGTTATAAGAAAAACAATACATAAATCATTTATAACTTTTGAAAAATGTGGCTATGTTTTCATTATTGCATCGGAAATCAGTCGATGCGTCGGACTCAACAGCTACAAAAATGAAAGAAACGGGCATAAATGATCAGTAATACTGTCAATATCCCCTCCCCTATGCCAGGTTGGACTGAGGAATGATGGAGTGAACCATCACTCCTCAATACCTCACTTCAGGACATCAGTATTGCCCTTACACGATCAGTATTACCGACAGTATCTGACTATACTGTCAGTAATACTGATCGTGTATGGGCCTCTTGAAAAGTATTTATTGTGTGAGGAGACTAGCCTTTAAACATTAAGTTTTCTTATACTATGTGAAGCCTTATTTGACAGATTTTGAGAGTTTACAAGCTTAAACACGATGTTTCTTTATGAATGTATTCTAAGAGTTGGGTCTCATGGTTGAAGATTCTGGTAGTTGCAAGTATTCAACTAGACCATTATGGATGATGTACCCCAGAATTTTGTCATTGATTTTCTTGATGATCGTTCCTCTTTTTTTACAAAACTACAAACAGTACTTCATTACTAGAATTGCCATGAATACATCTGAGCCTAAACAGTTTTTTTTTCAATAATTGATGGAAAAATATTTTTAAAATTTTTAAGGAGGTTTCGAATTGTTTATTTCCTGTCTTTATACCTTTTTATGTAATGAGGGGAGATACCACATGTGCCTCAGATTTTGATAATATTTTTCGCAAGAATCTAGGCCTTAAACAATTGGATTGTGTTGAAGAGTCTTCACCAATGTGTTTCAGAAAGAAGAAAAAATTATCTTCACGTGCCAAAAACATTTTATTTTATATCTCCCTTGTGATAAAGGTAGAGAAATGATTTAAGTACTTTAAAAAGCACAGTATTGATTTCGGCGACAATCATAAAATATCAAAAACAACAAAATAATAGTTTGAGGAAAATGTAAGATTTCTCTCAAACTGAGTTCTGTTTTGGATTAATTGACCTATTCAACCCTAAGTTTATTATTTAAAAAACAAAACAAAAAACAGTACATTTATTTATATTCGTTAAATTTTGTACACAACTGTTATTCTTAAGGGATCTGGTCCCAGAATAAAATAATTTTTCTATTCTATTATTAAAATTTATTATTATGATTATTTGTTAGTGTTGATATTTATCAGTTGTTTTAAATAAAATAAATTTGTTACAGATTTAAAAATGAACTCATTACATCTTTCTGTTCTGAAAAAGAGGATATCAGTCCTTTGTAAAGGAGATGAGAAAATGTCTACAAAACTGTTCGAAGCTGTCCAGTTTGCTGCCCAATATAACGTCTATAGAGATCCTTACCCGGAGTTTAGTACACCTATGTTAGTGGTGTTAGGATTTTTCTACGCTTTGATTAGAGGTGACATGGAGCTTTCCAAATTAATGGTTAACGCAGCCCCTGCATATCCTCAGCTAAAATCATCTTGGATAAAAGTTTGGCTTAGAGATGATTTTAATTTCGAAGAGGAAGATGTCACCGGAGCACTCACCGCTGTTACCGTACTCATCAATAATGGTTTGATGAATGTTCCGATGTATTTCTTTGAACTGTTTTACTGCCTCGGGATTAAGTATGAAGAAATGGTTGGTATAAAACTCAAAGCTAGCAGAACTGTCTGACAGACCTAGTGAATTAGGTTGACATATTTCTCACTTCTCATTTTGAGGAAAACAACTTTGAAAGTGTTATGCTTTGTAAATATCAACTCCAGAAGTGACTTTACCACTAAGGTTAAATAAGTAAATAAAACTATTTTAATTTAATTAGGTAATAAAAGGTTATTTATATAAATATTATAACTATAAATACAGCAATAAGAGCAATATTTGTAATAAAATAGTATTAATATCCCAAGATTTTCTTATGAAGAAATTAAGAGGTCATATTTGTCTTCCTTTTAGCGAGTAAATAAAAATCTCCATTAAAAACTTGTTTTATTTTATATGTTACAAAAATTATATAAACCATTTTAAACTTAATTAAAAATATTATTTCATTCATTTAGGCAATTATGCATTACATTACAATAGATTGTCAATTGACTAAAATATATTTATAAATGAAGCATCACATACGATCTATTGTAACTTTCAAATCCATATCTGTATCCCTAGTGAATTGAAGTCTAATTTGTCCAAAATGGGTTCATCATACTGAGGGAAGCGGAATCATGTCATTCTCATCGCGATAAGTGAGGCCTTAGCATGAACTGGAGTTATTGCGTAAATTATAAATAGATTTTAAACCAAATACCACGGATAACACTTCCTTCAATACTATTAACTCATTATTAACAAAATTCGGTTTAACCACTCATTCACTAGGGCTGCACACATATTCTTCTTTTATAAATATAATAAATGAATGCTCATTTTTATTTTTTTCTTCTTGAGATTTGTCTTAAAATAATTTTCGTTCCTAATATAAATCTGAACACTTCTTGATGATTTTATTACATAGTTGTCTGAAATGAAAATATATAAATAGGTCCTGAAAGTAAATAAATGAAACCCTAAAAAATATTATATATATATATTTTATATACAGAAAGCTGTTTTATAAAAATTTATTGGTAACTACTTGATAATTATGCCATCTTTTACCTGGAAATTCTAAGGATACGAGATAGAAAACTTGAATATGAATTACTATTAATTTAATTTCTAAAAACTAATCCCTCCTTAATAATGATAGTATGATTTCAGATTTAAAAAAAGATTGCATCTGAAATAGTCAAATGTCAAAGGCAATCCATTCAGCCTAGTAAAAATAAAGAGGTATAGTCTGACAATTTAGTAAACGACCTACGCATAAGGAAGCCACATCCTTTCCCCCACTACCTAGCTCACTTCACTCACCCTTTGTTCTCATTGTGGCTAGTTCGTTCTTACTTTAATGCCTTTGCATTACCTTGGAATTATTATTGTTGTTTTGTGTTTGACCTGGCGAACCTTTGACTTCATTTTGGGCTTATTTTGTTTTAAACTCCGCTTTCTATGGCTTTATTTTCAATAAAGGTGTGGCGAGGAACTCCCTTTCCCACTCTACTTCTTCCTGGGCCTGCCTCCATTTCAGCCATTTGTTTACTAAATCATCAGACTATATCTAGTTATAATATAGTAAATAATTAAACAGAAGTTTACTATAGAAAGAAACCATCAGTATTTTACTCTATCACAATGCATCTTATGTTAGCAACTGATTATCTAAGCATTAGATTTGTTGCAGGGATGTTCAGCCATAAGTTATAATTAATTCTACAATGATCAAAGTACCTTATTCAATTATTTATTATATATCATTTAAGATAAGAGTAATATTTATTAATGTTAGAATGACCTTAAAACCTGATATGTTTGGCCATGTTCTTATAACCGAACCATGGAATTTCTTTCTTCCCTCATAAGATTTCAGACATTGTATGCCACACTTCCAACATTTTGCGAAACTATATTAATTCCATGGGTATCATTGGTGTTAAATGTTTATTACTGATAAAATTAGTATTTGAATTATGTATATATATATATATATTTATATAATTCAAATATATAATAATATTGGGAAAAATTGTTGCTAAAAATAGTTTTATATTCTATTGTTCTACTGATGCTGATGAGAGGGGCTAAACTGACGTTCATGAATATCATCTTCAATCATATGATTTTATTAACTGAACCATATTTTATTATAATGTTCATTAAAATTAATTTAATTCTCCATTTCCAGTTTCCTTTATTTGTCTATAACAAGAAAGGTTTATTCACAATATTTAATGAATGGTAAATTAATTTTCTTTATCTATTAACTTACCTTGTTTAGGAAAGTATATATTTGTTCAAGTAGGCTTCCACGGTAGTTAATATTCTTCTTATATTCTACTTCCGGGGTGGACCGTGTCATGTCGGTGCTATTAACCAAGCTTTCGCTCATCATCCTGTGAGCTTCCTCAGGGTTAGTCAGTTAATGAAGAGCGAACATCCGCCATTCTTCTTTCCTGTCCTCATCCGTACCTATGCTTTTCCAATATCTCCTCAATTCCCAAACAGTTGTTCTCTAAGCAAGCACAATTATTTGCTTAAATTGATCAGAAGTAAATAATAGCTTTTATTATTGTATAGTATCTTTTCTTGTAACTTCTTTATCTTTTATGCTTTGTTTTTTTGGTATCTTAAGTTATTTAGTGTTTTTTCAAGAAATGTACTTATTTTTTTGGTTTTTACTTTTTGTCTTTGTAAATACCTTATGATTTTTGTAATGTTGCCTCTTGGCCAGATTTATATATATTTTTTCTATTTGTGTTTGTAATTCTATATTGACCTAGTCCTAGAATAAAGTTATTTTTCTATTCTATTCTATACCATTTTATATGGTCATATTATATTACTGCGAGAAGGGGATGGAAATAGTAATGTATTAATATACAGATATAAATATATATATATATATCTTTTTCACAAGATATAGAAGTAGGAGGTCCTAGATATCTTCTCATTAGGGAAGATACACAAAGGAGGAATTCCAAAATTTTAATTATAGATTGAGTAAAAATATATGTTATGGGGCGCAGTGTATTGACAGCTTAGTTGCTGTGCCAAAGGTCCTAGGTTCAAATCTGACTGCGACAGATAAATTATTTAATTTAGTTACAGCCACACCAGGGTGTGGAGACCCACCTGAGGCTTACCCAATCTCTCTAAGATGGATTCCCTTAATTGAGGAAAAACATGGCACTTGGACAACTCACCTTCCTGTACAACTATTCTTCTAGAAGTAGCACAGTCTTTACCATGTACTGAACCTAAGATCCTTCAAGGTTTGTAGTGGTAAAGGTTAAAAATTATTGTTCATCTTAAATTATGAAAAAAGGAGTTGTGATGACACATATTTTGAATTATCTTTTTAACTTTTATTGCATTGATGACTTTTATTAGCAAGAGCGGGGAAGAAAGAAGAGGAGATAAAACTAGCATACTTCCTTCTTGCTTTGAGTGATATGACAATATTTTAAATTGTTGTACTATTAAAGTTTATTGCAAGTAGTCATGGAAAAGTAATCATTACCTTTGACTATTTATATTTTTCTATAAATCTAAATGATTTTTTTTTCTATATATCACATAATAATGAATACCACATCAAGAAAGCTGTGCCTTTTTTATTCAACACAAAAAGAAGTAATTTTTTTCATAAACTTTTTAAAATTTGTTTACTCAAACATTTTAAAACTTAAACCTATTGGCAAAAAGTATGTTACGGATGTATTTTATTGTAAATACAAAATGAATAGAAATTTATATTATTTATTTCTTCAATTCTACTGTTGCTTAAGTGCCTACACTAACAAGCTGCTGATACCCTTGGAATGCTTTCTCCTTACGTGTATTTTTAGCGAATGGGATTGAGTTGCTTTGAAAGGACAAACTGAGCAGTGGAAAGGCTTTTCCTTCGTGTGGATTGCCATGACATGCTTCCTCAGTTGACCAGACTGTGTTGCGCAATAACTGCAGTGTTCACAACTGTATGGTTTCTCATTAGTATGCTTTGCCATTATATGTCTTTTTAATGTAGAATATGAAACTGATGCGAAGCTACACTTGGAACATTGGCGGTTCCTTTCGTGAGTGTGTTTAGCTTTTATATGCTCCTTTAGAAGGGTTCTCTGAACACTGGCATAGTCACAGTGTTGGCACTGATGTGGTTTTTCAAAGGTATGCCTTGCCATTATGTGTTCTTGCATTGTTATGTACTGTGTTGCGCTGTAATCGCAAGAAGTACACTTAAAGGGTTTCTCTTTAGTGTGCCTGGCCATTATGTGCCTCAGGAGACAGGACTGAACCGTACTGCAGTAATTGCAATAAAAACATTGGTGTTTTAATTTATTATGTGCTTCAGATTTGTGTTTCCTCATCTCATACTCCTTGGGTGTTTTGAATTCACATTGTCGACACTTGTAATATTTTATTTTTCGTTTCTTAAACATTATTCGGAATTTGAATGGGGAGAAGCGCTGCTTTTTACCCTTTAACCTGTAAAACTTGTCGAATATCCTATTTAGTGTGTTTATATTTGTCTGATTCGGGCCTATTTTGAAGACTTGTTTCTTTTCGATCTCTGGAACATGATTCCATACTATGTGGGACTTGACCATGTAGTAATTACTCCACTTGGAATAGCAATGGTGGCAAACAAACTTTTTTCTTCCGTCGGTATCTAAAACAAGAAAAGACCCTAATGTAGTGTCATAATTATTTTTTAATAACATCAGTTAACTATTTTAGTAATTTTAAAAACAAAACTATGAATATATCTTAGCTCATTTTATTATAATAGTTAGAGCAAATTTAAAGAGTCTTTTAGTAAAATGTGTATATCCTCTTATGGAAAATTATTAGAAAAGAAAACTTATGAGGCCTCATGAAGAAATATGTTGATTTATTTGACCCGAAGATTCACTTATTTCAGACAAATATTTTTCTGAAGAAGAGGTTAATTATATATCTATCATAACAAAGCTTGTAGAATGGAAATAAAGCACATCCCAAACTCAAAACACCAACCAGAGAAATATCCCACCACCACCAAGGCAGAAATTCAACTACTGAATCATAAGGAAGGTTATAGTACAACAGCTGATACAAATTAGAAAATATACACACCAATCATCCTATTAATCGCAAAGGTAAAAAAAAATTAAAACCAGAAGACAAGAAGAGGGTATTATTAAGAAACCGGAGAACATACGGGTATTTCATAAAATACATGAATATAGACCACCAAAAGCTTCAAAGAGACAAAAATACTTGTTAAGACGTGGTTATAAAAATCACAAACAAAAAGTGTTGTTTTTATTTTAGAGAAGTCTTAATTCGATTTTTATTGGTTTTGCGCTCTTCTATATTATTGTAATTGGTAATCATTCTGCAGGTTGTCATTTCAAGTTGAGTCACAACATGTTTCAACTTAATATTTTCCAAAAATACAAAGTTATCATGAGCTTGAGTATGGAAAAGAGAATGTAATGATGGGAAATGTGCATACTTCATTAATCATTTCATCAATAAATGAACGTTTCAACAAACTTATATCATCTATACTTCAAAATTTTAGTTGAAACTTTCATTTTTTGATGAAATATTTACCGAATTCTACTTATCACCCAGAATCACATTCTCTTTTCCATACTAAACCTTACGATATCTTGTTTTTTTGGAAAATGTTGAAAATGAAACGAATAAACAGTAAGCACTAGTTGTAGCTCAACTCGAAGCGACAACCTGCGGAACAAATACCAAAATAGTTATGGGACACACGTCCTCTTCCTCATTTCCTATTTAGCTTCGCCTTTGAACCTTTTTGTAAGATAAGTCACAATTTTCTGCATGGGCTTACCGACTGCTACTCATGTCCACTGTTAAATACTAATTATAATAAAACATGGAGGATGGAAATAGTTGGGGGTGCAGTCAAGTTTTTTTACTGCATCCCCAACGATTTCCATCCTCCATTAGTACTTACAATCAACGAATTTCCTCTCCAACAAAATAAAACATGCTGTTAATATAAATGTTTTCTATATTATTACCTTCTTCTGCTGCATCCTGAGAAGCGATGTCGTCTGAAGAGAGATATATGCTAGTAGATCCCACATCCAAAGCAACTATGCTAGAGTAATTGTTGCACCCGTCAAACCTGTTTTTATTAACAGCATTGCCAGTCCTTGCCACTTCAAGTTCTAGTTTCTCAATCGCATCGGCGACTAGATTTGACAATTCGCTGTGTTGGTTTTCTTTCTCGATACTGGTGACGAAGCACATGCCGTCTGTATCCATTTCTTCTGTTGCTTCTGCTATGAAGTTGTATAGTTTATTTGGTAGATCGAAGTCATTTTTATCTGTCGTTTCATCGACTTGGTCAATCTCATTCGATGGAGTTGTGTTACCACTCAAGCCCCTCTCCTTCATCGCAGCAGCGATTATCGATTCCATTCCACTCGTAAGATCTAAATCGCCATTATAATGATGATCTGAATCAGTATCATTGGGAACACTTCTCGATTTCGATGTATCTTCGATTTCACCAGAACCAGAAGCTATAGCTTCTACTTCTTCCATGATGCTACGTAACCTATCATTGATTTTAGTTTCTTCTTTCTTATTACTGGATGTTTTCATAGTCTGCTCAGGAGGACCTGAGCTCAAATCCATCATGAATTGTCGCATCCTGGTATCGTTTCCTGAGGAACTCAGACTATTTGGAAAATTCGTCAGGCATTCATTTCTTTCATACGTGTAAGGGACCATTTCGGAACTATCGGCCGGCTCACTAGTTGAATGGGCTTCGTTGGCATCTTCACATATACTTAAATTGTAGGAAGTTTCGCTTGATTTACGAGTACTGAAAAACATAGTACTTGATTTTTTTTTTTTTTTTTTAAGATTGTTAAACACAGTTGTTTAAATCTTATTAGAAACGGAAGTATCTATCTGAAATTCCCAAGGATAGTTCTATTATATTTTACATGAACTTTAATTGACATTAATAAGTAAAGTGATGTTGACGATTAAGTTAAATACATAAACAAAGGTTGACAGAATAATTTATGATTTATTTTATTCCTGTACAATAAAATAATAATAAGATTTGGAGTGTTGGTGTCTGGCACTGAATATCTCCAGAGGCATAACAATGTGGCCAAAATTTTGCATCAAGCCCTGGCGGTGGAATACAACCTTCTAGATGTAAAGGCACCATATTGTACGTATCATCCCAATAAACTTCTACAAGGTCCTCTTAAGCTATATTGGGATGAGTCCATTATAACAGACCACATTGTGCATCATAATAAACCAGATATCCTCCTTATAAAGTCGAGTGAGAGGAAACTAAGTATAATTGATATTGCGATCCCTAACGACAATAATGTTAACTCAACCGTTGGAGAGATACTTCGAAATTATCAAGAACTTGCGGCTGAGCTTAAGGAGCTATACCATAAGGAAACCATGGTGGTAACACCTATTATAATCTCCACGAATGGATTGGTTCCTAAATCCACTGTGGAGGGCATTGAGAATCTGGGAATTCCGGTCGAGGTTTTAAAGGAGGCTCAACAGGCAGTTCTCATAGACACAGCAAGGATCGTCAGAAAAGTTCTGAATGTTTAAAGATGAAAAATATAAAAACCAAAAATAATAACTGCAGATGGTTGGACTTGTCCCTCATCTCTGTTTTGAACCCGCAAATTCGAGAAAAAATAGATCATAATAATAATATGGGAGGGGGGAACCTCCGGATCTCGGACAAATCTGTTGTCTTAGAAATAGTAAAGGCTCCAAGGCTTGTATTGAATGGTTCCATGATCCTTAAATATGATGAGTGGACGAACCTGGAGGTTAAACACGGATGCTGACCATCCCACTTCTTTATAATATCTGTTAGTTTTTAAAAAGTATTTCCTCATTGAGTAATGTATTCGAAATACCTCACGATTTGTAGAGTTTTTTTTTTACTTTTTGAATGGGATTAAAATTCTTAATATTGAAACGCCAAGATTTCTTCTAACATTAATAATTTATTCTGTCACGAAAAAAGAGTTGCAGTGCATTACCTGATTTGTTGTTGTTTATTCATTTAAAGTCACTTTATGCTGCTACAGCTGATCGGACGATGCTACAGTGGGAGTCCTAACTTTTGCCTATCCAGGTACAATTAGGAGAGGAATCTCTGACAGCATACAATCTGTTCACAGCATTTTACGTCCCTTCCGAAGGACGAGGTTGTTATTCTAACCTGTAGACCCCATGTGACCCCAACCTGTTTTGGTTATAAAAGAATGAAAACATACAAAGTTATGATTGTCTGTGTTATTTAAATCATAAACTATTATAATTAATGGGTAGATAATGTCGGATATACAGTCCTTGGGGCTTATCTAGTCTCCATAAAGTGGTTGTCCTAAGGTAGGGGGGAAATTACCAGGAGAGTGATTACTTTCTTGTCCAACTGTTGTCCTAGAAACAAAACAGTCGACTCCACCATGTAACGAACCCTCAAGACCATGGGTTGTAATGGTAAGTTTGATTTTCGTATTTCTATTCAATTTTCTTTCAGCCATCCGTTGTAAATTTATAATTTTTTTCAAGAATAAAATGATACGACACCATTTATTTATAATGTCTGTCATTTCAATGGCATTGAATTGAAAAATTCAACTTAAAAAGATACTAGATAAAAAACAATATTACTAAACATAAAATTTAATAAATCATTCCTTGGTGAATTAAAATGTATTAATATTAATTTTTGTTAGAAATGTGTTTTTTACTATTATTTTTTCTTTATATTATACAAATATTTATTTACCATTGTCTACAAGAAGTGATTGTGTTACGTAATTGCAGCTAACAGGTTGTCTTGAGCCAGGTTTGTCACCGGTTGTTTCCAAGGTTTTATAAAAACACTAATCACATAGGACATGTTCAAATAGATTTGATTTATCTGAATGTTTGAGGCACTTTTCTTTTGTTAGTACATATTAATTAAAGTGAGATAACTATGTTTACAAGTACATTATTTCTTTTTTAAAACACTAAGAGTACACGAATAAAATAAATCATAAATTATCGTAAATATGTTATAACATTTCTGTCATATATATGAAATCGATTTCCTTTGAAACGTTTGTTTATTTATTTAATTGCAACATTCGAGTTTAAAAAGAAAATCAAGTACTTACCTCTATGGTTACTTATATTAGAAAAAGCGTAACAGACAAAAACTGAACTTTGATGTGAATTGCAACCTTCATTCTGCCATGGGACTGGAAAACAAATCAATATTGTGGAGGAGTGCCAACTTCCTACCTAGCCTATCGGCTTAACCCAACCATACTATAATTTCGTTTTCTATCCATTGTTTAATATTTATCTTACCATTATTATAATATAACTTATAAACTAATAATTAGTGTAATAGTTTTTTTGTCTTTCTTATAAAAATTTATATTTGTTTACATTTTGTAATTCTTTGTTTATTTATTTCACCTCCCGTGAAAAGAATGTTGAAATAAGTTTCAAATGTAAATTCATTGGAAGACAAAGGATACAATTTAGAATAGAATAGAAAAGAAAATAGCTCTGTGACAACATCCCTGAAGAATAACATTGCTAGTAAAAACAATGTTTCTAGTGAGGAACATTAATATTAAGTAAAGAAAATGAATGACTAGTAATATAAGATGATGATGATGACAAAAACGAAAATAATTCTGGTGGAGCATTATAATAGAATAACTTATATAAAGAACATACAGAGAATAAAATTATCTTAAACCAAAACTTAGTTTTTACAATTAATAAATGCATCTTTATAAAAAATGATTTAACACCCTACAACAAGATAAGAAAATTTTGTAGCATTATATATTTTACGAAATGTGTATATCATGGTAATAATTTAATCAAGAAATATACATTTCAACACACATTTATTATCTATACTTCGAAATGTTAATGCAAACGTTTGTTTGATAAAGAATTGATTACCGAAATATACTACACCATTTTTTTACACTCACCATTATTTTTATTTTCGACAATATTAAAAAGGAAATAAAAGAAAAGTTAAATCTTTTATAATTTTTTATTAATTGTTATAATTTTTAAATATTTTTATTTTGAAGAGAAAAGATTTGCCCTGGCCGGGATTCGAAACCGGGTCGTCCGTCTCTCCGTGACAGCACTCTACCATTTGAGCTGCCAGGGGCCGCTTCACAGTCAGAGAACGGTTTTGTCCTGACTGTGAGACGGCCCCTGGCAGCTCAAATGGTAGAGTGCTGTCACGGAGAGACGGACGACCCGGTTTTGAATCCCGGCCATGGCAAATCTTTTCTCTTCAAAATAAAAATATTTGAAAAGTTTAATCATTTTGTGACAACTCGAATTAACAACCTGCGATCTGATACCCCACTTATTGCTACTATTTGTCTTGTGAAAATTATGTGCTGAACATGTTTTGGCTTTAAAACATTTTAGTAATTTCCGTATTAGTTTTTATATATTTTGTATCTATTTCTAAATGTTTAATGAATCGTTATTGAACGACTCATTTTTGTGTTAAGAAAGTAAATATAACCTTCTCCTTAAGCACATTGTTTTTTCTGGGTTGAGTGGAAGGTATTGATGGTACTATTTTGTTTATGCTTCGATATTTAGAAAATAAAAAATGCAGGTTTCTGACCCGAATAATGTGAAGATTTACAATCTTACTGCAGGAAAATCACTACCAGAAGTAATTAATTACCAATTAAAAAATTAATTTGGCATATAAATCAGTTTATTTGAAGAATGATTTAATTTTTCATTTCAGTGGCTGACAGACAGAAAGAAGAGAGCCTTATTGAAAAAAGATATAGGTGAATATTATAATAATTACGATGTATAAATTTAAAGTGACTGGCTTTTCACATTGTTTTTTTTGTTTTTTTATGATTCCAGACCTCCGTAAGCGAATAGAACTTCTTCAAGACTTTGAAATGCCAGATGTCAGTAACTGTGTTCGTGTATCCAAAGATGGACATTACATTCTTGCTACTGGTATATACAAACCTAGAATAAGGTGCTATGAGGTGGACAATTTGTCAATGAAGTTTGAAAGATGTATGGATGCAGAAGTAGTGACATTTGAAGTTCTTTCTGATGACTACACTAAGGTAACAGTCATCTTTTAATCATTGAATCAATCAAAATGTTTTGTTTTTCATACTGCTGTGGTCATTCTTTTTATCATCTTTTTCTTTTGATTATATTTGGTAAACAATTATTTCATCTTTAATCTAGAAATGTTTTATCATTTCTTGTATTTATATGTCTGAGGCCTGGCATGATAAGTAATATTGATGCCATCTTGACATCACATTCTTGTATGTTCTTCAGTGCCGTTACTTAATTCTAAACTAATCTTGATCTATGAAACTAATAATTATTAAATAATGTTTTGTTATTTAGCTGGTATTTTTACAAAATGATCGTCATGTGGAATTTCATGCTGCTGGAGGAGTTTATCATAAACTGAGGATACCAAAGTATGGAAGGGACATGAAATATCACTATTCGTCTTGTGATTTATACGTTGTTGGCGCAAGGTATAGTTTATTGTGAATTTTCTCAGTGTGTTCAAATTCAGTTGAATATTTTTATTGACTAACTTTATTTCCAGCTCTGATGTATACCGGTTCAATTTAGAAAGAGGGCAGTTTTTGAACTCACTTGTTACAGAAGCTTCCGAAATTCATAAAATTGTTATTAACCCAGTTCACGATCTTATTTGTGTTGGTACGAAAGAAGGTAAGGTAGAAGCATGGGACCCCAGAGTCAGAAACAAAGTTGGAAGCCTGGATGTTGCTGTAAGCTGCCTTTCAGAAGATACTCAGTAATAACACTTTCCTATTTTTATTTATTTTAAAATATTTAATTAATTATTTAATGATTAATTATTTTTCTTGTATAAGATGCTATCTGTAAAAACTTTAAGACTGTCTCAAGCTTTCGGTTTGAAAAAAAGGGTTTGTCATTTTTTCCCCAATTATATTACATACCTATCATCAGCAGTAATAAATTCCAAAAACAGACTACAGAGTGCATTCAAGCTAATTCAAAAAATATTTTTTACTACTCAGACAGTTGAAAAAATGGCGTAACTAATTCAAAGCATGCCTCATATTGTAAAGATATTAACTTTTATTGTATATAAGTCCCGAAATAATGATAATTTACATAAAAAATTTTGGTGGCTTTACAATTTGGAATCGTAGGACATGAACTAAATAAAAATGAATAATAGCATGAGTATTAAACTCATGAAAAGGCTTTTAAAACTGTATAAAGAACAAATTATTGTGTAAATTTATTTATGGAAGAAAATAGTTGGGGGTGCAGTCAAATAAGACACTAAATAAGTGGATACTTATTCAATTAAGTCCCGACGTTTCGACCCACTTTGTGGGTCATCTTCAGGGCTATAGGACGCTGTAGTACGAGCAGACGCGGTCTAACTGGAAACGTCGGCACTTAATTAAATAAGTATCCACTTATTTAGTGTCTTATTTGACTGCACCCCCAACTATTTTCTTCCTTACATCATCCAGTCAACCATTCCTCGCTTCTCATAAATTTATTTATGTTTTAATGGAATAGAGTTGTGGAAAGTATGTGATCGATCCCTTATTACTGTTAATATAAGGATACATTCAGTCGTACTATTATTATAATTTTTATTTTCTTAAAATGATCTTTTTCTAGTTGAATTGGAAAATTCTCCATTTAGTACATGATGGGATAGATACGTAAAAAAAATATATTTTATTTCAATATATATAATATATATCATGCAAAGGGAAACTATAATTTAATTTAAATAAGTTATATTTATTAAATTTAAATTTATCTTGGTTTTAAAGTATGTTTTTTTTTCAAGAAACTAATAGTGACTTTTTTATCCCTAGATAATAGTATATGATTAAACGTAAAAATATCTTGATAATATTTCTTTTGTTTTTTAATATGGTGGATTATTTAATTCAAGCTGAATAATATTTTTCTAGATTATGCAATTAATATTTAGATTAATGTCTTTTCTTTTTTATAAATTTTTTTCTTATAAACTGGACTCATTTCTTTAGGAATTTATATTGGGAAAGAGAAAACTATTTTCCAGTCATTATATATTCTTAATCCTTATTGATCATTTGAGACGTTTCGACAACACTCTGTCAATTTTCAATCTTTTACATTTAGTATTCTGCATCGGTATCAATCATTTATATAACTTTATAACAGTTATAAGTCTGAAAATTCTCCAAGTCACATTCATTTTAAAATTATTTTTAATAAAACACTAGGGGATCATCTATCCTCCATGGTCAAGATAATGTTAGGATAAGATAATTATCTTGACCATGGAGGATAGATGGTCCCCTTATGTTTTATTAAAAATAATTTTAAAATGAATGTGACTTGGAGAATTTTTAGACTTATAACTGTAATAAAGTTATATAAATGATTGGTACTGATCCAGATAACTAAATATAAAAGATTGAAAATGACAGAGTGTTGTCGAAACGTCTCAAATGATCAATAAGGATTAAGAATATATAATGACTGGAAAATGGTTTTCTCTTTCCCAATATAAATGTCTTTTCTTTTTAATTTCTCAATGTTAAAATGAAGTATTTACAAATTATATTCACTGTTTTCAGAGTCGATGGTTTTCCTTCAGTGACCAGCCTAGAGTTTAATGGTGCATTAACGTTGGGTGTCGGTACAGCCACCGGCCAAGTTTTACTTTACGATCTCAGATCTGACAAACCATTCCGCCTTAAGGATCACATGTATGGCAATCCCATTTCAGACATCGTGTTTCATGACGACTATGTCCTATCTATGGATAAGGCTATTTTGAAAATTTGGGAGAAAGATAATGTAAGTTTAAAATTTAACAATTTTTATTTTGCAATTATTTTATTTTTAATATTATTACTAAAATATAAGAATTGTTAACTTGTGACTAATTACATTTTTCAAAGTTGTTGAGTGATATATTTAGTTTATTTTATGTACATTAATATATAAAAGAACAGATCAGCTCAGTACCGCTAGTCTTTAGGGCCTCGGGCTCGAGACTGGTTGTAAATAAATTTTCTGGGATGTGCAGAACCTTTTTGGACTCACTCATGCCATTTATAGTAAGAATTATTGGGGAAAAAACTGGTGTTTGAGCATGATCTTAGCAAAATCATTTCGCAATTTACTTCGAAACAGTACAGAAATATTTATGAAAATGTATTTATACTCACCTGTACGACTACAACCCATGAAGGGTCTTGAGTTCAGTACATGTTAGAGACTGTTCTGTTTCAAAGACTATGTTACTGGGATGTGTTTTGTCCAAGATAAGACTAAACCGCTAATTTTGTCTCCCAATCAAGGGTAACCACTTTATAGAGGCCGGGTGAGCCCATCGATGGCTGTTGGCATGGATTTGAACCTGGAACCTTCAGCATACCAACTCGGCATTCTTCACACAGAGCCAACCCCGCTCCAAAAGAATAATTTGTGAATATATAATAATTCAAACATACATTTATGTACATACTTATTAAATATAAGATTCTGATGGGAGGTTTTCCTCCACTTAAAAGCCTGGAAAGGCCACAATATGTTCTATGCATCCCGAAAGGATGGATCCATGAATGATAACAAAATAAATAATTTATCTACAGTCAGACTCGAACCCAGGCCCACGAGTTAGGAGTAGAGTGCCTTACTCATTGAACTACTCCTAAACTAATACATATAATATTTATATTTATACATATCAAATAAGTTTACGTAAAAATGCAGTTTTTATTTATTTCAGGGAAAACTTTTTACCTCTATAGAGTCTGGTGACTTTACTTTCAACAATCTTTGTCACGTCCCGAACTCAGGGCTCATGTTTATGGCTAACGAAAGTCCAAAAATATACTGCTATTATATTCCAGTGAGTATTTTTGTTAATATAATTTTTAAAATTCAAGTTATTAATTAAAATTTTGTTTTCGCTTGCTTTGTCTCAGACAATGTCTAAAACTGATCCTATTGTTTGATTCTTGAGGAGTGGTTGTGTTTATAGTCTTTAAGGTTAGCTTTAAAAATATTTTTTTAAATTATTGCTCCTTCCAAGATATGCACCCAATTACTTTCTAGCTCACGAAACAGATATTACCTTGTTATTCGCTAAGAATACATTTTTATTGTATTTTGAGATTTCTGAAGATGCCTTACTTTCCCCTCATTCAAGGGAAAAGAAATAAAATGATAAGAGGAGTGATAAGAAATTAAGTTGATTGGTACCAGAAATGTAGTCTAGCATAGAAATTTCAAAATTATAGAAATTAATAATGAAATATAATTAATAATAACTAAATATTTCAATTTCATTTTGTTTTAATCATTTTCATTATATAATTATAAATATTAGTATAATGAAAATGATGAACCATAAAACAGGTTTATTTTTAGAATAGAGTAATATTTCTTAAGGTTTGACACTCTGTGGCGACATTACAAGTTTTAAATATAATCGAATTTAAAAAAAAATATTTTGCAACTTAATCTTTGTTAACTTAACTTAAACTTTGTTTTTAAGCTGTTCTATTAAAATGGATGTTAAGTGGAAAATGGGAATTTCTTTTTTTTTACAGATTATTTCGACTCAAGCTATTTTGATATCAGGGTCCGTTATGTTGACCTGTTGTTGAAAAAATAAAAAAAATGGACTTGAAATATTGGAAATCGCCCGTTCCATTTTTAGAAAAAAATCAATGATAGATTTCTACTAATTTTTAGGTGTTTCCTACTAGTTTTAACTTTACAAAATATAATTTAATGAATTTTTTTTCTATTTCAGTCTTTAGGACCTGCTCCTAAGTGGTGTTCATTCTTGGATAACCTTACCGAAGAGTTAGAAGAGAGTAGGGTTGAAGAGATCTACGACGATTACAAGTTTGTTACCAAAAAGGAACTTGAAGAACTAAACTTATCACACCTCGTTGGTAGGTTATTGTATCAAATCATTTCTGTGTTTTGTATTAATGAAATGTCATGCTTCAATTAATAGATTAATTAATAGGTTCCCTTTCTGTTATAATATTGTTTCATGGTTTTCATACTGAGGACCACGGGGGTCACTTCGACTCCATCCTCTGACTGTGAGTTTCCTCTCCTCTGTACACTTTGTTCCAATAGTTATATTAACGGTGAGGGACACTGGGAAAACTGGATGACATTTGGAAACAGCAGTTGGTAGTGAATCTTCTCATATCAGATCTCTAGTTGTTTCATATCTGACTTGATCGATGTGATCCAGTTGTTTTGATTTTGAAGCCTTGCCTCTAACCATCACTGTAAAAATCCTATTAGTTAGTCTTTCAGAAGAGTCCTGACTGGGCAAGTGTTCTTAAAATAACTGTCTCATTTTTCTTGTACATGTGACGAATTCTCAGACTTTTTACAGCTCCTTTTCTACTATGAGAATACAAATACTATGAGAATGGCACGATTCCGCTTTCCTATGTACAATTAAATCACTGCGGACAAATTTCGACTTAACCACTTATTCATCGAGGCTGCAGTTATTATAGCGATTGTTCTCTTTGAGGGTAGTGATTGAACTTGAATTCAGTACGGTATTCAAGATTTTTTATATTGTTAAGTCCCTCTGGACATGTTTCAGTCATTCAGTATGACATTTACTCTTTGTTATAATATAGAGTAGTTTCTTTGCCATTCTTGAGTTTTCCATCCTGTTAAAGCAAACCTTTGCTCTCCATTTCCTAATTTCTTCTGTTATTGTTCCTTTTTCTCCATTACCCTAATTTTGGAACGACCGTAGATGTATAAACATGTTATAAATATGCGATAAAAATTATTAATTGAATTACTAATAAAAAATATTGACATATCTACATTGTTTAAACTATTTGTTGTAGGAACACAAATGTTACGAGCTTACATGCATGGTTATTTCATGAGTATCAGGTTGTATAACAAAGCCAAGTCCCTTTCTGAATCATTTAATTACGAGGAATATAAGAAGAAGAAGATCAGGGAGAAGATAGAATCTGAAACAGAATCGAGAGTTCAATTAAAGGTCTTCATCCTTTATATTTTTGTTTATATTCAAACTTAATAAAAAATTTAAATTTCTAAATAAGAAATCCTTAATATTATGCAAAATATTTTTAGACTCTACCCAAAGTTAACAAGGATTTGGCTTTGAAACTTCTGGATGACTCTAGGAAACCAAAGAATAAGAATGCTCCGTCATTATTAGAGGATGACAGGTTCAAACAAATGTTCGTAAACCCAGATTTCCAAATTGATACTAACACAGAAGAGTTCAGGTAACTGCTATTATTTTATATTTTAATTTTTTTTTTCCTATACTTATGTTTTGTCTTTCTCCAATATATTCTTGTTTTTGATACATTTTAATACAATTTTTTTATTTGGTAACAATTGTAGCTAATCTTGTTTCTTTATTAACTATTTTTAAGAATAGTTAATAAAATTTAGTAAAATAAAATGAAATAGTTAATGCAATTTATTCTTAACTATTGTTAAGAATAAAAACAATAAGAAAATAAGTGGGATAGAAAATCATCAGCATCGGCAGAACATTTTGTGAACAATATCCATGCTCTTGAGTTTGACATAATTTGAGGGGTTAAAAAATGTTATAACACGACAGAAGAAAGATATTAGAAACATTGAAGTAGTGAAGCACTTTGAAAATTTCAATAAAGAATATGAATATAAATTAAGCAAATTATGGCTTCCAAACATATCAGTGGTAAAGAAGAAACCGAAAAACCTGAAAGAGAAGATGAACCAGTCAGCCTGTCGAGGCCCATCCAATCAGAGCCCACCCGGTTGGAGCCCAGCCAATGAGATCACTGGAAGAATACAATCTGCCACCGTACCCGAAAAGCTATAAATACTGAAGTATTGAAGGACAATTTCATTCTAAGATTAAGCCCTGAGCTTATGTTTAGCAAAACAACACCAAAGAATTTGACGACATGGTTAGACCCAGAAGGAATACATGATGAATGGATTACAAATATTGCCCGTGGCAATTTAAGAGAGTTTATTAAGAAAATATAAGAAGTCTCACTATATATTGCCGTTGATTAAAACCTAACTAATGTTGTCTCTTAATGCCTTCAAGTGTTGTATTTTTTTTATGATCATAAAAAGGAGCGTGTACAAGCGCATATTATATGTATACCCAATCCAAAATTTGAACTTTTAACAGCAAACTGTTTTTGAGTAATTTGAGTGTCACATAAAAACTAATGGATAAGTTGAAATGAACTCAGAGTGGTCAAAACATATATTTGTGTTTAAATTTGAAAATCAAAATTTTTATCATATCAATATAGTAAAGCCTCTATTATCCGTCACTCTCAGTTAACCGTCACCTCAGTTTTGAGAAAAATAAAAGATGTGTATATATTGTTTGGTTGCTAAAGTCTTAGGCGCCGGCTAAGAATCAATGGTTGTGTCTTGAAAACTTCGATTTCTAGAATCTGTTGTTTACTCAAAACCTAGGCTTTCTCAGAAATTAATTATTTACTCATCTCTACCTAATGTAGCTTCCGCAGTTGAACTACCTTCACTCTTCATTCTTGTCTTACGGGTAATTGTCGTTTTGTTAAAAGTACGTATACTTATGTCGGAAAAAAGACAAAGAAGAGTTTAGATCTCGCTACTAAGTTTGAAATTGTAAAACATTTACGAAAAGGTGAAAGTGCTTCAATCTTAGCAAAAATCTATGATATTCCTCGGACGACAGTTAATGATATAAAACGTATTATTATTTTAAAAAAATATTTTTACTACATATGTATACCTTATTAGTAGGCAAATAAGTTACAAGCACATACATAATGTCGAATGTTTGAAATATATTGTTCAATTTATGTGTAAATATATAACATATGTCTCACTCCCATATCCGTCTATTTCCTAAATCCGTCACTAACTTGGTAAGATACCCTGGTGGATAATCGAGGTTCTACTGTACTTCCTTTACTGATTATCAGGAAGTAAACATGTACTTATATCTCTAAATAAATTGTTTGTTTTTTTAATTTTCTTTTTTTTCTCAGTTTTTAATTATTATTTTATAGGTTATTAAATCCAGTAATATCAAGATTAGATAAAGGAAAGAAGAAGGAACTAGAAAAAGAATTTTTAGAACAGAAATTCCAGGCCGTTGAGGTAATATTCTATTCAAAGCATAATCACATACAAAAATATCTGATGTGTTTATAACACATTACTTCCTTTCATTAAATTATTAATAGGTGTCTCAAAATGTGTTTCTCCATCAAATTAAAATCTATGTTCACTGTATGAAGTATCGCTTATACATAATACAGAATACTGCAAAATATAAATTGAATTTTGTCCAGAGAGAGTTAATTCTATTGAGGAAAGCAAATATTCTGTTTGGTAATAACTGAAAAAATGACACGTCGTAGTTCATGTAAATGCTCATATGAGTTTTTTTTTCAGTTCCCATAGTGATAAAAATTTTATCACAATATTCAATTTGGGGATGATTTTATACAGGCAGCCTAAAGTACATTTCATTTTAAGTTCTGTATCTACTCATCCGTGCATCCTGTACCACTTTTTGCGGATATATTGCGATTCAATATCAGCTGTTAATTATTTTTTTCCAAAAATAAATATATAGAAATTATAAAAATAAAAACAAAACCAAATATTTATTTATATACAAATTTATTATCTAGCACATTAGATAATTGCACGGGATTAGGCAAGCAGCGTCTTTGATGAAACCCATCGATATTCCAACCCATTTAAACAAAAGCTCGACAAATTATATATCTAAACCTTCCTAGTGATCACTCTAATCTATTGGGGAAAACCGCGAGAAAATCCGTGCAGTAGTTATTGAGTTTACCGCGAACAAACGCGGCCGAGGACTTTGTTTTATAATATGTATAGATTTATAAATGATAAGAACATAAAAACTACTTGTGGTATATAAGATCTTTTTTTTTTTTTTTTACTTTATTTTGAAATTTGCACACTGAATTATTTATAATATATATGTTTTTCATAGGAAAATGATGAGGTAGAAGGAAAAGCTAGCTCTGATGAGAGCTCCAGTTCCGACGATGACATGGATTGGGTGAAGGAAGTGAAAGCAGAGCACAAGAAATTGAAGAAAGAGAAAGAGATTGAGGAGAGGAAACAGCTGATGGAAAGTGGACCTAAACTTTACGAGCTGAAGCCTGGTTCGGTCTATAAGACTGGCCAAGTGCAGGAGGATCCTATGGCCAAGTGAGTATCCAGAGAAAATGATATTTTTATTTTTACTGTTTGTATCGTAGCGTAGTTTAACCATTAAAGTGCAGGCAGCTCTTGGGCGCTTACCATCGCTGTGGACTGAATATAAATAACCATACAAATAAGAAAAAAGATCTGGAGTGCCTTCGCAGTTATTTAGTCTCGGTCTATTACGAAAAATATCAATAATACCTACCGCAAAATTTATTAAAAATATCAGGATACTTTAGTTAATTTCAACTCTTAAGTATTTTGACTTACTTATAATTTTTTTATAAACCTAATTGTTTTATAACCTTTTTTTTTTTAATGTCGTAGATAAAGTTATACGTTATATTTTGATCATTATTTCATGTAATTATTACATGAATAATTGAAAACCCATACATGCCCTCATGTTACCCACCGATTGGTTTTTTCCTGACACATATATTCCACAGCACTTATGGTTAAAATGTACTTATGCAAAGGTATCTGACCTCTGAAGGCACTTGATAATGCCTTGATCAATGTGGAAGGAAGGTAGAACATTGATAGAGTAACCAAAAAGAGCCAGCCTTGAAGAATCACTAAGGTTTTTGAGGGAAGGGACCAGCTCTCGGGCTCTATGGTATTATAACCTCCCTTCTTCTTTCCCTTCCTCTAGCCATTATTGCCATAAAGGGGCCACTTCAGAACTAGCCTCCGAGTGGAAAATAACAGACTATAATACGTGGCAAAATGGTTTCTTGAAGGCAACATAAACAGTCGCAGTGAGGAAACTCATTGTTAAAAATCAAAAATGTTTCTTGGCATACAGATGTCATTCCCCATCGAGCTTTTATTTATTTATTTAATCTCCTCTATCTTCTACTGCCAACGGTGTGAGGATCCTTTCTGTAGAGCTTAATCCATGAATATCAAAAACCCATCGAGCTTTAAAGAAACAAAAATTGTCTTATTTGTTTAGTTTCTATAATACTAATAATAATAATACTTGTGTACTTAACAAGAAAATTAAATTAAAAAAATATAAATGTAGTGATAGTTTGGAATTTTCCTTTTTTAAAAGTAATTTTGATTTTAAAAAATATAAATATAGTGATTGTTTGGAATTTTCCTTTTTTTAAACTAATTTTGATTAACCAAACCACACGTAAATAGTTTAGTTCAGATTACCAACACTCTACTGTATATCTTTTTTTATTTGTCAGAAAAATCCTTTTAATATTAAGTTTGTATTTTGTTATGACATTTTTTCTGAGAGATCTTTCTTTATTTTTTTAAATATTTATACTTTTTCCATTCAGATTGTCATTGGCTCAAAGACTTAAGAATGAAAGTGGACACGTTATAAGAGAAATTAATGCAGGAAATAAGGAAATTACTTTTACCGTCAAGGTAAGTAGAGAACCACTAATATTTTTTAATTTATTATTTCAATTTTCTGTGATTAATTTTATTTCTGTAAAAAAGCCATTGAATTTAATAACCTAAAAACCAAAATATGGCTAAGAAAATATACCAGTTTTGCAATGAAAGGTAGTGGAGTGGCTCAGTGGTAGAGCGTTGAGTTGCCATGCTGAAAATCCTGGTTCAAATCCCGCTGCTGGCAAGACTTTTATTTAATCTGTTAGCGGCCGGTTATGGATTAAATGGGGTCAAGGACCCTCCTGGGGCTCACCCAGCCTCTATCAAGTGGATACCCAAAATAAGGGGGGAAAATCTAGTGGTTGAGCGTGATCTAGGACAGATCACCTCCCTGCAAAACGTGTCCATGAATCAGAGTACAGTCTCTACCCTGTACTGAACCTCAGACATGTTCGCAGGTTGTAGTGGTACAGTACTTAATAAAGTCTAAATCTTTTTATAATGGTATTGCATTTTAATACTTGGTTTCCTCTGATAGTAAAAAAAAAATCCTGAGGTCAACTATCAAACATTTGGTTATTTTGAATAAATAAGAACAGTAATAAATACTGATGGTTAATTACATTTAAGAACCAATTTGTTTTTATTGCCATTAGTAGGTTCAATTGATTCAATTCCTGTCAACAAAGGTTAGTATTAATTTCATTATTTGACAATAAAAGATCTTATTGTTCTGTCTGGAATAAATTATTACTGTGTAAATACACCTCCATTCCTACATTTTCTAGAGTTATGATGGAGTAAATGGATGTAACGAAATTATAAAATAATTTCTTTTTTTTACAACTGAGCCACTATGTACTATTTTTGTTTCAACTGTTTTTCCTTCTGTCCAAGTTGTGCTTGCTTTTCTTATTAACCCTTTTTGAAAGCCTTGAGCATCCTAAAGTTTTATCCAAAGTGAAGAACGTTGTTCCATGCTATCCGGAGAGATCTTGAGTTTTTCAATGTTTTATTCAGTCTCTTTAATCTATATGTTGGTCATTTTCAGTTTTTTTAAGACAAGTGAATACTCTTTTGCCCATCCCGCTTGAGTTGATTAAGTACTATTTTTAAGTAATAATTATGAATTTTTATATATATTATTTATTGTACAAATTAATAATGATCTATTTTATATTAACTAAATCTATCAATCGGAGGCTATGGATATGGCTTCACTGATTTCAATATATTTTTTTGGTGACATTTAAAGAAAAATATTCAACGTGCACCTGAAGATTCTGGCTTTAAAAAAAAATTTAATAGTTTCCGCGATTTATAATATTTTCATTTGAAAAGAAAAGATATGTCCAGGACCGGGACTCGAACCCGGGTCTTCAAATGAATATATTTAAAAATTAGTAACAACTAAAATAAAATTAATTATAATAATTATAATGACGTAAGTCAACTACATCCAAATTAAATAATGTTCAAAGAACATTCTTCCTCTCGTATACTTCGCAAAATGCAAGAGCGCGGGGACTTGGGATCAGAGAAAAGAAAAGATATGACCATGGCCGAGAAGCGTGCTTCATTAGGGCCCAGGATAGCTCAAATGGTAGAGTCCCAGACTAGTGATCTGGAAGACCCGGGTTCGAGTCCCGGTCCTGGACATATCTTTTCTTTTCAAATGAATATATTTAAAAATTAGTAACAACTAAAATAAAATTGATTTATAATATTATTGTTTACTATCTCTGCGATGCACAAATTTCCGAGTTCTCGCTTACCAATTAATTTATTTTCACTTGTAAAATAAATTATATAAAACACTTCCAGAGGTCATATATAAAAATGTAGGAAAAACAAGTCAGATCCCTAAAATTTTCATGTTAAAAAATATTTTTTTTAGACGACATTATTACATGTTCATTTTCTTCCAGTCAGTTTTTGCTATTTGCTTTAAGATTCACAACTCCTCAGGTTTTTACTCAAATCATACTAATTAGATAAACTATTTAATGAAAAACTTTTACAATTAGGAAACTGATATGATAGGTAGTTGTAGAAATCATATTAAAGTTATTGCAATTGTTTTTATTTTCAGAGAATGTTCATACCCTCTGTCTCCCCTTTTAGGATACATC
The DNA here is from genome assembly GCA_964056705.1 of Troilus luridus. Classification (NCBI taxonomy): domain Eukaryota; kingdom Metazoa; phylum Arthropoda; class Insecta; order Hemiptera; family Pentatomidae; genus Troilus; species Troilus luridus. The sequence continues at coordinate 9,643,688 of OZ057413.1, read as the reverse complement.
AAAATAATCATTCTAATATAAAATTGTATTTGTATTTTTAAAGAAAAAGAAAGGAGCTATGGATCCTGATACTATTAAGAAACACCGTGAAGAAAGAAGGAATAGTGTACGACGTCCTCCAACAAAGTTCAGAATGCCTTCTAGAGTTCCTCGTTTTAAACGAAGAAAATGATGTGATTTATATTATTTTTGTATAAATGTAAATAATTAATACGTATTTTTATATGCGTCTTGCTTTTATTTAACCTATAAATGTGTGTAACATATGCTATTTCAGTTTTGCTGTATTAAATACAATTATTTAGAAGTTTATGACATTATTAGTTCACCTTTTCTAGAGATAAAATTGATTTTATTTTTGGGTGCTTGTAAAGATTAGAACTGTTGTAAAATACAGTCTAATTGCTATATCCTAAAAAGAGTAATTGCAAAAGGGTATAATGAAAGAGCAGTAGCATATTTAAACATCTTTAATTTTTATAATAAAAACATAAGCTACTTGAAATATGAACATTACAAATATAAGGAATAAATATAAATACATTTATTAATATAAAAATAATTAATAGTTATTAAGTAGAAAAGAAAAATACATAATTAATTAATCTAAATGCTGAGTTAAACCTAAGATGAAATTGGAATATAAACTAAACTTAAGGGAACAATGAAAGAGCATCCGCAAAATATTAACAAAATTTTAAAATTTAACATTTTTACAATAAAAAACATAAAGCCACTTTAAATATTAACATAAGGAAGAAATACAAATATAAATTCATTTATTAAAACAAAATAAAAAACAAGCTAAATTAAGTAATTTAAGTGGATCATTTTAATAATGGATTGAATTATTCAGTGTCCTGGGGACTAGTATTGTGTTAAAAATTGGGTGAGTGAAGGGATGTTTATATTTAAGGAATGGATGTGTTGTATGAGCAGGGATTTTTATGTAGTTCTGTGGATTAGGGAATTGGCTATGAAATTTAGAAAAAGGGAATTGCATCGGCATTTTAGAAGGAAAATACGCTGTTCTAAGTGATGGGCTAAGCATTTGCGAAGGGAGCATAGAAGATTATTGGTTTGGGGAAGATTTGATTGAGGAGAAAGATAAAAGTGTTGGGGGGGGGGGGGGGGAGAGTTAGAGTTGAGATAGATAGAGAGGCGGTTAATTGTGATCCTGTGTTTGTGTTGCAGTTAAAATTTGGGTGAGAGAAGAAATGTTTTTATTTAAGGAATGAATACGGTACGACTTCACATATTTTTAAATTGAGCAGAGATTTTTTGAATTTGACTGAATAATTACATGTTGTGAGAATTAGGGATTTTTTCTTAGTTACATGATTTAGGGGATTGCCTATGACTAATTAAATCCATTGTTAAGCTAAGTAATGTAGATGATGATCTTCTTACTGCCATGAGAACCTATCAAGCACGTGCCAACGGTATCCTGTCGAAATTAAACAATATCTTTGAAGTAAATCTGGAGTTTTAATTGATATTTAATAATACATAAAAGAAAATGGTCCAGACAGAGGTAAAAATATTCCTTAAATAGTGAAAGAAAGCTATTTATTAGAAACCAATACTTCGACCCTTGTTCCATGGTTGAGGGGCTCAATAGAACCTTTACTTTTGCTCAACACATGTTTACAAAAACAAATGCTTATTTAAATATTAAGTTATTAATTGAAAATATAAAAATTAAATTAACAATAATTTTTTATGTGTGGCCTCTACAACCCTCATAGGTCTTCTTCAGGTCTTAGTGGCCACGTGTACATGAATCAATGGTGTATGGACACTCATACTTGTGGCCACTATGCAACGTCGGTTTCCAATAAATAATTTCACAATTTCAGACATTTTTTTTTACCTCCACACAAGCCATTTTCTTCTCCATATTAACATGGCCAACTAATAATTATTACAAAAGAAAGAAGTGCAGGATAGACTGAGTCTAGTGTCAACTCCCGCTCCTATTAGCCCTGAAGAAGACTTGCAATGTGTGTCGAAAGGTTGGCTTGCCAATAAACAGTTCATATAAGAGAATTTTCTTGACCTCCACCCAGACCATTTTCTTCCTCATTTTTTCTGATACCGCAACTCTTTTCCTTCCTACAACTTTCGTCCACAGGCTTTTATCCGCATTTTCTTCAGCTACTCTCGCACACTTGACCACATTTTCAACAGCGCTTACTACTCTTTCACTCACAATTTCAACATTCACTCTATCAATCTTTTCCGTCACACTACTCACCACATTCTTCTCCAGAGGGGAGACTAAATCATTCACACACTTGACGCACTCATACACTCCATCCAAGTTCATCTGTATATCATTCATGAACTTCCTAATAATCTAACTTTCACCTCCTTGATTATCTTGGAAATTACTTCTTTATACCTCCTCTCTGTTCTCTGCATCATGTGAGGTGATGGTGTCCAAGGCGCCATCTATATTCTTCATAATCATTTTGAGTGCAATTCTACTCTCCTTGGCTACCTTTTTCACCATCCTCTGCCCAACCTCTTTCATCTTCCTCTCACCTACTGTCACCAGCTCCTTCCCGATATCCATCTCCACAAATTACTCAAATATTTTATCCAACTGCCTCTCAACCTTTTCTAACCTCCTATATCCCTTCTGGATTTCAATTCTTATTTTCATAAACCTGGCCTCAAAGTATTGCCCATGCCAAGGCGCAAAATTTTAGTCCATATAAGAATTTCATCTCCTGGACTTCTTCTTCATAGACCATCTTACAGATGTCTGCCTCATTTCCTGGTTCCTCTCCCAGAGAACCTTCATAATGTGTCTTCCTCCACTTCATCCTCCTATAGACTGGAGTGGTAAGTGCTCCTTTCCCAACTCCGGTTATCTCTTCTCTTCTGTTTGTATCATATATTATATCTCCTGCTGATGCGATTTTACTTAATAAGAACGAAACTTCCCATGACCGCACATGGCTCATGGTTTCGGCCATGCCCAGTGTTTCCACCTAGTGAGTTCCCATACCAGAAACCACATATACTCCCTTTATGTACTTTCGTTATTCCAAATCTTGGAATATTTTATTATACTGACCTCAAAGTTCTTTCAATATTTTTGTGAGAGAAAGAAATAGTTGACTGTGGGTACTATAATAGGATGTTGATAGTTGGGGGTGCAGTCAAGAAAACACGCAAAAAATAGGTGAAACTATTTTATTTTAAGTGCCGACGTTTCGACCTACTATGTAGGTCATCTTCTGATGACCCCCAGCAGCATCGCCCAGCAGCCATTCGTATCGGCCCTGAAGATGACCTACATAGTAGGTCGAAACGTCGGCACTTAAAATAAAATAGTTTCACCTATTTTTTGCGTGTTTTCTTGACTGCACCCCCAACTATCAACATCCTATTCTTTCAATATTTTGTTCATGAGCTTCCGTCACTGGACATACAATTTCACAGTGAAGTGATATTGCAGGAGCTGTGATAGACGATCATATTACACAATTCGGCGTAATATTATGTCTGTTAATATATTAGCTGAACAGTCTAAACCTGGCTTGAAGAAACATGTCCCCATTTCCTCTTTAAAATGCTCCAACTATACACATATGTATACATACTAAACATGCCTGTCTGTAATAATAATAATGTCTGTAAATATACATATTTCCCATAATTACACTCTTTTTTTTTTTATATACTAAAACATAGGATGCTGCTTTAAGTTGAGTTGTTGTAACTCAACTCGAAACGACAATTAGCAGAACAGATATCCATTTTTGTAATTGAACGAACATTTAAAGGGAAATTCAGATAACATTTAATTTTAACTGTAAGGAAGAGAATACATGCAATTATGGGGAGCAACATAGCACACAAAGAATTATTCAAAAAACCAAATTAGGCATGTATCAAAAATACGAATTATTTTATCAAAAACAACCTGCATATGAATTCAATACAATTAACACATATATATCAAGTAGAAAAACAACAACTTTATTTGCAATTTTACATATACAAGCAGCATAAGTGTGAATACATGTTCCGGACTACCCTTACATGTTTAAAGAACAGTGATTTTAATTAATTACAGTTACCTTTTATAAATAAGTTTTACAATGTAGATCAAGTAGAATATAAAGGCTTTGTTCAGTGAAATTTTAACGGAAAAGGAAATTCCCTGTATCCTGTAAACGATGGAGGGGAGACGCGGTATTTTCAAAAAAATTAAAGAGCAGTTAGAAAAAAAGCTGATGATAACTGAAAGACTCCAGTATTTTTAAAAAGGTAGTGGAAGAGGGAAGAAATGGTGAAGAACACCACCCGATAAAGATAATACCTGACATAATGATAAAAACGTCAACAACTTCTTTCTTATCAGTGAGGTACATAAACTGACCAGTAAATTTTTATCAATGCATTCTGTGAAGTTTAAAACTAAATATTTTTATTTTGAATAAACATTTGTCTATCCCAAAAATATAGAGAAGAAAATGGTCGAGGTGGAGGTCAAAATAAATAATTCCATAATAGTGAAGACTATTTATCGGAAATCTACCTTTTATGAATTTTTTTTTAATATCCACCTGGACCATTTTTTCTTTTAAATAGTTTTATACTTTAAATAATAGAGTGCGCTAAATATTACAGGTATGACGTCACAGACTTCTTGGTTCACAGCTGAAAACTTTATTTTGTATTAGGAGAACAACATTCAACAGGAGCTCACTTTTTGGAAAACATTTGACATTCGGTACTAGTGACATCTGTTGGTTATAATGACAACTATCTCAGCTGCCAGAAGTCTTTCCCGCCTATAGCGGACTCATCCATTGTAAAAACTTAAAATACCTTTGGGAAGATAAAATATTGTAATCTATACTGCGTGTATATATTTTATGTATTATATTATTACCATTATATGTATTGTATATATATATTGTAGTGTAAATATTTTTGAATAAATGGAGGATTTGAAACAAAAAAAAAATATTGTAATCTGGATGGTAGTGACGTCTATTGGAGAAATCTAAAACTATCAAATCTAACCATTGGAAAACAAGGAATTTTTTTACTTTTTTTATTGCTTGCTTCACAACTATCAATGAATACTGATTACCAGTGAGTGGGATTATAATAGGAAAATTAATTGAATTTCTTTTGGTTTACTGTTTGATCATGGCTTATTACTTATGTAAAAACTTGATGAAATATTCAAAATAAAGAGAAATTAGGTAAGTATTTTAAAGGTACTGATAAGAATATTATTTTATTGGAAATGTTTAACTTGGTATTTTCATACTAGACTGAAACAACAAGAAACTGCTTGCCGTTTCAGGCTACTGCAACACTTGATAAATTAATTATTAACAAATTGCAAAGTAGAGCTTTGGGCCCCTCTAAATCATCAAACTCCTTTGAATTCATAACCCTTCTAAAAGTCTTCAATGCTGCTTAATTTGTTGCGAATAAAATCAACCATGGCTTGAATGTACCATTTGTTGCTTATACCAGTCCTTTCATGACAAACTTTATTCCCAATCATACCCTCTAGTTTCAAATCTAACTTCCTCTTCAATTCCCTATAAATCTTCGACGCGTCTGAAAAAAAGACAATCTCATGACATACTAACTTAAATCTGCTATTTGAGTACTACCTGAGGGTTTTCTCTCTTCTTTCCTATACTTACTTGTCATTAGATATCATTTCTAATATTTATCTGCATTAGTATTGTAAAGGTGTAATTTTCAATAAATAACTTTTTAAAAAATTAAAAAGGAAAACTGTACAATAATTTTGTTTTATTACAAATCTCTCACATATCATCTTCTAAAAAACCTCTGAATTGATATCATACATACCTGTCACCTTTCTTTTAAATACTAAAATAAAATATGATTTCCTAAGCACTATGGAAAAACAGATCTCTTAAAACTTTTTCCAAAATATTTCTTGGTTTCATAAAGTAATACTTTGAAAGTAATTAAAAAGCAAACTAATATTATTTGAAAAGAAAAGATATCTCCAGGACCGGGACTCGAGCCCGGGTCGACCAGATCGCTAGTCTGGAACTCTACCAATTGAGCTATCCTGACTCTATCAGGCTCGCTTCTCGTTCACGGTCATATCCTTTCTTTTCACTGATCCCATGTCCCGCAATTTGCAATGTATACAAGGGGAAGAATGTTCTTTGAACATTTATTTAATTTGGATTTTGTTGACTTACGTCATTATATATTATTGTAATTTATTTTATTTTATTATTTAATGATTTTTAAATATTTTTATTTGAAAATTAATAAAATCAATAACTAATAAAATAAAATAAATTATATTATTATGATTGAATCAGGAAAATCACCTTTTTATCACTGACTCGAAGGTAATCTAAAGATTATCCCAAGTTAATGTGTACTCACAGTTCCCATTCTAATATTAAAACAGTTATTGTAATTTGATTATTTAAACAATAAACCAGAAATCATTTATAACACCATACTAATACTTTCAAAGAATGCAACTGGTAAGCTTTAAATTATTAGCTATTAGGGTAATGATACACTTCTAAATACTTTTTTATTAAGTTGGTTAGTAGTAAAATAATATAGTTTACTTAGTGGGAGTGGAGTGGGTCAGTGATAGAGCACTGAATTGCCATGCCGGAAATCCTAATTCAAATCCCGCTGCAGGCTAGACTCCAGCTGGAGTTGGATCATATGGGATCTTGGACCCTCCTGGGGCTTACCCTTTACCAGCCTCATATATAATAATATATATAAAAATAGGGTACCCAAACTAAGGGGGGAAAATCTGGCAGTTGAGCGGGACCTAGGATGTCACCTCTTTGCAGAACCGTTGTCCATGAAACATTACAGTCTCTACCAAGCACTGAACCCCAGTCCCGTTCATTGGTAGTAGTGGTACAGGTTGTTTTTTTTTATAAGATATAATACAATCAAGCATATTAATACCTTATGATTAAATAATTAAGTGGAGGATAATTGACCTCCAAGTAAAACTTTTAAACAGTAAAAATGACAATAAATATTAAAAAGATATTTGACTTGTAACTCTTTCAAGTTGATGATAAAGAAGAAATGATACAGAAAATTGTTTGTATGGTTGATTGAAAATGACATGTAATTGTCGAAACATTTTATATTAAAAACATGAATGACTGGAGATAGGTTTTTATTGTGAGAATGAAATATTAGATAAGCCTATTAGTAAGATAGTAACTCATGTTTCAATATTTTAATCCAAAAAAATGTCTATAGTTGGTCTAAATTTAATATGGGGATATGATTTTATATGTGCCCTGTGGAGTTATGATGCATTTCCGAAGTGGGACGCAAGATCATTGGGTTGGCCACTCCTGATTTAATTAATGCATCTGATATTTATAAATAAATACAAATATTAAGAGTTTTTGATAAGCCTGAATTTAAAAATGTAGGTTTGAATGAAAAAAACAAGATAACTAAGGAAATTGAGAAGACACCAATTGTGTAAAATCAGTAATTCCTCAACAGATGTAAATAATGAATGATTTCGGAATGTCATAAACAAAAACAGTTATAATAGGATAAATAAAAAACAAATATTTTTTCTTAAATATTTTATTTTTACTTAAATAATATGTTTGATTATTAAATGTGATAAGTACTTAAAACAAATTAATTTTTATATATATATATAATATACAATATATATTTATAGCACAGTCTTAGTAATCATGATTTCTCATTATAATACTTTTCTAAAATGATAGAATTAATAACTATCCCTAGCTGTTAATATCAAGAATGAGATTATTGTTTACGTTAATTTATATATCACCCAAATTTATTGTTTAAGTAGATACAAGTATGGGGGAATGGAACGTATTTAGACCGTCATCATATCACAGAGAGAAGATATTATAGGGCCGTTCGTTCGTCGTACACAACTACGGCCTCATTGTCAACAAGCGAGTCGGTGTCTTTATGTAGAAACTGACTTCGAGATTTACTCAAGGCTATAATAGCTGCTTCATCGTTTCGCATTCGGTTTTTTCGTTTTTTACTAAAATTCACCTGAAAAAAAAAATTAAATACCTTTAATAAATTTTAATTTTTACAGATATTCACAAACACATACATACATATCCTTAAGGACATAAAAAATAATAACACTAAAATTTCATTTAACTTTGTTTAATACAAAAAAAAAAAAAAAATACAATCAATTTGTGCAAGCATTTACAGAGGTAAATACTAAAGATGGAAGAGAAAAAAGAAAGAAAGAAAATTACAACATATTAACCATTATCAGACTCAAGTTTTTTATACACTATTCTGTTTTGATAATTACGGTCATTGGTTTCAGTAATTATGCATCACGCCCATGTTTGACATAGAACAAATTTCGACAGATTGCAACTTGTAACCTCAGATAGGAGGATGTGGGGCAGTAGTCAAGAAAACAACCTTCTAAACCCAAAATCTCAGGTTCGCAACCAGCCGAGTGGCCTTAGAATTTTCTGAAAGGAGTAAAAAATCCTTCTTTATGCCGTCTTGGAGGGAATGTTAAATTATAGTTATAATAACAGCGACAAAGAACTGTTATCATGTGAGAGGTGACTAACAAACACTGAGGTCTAAAAATTATGATCATTCATTAATTAATTGGCAGCAGTACCACAAGAAATAAATAATCATAAGAAAAATAACAAATCATAATGCAATTTGAGTTTGAACTTCCAACTGCTCAATCCTACCTAACATGGCCATTAACACTGAAGGATGAGATCACTGGAAAATTGATGAGATCACAACGCGGAATTACTGGGCATGCGCCCGCACCCCGGTTAATAAGATTGAAGTGACAGCATCGAGAAGATTATGATGGGCATTATAAGTTATTGGGCTTAGTAACGAACGGATTCCTAAAAAGTTAATAAGTGCTGTGCCAAAGAGGTATATGTCCGAGGAGTAGGTGGGAGGATTGCGTGATCTGGAGGATTTGCTTTTGGATAGTAGTTCATGGGCGGAAGTTTGTAAGTAGAGGTAGGTTGTAGCGGCATCCAGTCTTCTTAGTATCAAGTTATTTATTTTTGTGAATTTTTTAAAAACTATTCATTGTATTAAACATAAAATTTTGAAATGAAAATATCTGCTGAGGAAAGTATAATTTTTATTTTTTAAAAAGGATTTTTTATTTTTCAACTAAAACTTTTAACAAGCAATTTTATAATTTTACAACTTCATCACACAAGGCGTACAAAAGGGAATTTCATTCCTAAAAAAAAAACCCAATAAGCTATGCTAATGCAGCACTTTAGTTAAACAAATTTGGATTATGCATAGTTTAGATATTATATTAAAGTAAAAAAAAACCTTTGCATATAATTCCGAAAGGTCATCAGCTGTTGAAATAGGTCTTGCTTTGTTCCTCACGCAAGCTGGAAGGCTTTGTGTCTTCATTACAGCTCCGGAGAACGGCGACAGGTACATTTCTCGAGACCCACATTCGTCTAAAACTGTAAACGATTATTAATAATTTATCAGTTAGAATAAATTTTACTCTTTGATTTCTAAAAATAAAAGATTTCTTGTGGCTTAAGAATAGAATAGTGCAAAGACTAAACCTGTATCTCTAAAGTTTGTGGGTTTGCAATAATAATTCCAATACCAATATAAATTTTAAAACAATAATCAAATTTAATTTTGAACTTACTGCTGCTGGAAGCACAATGAGGGCTGAACTCGGATATTTGGGGAAGGGAACACGGGCCTTCTGCTCTCTTGGACACTGGGGAGATAGACGAGGGCTGGCTGTGTGGTCGAGGGGGTCTCTTAAGCTCGCTCTATAGGGAAAATAATAATAATAATATCATATATGAAATTTAAAGTTCACAATATTTATAAGAAACCTAATGCCTAATGCTAAAAAAGATTACCATAGAATAGAACATTGGGATTACAACAAAAAACATAATAAAAGAGGAAGAAAATGGTCCGGATGGAGGTCCGAAAAAATTCTCTTAAATAAGGAGAAATATTTATTTTAAAGCCAGACAGTGAAGAAACTAAACGAACTGGGTTAAGAAGTCTTCCCACGCCCCCTTTTATTCGCCAGACTTATCTTCATCAGACTTCCATCTGTACAGAAATTTGGACAACTACCTTAACGGTAATTTTTTTGAAAATTATTCGCAAGTCAAAAATACATTATCAGAATTTATTTTATCACAGAATCCTAAATTTTACAGTTCTGGGATTGAAAATTTTATAACACGTTGAGAAAAATGCATAGAAAATGAGGGTAAATATTTTAATGAAAAATATTTTGATTTCATAAAGTTGTTTTACTAAGTAACCTTTCCCTTTGAAAATAGACATTTTTTATTAAATAAAAAAATATACCTGGGGATTATGTGGTGCAGGTACACTAATAGATCTGGGAACAGCGCACGACTCGAGCCTCGCTGGGTTCAAAATATGGCTGTTGTAAAACCAATGGCTGGTGTGTCCTCCGCCAACCAATCTCGAACTTACGGACCATTCACCACTTTTAGGGTCTAAGTAAACAGCTGAATGGCTAAAATAACATACAAAATACAAAGATCAATTTAAAAATAAAAACTAAATTTATCTAAAGTAAAATAATTTTAAAACGTACCTGGGCATAACTGGAACGACAGGCCTAGACTGGTAAGACGTCCCAGTATCGTCCATTTTCACGCCTGTAAGCAAAATAAGCAATTAGCAGCGCAATATTCAATAACTCTGCTTCGTTAAGTCTACCGCCTTAGCTTGATTCGATATTGATCCTTGGTAAATTAAGTAGAGGCACATCGAAAAATTTAAAAAATAAGAATATAAACTTATAGACTTAATTTTTATAAAAATTAAACTATATTTTTATAAAAATACAAAATAACTGATGAAAAAAATGGAGATTTATAACCACAAGCAGTAAACAATATGGGATACAACAATGTTGTAGATAACATACATTTATAAATATGAATAATGAAATTATCTGTTCTTAGACCGGTGGAGGAATGTGTTTTTATTAAAGACTTTACTTTACTTTCATTAAAGAAAAAAAAAAACTGACTAAACACTTAACTACGTAGTTTTTTGTTAGAGAAAATTTATTGAAGAGGATTGTTTTCAATTTCAAGAAACTTGTTTTTTTTTAAAAAGTGTATAAAAGTATATTGATGTGGAAATGGTTGACTGGATATATCTTAGAAGAGAGTGAGTGAAATGGCCCGGGGTGCAGTCTGAAATAAGTTAAACTTATTTTGTGTAAAAAATATTGACTGCACTCCCTGCTCTTTTAAAAGTATATACAGTTTATAAATAACTTCATTAAGATAATGTAACTTGTATCTTAATACAATTAGGGGGAAGGCGGGGTATTTCTTTTTCGGCTGAATAAGAGGCATTCGGTTTTTTCTGGTGAGAATTGAAGACCTACAGGTTGGGACAAGTTACATAGTCTATTGAGAGATTCTTGAAGTTTGTACTGTATGTGTGAAATGTCGTGAGATCGTTATACAATGGCTAAATCGTCCGAAAATAATAATGATTTTACACCTCTTGGGAGGTTCAAGCCTAGGTCATTAATAGCCAGTGAGAAGAGCGTTGGGCTTATTACACAACCCTGAAGGACACCGCTGTTCTAGTTATGGTTCTCAGAAAGTTCGCAGCCCACCCTAACACTGAAGTGACGATTAGTCAGGAACTGATAAATATAGGTGAACATTTGTCCTACTATACAAATTGATATTAGTTTTTGCAGGATAGCTGAGTGATCAATTTTATCAAACGCTTTTACCATATCGAAGAACACCGCTCCCATCATTAAGATAATGTAACTTGTATCTTAAGTTAATGAGCACTAAGCTAAGACGTCTAGAGAGGTAGAACGATACCAAGTTAGGAGCATTGTATTATGGATGATATTATGGATCGAGTGTCGACTTAAATAACCTGTGGACGGAAGTTTATAAACAGCAATTAGCTGTATCAGAGCGTAGTGGCTCAGTGGTAGAGCACTGAGTTGCAATGCTGGAAATCCTGGTTCAAATCCCGCTGCAGTCAAGACATAATTAGTCTGTTTGCAGCTGGAAATGGACCATATAGGATCTAGGACCCTCCTGGGGCTCACCCAGCCTCTGTAAAATGGTGTAAAAATAGGGTACCTAAAATAAGGGGGAAAACCTGGCGGTTGAGCGTGACCTAGGACAAGTCACCTCCTTGCGGAACCGTTGTCCATGAAACAGTACGGCCTCTACCATGTACTGAACCCCAGACTGGTCAGTTGTACTGATACAGCGCTTAAACTTATTACTAAATTGAATGGACTACAAATCCAATGATTGCAATTCTACGTCTGATGAAGAGTAATGATATTGACTTTGTTTTTTTTAAATTCTGAAATATTGATTTACAAATCTTTAGAATAATTCTTTTTATAACTAAACAGTTTTTAATCCTAAAAATAATAATATATATTTTTAATATTTCTGTTAATAGATATTATTATTATTTCCCTCTCCTTTTCCTATGATATACGAATACGCGAGATGTTTCCTATAGGATATGCTATGTGATAGATTACTATGACGAAAAAGACTGCCTATTGCATTAAAATAAAAAATAAAATAGTCATGTGCTTACGGTAATCCTTGTTCCTGCGTGGAGCAACGCAGAACCTCCATAGAAAGGCAGCAAGGACTAGGATGACGATTAGTAGCCCTCCAGTGAAGGCCGCTATTACGACGGGCAGCTGGTCACTTGGGACCCGCCAAGTAGACCAGTTCCATCGCTCGCCCTTCCCTGTGCTGTTTTTATCCTAAAACATACAATTAATTGTTATTTTTAATTATTTTATCAATAGTAACAGAAATAAAAATTGATTTTAGAAATAAATTACTCTTACAAAAAAAAAAATTTGGAAAGACTTGAATAATAAAATAATACTAAAAGTAAGGCTACAATTATAAATACTGAGATGATATATTTCATTATATTATAATAATTAATTTAAGAGTGAAGTACTCATAGTCTCCTAGAGAGGAGGAAAGAGACGTACAGTTCTACCGCAATGGAGAAAAATTAGAAAGCACTAATGACTATACTTACCAAGGAAACAATTATTAGCAAGTTGGGAAGGACCAAGAAATTTCAAACAGAATAGTAAAAACTAACCAGGTCTATTATCATATTTGTAACACTATTGAGGACAAATGAGAGCTAAGTAAAAAAGTTGAACTCCATTTATAAAGCAGTATTTCTCCCTACCTTGATGAGAGTTGGGTCGCAATGGAGAAGCATATAAGCCGAATCGCCGCTGTGGATATGAATTACCTTGGCAGAGTCGCTCGGAAAACAAGAAGAGACCGGATAAGAAATATAAGAATAAGGGAACACTTGGGAATCCCTGCGTAAAAAGATTCCTTGCAGTAACAGCAGCTGAGGTGGTTTGGACACATTTAGTGAATAAGTCATGACCGAGGCACAAGGAAGGTGTTTGAAGCTAGACCTACATGCACAAGACCACAAACTACGTATAGAGAATATGTTCACAAGTTGGAGAGGAAAGTGGTAAAACTCTAAAGCAGATAATGATGTTGGCACGGGACCAACAGGAATTGCACAGTTGGTTAGAGGCTCCTCCACACTGAAAGGGATATGGAGAAAAAAAAATCATTAATTTAAGGTGTTGCCATATAATTTATATATAACAAAATAAATAAGTTTAATTTTGGGATGCCCGCAGCCATAAACATACTACAACCTACAAAAGTCCCATCCTTCGGGGAGAGGGGCTTAATATGGCACCCTGTGTGGTGTCAGGTGCTCGTTACAGATTGTTATAATAATTATTACAGATTATTGTTATAATTATGATTATAATTGTAATTATACTCGGATAGACGAAATTTAGGACTCCCACTGTAGCATCGTCTAATTAGCCACAGTATGATAAAGTAATGTTAAATAAATAGAAAAAACCAACCTAGAAACCTCCCTTTTTCCACAACCCTCAGGCCTAATGTAGCAACAACAATGGGTCATTAAGGAAAGGCTGAGAACTTTAGTCAAAAAGCATCATAAACCAATTATGACGCCAACAAGGATTGCCATTATCTTCAGATAGCATCAAAGGACGTTCTTCATTTAGAAAAATAAACCTTAGAATGTTCAAGCCTTTTAGAAACGAACAAAAAGAAAACAAAATATTGAACAAAGAAAGAAAGCAAAAACATAGGAACGAATGAAAGATATGTGGAAAAGAAGAAAAGAAAATGATCAGAAACATTATTTAACTTTCGATACTCAACACTAATTCCATTATAAATTAATGGATTGAATCAATCAGGAGATAGAAAGTGATATGTATTAAGATTATAAGCATATTTCATCTTTGATAAATCACTTTAACCCTCGACTTGGCAGAATTTTATTTTAATTTAATATCAAAATAATATTCATACCACGTAACCCTTATGACCCAAGCCTAGAATAAAAACTTAAAAAAATTCTGATGTATCTCCACAGATACATTATCAAGAAAAGGATTAAAAAAAAATTAAAACATCTGCTATTAAAACTGACTGAGACATCAGGTGTAATTCCTAATCTGATCAGAAGTGCAAATTAGACACTCATGGCTAACCATAATAGTGAGTATAGTATATATTATGTTGGTGGCGACAGTTTGCTCATAAGGGATGAATGAGTGAAAATTGTGATCTAACAAGATGTCACACTTAATAAGAGAGGATTCACCTGAGGTATAGTGGTTGGAAAAAAGCCTCCAATGCCCAAGATTATGGGTCCATAGCCCAGCAGGTGGCCTTAGGATTTTCAAAGAGAATAAAAAATCCTTAGTAATGCCATCCTTCAGATAGGATTTAAAATGGGGTTCGCGAGTCAATGCAATGTCAGGTACTCAGGTGACATTAAATAAATAAAAATAGGAGAGCAGAGTAGATCCAGGTGAATCCCATGCTTTTAATTAAAAATGAGATATTTAAACATTAAGTTAGTAATAATTTACCTGAGGCGGCCACATCTTTGCTGTCAGTGTAACAGATTGTTGAAATATGTTCGTTTTAACCATGCCAGTATCATATCCCATGTTGTTCCCATCTGAAAAAAAAAATAGAATCTTAGAAATCATAAATACATTTGTAAATACAGTAGCGTCAATTATTTGAAGTAATGTCACCGGGTTTGGTTCAAATAATCAAAAATTCTCATTCTCCAAATTCATATAAAGAAAGGAAAATGCTGAATGACCACATTTGTATATACATAATCTTTAACTGATTATTTATAAGCAAGATTTGGTATCTGTTCTGCAGGTTGTCACTTTAAGTTGAGTTACAATAAAATTTAACTGTTTACTTAATTCATTTTTAATATTTTCCAAAAATACAAGGTATCGTGAGCTTTATTATGCCAAAGAGAATGTAATTGTGAGTAATGTGTAAAGTTCGTTAATCATGTATCTAGAAATAAATGTTTTAACTTACATTTCAAAGTATAGATGATATATATTTGTTGAAATGTTGTTTTCTAGATGAAATTATTACCGAACTATACACATTTCCAATAGTTACATTCTATTTTCCATATTAAAGCTCATGTAACGGTTTAATTTGAGGAAAATATTAAAAATGAAATAAATAAACAGTTAAAACTTGTTTTAACTCAACCCAAAACGACAACCTGTACATCTGATACCAAAATAAAGAAATAATAATATTAATTTAATAAATAAGTAAGAGGATGTCGATGTAGTAATTTTGCAATTGATTATAAATTATGAAAATAATAATGAAATATTCTAAAATTGTATCCAAATATAAAAATTAAAATCATATAATAATAAAACATCATTTTTTATTCTTTCTAAAATCAATAACTGTCAGACATAAAAAAAAAAATTGCTAACCATTTTTAATAGGAGCCGAATACTTCTAATGACTGTAATAATATTAAAAAAGAAAAACGATACAACAATCTATTACTTAGTTTTAAAAAGTATTGAAACTCAGTGACATTAACCTAAAAACATAAGTAATCAGTCAATACAATGTCAAATAACAGTTTCCCAATGAGTCATACCTACATTTCTCTATGTTTCAGGGCAAATAAAATTTATGTAATATTATATGAATAAGAATACAAATGAAGATAAATACTTATTTAGCACCTGTTCGAATGCAATTCATTTTTTTAAGAAAAAAATTGATTTCTTATTTCACACTGTAGTAAAAGTTAGGCTACCATATAATTGTCACAAATATTGGTATGTTTAATTATTAAACTAAATAAAACTTATTATTGCATTCTCTTTTAGATTATTAATAATATAAATTAGAAACAAACAAAAATCGTTTACGATGAAACAAAAACTTGATTGTTTTGTTAATCTATAGATTATTGTTATGGTGAAAGGGTAAGGTGTAATCCTTAAAGAAATAAATATATAATGAAATAATGACATATATTTCTATTATGTCCGACAAAACCTTGTTTTGACTGGGTTAAGGTTAGGTTACCACATAATTGTCACTAATATTCTTATGTTTAATTATACAACTTTAAAACATACCATTCAATTCTCTGTTAGATTATTTATAATAGGAATTATAAATCAGAATAGTCTGTTAAGTAACAAAACACACAAGTACGAGTCTGTATCAGTGAATAATAGGATTGTAACTACTTACGTTTGCTTGCCTAGGACCCTAGACTTGTGAAGAGAGAAGATTAAAATAAAATATATAAGAAAAATTAAAATATTAGAAGGTAAATAAAAGGATGGGATGAGATGAACAGGTAATACAATCAAGGCCAGCAATTCCCTCCCTCAACTTCCGTGGATGGCCATCTTGCGACTGGGTTCACTCAGCGTTTAGAAAACATGTTATCTGATAACGTGACAGGTCGTTTCTCTTTATCACTCAGTGGCGTCCCATATTACAAATAATATAATTTTCATTCGTTTCCCTAATAATATTTTCCAAAAATACAAGTTATCCATGAGCTTTAGTAAGGAAAAGAAAATTTAATCATGGCTAACGAGTAGATTTCGGGGTAATTATTCCGCAAGTTGTCACTTCCAGTTGAGTCACAACAAGTCTTAACTTTTCATTCATTCCTCTTTCAATATTTTCCAAAAATACAAGTTTTCATTACATCTAGAAATGATCGTTTCACCAAACATACACCATCTATATTTCGAAATGTTAGTTGAAACTTTTATTTCTTAAAGTAATGATTAGCAAAGTCTTCACATTTCCCATATTTACATTATCTTTTCTTTCTTGAAGCTCACGATAACCTGTATTTTTTGAAAATATTAAATATGAAAGAATGAACAGTTAAAACTTGTTGTAATTGTTTATTCGTTTCCCTTTTAATATTTTCCAAAAATACAAGTAATCATGAGCTTTATAGTATGGAAAAGAGCGTATCTGTTCCGTAGGTTGTCGCTTCGAGTCAAGTCCCAACAAGTACTAATTTTCATTCGTTTTATTTTTAATATTTTCCAAAAATACAAGTTATCGTGAGCCTTTAGAATGGAAAAGAGAATGTAATTATGTGTAGATTTCGATAATCATTTCATCAAGAAATAAAAGTTTCAACAAACATATCATCATCTATAATAATTCAAAATGTTAGTTGAAACGTTTTTAATTGTCATGATGAAATGATTACCGAAGTATTCATATTTCCCGTAATTATATATTTTTTCATACTAAAACTATAAAAGATTACTTTTATTTTGGAGAATATTAAAAATAAAAGAATCAATAGTTAAAACTTGTGACTCAACTCAAAGCGACAACTTGCGGATCTAATACCAACAAAATTTATTTTTCCTGCAACCATTGGGTAATGGATAGCATTACTCAACTAAAACTAAAACTATAACTGGTGTGGACAGTCCCACTTTCCCCCACTATTGAGGGAAAACCACTTTCCCTCACTAGTGAGGAAAAGTAACATCCACCTAGAGCGAATTTGACAATCAGCTCTCTTTTATTTTAAATGTTAAATGACGGTATTATAATATCATTCATTTTATATTCCTAAAATGTTAAAATAAATAATTTTAGAACTATTTAATATTTAATTCAAGATAGATTTTATTTATTTTGAAGCGATTTTATAGAAATATTTAATATAACCTTAAATGTATTAGAACCTTCACCCATCATAAATTTTGAGATCTAGCATTAGCATTACCCACTAGCGCTAGTGTAGTTTTAAAGAATCTAAAGTTTCACCTTTAATTTCTTAATTTTTAAATGGTAGGAGGAAAAATGTAATATTTAACACGCGAGCAAAGTGCTTATAACACCCTCGTTTAATTACCACACTCGGGTGTAATAAAGTGGCACTTTCCTCACTTGCCAAATAAATAACTATTATCGTACAAGTGCGAAGGGTGCTTGATATTAATTGGAAATATTTTTCGACGGCTATTGGTAAAAGTAAAGTCATTATGAAAATATGTTAAAATCACACCATCCATTTTTACGACAACATGAATTTTCTTTGTTCATCGCTTTGTTCTTATCTAAAACTTATTTAGTTTTGTTTTCAATTAATGCGCATTTGTTCAATTTTTTAAACTACTATTTATGTTCTAATTTTAGTTCGGCTAGCAAAAAGAAAGCGTGTAATTGAATTTTTTTTAAGTAATATGTTTTTGTGGGAAAATCTACGAACCTCACCCAGTTGATCAAGTCAGTATTTCTGGATCAGATGAGGAAGGAGTTACAAATGTAACAGAACTATTTTTTTTTAATTTTATGATATTTCGATTATACTATAAAACAAAAACGAAAGGTAAAAAATATCCATATTGTTTCGATAGTTAAATAGATTTTTTTACGATTACTAAGTAAATTAAAGATAATAGACAAAGAGATAATTTATTTTAGGAGATGGATCTGCTACCAGGAAGACAATCATGTAATACCTCTTTCTATTTCGAGTCTTTGGAACACAGCGTAAGTGTTGCATCATTCCCCCATCTATTTGTATGTATGCGACATGCGATTGATGAAGGAAAAATTTTGGGGCGATAGAAAAAAGGTTTCACTTTAAACAAATGTTTAAAAATGGATATCCGTCGTTCCTGAATTAAGAAGCTTCAACCAATAAATTGCTACTGAAAGCTTTACTCAAAACCGCCATTTTTTTAGTTATGTCGTTGATTTTTTGAACCAGCGATTTATGAAATCAAAATATCACATTACAGTAACAACCTAATATGCCCTAAATGGCGGGTTCGCAACTCGACAGGTTTTTAAAGGCCTTTAGTTTTTAAAGGTAGTAGAAATCCTTAGTAATACCGTCTTTCGGAAGGAACGTAAACTGGGGGACCTGAACCTGTGGGGTGTCAGGTACTCCTTAAAGACCCCTTTCTAATTTATACCTGGATAGGCAAGATTAGTCATGGTATCATCAGGTGACGTTAAATGAAACCAACAAAAATCGATGCTTGGGCTGTAATCGATAAAGTCGTCCGTTTCTTCCTTTTACTGTTTTTTCCTTGTATTCTCATTCGTTTTAAATACATAATACTGTAATGCGGTATAGGAAAGTACCACTTTATTACACCCGAGTTAATTTTACGAGGGCGTTATAAGCACTTTTCTCACGTGTTAAATATTAAATTTTTAAAACTGTAACCATTAAGAAATTAAAGGTGAAACTTTAGATTTGTTAAAACTACACTAGCGCTAGTAGGTAATGCTAAATCTCCGAACTTCTGATGTGTGAAGGTTCTAATACATTTAAGGTTATATTAAATATTTCTATAAAATCGCTTCAAAATAAATAAAATCTATCTTGAATTAAATATAAAATAGTTCTAAAATTATTTATTTTAACATTTTAGGAATATAAAATGAATGATATTATAATACCGCCATTTAACATTTTAAATGACAGAGTGCTGATTGTCAAATTCGATCTAGGTGGCTGTTACTTTCTACACCAGTTTTAGTTGAGTAATGGATAGCATTACTCAATGGTTGCAGGAATACATATTTCTTAACACTCCATAATCAATCAACTTATTTCATATGTATGTCCAAAATGTGTGGATTGTATTTTAATTAATTCTTAATTATTACATTTAATAAACTGACATTATAAAATATGATATATAGCATTTTCCAAGTCTATTTGAAGCTTTTACAAGTCAACTGTAACCTTTTACAAACCAAATGCTACCCTTTCCAGGTCACAAGCAACCCTTTCCAAAGCAAATGCAACGCTTTACAACTCAATTGTAACCCTTTTCATTTCGATCGTAACCGTTTCCATTTCAATTGTCACCCTTGAAAATTTACCGTACTGGGGAATGGGCGAATTTAGGGGCTCAGAACTAGCCAGGATAAAATCATTACAACTTGTTAGGACAAAAATGAGAGAAATGATTAAAAAAACAAATAGTTAATTTTTTGTTTCTGAGAAAGTTAATTTAAAAAAAGTAAAAACATGTAATCTGAACTTAACAACAGTATCTTCATAGTTTTGGTAATAAAATGATAAACATAATAATATTCTTGTTTACAAAAAATTAAGGAAAAAAAAAAGTTGATTTTTTTTTCTCAAGAAGTAAATAATAAAAAAAAAAGTAAACTGAATATCACATTTAAAAAAAGTGTTTATTCCTAAGGAGAATGTAAAATAACACTTTTCGTTTAAAATTACGTTAAATTTTCAAAACATTTTAAAGGGTGACAATTGAGATGGAAACGGTTACAATTGAAATAAAAAGGGTGACAATTGAGATGGAAACGGTTACAATTGAAATAAAAAGGGTGACAATTGAGTCGTAAAGCGTTACATTTGCTTTGGAAAGGGTTACATTTGAATTTGAAAGGGGTGCTTGTGACTTGGAAAGGGTAGCATTTGATTTGTAAAAGGTTACAGTTCACCTCGGAAACTTTCAAAAAGACTAGAAATGCTATATGTTCGTTGAAACGTTTATTTTTTGACGTAATTATTATTCGAAAGTACACACTAATTAATACACAATAATTAAACTTTTTTTTCATATTAAAACTCACGATTATTTTTATTTTCGAGAATATTAAAAGGATACAAATTAAATGTTAAAACTTGTTGGAGGATGGAAATAGTTAGGGGTTCAGTCAAAAATTTACACAATAAATAAGTGGGAATTTATTTTTTATTTGTGCCGACGTTTCGACCTACTTTGTAGGTCATCTTCAGGGCCAATAGGAGTGGCTACTCAGTGCAAAATGTAACTGTTATATGTTACTGTAAATGTTACATTTTGCACTGAGTAGCCACTCCTATTATATGATGACCTAAAAAGTAGGTCGAAACGTCGGCACAAATAAAAAATAAGTTTCCACTTATTTATTGTGTAAATATTTGACTGCACCCCCCAACTATTTCCATCCTCCATTAGTACTTACAGTCAACGAATTTCCTCTCTAACGTTAAAACTTGTTGTTACTAACTAGAAGCGACAACTTGCGGAATAATTACCAACCATTGACACTGTATCAGGTACAGAAAAGCTTGGAAAAAATTTGAAATAAGTTTTAAGGAAATTCTCAAATGCATATAATTTTTCTGCACAGATAGTTAGGCAATTAAACATAGGGAAACATAATATAATGAGGAAGTCGATGAGTAAGACTAGATATTTGAAATATTAAAAATATTAGCTGACAGAGAATTGCAGTTTGTCGTAAAACATATCCTGGAAAGACTAATTTGGTCAAGGATTATTTTTATTGACGAAAACAAGTTTTTTCTCGATTGCTAAACTGGGTTTCAGCTTAATTACTTGAACGACCTAAGAAAGGGAAAGAAATGTCCTTGAAGTTGTGAGTGATATTTTTCAACTGCGGTTATATTTTGTAATTTTTAAGATAGTACAATACCTTCTCAATTATAAAATAACCTGTACCACTACAATCCATAAAGGGTCTTTGGTTCAATACGTGGTAGAGACTGTACTGTTTCTTGGAAAACGGGTGCGCAGGGAGGTGATATGTCCTAAATCAAATAAAAGTCTGCCAAGCAGTGGGATTCGAAACCAAGACATTCTGCACGGTAACTCAGAAACTTAAAATCTTATGTTGAATTCGTCAAAAGTGTGTCCACAAAACGGTTGTCATGACGATAAAGTATTGAAAGCTCTCCAATGCTTTCATTTTGCCTTCAATTATCTAAGCTGTACGTTAAAATGTTTATAGATTTATATTTATTTAAAGTGTAAATGAGTTTAATGAGTTGTTAATGCCTTCCACCGAGTTTTAAATAATTATTCAGCCACTTGTTTTCTACACAGTAATATTTTAATTTATCTATTAGTTTATTCTTTTCACAGATCTGTGTATCTTAAGTATTTATTCAGATAGCGTAAGCGTTTAACTCATTTAAATTCCATTTGAAATATTCTAAAAAGGAGTTCTCAGTAAATTGACTCATGTGCCTCTTTTGCTCTGAGAACTCATTTTTAGTTTATTTCGAACAGAATAGAAAATGAGTTACATATTTAAAAAAATGACACTCAAATGGCCATTTTTTCATCTACATCTAAGCATTTAAAACGATTTAGAGGCAAACGATTCCATAGGCTTTACCTACCTTAATAAAGATGTCGTGCCAAGGATGAATTTATAATAGCTAATTTATATATTTAGAGTAAACGTTTTTGCGCACGAATGCTAAAATGTTTATCGGGTAATAAACATTACTTGGAGGGATCGTTGAACTCAAACCACTGATTGTCACTGGTGATGGGCCAGAAATCACGAACTGTTACTTTTTCACTGATACTCAAAAGTCACAGGTCGGCTTGTGATTACAAATTCATCAGTAACAGTTCCAAACTGTTCTTCACATATGGGAACTGGTCGTCGGCGAACGGTGATTGATGATTAATGGGTTTATTCGATTAATAAAAATATTTATTGGAAGATTTAGTTTTTCTTTTGTCTTTTACTCATGAAAGTTTATGATACTTCTCTTCATCATCTTGTAACAACTTAAGCCATAAGAGCAAAACTTACGTTATATAGGGTACTTTATAATAAATAATTCCATCTGTATGTATATTGATTGCATTATAGTGAAATATACAACTGTCAAAGTAATTACTATCCTCATAATGCGTATTCTGTGATCGTTATATTCAAGATGTGGAATTAAGTACGCCGACGCTAATACTTACGAATCACAGTTAGTATCAGTTAAGAAATCACAGGTAACAAAAATTACAGTAATCGTTGGAGCTGTTACTGAAAAGTAGCAGTTAAGCCCATCATTAATTGTCACAGCCGTGGACCAGAGCCAAAAATTTTCAAAAATAAAAATAATATCCTTAGTAGTTATGTGTCGGTTAAGGTTTAATTAATTAATCAAAATAAATTAAAATCGGTAATTATTCCGCAGGTTGTCGCTTCGAGTTGATTCACAACAAGTTTTAACTTTTTATTCATTAGCTTTTAAATTTTTCCAAAAATACTAGTTATCATGAGTTTTAGTATGGAAAATGTGAATGGTTCGGTAATCATTACCACATAACCAAATTCCACGCGAGCGAAGCCGTGGGCAACAGCTAGTTATTTCATAAAACAATAAACGTTCGACTAACATTTCGAAGTAAAGATGATGTTATATTTTTTCTCTAACCTAAAGCTCACAGTAATTTGGTATTTTTGGAGAATATTCAAAAGGGAGCGAATAAACAGTAAACACTTGTAACTATCACTCAGCTCGAAGCGACAACCTGCGGAACCGATACCCATTTCACCCTTGTATTATTTAAATTTCTCATCAATTATTTTATTATTCAACCTTTTGTTCATCGAAATTTCATAATTTACACTTCTATCATTTCTGTCTATAAAACTGGTGTAGTTACTTTGCTACTGCATTGTTGATATTGTTTGTTTATATGTTTGTTCACTTAACGTCACTCTATGAGGCTATGGCTATTCGGACGATACTACAATAAAAAAAAACCTGTACCACTACAAACCGTGAACGGGCCTGGGGTTCAGTACATGACAGAGACTGTACTGTTTCATGGATCGTTCTGCAAGAAGGTGACTTGTCCTAGGTCACGCTCAACCGCCAGATTCCCCCCCCCTTATTTAGGGTTCCCTATTTTTATAATATTTTACAGAGCCTGGGTGAGCCCCAGGAGGGTCCTAGATTCTATATGACCCATCTCAGGCTGCAAACTGACTAAATAAAAGTCATGGCCGGCAGCGGGATTTGAACCAGCATTTCCTGGATGGCAACTCAGTGGTCTACCACTGAGCCACTCTAAAATTACAATGGGAACTCTAAATTTTGCCTATCCAGGCATAATTAGAGAAGGGCTCTATTGTACCTGATAGCGTACAGGCTATGGAGCCCCACTTTACGCCCCTTCCTAAGGAAGGTATAACTAAGGATTTTTTACTCCCTTTAAAAATTCCAAGGGCCACCTGCCGGGCTACGAACCCGCGATCTTATGGGAATAGTAGGTTGTTATGGTAACCACTAGACCACAGGTGGCCCCGACTGTTGACATTGTTTTTTTGTTTTATATTATTCTATTATTATTGTTCTGATTGTGGCCAAAAAATTTCCTAAATGTCGGTACAATATAAATCAGCTGTACTTATTATGTTAAATTATTTTACTTCACTCCCAGACCATTTCTAAAATTGCTCAACGTTCAAGCATTTCATCCTCAATAAAAGTTTTTTTAAATCTAATTTAATTCATTTTCTTTATAAGCTTTTTTCTTAAATACTGGACTATCCTTTGAAATCATACAATTCACTAATGAAGAAAAAACCTTTATTCCAGTCGGATAAATCTTGTTAAAACATTAACGAAGGATTAAAAGACGTTTCGACAAATTCATTTGTCATTATCAATTCCTGTTCTTCGTAACATCATTTAAAATTCGTAAGTAAAAACATCACTTGAGGTCAAAAAAGGATTTAAAAACAATTTTTCAATAAAGTCCTGGAAGAAGGTTAACTTCCAGGACTTTATTGAAAAATTGTTTTTAAATCCTTTTTTGACCTCAAGTGATGTTTTTACTTACGAATTTTAAATGATGTTACGAAGAACAGGAATTGATAATGACAAATGAATTTGTCGAAACGTCTTTTAATCCTTCGTTAATGTTTTAACAAGATTTATCCGACTGGAATAAAGGTTTTTACTCATTGGTGAATTGTATGATCTAATTTAATTTAATTTAAATAAAAAAAAACGGTTTTTGCATTTTACAAACAATCTAGACTTGAAAAAATAAAATATTATAATTGGTTTAATTGTATTGGAGTTGTTGAAGTAGGAGCTTCAGCGACAACTGCTGTAGTCCAAACTTGGACCATAGGCTAGCGCAGACCACAAGCCCAGTGCTTATCCCGAGCACTTGTAAAGCCGATAACAAATAACTTTATTGAACAACTGCTGATATTTCAAGCTGTGGAATTAACAATCCTAATTATTAAACTGATTATCGGAATATGTTTCAGCTTTGAACGGATTATGTGATTATACTTTAGAGATATGCGATTAAATAAAAAAGGAGGGAAAAATGACGAAACTATATATTAGGGTCAAATCCGGTCAAATCGGGTACAAATCCGGCTTTGGCAGATAATGTATTTAATCTACCAGGAGCCGGAGATGGAACATGTGGCACCTGGAGACCCTCCTCACCAAGCCTCTATAAAGTGGGTACCCTTACTTAAGGGGAAGACTGGCTTGTTCTGGCTCTTTCTCTTTGCCTAAGATCTCTCAATCTTTCTTTATAATTTAAATCTGTATGATTATTATAATTCTGTAAAAAAAAAAAACTAATTATTTGCAAGAAAATAATAAATACAAAAAAAAAATCGTATTTAAAAAAAAAATGTATCTCTGTTTCTCTGACGGGAAGTTTAAGATCTATCATAAATCAGAAAAACACGTTTTAATAGGGAAATGAAACTTAAAAGTAGAAAATAATTTTCTACAAGTTTAAAATAGGAATAGGGAGCGGAATGGCTGAGTGGTAGAGCACTGAGTTGCCATGCCGGAAATCCTGGTTCAAATCCCGCTCCAGGCCATGACTTTTATTCAGTCTGTTTGCGGCGGGAGATGGATCATAAAGGATCTAGGACCCTCCTGGGCTTCACCCAGCCTCTATAAAATATTATAAAAATAGGGTAACCATAATAAGGGGGAAAATCTGGCGATTGAGCGTGATCTAGGCCAAATCGCCTCTCTACAGAACCGTTCTCTAAGAACAGTAGTATCAAACATGTACTAGACCCAAGACCCTTCATGAGTTGTAGCGATACAGGTTTTAGGTAGTTATTAGGAGCGGACGTTTCGACCCATATTCCAGGTCATCATCAAGGCTTAAAAGAATTAATAGTTACTGTAATTGTCTCCGATAGTTGTGACTACAAAGGCTTAAAGAAGACCTAAAACGTGGGCCAAAACGTATTGATGTACCAAATAGTTTCACTATTTAAGGAATTATTTTTTATCTCTTAATTTATTAAAGAATTTATTCTCGTTATGTATATGGTCTATTTATATCTATTAGACCTATAGAGCTGCAGTTGGGCTCAAATTGTAGCAAATTTAATCTACTTTAAAAATGGTTACCTATATTTTTTTCCAAAAACGCACCGATTAAGAGATACAGGGTACAAACTGAAATAACAGCGAAAATGCCGATGTTTTTCGGCCAACAAAAACTTTTCCATCCGTTTTTCGGATGCAAATTTAGATTTACACTACTCAGACATGCCCTTACAACATATCAAAACTGCAGCAGGTTAGAAAAAAATATTTTTTTTCCAATAAAAATATCGCGGTCATTAATCGAAATAAAAATATATCCTATATTTTAATTAAGTAGGACAATGTTACATATCTGTGCGAAATTTCATTAAAATCGGTCCATTAGTTTCGGAGATTAGCCCGTTAAGAAGATTGGCTTAACGAATATAAATATATAATAATGTTACAAAAACTTGTTTTTTTTCGGTAAAATTGATTAACCTTCACTTTATCGTCTTCCGAAATACGTGTTTAGTCATTTGAAACCCTTTTGACGAGAAAAAAGTGCCAATATATTTTTGGCTAGGTTTAAGGTCAAAATACCTGTCTGTGGGTTGATGGGAGGATTGCGTTGAGAGGGATCTGGCGGATTTGGGTTTGGGTAGAGCTCCGTGGACAGAGGTTTGTAAGCAGAGATTGGTGGTATCGGCATCGAGCCTTCGGGTTCGCTAAGCCTTATTGTTATTGTTATCTGTAGATAAAATATATATATTATAGGACGTAAATAGTTGGGGGTGCAGTAAAAAAAAACACAGCAAATAAGTAGAAACTTATTATATTATATATGTGCCGACGTTTCGACCATGTAAATCATCTTTGTTCATATATCCTATCCTTTCATGTAATCATCTTTATTCATATATCCTATCCTTTCATGTAATCATCTTTATTCATATATCCTTTCATAATATATCCTTCACTTTTTTCGCTCAATTTTTCTATATCTCTATATTATGTTATGTTTTCTTTTTCTCTATCTTATGTATTTTTACAGTCTATTCTGTTTTTGTCTGTTTTCTCATAGCCCTGAAGATGACCTACACAGTAGGTCGAAACGTCGGCACATATATAATAATAATAGTTTCAACTTATTTGCTGTGTTTTTTTGACTCCACCCCCAACTATTTACATCCTATATTAATATCTACCAGTCAACGAATTTCTTTCCTCTATATATATATATATTGAGTTTTGGGGAGACATAATTTAATTTTTATAACAGCTGGTGCGACGCAACATTCCTCACGGTTATGAACAATCTTGAGACAACATGTGGTCAACATATGATACTAATTGTGTGGTTTTGAAGCAGACGTTAGGTTACAACAGGTGGGTAAATTATAGATAATACCCTTGTCACGCTATGATACCGTTCCATGGGCTTTGTATTTAGTGTTATTGGAAAGCAATTTGTAGATGAATTGTAATACCGAATTGTTTCGTATCAAAAACTGAATCAAATGTTCATGCATATAATAACTCTATAAATATTCAAGGCTATCAACTCTGCTACTGGATCTCAAATGAAGAGAACACTATAAGAGTAACTTCCCTGATTTCAAACGTCATGTTATTCACACTTGAGGATAAAAAAAAAAGTTGAAATTTACAACTGTATGATACAACAAGTAAACAAAATGAATGATACGTAATGGAAAGAGATAGAGGCAATTAGAGAAACTACCCACTGGTAATACTCAAATAACAAATTCAACTCACAAGCCTATGAGACCAACCTCTTTTCGTTCTAGGGTTGGGCGATAGTCGATAGTTAGCACTATCGATAGGCCGATACTATCGGCTGAACACTATCGAATACTATCCATAGTTTTTCGATAGCTGCTTCTTTTTTTCCCTAACCTATTCAATAAAGAATTTCAACTAATTTAATTAAATTCAATTACCTACCTACTATTTGAAAGTAGCAGGATTATAAATTATAAGATTATATCGTAAAGATGAGAAAAAAAAAATGTATTTGAATTTTAAAAAAGTATTTACAATTTACATGTTTACAATAACAATGAACAAATCAAATCTTTAGAATAGAAAAATAACGAAATAGTTAATTTCAAGAGTCAAGTGCGCTCCTTGAGCCACATATTTCCAAAAAGAAAAACTGCATTTCTAGTTGAACATTTTAGAATTGTAGAAAATGATCCCTAATTAAAAAAGAAGTTAAGGTTATAAAAACCTAGAAGAGCCAATGCTGATTATCGCGATTTTGGTTTGTTTGCACAAGTGTGAGGCTACGTGTACTACCAAACATAATGTAATTAGCAATTCCGGAGAATTAAATGACACGTCCGGTGCGGCATCAAAGTTATATAGAAGAGAACCCTTGAGCTCTAGGAATTCCGAGTTCAATTTCAAATGAACTCGACACTGGACAGAGACAGATCAGCATAATTCCGAGAGTTTCAAAACTTGAGGGTAAAAAATATCACAACTATCGATAGGTCGGCACTAATGGTAGTGACCATCGATAGGATTGGGTCATGACCAATCGATATATCGATAGTAACTATCGACTATCGCCCAACCCTATTTCGTACACTTAGGAGGATTATCGGGAATTGAAGAGGAAGCTAGGTTTGAAACTAGTGGGTTTGATTGGGAATAAAGTTTATCAATAAAGGACTGGTATCGGGTTCGGGACAAATCAGCAACAAATTAGACTTCAAGATCATTATCATCAATATATCTGATTTTTATAATCTATAATCTGTCATCATTATGTCTATACCCTTAATCATTATTATAGGTGATTTACTTCGAGACAAAGTAAGGACCATTTAGGATTTTGCGAAGGATTTTGGATTGCAAGGATTGGGTCCGAGGGGAATATAATGGCTTAGTGTGATTACTGAAGATATTCGTATATTTACAGCTAGTAGTAATTAATTATTAATCCAAATATTTATATCATACCATACTAATTAGTGGGATTAGCAGCATACTCACAATTGCTTTCCTCACCTGTAACAAAATAAACTACCATTTCTAGTTGAACATTTTAGAATTGTAGAAAAAGATCCCTAATTAAAAAAGAAGTTAAGGTTATAAAAACCTAGAAGAGCCAATGCTGATTATCGCGAATTTGGTTTGTTTGCACAAGTGTGTGGCTACGTGTACTACCCAGCATAATGTAATTAGTAATTCCGGAGAATTAAATAATGACACGTCCGGTGCGGCATCAAAGTTATATAGAAGAGAACCCTTGAGCTCTAGGAATTCCGAGTTCAATTTCAAAAGAACTCGACACTGGACAAGGACAGATCAGCATAATTCCGAGAGTTTCAAAACTTGACGGTAAAAAATATCACAACTATCAATAGGTGGGCACTATTGGCAGTGACCATCGATAGTATTGGGTCATGACCAATCGATACATCGATAGTAACTATCGACTAGAAGAGGAAGCTAGGTTTTAAACTAGTGGGTTTGATTGGGAATAAAGTTTATCAAGAAAGGACTGGTATTGGGTTGGGGACAAAACAGCAACAAATTAGACTTCGAGATCATTATCATCAATATATCTGATTTTTATAATCTATAATCTATCATCATTATATCATTATGTCTATACCCTTAATCATCATTATAGATGATTTACTTCGATACAAAGTAAGGACCATTTAGGATTTTACGAAGGATTTTGGATTGCAAGG
This sequence comes from Troilus luridus, assembly GCA_964056705.1. Taxonomy (NCBI): domain Eukaryota; kingdom Metazoa; phylum Arthropoda; class Insecta; order Hemiptera; family Pentatomidae; genus Troilus; species Troilus luridus. The sequence continues at coordinate 9,613,374 of OZ057413.1, read as the reverse complement.
ATTGGGTCCGAGGGGAATATAATGGCTTAGTGTGATTACTGAAGATATTCGTATATTTACAGCTAGTAGTAATTAATTATTAATCCAAATATTTATATCATACCATACTAATTAGTGGGATTAGCAGCATACTCACAATTGCTTTCCTCACCTGTAACAAAATAAAATAAAGAAATAATAATAATAATATAAAGAAATATATTATACGATGAAATTATAATCAATACTAATAATAATTAAAAGGTTAATGATATTAGTAGAATGCCATAAGTAGAAATAGCCCTTTTAAATATAAAACTATATTTAAATATAAAACATATTTATTATAAATACGGGAATTTTTTTTTAAAATTTATTTATTGATATTTACAACTTTATTGAAAAAAAACACATCCAGTAAATAGGCTATGTGATACAAAATGACATGAGTAATGGCGAGTTGAGAAACTACCCACTGGTAGTACTCAAATCACTAGTTCAACTAAGAAGGTCATGTGGCCATCTTCTTTTCAGAAGCCTCGGAGGATTATCAGGAATCGAAGAGGAAGCTAGGTTTGAAACCAGAGGGTTTGAGTGGGAATGAAGTTTGTTATGAAAGGAAAAATACCGGGTTCGGGCCAAATCAAATGGGACATTAAGGTCGTTGTGGATGACGGTATTTTTAACAAAATAAGGAGCGTTGAGGATTTTACGAAGGATTTTTGATTGTAGGGATTGGATACGAGAGGAATTCGATGGCTTAGTGGAGCCCCAAAGCTCTACTCCGTAAGTCCAAATAGGTCGTATGATGGTCATGTAGATGAGTCTTTTGTAGTTTATGGGAGCTTAGAGCGTTTGGGAGCTTCTAGTAAGTGTTGAAGTAGCCTGAAACGGCGAGCTGTTTCAGTCTAGTAGCAGGATTCCAAGTTAATCTTTTGTCAAGGTGCAGTCCTTAGTACCGGACCTGTTCTACAGGAATCAGTGGGATGTTATTGAAGGATACAGGAGGACAAGAAGTCGTTGATTTACGACGGTGTTTATTCATTTAACGTCACTTTAAACTGCTACGACTTTAATGATTCGGACAATGCTACAGTGGGAGACCTGAATTTTCCCTATCCAGGTTTAATTAGGATACCGATCTTAAATTTGACACCGTGCAGACTCAGGACCCCGACGGTATAACTACCAAGGCATTCCACAAACAACTAAGACAAATGAAGGTAACAAAAAATAGACAAAGAAAGGTTGGATTTTTGCTCATTTTTCATCACATCATAACCTATCCCTCTTCTACCGCTGTTGAGTGTGAGGATCCTGTTCATAGAGCCTGGACCAAGTATGCTTGCTCATTTTTATAAAATTGAATTTATTTATTTTTTTTAAGGGCAAAAAATCAGAAAAACTGGAAATAAAATTAAAGAGTTTTAGAGTCAATTTAAATGTAAAAGTTAAAAGTCTCAGCAAGGAGGCCCGAAAACTGAAATGGAGGTGGACAGGGACAGAGACCGTTGGTTCAAAATTGTAAAAAATCTATAAAAAGGAAAAAGTTTTGTTTTATTTTTGTATAATTTTATTTGAAAAGAAAAGATATGTCCAGGACCGGGACTCGAACCCGGGTCGTCCAGATCGCTAGTCCGGAACTCTACCATTTGAGTTATCCTGGCCCAATCAAGCACGCTTCCAGGTCGTGGTCATATCTTTTCTTTTCAAATAAAATTAATAACAAATAAAATACAATTTTATTTTTGTAGTTTATAATAAATGTTTATTTAGTTTAGTTTATATTGAAAGTGGTAAAAATAAAGTTTTATTATTTATTTATAATTATTCTAAAAGAATGTTTTTATACTTTATAATAAATGTTGTTTATTTTATTTTATATTTCTACTATTCTGTAAAATTATATTTTGGAGCTGAACTTCATTTTACCTCCTCAGGGAGAGGGCTTTTGTCATAATTTGATGTCAGTTAGGCTGTATTATTAGAGTCAATTTAACATTTAAAATTCGAGTACCACGTTAGTTTCTCAACTAGCCTTTATCTCGTGCCATTAGATATCTTTCATTATATCTACTCTATGTAGATTAATATTATACAGTTGTAAATTTCAATAAGTAAATTTAAAAAAAAATCTTAAATGGCATAAACTATTGACATTTTGCTTTATAATGATAAAATTATGAAGACTCATCTTCCACTAGGATGGCATTCTATAGGCCCACTTTGCTCGGCACTTTCCCCATGCCATTACCATTAGCAAGGCGCTATAACCACCTTAGAACCTTCCCCTAATTTTCTAACGCTCGGTATCACTCATGTTGTTGTTTATTCATTTAACGTCACTTATGGCTAATCGGACGATGTTACAGGAATCTCTCATGGGTAAGCACTGCCACCTTTCATGTATGTTATGTATCGTAACCTGAGTAAATAATGTATTCTAACAGCTGTATTAAAGGTTCGATAAGGAGAAACTCGAGTTCCGGAACTGATCGTCTGAAGGTTACTTCTCGGCTACGGATCAATTCGCAGCCAGGAACAGAAGAGTTTCTTTCAATAACCTTTTTGCTAACTTAAAAAAAAAACCCAGGAAGAACGAAGGAACAACCCAGGAAGGGTAATGTGTTCAGTACATTGTAAAGATTGTACTTCCTAATTAAACGGTTGTGCAGGGAGGGTGGGTGACAGATTTATCTGTCACAGCAGGATTTGAACCCGTGGTTCTCACCATAGCAACTCAGCACTCTGATAACACTTTGGTACTTCCATGAACTTATGGAGTAGCCATAATTGCCCTATAATAAATGCAGAACTATTTATTTAAAAATCAATCAATAGACTAAGAACCACGAAATGGTTTAATGATGTGTAACCACGTATTAATCCTAATAATTAAACTGAAACCATTTTTGAGTAATTATTTTTCCTTTTATTCATCCAAAATTAATTCTTGCAGTTAAATTGAATTGAATAAAAATGAGCAAAATCTCAAAAAAAGGTCTTCTTGGATGTGAATATTATTTTGGTGTCTGCCTTGATGATCCCGCAATAGGCGAAACTCAACTGGTTGTTTTTTTCTAGTATTTTCGAGACTTGAGACTTTGTTTTTGGGGATTTTCCTATTGATTTCTACGGAAAAAAGTAAATTATGTCACATTATGTGATTAACTTAAATTATTGGGTTAATATTATGGTTATTAAATCCATGAACCACGTGCCCTTAAGTGGAGGAAAAACCTGGAAGTTGAGCGTGATATTGGACAAATTACTTCCTTTCCTGTCCTAGAAATAGTAAAGTCTCTACCAAGTACTGAACACAAGACTCTTCAGGGGTTATAGTGGTACAGGAAGGAATTAAAGTAAAAACGTTGGAGAAATCCACATTTACCGCTTTCCTTTGAGATAGACTTCTCTAGAACTAACTGAGAAGACAAGGACATTAAGTTTATCTTTCACAACTATTTATTGTTCACTTTGAGATAGAGTTAAATACAATTTACTTCTTTACTCAGTCTACAGCCCTTTAAGTGCTGAAAACTAACATATAAGTTTGATCTAATAAACTCGAGAAAATTCGTATTAATCAGTCCGTCTTTATTTAGCACTGTGAAGTAATTAAGATATTATAGTTTATTCATGTAAGAAAAAAAAACCCCAACCCCACCCGGTCTCCACACCCTCCCTCTATCCCTGTATACAGATCCTTGCCATATATACCCTCCCTCTCAAATAATATTCAAAAATCCCTACGTTCCTCGATCCCCAATTTACGTTTAGCCTTCAAATCCCATAACAAACTTTCCAAAATCTATACCCGTGTTAAAGATCCCATTCCCGTTATACAACGCTCACAAGTTGTCTACCGTATCCCTTGCTCCACTCCTAATTGCAACTCTTCCTACATCGGTGAAACTAAAAACTTACTTAAAGATCGTATTTCCCAACATAAATATTCCATTTCATCCAATAACCCAACCGCATCTAAACTCTCTCATCATGCCCTATCTTTAAACCACATTTTCAACTTCGATAATACGTCTATCCTAGCTTCCGTTCCCAACTATGAAAAACGTATTCTCTCGGAAACCATTACATCCCCAACTAATTACATCCTATTATATTATAGTTTAAATTATTAATTCTTTAATTTATCGTGGGAGCGGAGTGGCTCGGTGGTAGAGCACTGAGTTGCATGCCGAAAATCTTAGCTCGAATCCCGCTGCTGGCTAGACTTTTATTTAGTCTGTTAGGTTGATCATATGGGATCTTGGACCCTCCAGGGGCTCACCCAGCCTCTATAACGAGGGTACCCAAAATAAGGGGGAAATCTGGGGGTTGAGTGTGACAAATTACCTCTCCGCACAACCGTTACAAATGTACTAAACCCCAGACCCTTTTTACAGTTTTTTTTTTAATTTATCGTCTATACAAATGTAAAGTATTAAAAGTGAACAAAAAAAAAAAAAAATTACTTTTAAGGAGGGTGAAAAAGCTGTTTCAAATCAGAGTGTTGTAAAGATTATTTTACCTATGTCATTAGACTTTTTGAAATTCTATATGAACTTTTGGTACTTGTGTACATAACGCACGGTGGGAGTGGGGCAATGGCCGAGCGGTTACATTTTATAACAGTTACATTTCTACCAGTTACCTTGGATAACCTTACATTTTGGCCATCATTGTTTGTTTACTACTGTGTTCGAGCGTTGTTGTGTTTCAGTTGTTCTTTGTTAATAATACAAAATAATGTCGATATTTTGTTGTTTGGTGTTCTTTAGTTATACGACAATGCTTATTTGGGATTTGCCAAGAACTGAGGAAGATGCTATTCGTTTTTGCCAGGAGAAAAACATTTTACAGAAAAATAGGAAATGTAGCAACTCCCATCAAATGAAATTATACCTTCGAAATCGTAAGTTTTGGAGATAAATTCTTATTTATCAGAATTTATATGGCAACAACATCAGGTTGATGGAAATAGAGACTGTTTTTAATCCATGTTGAACTGTATAGCAACCCATTTTCCACCCAAATGCGATTGAATATTATGTTTTTAAATAATTATTTTAATTTTAAATCGTTTATCTATTGCAGTATTTATTGATCTCATTATTATATTTAGTACTTAGTATATAACGCACGGCACTAGCAGGCAAATGTTCTGCGCATGCCCCAGCGGTTACATTTTATAACAGTTACATTTCTACCAGTTACCTTGGATAACCTTTTAAAATATTTTGATTTGAATCTGAGATCGCCTCCCTTCGGATATTTTGAAGAGAAAAGATTTGCCGCCGGGCGGCACCACTCCCACCGTGCGTTATGTACACAAGTACCGAACTTTTTTATAACAATTATCAATCCTAAACCAATCGTTATATACCGAAAACGAATAATGTGTTTTTTCTCATAAGATACTTTGCACGACGATCTGTCATCTCAAAATTAGAATTTACAAAACTACCATCCTCCCAACTGTTCTTTATGGGTTTGAAACGTGGCCGTGAATGAATAATGTCTTAAGTTATTCAAAAATAACGTATTGTGTTGAATATTCGGTCCGAAAAAGAATGAGAATACTAGAGGAGAATGCATAATGAGGAATTGCATAGCATGCACCAGATTAAAATAATTAAGTGATAGCATCGCGAAGATTAAGTTAGGCTTAGAAATAAAAGTATCAATAAACAGTAAATAAGCACTGAGCCGAAACGTTCCACTCCTCGGCCGAGGCGTAGGTGGGAGGATTGCATTAATGCTAGGGGCTTTGTTTTCTAGTAGTGGCCCATGGATGGAAGTTTGTAAGCAAAGATTAGCATCGAGACTTTCGGTTCGCTAAGCCTTATTATGATTGTTGTTATTTTTCTAAACAGTCTAAGATGGTTTGGACATGTTTTAAGAATGGAAAATAACAGGATGGCCATGATGACATACGAGGCTAAGGTTGAAGGAAGAAGGTCCAGAGGAAGACCCCGACGTACCTGGGAAGATGGTATTAAGGAAAGCTTCGCAAAGAGAAGTCTGCAATGGAATAGAAGGAGAGAAATGGTAGAGGATCGTACGGTGTGGTTATTTTTCTCATAATTCTTTATTCATTAATCACCATTTGTAAAGGTAGCAATGCATAAAATATACCATGAATTTATTCGGTTTGTTGAAAAACAAAATGACCATGACCAATTCAATACATCAATATAAATTATTATAACATATAAATAATTGAATACAAACACCTTTAATGCAGACCATTACGGATGAAGGGAGCATACAATATGAAATAAAACACTCACTGTAACTGAGATTAACGAACGACATTACAAAAGAGGGAATGCAAGATAGCTCTCATAGATTGTTCCATTGTTGCTGATAGAACAGATCCAGAACGATACCTTCTTTGGAAACAGTAGAATTCATTTTCTACTTCGTTTCCTGCTGAATTGTCCTAGTTTATGATATCCTTCGAAATAAATAAAAAGAAGGAAAATTATCAAAGTATATCTATAGCTATTAATTGCTCAAGTTATCTGGATGGAATATTATAAATCTTATAAGAAAAGTGTAAAGTGGTGAGCTAGACTTATTTTATTTGTGCCAACGTATCGACCTAAATTTTAGGCCATCATCAGGGCTGAGAATAAAAGAAAACAGAAAAAAAAAACTATACAAAACTTTGGAGTGCCATTGAAGATATAAAAATTGTATGTAAACAGAAATGATAAGAATGACAAGAGAAGAATTACAAAGAGTAAAAGAAAAAAACAGGAGAGGAGTGGCTCAGTGGTAGAGCAATGAGTTGCCATGCCGGAAACCTGGTTCAAATACCGCTGCAGGCCATGACTTTTATTTAGTCTGTTTGCAGCCGGAGGTGGATCATATAGGAACTAGGACTCTCATGGGGCCCATTCAGCCTGTATAAAATATTATAAAAATAGGGTACCCAAAATTAGAGGGACAAGTCTGGCGGTTGAGCGTGAGCCAGGACAAGTCACCTCCTTGCAAAACCGTTGTCCATGAAACAGTACAGTCTCTATCATGTACTGAACTCCAGACCCTTCATGGGTTGTTGTAGTAGTACAGGAAAAGAAAAAAACGATATAGTTTTCCAGTCATCTTGAATTTATTCCGGCATTTTTTGTTTGGAAATCGGAAAGTTGTGTTTTCTCTAATGTGACGTTGATGTGTGTGTGGCATTTTATACACTTTTTAAATGCTTTTTTCTTGTAGGTACTGGACCTGAAATGAACGTATCCTTTTTTATATATCGAGAGAATATTAGAAATACGTTATTTTCAGTGGGGCAGAATATCTCAGAGAGTAGAGCATTGAGTTACTGCGTTGGAGGTCCCACATTCAAATTGGAATATGGTAGATAAATTATTTAATCTGTCAACAGCAATATATAAACCCTGTAGGATCTGCAGACCCTCCTGGTGTTTACTCAGCCTCTTTAAAGTGGGTACCCTTTAATTAGGGGAAAAACTTGGCGTTTGTACAGTCTCATACCGTGTACTGAACCCAGGCTCATGATTTTTATATTTTATTTCTAATAAATATAGTTTTTTTTCCTGTAAATAAAATAAATTACCAGTTAATAAAAGAACAAAACAATGAAAGGTTCAAAATTTATTTTAAAAAAAATCGAAATCATGTATCAAAATAATAATGGACAAGCAAGGTGGTTTTCAACAATCGTTTCGATGAACTCTATCAACCTTAAATAATGGGCTACCGCTAATTTTAATGGAAAAATATTTTTTTAAACAAGAAATTTTTGACTTCGAAAATTTTCTGTTTGAATTTCGCGCCAAAACGGTTAGTTTTGATAAGATATAATATGACGTCATCAGGCTTGTCAGTTTATCCCGCTACTTTTCCTTGTAAGAAAATTATTTTTGTTAACATAATTAAAGTAAAACATTTTTACTTTGTTTTTAAAAAATCTCTAATAATGTTGAAACAATTTTACTTTGTCTATTAAATAAATAAATCATTTATTTTTCCCCATGGCTCTACAACCCTTGCAGGGCCCTGTCCTCCGCAACAAGGCCTCTCCAGTCCTCCCTGTCAGCAGCTCGACCTCTCCACTGTCTGATCCCCATCCTCGTCATCATCATCATTACATGGCGCTATGGTCCATGAAGGACCTTGGCCTCCTCAACAATTTTCCTCCACCTTGACCGATCTCTCGCTGCTCTTCTCCATGTTCTTACCCCCAGGCACTTAAGGTCTGCTTCCACATCGTCCAGCCATCGCATTCTAGGCCTTCCTCTTCCTCTTTCTCCGTCTGGACGTCCCTCCAGAATCAGCTTTGGGAGCCTTTTTTTGTCCATTCTGTGAACGTGCCCCAACCATCTCAATCTTGCTTTTTTAATACAAGAAACTATGTCAGGTTCTCCATATAGGTCCTTAAGTTCTTGATTCCTTTTAATGCGGAAACAATTTCCTTCCTTGGTTGGGCCATACACTCTTCTAAGAATCTTTCTCTCCCATGCATTCAATAATCTCTCATGCTGTTTGGTTAGAGTCCACGCCTACCCACCATAGGCAACGACAGGACGAAGTATCGTCTTATATACCCTTATTTTGAGACTACGGGGTACAGCTCTATTTTGGAACACGTTTCTGAGGGACCAATAGCATCTGTTACCGTTTTCAATCCTTGCCTTTATTTCATGTTCCAGTCTGTTGTCTTCTGTAATAATGGTGCCAAGATATTTGAATGTCTTAACATTTTCAAATCTGCACCCTCTTCCTTGGAGATATCCACTGGACAGCCGTTTCCTGGATGTGAGCATGTATTTTGTTTTATCCGTATTTATAATGAGCCCTGCCTTCCTAGCTGCCTCTTCCCATTCCCATAATGCTTCCAAGAGCACATTTTCATTTCTTCCTGTGATAACCACATCATCAGCATATGCGAGGTGTTGGGTCATGCTCTTATAAATACAACCCTCTCTTCTTGCTTTCGTTGTTATTATTATTTTATGCAGCACCAAATTAAACAACACTGGAGATATAGGGTCTCCTTGTTTAACTCCTTTTTTAATAGGGAAGTCTCTGGACATTTCTCCCTGTACCTTAACCACACCAGTACTATTCTGCAGTGTCATTCTTATCAATCTGATATGTTTTTTAGGGCACCCAAGAAACATCAAGTTTTCGTAGAGCTCATTTCTTTCTATGCTATCATAGGCCTGTTTGTAATCAATGAAGAGGTGGTGAAGTTCTACGTTCCATTCGTTACATTTCTCAAGCATATTCCTGATGGTAAATATGTGGTCAACAGTAGATCTTCCAGGGCGGAACCCACATTGATAGTCGCCCAAAACTGCTTCTGCTGTTATCATTAATCTTCCCAAGAGTATTATTGATAACACTTTGTAGATTGAACAAAGCAGTGTTATCCCTCTATAATTTTGGCATTCTAATTTATCTCCCTTCTTGTGTATCGGCACAATAATGGCCTTGTACCATTCCTTGGGCATTTCTTCCTTAATCCATATTTCCAGGATTAGTTCATAAATTTCACGGTGCAACAGGTCACCGCCGTATTTAAGCATTTCTGCGGGAATATCATCAAATCCTGGTGCCTTGTTATTTTTTAATTTTACGACAACTTCTTCCACTTCTTCTGGGTCTGGTGGTTCTAGAGGCATATCATCTACTATTGGCTCCGATAAGTTTATTGTTGTGGTTTCTTGAGAATTTTCTTTGCCGGGGTTAAGCAAATCATTGAAATATTCTTTCCATCTTTCGGCTATATCTTCTCTGTCTCCCAATAGAGTGCCATCCCTATCCTTGCAGAAACCTATCCGGGGTTGAAATCCTTTTCTTAGCCTTTTCAACCTTTGGTAGAAGCTTCTACTGTTTTTACCCTCAAAATCATCTATCATCGACTTTAGGTCTTCTTCTTCTTTCTTCCTCTTCTTGCTTCTGCACAGTTTTTTGGTGGCTTCTCTCTTTTTTGTATAGTTTTCAACAGTTTGCCTAGTCCTTCTCTGAATCATCTTCAAGTAAGCCTTCTTCTTTTCATCAACTGAAGCCTGACATTCCTGATCAAACCAGTGGCAGTTTTTCCCATTTGTTCCATCTGTTATTGTTTCCTCCGCAGCATTTACAACAGCTCTCTTTATTTTCTCCCATTTATTCTCAATGCCTTCTATTTCTTCTAGTTCTACATTTCTTAAATTCTCCTCCACTTTCCTTTCGTATTCTTTTTGGATCTCTGGCATTTTTAAGGCTTTTATATTATACTTATGGGTACTTTTCCTATTTTTTCCTTTTGTTGTTACTGCCAATTTTTGCCTATACTTCACTCTTACTAGGTAATGATCACTACCTACTTCAGCTCCTCTGCAGCTCCTTACATCTTCTACATCACTTTGGTGCTTTGTTTCTATCAGTATGTGATCTATTTGGTTTTTGGTTTTTCCATCTGGAGATGTCCAGGTTTCTAAGTGAATAGGCTTGTGTTGAAAGGTAGTACTTGCTATTTTCATGTTCCTACTAGTTGCAAAATCTACTATCCTATATCCATTGTCATTAGTAATATTGTGGCAACTAAAGTTTCCAACTGATCTCCCCAGGTTCTTCTCTTTCCCAATTTTTCCATTGAAATCTCCCAATATAATTTTAGCGTCATATTTAGGAATCTTGTCATAGGTCCTTTCTAGTTCCTCATAAAACTCTTCCTTTTCTTCATCTGTCTTCTCCTCTGTTGGTGCATGTACGCTCACTAAAGATATATTGAAGAATTTACCTTTAAGCCTTAAGTAGCATATTCTTTCGTTTGTTGCCTCGTACTTTAGTATAGCTTGTTTCAGCTGCTTTTTCACCATGAAACCAGTCCCAACAATGTTCCTATGATGCCCGCTATTAATAAGAACATATTTGCTTAGCTCGACCATAGTAGGATCCTTCCTCCATCTAATTTCCTGCAATGCCACAACATCCATCCCATATTCCTCGAGACACCCCTCCAACATACGACTTTTCCCCGCTTCCAGTAGTCCACGTACATTCCATGTTCCAATAGTCAGCAAATTTTTAGTCCTTTTCATGCAGGGTTGTTTATCATAAATCAGTCCAAATCCGAGGCTATTTTGAGGTTTTTTGGCAATATTTTTTTTACACAGGTTGAGTCGCCGGCCCACCTCTGTGCCCCTTTTAGTCGCCTTTTACGACAGGCAGGAGATACCCCAGGATTATTCTGATCCGATCCTGGACGGAACCCCATCCTCGTACTGATACGTATTGATTTAATAAAGGTGACTAGGTCTGGTGCATTGTATATGTACTGAAGCTCTCTATTATTTCTTGACCTCCATTGGCCTTCATTACATACTGGCCCAAATATTTGCCGAAGCACCTTCCTCTCCCAGATCTGCAGCATCTTTTCGCATTCCTGGGTTAGGACCCACGTTTCACTAGCGTACTTAACAATCGGTCTTAGGATTGTTTTATAAATCAATAATTTTGCCTTCCGTGACAAGTATCGAAATCTTAATGCTTTTCGCAATGCAAAGAGACATCTGTTCCCTGCTGAAATTCTTGCTTTAATTTCTGCAGTGATGTCATTCTTTCGCCCCCAGATATTTGAAGCTGTCCACTTTCTTAAATGTGTGGTGGAGCAGTTGCACATGACTCAGCTCTTCCTCCCCATCATTTTTTGTGGAAATCATATATTGGGTTTTTTCCTTATTTATCACCAGACCCAATTTTTTCCCAGCTTCTTCAAATTCCTGGAAAGCTCCTGAAAGCGGCGCTTTTGACCTTGCTGATATCACTACGTCATCAGCATACGCTAAGTGTTGGGTCATCCTATTACATATCGTTCCTCCTGGGTTGGTCCTGATTGATCTCGCAGCATGTTCGAGTGCTATGTTAAATAATACAGGTGATAGGGGATCTCCCTGGCGCAGACCATTCTCCACCTCAAAATCTTCTGATATCATATTTTGTATCTTTACCCTGCATCTGGTGTTTTCCAAGGTCATCGCACTCAATCCGACTAGCTTTTCTGGGACCCCTAGAGTTTTCATTACTTTGAGCAGTTCATTTCTGTCAAGAATATCGTAAATCATTTATAATATCTAACAAATACTGTTGTGTGCCAATGTGTGAAAGCACCACAAAATCAAACCCAGATAAACTGTTCCTTAAAGTTCCCATGGATCCGATAAGAAGAAAAATGTGGTTTTCTCTGATGAGAAGAAAAGATAACCTGGCTCCTTCTACAAACTGTTCTGCCTGTGAAGAACATTTTAATGTAATATGTTTGAGTAAGATGATTGTCATGCTAATGCTATTCAAATTATATCTACAAACCATCCTTAAAAGATTGCTATGGCTTCTTATTATAGATCTTCTACATTGAATACAGTGTAAAGTTACCATAGTTTCAGCAATAACTTGTCAGTGTATAGTGCATGTAAACTTTCATAAACAAACACCATTTTCAAATGCAGTGAGTTTGATCTTTTTTTTTTTTAAGATAGGGCATCATCGCCTATTTTAATGGTAAAAGTATGCATACATCAACCATTAAGGTACCAAAACTTCTTGCCAGAGATATTTATAGTGATGACTCCAGTGATTCAGATAACATTTCATCATATGTTGATGATAAAAGAGACAAAGATTTTTCTACTTTGTCTTTGAGTGAACCAAGAAATATAATAAAGAAAGTATTTCTGCATTACAAAGTTTTAAGCTCACTCAAAAAATATCATAAAGAAACCTTTGTTACATATAGGTTATGTTGATACCAATAGTTATTGAAAAAAACATGCCAATAATAACAAAAATTGACTCTTTACTTGAAATAACTTAATTTAATTAATAAGCAATTGTTTTATTTCTCAAGATGAACACAATATTCTATATGAAAATGCAAAAACATCATATGAATTTCTTATCACAAAAATGTAAACAAACCTGATGACGTCACCATGCCAATATGAAGCGTTTAAAAGTTTTCATTTTCCCGCGTGAATTTTTGATTATCCGAACGGGATTTTTTCGATGGAAAATGATCTTTTAACAATAAAATAAATATTTGTGCGAAAGTTACACTACGGCGAATCTAAAAATTCATTTATTTTTAATTTAAAAAAAATCTTGGTTGTCCATATCTCATGATGGTAGTTGGGCGTGATCTTGGAGAAATCTCCTCCCTACACAACAATTCATAGGTTGTAGAGGTGCAGGGTTTCTTTTATCCATGATAGCTTTCAAAGGAATCCATTGAAGGGCATGTCATGAAATTTTAAATATACAAAATTAATCCCACTATTCTTCTTTTTGGTATAAAAATTGTCATGAGCATAAATATTTCTATTTTTTATTTTTTTTACGCAGATTCAATTTTCAAAGTATCGAATTTTTTTTTCCTGCATGAGTAAGATATAGAAGAGATCCACAAAATCCCCTCGGGATAACTGAGCAGCAGCCTGAATAAATAAGTGACTGGCGATATACACATGTGCATGTATAACATATTTATATGTCTGTATATCCGAGTGTTGAGGGATTTGTCATGTATGACACAACCCTGGTTCACCTGAAAAAAAAAAAAAACCTAATTCATTCAGGTGTTGAACCATTTGTCTGATATTTTTTTCTAATAATTTCTCCAAAATGACAACTTAGATTTAGACAAAATTTCCACCACCCGGAGAAATATTTTTACTCAATTGAGATGATGTAAAATGCTTTCAAATTTTTAATAAACTATAAAAAAAAAAAAAAAAATACATTTTGAAATAATAAAATTTATTACATAAAAAAGTTTTAAGTGATGTCTTATTTTAAATAATGACACTGGTATTATTAGTTTTCCAAAAAGAAAAATTTATACATTGTTGACATAATTATACATTGATGAGATAATTATATATTGAATATGACGTCGAAACGTCTAATAAATAGATGAAATGCAATGATTTATGGACTAAAGGTTTTTCTACACCCCAAGGAAAAAATATTGTTATTGGAGGTAATTCACATTTAGATTTATTAATTAAATCTAATTATTTTATACTCTTATAATAACTTAATAAGACATTATTATTATTATTTTCTATTTCTGTTTTCTTAAAATTGTTTCTACAATACAATTCTATGTTTATTAAACTAAGTTTTCCATACTTATATATCTCACTCATTATAGTTATATCTTTTTTCATTTTATAATTTTCTGTTTAACTTGATTTCTCTCTTTGTATTCTGTTTGCATTATCACCTTTCTATACATCTATTATGTAATCATCTTTATTCATATATCCTTCACTTTTTTCGCTCAATTTTTCTACATCTCTATATTTTGTTATGTTTTCTGTATCTCTATGTTATGTATTTTTACAGTCAATTCTGTTTTTTGTCTGTTTTTTCTCATAGCCCTGAAGATGACCTACAGAGTAGGTCGAAACGTCGCCACACATAAAATATAATAGGTTTATACTTATTTGTTGTGTAATTTTTGACTGCACCCCCAACTGTTTCCATCCTACATTAGTACCTACCAGTCAACGAATTTTATTTTCTACATATTATTATTATTAAAATAAACAAATACATTTGATTATTTTATTAAATATTAAACCCTCAAGAACCTTAAAATGCTGAGAGTGGTTATGCTGAATATTCCAGGTTGAAATCTGCCCGTGGTTGATAAATTATTTAATCTGTTAACAGCCACGGATGGAGCCTATGGGATCCACAGACTATCCTGGGACTCATCAGGCCTATATAATCCTTGGGACAAATCACATCCGTGTACAACCCTCGTCCTAGAGACAGTACAGTCTCTACCATGTACTGAACTGAAGACTGTTCATGGGTTGTAGTGGTACAGGTTCTCGATATTTACTACCCATAGTCTGTACGTTTAAGCTAAAGCGAGCGAAAATTTACTTATTTATTTTTTATTTTATTTTTTTATTAACCTTGCAATGATTTTGTAAGGAATAAGATACATTTTTTTATTTCTGGATATAAGATGATATGATAGGACTAAAACGGAATCCTCTCCTCTGTTGGGAACGATCAGACCTGACGTTTTAAAGGACCAAGTTGAAAGGAGATAAGGGAGTATCATTGAGTTGCGGAGACAGGTTTCTGCCCTGAATGAGCCTCTAGTATCTATCATCTAGCCAACCAACTATTGGCAATGTACTCAACCTTTTCAAATATTATTTAGGAAGCGGTGTGGCACAGTGGTAGAGCGCTGAGTTACAGTGCCGAAGTTTAAATCCGGCGGTGATAGATAAATTATTTAAATATTTTTATTTGAAAAGAAAAGATATGCCAGGACCGGGACTCGAACCCGGGTCTTCAAACACTAATCAAGCACGCTTCTCTGTCGTGGTCATATCTTTTCCTTTCACTGATCCTAAGTCCCCGCGTTCTCGCATTTTTGCGAAGTTTACGAGGGGAAGAATCCTCTTTGAACATTATTTTAATTTGGATCTAGTTGACTTACGTCGTTATAATTATTATAATTTATTTTATTTTATTAGTTATTAATTTTTAAATATTTTTATTTGAAAAGAAAAGATATGACCACAGCCAAGAAGCGTGCTTGATTAGGTGTGGTTAGGGGTGGTTAGGGTCCCAGACTAGCGATCTGGAGAACCCGGGTTCGAGTCCCGGTCCTGGACATATCTTTTCTTTTCAAATAAAAATATTTAAAAATTAATAACTAATAAAATAAAATAAATTATAATAAATTATTTAATGTTTTAACAACAATTTAAAGACTCCGTGGCTCACCTCTATGGAGTGGATACCCAAAATAGGATAGAAGCCAAGGGGTTTTTCCATGCTTTTAGACAAATCACCTCCCTACACAACCGTTGTCCTAAATACAGAACAGTCTCTACCACGTACAGGACCTTAATTCTTGTACGACGTGCGTTGTAGTGGTAAAAGTTTTTCGTTTTTAGCGATAGGATGCTAATTGTTACTACAAACAGAAGTTAGAATTGAACATCTCTGTATTTTTTTCACCTAAATTGAAATAAAAACAACAACCTATTGTTTAATAACTCTCTATTATTTAAAAAAAAGTTGTTAGTAATCTCTAGTCCAGTGCTCTAACCACTAAGCTACCAGGGGTCGTATCCAAGCCAGACAAATCCATTTCTTTTATTTCTTGATGGAAACGTTCTCCTTATTCCTCACTTACATCCCTAAGATTTTCAGGAAAGTACTCTAGATGTGAGTGAAGGAAATGAACTTTGACACTCATATTGCAGCCCAACATTTTGTAGTTTTGTAAAAAATCAGCAACCAAAGTTTTGTAGTTTGGTCCTTTTTTGTTTCCAAGAAAACGTGTTACAACAAGTTTAAATGAATTCCAGGCATTTTTTTCTTCCATTTCCATTTTAGATCCCATACACAGAGGAAACATGGAAACTTTGTTTAACCACTTTTTTGACCTAGTAACATGGAAATAACTTTCAAATCCCCACAAATGGTCCATTTATGGTCAGAGTAGCCGAGCTTACTAAAAGAAACTCAAGATTTTCGTAGAATTCTTTCAAATGAACTGAGTGTCCAACAGGCACAGAAACATATCGGTTACCATTGTAAAGAAGTACAGCTTTTAAACTCCTTTTTGATGAATAAAATAAGAAATTTTCAGGTGAAATTTGTGAATTATCTAGGGGTGATGGAATTTGTTCACTATTTTTTCCGTAATCAGCACAAAAAATACTGTTAACCCCACTAGATAAATATGTTACAATTTTTTCATCGCAGAGCTGTGTAATCAATATACTAATTAAACCTGGATAGGTAAAATTTAGAGCTCCCACTGTAATGTCCCAGAATAAAGTGACGTGAAATGAACAAACATTGTGTTCTTTTTCACTTTTTTTTTCTATCAGAATAACTATAAAACATTTTCATATTTTTCCCCAAAACTATAAAATCGATCAGTTTCAAAAGGACGAAACGACAAGGAAATGGCTGGATATTGACATTGGACCGGCCATTGACAGGAAGAAGGGAATGTAATTCGACCGCGGAGGGAACGTGACGAAGACAGCTCTGGAATAAAGAGGTCATGGAGTAGACTTCTCCAGGGACCATTCTCCAGGAAACATTGACCTCCGGTATAAGAGTCTACTCCAGATAAAGATCATACATGGAAGTGTGCTATTGATAGTGATCGTAGGTCTTTGTTATTCTGAAGGCTGTGGATGTCAATCATAGAGTTGTACAGGTAATAATGATACCAATAGAGATGAGAAAAAACCCTAAAAAGTGACAGAAAATTATTATTAGAAGGCTGTTAGAAAGCTCCGAAAAAAGCAACAAAAAACCAAACTTAAAATCTCTGAAACAAAAAAATAACTAATTTTAAACGTTTCGCCAATTCAGGGACTATCAGAACATAAACAGATCTCATATCGCCAGTAGAAAACCACTCATCTATCAGAGACAGCAACAACGCTCCCAAGCGTTCAATTAAATACAATAATTTCGAATTAAACATTGTTGTATATTGAAAATGATCAAAAAGGCATTGGCATTGGAGAGGGGGCCTGAGGCGTTGTGGGAAGCAGTCTTGTTCCGGTCGTAAACATGCCAGTCTTAACTGTTTATTTTTGTGTATTTTTTATTGATTCAATATAGTCTAAAAACCGATAAGTCGTATTTATTACGTATCCACAAAAAACATAATACTCAATTTAGTTTTTATTTCAACATACCAATTTTAATATTCGAATCTACCGACATTATAAAACGACATTAAAGTGAATATTTCGCACACTATTTACAAAATTATTCTTCTTAAATTGTCTTCAATAAAAATGTAGCTGAGTGTAACCTTCTCGGTTTCTATATCCAGCTGTTCCCATAGTAACCACATCGGTAACATTCAAAAGACGTTTGGTGTAAGTCTTTTACACATACACACACACACACACATATACAAATTCATCCGTAAAAACTTTTATTATGCATAAATACATAAAAATTAAGGTACTTGTGTATTAGATGCACCACCAGAAAAGGCCAATGCGCAACCAATTACGTTTTATAATAGTTACCTTGGATAACCTTCTTAAATATTTTTATTGGGGCTAGAATTTGCATAACATGACATGCAATATAATAATAATGGAAATAAATAAATAGAACTAATAATAATATAATTGAATATACAACAACATAATGAAATATATAATATAAAAAAAAAAAAAATAATAATAGATATAAATAATGGAATATATATTAATAATTTAAAATAAAAACCATCCCTAACCACCAAACAAACAACAAATCAGCAACAAAGAAAAATGAGGATACAACAACAACTCTAGAAATAATCAAATATATAATATAAATAAATATAATAATAATAGAAATAAATAATGGAATATATCATCAACAATTTAAAATAAAAACCACCCCTAATCACCAAATAAACAACTAATCAGCAACAAAGAAAAATTAGGATACAACAAGTCTAGAACACAGGAAGAAACAAAAAAGAATTAATCTGTAAACAATGTAACTGTTACTGTTAGAAATGTAACTGTTGTAAATTGTAACTGCGCATGCGCACAACATTGGCTTTTTCTGGTGGTGCATCTAATACACAAGTACCAAAATTAATAATATTGAATTTAGTGTATTTTTTGCTACACGAAGAAGACCACTTTCTTCTGGTATTATCACTTCCTGAAGATTAGATAACTATTTATCTTCGATAGTGAGGTGCTTTAGGAATGTGTCAACAGCTGGGACGAGGCACGCTAGATTTGTTTACAAGGGCTGAATCATTAGGTGATGACTCACGGGGGGGGGGGGCTAAAGTAGGAACACTGCGCCCTATCCCCTGGTCATTTCGATCTAGAAAGTATTAAATAAACGACTAATATATTATAGATCGATTAATTTATTTATTGTTGAAAAAGGGAACGGTCAACAGAGACATCAAACAAATGTTAATACATTAGTGGAAAAATTCCAACTAAAAACCTTAAGTCTCTATACAAAACAGGAAATTAAAAATACCTGTCCAATATTTCGCCTAATAATGGTTTGCTATTATTCTTTTTCTGCCCTGAGGATGCCTGAATAGGCGAAATATTGGACAGGTATTTTTAATTTCCTGTTTTGTATAGAGACTTAAGGTTTTTAGTTGGAATTTTTCCACTAATGTATTTATTTATTGTTGGTTCATTTAACTTGGAGTCCTAAATTTTGCCTATCCAGGCATTATTAGATAGGCCAGCGGCCAGCTACCGAAAAAAGGGCTTTAGGTCACAAAAAATTGAAAAGAGCTGCATTTTTGATATGCTGTAAGGGCATGTCTGAGAAGTGGAAATCCAAGTTTGCAACCGAAAAAACGGATGGGAAAACTTTTGGTGCCCGAAAAACCTCTTTCGGAGTTAATCCTCCTAATCGGAGCATTTTTTAATTTAAAAAACATGGACAACCATTTTTAAAGCAGCTATATCGCTCTTATAGAATCTGAGTTACGCCTCTTTAAAAATTGGTCATTATTTCGCAAAAAGTACAAATTTTAGGTTTTTGCCGACTCTCGTGAGGAACACCGGCCGAAGGAGTGATCCTACGACGAAAGTCAAATGGAATGAAGCTGTAGTAAATTTAATTAAATTTAAATTTAAGCACAGACCGAGGCCTGTAGGTCTAATAGATTCTGAGTTACGGCCCTTGGTCATTTTTTCCAAATAGTCCAAATACAGGGCAGCGGCCAGGTGTTGGAGGGTCGGAAAAAATTGAAGAGAGTTGCATTTCTGATATGTTTTAAGGGAATGTTTGAGTAGTGTACAATAAATCCAAGTGTTCAACCGAAAAAGCGTAACTCAGAATCTATTAGAGATACAGAGCTGCGGTGAGTTCAAATTGTAGTAAATTCAATTTACTTTAAAAATGGTTAAATTTTTGGTACAAGGCCAAAAACTGAAATAACTCCGAAAATGTCGAGGTTTTTCGGCCACCAAAAATGTTTCCATCCGCTTTTTCGGTTGCAAACTTGGATTTCCACTACTCAGACATGCCCTTACAACATATGAAAACAGTTCTCTTCAATTTATTGCGACCTTCAAACACCTTGCCGCTGGCTATAGAAAGGGATCTTCAACGAGTACCTGACACCGTACAGGCTCGGAATCACCATTTTACGTTCATTCCGAAGGATGGACATCTGGAACTAATCGCTTCCCTCCACAACCATTGTCCTAGAAACAGTACTATTGTTTGTCCAGGGTCCTGCAATGTCTAGACCCACTGTTGCCTTCAGGAACTAGATGGTCTACAAATCATCATGTTATTGTGTCATGTTAAACCCGTGAACGGGTCTGGGATGTAGTACATGGTAGAGACTGTACTGTTTCATGGACAACGGTTCTGCAAGGAGGTGAGTTGCCCTAGGTCAACCTCAACCGCCAGATTTTCCCCCTTATTTTGGGTACTCTATTTTTATAATATTTTATAGAGGCTGGGTGAGCCCCAGGAGGGTCCTAGATCAGATATGATCCATCTCCGGCTGCAAAAATACTAAATAAAAGTCTTGGCCGCAGCGGGATTTGAACCAGGATTTCCGGCATGGCAACAATGCTTTATCACTGAGCCCCTCCGCTATCTAAAATAAAAGAAGTGTTTAATAATTTCTTTAAATATTCACTTTTATTCCATATAGAGAAGACGGAGTAACAAAGCATAGGTAACAGAAAATGGGGAGTTTCTAGTGATGTAGGAAAGAATAAATTTCAAGCATTTTATCCCTCCATCAAAAGAAAAACAAAATAACTCAAAAATTGGTATTTATGAGTTAAGCCTTCAGTAGCCTTAAGAATTAAGCCTTCATATTGTATTGGTCGAAGATATTTAATTCAGGAACGACATATCTGATATCCGATTTTCAACATCTTTTTTAAATAAAGTAATATTTTGAGCTGTATCATATTGTCGCTGTAAAAACAATACAGCCCATCTACAGCTTTTGGTGAAAATGAGTTAGTAACTGTAACGCATTCTACAGGTTGAATAACACAATATTAAAAAAAGTTTTCAAGGTTGAAGTGCTGTAATTAGCAATTGAAAAATAACCGGTATACATAAAATAATATAACATATGGCTTGTTTTTTTCTCTGTCCTGTAATATCCCCCGAAGTGTAGATAGGCGGTATTGTTTTGACAGCGACGATATTTGAATTTTAAGTTTTATTGGAATAATGACATAAGTTAAAATCAGAAAAGTTTCATGTTTTTTGAATTTTTTTAAACTCACATGGAACTTTCAAATATCTCTATGGAAAAGTTTTTTTGAGTTACGGCATTTTTGTCAGCGATAAGTGATCACCACTATTTTATATGGAATAATTTGGATGATCTAATATAACGAACTATTGAAATTTTAATCAAATAAATTATAATCCCGGACCGTATTACTTAATATCCCAAACTCAAAATACACTATTATCAGCAAAAAAAAAACCAAAAACAATTATTTCCAAAATAAACAAGAATTTTTGTTCAATTTTAACAATTATACAGAGTAGCGTATACAATTACCTGAGCAAGGCGGAACTAGGACTAAAATAAGACAAACGGGAGATCGTAAAAGCGACAATTTCAGAAATGATGCTAGGAATTTCCTAGATTACTTGTATTATTTACTATCTTCAAGTTTAGGTTGCATCCATGGACCCATGAAATAACCTGGGAATGTTATATATATACATATATATATATATATATATATATATATACATATATATATATATATATATATATATATATATAGAGAGAGAGAGAGAGAGAGAGAGAGTAATATAATAATACTATATCATTGTTTATTAAAAAAATATATGCTTATTTTGAAGAGAAATGATTTGTCCTGGCCGGGATTCGAACCCAGGTCCTCCTCATCTCTAGCGCCACAACTCTACCAACTAAGCTACCAGGGATCGTAACCAGGCCAGACAAATCCATTCTCTTCACCGATCCCACATCCCTAGGACTCGCAATTTTTGCGATGTACATCCCGGCCAGGACAAATATTTTCTCTTCAAAATAAAAATATTTAAATAATCACACTAAAATAAAAAATAAAAATAAATATAATAATTTACGAACGTCAACCAGATCCCGATTAAAGTAATGTCCAATGAACATTCTTCCCCATATATCATCGCGAAAATTGCGAGTGCTGGAGATGTGGGGTAGGTGAAGAGAATAAATTTGTCTGGCCTGGTTACGATCCCTGGTAGCTTAATTCGTAGAGTACCGCGCTAGAGATGCGGAGTACCCGGGTTCGAATCCCTGCCAGGAAAAATATTTTCTATTCAAAATAAAGATATATGTTTTAATAAACAATGATATAGTATTACTATACCCTAATTGTAATGATATCAGGGTTGTGTCCCATATTATTATCTAACAATTATTCTGATAAAAGGATCTTAACTTTCCCTGAGATCAATGTTTTGGAAGTCAGAGCAACATTGCAAATAAATAAAAAGGTGAATATGTGCAGACATTTTTTTCTCTTGGTAATTATTCCACAGGCTGTCGCTTCTAGTTGAGTCTCAATAAGTTTTAACTTTTCAATTGTTTCCCTTTTAGTAATTTCCAAATGGAAATTCCTTTTATTATTCAAAAGACAATGTATTTACGGGAAATTTGTATATTTTGGTAATCATTTCATCAAGAAATGAACGTTTACACAAACATACATCATGTATAGCTCAAATCTGGATAGCTCAAATGGTAGAGTTCCAGACTAGCGATCTGGACAACCCGGTTTGAGTCCCGGTCCTGGACATATCTTTTCTATTCAAATAAAAATATTTAAAAATTAATAACAAATAAAATACAATCAATTATAATAATTATAATGACGTAAGTCAACAAGATCCAAATTAAAATGATGTTCAAAGAACATTCTTCCCCTCGTATACATCGCAAATTGCGAGAACGCGTGGGTTTGAGATCAGTGAAAAGAAAGGATATGACCACGACCTGGAGGCGTGCTTGATTGGCCCATGATAGCTCAAATGGTAGAGTTCCAGACTAGCGATCTGGACGACCCGGGTTCGAGTCCCGGTCCTGGACATATCTTTTCTTTTCAAATAAAAATATTTAAAAATTAATAACATATAAAATACTCTAAATTATACATCATGTATACTTTGAAATGTTTGTTGAAACTTGTTATTTCTAGATGAAATGATTACCGAAATCTATTCATAACCCATACTTACATTATCTTTTCCATATTTAAGCCAACAAATACTTGTATTTATGGGAAATGAAACGAATAAACAGCTAAAACTTGTCATAACTCAACTAACTCGAAGCGACAACCTGCGGAACAGGTACCCTTTTTTTTCTTTAAAGAATTCTATTCAACCAAGTATCAGGGACTTACAACAATTCTTATTTAATGGTTCAGGGGTTTCAAACAGTTTGTACTTGATACATAAATCCCCTGAGTAATGTGCTAACCACTTCCTTGAGCTAACCTTCCGGGGATCAATAGGGCTGGAAAGGTAAGTAGAAGGAAGGGCTTATGCAAATGCATTGGCCGAAGATTAAAGTTAGGCTAAAGGGTTTAGGGAGTTAGGGAAGAGAGGACCCGGGCACTGATAGCTCAAGGAACGGAATAACAAATTATTTATAGAAAAATACCGGTTACTCGAAATAATAATCTTGGTTTATTGAAAAAACCTAGACCTACTGATTAATTGGAATAAATTTATTCTAATATTATTATTATTGGCGAATTCGGGTCTTTTTCGTTTAATGCACAATTCGGTTATTAAAAAAAGTAACTGTTATTAAAAAGTAACACGTGATATAGTTACAACCTCCATATCAGTAGAACATATGACTACATTTCTTAGTTTCGTTTAAAACCTAATAATGGCTATGTTAAGGTTATACGAAGATTTTAAAGATTTGGACCGAACCATCGCATTCTTACAAGAAAAAGGCCTCATCCATAAAGAAACACTATGCCGGAATGGACATTCTATGAAGTTGCGCAAGAGAGATGACCGGTACAGATGGCGGTGTCACAATGCAAGTTGTCTTTTGGAAGTAGGACTCAGGGAAGGTACGTGGTTCAACGGTTCAAAATATCCTCTGAATAATGCAATTCTTTTTATTTACTCATGGACCAAGAAATATACAACAACGTTATTTTGTAAAGACGAATTGAGTATGACTGCAGAAACAGTAACAAATTGGAAAAATTATTTGAGGGAGGTTTGTGCTGATTCGCTACTTAAAAATCCTATCAAAATAGGAGGATATGGTATGACCGTCGAAATTGACGAGTCTTGTTTTACAAGAAGGAAACATAATGTCGGACGAATATATCCCAACCAATGGGTTTTTGGTGGTATTTACAGGGAGACGAAAAAATCTTTCATATATTCAGTGCCCAACAGGAACAAAGATACTTTAATAGCGTGCATTAAAGAATGTATTCTTCCAGGAAGTGTTATAATATCAGATTTATGGAAAGCTTATTCCACTATAGAAAGAATAGAAGGGTATGATTTTAAGCATTATACAGTCAACCATTCTGAAAATTTCGTGGATTACAAAAACTGGAGCGCACACACAGTCGATAGAATCGTTATGGGCCGCGGCCAAAATAAGAAATAAAATAGAAGCTGGAACTAGAAGAACAATGTTGGATTCATATCTCTGTGAATTTATGTGGAGACAAAGGAATATGGGGAAAGACCTTTTTGAGGTTATATTGGAAGATATCGCTTCATTTTAGAAATTAGAATAAACCATATCATTTGTGTTAACAATTATAGTTACTTTATATTAATCACGTGTTACTTTTTAATAACAGTTACTTTTTTTAATAACCGAATAGTGCATTAAACGAAAAAGACCCGCGAATTCTCCCCAGAAATGGAAGACGTTAAGGAACTAACTCCATCGATTTTTCTTTAGGTTCTTCTTGTTCTCACAACAGGCTTTCATTCTTTTCGGAAAGGGTATCTACGCTCTTCCGACTAGGGATGGGTAGATACTGGATTTTCCTGTGTCTGATACAAGTGATACTGATACTTTTCTGTATCTGATACTTTTGTAGTTGAATACAGACATCCCGACTCTTACTATTCTAATACGCTACACAGAAGCCTTTCTTGGGGAATCAGTTTTTGTTATCATTTTTAAAGGAAAAAGAGTTATTCGCCGAAATAGTAACCTGCACAAGGCATCAAATGTTTTTTATTAGTTAATTATTTTTTGAAAGCTATGGAATTTAACAATAAAAACCTCAAACTTTTGCTATTCACGTTCCAAGACACGTAGAATTTGGGTTGTAATACAAAATTTGTCTGTCCGCCGCCGCTGTTTATACTCTTTAAAACGCTATAGCTGTGTTTTTTTTTATTCAACAGTTAAATAAAACTGCTGTTCCATAAAAATAGATTACTTATTCGTTGATCATAGCTAATGCAATATAAACATTCTATGATATATTGCGAAGTAAGCGATTGATGATAAATTGATCAATTCTTTGGAACTTGTAAGTACACCCTATCCTATTATACTTACACGAGTCATTTTATATTTATTTTAGTGTGCTATTTAATGTTTTTACTAAAAGCTCATTTTTTCACTGTCAGGGCATGAATATGAGACTAACCTAGTCTCGAAACGTCGCCTAACAAGTTGAAATAACTGACTGAAACTCAAGAACCATCAACATTATATATATATATATATATATATATATATATATATATATATATATATATAATGTTTAAGAACTATGTTCTATGGTAAATTAAATCCCACAATTTGATTCACAAATTAGATCCAAAAAAATAATATACCAGTTTTAATTCGTTTGTTATAGTAATAAATAGCATAAGGTAGCATGAGGTAGTGAATATATTCATGAATACTGAACAGCTGATGCTTCTAACTAGGGATGGGTAAGGTTGTATCAATCTGACCGTATCAGATACCGGTATCGATTGATACAAAAGTATCAGGTACATTTCGACTGTATCTGATACTTGTATCAACTAATTTTTAGTATCAGATTGATACAACCTAACCCATCCCTGCTTCCGACCACTTTGTACTGTTTGTGTTGCTCTGATACAACTTCCCATTCGTCAACTTTGTGTCTGAAGGTGTCTCTTTCTAAAATGTCTGGTCTTACGTTTCCATTTTTGAGGTCCTTTCGAATTTCATCTAGCCAGGGTGTGGAATTCTTAAGTGAGGTTACATAATCTATTATTCTTTTCGTCAATCGATTTTCTGGTAGTCGGCTGAAATGATTAAGGAAATACATTCGCCTTTTCCTGATATCAATTTCGATGTTTGAAAATTTTGCTGTAGTTTTAATTGTTTGTAGCCTAAAACCGTCTTGGGTCCGCCTTCCTCCTAGAAATTCCCTGATGATCTTTCTCTCTTTTTTTTTTTATTTCTTCAAGTCGTTGTTTCCTGTTAAGGGTTGGTGTTTCACTTGCGTCATTTATGCTAATTGTTAATTAGCATTATGTGTATTTATCTTTGTAATATTTATAAGCATCACTTTGGGTTATAATCGTAGCCAAATTGAATGCGTTGTTTTAATACAATATGTCTGCAGGCTTGGTGAATAAGTACTTCAATCGATTTTTGTCCAGAGAGTTGATTCGTGTCATTCTCGTAGTTGTTGTCTTAAAATGGAGTTGTAATACAAGCAATAACTCCTTTTCAAGGCAATGCCTCAGTTAGCCCCCTTTTTTTTTTTTGAACTCCCTTAAGTACAAGAATCTAATTTTGGAGAAAATTCGATTTAACCATTAATTTACCGGGACTGTAGATATATTGTTATATATTTTCGTATCTTAATTTCCTCTATTCCATGGGAACAGAAAAAAACATCGGGGTTAAACATTAAAAAATATCCAGGTCATTTATATTAAAATGTCGCTGAGTAGAAAGACATTCTGTTTCAGTATATGAGCCGTTAAATGCACAAATTGATTAACTGCATAAAACAAAAAGTGGAGAAATGCGACAAAATAGTTTGCATTGTTTTTGAAATTCCCTTTATAATATGAATTCAAATAAATATTGTAGAATGCATAAATAAGGATGTAGCTTTCATCTAAAAGTATATAAAATTAGTAAAAAAGACTAGCCAAAAAAGCTATCGTCAGAAATGTTACAGTTTTTATGTGACCGGTGGAGTTAATCGATTTGGTAAGTGAAAAAAGTAATACATTTAAATTCAGTGTTTAAATTTTTAAGTTTCTTATCTCAGAAAAAGTTAATTATTAGATATTTTTAATACGAATTTTCCATAAAAATTAATGTTAACAGTTTTTTTTATGTTATATTATTATTAATAATATAATAGACTTTTATATAATATAGTAGACTTTTAGGAGCGGAGTGGCTCAGTGGTAGAGCGCTGAATTGCCGTGGGGGAAGGTCATGGGATCAAGGAGGATATTATTTTATCTCTTAACAGCCGGGGATAGATCCCTCAGGATCTAAGACCCTCTTGGGGCTCACCCAGCCCCTATGAAGTGGTACCCAAAAAAGGGAAAAACCTGGTTGTTGAGTGTGTTCTAGGTCAAATCACCTCATTGAACAACCGTTGTCCAAGAAACAGTACAGTCTCTACCATCTACTGAAACCAAGACTCTTTATGAACTGTAGTGGTTCATGAAGAGTCTCCATGAATCGTTTAAAAAAATATAACTAAGTTATAACAATACAGAGACTGTAGGGAAATAAGATTAATATATTTCTATTCATTCTTTAACTTGTTAAAACCTAAAAATCTAGATTTGAGAAAGTGAAAAGACATAAAAAATCTCAAAGTTGAACTCTCGAGTAAGACGAGATGTTTTAGTCTAATTTCCTGGTTGCTAAGCAGAGGGAAAAGTTGTGGAACTTTTCAAGAGAAAATCCTGGAAAAGAAGTTTTTAAGGCTGCTTAAAAACACAAATTAAACAAGTCGTAACGTTTTGAAGTTGATACCAATGAATTAAAATGTGCTCTGTATATATGTAAAGGTCAATAAAAGTAGGAGTAATATCAGATTTTATTAGTATGTTGCAATTACAAGAATAAATAAACGACAATGGTTATAAACAATAATACTCAAAAGAAATACTAAAGAATATTAAGTATATACCTGTAAAGAATAATTAAATTCCAAGATACATATCCAGCCTAATGTATTGGCAATAAAGGTTATAACAATCTAATGAAGGTTACACACTCAATCAACAGGGTGGTCGTCATGGCAACAAAGACTTGATAAATGATGCTCTGTAGTCAGGGAACTTACATATATATTTCCACGAGTAGGATCACATATTAAGCCTACATGTTTTGTCTGTCTAATGTATTTTATTATGTAGATATTATAAACAATAAAGATAAAAGCGAACAGACGGATAGACACGGCCAAAGACTTTGTTTTATAATATGCATAGAATAGATAGATAATAGATATTAGGCAGCATCTTCGATGAAACCTCCCAGGCGGCTATATTTTCCCCAACATTTCCGACAATTATCGTTATATTCCAACCCATTTTCACCCAAGCCCAAGATCGCGGGTTCGTAGCCCGGCAGGCGACCCTAGGATTTTCGAAGGGAGAAAAAAAATCTTAGTTACGCCGTCTTTCGGAAGGGACGTTAAACGGGGGTCCCGAGACTGTACGATGTCAGGTACTCGTTAAAAACCCCTATTCTAATTAGAGCTCCCACTGTAGGATCGTCCGATTAGCCACAGCAGCATAAAGTGACATTAAATGAACAAACAAACAACCCATTTTCACAAAACCGCGACAAATTATATACCTAAACCTTCCTGGTGCATCACTCTATCTATTGGTGAAAACCGGATACCAATCCGTGCAATTGTTATTGAGTTTACCGCGAACAAATGCGACCGAGGACTTATTTGTTTTATTATTTGTATAGAAGCTACACCCAAATATATTTTTTTTTCAAAACTCCTAAACGAAAATGATTCTGTAGTTAGCAGTATCTTCTTATTATTATATTAATCTGTAATGGAATCCGAAACATACATCTCTCTGTCAATATAAAATTGACAATCTTACAATGTTAAAACATAACTCGTACTTTTAAATTTATGACGAAATGATATTACCACATCAATCCACCTGAATACCTGTTCAATATTCGTTTAAGTCTTATGTACATATTTTTTAAGAGTTATTGCTGAAATGTGTAATGTTGAATTGTTCTATTTCAGATAGTGGAAATTCGTATCAGTAATTTTTATTTGATTGTTTTTATCGGTTAATTGGTTTTTATTATTTTGTTACTAAGAGTTAATTAATTTTGATCTTATACATCCGATTTTTTTTATATTAACCTATAGTAATCATCTCGGTATCTGTTCCACAAGTTGTCAATAGTAATCATTTCGGTATCTGTTCCGCAAGTTGTCAATAGTAATCATTTCGGTATCTGTTCCGCAAGTCGTCGCTTCGAGTTGAGTCATAAGAAGTGTTAACTGTTTATTCGTTTCATGTTTAATGTTTTCCAAAAATACAAGCTTTCGTGAGCTTTACTATGGAAAAGAGAATATAATTAGTATGAGTAGATTTCAGTAATCATTTCATTATGAAATTAGCGTTTCAACTAACATTTCGAAGTATAGATGATATATTTTGAAACGTTAATTTATATTTGGGGAGCGGAGTGGCTCCCTTTTGGGATCCTCCTGGGTGGTAGAGCACTGAGTTGTCATGCCAGAAATCGTGATTCAAATACCGCTGTAGGCAAGACTTTTATTTAGTCTGTTAGCAGCCGGAGATGGATCATATAGGATCTAGGGCCCTCCTGGGGTTATAAAAATAGGGTACCCAAAAAAAGGGGGAAAAATCTGGCGGTTGAGCGTGATTTAGGACAAGTTACCTCCTTGCAGAACCGTTGTCCAAGAACCAATACAGTCTGTACCATGTACTGAACCCCAGACCCGATCACGGGTTGTAGTGATACAGGTTTCTTTTTAATTTTTTATTTATATAAGAAATGATTACTGAAGTATACACATTTCTCATAATTCTCTTTTCCTTACTAAAGCTCATGATAACTTGTATTTTCGAAAATATTAAAAGGGTAACGAATAAATAGTTAAAACTTGTTGTGACTCGACTCGAAGCGACAACCTGCGGAATAATTACCACCATTTCTTTTATTTGAAATTTTTTTAAAAATAAAAACTTTTATATAATATGTTATAAAACGTAATATTAAACATATGATTATTTCTTTTTTAATGTTACGTTTCCGAGTGTATCGTTGCTAAGCTGGACGTAAGAACTATGTAAGCGTTCCGGATATTCCGAAAATAAGTGGAATAAAGAGTCAGTTATTTCTGTGAGTCCTCACGCAACCTGAGTCTCGCTATTACTATTGCACCATTACATCAAACTGGTTCATTTAAGTAACCTGAGTCATTTTCAAGTCTACCCTCATGTCTTTACTTATGTAATAACCATTTAACTATGACAGTCTTCGAAAAATCTTAAATAACAGAAACGTTCATAGAATAAATATTGAATAATATTAGTTGACCTTATATATATGAGGAAAAAAATGGTCCCGATTTATTTGGAAGGCGACGTTCCGACCCACATTGCAGGTCATCTTTAGGGCTCAACATACAGGATACAAATAGATTAAAATAGTATATGGTAAAGAGTAGTATATGTAATATTTTGATAGAGTAATATTAGATGTAGTAAGTAGTAGAAATAAGAACCAGAGGGGATTGAATTATATAATAACAAAGAGTTAATATATATATATATATATATATATATATATATATATATAACTAAACAGAAAAAAAACGGCACTCCTGGAATTTTGTCGTTTTTTTTCTTCCTAGTCCAAATAATTTAATTTTTTCTGTATGTGCCAAGTAAAGTATACATCATATGAGATAACAGATGGAAACAGATTGAAAAACAAGAAATATCTGAATAGAAAAACAATTTTATTCACAAAAACTCCAAACTCGTATAAAATAATTAAATAAATAAATAATAGTTATAAATTTCTATTATTATTTTTATTTTATTTGTTTAATAACGGGTGATTCCTCCCCTTGCTTGTATCACAGCCTGGATTCTTCTTGGCAACTCTTTACTGTTCGATGCCGTCCTAACGTTCGCAGGACAGTCCAGAGGTACAGGGGGACTGATAACTTAACCAGGAGGCCAGGTTCAAGTCGGCCCAGAGCGACTCTTCCCGCTAACGGTAGACTTATTGTGGTTCAGGCGTTAAGAAATCACTTTCAGAAACCCGTGGAGACCAATCAAAGGCTTCGAATCGCCCGAAATGTGAATGTCAGTGTTGATACGGTCCGGAGGCGGCTTCATGAAGTTCACCTTCAATCAAGGGCCCCAGTTATGCTCACCCCAGCACACCGGGCATATATATATATATATATATATATATATATATATATATATATATATATATACATACAAAGAAGTAATGTTAAAATCAAACAAAGTAACAAATGAAAATTGAAATTTAGGCGTTGAGATGCAAAAGGGGATAAATCCAAATTTGAAAATTTTTCAGGAAACACAAACATATCCATAATTTAGGTTATTATGAAATGATTATTTATTTGAGGCAATTATTTTTGGAAAAAATAGATTGGCTTTGTATGTTTTGAATTTGGTAACCATATACCACCGCATTGAGGACGCTAAATTTTTGAAAAACATTAAAAATTACAAAATATGGATTTCTCCTTTTTTTCATCTAAACGCCTCAATTATAGTAAATAAAAATTAAAATTAAAATAGTATATGGTAAAGCATATGGTATAGTATATGGTACCATTTTTGACCATCATTACAGAAGAAATTATTTGCCTTCCCAATACCGAAATATTTATTTTCTTAATTTACAAAGTTTACAAATACCTCTATTGAAAAATAAGTTTTTTTTTTAAATTATGACGTTGTTCTTTTGAAGGAGCGTTATACACACCTATATATACCAGATAAAGTATTTCTCAATCAAACACGTTTCTAAATTCAGTGTTGCATTTATCATTGCAAATATCACATTCACACAGAAACGTGTGAATTGTTGTGGCCTGAATATAGCGCATTATGATCCGGGACCTGAATCACCCACAGTCAACGAAAGTCAACGCTCATCGTGGAACATGCGAATAACAAATTCAAACTCTCTAGTAAATAATAACTGATAATTTATTTTCTCTGTTCTATAACGAAACAAAAGAGGAACGGAATCCAGCGATTCTTTTTTCTTTTTGTAGTTTGAAAGGAATCCATAGTGCGTTTAAGAACGGAGTCGGCGTCCCAGGTCCTGTTATATTCCAGTGATAGTTATATTCCAAAACCAATAAATAATGTAGTCCCAGGAGTGCTATTTTTTTGTCGAACTGAGTACAATTCTTTTTTTATCCTTACATAAAAAACAGGCGACTAACAGTATCTTTCGACACACCACATTCCCTGGCAAGTTCGCGAGTACTTGTGGACGTATTTGACTCAACAGCTTCCTTCAGAACCTCATCAATATCCATTAATAGTCACCCGGAGCCCTTCTTCCTTTCCAACGTCGTATCTCCACTGCTAAATTTTTCAAACCAACGCCGCGCAGTGCGCTGGTCAAGGACACCTCCCCCTTCATATTTAATAATTTCACAAGTTGCTGCAGCGGAATTTTTTTTTCAGTAATGTATTAAAATTACGAGAATTTCGTAGGACCCTGTCATGTTTCTTCTTTGAAATAAGTAACTAAACTGATGCTTTTTTTTGAAGAAGTGCAGTGTTACTAAACATGCTTAGAGAATGCTCTAAAGGGATTATTAAGTGTTGGTAAATAATAAATAGCATTAAAATATTTAGACTTTTGAACTCTGGAATTTGATAAAACAGTCATTTTTTTTATACATCCTATTATCTAAAGAATGATAATACAAAACAATAATTATCATTTTGGTGTCAAACCATACACTGACTGTGGTGTAGTTGTTAGTATATTTTCTAACCTTCCCCCGATATTTTGAATGCAGTAAAAGTTCCTCGGTTATGCCGTCCTTCCGACGTTAAACATCCCTGTCCTAAATAAATCTGGATAGGGAACATTTATAACTCCCACGGTAGGAGCCATAAACCCATAAAATGTAGTTAAATGAATAAACAACTTGACAACTCAACGCATTACACTTTGAGCAACCCAGCTTCCTTTGAGGAACTTCATGAAATAAAAAATTCAATTAACATAAAATGAATTAAATTACATAAAAATACCTGAATATTAGATGGTCCATGTTTGCACTTGTTTAGTATCAAGCTGAATCTTCGTGAATAGCTTCGTTTCGACGAGACGCCCAACAATTTCCTGTGCGAAAATTCTCGATTGTGGTAGCTAACAGAGGTAGCAAGGACAAAAAATGTCGATTTGATGATTCTCAAAATCGATTTGATCAAAGAGTTCCCCTCCTTCCAATATGTATCGAGCACGAAGTCAAAAAAGAAGAAGTACCAAAAAAAAAAACAGCTGGTTAGTAATCATTTTTGATGACCTCGTTATCGATACATGTTGGAAGGAGGGGACTCTTTGATCAAACCATACATTTTGTAGGACAAATAATTTAGATAATTATCTTGAGATTTAGCAACAAAAAGAACACAGTTAGTAATAAATTTTTGAGAATCATCAAATCGACATATTTTATCCTTGCTACCTCTGTTAGCTACCACAATCGAGAATTTTCGCACAGGAAATTGATGGGCGTCTCATCGCAACGAAGCTATTCACGAAGATTCAGCTTGATGCCAATTGGATCTAGGACCATCCTGGGGCTCACCCACCCTCTATAAAGTAGGTATCCAAATAAAGAGGAGAAATGTGGCGGTTATCTCGGAAAAAATCACCTCCCTGCACAACCGTTGTCCAAGAAAAAGTCAAGTCTCTATCACGTACTGAGCCCAAGGCTCTCCATGGGCTGTAATTTTTAATGGGTTATATATTTTTTCATTTTAAATAAATATTATATAATATTATTTTAAGGGCGCTATAGTTCTATCAGGACCTTGGCCTCCTCAGCAATCCTCCTCCACACAGACTTGTTTTCGTCTCACGACACCCAACGACTGAAGGTCGCCTTCCACACCTTGCATCCAATTGAGTCTAGGTCAACCTCTGCCCTTTCTTCCATCCGGATATTCATCACCTTTTTAGGAAGTCTACCACCCTCCATTATTTGGTCATGTCTCAGTCATTATAGATATTTTAATGATACAAATGTTTAGCGAAATCATACATTGCAGATTATAATCCTCAAGAAATCAACTAAAATCTGTTAAAAATAAAAAATGTCAAAAAAGTTGCTGAAATGCTAAAGCCAAGATAATGTGAATTAAAGGGTTGCTTTTTAATATTAGATTTTTTTTTAAAAATGGCACATATTTAGATGATATAAAAGAGAATATACACTGGTTCAAAGTCAAAATGACACGTCTGGATAATGATAGGAATCATAGAATAAATAAATAGTTAAACTTATATTCCATTAAACATAAGTAACAATACATTAAAAAACAATAATTTATTGTAGTAACTAAACATCATTGCAAAATGTTCTTTGTATTTAAACAAACAAACAAACAAGGATATTATTACAACTATAATAATATTATAACAAGTAAATCTGCTCAAATGAACAATATGACATGAAAAAAAACATTTGTGGAGAAACTACCCATCGGTAGCACTCCAATAAAGTTCTATAGTAGATGGTCTCGAGCTCACCTTCTTTTCAGACGCTTCGGAGGGTTATCAGGAATAGTATGGGAAGCAATTGAGAGACTAGCGGATTCGAGTGTGTATGGAGCTTGTCGTGGAAGGATAGGTATCTAGTTTGGGCCAAATCAGTAACATATGGGATATTAAGATCATGATGGATGAGTTTGTTTGTGACTTAATGAGGAGCATTGAGGATTTTACGAAGGATTTTGGATTGTAAGGATTGGATACGAGATGAATTGGATGGTTTAGTACAGCCCCAGAGCTCAAATCCGTATGTCCAAATAGGCCTGATAACTGTCATGTAAATGAGTCTTTTGTAATTAATTGGGAGCTTAGAGCGTTTGTCCAGTAAGTGTTGAAGTAGGCGAAAACGTCGAGCAGTTTCTTGTCTTTTCAGTCTTGTATGAGGATTCCAAGTGAGGCGTTTGTCCAGATGGAGTCCTGGGTAACGTATCTGTTCGACAGGGTTCAGTGGAATATTATTAAAGGATACTGTAGAGCAGGGATTCGTACGTTTACGACGAAGGGTGAAGCTAATTTGATGGGATTTGTTAGGATTTATTTTAATTCTCCAAATTTGATACCATTCTTGAAGGTTTGAGATATGGGATTGAAGAGATTGGGATGCAACAAATAGATCCTTGTTTACTGATAACACACACGTGTCATCAGCGTACGTAGTGAGGACAGTGCTCGGATGGGTTTGGATGTAAACCAATGCATATATAAAATGTTTATTACTAAAATCTTGGCATATGGCGTGAACGTAGACTCTAATTCATTTAGCCCTATTTGAATGCTGTGTGAAAACCGTTATAAACATTGACAGCAAAATTTCTTTCTTATGAACATCAAATGAAAACACATTTCTAAATGCCTTTGAACACGAGAAAGACTCGATGATAAGATGTTCCTTAGATTACTAAAAACAGATTATGTCTAATTGCTCCATTATGATCGCTATGCGGCAATGATACATAATGTAAGTACATACCAATTCCAATGTATGTAAGATTTCTCAGATAATTTCGGATAGTAATCAAAATCAGATAAGATGATGCTTAATATCGCTTTCTATCTTATGAGTTAGAAAGTGATAAGGTAATTTTCGCTACCTACTGACCACAGCAGGCAAAGATACATTACTATTTATTTTATATATTATAAATTACAAATATAATATTGGATTTTATGTTTAGAATTAAAAAAAAAACCCCTGTGGGATGAGCAGATCCTCCTGGGATTCACTCAGCCTATATAAAATGGGTACCCTTAACTCGATAAAAAAGATGGCGGTTTGGGAAAAATCACCTCCTTGCACAATCGCCCTGTACTGAATGTACCGAATAGGCAGAAGTTGTACTTGGTTTTTTCAACCAATCATTAGGTCCATCGAAATACCACAAAATAATGTATATTTTCAAATGATATTAATTCAAGATCTATAAATACCTATTAACTAAGTCTAGTTATTAACACAAAAAAAACGTCCCAATATAACCCATGAAGGGTCTTCCGTTCAGTACATGGTAGAGACTGTACGGTTTCTAACATAACGGTTGTGAATGGAGTTAATGTAATTTAGAAATTGCCAAAATATAACGTGCCTAAAATTAATAGAAAAATATCTGGAAAAATTTAAGATTTCAGATTTGTAATGACAAGTGATCTATTTGTATTATTTCGAAGACTATATGCCGAATTATTATTAATTTATAAATATTTTTGCTTTGCGGAGAAAAGATTTGTCCTGGCCGGGATTCGATCCCGGATCGTCTGCATCTCTAGTACAGTGCTCTGAGCTATGAGGGGTCGTATTCAAGCCAGAAATATCCATTCTCTTCACCGATCCTATATCCCTGTATTCTCGCTATTTTTGCGATGTTTATCCGGGGGAGAATGTTCATTGAACATTACTTTAATTGGGATCTAATTGACTTACGTCAATATTAAATTTATAATTTATTTTTTGTTATATATTGTTACCGATATAGGATCGGTGAAGAGAGTGCATATGCCTTGGTTGGATGCGACCCCTGGTAGCTAATTGGTTTAGAGCACAGCACTACAGATGCAGACGACCCGGGTTCGACTCCCGGCAAAGACAAATCTTTTCTCTTCAAAACAAAAATATTTAAAAATAATCATCATCAAAATAACAATAAATAAAAACATATTCTTAATTTAGTTGACATATTATAAGTAAAACTTAAAATCTTAGTAATCTATGAAAAATATTCTTATATTTATTTATTCTTAAAATATTAATTTTGGTTATTAATTATTCAGTCAATCATTATTTTCTCCGAAAATGAATAATTTCACTTAGCTTGTTTAAAAAAAAGTTAAAATAATTCAAATTAGTTATAACCTACGGAGTAGAGCTTTGGGGCTCCACTAAGCCATCGAATTCCTCTCGTATCCAATCCCTACAATCCAAAATCCTTCGTAAAATCCTTAATGCTCCTTATTTTGTTAAGAATAAAATCATCCATAATGACCTTAATGTCCCATTTGTTGCTGATTTGGCCCGAACCCGGTATCTATCCTTTCATAACAAACTTCATTTCCACTCAAACCCTCTGGTTTTAAACCTAGCTTCCTCTTCAATTCCCGATAATCCTCCGAGGCGTCTGAAAAGAAGATGGCCCCGTGACTTCTTAGTTGAACTTATGATTTGAGCACTGCCAGTGGGTAGTTTCTCTACTTGTCATTTTCACATGTCATTATGTATCGCTTAGCACATTTACTAGATGTATTTTTATTATACAGTTGTAAATATCAATAAATAAATTTAAAAAAAAAAAAAAAAAATTATTTATAACTAAATTGCCAAAGTATAGGACCCTCACTGTCACATCCGAATAACCATAGCAATATTAAGTTACGTTAAGTTAATAAACAAAAGCAATACTTTTGTTTGGACTTAGTTGCCATAATTTTCAACTAACATAAAAAATGATATAATGATCGTTCCATCTCTTCTTTATGGATGCGAAACTTGTCACTAACGCTAAAGGATGAACAACGTCTTCAGGTATTCGAAAATAAGGTGCCACGTACAATATTCAGTCCAAAAAAGGATGAGACCACTGGGGAATATAGGAGATTACATAACACGGAATCGCGAAGCATGCATCCGGTAAATATTATTCAGGTGATAGCGTCGCGAAGATTAAGATGGGCATGTAAAATTGCTGGGCTGAGTAACAAACGAATTCCCAAGATGTTAATAGGCGCTGTACCGACTGGGAAGCGTCTGAGGGGTAGACCGAGGCGTAGGTGGGAGGATTTCGTTAGGAATGATCTAGCGGGTTTGGGTTTGGGTGGTGCTCCGTGGACGGAGGTTTGTAAACATAGATTGCTGGTATCGGCATCGAGCCTTCGGGTTCGTTAAGGCTAATATTTATTTAGAACATAAAATATATTGTTAAAAAAATCTGAATACTTTTAAGATTTATAACGGCAAATAATGTTTTTGTAATGTTTCGAATGTTAGTTACATAAAAGAGATCAGGCTAGCTCCCTGAACATCAGAGCGTGAATAAAAGAACCAAAAGAAACATGGCTGCACGTGACTTAGTGAACAATGCAAAAACAACCAACCTTCACTTCAAGTTCAGGAGGAACAGAGGAACAGAAGGAACAATGAAATTGTTCCAGGAACAACATTAAACACGTTGGAATATAATTTAAAAGCTAAAATCAAATTCTGCACGATGTCTTAAATTATCATGTTCGACTAACGTAATTAACCAATTAATTTAAATATTAACTATTTTACCTATGGGGAGAATATTCGATTATTTTTTTTTATTAATTCATTTATTGAAATTTACAACTGTATAATGCTAATACAACAAGTAAATAGAATAATTGCTACATATTGTCATGGATAAAGACAAGTAGAGAAACTACCCAGAGGTAGTACTCACATAACTATTTCAACTTAGAAGGTCACGAGGCCATTTTCTTTTCAGACGCTTCGTTCTGAAAGTTTGAAACTATTGGGTTTGAGTGGGAATAAAGTTTTTTATGAAAAGACTGGATAGCGGGTTCGGGCCAAATCAGCAACACATGGGACATTAAGGTCGTTATGGATGATTTTATTCTTAACAAAATAAGGAGCATTAAGGATTTTACGAAGGATTTTGGATTGTAGGGATTGGATACGAGAGGAATTCGATGGCTTAGTGGAGCCCCAAAGCTCTAATCCGTAGGTCCAAATAGGTCGTATGATGGTCATGTAGATGAGTCTTTTGTAATTAATTGGGAGCTTAGAGCGTTTGTCTAGTAAGTGTTGAAGTAGCCTGAAACGTCGAGCGGTTTCTTGTCGTTTCAGTCTAGTGTGAGGATTCCAAGTTAAGCGTTTGTCAAGGTGTAGTCCTAAGTATCGAGAATATAATTTCAAAGCTAAAAGCATAATCTGCACGATGTCTTAAATTATCATGTTCGACTAACGTAATTAACCAATTAATTTAAATATTAACTATTTTACCTAAGGGGTGACTATTCGATTATATATTTTTTAAATTTATTTATTTATTGAAATTTACAACTGTATTATAACAATACAAAAAAATGGCAGGCATTATACATAAGGGGATGGGTAAAGACAAGTAGAAACACTAACCAGTGGTTAGTACTCAAATAACAAGTTTAACTTAGAAAGTCACGAGGCCATCTTCTTTTCAGACGTCACGGAGGATTATCAGGAATTGAAGAGGTTGACAGAAACGAGGGGTTGTGTGAAGCTAGTGGGAATAATGTGTGTTATGAAAAGATTGGTAGCGGGCTCGGGCTAAGTCCGTAACAAATGGAACATTGAGGTCATTTTAGATGGCTTCATTCATAACAAAGTAAGTAGCATTAATGATTTTAGATTATATCGATTGGATACGAGAGGATTTCGATGGCTTAGTGGAGCCCCAAAGCTCTACTCCGTGGGTCCAGATGGGCCTAATGATTAGCATGTATATGAGTCTTTTGTAATTAATTGAGAGCTTAGAGCGTTTGTCTAGTAAGTGTTGAAGTAGCCTGAACGTCGAGCGGTTTCTC
Source organism: Troilus luridus (assembly GCA_964056705.1). Classification (NCBI taxonomy): domain Eukaryota; kingdom Metazoa; phylum Arthropoda; class Insecta; order Hemiptera; family Pentatomidae; genus Troilus; species Troilus luridus. The sequence continues at coordinate 9,573,515 of OZ057413.1, read as the reverse complement.
GTCGTTTCAGTCTAGTATGAGGATTCCAAGTTAAGCGTTTGTCAAGGTGTATTCCTAAGTATCTGATTTGTTTTACATGGTATTAGTTCGATTAGTTAAATAATATTTTATATGAACTCAAGATTTTTTCGTTGCTTATCTAAATTGTTTAGTAAGAAAAAAGCATTTAACATCACTTTTTCATCATATGTTATTCTATTTCCATGCTCATACCATATTGTTACTTATATTTCTATACGTTTCTTGTATATTTATGTCATACTTTTATACTACTCCATGCTATATGTATGCATTTTAAAAACTGTTATACTCTATATTTATATCTTGACTTTCTACTGTTATTTTTCCTTTATTTACTCTTTAATATCATTTTGGCTATACCTTCTTTCATTTTACTTATGTAAACTCCCCAGGAGTCTATTATCTGATGTTTATACTTTTTCTTTTTAAATACTTTCTGTTTACTTCCTTCCTTTATCTTTGTAAAAAAATCTTTTTGGCATCACCACCGTTGTGTACATTTTCTCTGTAATTTTGTATTCATATATATCCCTCACTTTTTTTCTAAATTTCTACCTCTCTAAATATATATTTTTCTCATTTATCATATACTTAGTCTGCAATGTATTTTTATAGTTCTGTTATTTTGTCTGTTTTTCTTTCTTAGCCCTGAAGATGACCCACAAAGTGGGTCGAAACGTCGGCACGTAATTAAAATAAGTAACCACTTATTTAGTGTTTTATTTGACTGCACCCCCAACTATTTTCTTCCTTACATAAATTGTTTAGTAATTAATATTTATTAATTCATATCATTATGATCATTGTTAACAATATTAACACTCGAACGAAAATTCCTCATCTGTCTAGAGTGCAAAAAATGTCGGGGTTTTTATGAGTGGGAATCCAACAAATATCGGACGAATATGTGCCAAGGGATACAATTGAGAAACATGTGTCGTTACGTCATTACTGTTTAGATAATCATATTTCCGAAAGGTTGTATTTAGTAGAAAGTGATGTATCAAAAATGATAGTTCATTCGCAGTTAATTTTGCCATTCACTTATCATAAGATCGTATGAGATCTGCTGATAAGATATACCTATTGGTTACGGAAGAAATTATCTATTATTACGCATAATTAATTAGTTCAACGCATAATTTGGAAGCCCACCATTTTTTATTTTTTTATCAATGGGTATTATTCTAGAGAAGGACTCATGGACCATAGAAGAACCCCTTAAAGTTTAATCACTATTTGTTTAAATAATAGACGGGTTGTTTACAAATTTAAAGTCACAAGAGCTCTGAATTTTGCTTACCAAATAGCGGTAAAAATATTACACCATAATGAAAAATATATCAAATATTTTTTAAATAATTTCTTGTTAAGGTCCAATTTTCCTAAATTGTATATATATATATATGTATTTATATCTACGTGTAGATATATTTTTAAAACTGTTTAAGTCCAATTATCATGTTATATCTTAATTTAAATTGTACAGTATAGTCACATTATTTTATTCTTTTATAGACACACTATATAATTTAACAAGGAAATTCAAAATACGACAGTATAATTAATCATAATTACATCCTCATTATGACAATAATAATAATAATATGTTAATAATAATTACCAATTCATTCCTCCTTCGTTAATCCTTCCTTGATATCCTGCGAGATCCAAGACTAACATATTACATTTAAAACACTTTCGCCTGAAGACCAATTGCCCATAAATTGGTCTCCCTTTCTCTCAGCTGCTATTGCTCTCTGCTCCTTTCGGTTCTAAATGTTTACTATTAATAGTCATTTAAGTCTGTATAGTTTATCTCCGTGTCTAAATATAAATCCTTCTCGATTTTACGGATATATTCTGCATATATAAGCTACTTCTAGGTCATATATCTACAGCCCCGGTGAATAAGTCGGATTTTGTCTAGAGAGAGTTAACTGCTTTCAGATAACTGGAATCTTATCATTCTGGCAGTTTTGCGCTTGAAATGGAGTTGCAATATAAACAGTAACTCCTTTTCAATCCAATGGCTTACTTAGCCCTTTATTCAAGATAACTCACTTAAGTACAATAAACTCATTTTCGAGAAAATTAGTCTTAACCACTTATTCACCGGGGCTGTAGATAATTACAAATATGGATAAAGGATGGATGAAATAGATTGTCAAGGGACCTGTGTGTCCGTCATCGATAGCTCAAGACAATCGAAACACAGTCTGCAAATATTGAAAAGAGAGCACACATAAATTTTAAGACCGTGGAAAAATTCCAACGAAAAGCCCTTAAGTCTTCAAAACTAAAACAGAAATTGAAAATATCTGTCTAATATTTCGCCCATTCAGGCATCATCAAGGTAGAAAGAGATGACAGCAAAGAAAAACATGAATAATGCACCCAAGAAACATCCCACCACCTCCAAAGGCTCAAATGCAACTACTGAATCATAGGGAAGGTTACTAGATCCCAGCTGGATAAGGTTAGATAAAAAAAAGGTGATCAATACTTCAGAAAATTAAAATTCAATATACACTCACCAAACTGGTTTTGGAGACTTGATGGCTTTTCGTTGGAATTTTTTCACGGTCTTAACATTTATGTGAGGTCTCTTTTTACCTTTCCCTTTTCAATATTAATATATTTTGTGGAATAGCCATTAGTCCACTGGTTTCTTGATAATGTTCTTTTTTCTTGCACTTTTACTGTCATTTTTTCATATGGTCTTTTGTCTTATGTTTTTTTGTGTCGTTTATTACTATTATTTATTTTATTTTATTTTTCTGTTGTGCTTTTTGAAGTTTGGTGAGTGTTTATTGAATTTTCAATTTCTGTAGTATTGATTAGCTGCTTTTTATCTAACCTTATCCAGCTGTGGTAAGGTCTAGTAACTTTCCTTATGATCCAGTAGTTGCATTTGAGCCTTTGGAGGTGGTGGGATGTTTGTTGGGTGCATTATTCATGTTTTGCTTATTATTCTTACAGATCTTTTTCTACAGAATAAATAAAGATTATTATTATTATTATTAATAATAAATAAAACTATAGTATAAGGTAATGTGGGCTGAGAACGTAACCAATGGCGCCCGCAATATCGTATAGGCCAAGACCTCTCAATGGCTAGATCCGCTATGGTTGATGACCTCAACAAAGGAAAGCTGTCAATGCTTTTGCGGAGAGCGTAGAGACCGAACCTTTCTCCAATGCCCCCCCATAAACCTACTTGACCAACAACTTATGAAGGGAAAAGAAAAATAGAATATGATTTACGAAAACAAAAGTAACTTAATATGTAATAAAAGTTTGTAATAATGTTCCAAGGAAGATTTAACAAGAAAATATTTGACCAAATCCGTCAATACAAGAGCGTAGGAGGGTATGTAAAACAAATGAGAGAGGAAGCAGAACAATTAAAAACAACAGACACCGACTGCCTAGATAGATAACAATACAGAAGGAAATTAAAATAAATCAATGTTCTAGTGGAAAAAATGGAAGGGTAATGCGTGGTCAGAAGAAAGGAAGCAAAGGAGCTTAGTAATGTTAAGAAAATACTTGGAGAAAAGGAAGATGAAATGAAATTCGCGTTGTCTTAAAGGCCATTTCGTGTAAAATAGTAACTTCAATGCTCTAGATCCTTTGAGGGTACTTGTGTATTAGCCAGTACCCAAGGACTATTATCCGCCTTTTCTTTTATATAAACATACGTCATTATCTAAATTAAAGGGAACAAGGAAAACATTCTCTCAATTCCAAGCATTTAGGAATCGTTTCTCTATTTTCTCATTTCATTTAATAAAATTGAATGTTTGAAAAAAAATTCCAATAAACAGAATTCAATCATAGAAATTTTGAAGTGAAAACTTCTTTAGGCGTATCGAGCGATTTTCGGTAGGGTAAAAACTTATGAGTTCGTGTCAGCAACATGAGCGACATGCTTGTGACGTTTTGCGCGAGATTGGCGACACCTAGCTGCCTTTGAACGAGTTATACAATTTCTTTTAATCGATTTTAGTTTAAAGGTTAGAATTCCATTGATATAAAAATAATTATATTTAACTTAAAATTCGTATAATTGTTGTGCAATTAATAATAATAATAATTTAAAAGCTCAATAATTAGGTGAATTTTTCGTTTCCACAAAAATATTTTATTTGCCATAGTTGTAAGTCCTGTTTTATGAAACAATTGACGATGATAATAATGCTAAAAATGGAAATAATGTCCATTAACATCTATGGAAATGTATAAACAATATAATTAATGTATAATAATTATTATTTGAATCAAATTATTGATATTTTGTATTAAGCCTGTACAGGTTTTGATTAATAAATAAACTATTTGAAAATTTATGTAATATTTGTTCCGAGTGTCAGCAAATTTGTAAACCAGACTACTGTTAAATTTATAATTACGAAATTTAAATTCAGACTTTAATCGATTTAGAAATTGAATAAAAGAACACAGTTATTCCAAATTTTTGAGTTTTCACTTCTGTTGGCAGTCCTCAGTTTTTTAATTTTTTTAGCTGTACATCGCAAAATAATTAAACCCAGTCATTGATTGGAATTTTATATCAAAGAACGGTAAGGAAAAAACAAACTCAATCACTTAATTAAAAAAAAGGGAGGCTAAATTGCGATCAATGATTACAAACCACTGGTTTTCGATTTCGCCAAAAAGAACAAAATAAGCTATTTTTCAACAATATAATTATCAAAAATGTTTTCCTGGTATTATTATCGCCATAATATATATCATATTATACAATTATTAGCTGACCCGGCCACGCGTTGCTGTAGCTGTTGATATAGTTATAAAAAAGATTACGCTAAAATTTGAATTTTAAAGAAACAGTGAATGAATGAAAAAAATGAATTGAATAGATTTTTGATTTTACATTTTATTCATCTTATATCTAAGTACAGTATATAATAAATAAATAATATACAAAATTCTTAACTGATAAAATATAAACATTAGATTAATGAATGAGGTATATCATGGTTGATTATTAATTATGGCTAATACATTTTTTTAAATTATAATTATTTATTTATATTTAACTAATCGATGCACAATATGTTTTATTAATCTGTACTTTACTAATACAAATAGATTAGATGGTTTACTTACACGTGAGTATGCAACATATAATTGTCCATGGGAGAAACATGGATGTTCTAGGTTCAAACCGCAAATGGACATTGGCCTTGAGACTTGTTGATGGTCATGCAAAAGCCAAGCGTATATGAAATTGAAATCTTTTGAACGGTATTATGGGTTCTGATGGTATCATTGGAATACTTGGCTACAGGAGGATTTCTCCTTTAAAGATTCCAGTCAACATTGCTGGTTCAATAACATTCCCGGTGATATTTTTGATGACTAAACGTGTACCATTCTATAATTACTGGTTTCAAATTACGCATAATCAATAATAACCGACACATATCACTTAGGAGTATGAAACATTTCAAAAAATCGAATTTCATCTTCTTTAAAGATTGTTATGTTACGGGCTACTGGGTGTAAAATGGACTAAACTGTTACTTAATTCAAGATACTAAAATCTATTAACAAATTAAAAAGATTACAAGGAAATTATTAAAAACAATTAAATTATTAAACTAATATCAATTTACAATAACAATATTCTACTAAATGTTATCTAATTTCTAAGATAATATACAAACAATATAAGATATTGCTAATACTAAATAACTTAACTATTTACCTAAATTTGTACAAATAAAATAAAATTACACTATAGTTTATAACTACAAATTAACACTTACAGTTCGCTAATTAAAGTCCACCGACCGTAAGACTCTCCAAATATGACAAACTGACACACAGTTTATTACACTTATTAGACGGCCACTAATTATCACTGTGACTGTTACTACTTAGCACTTATTACAGACTGATACTAACTGAACTGACCGAAACAGCTGGCCTTATAGGCAAGCTAGATCGGGGTGGGACATTCTCGGAAGATCGAGAACCGCCTCGCCCCATCCAGGCCGATCCAGAAACACTACGCCGTTCTTTGATCCCTTCCGCTTAATCCCACAGCTCGTCTAATCCTCTCAGCCGGTCCTTCTTCCCTCTCTGACCGTAACAGTTATTAATGTTTTTTTCCCTAAAACGCACCGATAAGGAGATACAGGCCAAAAATTGAAATAACTCCGAAAATTGCGAAGTTAGTTATTAGATATTATTATTATTATTAGCCGTAAAGCTGGCAAAGTGGAAGAGGCTAAGTAAAGAGATGGGTCACGTTTGGGGCTTCTTGTCCTTGTTTGCCCACCAGGTTTTCATTCTTTGCCAGAATTCAGCTTTTCTTTCTTCGCTCCGTTTTGTTTCAGATCTCGACGCTTATGTCTCTGACCTAAAATCCCATTTTTCGACTTCAAGTTTAAAACTGTTTCTTGATTTCATATCTTTTATTTTATTATTCAATGAAATTTACAACTGTATTATATTAATACAACAAGTAAATAGGAAGAATGGTACATATTGTCATGTATAAAGACAAGTAGAGAAACTACCCAATGGCATTACTCAATAAAAAGTTCAACTTCGATCTTAATCCCAGAATTTCGTAATTATTTTCCTTTCCTCTTTCTTTAGATTTTCCTTCTGTTAAGTACAATTTTATTGTACAATATATTATTATATTATCGCCATAATCCTTTAGTTAGAATTATTACTAAAGTATTAGCAAAGATATGACAAAACGAACACTGATCATGAAATACCCAAGACATTTATAGACCACGATTGGCGGAGTCAGACAGTTCTAAAATTAAATTGGCGCCATCGCATATCCTATGCAGTGGATAGAATTTATCATGTGTAAGGAATAAATAATGATTTTATTTTATATTATATAAATAATTATGTAATTTTATTATTTGAATTATATATTTAGTGGGAATATAAAAAAAGCGTAATAAAGTTAAATATATTCAGAAATCTCATCAAATCGCCATTACCCTCCGTCGTAAACCAACGACTTCCTGTCCTCCTGTATCGTTTAATAACATCCCACTGATTCCTGTAGAACAGCTCCGGTACTTAGGACTACACCTTGACAAACGCTTAACTTAGAATCTTCATACTAGACTCAAACGACAAGAAACAGCTCGCCGTTTCAGGCTACTTCAACATTTACTACAAACGCTCTAAGCTCCGAATTAATTACAAAAGACTCAAATACGTGACAATCGTTAGATCTATCTCGACTTACGGAAAAGAGCTTTGGGGCTCTACTAAGTCATCGAATTCCTCTCGTATCCACTGAAACCCACTAGTTTCAAACCTCGCAACCTCTTCAATTTCTGATAATCCTCCGAGGCGTCTGAAAAGAAGATGGCTTCGTGACCTACTAAATTGAAATTTGAGTACTACCACTGTACCACACAGGTAGTTTCTCTACTTGCCATGATTTATCTTTCAATATATTTACTTGATGTATTCCGTATACAGTTGTAAATTTCAATAAATAGATTTAAAAAAAGTATATGTAGATATGTTTCAATATGGAAGAATTATATGATACTTATGTAAGAAATAATTTTATGATATTTATATATATTGTTAAGGAGAAGGTTGTAGAGTGCTGATTCTTCTCTTTGATCATTGTTATCTATAATACATTTTTTTATATGCAAAATTGGATTTTTATTATTCATTCTTATATGTTAAATAAGATATAACACGGTGAGCACTAAAAACATAATTCTACAATATATAGATATCTGGAGTATCATTTTAAAATAAAATGAAAAAAAATAAAATATTTCAAAATGCTTTCTATTTAAGGCTTTAACAGAGAAGATGCTAAATGCAGAAATAAATAGAAGAGCATTTTATGTATTACAATTTCCTCAATCCTTATTTTCTATGTAATTTTAATGAACCATTTGCTCAGATTAATAATGCATTATTATAACTAATAATTTAATTAATTATAATTTTCAAAACAACCTGCGCAGAAGTCGCCTCGGGGCAGCTGCGCATAGAGATATCACGCCCTTCCCCCTACCAATCCTCCTTAGTCCCGCTTCCGATTTCGCAAAATGTAGTTTTGTAAATTAGACGATAAGTGAATTAGAAATAAATTACTTACTCATCAATTGATTCAATTCAAGATCGTACATACCTGAAACAAAAAAAAAAGTTTAATACTACTAAAATGTAGTGTAAAATATTTTTATAATTAAAATTATTACATTATTTATAATACAGTAATAAATAGCAATTATATAATAGAATTGTTATTTACAAAAGAATCAATAGTTTAAATGCAACCAAGCTTTGTTGAAATCGTAACGGCTCCATTTACATTCTATTTGTCACACAACGTAAGTTTAAATACATAACACAAGTTCTCTTACTGAATATGACAAACAAAAGAATATTTAACTATTTTTAGAAATACTGTTCGACGTCAAATGCCCCAATGATTCATGTTATGTTGGGAAATATAGTTGTTCTATTCCAACACAATATTAACTGTAAACAACGACGTACTTCAGGCCTTCAATTGGTACGAACGCTTTATTTGATTAGAGAAAAAAAGACGTAATTCAAATGCGATTTGATTGTTCATTTAACGTCACTTTATGCTGCTATGGCTAATCGGACGATGCTACAGTGGGAGCTCTAAATTTTGACAATCCAGGTTTAATTTGGATAGGGATTTTTAACGAGTACCTGACATCCTATAGGCTCGGGACCCCCGTTTAACGTCCCTTCCAAGAGACGTTTACTACCTTTAAAAAAACCTCCCGGGCTACGAACCGCGGTTAGTAGTTTGTTATACTAACCACAAGATCACAGGTCGTCCCTAAATACAGTTTAATTATATTAAAGAGGCGTATTAAAAAAACAGTACCTATACAACCCATGAAGGATGAGGGGTACTGTTTTACAGTCTAGAGAGTGGTTCCTTGTACAACCATATTTAGATTGGCTCAATCGCCATGTTTTCCCAACATTAAGGGTACCCACTTTATTGAGGCTGGGTGAGCCCTAGAAGGCTCAGCAGATGCCACAGGGTCCTTCCGTGGCGGTTAAAAGAAATGATTTAGAACAATCTAGTTCTCCTAAAGAAAATAAATCCAAAAACTATAATGCAATAGGAAAAATCAAAAAAGCAAAGCCTCTAAAATACAAGAGAATAATAACCAGAAAACTTTTCGCCTATTCAGTCATCATAGACCAAAGGACCAATCACATCAAAGATTAAGTGCAGTACATCTTACATCAACAGCCCAAAAAGGCTTATCAAATAGAGACAGTAACCTTACTCCAACAACAAACCTCCTCAGCTGTTCCTGTATTGGCATTCTTTGCCTTAGTTGTTAGTAGGGTTGGGCGATAGTCGATAGTTAGCACTATCGATAGCTGCTCTCTACTACTATTTGAAATTTGCAGGCCTATAATTTATAAGATTATTTCATAGAGATGAGAAAAAAAACTAATTTATTTGACATGTTTACAATAACAATGAAGAAAACAAATCTTCAGAAAAGAAAGATAACGAAATAGTTAATTTCAAGAGTGCGCTCCTTGAGCCACCACATACGACACGGGGCAGGGACAGATCAGTATAATTCCGAGAGTTTCAAAACTAGAGGGTAAAAAAGATCCACCAATAGTCGAGACAGATAGTGACCTTTCTTAGTGAAAAGATAGTGACCATTCCTAGTCAACATTATCGACAGTGACCATATATAGTAGCAAACTATCGATATATCGATTGTAACTATCGACTATCCCCTATCTCTAGTTGTTAGTTGAATCTCTTGATGCAAGGTTGCTATCTCTATTTGATTGGACAGTTGATGTGAGAGGTGCTTCACTTTTTTGTTTGTGATTTTTCTTTTAATGTATAACCTGATTATACCTACATTGGCAAAACGTATATTTAGTTGAAGTGAGCGGAGTGCCTCAGTGGTAGAGCACTTAGTTGCCATGCCAGAAATCCTGGTTCAAATCCCGGTGCAGGCCATTACTTTTATTTAGTCTGTTTGCAGCGGGGGGTGGATCATATAAGATCTAGGACCCTCCTGGGGCCAACCCAGCCTCTATAAAATATTATAAGTCACCTCCTTGCAGAGCTGTTGTCCATGAAACAATAAAGTCTCTATCATGTACTGAACCCCAGACCCATCACGGGTTGTAGTGGTACAGGTTTTATTTTTCAGTCAAAACATTGAAAGGTTAGTTATTTTCCACTATTTTAGAGACTTGAGGCTTTGCTCGGTTTTATTGGTTTAAATTCTCATTATTAATTTATACAATGTTTTAATCAATACTGCCTCAGCTTAAAAGCACAATGTTAATAAACAAATCATTGTATTGAAAATATTAATCCGGGGTTATATAGGGACTGTGGCTCTAACATAAATAATTCACCGTCTTCTATTGTCCTCTTTCAACCCTTTCAGAAAATATAATTTAATATTAAAATTAGGAAATTAACGACATTATAAATAAAATCTATTATAGCACTGATATTAAGTTAAACTTTTAGATATGGAATAGACCTAAAAAAAAAAAAAATTATCCTACTAATCCCTATATCGAGGACAATGGTTGTACAGGGAGGTGTTTGTCCGAGAGCATGCTCAACTGCAAGGTTTTTTCCACATGGTTACCTTGATACTGGATGAGCACCAGGAGTCTGCAGAGGGTCCAACCGTGGCTGTTAACAGATTATATAATTTCAATTATTCTATCCCGCTCACCTGGGAATTTAAATCTTTAGTGTGAAAAAATAATGTTTAACTTTAATTTTCCGTCGTAAGGCAATGACTTCCGGTCATCCTGTATCATTTAATAACATCCCACAGATTCCTGTAGAACAAGTCCGGCACTTAGGACTTCACCTTGAAAAAAGATTAACGACAAGAAACAGCTCGCTGTTTCCGGCTACCACAACATTTACAAGACAAACGCTCTAAGCTCTCAATTAATTACAAAAGACTCATATACATGACAATCATTAGACCCATCTGGAGTTACGGAATAAAGCTTTGGGGCTCCACCATCGAATTCTTCTCGTATTCAATCCTTACAATCCAAAATCATCAATGCTCCTTACTTTGTAACGAACAAAGCAATTCATAATGTACTTAATGTCTCATTTGTTGTTAATTTGGCCCGATTGCGATATTAATATCAATCCGATATCAAGAAACTTCATTCCCACTCAAACCTAACAACCTCTTTAATTCCTTATAATCCTCCGAGGCGTCTGAAAAGAAGATGCCCTCGTGACCTTCTAAGTTGAACTTATTATTTGAGTACTGCCACTGAGTAGTTTCCCAACTTGTCTTTCATGCTGATATGCACCAATCATTATATTTACTTATGCTATTTTAATACAGTTGTAGATTTCATTAAATAAAAAAAAAAACTTTAATTTTATTAGAAGCGAGGGGATGGGTGACTGGAAGATAGACGTAAGGAAGAAAATAGTTGGGGGTGCAGTCAAATAAAAACACTAAATAAGTGGTTACTTAAATTGGTTATTTGGTTAATTAAATAAGTAACCACTTATTTAGTGTTTTTATTTGACTGAACCCCCAACTATTTAATTTTATTACTTCATTCGTTTATTGATATCATTTTCAAAATTATATAATAATTTTTTAACTTAGGGGAGATTTTCTTTATTATGAACACCGTGTAATAAGTGATTTTATATATAGGATGGAATAACAAGGTCGTAAAAAAATGAAAACTTTTTTGTAAGATATGGGTTGTTCCGCCGTAAGTCGATCTGGAGATATCTCTGCCATAGATTTTCTTTAAATATATTTTATAAAAATGGTTTCTTAATGAAGGTAACCTTTAATTCAAGGATCTGTCCACTAACCTTAATTATAGAACCATGAAGTGATAAAAAATCCATAACGAAGAAAAAACGCATTCGAATATTACACAATGAATTAAACTTTCCATAAGAAAAAAGGTTTAGAATGGTACGTCATACAAGATTGTCAATTTTTTTGGTTCAGATTGTAAATTTCATCAATCAATGTAAACTTATATGCCTATTTATTTCTTAAAGGGAGAGGAGTGGCTCAGTGGTAGAGTACTGAGTTACCATGCCGGAAATCCTGGTTCAATTCCAGCTGCAGGCCATGATTTTTATTTAGTCTGTTTGCAGCGGGAGATGGATCATATAGGATCTAGGACCCTCCTGGGGCCCACCCAGCCTCTATAAAAAATTATAAAATAGGGTATCCAAAATAAGGGGGAAAAATCTGGCGGTCGAGCGTGACCTAGGACAAGTCACCTCCTTGCAGAACCGTTGTCCATGAAACAGTACAGTCCCTACCATGTACTGAACCCCAGACCCTTCATGGGTTGTAGTGGTACATGTTTTTTATTTTTTTTATTTCTTAAATGTTCTTACTGCTTCTAGCCTCGTTCTTACTGTATCTCAAACGATTCAAACTATACGGTATGTAATAGGCGTGAATATATTTATTATATCTAGCATATTAGTATTATGTACAAAAAAATAGCCCTCAAATCCATAAATTTAATTGTATCCTTTTATTATTATTTATTATGAATCGTTAAACTAACAAACTAGAGCCTCCATATATAACATTCCTAGTACGGCAGCGACCCTTAGAAACAACCCATCATTGGCAAAACCGAAGACGGTTCTCAGTTGCCACAGTGCACCGTTTTTAAACTATGTGTGATTTTTAAACAGAACCTACTTGTGACACTGCCAGCTATAATCTTGCCAGCCGTAAAGCTAAGTTGAAAAATATATATAAAAAATAAAATGCTACATATTTTACTAATATTAACAGAAGGTTTTACGTGTTAAACAATATATCAAATGATAACAATATTTATTTTGTATTTTTATTCATATTGTTCATATGATATTATTTTTATCTTGGTTCTTGTGATTTAGTAGGTCGCCATGGCCTGTTATCCGCAACTGTTTATAACCTGAACACTGATAATTCTGATTATGATTTCTGAAGGGAAGTTGAAATATACAAAAGGTAGCAGTTAAATGAAATCCAAATTCTATACCACTCTAGCCATGTTTCTCTTAAATAAAGTCTTCTTAAATAAATATTTTCCCTACACTTTCGATGTCTCCATCTATGTTTCAAAATCCATTTGTAGACCTTTTCCACATAATTTGATCTTAGAAATAATCATCCAAGCACTCCTAATGAAATATCCACTCAAGCATTTCCTCATCAACGAAAACTTTCTTTAAAAAAAAATTAATTTATTGATATTTACAACTGTTTACAATAATACGTCAAGTAAATAGGCTATGTGATACATAATGACATGAGTTAATGGCAAGTAGAGAAACTACCCACTGGCAGTACTCTAATCACTAGTTCAACTAAGAAGTCACGGGGCCATCTTCTTTTCAGACGCCTCGGAGTATTATCGGGAATTGAAGAGGAAGCTAGGTTTGAAACTAGAGGGTTTGAGCGGGAATGAAGTTTGTTATGAAAGGATAGATACCGGGTCCGGGCCAAATCAGCAATAAATGGGACATTAAGGTCATTACGGATGACTTTATTCTTAACAAAATAAGGAGCGTTAAGGATTTTACGAAGGATTTTGGATTGTAGGGATTGGATACGAAAGGAATTCGATGGCTTAGACGAAAATTATAATTTCCAATTTTTAATAATCTTAATTTCAAGATATTAAAAAGTTCCCAGGATGGTCGGCGGCTTCAGATAAAGTCTGTTTAAGTCCAACCACGGCTGATTAAAGAAGATAAGAACAAATAATGATCTATTATTCTATCACAGCCGGACTCAAACCCGGGATCTTCAGATAAATTACATATAATAATCGCATGACCTTTTCGCATCTCAATTGTAGATAATTGACTAAACGCATTAATAGTAATTAAGGTAAATGTGTGGGTAGTCGTCACGGTTTAAAGACAGTCCATTGTTTTGTGCGGGCCCAATGGTTAGTTCAAATAAATGGGAGATTTAAAAACCTATCTAATGATTCATTCCACGCTGTTACTAATTTTAACACGCTGCCGCAGTGTGTGCATTTCTACGATCTCTGTATTTGGATTTGTCTTTTCGGCGCGTACAGGTCGACCTTAAATACTTTCGATAAATTTTTTTTTATTCTAACATCTTATTATGTTCACTTTCACTATTTTACACTGATGTTTTATATACAATCGATAGGTTTCGGCGACAGAAACCTAACGTTTGAAGCCAAAACGAACGTCGTTGGTTCCCCGAGACAGAAAAAGTTATACTGAATGGAAATCTCGATACGCAGCAAAATTACCTCAAAATGTTGGCGCTTCCCCCTCCAACGCGTGAGATGCTTCACTGTCATCACTTATTATAATGAATTATTCGATCCTTTAGCTATCAAGCGGTATAATTGAATTTTGGATAGAGATAATAGATATGTAGCTGTGATAGATGGTCCGATGATAGTGTAGCTGAAACACTAACCTGTATCCCCCAGTTTCGTTATCATCTGTTTTTTTTTTAAATTGTGTGAAATGTGTCACTGTTGAAGCAATTTTAAAGACGTATTCACGTTTAAATCATAGATTTGATCTATGGATATCAACTTTACCTGATAATATTGTTACAGAAGGCAGGTGTGCTATGGCAGGTATTAATCTGCTCGAATTAGTTACGTTCGAAGTCAGTATTGATTGTCATCTAAATCACTATCACAAACAAAATGGAATTATGAATAATTTCGTGTTGAGATTGTGCCGTACAGTATCTCATCAGCACGGAAATCACTTTATTTCTTCATCCTAATAATTTATGGTTTCAGTACCTTATCGTACAGTGTAAGAAGACAATAATTTTACTGACCAAAATAAACTAAATCACAGTGTCAAGACTATTTACTAAGACCAAACCAGAACATATATATATACACTCAACAGCAAAAAAAACCGGACACTTCATATTTTTTGTATTAAAAGCTAATTTTCAGCAATTTGTTTGTTTTTGTGGGTATTTTAGTTATTACAGAGAATGTAGGGTCTAAGTCCATTGAACTAATCCCTTCAGGATTAGTAAACAATTAGATAAAACTCAGATTTGATTTATTTGTCTTGAAGTTGATTTACCTGTCTGGCCTATTCTAAACTGTAAGTAGTTTTTAGCACATTTAAACATCTTTAATGTATTTACCAAGCCTTTTCTGTGATTAATAGACATGTTTTTTTTTATTTTGGTCCAGAATAATGGTTCTTTCAAATGTTGACACAGCCCGAGCTGATGCCTTGGCCAGAGAAGGCCGGTGCTTGGGGTAGCGAAGTCTACCATTCACGATGCACTCCGGGGTTTATT